>CM067338.1:69478819-70728819 GCA_034376525.1 Nicotiana benthamiana | reverse complement strand
TAGGTAATAGAGGCTAGATTCATCAGGCTCTAATCAAGGGAAGATCTGCAAGAATCCAATATCAATGTAACCAAGGTGAGGGGATTAAATAATATTGAGTAGAAAATGTAGGGGTCGAAATTTTAAAGGAAAATATTCAAATAGGTCTAAGAAACAGGGAAACCGGTACAACAAGGAAAGAATCAATTACAAGAGTGCAATCAAAATCACACAAAGGGGTTTGAAATCAGTCCACAATTAAGGGTTATTTTAAGAGGGAAATTTAGCATATAGAAAGAGTGCACAAACATTAGACATGTGAGGTTAAACCATTGAAAGAGAAGCAGCAATAGTAATTACAAGCTCTGTAAATAGTGAAACATGGTAGTCACACAGGTCGACTTAGAAATAGGGATAAGAGGGTATCAAAAGCATGCAAAAGTGTCAAGTAAAAGACCTTTTTGGAAAGTATAGTTTAGTTCAAAGGTTGCAAGAAACCAAATCACATAGAGAAACAGAAGTTGAAACAAGGACTTTGAATCCAGTCGAGCAACTTCAAATAAACAAAGTAGTTTTTAGAAGCTCGAATAGGTCCAAAGGAATTAGTGCTTTGAAATCAAATCAATTCATAGATGCGGAACAAGCAAATCACATAGCAAATAGTCTCAAAACTCAAATGAACCCCAAAATTTTAGGGGTTTCACCATCAATCAAGTATAGAGATTAAAGACAAGAGAATCAGGCAAAAAATATCAACAATGAAAATAAAATCAGAAACCTTATGAGGAATTAAGCCTTTTAACATAAAGAAATACAGTAGAACAATAACATAAGATATACAGTAGTAGAATCAACATAAGAAATACATTACAAAAACAATAGTAGAAGAATCAACATAAGAAACAAAGTAAAACATGCTAAAAATTAGAAAATATTTGAAATGACTTAACAGAACCCTAAATCCGAAAAGGTAAAGGTTTTGAAGGTAAAGTTTTTAAAGAAACTTTGACAAAATGTTTAAGACCTTAGAGAAAACACAGATCTACAACGAATCTAAAAGAATCAGAAGATCTTTGAATGTTAGGGTTTTTTAAGTACCCAGATGGTAAGAAACGCTTGGAAATTCATCGATCTAAGCGGAAGAAGTCAAGATCGAGCTTGAATAGCCATGGTTGGCTAGAGTAAGGTTGAAGACAGCCATAGAACTCGAATCAAATAAAGTCAGGGCCAAGCATCTTCAACGTGTGACCTTGAAACCATAGTAATATGGCATGTAGGAGTCGTAGGAAGCATGTATGAGCCTTTAATGGCTTTGGAAGCAATAGATTCAAGCAATTTTAGAGTGGAAGTGGAGGGAGGCGGCTAGGGTTTCTGAGAGAGAATTGGGGGAGGGGGAATCTAATGGCGGCTACAGGCGAGAAGTGATTAGGGTTTGGGGTTTGGAGGAGGCGGTAATGGGAAATTAAAAAGTAAAAGTTAAATAGTGGTCGTTGATCATTTTGATCAACGACCTAGATTAATTGGGGATCCGGGCGGGTTAATTAAAAAGGGTCATGGATCGGTTAGATTAGGATTTGGGATGGGTAATTGGGTATTAGAATTGGGTCTAATTGGAGGTTCCAATCAGGATAAAATTGAAATGCAAATGGGCAATTATATAAATAGCCATTAATCCCTTATTTATTTTATAAAAATGGTAAAATAATTTCAAAAAATATATTAAAGGTAATAAAATGATTAGTAATACATAATTATTAAATTAAAAATATTGGAGTTAATTTTATAACTATAAATACAATTAAATCTTAAAAGAGGCCAACATTGTAATGATATGCAATTTAGCTTTAAAAATATCAATTAAATTTATAAAAGTGTAAAAAAAATTATTTTAGCTATATTTTTTATATATATGCAAATTCAATAAATAAATCTCCAAAAATCATAATTTTGAGGATAATTATTGTACTTTTTTTATAAAATAAGGAAATAAATTGATTTTAAAATCTTTAAAAATTAATACAAAATAATAAAATATTAGGACTCACTTATATATGCAAACATATTCTATTTTGAAAATATTTTTATATTAAAAATATATAAATAAAAAATAGGTATCAACACTTCACGTGTTAATGAGGTACAAGAAGTACCTGACAAAATTAGCACAAAAGAAAAGTGAATAAATCAGAAGCACCAAAAAAGTGCACTTCAGCATATCAACACAGCAATCTTTGCTTCCTTAGACCATTTTGACTTACCAAATAGTTTAGAAAACCTTTGAAACCCTTTAACTACTGCTAACAGTGAAATTACAGGCCAATTCCCAGTAATGTTTTACCCAAAATAATGCAGAAACTTTTGTATTTTTAGAGCATATCGCTCAATCGTTTCTAAGTTTGTTAGTCTTGTAATCTCTGTTCATAAATGAGAGAAAATGAGCCTTTAATAGTCAGCTCTTAGGGAAACAAAATTTGATTCTTTACTTAACCCTTTACCCCTTCCTCAAATCCCCTTTTGTTCAAATAATACCCTGAATTTTAAACCCAATTACTGAACTACCCAATGTTCACCTTCCTTGAACCTTCCTCAAGCAGTTAGGAAAGATTTCCTTGTCCAATTTACCTAAACTACCCCTTAATGACTTCCTAATCACTTTCAGGAAATCAAACATCGGTCAAGCTAGCTGAAAACTCCAAACCAAAATGACTGAGCTTCTTTTGAATGGGCCAGAAATGATCCAAAAGCCTAAATCTAAGCTTAACCCAACAACATGAGCAGTTGAAGCTCCAATGATGACCCACACTAGACTAAAACCTAATCGATAGCATAAAAAAACTCGACTCATCTTTGAATACTAACTCGAAATCTAGAAAATAAAAACAAACAAACAAAATTAGTTCTAATCTGTTTCACAAAATTATCTTGAATTACTCACAAACTATTGCTATCTGAACTTTACCCAGTCAAAGAGATAATGGAACAGAGAATAGAAAGAACGGGGGAAAGAAGAAAATAAACACAGGAGAAGAAGCGAGCAGAGGTACCTAAAATAAGTAGATGGACTTTGGTTTGAACAGACCTCCGGCATTCTCTGATTTGAGCTGAAATTATTATTAATCGCATGTTATCGTTGAGAACAAACGAACAATACCATTTTCAGCCTTAATCATTCTTGGAAGCTCGAAGACTTAGAAGATTTTTTTTTTCTTTTTTTAGATCTCCTGGCCGGATTTGGTGGGGATTTATGGAAATTTAATCAAGGGTGGTTGGTGATCATGTAGTAGGGTTTTTAGGTTGGTTGGGCCACGCCTCAGGCCAGTGGAGGCTCATGAATTTTAGGGCGGTGAGTCTCGGGTTCATAGAAGAACTGAGTGAGGAGATGAAGGAGAAGCTAAACATTCCTAGGTTAAATTGATCTTTTTTAGAAACTTTTAACTAAAATAGAAAGACTTTCCACAGTCGTTGGATAAAATAAGTTGAAGGGCCAGGATATCGTTAAACAACTAAACTCAAAACGACGTAGTATTCCCCTCGTACTACGTCGTTTTAGTTATCTTGATACCTGAATGGCTTGGACCAGGTATGTGGTGGACTTGGGTTGGGTCTGGAACGGGGTTGGGGGAAATTATTTGGGCTTTGGCATTTTGGGTCAATTACGGCCCTATTCTTTTAACTATTTTTCCATTTTCCCAAATTTTAATTTTTTTCCTTTTTAAATAATTAAAAATCCAAATTTACTCTTAAATAAAAATAATTTACCAAATTAAGCTAATTACTCAACATAATATTTACAAAAATAGTTAACTCCTAAATTGGAAGAAGAATTATAAATTTAAAATTAAAAGGTTAAAAATGCAAAAGTGATCCATTTTCTGTGATTTTTCATTTTTATATAATTTACTAATTAACCTAAAAATGTAAATAAACCTTAAATGCCATACAGAGTATTTTTGTATTTTTTCATGATTTAAATAAAATAAACATGCACGGACAAATGCAAACAATTAACAAAAATCCTATGAAAAATCTACAAAAATTGCAAATAATGGGAAAATGTTATTTTCTTAGAGTTTATGGCAGTAACTCCTATAGGGAAAAAATCACGTGCTCACAGTTGCCCCTCTTTGCTCGAAAACATGAAGAGTTTTCGTACAAAGATAAAGTGAGCGGATACGAGCGATTTTTTCTCGTTTGAATACTCCGTGGGAAGAATTTTTGAAATACTTGACCGCACCCTGCTTCCGAGGTTGCTTACATATCCTTGACCGTAAGGAATCAGGTCAGTGTAGTTTAGGAAGTTTCGGTAGCTGGAACTACCAGGAAGATGTGATTTCACTGTTGTTGCTGCTGCTACTTGTTGTTGAACTCCTTATTGTTAGGATTTATGCCCTTCACTAGAGGGGGGTGAATAGTGCGGCACAAGAATATTGATAAATATTGCGGAATTAAAAATTGCAAGAATAAAATAAATTCGGTAATTATAATAGCAAGGAAAGAACACACCGAATTTATCCTGGTTCACCACAACTTGTGGTTAGTCCAGTCCCCGAGAGACTCTCTCGAGATTCCACTAACTACGTTAAGCTTTCGGGTGCCTAACAAACCGTTACACTTGCAAGTAGATGGACACTCTACAAGACTTCAACTTGCTCAAGAATACCGCACCTCAAGACTTCAACCTTGCTCGTGGATACCGCACCACAAGACTTCACACACTAAGACTTAGGGTACTTAGCGAACCCGATTATCAATGAGATGATATGTTCTTCTCAAACACCTTTCTCTTTTACAACAAGAACTCTCTCAAAAGAGTAGATAAAGAGATACAAATTTAGCTCTATAAACAACTCAAAGTTGTCTCTCAAATGGCTCAACAAAAGCTCTAAAATGATGCTCAAATAATGTCAATATGTATATCAATATTGGGAGGTGTTGTGTGTTTAAAAACATCTCAAAAGACCTCTTTTTATAGGGGTTAAAGGGTGGATGTCCGTTGCTTAATTGGCAGTCAATTATGCTGATTTTATGCAAGGATAATCGATTATTTGATTTGCATAATCGATTATCCTTTTACCGTTACAAAGTCAGAAGAGATTCTGCTCAAGAATAATCGATTATTTGGATGGCATAATCGATTATTTTGTTCCAGTGTTCAAAACTTTGGCAACGGATACAAGATAATCGATTATTTCAGAATTATAATCGATTATATAACATTGATATACATTGTGTATACCACAGTATACCAGAATTGAAAACTTACTTCAAAAACCATTTTGGTTAAAATGAAAACGTTAAAATCATTTTGTTTGAAGTATATTAAAAATGTTTACGATATATATGATTTAGTAAAATGATTTCATGCATATTAATGATGACCTATGTAATATACCAGAATATACCAGAATTGAAAACTTACTTCAAAAACCATTTTGGTTAAAATGAAAACGTTAAAATCATTTTGTTTGAAGTGTTTAAAATATGTTTATGATAAATATGATTTGGTAAAATGATTTTATGCATATTTGTAATGACCTATGTTGAGCCAAAAAACGAGATAACTTTAAACGTTGCTCTTACATTTGTTCTACCTAACGACCTATGCCTTGGGTCTTTGGTCTTGAACTTTTGAACTCGTCTTTGGCTTGTCTATGCAATTCCGTCATCAATATGCTTCTTGGCATTCAATCTTGATTGTTTGTCATATAATATTGTTGTTTGAAACTTGACTTCATTGTTTGTCATTCATCAAAACCTATACCTGAAAATCATGCTTATACAACCAAAGCGCACATATCATAGATAGAATGATTTTATACACTTATTACAACAGAACAAAATAAAACTAGCTATACTAAACTATGATCTACGAATTAAAAGAATCCTATATTGGTCTTAAACTTGATCTCGTAGTTTTTGCTACTTTGTTGCCTTGTACTCTCTAGGTGAAATTCCGTTGTTGCTGATATGAATTGTATTTTGAGGTGCTTTCCCTTTGTTCTCCAGGAAGACGCCTGATTGCTGAACCCAAACCTTCTTCCTTTGAACATTGTTGGTTTCCCTTTGTTCTCTAGGTGGGTGCCTGATTACAACTATTTGAATTTTTGTCCTTTCCTCCGAAACTTGACTTGTTTTCCCTTTGTTTTCCAGGTGGGCGCTTGATTGCCGAACTTGCATCGTCTTCCTTTGAACATTGTTGCATTCCCTTTGTTCTCCAGGTGAGATCCTGATTACCAACATTTACACGATTTTTCCTCGAAACTTGAAATGCTTCCCTTTTGTTCTCCAGGTGAGCTCCTGATTACCAACACTTGAATTGCTTTCCCTATGTTCTCCATGCATGCTCCTGATTACCAAAACTTGCACCGTATTTCGTCGAAACTTGAACTCCTTCCCTTTGTTCTTCAGGTGGGCTCCTGTTGAACTGCTTCCCTTTGTTTTCCTGATTGGCTCCTGATTACTAACACTTGAATTGATTTTCCTTTGTTCTCTAGGTGGTCTCCTTATTA
The DNA here is from genome assembly GCA_034376525.1 of Nicotiana benthamiana. NCBI lineage: Eukaryota > Viridiplantae > Streptophyta > Magnoliopsida > Solanales > Solanaceae > Nicotiana > Nicotiana benthamiana. The sequence goes on along the minus strand of CM067338.1, from coordinate 70,722,331 downwards.
CCAACACTTGAATTGTGTTTCCCTTTGTTCTCCAAGTGGGCTCCTGACTACCAACCCTTGAATTGCTTTCCCTTTGTTCACCAGGTGGTTTCCTGATTACCAACACTTGAATTTTTTTCCATTCTTGAAACTCATGTTGTCTACCCTTGTTCTCTAGGTGATGCCTAATTTCAACAAAATAGACAAAACAAACGAAAATTTTCTTCCTAGTTTGTTAGTTGGGCACATCTATGAGTGTTAATTAACCATGTTACTAAAAAATCTCAATGAATTTGAAAGCTAGATCCCATCATCCAGGAGGGTTGTGAGAGCTCCTAGTTAAATGATATTTTTGAAGCTAAGTTATATTTCCCAAAGGTATGACTTCCACTAAATCTTGTTATCTATGAAGGTCTTAAAACTAAATCCTATTATCTAGGAGGGTCTTGAAAGCTTACGATCGAACCTGTCTGGTACATGTTTTCTACATGAAGGATTCCTTGGAATAAATGAAACTTCCTGCCCCTGTTGTAATCAAAGAAAAATCTTGTCAGTTTTAAAATGTGGTTGTTAGTTTTCAGCATTCTTACTGACGGTGATTCTCTCGCTCTCGTTCATTGCTTTGACTGGCTGCCTTGAATTGGCCAAGGACCGTTTGACTTTCTTACTGACTCTCAACTATAGGACCTTGGATGACCTGAGTGCTTTACATCCAAACCATTGTTATACATTTATGACCCTTCTACCTGAACCTCTGTATCTCCCACAAGATTACTAAAGAAATCGAGTAATAGAACTTTCACTGACACCTTATTTCCCACTTTACATCATGCTATCTCTGGTATGTTTTGTCCATAATTTGCTTGGTGCAATTTTGGAAGTTGGTAGTAAGCTTTGAAATCCTTTCTTACTTGCTTATTTAAAGCTAACATTGGAAAACCTTAGAGATATAAACAAAAAAGAAATGAATGCAATGACTTTGAGAGTCAGGAATAAAAGAAAATCCAAAACGGGATGACTGTTTGAGAAGAGAAAAGGAAAAGAGTTCTATCTGAGTGAGGAACAGTTGGCACCAATGATCATGACATGTATTTTGGATTGATCAGCCTAGCCTATTCGGTCAGTCACCTTTCAATTGTCATACTTTGTGCTCCATGATTTCCATAACCTAATTTCTTTGCCCAATCACTGACCTTGTTTTGCCTGTGGTGCCATAAAAGGTTTTCACCAACAAACCTCTCTCATTTCTTCATCTCTAAACTCATCGTCGCCTTACGGCGCCATGATGGTCTTAACCAATAAGACTTTTTCATTTTTTATTTTCTTCCTTAGAACGAAGTGTTGCCCCTGATATGAATCACCTCTACTTGCTCGACTCGGCATCTCTTGAAGACTAGTCGGAAGGTCTTTATTTAGGCCGTAATGCAGGCTTTTGGGTAGAGTTAGAAAGAAAGAATATCACAAATGCTCAAAATAGCTTGAATGGGTTAAAAATTACAACTTTTGGAATCAGATCTATTACAACAACCACAACTTCCACCCCAATTTCTTTGCTTCGGGACTTTTGAAATTCTATTTTGATTGGACCGAACCGTGATGCTGCCTACGTATCCTTAAAAGGAATCAGGTCGAACGTAGTTCATGTCATAGGAATTTTTTTTGTTGTTGTTTTTATTTTTCTTTATCTATTTTTCCTTTTCTCTTCTATCTTTTTTTTATTTTATTTTTCTTTTTCTCTTTATTTCTTTACTTATCTTTTGCGTTCATGTTTTTGAATTTCTCTACTGATTCAAAAAGAGGGGTATGAAAGGAATAAAAAGGGCTCAAAGGGGGTAACAAAGGGTAAAGTGTTTAGATAGCAGAATAAACTGCCTTTGTCATTTCAATCTTCAAAATATGCCTAGTACAAACAAACTAGACAAACCAAATAAATCATACATAATATCTTTTGACTGCGTCAGAATTGACAGCCATATCTACACATTTGCCCTCTATATCTATTAAATACAAAGCACTAATGGACAGCACTCTCGTTATGATGAATGGCCTCTACCAATTTGGGGTGAACTTGCCTTTTGCTTCAACCTGATGTGGAAGGATGTGTTTCAATACTCGTTGACCACCCACTTTTAATTCTGGGGACGCACCTTCTTGTTGTATGCTCTCGCCATTCTCTTTTAATACAACTGGCTATGACACATTGTTGACAATCGTTTCTCATCAATCAAACTTAATTGCTCCAGACGGATTTGACCCACTCATCATTATCAATTTCGGCTTCAGCAACAATATGAAGGGATGGAATTTCAGCTTCCGCGGGTATCATTGCTTTAGTGCCATATACCAACAAATAAGGAGTTGCATATATGAAATACAAACAGTAGTGCAATAACCCAACAACGCAAAGGGTAACTTCTCATGCCATTTCCTGGAACCTTACACCATTTTCCGAAGTATCTTCTTTATGTTCTTGTTGCTGCCGCGACTGCTCCATTTTCCTTGAGGTGGTATGAGGTGGAATTGTGATCTGTAATCTTAAATTGTTGACACTCTTCCTTCATCAGATGACTGTTAAGATTAGCACCGTTGGTTGTGATGATCACTTTTGGGATTCCGAACCGACAAATAATATTTGAATGAAGAAAATCGGCCACTGCTTTCTTGGTCACATATTTGAAATTTTTAGCTTCAATCACTTATTGAAATAGTCGATGGACACTAGAATGAACCTGTGCGCATTGGATAATGCTGCCTCAATTGGTCCGATGACATCCATACTCAAGCAACAAAGGGTCATGGTACATACATTGTGTGCAATTCAAGTTGCGGAGAATGAGTCAAATCTCAGTGTACTTCGCATTGATGACAGTTGCACACAAAATTGATACAATCTCGGTCCATGGTGAGGAAATAATGACATGCTCGAAGAATCTTCTTTGCCAGAACATACCAACTCACATGCAGTATCCAGACTCCAGAATGAACTAGGGTCATGATAGTTGTTCGTTGTCTAGCATCTATGCATCTTAGCAATCCAAGATCTGGAGTTATTTTGAACAAAACGCCTCCACTATAGAAAAATCTACTTTCCAAACATCGAATTGTTCTATTTTGATCACACGTAAAAGTACTGGATATACCCCCATTTTGATATACTCCCTGATATCATGAAACCATGGTTCACCATCAAGTTATTCTTCAATCGCATTACAATAGGCATGCTGATCACGAACTTGAATATGCAGCGGGTTAACATAACCTTTGTTGATAATGCAACATTGATGCCAAGGTAGCCAAAGCGTCGGCTACCTCATTGTGGATCCTTGGAATATTCCTGAATTCTACTGATCAGAACTATTGATAAAGATCATGCAAACATTGTCGACAGAGTATAAGCTTTAAATCCCGGGTCTCCCATTCACCTTGAATCTGGTGCACTAGAAGGTCTGAGTCCCCCAAGACCAAGACTTCCTGGATTCCCATGTCTATAGATAATATTAAACCCAAAATGCATGCCTTGTACTCAGTCATGTTGTTTGTACAATAAAAAAGAAGCTGAGCCGTGACAGGGTAGTGATGCTCTGTTTAAGAAATGAGTAAAACTCATATCCCAACCCCTTTCATGTTAGTAGCTCCATCAAAGAAGAGATTCCAACCAGGATTTTCCTCCTTCTCGACCTCGTCAATGTGCATTACCTCCTCATCAGGAAACTAAGTCTTCAATGGTTCATATTCTTCATCTACGTGGTTCTCGGCTAAGTGATCAGCCAAAGCTTGGGCTTTCATCCCCGTCCAAGTCACATATACGATGTCAAACTCTGTGTGCAAGATCTGCCACATTGCAAGTCTTCCTGTGGGCACGGGCTTCTAAAAGTTATACTTCAAAGGATCCAGGCGAGAAATGAGGTAAGTAGTGTAAGATGACAAATAATGATTCAACTTCTATGCTACCCAAGTCGGGGTGCAACATGTCCTTTCGAAGGGAGTGTTCTTAACCTCATAAGATGTGAACTTCTTGCTGAGATAGTAGATGGCTTGCTCTTTCCTGCTAGTGATGTCATGCTAACCCAACACACAACCAAATGAGTTATCCAAGACTGTCACATAAAGTATCAAAGATCTTTTAGGTTCTAGCAGGACGAACATGTGGGTTTGATAAATACTCTTTGACTGCAACATCCTTCTTAAGCAGCTTAAAGATGGTCTCACAAGTTGTCGTGAGCTGAGCGATAAGCCTGCTGATGTAGTTCACCCTCCCTAATAGACTCATCACCTCGGTCTTGTTCTTTGGCAATGGCAATTCCTAGTTAGCCTTAATCTTTGACGGGTCCAACTCAATGCCCAATCGACTGACTATGAATTCCAATAGCTTCCCAATTGTAACACCAAATATGCACTTCGCATGATTGAGCTTGAGATTGTACCTCTGGAGCCTCTAGAAAAACTTTCTCAAATCTTTGACGTGGTCAGACTGCTTCCTAGACTTTATGATTACGTCATCCAAGTACACCTTAAACTCCTTGTGTATCATGTCATGGAATATGGTGTGCATTGCCCTCATGTAAGTTGCCCCAGCGTTTTCAAACCAAAAGGCATGACTCTGTAGCAATATGTTTCCCATGGCGTGATGAATGTCGTCTTTTCCGCATCTTCCTCATCCATGAAAATCTGATGATAGCCCGTATAGCAATCCACAAAAGATCCAATCTCATGCTTAGCACAATTATCAATCAAAATGTGGATATTTGGAAATGGGAAGTTGTCCTTTCGACTTTCCTTCTTGAGATCAGGGTAATCAACACACACTCTGGTCTTCCCATCCTTCTTTGGCACATGCACAATATTGGCTAACCACGTGGGATACCGTGTGACCTGAATGACCTTTGCATCAAGCTGCTTTGTGACCTCTTGTTTAAACTTCACACTCATGCCAATTTTGAATTTTTTCAACTTCTGCTTGACGGGAGGGAATATTGGATCAATTGGCAATTTATGGACCATGAACAAATCCTTATACTCAAAAAATGCTTTAATTATTTCTTCCCTGATTTGTGGTTCAAGATGGACACTGATCTTAGTTTCTCTAACATTATCTGGGTACCCTAAATTGATTATTTCTGTTTCATTAGATTAGGATTGGGTTTTTCTTCAAAATAACTTAGTTCCTTACTAATCTCTTCGAATTCCCCATCCTTATCATATTTTGATTCATCATCCCACTCTATTTCCTAGATCACTATTTCCGAATAATTTTGACTTTTAAGACTGGGCCGAAGATTCCATATGCATGTCATTGAAACCAGCATAATAAAAACTGTATGGAGAATAAAAGAAAAACAAAAATAAAACTATCAGGAATGATGAAAAAAGAAATTTCATTTCATTGAAAACGAAGGATAACATGTTTTGTACATTAACAAATGGAAAAAGAAAGTCGGGGTCACAACCCTTGAATGACCCAGATAGAAAAGAAAACAAAAAAAACTACCAAGACTCCTTTCAGGTAGGGAGAGGTGTAGCCTTCCAATTGTTAAGCTTTACATTTAGCCTGATGATTTGCACGTCCGCTTTGCTAGAACCTTCTACCATTTTCACATCATCAAACAACCACTAGAACATTTCAGTTAACTCCTTATCAATGTCAACCACAGAGCGTGGGACGGTCGTCACTGGGCGTTTCTTAGAACCCAGCTTGACAAAAGACCTGGAGAGACGCAAACGTGCTTTGGAAGTGCCCACGCCTTCTGTTTCAACCTTTTAGCCCTTTTCACAACTCCCCCTGTAGGTTTGAATCCAAGACCGAATGTACCCAAATTTTCAGGGAGGGACATCGTCTGTATGATGCCCTGCAGAGATGCACCCAGATCTTTACCAGTCACAAATCCATTTTTTAGCATTTCAAACGCCACTATGACTAATGCGGAGGACATCTTTGGATTTGGAACACATTTCCCTTCTGGAACCTTCTCGACCTGCACTATTTCAAAAACTTGATAGACCTAAGGCCCTTTGTCACTTCAGCCTCAGAGAACGGGACAGAGGCATCATTGTGAGCATGCAAATTATCCTTGCCATGCATGAGGATCTCCTGTCTATCCCATTCAAACTTGACCATTTTATGCAGAGTGGGTGGGACTGCTTTGGCAGCATGAATCCAAGATCGACCTAATAATAAATTGTAGGATACGACCATGTATGGAACCTTGAACTCCATGGTGAATTCCAGCGATCCTATTGTCAACTCAAGTACTGTATCACCAACTGAATCTTTCCCTCCACCGTCAAGTTCCCAGATGCATATGCTATTTTTGTGAATTCTCTCGTCATCAACTTTCAACTTGTTCAGAGTATACAAAGGGAAGATGGTTGCACTTGAATCATTGTCAACTAATACCCTGGTAACCACAAAATCTTCATATTTTACCGTAAGATAGAGAGCTTTATTATGTTCAGAACCTTCCACAGGCAACTCATCATCAGGGAAGGTGACCCTATTCTCCTCAAATATTTTGTTGGCAATCTTTTCCAGATGGTTCACTGAAATTTTGTCGGGGATGTAAGCCTCATTCAAAATATTCATCAGGGCCTGACAGTGCTCATCTGAATTGATTAGCAATGATGACAAGGAAATTTGAGCGGGCGTCTTTATCAGCTTCTCCACGATGGAATAATCTTGTACCTTCATCTTTCTTAGAAACTCCTCTGACTCCTCTTTAATCACTACATTCTTTACTAGGATTGGATTATCTATAAGTGTTTTGGCTTTCCTTAACTTTTTCGGGGCAAAGTATCTCCCCGAACGAGTTAATCACTGGGCCTCATTGACATCTTCTTTCACTTCCTTTCCTTTGTAGGTCACTATCACCCATTCATAGATCCATGGGATAGCCTTGGTGCTGATCACCGGCAACTGGGTTACATGCTAGATGGTTACAGGATCTGTACGGGCACCCTCTACGATTATGATAGGGCTTGTTTGCCACTCCTGGTACAACCACTTTTGACTTTTCTTGCTTAGCCGCAACTTCACTTGGGGACCCTTTCTTAACTACAAAAGATGGTTCACCATTCTCCATGCTCAACTTGTTCACTGATCCTTAAACTGTTGATTTTTTAACTGGCATGGCCTCACTGGACCGAATCATCATGAAGGTCTGTGAAGGCTTCTTAGGATCCCCTCCCTTATGAACTATCTCGATCATGTTTGTATATTGATGGGTTGGCAATGGGTTGAGGTTGATGTTGGGGGCCTCCGGAGTTTGGACTTCAATCTGGTTTGTGTCAATGAGCTCCTGCATTGCATTTTACAAGTGCCAACACTTCTCTATATCATGCCCTAGAATACCAGAATAATATTCACAACTCAAAGAGTAATCAAGATTCTTTGAAGGAGGGTTTGGCAATTTCGGCTCAATTGGCCTTAGCATATCCAATTGTCTCAATCTATGGAATAAACTGGTAAAGGTTTTCTAAAGGTGCAACCTCTCATTTTTGAATGCTGGATTGGGCCGAAAACCTGGGCCGATGGGGTTTTGGTACGCTCAAAGGGGTGGGTTTGCATTTTGTGGAGATGGGTAGGTGTTTTGTGGGGATGGGACATGTCATTGTGTGTAAGCATGAGGTTGAGTATATGTCTGGGCTTGGTGGATAGAAATATGAGGGTCTGGTGATGGGAAGTAGTGTTAGGGTGGAATATATGGGGGTTGGGTGTAGATTTGATGATGAGGTCGAGGCTCGGTATATTGGTGTGACGGGCCTTGGTCTAAACCATGATCCTGAATCAATTGTGGCCAAATGTTCTTTCTTCTTCTTCTTCTTTCCAATCACTCCCCTAGTACTGTTCTGGATGGCTTAGGTAGTTGCCTTCATTGTTGAGTAACTCATGATTTTGCTTGACTTAAGCCCTTCTTCCACTATGCCACCCATCCTCACTACCTCGTTGAAAGACTTGCCTATGGCCGATAATGGCCAAAGTAGGTAGTCTCCAGGGCCTGTAGAAAGTACTCCACCATTTCGCTTTCCTCCATCGGTGGGTTAACTCTTGTTGCTTGTTCTCTCCAGTGAAAACCATATTCTCTGAAACTTTCACTAGTCCTTTTCTCAATTTTAGTCAAATACAAACAATCTGGAACAATCTCGATGTTGTACTGGAAGTGACGAGCAAATGCTTGGGCCAAATCATCCCAGATATACCATATGTTGTCAACCTGACAAGTGTACCACTCCAATGTGGAGCTACTCAGACTCTGGCTAAAGTATGCCATCAATAGATCATCTTTCCCACCAGCTCCTCTCATTTTCTGCAGAATCCCCTCAAGTGTTCCACTGTGTTTGTGTGCCCACCATACAAATCAAACATCGGCATCTTGAATCCCACATGCAACTAAACATCAGGAAATAGACACAAATCCTTGTAGGCTATGCTTACCTGACCTCCCAATCCCTGCATGATTTTGAATGACTGTTCCAGATTTCTAACCTTCCTGAACATCTCCTCGTGCTCTGGGTTCTTAGATGGTTTCTTAGTCTCCACAGGGAGGTCAAAACGAGAAGCATAGGAATATTGCTCTGGGCCTTGAAAATGGGCTCTGAGGGATAGAATTGGTTATCTTGGGTCTAGAATAAGGGTTCACAGGAGGATCAATGGAGTTTAGCGGGTGGGGGCTCCACGAATACAGGGGTAGCTGGTGGAGGAGGGTATAGAACTGGTTTGAGTGGTAGATCTTGCGGTGTTTGGGAAGTAGTGCCTTAGTAGTAGTGATAAATGGGAAGCTTGGAGATGAATCAATAGTGGAAGCTTGTTGGGATTGAGCCAGTGGTTGGATGAAAGCATGGTTGGGAGAGTAGGATGGTGGTGGATGCCCTTTTACCCAAGCCTAGTACATCTATGCCATCTGGTGTTCAACTTATACAACTCCTCTTTCATATTAACATCAGACTCTTCCACCTCTCTTGACGGATCAATAACACTTACATCAAATTCTTGGTTAGTCATGATCAACTTGTCATTGGACCTGGTATTGTACGGGTGAGTTTCCAGGATGCCAAACAGACTAACCACATGCACGTACTTGATGACAATAAGAAACCTTGTTAGCGATTAGAGGTTAACGGATAGGTAGTTGCATGTTGGGGATCCAATGCACCTAAGAAATTAACCATTTCTATAATGCATTTGAACTACTGCTTACGTCATCCCGGCTTTCACTAGTTTTCTTTTTGAAATTTATATCCCTCTCTTTTTCCATTCCTGCTTTTCTTATTACTTTTCTTTTTTCCCTCATTTTCTCTCTTGTTGCCATTATTTCTTTCCACGATTTTTCTTGTTTTCTCTCTTTTTTCTTTTTTTGTCTCTTTTTTTCTTTCTTTTCTTTTTCACGGTTATGATCGAATTCTATAGCAATTGCCTACGTATCATGCTGCCGCATGAATCAGACCAAGCATAGTTCTGGGGGATAAGTGTAAAATAAGATAAATAAAACAAGAATTTTTTTGGCTTTTCAAACTTTTATATAAAATAAAAAACATCTTGAATACAATGACTCATCCTTACTCATAAAAACTAACAGAATCGAAAAATAGGGACTAATAGACTCTAGCAAAACATGAAAGTATAGACTCAAAAAATGACTAACAGACTCCGAAAGAAAGGTGAAAATACAGACTCGAATGAAAATCATGAATACATCAGTGGCTCAACTGCTCCAGGGGCCCGTGGGAAATCAGTCGGTATTGCCATGGGCCTATGCGCAAGATCCCATTGAAGACTCTCCAAGTCAGTCATTATTTGGCGAACAAAGGTCATTACCGCGACAAAGAAGGTGGTTCTAGTCATGTCTTCACATTTATGGCACTTTATGACATTGTAGTCAGTAATTGCTCTAACCCTCTCCTTGATGATGCCCTTTTCTTGGAGAAAATGCCCTATTTGCTGAGACCTAGCTTTTAGCACCTGGGCATCATGATGGTTTTGACCCTACAACTATTGTATATCGTCCTCTAGCTAGTACATTAATGCATAGCAATGTTTCCTTTCTACATTACAGTTCTTAGCTTGTTTAGCCATCTCAATTTTGAGGGTTGTTAGCCTTTTCTTCAAATTTATGACGGTACCCTCATATTTCCTTTTCAACTACCATACGAACTCCGTTCGTCCCTTTGCGTTTTTTGCTAACTGTGCCCGAGCTCTCGCCAAATCACCCTCGAATATTTCCAATCATCCTCACACTTAGCTACTTTCCTCTTAATAACACGTATGAGCCTTTCATCCTTTTAGCTCCTTTCTTGATTCTCAACAGCCAATTTCTTCTTCTCCCCTTAAACGGCATCGGCCTGTGTACTTTTGTCAAATTTAAGATCCCGGATTTTTCCCTCCAATTTGCTTATGGTGGCTCTATATCTTGCCTCTGTTGCCAACCAATCCCATTGACCGTGCGATCTATCGGTGAATTGTTGGACATAGGGCCTTAATGGGCCGTTCTCTAGATGGACATGGGACCTTTTACCATACCAAGTTGTGTAACTAGGCTCCAACTCACCTCCAGACAACTCTCGTACTTGAGTTTTTCGCTCTACGAACCTATATTGATGCCAAATCCGACGCACCCTTTCTTCCGAAAAAGTAGCTTTTGGTTCTAGTTTGATGACCTGCCAACTCAAATCCTCATCATGTGGGATAGTCTGGTGCCTGCCTAATTGGCATAGAACTCTATGCAGGGCATAATGTTGAATGCTTCGAAGACCCATCAATAGAAGAAAACATACTTCGGCCGACATATAAATGAATTCAATGACCATAGCTACCCGAATGTCAGTTCAATCTTGTTTGCAGTAGGGAGCTTAAATGTGCAAACCATGCTTCTGTACCATCTGGAAACTCATAGCCCTCCACCCGTTTTTCATGTTTTCAATGCATTTAAGATCGGTCATGCCATAGTTCATGTACCCCGGACAATGACAAAGGTGTTCCTCTATCCAGCGTTGTAGAAGCATATTGCATCCTTCAAAAAACTTTCCTTCTTCTCGGCAAGAATTTAGAGGTTGGTAATCTCCGCCAAGATCATCGATACAATGGTGCCATTTTCCTTTTTAGTCATGAAGTGGGCTATCCCCACAAGCCCCAATTCTATATTTCCATCCTTTCTTGGACAAATCAAAACACCCAGGAATGCCACTATAAATGCCAGTACCCACCAAACTTCCCACTTGTCTTTGTTCCCCGAATGAGTAAGACTAGTATCTGGCATCTCAAAACCACAGGGATTCCCATGACATTGGTACAAGAAGTAGAATGTTCAGAATACCTTGGCAAAATTTCAATCTTGAACTTCCCGACTAGTGCATAGAATGTCCAGAAACTTCTGAGGAGTCACTGTTCTAGGTCCCACTGGGTATTGATTTCTGAGATTCCTACTACAATCAGTGTATCCCGCAATTTCCTCAAGCGTAGGAGTTAGCTCAAAATTAGAAAAATGGAACATATTATGTGTTGGGTCCTAAAAGGGTATCAAAGCCTCAATTATCCTTCCTCAGCTTAATCTTCAGAAGCCCAAAGCTTTTATCACAGTATATCCGCTGGCTTCCCCCAAATCATTCCACCATATATATAGCTTTAAGGGGATTTTCTCCAGGACTGTGAAAGGTTCATTTTTAATTGTGTTCATCTTGCACATTTATCTAATGTGATTGATTAAAAGACTGTGATTGACTTTGACTCAAGAGCAAAATACTAATTTTCGAAAAATGCAATTAAAAACAAAACATTTTTATGAATACACCCCTGAAAATTGGTGGACTTGGGCTGGGTCTCGAACGAGTTTGGGGGGGGGGGGAATTATTTGAGCTTTTGCATTTTGGATCAATTACAACCCTATTCTTTTCACTCTTTTTCCATTTTCCCAATTTTCAATTTTTTTCTTTTCCCTTTTAAAATAATTAAAAGCACAAATTAGCTCTTAAATTAAAATAATTATAAAATTAAGCTAATTATCCATCATAATATTTACAAAAATTAATTAAATCCTAAATTAGAAGAAGAACTACAAATTTAAAATTAAAAGGTTAAAGATGCAAAAGTGATCCATTTTTATGATTTTTTATTTTTATAAAACAACTAATTTACCAATTAAACTAAAAATATAAAAATAAATGCCAAATGCCATGCAGAGTATATTAGTATTTTTTTCATGATTTAACTAAAATAAACATGTGCAGACAAATGCAAACAATTAACAAAAATCCTATGAAAATCTACAAAAATTGCAAATAATTGGAAAACATTATCTTCTTAGATTTTGTTGGAGTAATTCCTATAGGGAAAAAATCACGTTCTCACGGGGAGTCTTTGCCTTTTTTTGTGCACAAAGCACTTGCATCTAAATGCCCTAAGATGGGATATATTTAGCTTTATCCATTTAAGTTACTCATAGGGAATCATTTTAACAAGAGGTCTACTCATGCAACTATTTATAATGTAGCATGCAAAAACTAGGCAAACTTAGCATTTTCAAATTCAGTTCCATGATCATACCTAATGATGCAAGTTGATTGCCTAGTTGTTTCTGAGTTTTTCTTAAACAAGACTAAACATGTCAAATGTTTAATTTTAAGATGTTAAACATAATCTCCAAGAAAACCTAGAGTAATCATCAACAGGCACCATAGCATATATTTTACCTCTTCTGCTTGATGTTCTCATTAGATCACAGAGATCTATATAGACTAGTTTAATCGTTCTGGCGGTGCTTACCACTTTCTTATATTTAAAATAGGATCCTACATGCTTCCCCCTTGCACAAGACTTAAAAAAATTGTCTCGTTCTGGTGGTGCTTACCACTTTCTTATATTTAAAATAGGATCCTACATGCTTCCCCCTTGCACAAGACTTAAAAAAAATTGTCTTTCTTGAACTTGATGTTAGGCAGGCCTATCACCAGATTCTTGTAGACTAATTTTTTGAGTTGACTGTGACTTGTATGTCAAAGTCTCTTGTGCCAATTGTCCAACATACTTAAGCAAGTGAGTTCATTTTGTGAAAATGTGGACAATCTATAATGTATGTATTGTTTACTCCTTTTTCCTGCAAATCAACCTTGTTAGTGGTAAGATTAATCACAAAATATTTGGTAGAGGTGAATGCTACCAAGTTACCTTTATAACATAAGTGTGATACACTTATTAGACTGTACTTTATGCCATATATCAAGTAGACATCCTCAATAGAGTAAGAATCAGTCTTACCTACCTTTCCAACCCTAGTAATCTCACGTTTCTTCTCATTTCAAAGGAGACATTTTGATACACTTATTAGATTGTACTTTAGGCCATATATCAAGTAGACATCCTCGATTGAGTACGAATCAGTCTTACTTACCTTTCCAACCCCAGTAATCTCACGTTTCTTCTCATTTCCAAATGAGACATCACCTCGCTTGAGGTCCTTATGTGAAAGGAGCTGGTTCCTACTTTCTATCATATGCTTTAAACAATCACTATCCATATACCATATTTGGCTGATCCCCTTCATTTGGACCCACAAAAGGAAATAAGGGGTTAATCTTAGGAATCCTACTAGTTTGGGTCCCATTCTATAAGCAAAATAGTGAATCGGATTTTTTTTCGCCCAACCTGGCAGCCTATTTTTCCCTTGAACAAAATCTTTATTATTTTGACTAACCTTTTCTTTTACAATACATTCACATTTATAGTTACTACTTTTATCACAGTGTGTGCAAATTATGTTCTCATGAAGTGTGAGGTACTTGCCTTTGGGATCCCACTTAGGTGCTGGGGTCCAGTAGCCAAGTCCTCTCTTATTTCTACTATGGTGTTCATATATCCATGAATGTGCATTGGAGGACCTATTCCATTTACAGGTTCTTTCTAGCTCGTGCTTAACCTTGTTTAGATCCTCCTTAAGGACTCTTATCTGCTCAACTCTTTTGTACATTCCTGCATTTTCTTCTAAAGTGAGTTGTGTGTGATCAACTTTCTTTTTACCACTTTCTAATTTCAATTTTTGTTTTTTAGATCTAAGATCTAGGACAGTGGTGTCAAGTTCATGAACCTGGTTCTTTAACTTAGCATTTTTGCTTTGACTTTACTAGCCCTAAGTTCCATATTTTTGCACTTAGCTTTCAAAATCACACACTCCTTAGACTTCCTTTTCATTGTTTAGATCCTCAGATTCATTAATGAAATCTAGGAGTAACTCATATATCCTTTCTTTAGACAAAAAATTAATCTTGTCTTTCAGATGAATTGTACTTACATCACATTCCTCATCGGATTCTCTAATTGCCATAAGTGATTGATTACCCTCTGAGTCCTCATCTGAGCTTTCTCCCCATGCATAAACCATAGCCTTTGTTGATCATTTGTTCTTCTTGGGTTGAACCTGTTCCATCTTCATGTTCCTTCATTCAGCTCTTTCCTTTTTCCATTTAATTTCCAATTGAGGATAGTTTTTTATGTGGTGATCAGTCTTCTTACACTTGTAATACCCCTCATTGGTTTGTTTTTTAGGAACCCTTGGTTTGTTGTAGCTTTCACTTCTTGAAGGATCCTTTCCTCTCATTAGGTATTTTTTGAAGTCCTTTGTTATCATGGTCATTTCATCCTCTTCTAGATCAACACCTTCAGTGATTCTGAATGCCAAACTCATTTCCTTCTTGGGTGCATCCATCTTCATAGTTTACCTTCTATGTTTATAGGCTGTGATATTTCCAATTAGCTCGTCCAACTTAAGAGTGGCAATGTTCTTTGATTCTCGAATTGCAGTGATTTTGCTTTCTCAAGTGACTGGCAGAACCCTTGTCAAAATTTTTCAATTTTGTCCTCTTCAAAAATAACCCTTCCAAGAGACTTATGTTCATTTATCAGTGTGGTGAACCCTGTATACATCTCCTGGATGATTTCCCATTCCTCCATGGTGAAATTCTCATATTTAGAATATTGAAGTATTCCTCTAGGTCTCTTCACTTGAGGTGTTCCTTCATGAGCCACTTTTAAAGTATCCTAGAGTTCCTTAGCAGTGGTACGTGTTTGAATTCTAATGTACTCGTCTGGACCATGTTCGCACACAAGCCATTTATTAGCCTTAGAATTCTTTTCCCATTACCTCAAGTCCTCACCATTGCATTAAGCTCTTGTTTTTGGCACATCTACTCCTTAAACATTCTTCTTTATGGTAGCCAGGGGACCGTCAGTGATAATGTCCCATAGTTGATAGTCTTCTCTGATTATGTGAACTCTCATCATGTTTTTACACCAAGAGTAGTACTGGCCATTAAAGATCGAAGGCCTATCAGTGGATTGACCTTCCCAGTTTCCAGGTGGTGCGCTCATCTTGATCTTTTCCAGTTGGTTTTCAATCTGGTTCATGTAGCTTCAGGTTTGCACACTTGAATCACACATGAACTGCTTGCAAAAAGCCTCGCTATTTTTCTCAATTCACCTTTAAATTTTGCATTTTTTGCAACACTTGTAATGTTAGAACATCCTGCAATTTATAGATTTAGTAGATAAAGAAATAACTAGAGTTCTTATGCATCTCTTCCTTGGTGGAAGAGTTCTAGTTTATCTCAACTTCTAACTCTTTCCCTATCTAGGATAATGTTCTCTTTGAGTAAGGACTCCTTCTCCTTATCAATTATGCAATCTTTTTGATTGAGAGATATTAAAAATAATAAGTTAAGCTTATCACGTTCACGTGCATCCCACATGCTCGAATCTGCCCGTTTTGGTGCACCTGAGGGATGGACCTGTGGGATGGACTTGGTTCATGTCTAAGTTCCTTTGTCAATCTTCAAAACTTAACCTTTACTTGGGCCAACATTGCCATCTACCAGTTGAGTTAGAGCACAATGCCATATGGGCTTTAAGGAAGTTGAATCTTTAATGGGATGTGGCAGCAAATCATCGTGTGGAGCAACTTAACGAACTTGATGAATTTTGATTCCATGCCTACCCCATTTCGTCCTTGTATAAGGACAAGATGAAGTACCATCATGATAAGTAAGCTCGTGGAAAGGAGTTCAAAGTGGGTGATTTGGTTCTCTTGTTCAATTCTCGATTACGTCTATTTCCGGAAAAGCTTAAGTCGAAATGGAATGGAACTTTTGAAGTGGTGTTTGTGACTCTGTTTGGTGCACTTGACTTGAAGAACAAAAATGGGGAGGTTTTCAGAGTTAATGGGCACAGGGTCAAGCACTACCTATGCAAGATCGATGACAGCCAGGTGGTGGAATTAATCCATCTTATGTGATTTGATGGTAACCTGCGTCGTGCCACGACGTTGAATCAAGCACTTCTTGGGAGGCAACCCGTGTGTCTTTATTTTTTATTTTCTTTTTAGTGTAGGATTTGCTTTTTGGTCTAACGGGTTGTGAGGTGTGTGTAGGATTGTTTTGATGTAGTGCGGGACAAAGTTGGGAAAAATGTGCACTCTTTGAAGTTTGGAAAACGGTAGCATTGCATTTCTTGCAGCTGCATAGGCCTTAGTGCGGAGAAACATTTCAATGTGGTCCGCAAAGTTGATTGGTAAAAAATGGTGTTCTCTGAAGTTTTCCACCATGACCGCAATGCATTTTGTCGGACAACAGTGAACCACTGCAGCCGCAAAGCATTTCTTGCAGTCCGCAGTGGGCATCTCCCTAGTGTATTAGCCTTGTGAGCACCGCGGACCACGAAGCGTTTTTGTGTGGTCCACGATAGGTAGGTGAAGTGGGCCCCATGTCATTTTTCTATCAATAGGACATGAGGCCTTCATTTAAAACTTTTCTCTCTTCTGCACAACAAATAAAGAAATAATGCTCATCCACACCCTGACTGCACGAATTCAATCACTCACTCTCATCCATCTGTGTTACATCTCGTTTCTAGTACTTTTAATCTTCCCTTAGTCTTTAATTGTGTTTATTTTCTTTTCATTTAATAGTTATACGTCTTCTTCTTCCCTTTTTCTTTCAACTTTTAGCTTAGGGTTGCATAATGTGCTTAGATTAGGATTAATTAGTTAAATACAATGATTAACTACCTAGTGGGTTCACAATATCTATGTTCAGGCTAAAAATGAAAAACTCTAAAACCCTAATTTGATATTAATGCTTGTGGCTTACCTTGGTCCGTGGTGGATTTATTGATATCCGCGGTTCTTCTCTACGGTCCGTAATGCCATTTTGTGCGGACTACAGTGGTGAAACTTCAGCAAGTTGAAAATTTGAGGACTGCACATGCGGTGGATTTTCTGTGGTCCGTGGTGCCTTAATGCGGTCTGCGGTACAATTTTATGCGGTCTACGGTGGCCTTTTTCAGAGATTGGGTAGTCTAATCCCCAAATCAATGCGGACTGTGGTGCTATTTTTTGCGGTCTGCAATGGTCAGCACTGCATTTTGAGCGGACCGCTGTCTGCTGTCTACAGCTAATTCCTTCTATTTTCTACAATTATCTCATTCACTGATTCTTCTGATACTGTGATACTAACAAGTTTCAATTGAATTTCACTTGCAGATAATGGTGAAATCAAGAGGCAGATGTGATTAACAAAAAGGCAAAGGAGAGTCCTCCTAGGGTAGGGAATGAGGTATGATCAGATTAACCCCTAAGTCTGACAATCAATCAAGGACACTAGGAAGTCAATAAAGGCTACAGATAGAGTTTCTTCACATTCGGAAAGTGAGTATGTGCCCTCCTGGGAGTCATCTGACTCCGAGTCAGTGCCGGGGTATGTTCCTGACTGGCCGGAAAGGCAAAGATTGAGAGATACACCTCCGGACACTCCTACTGCTCAAGCATCAGTGGTAATTTCTTCTGAGCCGTCTGAGGGCTCATATGAGAATGGTGATGATGTTTCTTCTACCTCACCTACAACTTCAACACTCGGCGAGGATCCCACAGAAGAAGCAAGAGGAGGAGGAGGAGGAGGGGGTGAGCCCCAAGTAGGAGGGGTGGCTAGAATCAGAAAACTTAAAGCTTGGCAAGATAGATTTGCTAGTGAATTGGCATACCACAAGTTTAGAGAATGGTGGCCCGAGAGGAAGTTAATACTTGAATGAAGATTCCTAGAAAAGGACTTTCTACCTCACAACACAAATGTGCAGAGGAAATTCGTAGAGAAGTCGGGCTGGGTTTATTTCATAGGCAACGTGGAGGATGCAAATGAGCACTTGGTGAAGGAAACTTACACTAATGTTGCCAACATCAAAAAGGTCACTACAGTGATGAAGGTGCAAAATTTAATGTAACGTTTGATGGAAAAACAATCAATGACTACCTAGGCTTTACGTAGGAGGATGAGACTCTATACCTAGAAAAGCTAGCATTGGGGGAGGATGCTCATCCGTGGTTAGAAGAGTACTTGGCAATCCCAAGTACCACCCTAGCATGGTTGACAACGGGAGTTAAAATTTTGAGGAGAACCCTAAACTTTTAGGCGAAAGGGTGGGAGACATTTGTATGCAACAGTCTAGACTCCACTACTGACAAGAACTCTCATCCTACCTTTCGGGCTATATTGGTGGCGTCTATCGTGATGGGGTACCCAATCAACATAGGGAATATGATGTCCAGGGTGATTACACGGGTGGCGAATGAAGGTGATAGATCCTACCTATTAGAAACTGTGCGTCCACCAGACTGTATAGAGAATCAGCTTCTCTATGTGTTTCCTCTAGAAATACGGAAGAACCAAACTGTATAGAAATTAGGTCCTATATCAGTTCGGTACAGTGTTCAGTTTGTGTGACTCCATCAAATAGTATAATGACTGGTCCTTTATGGGGTTCTTCTGTGAATTCTAGTAAAGTTGTGTGTTAATGAGGCCAAGGATTTTATATGTGGAAAAATCCCACACAAGGGGATAAAAAAGCCATGACCTACACCTGTAAGCTTTTAACTTCACTAACTTGCAATCTCCCTATTACAAGCCGCTTTACAATAACCCTATTGCAAAGACTTCAACTAACGTGTGATGCTCTCATCACAAGCCACAATATAACTATCCTAGTTACAAGGAATTTGACTGGTGGTATTTCCACCATAATCCATTTTGTCACACTACGGTTACAAAGGTTTGACTAACTTGTGATTTTTCCACCATAAGCCACTTTGTCACACTACGGTTACAAAGGATTTTAGTTATGACTATTCCAATTCACAACATAAACTAAAAGGTTTTTTCGGTTTGTTCACTACGGTTACAAAGGAATTTAGTTATGACTATCCTAAGTCACAACATAAACTAATATGTTTATTTGGTTTGTCCTAAGACAACACTTCTAAGAAAGAAAACTAGGAACTCAAATAAAGAATACATAACAAATACTCAACAGCCTAAGGACTTAAGACATCTTCGATCTTGGATCAGGTCCTTGAGGTTGAAGCACCTCTGTTCTTGAGAGAGGTTCTTGAGCACTTGAGAGAATTTTCATTTTTTGTTTTTGCAAGTGTTGAACCAGAATCTTGTGCCTTGCATGAGGTTTATACTACACAAGACATTACCTTAGTGATGTCAATTCACAATGGTGATGTCCAATTTCAATGGAAAGTGACTAATGCACTATCTATTACTCTGTCTGGTGTACCATTACAGGTAGTCACTTTCTATATTTTCTTTCCAGCTATAGTTGACTTTGTACTTCTATCAGAGAACCCTAAGGGACCAATTCCCTATTGTGTTCCTTTTTGTACAATTGCGGATAGTCACTCAGTTGTGTTCCAGCTGTATAGTTGAATTGTAATTCTGTCAGAGAACCCTAAGGGATCAGGTTCCTATTGTGTTCCTCTTTGTACTGTTGCGAACAGTAACTTTCTGTAGTTGCGATCCAGCTATATAAGTTGACGTGTACTTCTATCATGGGAGCACTAAGGGATCAGTTTCCTCATCTGGTACTTGTGCACACTGCCCAGATTGTCTTGCGTTGAGTAACTTGAATCATTGTATTTAGTTGATTAGAGAATGAGTGGGTGCTGGAAATAGTGCAGTGTGACTGAATCTTTGTTTCCGGTTGTATCCTATTTACTTTGTACTGTCGTGAGGAACCCATAATAGTATCAGGTCCTTGTCTAAGTTCCTACCTCCTGAAGCTATAGCAAGTTCATGTTTGGCTGAAATCCGTAGATGCAGTGTAACCCAAGTGAGTCAGGTTCTCTATCTGGTTCTTGACATTAAGTTGGTTACATTATCAAAACACAAGGTAAAGATATTGAAAACTTGTCAGTTTCACCCTATTTGATGATGACAAACTTAACATTGAAAATGGGGAGTTAGAGTTCAGAGAACCAGATTGACTAACAGGAGACCTCAGGTTCCCCCTGACTTTATGACTTTACTAACACATGTTTCCCCATATGTTCCCCCTAAATTTTTACAATCATTTTTGGTCTTTTATCTGGTTCCATACAGAAAGTTTTTTAGATCATCAAAATATAGATTAAAAGGCCTTAAGCCCATTATGTTTTCCCTTTTTGATGATGATAAATTCTTAACATTGATGTCTATGTAACTTAACCAGATAAAATACCACCAACTACATATGTTCCCCTAACTATATTCTTCTTCCTGACATATGTATGCATATGTTCCTCCTAACACATGTTCCCCTTGACTCAATTCTTCCCCCTTTTGGCATCAACAACAGACACAGTCAGACAAAAAAGGCATAAAGAAGTCCAACAAAATTAACTCATGCCATATATGTGCACACAATCATGATAGAAAAGAGAAGCAAAAGGGAAAACGGGCATTGTATAAGCAAAAGAAGAGTTGCTTTATTGATATGAAATTTGATCGTCTCAATAGGAGCAGCACGGTGAAATCCAAAATGCCATCACAAAAAGACAAACAAAAAGAAAAAACAACAGCCACAAAATCATCAGAGCAAAAGATAACTGGCCACTAAGAGGATCCTCGGGGGAACTAGAAGAGGGAAGCTGGGAGGAGGAGGCAGCAATGGTATTGAGAGCTACATCCATGCAGGTAGCTGCAGAAAACTGTTATTCAAGTAGTTTCTCCCACCGGTTCTCCACTAGTTGACTAAGTCCAGACCTTGTCTCATACCTGCTATCTCCTAGATTGTCGGGCAAGCGTGGGACTCCACAAGACATTTTCTGAGTCAACTATTCTGCCCAAGGCCACTGTCACTTATAATGGTCTTCATTGAACCAGTTCATTCCACAGTTTCCCACTTTTTTCTAGATATTTAAATAAACTTCGCATTCCTGCTTGCAACAGCCATAATGTCACCCTCAAACAAATCTTCTCAGACACAACCTTTTGTAGATCTTTCCACTAAGGAACTAGGTTCCCCTAAAGCATCTTAATCAACCTCAACTGCTGGAATGTGTTTATCTGCCATAGCTTCCCGCTATTTCATCAACCTCTTTTTTTTAATACTCAGCTTACTCTTCTGCAAGGCAGACTCAAAAGCCTCTTTCTTCAACAACCACTTGATTTGTTTCAGCTACAAGAGAATTAGGATCTTGAATAGATTATTCTATTACGGCGTCATGAATTGGAGACTCAAAAAGTAACTAAGTTCTTTAATCCCCTAAGAATGGAGTTTCTTTCTCCTGATATTCAGGAATAGAGGAGAAGTAGGGTTTGCAACACATGGAAGTTGTACTAGAGATAAGGTGATTGGAGATGAGGAGGAAACCAGTATGGGTACAGTAGTATCAGGGATAGTGAAGAAGTGGGTTTCCAGTGATGGTGTTAAGGGAGGAGGAGATGTGGGATTGATGTTGATGGCAAGAGAAAATGACGATTACTTGTTGGCCATGGTGAGAGAACTAGCAAAGAGTTCTTATTGAAAAATTAAAGTGATGCAGAGGGAGACAATGGTTTAGAATGGCTGCCCTAAAAAGTCGGATGATGTGGAAGTTGAATTAAATTTTCTATCCTTTTTCTTTAAGCAACCATGGGAAAAACACATTCACTACTAACTTGTGGTACATGAACCAGGTTCCTAAACTATCTTTGTAAAAGGGTTTTTTTGCAGCTCTCCTATGAAGTTCAACAATGTACCTTTATCTTCTATGATCATCATGTGTGTTTACCTACAATGGTATAGATATGAGTTAGGACTAGTCAGAAAATAATTTAGCCAATTGTACCTTAGTGTGACTATCATAGTCAGGTCACCAGAACCAGGTTCTCAATTAGGTTCAAGTAATCCAGTGCCATCTTGTTTCTCGAAGTGTTCCTTACTCAAAGCTTTGATGAAGATATGTGCAATTTGATCTTCCTTGCAACAAAATCTTATACAAATAAGACACTTTTCCACATAGTCCTTGAGAAAATGGTGTCTGACATCAATGTGCTTGGTTTTCTTGCATTTAACCGGGTTCTTTGTAATGTTGATAGCGCTGGTGTTGACACATATAAGCTCTACACAATCAATGTATACACCAAAATCTTCCAACTGATGTAGCTGCCTCGTGATTTTATTCTCCTTCAGCTGTTGACAGAGCTACAGAGTTTTTTTCCTTGTACCCATGACATAAAACATGATCCAAGAAAATGGGACATTCCAAATGTATTTTTCCTGTCCACCATATAACATGCATAATCAGCGTCAATATAAGCAATAAGTTTGAAATTGTCACCTCAAGGATAGTACGGAACCAGGTTCTGTGTGCCCTTATAATATCTCAAATTTCTCTTAGCAGCCTTCAGGTGAGATTCCTCAAGATTTGATTGGAACCTTGCATGCAATCCCACACTGGATATAATGCCTGGTCTTCTAGCAGTAAGGTAGAGTAGAGATCCAATGATTCCCATGTTGCCATATCAATCCTTTTCAAGAATTTTTGATGTACTTCAGACTGATACACGTTCCCTTTATGGACTGCTTCACTTGAAGACCTTGGAAGACATTTAGTTCCCCCATCATACTCATTTCACACTCATTTCCCATGCGTTTAGTAGAGTTTTCACATAATGAGTTAGTTGTAGCTCCAAATATGATGTCATCCATATAAATCTGATGAATGAGCAGGTTCCTTCCCCATATTTTCAAAGACAATGTATTTTCAATATTTCCTCTTGTGAACCATTTTCCACGAGAAACTGGATAGTCTCTCGCACCATGATCTAGGGGAATGCTTCAATCCATATAGTTCCTTATCTATTTTGAATACATGTTCAGGATTTACAGGACGTTCAAAAGCTTAGAGGTAGCTTGATATACACTTCTTCTTTGAGAAAACCATTCAGGAAGTCACTCTTCAAATACATTTGGAATAAGGTGAATTCAATATATAGATCAAAGGTAATGTGGATCCTAATAGCTTCTATGCGAGCTATTGGGCCAAAAGTCTCATCATAATCGATCCCTTCCTCTTGATTTAATCCTTGGACAGCAAGCCATACTTTGTTCCTTGTAGCATTTCCATGTTCATCCAGCTTATTCCTGAATACCCACCTGGTCCCTATGATGGTTCTTTCTGAGGTCTAGATACCAGGTTCCATACCTTGTTTCTTTCAAGTTGATGCAGCTCCTCTTGCATTTCAGTAATCCAGTATGCATCCTACAAGGCTCCATGTTTAATAATAGAAGTACTAGGTTCCTCTTGAGAAGTACAAGAGAATGTTACAATATCTCTCACCAATCTCCTTCATCTTACTCATCAAATCAGCATTCCTATTTGATACTCCAGATATTTCTCCGGGACCAAAAAGGGTTCATTATCTTAATCATCATTGTTTCCTCTTTATTAGAGGAGGATGTCTCGTTGAATAGAACATGAACACTTCCTTCCACATAGTGTGCCATTTTGTTGTAGACTTTGTGGGCATTGCTTTGAGGGGAGTATCCCAGAAGGATTCCTTCATCGCCTTTTGCATCAAACTTCCCAAGCTTCTCCTTCATGTTGTTGAGAACATAGCATTTTCATCTGAAGGTTCTCAGATGAGTTTTTTTTATTTTCTTCCATTGAGCAACTCATATGGGGTTTTGTTCAGGAGAGGTCTGATCATGCACCTTTGTTGGCCCAAGTTTAGTTGATGTTTTGAAGAATGACAAACAAACTCAATGAACGACCAGGTCCATCTTATAAGACATAGTGGTTGTCAGCCCATGCACATGAGATGCACGTGAAGAAGATAAGCTTTAGGGATCAAGCAACAATATCTTCTGACAATCTTCTGAACTAATAAAAAAGATTGCATATGCGTCTCCTTATTAGAAAAGAACACATCCGGATAAGGGTTGGAGTTTGTGTGTTTCTAGGACTCAAATTCAAAGGAGGATCAGCAATTGAGTCACAATCAAACTCTGATTACTATTCTAATAAATAACTGAGTTTGTTCTCTTTTACAATGATGTACATACATATAAGTTAAGCTAAATTGAGAGCACAAGAGCACGACAACTTTTCAAGAAATTTATGTGAGATTAATTGTGCACTCCTACAGCTACTTGAACGAGATAGAAGAACCAGTTTCATTGTGTTTATTCTTATTCTAGTTCAATTGTAGTAGGTGGTTTGAACTTGTACCTTTCAGCTTTCATTGAAGAAATTGTATTAGGTACTTTGAGTATTCAAGTTATAGTTAACTTGAAGGTGTCGCAATAGTTGAGGTTGTGTGCCACACTGGGATTAGAGTTAATTCTTAGGTTTACAAGAGTTTTGTAAATGTTGTTTTGGCTCATTTAGTTTAGTGGATGTTTGGGAAAATCCTACTGAATAGTAGGTCGTGGTTTTCTCACCTTTTGAGCCAAGTGTTTTCCACATAAAAATCTCTGTGTTCTTTTATTTCTGTATTTTAATTCCCCAAATAGTAGTAGTTAGAACACCTAGAAGAACCAGGTTCTTCTAGATCGAAAAATGGGTACCACACAAGTCACCCCCCCCCCTCTTGTGTGGAATTGACATTTGGAACATCAACTTCTTTTAACTTATGTTCAGTATTCCTAAAGGAATTGCATGCTCCGTGTTCTTTGAACTTTGAATTTGACAGAACATGGAACAAGTCCTTCTTCATCAATATGTCCAGAAGTGAGAAACTTGTACACCCCCCCCCCCAATCCTTTATGCTAGGTATTCGAATCATTATCAATTGCTTTCAAGCAGCTCATGTCATCAGCTTAGACATGAATTTCTACCATGTTTTCTTCCCCATACCTAGAATGTACCCTTTCTTTCCATTTTCAATAGGGTGAATCCCTTCCTTGTAGGGCTTTCAGTCATGTGCTTTGAGCATCTACTGTCCATGATCCATTACAGTCTGCTTCCTCCCACTGTTCCCTCCACATCTAAATTATAGGTTAAATTTAGGAACCCAAACTAGTTTGGGTCCCTTCTTACGATAGAAGGGATGGATAAAGGCTATTTTAGTCCATGCAGACAACATACGTTTCTTGCAAGCGGTACCTGGTCCCTTACTAGTAGTCACTTTGCCAGTAAGCAATTCGTTTTGTCTGAACAGATTGAACCCTGGGCAGACAATTTTCTTTGAAGTTCCCTTATTCCCATAGTGGGTACAGCCGGTTATCAGGAACTGTTACGTACTTGTTGTGAGGGTTGTAAGAAGTTTTCTCCTTTTTGAACTTGATTTCTTGTATGTTTCCACTATTTTTGAAGTACATGGTAGTGACAACACCTGAGGACCTGGTCCACTTGAGAGATTTCTCAAGACCACTTTTTACTCTCTTCAATTCACCTAGTTTTCTCGAGTTCACTACATATCCTAGTTTTAGCAGCTTTCAACTCATTTTCAAGCCCAATATGTTCCTCACTGGCTATCTCCTTTCCTTTTTCAGAATTTTCAGGATTTAATTTAGTCCACGGTTTCACTATTGTTTCCTTTAGGTCTTTATTTTCTGCCAAAAGATCATTCTTTTCTTTTTTGAAAATTTCAATGGCTTTCTTATGGTCAGTAACAATAGCCACTAAGTCGTCTCTAGTTTATTCAGATTCAGCTAACGCTAAGGTCAAAGAATCCCTATCCTCCACAAAGCTATGAAAGGCACTGATTAAATATGTTAGCTAAAGACATGAGTTTTCTTGGAGAATAGGATTTCAGATTTCTCTAAATATTCTTGACATTTACCTCTTTATTGTCTTTGTCTTCTTCATCAACTGATTGTGCCATTAACGCAAAGGTTGAGTCATATTCAACTGGTCTTTTTCTCTTGAAGTTCTTGGAAAATTCTTGCTTCAAGAGAGGACAATTTTTCATGAAGTGTCCAGCCTTTCCGGACTTGTACAAAGATCATTGTTCTTTGATATGTTAGAATTGTCCCTTTCTAGCACTTCTCCAATTCTTTTGACCATCTTGTCAAACATTTTGGTTAAGTAAACCATGTAACTGTCTTCCTCACTCGAATCATTTTTAACAGCTTTAAGTACCCGGTACTTTTCCTTCTTTGGTTTTCTCCTTTCAAAAGTTGGTGTAGCACCCATAAGGATCCTTCCTAGGTGTTAGCCAGATAGGAAGAACCTGCTCTGATACCACTTTTTAGAAACTGTGCATCCACTAGACTGTATAGAGAACCGGTTTCTCTGTGCGTTTCCTGTAGAAATAATGATGAACCAAATTGTATAACAATCTGGTCCTATATCAGTTTGGTATTGTGCTCAGTTTGTGTGACTCCACCAAATAGTAGTGTACCTGGTCCTTTGTTAAGTTCTGCTATGAATCCTAGTAAAGTGGTGTGTTAATGAGGCCGAGGATTTTTATGTGGAAAAATCCCACACAAGCGGATCAAAAACCATGAGCTACACATGTAGGCTTTTAACTTCACTAACTTGCAATCTCCCAATTACAATCCACTTTGCAATAACCATATTGCAAAGACTTCAACGAACTTGTGATGCTCGCATCACAATCCACTTCATAACTATCCAAGCTACAAAGAATTTGACTAACTTGTGGCATTTCCACCAAGCCACTTTTTTACACTATGGTTACAAAGTCTTTGACTAACTTGTGATTTTTCCACCATAAGCCACTTTGTCACACCATGGTTACTACGGCTATTACTTATGACTATCCCTAGTCACAACATAAACTCAGAAGTTTACGAATTTTGGTTTGTTCCTAAGATAATGCTTTTAATAAAGAAAATTAAGAATTACAATTAAGAACACATAACAAAGAGTTAGCAACCTAAGAACTTAAGGTATCTTTGATCTTGAATAAAGCCCTTGAGGTTGAGGCAAATCTGTTCTAGAGAGAGGTTCTTGAGCACCGGAGAGAATTTTCGTTTTTTATATTTGTAAGTGTTGAACCAGAATCTTGTTCCTTGCATGACGTTTATACTACACAAGAAATAACCTTCGTGATGTCAATTCACAATGGTGAGGCCCAATCTCAAATGATTGTTGCATTGTTTGTTGCTTTATCTGTTGTACTGTTGCACGTAGTCACTTTCTGCAGTTTCTTTCCAGCTGTAGTTGACTTTGTACTTATGATAGAGAACCCTAAGGACCATGTCCCTGTTGTGTTCCTCTTTGTACAGTTGCGGACAGTCAGTCAGTTGTGTTATAGCTGTAAAGTTGACTTGTGCTTCTGTCAGAGAACCATAAAGGATCAGGTCCATATTGTGTTCCTCTTTGTACAGTTGCAAACAGTTACTTTCTACAGTTGTGATCCAGCTATATATTTGAGTTGTACTTCTGTTAGGAGAGAACCAAGGGATCAGGTTCCTAATCTAGTACTTGTGCACACTGCCCAAATTATCTTGAGTTGAGTAATTTGAATTATTGTACTTTAGTTGATAAGAGAATAAGTGGGCGCTGGAAATAGTGCAGTGCAGCAGAATCTTCATTTTCAACTGTGTCCAATTGACTTTGTACTGTCGTGAGGAACCCACAAGAGTATCAGGTTCTTGTCGGGGTTCCTACCTCTTAAAGCTGTAGCAAGTTCACATTTGGCTGGAATCTATTAGATGCAATGTAATCCAAGTGAGTCAGGTTACCTATCTACTTCTTGAAATTAAGTTTGTTAGATTATCAAAACATAAGGCAAAAATATAGATAACCTATCAATTTTCCTCTTTTTGATGATGACAAACTTAGCATTGAAAATGAAAAGTTAGAGTTCACAAAACCATATTAAATTACAGGACACCACAGGTTCCCCCTGACTTTATACACTTACTTACACATGTTTCCCCATATGTTCCCCTTGACTTTTTACTATCGTTCTAGGTATTTTATCTAGTTCGATATATAAAGTTTGTTAGATCATAAAAACATAGAATAAAAGACCTTAAGCAATCACTACTCCTTCCCAACTTCCCTTACTATGCACTTTAAGGATCAGGATGTAGACAAAAAGAGATTCGACGTGAAGGTGAAAGCAAAAGGAACCTTTTTCCTGGAACAGCCTACAGGGTGATGACAACCCAAAAGGCAAAGCTCCTAAAGGCAAATCCATTTCTTCTACTGACTAGTCTAAAGAGCCAGTAGTAGTAGTAGCTCTTACTAAGCTTCCTTCGGCTACCCGGATATAGCCCTAGGTCCTCTACTATAACTACCCCAGATATACCCTCCTCTTCATCCTTCCCATTAACTGCCCACCGTCTAAACCAGGCCCCATCAGCCTCAGGTCTCACAATCAGGAGATGACACTCTCAAGGAGCTTCTGGACAACCAAAAGAAGCTCCTACAGAACAAAAGTTGATATTGGAGTCTGTCGGTACATATGGAAAAGCATTGAAGAAGCTCATCAAAGAAACAAAATGTTGAGAAAGACTCGAGCTTTCAAGGAGTCGGTGAAAGAGTTGAGGTAGAGGTAGAGAAAATGAAGGCTGATCACTTTCCTTTGGATCTTTGATTGTATGAATCGGCTCTAGCAGCCCAGCCTGAGCCGATGTAGGAGGTCGAGAGGCCAGCAAAGAGGAAGAGGGTGATTCCCCATGCCGATGATGCGATACAGTTGGAGGACCCGCAGAGAGGTTTCTCTAGCCAGCCTCAGTCCCCAGTGCAGGCCTAGGTCCCAGTGGAGACATAGGTTACAAGGAACCAGTCACAGGTTCCCGAGCAGTCCGAGGACCTAGGGACCTAGGCTCATGATCCCATGCAGAGAAAGGGCCAATATGGAGTTTCTCTTTACTCTCTATCTTTTATCAATCTTATTTTGATTAGTTAGCATTGAGGATAATGTTAGCTCTCATTTGAGGGGGTAGCCCTATTTGGATGATTTGGGTTGTATATATGACACTACTTTTTTTTTTATGCTTTCTATTTATTTTTGTATGTACATAATTATACCATTTTAGTTCATTTTTCATACTTTGAAACTTTGGTCTGTATAATAAGTTATTTTCTGATGTATATATTTATTCCCTTTATGTTTTTTCATCTATATCACCTCTTGTACATATTCATTCTACTTTCCACCTTTTTTCTTTCATAGCTTCTTGCTTCACTTTTGTAGCTTGTTATTTTGAGTTTTTACATACAATAATACTTTGGTTTTCTTAATGCCACGGTTATTTCCGAAGGTGGAGTTTGTGTGAACCGGGTGGCTCTTCCCGATGATGGATGGAATGACAATCTTCTGAAGGGTTTGAGTCTGTTTTCTTTTTGCTCTTTGTGTAGATAGTATCTAGCGAGGAATGGTACCTCTAGAAAAGCTTCACTTGGGCTAACACATTCTCCTTTGATCCTATGGTAAAAAAAAATTATTGTGTATAGAATGGTGAAATTTGCGCCTTGAGATTCTTGTGTTGGAAAATAATCATAAAGTGGTTTTTCGGGACCAGTGTGTTCCTCAAATATTAGCTAAGGTTTTTGTGAGACCCGACTCTATTTCTTTAGAAATCCTATAGCTTGTGTGGTGAGAATTTGAATTGCAAGTCCAATTCCCAAGTCACTAGTCTATAACTTGCCATGAATGTTTGTCTAGGAAAAATTCTAAGTGTAGTTTGACTTGAGATGTAACTATGGTCTCTTCTTAATTCGAATGATATCTTGAAAACTTACATAGCCTATCAATGATAATATCCCTAGTCAACCCTTTTGAGACATAGACTTTTTTCTTTCAAAACCCACAATACAAGCCTTTACCCGTTCTAAAACTACCCTCTCTTGGCACCCGATCTTTCTTAGCACAAGGCAAAAGCATAAGTTTGTGGGAGAGACCAGAAATGCAACAAAGTGGTAAAAGGTACAAAATGTAGAAAAAAATGAAATGAAAAAGAAAGAAATCGAAAAGTCAAAAAGAATGATCAATGTAAAAAATGAAGGGATTCAATAAAAGTAAAGAGATGAAAGGTGTGGAAAATTGAGAAAGGAGAATAAGGTTTGAAATGAACAATAAAGAGTAACCGTGTGTCTCTCTAACCCCTAAGAAATAAGTTACTGACTCAAAAAGTCAAGAAAACGTGTGCCAAAACTAAGCAAATGAAGTGCTTATGGAAAGATTAAACCTACTTAGACCAAATATTTCCTACCCTGAACCAAAAGCCTTCACTATACCTCCACAAAAGACCTATATGATCTTGATTTGAACGAAGCATACATTAGTGGTGACTCACATGAGGGGTAAGCTTATGGGTCTTAGAGCCGGACTTATGACCTTTCTTTGAGAGAGATGAGTGTGTTCTTCACAATCCTTGTTCTGAGTGCCACAATTTAAAAGTGAGGTTTGCTTAGGGAGAATTGAGGAGTATGAGTTTGGGTTCCACATTGACCAAAGTAGTAGAAAGAGTTTCTTTGATAGTTTGAGTCAACCCTTGATGCTCTTGTGTCGCACTAAACCCATGGTGCTTAGAATGTTGAATATTGTTAATGATTCATTTTAATTGAGGGAAACTTTTAGTCCCAATTGATGCTAGATGAGGTCACTTTAGGTCAGCCAAATTTTCTTAGATGTACTCTTAAGGAGGTGGGTCTTATTTTGTTTGCTTGAGGACAAGCAAAAACTTAAGTCTGGGAGAGTTGATAACTAGGGATTCTAGTTCATTTAATACTCTTTTTTACTATAATTTTTATTAAAATATATACAAAATAGTCCTAAAGGCTTACATGTTGTACTTGTTTGCAAGGTTTGATAAAAAAAGGTGACAATTAGTCAAATCCGCTCAAAAAAGGGGTGAAACATGCACAAGTACCAAGAACAAGTCAAAGCACAGTTGCAACAGACCCACCGCGGCCACAATCCAATTAGTGCAGTCGTGGTGAGGAGATTTAGAGCAGTGAAATTTTGGAAGCTCAAGCACTACCGCCGCAAACCATTTTCTACGGACCACAGTAGCCTCAGCACGCCCATAATCAATTTTATGCGCTCATTCAGAGAGGTGGGATTTCAACTGTTGGAAGCCAATGCGGTCCGCGGTCCTTTTTGTGCGGACCGCAGTTGAAACCACTGCAACAACGGTGCATTTTATGCGGCCCGCGGTGGCAAAATTCGGAGAATAGTTAATTAAGCCAAAAAGCCTCATTACGGTCCGCAGTGCATTTTATGCACACCGCACAACCTCGTTAGGGGTATTTTTTTCTAGAAAATTTGGCCTAGTATGAATACTTTCTTTTCACATTTTAGGGCATCTTTTCTAATCTGTGAAAGACAGCATGTGAACGGCGTTTTTTGTCGATTTTGAGTAATTTGTAGCCAGATTAACACTGAATCTTATTTATTTTAGTTTGTAATTAAGTCATATGGGTTATTCTTCATATTTTTATCTATTTTCTTCCATTATATTGAGTAGCTAGAGTTTTGGCTCAACCCTAGTATGGTTATTTGATGGGTCTTTTGATTTATGGCTTAGATTTTATGGGTAGTTGATATTTGGACTGATTTGTATTTTCCATATTGAATTAGTGGTCGCAAACACTAATTTGTGCCTATTGGACTTGGGCTCTTCTTGAGAAAGAGAGCTTGAGTCTAGCTCACAATCGTCTAAAAGAGCTGCGGGCTTAACAGCTCTTAAATCTTAGACAGAGTTCCGGGGTTCTCAAGGTGATAATTTTGATGAAATTTCACATCTAAATGAGCTTCAAATTTACTTGTCACGGGGATTGGGAAAAAGGAGAATCCAGACGGCTCTTTCAATCGTTTGGAATGGTGGAAGTCAAGGGAAAAACATTTTCCCGTTCTTGCAAGTATAGCTCGGGATATTTTATCAATTCAAGCTTCAATTGTTGCATCGGAGAGCACTTTCAGTCAAGCAAGACTACAAATTGGTGATCATAGAGCGGCGATGAGGGAGAGCTTGGAAAAATCGG
Source organism: Nicotiana benthamiana (assembly GCA_034376525.1). Classification (NCBI taxonomy): domain Eukaryota; kingdom Viridiplantae; phylum Streptophyta; class Magnoliopsida; order Solanales; family Solanaceae; genus Nicotiana; species Nicotiana benthamiana. The sequence continues at coordinate 70,690,175 of CM067338.1, read as the reverse complement.
TGCTTTTTAGAGATTAGATCCGCGCGGAAAGAAGATACTTTGGCATTGCAGAATCACAACCGGCGATAGATGAAGCATATGAAGAAATGATAGCAGAACTTTTGGAGGATTTGGCTTCGCCCGGTAGTGGTGATGAACAAGCTTCATTTCCACCACCACCAACACAACCTCCTCCCAACCTTGACGGATTTATGAGATTTGTTTGAGATACAATGTATATTATGATGTAACTTGTACATTGGCACATCTTTTTTTAGTTTTTTTTCTTTTAATGGTGGTATTAGTACCTTGTTGTGCTCATTCCATTGGGGGAAGGAAGACTAAGAAAGATATTCCATTTTGGTCAATAAAAATGCTCTTTATCATATCCTTGAATATCTTTTTTCTCAATATTTCTTTGTCTTTAATTCGATATCAATCCTTGAATATATATATAACATACAATATATACTACAATAAAATATATACGAGAATATATATACATAACGTAATAACATATATAAGTAATAACATATATACATAAGATACAATTTGTATAAGAGAATATATATACATTATACATAAGAGATATAATATATATATACAATATATACTAATTAGTACAACACAATATACTAATTACTACAACACAATATATTCATAATATACAATATATACTAATTACTACAGCACAATATATACATAATTTACAATATATACTAATTACTACAACACAATATATACATAATATACAGTATATACTAATTACTACAACACACTATATACATAATATACAATATATACAAAATTACTACAACACAATATAGACAGAGATATAATATATATACAATATATACTAATTAGTACAACACAATATACTAATTACTACAACACAATATATTCATAATATACAATATATACTAATTACTACAACACAATATATACATAATTTACAATATATACTAATTACTACAACACAATATATACATAATATACAATATATACTAATTACTACAACACACTATATGCATAATATACAATATATACAAAATTACTACAACACAATATAGACATAATATATATCAATATATACATAATATACAATATATACTAATTACTACAACACAATATATACATAATATACAATGTATACTAACTACTAAAACACAATATATACTATACTAATAACTTAGTACACCATATAAATATTCTACACTATACTAATAACTACTATACAAGATATTGCCTTAAAAAAAATACCCGACAGGCCCGCCAGGCTAGGCCCGCCAGGGCCAGGAAGACTGTGGGCTTAGGCCCGTCAACGGCCGGTCTAAACAACCAGGACCGCCAGGCCCAGCACACGAAGCCCGGCCCGTCAGGACCGTTTAGGCCCGGGCCCGGGCCAGAAGACACCCTTACTCTTGATAAAGTCAATAAGGCAAAGTCACTCAAGCTACCAAGAGGTATAGAGTGATTAATTCCGTGCATTGGCTATATCACAATCCCCAACATAACTTCTTTGCCTTGGAATTTAGATCACGTCGAGTATCCACTTAGGAGAAAGTAACTTCCCCCCTAGTGCCTCTTTAACTATATAGAAAACCTTACAAGTAATGATTATGAGTTTAATTTAGCTTATCATTAGCATAAATACTAGAAGTAACAACCAACCCAAAGATGATTGGAAGAGTAGCTAAGAGCACTTCGCTTTCCTAGTTTAGATAGGAATCCAATTCCCACTTCTAGCTCCCTATTGATTCGATCCAGACTATCTCGGGTAAAAGCTGTTTCGACCACTCTTGCCACTTTGTAGTGGTATAGGGTTGGCACCGATCACTGGTTGACATTACTCGAGAGATAGAGTCGGTTCGCAGCGAGTTGACAGGGAGGCCAAGAGGCCTCAAGGATCTCGTAATTTTGGTGGTGCACCTCATGCGGGTCAATTCCAGCACGACAGAGGTCAACCATTTAGACATGATTAGTCATCTCATCCAGATCACCATGGTGGAGCATCTGGCCATGGTACTTAAAGTTCGCGTCAGGGGCACTTATCTCTCAGCGCCCTTCCAACTTAGAGTTCGACTCATGCACCATCAGCTCAGGGTTCATACATGGGTGGTACTTATAGTGGGTATCCCGGTGCTCGGGGCTCCCTTCATTCCCCACCACCATTTGCCAGGAGAGGTTGTTTTGAGTGTGGAGATTTGGGCCATATAAAGAGATTTTGTCCCTGCCTTACTGGAGGTCCATCCCATAAAAGGAGTCAGCCTTCGTCTTCAGTACCAATTACTTCCCCACCCGCCCAGCTAGCTCGGGATGGAGATTAGTCAGCTAGGGTTCGACCTAGAGGGAGAGGCTGATCAGGTGGCAGTCAGGCCCATTTCTATGTACTCCTTGCCGGACCAGATGTTATATCTTCAGATGTTGTGATCACGAGTATTATCTCAATTTTCCACAGGGATGCCTCTGTATTATTTGATCATGGTTCCACTTTTTCAAATGTGTCATCATGTTTTTCTCATTATTTGGATACGCCCCACGAGTATCTAGTTTCGTCTGTGCATATATCTACTTCTGTAGGCGATACTATTATTGTGGACCGCATATATCAGTCTTGTGTGGTAACTATTGGGGGTCTGGAGACCCGAGTGGACCTTCAACTACTTAGTATGGTTGATATTGATATGATATTGGCCATGACTTGGTTGTCTTTGTGTCATGCTATTCTGGACAGTCACGCTAAGATGGTGATGTTGGTTGTGCCTAGGGTGCCACGGGATGAGTGGCGAGGTTCGTTGAATTATGTTACTAGTAGAGTGATTTCATACTTGAATGCCCAGTGGATGGTTTGGAAGGGTTGTATTTCTTATTTGGCCTTTACGAGTGATGTCAGTGCGGAGACTCTTACTATTTATTCGGTTCCAGTGGTCAGAGATTTCTCAGATGTACTTCCTGCGAACCTGTCGGGCATGCTGCTAGATAGGGATATTGACTTCAATATTGATTTGGTGCCAGGCACTTAGCCCATTTCTATTCTACCGTATCTTATGGCATCGGCGGAGTTAAAGGAATTGAAGGAGCAGCTTCAGGAACTCCTTGATAAGGGGTTCATTCGGCCTAGTATGTTACATTGTGGTGCACATATTCTATTTGTGAAGAAGAAAGATGACACTATGAGAATGTGTATTGACTACAGGTAAATGAAAAAAGTTACAATAAAAAACAAGTATCATTTGCCTCGTATTGATGATTTATTTGACCAACTTCAAGGAGTAAGAGAGTTCTCCATGATTGATCACAGGTCAGGGTATCACCAGTTGAAGATCAGGGACTCGGACATTCGTAAGACAACTATTAGGACCTGATATGGTTATTATGAGTTCCTTCTGATGTCTTTTGGGCTGACCAATGCCCCAGCAGCATTCGTGCATTTGATGAACAGCGTGTTTGGCCTTATCTCGACTCGTTTGTTATTGTATTCATTTATGATATCGTGATGTACTCTTGTAGCCAGGAGGAGCACGCTGAGCATTTAAGAGTTGTATTGTAGCGGTTGAGGGAGGAGAATCTTTATGCTAAGTTCTCCAAGTGTGAGTTTTGGCTCAGTTCAGTGGTGTTCTTAGGGTACGTGGTGTCCAGTGAGGGTATTCAAGTTGATCCAAAGAAGATAGAGATGGTACAGAGTTGGCCCAGACGTTCTCAGCCATGGATATTCATAGCTTTCTTGGTTTTGCGGGTTATTACTGTCGGTTCATTCAGGGATTTTCATCTATTGCACCACCCTTGACCTAATTGACCCAAAAAGGTGCTCCTTTCAGGTGGTCGGATGAGTGTGAGGCGAGCTTTCAGAAGCTCAAGACCGCCTTGACCATTGCTCCAGTATTAGTTCTGCCATCAGCTTCAACTTCTTGTATAGTATATTATGATGCTTCTCGGGTCGTCATTGGGTGTGTGTTAATTCACAAAGGTAGAGTGATTGCGTATGCTTCTCATCAGTTGAAGCCCCATGAGAATAACTATCCGGCTCATGATTTGGAGTTGGCTGCCATTGTTCACATGTTCAAAATTTAGAGGCACTATCTCTATGGTGTATCTTGTCAGGTGTTTACTGATCATCATATCCTCCAACACTTGTTCAAACAGAAGGATCTCAATTTGAGGCAGCAGAGATGGTTAGAGCTACTAAAGGACTATGATATTACTATTTTGTATCATCCGGGAAAGGCCATATGGTGGTCGATGCCTTGAGTAGAAAGGTGGTGAGTATGGGTAGTCTTGCATTCTTTCCTATTGGTGAGAGACCTCTTGTAGCTGATTTTCAGGCCTTGGCCAATCGGTTTATGAGGTTGGATATTTAGGAGCCTGATAACTATAATTTTAACATGTTTTATACCCATTCTTGCCTAAGTTTAGTGCGCGAATTGCCATAAATTAGTCCAAAAATGCTTACAAGTTGCACTTGATTGCAGGTTTGAGTGACAAGACTGTGAATGTCAATGATCGACTTGAAACAGAGTGAAATATGCAAAGTGTTAAAGTCAAGTGAAGTAAGGAACAAAGAGACCCAGCGTAGACCGCACTGCATTTCCATGCGGACGCGCTGGAAGTTCAGAGACTGAGCATTTTAGTTGTTACATGCGCAGTCTGCGCTCATCCTAACGTGATCCGCGCCTCACGAGGTTCACAGACCCGAGAATGCAAAGGCAAACCCACGCGGCCGCACATCAAAATAGTGCGGTCCGCGTGTATGATTTTATGGACTCGATATTTTTGCCAAGTCTTCCCACGCGGTTGGGCACAAAAACAGTGCGGTAAGCATGGATGGTTGTTCAGATAGTGGTCATTTTTCCAAGTTCTCCACGCGGCTACGCCCCATTTATGCACGGTCCGCACTATTCAATCAGAGCAACCGCGCCACCATTTTGCATGGTCCGAGCCCCCAGTTTCAGAAGAGAGAATTGAAGACCAAGACCTCTACGTGGTCACGCTACATTTATGCGCGATGGACGCCAGCCCCCCGGGGCCATTTTTGTGAAGTTTTTCTATGCACTATAAATAGAACATATTTACTTTTTTAGGTCATGTATTTGATATCAGATAGTTGTTGCACTCGTGAGACTCAAGTTTTAGCCTATATTGGGCAATTTCATCTTGTTTTATCGTGGATTCTTGTAGATTAACATTGTAGTTAATTAATATGTCAATTTTATCTACTATTACTTCCATTTTTGTTTCTTTTATGTCTAGCTAAACCCACTAGCTAGGGTTGTGGCTCAACCCTAGTGTGGATAATTAATGGGTGTGATTTTTTAATTCATGAATGATGTTGGGTGTTTGTTATTTGGGTTAATCTTATGTTTTCATTAAGATTTGGTGGTTGCAAACACTAAGTCTAACTTAGTAAGTCTTGACTCTTCTTGAGAAATAGAGTCTATGACCCCAAGACTGATTCTGACAAGGAATTGGGATGGACCCATGAGAATGATAGTCCCAATTAACGGGTTAAACCTCGAGAGAGTAATTACCCAACTTAAACCCTACGTTGCTTGGGCAAATTGTCCTACCCAATTGGTCTCGACAGAGTCAATTGGGTATAATCACTCACTCTACTGAGAGGTATGAGAGTGAGTGAAATCTTGCAACGGTTATAGCATAAGCCCCATAATCATCATTCTTGCATTAGGAATTTCTATTCGTTAGTTGACCACCTAGGTAAATGCCACGACCCTAGTGCCTTTCTCTATCTTGCATACAACCTAGAATTAAGATCTTAGCATAACTTAGTTTTAATTAGTAGTTGTTAAATTGTAGCTGATAATCATAAAAAAACCAAAAAATGTTAGAAGTACAATAAGGAGCTAAAATGCATTTCTACACCAAACAAATACTCTACTCCACTCCAAGCTCCCTGTAGAAATTGACCCCGATACCACTATTGGGTAAAATTCTTAGCGCCCACTCTTCCTAAGGTTGATTCCGCCGCGATCACTTTTTGGCGCCGTTGCCAGGAAGCTTTACGATGTTTGACTATTTGTTGGATAGTTTTGTGTTTTGCTTCTTTTTCCTTCTTTTTACTAATTTTATTTGTGTCAATTCACTCAGGTACACATGGCATTAAACGCAAATCACCCTCTTGGCAATGAGGTCGTGGAGGTTGAGGTTGAGGATCTAGAACAAAAAGATGCATTACCTCATGCTCCTAGGAGAGGTCGAAATGCAAATGCAAATGCCAATGCAAATGAGAACATACCATACCCTCCTCCACCTCCACCAAGAGTGGCACCAAGAGTTTTACTCAATCAAGGGTACGCAAGTGCAATAGTCCCTCCCGGAATCCGGGCGGGGAACTTCTATATTACAAATGTGATGCTCACCTTGCTCGAACAACGAGGGTATTTCATGGGGGCCACTGATCAAAATGCTTATAAACACTTTAAAGGCTTCGTGGACACTTATTGGGGTAGCAAGCAGACAAACATTTTGGAGGATGCATTGAGACTTTAACTTTTCTCGTTCTCACTTCGGGGGAAGGCATTAGATTTGTTGGAGAGGCTCCCCAAATCATTCCATCACTACATGGGATGAGTTGGCGGACAAGTTCATCGCTAATTTTTTTTTCTCCAAGTCACATGGCGGCTTTACGGGACGAGATTATAGCTTTCAAGCAAGAGCCGACTAAACAGTTACATGAGATATGGGAGAGGTTTAGAACGATTGTGAAAGAGTTCCCTAACAATGATATGAATGATGTGATGATCCAACAAATGCTCTATAGGGGCATCAATAACACCAACCAATGTATTGTGAACCAACTTGCGGGAGGTAATTTTATGAAGCTTCTGTACAATGAAGCTTGTGATGTGTTAGATGAGATGGCCGATACATCATCGTTATGGAAAATCCGCGCTAATGTTCCTCAAGGTGATCCTAATGTCATACATTTTCGTAAGGAGTTGCATGATCATGGCCAAGTCATTGCCGAATTCACAACAACAATGAATCAGTTAGCTAAAGCACAATCACAACAAATTTAAAACCCGCGCCAAGTCAACGCCATGAAAGGAGTGAATATGATGAAAAGGAGGAAAATAGGGCAACAACCTCTAGGAAATTTTGATGACTATGATGATGGTGGTGGCTATTTGAATGAATGCTATGATGATCAAAGTAAGGAAGTCCAATATGTAAATAACTATGAAGGGAATAGAGGTAATCAAGAGAACCAACAATGGAGTCCCCGAGGAAATTGGGGCAATCAACAAGGTGGTAATTGGAAGAATAACAACAACCAAGGAGAAAATTGGGGGAACAACAATTCGGGCAATCAAGGGAATTGGAAAGGAAACAACAACAACAATTGGAACAACAACAATGGGCAAGGTGGACGAAATAACAATGGTGGTCAAGGAAATCGGGGGCAAGGCTTTCAAAGACCCCCGATATTTCAACAACCAAACAACCCACCACCGTTTTAATCTCAAGGGTCTAGTTCTTCGGAAAATGAATTCTGTAGAATTGAAATCATGTTTGAGAAAATGGTGAAGAATAACCAAGACTCCGATGCTCAACAAACCTCACACAACACTTCTATCTGCAACTTGGAAGTACAACTTGGCCAAATTTCTTAGTCTTTAAATACTCACCCAAAGGGTTCTCTACCAAGTTGTATGGTAGTAAACCCTAAGGGTGGTCACAAAAATCATGTTATGGCAGTGACAACGCGAAGTGGTGGGGCAGTGATGTGCATGCCTCAAGAGGAAACCAAGTTATGGTGGATGAAGATGAGTTATGAGATTATGAAATGCCTTTGGTGGTTGAAGATGTAGTTGAACCAAATGTGAGAGATGATGTGTGGATTGATGTCCATGAGGTTGTGGAGGAGACACAAGAGGTCGTGAACCCATCTAGGGAATACGTGATTGATATGCCCGAGCCGGCGATGCCTAAAGCCAAAGCACCCTTGCCTCGATCTCCTCCGCCATATCCTCAAAGGTTGTCCACGCAAAAAGGTGACAACAAATTTAAGAAATTCATTGAGATGATGAAGATTTAGACAATCAATGTTCATTTGATAGGGGCACTCAAGAAAATTCCAGGGTACGGAAAATTCATGAAAATTTTGGTTACAGAAAAGAGATCCATGGACTGTGAAACAATCAAGATGACCCATCAAGTGAGCGCAATTGTACATTTTATGGATCCAAAACTTGAGGAACCCGGTGCATTCACAATCCCATGTACCATTGGAAATGCAGAATTTGAAAAGCCCTTTGTGACTTAGATTGTGAAGTAGATTTTGAGGTGCCTATTATTCTTGGAAGGCCTTTCCTAGCTAGGGGAAGGCCTTGGTTGATGTTGAAGCGGGAGAATCTACCTTCTGTGTTGTTCCAGGTGTGCAAATCTATGAGGCAACCAAATAGCACAAAGATGTTCTCGTTTGTTGACATTATCATGGAGGTTATAATGGATGACACAAGCGCAATAGCAAATGTTGAGGACCCACTTGAGGTCGTGCTCTTGAACATGGATGTTGATGATGATGCCGAAAGGGTGGAGTGTGTGAACGGCATGGGCTCGTATTCTTATGAGCCGAGGAAGTTATCTCTAGATCTTGAAAATTGAAAAACTCCACCCACCAAGCCATCTATAGAGGATCCCCGGTGTTGGAGTTGAAACCACTTCCTCCTCACCTTAGGTATTAATTCTCGGGTCCCAATTTCATTTTACCTATTATTCTTTCGTCTTGCTTTACTAAGTGCAGGTTGACGCCGCTTTGGCGGTTCTTCAAAAGCTCAAGAGGGCGATTGGATGGACTTTGGTGGATATCCAGGGTATTACCGATCATATTGGAGGAGGATGCTAGGCCTTCTCCTGAACATCAAAGGAGACTCAATGAGGCCATGCAAGAAGTAGTCAAAAAGAAAGTTATCAAGTGGCTTGATGCCGGTGTAGTGTATCCCATTTCAGAAAGTTTATGGATTTCTCCGGTACAATGTGTGCTGAAGAAGGGAGGAATGATGATTGTGACCAATGACAACAATGAATTTATTCTGACTCATATTATCACGGGTTGGTGAGTGTGTATGGACTACCGGAAGTTGAACAAGGTGACTAGAAAGGATCATTTCCCATAACCGTTCCTTGACCAAATGCTTGATCATCTTGTGGGTCGGGCTTTCTATTGTTTTCTAGATGGGTATTCAGGCTATAACCAAATTCTCATTGCCCTGGAAGACCAAGAAAAGACTACCTTCACATGTCCTTATGGCACATTTTCCTTCTCTCAAATGCCATTTGGACTATGTAATAGACCAGCGACCTTCCAACGATGTATGATGGCAATCTTCACTGACATGGTGGAGGACATATTGGAGGTCTTTATGGATGATTTTAGTGTGTTTGGGGACTCCTTTGAGGAATGCTTGAAAATTTTGGACCGTATGTTGGCCCGATGTGATGATACAAACCTAGTTCTCAATTGGGAAAAATGCCATTTTATGGTAGAAGAGTGTATTGTATTGGTCACAAGGTTTCAAAGAGATGTATAGAAGTTGACAAAGCCAAGATTGAAGTCATTTCAAGGTTACCTCCCCTTACTTTTGTCAAAGGGGTAAGGAGCTTTTTGGGGCATGCAGGTTTCTACCGAAGGTTCATCAAAGATTTCTTTAAGGTAGTTAACCCGTTGTGCAAATTGCTAGAGAAAGTTGCCATGCTTGTCTTTGATGATAAATGCATGGAGGCTTTTGAGCTTCTAAAACACAAGTTGAAAATAATCCCTATCATTACCGCACCCATTTGGAGCTTTCCATTTGAGCTCATGTGCGACGCTAGTGATGTTGCGGTGGGGGTGGTCTTGGGCCAAAGAATCGAAAAGATGTTCCATCTGGTGTGCTACTCAAGTAAGACAATGACTGAAGCTCAAAGAAATTACACAGTCGTTGAGAAGGAATTTCTTGCCATTGTTTTTCCATGGAATAGTTTTCCTCGTAGATTCTGGGGCCAAAGTGATTATTCATGCTGCCTTTTGGTACTTGATGACCAAGAAAGATTCAAAGGCGAGGTTAATGAGATGGTACTACTTCATTAGGAATTTTATTTTGAGATTTTTGATAGAAAAGGAAGTGAAAACCAAGTGGCGGACCACTTGTCTCGATTGGAGAAGGAATGGAGTCCTTCTGACAGCCTTGAGATAAATGATGCTTTTCCGGATGAACAACTCCTCTCGGTTTCATGCAAGACATGATGTGGTTTACCCACATTGCCAATTATCTTGTTACCGGTGTGGTCCCGTATGAGCTCTCTTCTAACCAAAGGAATAAGCTCAAGCGGGATTGTTTGGACTGTTATTGGGATGAGCTGTATCTTTTCAAAATTTGCGCCGATGGTGTAATTTGTTGATGTGTTACCGAAGAAGAGCAGTTGAGTGTTGTGGAAGCTTGTCACTCTTCTCCCTATGGTGGACATCATGGCGGGGAGAGGACGGCGTCTAAAGTGCTTAGTTGTAGATTCTATTGGCCTTCCTTGTTCAACGATGTCGGTGACTTTGTCAAGAGATGTGATCAATGGAAACGAGCCGGAGGGATTTCTAAGAAAAGATGAGATGCCCCTTAACACGAATTTAGAGGTTGATATTTTTGATGTTTGGGGGATCGAATTTATGGGGCCATTTGTGAGTTTTTGTGGAAACACCTATATCTTGGTAGTGATTGATTATGTGTCGAAATGGGTGGAAGGCGTGGCTTTGCCCAACAACAAAGCCGAAGTGTGGTAGCATTCTGGAAAAGAGTATCTTCACTAGTTTTGGCACTCCACATGCTATCATTAGTGATGGTGGTTCTCATTTTTGCAATAGGGCTTTTGATTCTTTGCTAGCCAAGTATGGGGTAAATCACAACGTGACCACTACTTATCATCCTCAAGCTAGTGGCCAAGTTGAGGTTTCTAACCGAGAGATCAAGAGTATTTTGTCCAAGACTGTTAATGCAAATAGGTCCGACGGGTCGAATAAATTGGATGATGCCCTTTGGCTTATCGTACTGGTTTCAAGACCCCGATTGGTATGTCTCCGTACTGGTTGGTGTTTGGGAAGGCTTGTCATCTTCCGGTGGAATTAGAGCATAAGTCTATGTGGACCTTGAAAAAGTTGAACTCAGAATGGGATGTCGCTGCAAATCTCCGGGTTGAGCAATTGAATGAACTTGATGCGTTTAGGTTTCGTGCCTACTCCATCTCGACCTTGTACAAGGACAAGATGATCTACCTTCACGGCAAGTATGCCTGAGGGAAGGAATTCAAAGTTGGTGACATGGTTCTTCTTTTCAACTCTCGACTAAGGTTATTTCCGGGCAAGCTAAAATCTAAGTGGAGCGGTACATTTGAAGCCGTTGGTGTAACTCCATTTGGTGCAATTGATCTTAAAAATAAGAATGGTGAAGTTTTCTGGGTCAATGGCCATCATGTCATGCAGTACTTGGGAGAGTTTGATGACAACCAGGTGGTGGCACTCATTCATTTGAAGTGACTTTAATGGTAACATGCGTCGTGCCGCGATGTTAAATTAGGCGCTTCTTGGAAGGCAATCCATGTCTTTTTCTTTCTTTTTGTTTTCTGTTGTAAATTAGGATTTTTGAACTCATGATTTGTGAGAGGTTGCAAGGATAATGTTGAACCAGTGCAGAAAAAATGGAAACAATGCCAGGTCTCTGAAGTTTGCCCAAGTGGCCGCGCACCAAAATAGTGCGCTCCGCGTAGGCTGGTGCAGTGGGGAGCTGAGTCTCTGAAGTTAGCTGTGCGGTCCGCGTGAGAGTTGTGTGCGGTACTGCTAAGAAGGACCAAATTATCAGTTCCGTGAAGACTCCCACACAACCGCGCACCAAAACAGTGCGGTCCACGTGGGCTGTTCATTCAATTAAGAAGGCTGGAAATCCAATGCGGTCCGCGGCCATTTCTGCGCGGCCGCGTTGGAAGGTAGGTGATGGGTCCCACAGTGTTTTCTATAAATTGAAACCTTAAGCTTCATTTAACCTTTACGCCAATTTTCTACCACGCTGATAAAATTCAGAGAGAGTGTGTTTGGAGTCACTGACAAGCGCGGTCCGCATTCCTTTTTGCACGGTCCGCGCTGAACCAACGCGACCGCGGTCCAAATCAGTGCTGACCACATTGGTAAGTTCAGAGAAGAGTGTTACTGGAACCTCCCAAGTGCGGTCAGCGCTCTAGTTTCACGCGGTCCGCGCTACCGCAGCATGACCGCGTGACTCTTTTACGCGGCCCGCGCTTCTGTTTCTGCTTCACAGTGTCTGCAGCTTTAACTTAACTGTATCATCTAATTCACTGCATATGCTTGTACTAAAAATGTTAGACATGTATTCCTTGCAGATAAAGGTTCAAAAATGTGGAGGAAAAGAACAAAAGCAACCTGGGAGAGGGGGTTCCTATGGGGAGGAAAACGCATTGTTAAACTCACTCTCCAGGTTTGGGAGGGTATAAAAAGGACCTGTTAGCTGATACGAGAAGCTGATAGAGCGGCCTCCCACTCTACGGGGAGTGAGTATGCACAATCTTGGAGCATCACCTCAGAATCTGCCCCCACTTACACCATTCCAGCTGCGTGATACTCCTTCACCTGATCCTGCACCCACCTCCAAGAATCAAGTCAATGTTATTTTGGACTCTCCTGATGTGTCTGTAAAAGATATGAAGACCAATACTCCACCTCTCCCCCAGCTTCATTATCAAGGGAGAGTGGAGGATGTGGTGGGGGGTGAACCACAAGTCAGGGGAGTGGAGCAGACCAAAAAGCCAGAAGCCTGGGTTGAGAGATTCGTCAGTGAAATAGCCTTCCACAAATTTAGATAGTGGTGTCCTAAAAGAAAATTGATTTTGGAGACGCATTTGATTGACTCTGATCTTGTTCCTCTCAACCCACATGTGCAAGCACAATTCTGTACTAGAGAGGGTTGGGTTTTTTCAAATAGCGTTGTATAGTCGCCAATGAACATATGGTGAAAGGATTTTACTGTAGTGTTTATCATGTGGTGAAGGACTCAAAGGTGACAAAAGTGAGGGACAAATTAGTGGTGTTTGATGGAAAGTCACTGAATGAATTTTTGGGGTTCAACGAAGAGGACAAATCTCAATACTTAGAAAAGCTGGCAATGAAAGAAAAGGTTCGTCCTTGGTTGGCCCAGCACTTGGCAATCCCGGGCGTAGTTCCAGTATGGTTGAAGGCAAGGGAGAATATTCTGCGGAACACTCTAAATTTCGAGGCAAAGGGTTGGTTGACTTTTGTGTGTAGTAGGCTTGATCCCTCCACCCATGATCACACAGTTCCTATTGCCCGTGTTGTTCTAGTGGCATCTATTATGGTCGAGTTTCCTCTCAATGTGGGCAACATTATTTCGAGGGTGATTTCTATGGTCGGACAGGATACCAACACAAACTATCCCTTCCCGAACACTCTTTCCCTGTACTTTAGAGAATTGGAGGTGAAGAGAAAGTAGTTCGATGTCAAGGTATATCCAGTATACCCCTACTCATGGCACAGTCACTTGGGTCCCAATAACCCAATGAGGTCCAAAATGAATCAGGCATCCACTTCCACCGTACCTGGCCAGTCTGAGGAGCCAGCGATTATTGAGCCTTCTATCATCCCTGCTACCGGTAAAACATTACCCCCGAGTCCTTCCTATGTTGCTGGTACATCTACTTTAGTGGACCTGGTTGTCCCTTCATCGAAGATTCAGTAGCTCACTGCCCACCATCTCACTTAGTCTTTAGCCAGTTTGAACAACTGGTTGTCAGCCATGACATCCAAGTTGCCCAACTTGGCAACTGTCATTCAGGCACTATCAGCTTCTGCCACGGTTGAGATTCCTCCTTCCATTGAGGAAACACTGAAGAAGATCCTGGCCAACCAAAAAAAGATGATGGCAACACAGGATGTCTTGACTAAGGCAGTTGGGGCACATAGCAAGGCTTTGGATAAATTGTCTCAGGAGCACAAAAAGTTGACGAAGCAGAAGGCTTCAAAGGAGTCAGTGACAAAGGTGAGAGAGGATATGGATAAGCTCTTGGCGGACCAGATGCCACTTGATTTACCATTTGGGGATCCAGCAGTGGTTCATTCATAGCAGGAAGAGGATTCCAGGCAGCCCAGGAAGAAAAGGAAACTCCCTAGAACTAAGGGAGTTGTGATAGAGGTGGAACAGGTTCAGGAGGGTACCTCCAGTGATCCACCAGATGTTCAACTAGTTCTTGATCTGACCCATGTCCCAGCAGCATAGCAGCAGCAGGAAGGGGACCAGTCTAAGGTTCCCGCCAGTATTGAGGACCTAGGGACCACTAATCAGCACGTGACGACTGATTAGGCTTGAGGGTCCACTCTATATCTTTTCCTGTCATTTATTCTTATTTTGGTAGTTGCCATTGGGGGCAATGCCATCTTTTATTCGTGGGGGTGTGTGCTATCATTTTTATTGACAGTATGGATGACTGTATATATTTGCTTTACTTTTAGAACATTTGTAGTTGATGGATGGTTTGTATATAACTTTTCATTCTAGATGCTTTTGAACTTTATGTATATATTTACTACCCCTAGTTGTATATTCTACTCCCCTTTTGTACATATTTATTCGGCTTTTCATATTGGTTTTCTTGGTTTCCTATTTTCGTTAAAAAATTTTGTTTTAGTTACAAAGATAGGCTCGTAGCCCTTTTGTCTTGTTTTGACGTTTGCAATAAGCCCTTGGTTTTCTTTCAGCCACGGTATTTCCTAGGGTAGAGTGTTGTGTGAGCTGGGTGGCTCTTCCCAATGATATATGGCATGAAAACCTTCTTAAGGGTTGAGTCCGTTGTTTTTTTTTTTTGATTTTCAAGTTTTGTAGCTAAGGGTACCTCAGGCAAAGCTTCACTTGGGCCTAGTACATTTGCCTTTGATCCCATGGTAAAAGACATGATGTTGTGTTTAGGATGGTAAAAGTCGTGGCCTTGCGACTCTTGTGTTGACCAAACAGTAATGATTTGGGAATTTTGGGTCATTGTGCGCCTTAATCGTAAATAAGGTCATTGTGGGCCCTCAACTTGATGTCTTTAGCGATCCTTGAGTGTGTGTGGTGAGAATTCGAATTGTGAGCCCAAGTACCAAGTCGATGGTCTAGAACTTGCCCTGAATGTTTGTTGATGTGAAATCATAGGTGAAAGTTGATTTGAGAAGTGATTATAGGTCCTCCTTGATCCAAAATGCCAAATTTGAACAATTTCCATGACCTACCAATGAAAGGATCCCTAGTTCACCCCTTTTTAAGCCTTAAAGCTTTTTCTTTCATGAATCAAGCTACAAGCCTATACCCGTTCTCAATGAGACCCTCTCTTGGCATCCAATTCTTCCCTTGAGTGATGGAAAATGTCTAAATTTGGGGTGGGGAGTGACAGGAAAGGAAACAGTGTGGTAAAAGGTACAAAAGCAAAAGAAAAGGAAGGCAATGAAAAAGAGAAAAAGACAAAGAGAAAGACAAAAAAGAATAAGAATCAAAAAGGGAATCCAAGGACAACAAAAAGTGAAAAAGGTGTGGAAAAAGTAGACAAAAGGATAAAGGTTTTGAATTGCCAAAGAAAGAGTGACAACGTGTCTCTCTAACCCCTTGAAAGAAGTGAAATACTCAAATGAGTCAAGAAAGTATGCCAAAATGAATCAAAATAAGTGCTTAAGGAAAGATTAAACCTAATTGAACAAAAACATGTCCTACCTTTACCCAAAAGCCTTCACATTGACTCCTCAAAAGCCCTATATGATCTTGAGTTGAGGGAAGCCTACATTAGTGGATACTTACATAAAGGGCAAGCATATGGTTCTAAGATCCGGACTTATGGCCTTTCTTTGAGAGAGATGAGTAAGAATCATCCACCTCGGTTTGTGTGTCAATACTATAAAAGGTGAGGTGCACTTAGGGAGAGTTGAGGATGTGTGAGTTTGGGTTCTACAATGACCAAAGTAATTAAGAAAAGTCTTTGATGAAATGTCTTAACTCTTGATGCTCTTATGTCACACTTGATCCACAAGTTTTCAAAGCTTAAATGTGTGAATGATGCATTTGCATTGAGGGAAATTGTTAGTCCCAACTGATGCTTGTTGAAGTTACTTTAGGATAGGCAGGAAATTACTTGGATGTTTTCCCATGAGTTGTAGGTCTTATTTTATTTTCTTGAGGACAAGAAATGGTTTAAGTTTGGGGAGTTGATAATTATGATTTGAACATATTTTATACCCATTCTTGCCTATGCTTTGCGCATGAATTTCCATAAATTAGTCTCAAAATGCTTACAAGTTGCACTTGATTGCAGGTTTGAGCGACAAGATAACGAATGTCAAAGATCGGCTCGAAATAGAGTGAAATCTGCCAAGTGTTAAAGTCAAGTGAAGTGGGGAACAAAGAGACCCAGCGCGGAACGCACTGTTTTCCCACGCGAACGCGCTGGAAGTTCATAGACTGGGCATTTTAGTTGTGACATGCCTGGTCCACGCTCATCCTGACACGGTCCGCGCCTGAGGAGATTCAGAGACTAGAGAAGGCAAAGGCAAATCCACGTGGTCGTGCACCTAAAAAATGTGGTCCGCGTGGATGATGTTCAGAGACTCGATATTTTTGCCAAGTCTGCCCACGCGGCCGCGTACCAAAACAGTGCGGTCCGTGTGGATGGTTGTTCAGAGAGTGGTCATTTTTCCCAGTTCTTCATGCGGTCGCGCCCCATTTATGTGCAGTCTACGCCCTTCAGCCAGCGCGGCCGCACCATTTTTTTGCGTGGTTCGTGCCCCCAGATTCAAAAGAGAGAATTGAAGACCAAGACCCCTATGTGGTGGCGCTACATTTATGCGAAATTGTTCAATTTTTCCTTTGCACTATTAATAGAACATTTTTGCTTTTTTAGGTCATGTATTAGATATCAGATAGCTCTTGTACTCATGAGACTCAATGTTTAGCCTATTGTGGGAAATTTCATCTTGTTTTATCGTGGATTCTTGTAAATTAAAATTATAGTTAATAAATATGTCAATTTTATCTACTATTTCTTCAATTTCTGTTTCTATTATGTCTAGCTAAACCCATAATCTAGTGTTGTGGCTCAACCCTAGTGTGGGTAATTAATGGTTGTGAACATATAATGCATGAATGATGTTGGGTGTTCGTTATTTGGGTTAATCTTATGTTTTCATTAGGATTTGGTGGTTGCAAACACTAAGTCTAGCTTAGTGGGTCTTGACTCTTCTTGAGAAAGAGAGTCTATGACCCCAAGATTAACTCCAACAAGGAACTGGGATGGACCCATGAGAATGATAGTCCAATTTAATGGGTTGAACATCGAGAGAATAATTACCCAACTTGAACCCTAACTTGATTGGGAAAATTGCCCTACCCAATTGGTCTCGAAAGAGCCAATTGGGAAAATCACTCTCTCTATCGAGAGTTGTGAGAGTGAGTGAAATCGTGCAACAGTTATAGCATAAGCCCCATAATCATCATTCTTGCAATAGGAATCTCTACCCGTTAGTTGACGACCTACGTAAATACCACGACCCTAGTGCCTTTCTCTATCTTGCATACAACTGAGAATTAAGATCTTAGCATAACTTAGTTTTAATTAGTAGTTGTTAAATTTAAGTTGATAATCATAAAAACCCCGATAATTTCAGAAGTACAATTAGGAGCTAAAACGCATTTCTAATCCAAAACAAATACTCGACTCCACCCAAAGCTCCCTATGGAAATTGACCCCGATATCACTATTGGGTAAAAGTCTTAGCGCCCACTGTTCCTAAGGTTAAATCTGCTGCGATCAGAGCCCATTCGGGTGTGTGGTTTCTCGGCCTTCCCTATTGGATTGCATCAGAGAGCGCCAATATGATGACCTTCATTTGCTTGTCCTGAAGGACAAGGTTCTGCATGATGATGCCAGAGATGTGACTATTGGTGATGACGGGGTATGAAGGATGCAGGGTTGGATATGTGTGCCCAATAAAGATGGACTTCGGGAGTTGATTCTTGAGGAGGCCCATAATTTGCAGTATTTAATCAATCCGGGTGCCGCGAAGATGTATCAGGATTTGAGAAAGCACTATCAGTGGAGAAGGATAAGGAAAGATACAGTTGGTTCTGTAGCTAGGTTTCTCAATTGTTAGTAGGTGAAATATGAGTATTAGAGACCTGGTGACTTGCTTTAGCACATAGAGATTTTAGAGTGGAAGTGGGAGAGAATAACCATTGTTTTCTTAGTTGGACTACCACGGACTTTGAGGAAGTTCAATTGTATTTGGGTGATTGTGGATTAGCTGACCAAGTCCACGCACTTCATTCCTATGTGTACTATCTATGTTTCAAAGCGGTTGGCTGAGATTTACATCTGAGAGATTTTTCATCCCAGTTCCATAATTTCACATAGAGATACTCAATTTACACCACAATTTTGGAGGGCCGTGCAATGAGAGTTGGGTACTCAAGTTGAGTTGAGCACGGCATTTTACCCAAAAATGGACGGGCAGTCCGAGCGCACTATTAAGATATTTGAGGACATGTGTCATTGATTTTGGGGGTTCATGGGACCAGTTTCGACTGGTCGCGGAGTTTGTTTCCAATAACCGTTATCAGTCGAGTATTCAGATGGCTCTGTAGGAGGCTTTATATGGGAGATGGTGTAGATCTCCAGTAGGTTGTTTTGAGCCAGGAGAGGCTAGGCTTTTGGGCATAGACTTAGTACAGGATGCTTTGGACAAGGTGAAAGTGATTCACGAGCGGCTTCCTACAGCGCAGTCAAGACAAAAGAGTCCTGCTGACAGAAAGGTTCGTGATGTGTCTTATATGGTTAGAGAGAAGGTTCTACTGAAGATTTCACCCATGAAGAGTGTAATGAGATTTTGGAAGAAGGGCAAGTTGACCCTCGGTTCATTAGGCCTTTTGAGGTGCTTCGGTGGATTGGGGAGGTGGCATATGAGCTTGCTTTTTCACCTAGCTTGTCGCATGTGCATCCAGTATTTCATGTTTCTATGCTCCGAAAGCATATCGGTGATCCATCTAAGGTCTTGGATTTCAGCAGAGTTCAGTTAGACGGTGATTTGATTTATGATGTGGAACAGTGGCTATTTTAGAGAAACTGGTCCAAAAGTTGAGATGAAAGGATATAGCTTCACTAAAAGTGCAGTGCAGAGGTCAGCCCGTGGAGGAGGATACTTAGAAGACCGAGTGGGAGATGCGGAGCAAATTTTCATACCTATTTGAGGCTTCGAGCATGTTTCTAGACCCCTTTGAGGATGACCATTTATTTATGAGGGGGAGGATGCAGCGACCCGGTCGGTCGTTTTGAGAGTTATAGCCCTATTTTCCCTATTTTTGCTTCTTTTCATGTTCTTCGACTATATTATGATGTGTTTGGTCAGTTGGTTCGTGTGTGGAGTGGTTTCGTAGAGGGTTTGAGATGCTTAGTCTCTTTTGCTAAAGCTTAAGTTGAAAAAGTTGATCGGATATTGACTTATGTGTAAATGATCACGGATTTGAATTTTATAGTTATGTTAGCTCCGTTAGGTTATTTTGGACTTAGGATCGCGTCTAGAATGGAATTAGAGGTCCGTTGTAGAATTAGGCATGAATTGTAGAAATTTGGAATTTTGGCGATGTTGGTGGGCAATGAAAATTTTGATATCGAGGTTGGAATGGAATTCTATAAGTTGTATTAGGTTTGTAGTGTCATTTCTAACTTGCGTGTAAATTTTAGGGTCATTTGGACATGATTTGATAGGTTTTAGCATTGTCTATGAAATTTGGAAGGTTAGAAGTTCTTAGGCTTAAATCTAAGGGTAATTCGGTGTTTTGATATCGTTTTGGGTGTTCTGAAGGTTTGACTAAGTTTGTATGTTGATATATGACTTGTTGGTATGTTTGGAGGTCCCGAGGGACTCAGTTTGATTTTAGGTAATTGACGGAACAAGTTTGGAATTTGAGGAATGCTGAAGTTGAAGTCAGGTGTCATAACCGCACTTGCGGAGTGGGAACCGCAGGTGTGAGTCCACAGAAGCGGAGAAGGAGCCACAGATGTGGCAAAGGCTGAGGTAGCAGGAGCTACAGGTATGATGGACCGGTCGCATCTGTGAGCCCGCAGGTGCTATATTTTGATCGCAGAAGAAGATTTTGAGAGAGTAAGTGGGATCCGCACCTGCAATAGATTTTCCGCTGGTGCAGCATCGCAGAAGCGACAGTTGGACCGCACATGCGAAATATCAGGGTAGATAGTATAAATTGAAGACTTCGTGATTTGGTTTATTCTTCATAATTTTTAGTCGAATTTGAAGCTCTTGGTAGTGATTTTAAAGAGGGATTCAAGGGATTATTATTGAGGTAAGTTTCTTGAGCCCTAATACTCATGTTTATGGTGATTTTCTATTGTTCAATCATGTAATTAGTGAAGATTAGGGGCTAAAAATGAGGGTTAGGGCTTGGGATTTTGAAGAGTTTGAAATGAGGATTTGGGGGACTAAATGGAGTCGGATTTTTATAAATTTCATATGTATGGACTCGTGTCTGTATGGGCTTTCTAGTTTTGTGATTTTCGTCAGATTCTGATTAGTAGACCCTAGGGGTCAGGTTTGGGTGAATTTCAGAATTTGTGTCCAATTAAGTAATTTCTCGGCCTATAATGATTACATTGTATTGTTTTGGGAAAGATTCGGGATGTTTAAAGACCGCTATAATCAGGTGCATCCCGGAGTAGGATTTTGCCTTGGTTGTAGGTAAGTAATGCTTCAAAACATGATATTGAGGGTTCGAAACCCCGAACTATGTGTTATGTGATCAATATTGAGGTGATGCACGTGCCAAGTGACCAGCCTGCGGGCGTGTACTGTGATACTTGAGACTTGGTTCATTCCATGGCACCGTTTAGTGACTCTTTCTTGCCGATATTCGTATTTCAATCATGTGATTAAGTAAATGATCTTTAAATCATGCTAGATATCATGTTAGGGCTTTACGACGGTACTATTGAGACCCGAGTGATCATTTTCTTGCATTCATCTGACTAGTTTCATTGATATTTTGTATTAAGTCTTATTCATTCATTTCATATCATGTTTCAGTCTCAGTTGTTATTTATTGGAACATCATGTCATTGTTCTGGGCTAGTTTTCATTGCATTGTGAGCCCGTGTGTAAGATTGGAGAGTGATAACTGAGTGAGGACGAGAGCCTGATTATGAGTGATAGTTATGAGATCGGGCTGCACGCCGCAGTGGTTATGCTGATGATTATAATAGCGCTTGGGTTTTAGGAGCCCCTCCATAGTCTGTAACACACCCCTAGTGAGCAAAATTGATATTATTGAGGAATGGATCTTCCGTGGACATGGATCCTGTCTGAAGTATTTATACCTGGAGATGCATCTTCTCCATAGGGCCGGAATGGCCTTCCTCGGTACTGAGTGACTATTGCCAGTGATGTGTATATACTCCGGGATGGATCTTCCCTAGGCCGGATGGCCATACACAGTACTGAGTGGTTGAACACTTGAGAGTTGAGGTACATGGTACATTTTCATGCATTATGTGCAATGGCACGTAGGGATTAGCTGAGCTTTATACTCCACATTGTCCATATCTGTATTTACAGTACTGCTTGAGCTGAATACTTGAATTGAAAGCATGTCTACTTTTCTGCATAGTTTAATTCTATTATCTATTGAGCTTGAGTTCTTCACTACCTATCAGTCCATAGTTTAGACTTGTTAGTTACTGAGTTGGTGTATTCACGTTACCCCCTGCACCTTGTATGCAGATCCAGGTATCTCAAGTCATGGTAGAGGTTGTTGATTTACTCGGTAGCGGACAATCAAAGACGAGGTAGCTACCTGGCGATTGCAGTCCTACTTTTCTCCTTCTTTATCTTCCCTTTATTGTATTTTGGTTATTCTCATACTATGTTAGTATTGCTATTTTCAGAACAGTTGTAATCATTGTTCATGACTTAGTGACACCCCGATGTCCGGCTTTCTTTTCTGCACTTTTGTTTTCATTTGAACTCCTTATTTAAAGTTTTATATTATATAGCTTGGAATTTGTCTTGAAAATGAAAATATCGTTTTGATTTGGAAATATGTCGGCTTGCCTAGTACCACTATAGGCTCCATCACGACAGGGTTAGTTTGGGTCGTGACAGTTATACCTGAAAATACGGGTTACAACATGCTTCATTTATTTAACTTCTAATACTTGTTAACCACTCGTATACACCCTTGCATCATTTAAGACCAACAGGATTAACTTCTTATCATCTCAAAGACAATCTCTTTTCATATTTACATAGACTAACTTATGGCATGATCAAACGTGCCCGAACATGGGTTTTAACAAAATGTTATTCCAAATGTTTCGATAAAAGATTTTTTTCCTATCAATACTATATATGAAACCTTATTACCAAAAATGTTAATTTGTTAATTACTCGCCTAGTCCACACTTTTACTACAATTTA
Source organism: Nicotiana benthamiana (assembly GCA_034376525.1). NCBI lineage: Eukaryota > Viridiplantae > Streptophyta > Magnoliopsida > Solanales > Solanaceae > Nicotiana > Nicotiana benthamiana. Next base: position 70,667,686 of record CM067338.1, on the reverse strand, counting down.
TATACCAGTCCATAATTAGGCAGATTCTGCCATTTAAAATGCGCTAAAACTAAGGAACAAAATTTGTGTTTGATTCTTTGCACATTAAATTCAAGTTTTTAATTGAAAAGAGATCTGATTGCTGCGTAATTCTCTCATTCACTACAATTCTAAACAAAGCAAGCTTCAGTAATATTTCTTTTATAAAATCTAGAATGCAATACAAATTATAGAATTCAAAACTCTTCTTCATCATCCTCAGTACTCAAATTGTCGAACCTATGGTCTTCACCTTTTTCTCTCAACTACACGAAATTGTGTCAAAAATCCCAATAATGCTAAAATTTAATGGGAATTGGGATAACTATGGCATATTTAGAGATTTTGAATTTGATTCCATTGTTGTAGATGAGAATGCAAGCTACGAACTCTGATTTCTACAATTGCAGAACAACTATCGATTGACACATCAGATAAAATTATAGAATCAAATATATTGTGAACGGCAATTGTCCTCCAATGGATATTAGGAATGATATGGAGGTTCGTGTGTATATGGAGACCAAGAAGGAGAATAAAAACTTATGTTCGTATCCTTTATGTATAAGTGTAAGAGATTTTAATATGGAATTGGCAATCACCAACGGTAGCACAAGTGCTGGTATGTTTAATTCGATATTGCAGAGTGCTATATTTTTAGTGTGTTATCATAGTATTACTACATTTACCTACAATTAAACTACAAAAAACAATGTGCCGAAGAGTATAAAGCAATATTGTTTTCAAAATTATCTACAGAGTTACTACATTTATATCTATGTTGCTGCAAGTTCGTCTGGATCCCAAAAGTTACTTGAAATTCCATCTTCTTCAGCTATAGAGGAATATCAAAGTGAAATAATAACTGAATCTACACAAACATATATTGAAGAAGGACAAGTTTATCAGGACAAGCAAACTGTAGTTGATGCAATAAAGAATTTTTCCGTGATGCACAAGTTCCAGTTCTGAGTAAAAAGATCTAGTCATAGAAAGGTATGGTGTTATATATGGAGAATAGATCATTAAAAGCAGTGTTTTAGTGAAGATATGTAGTTTTTTTAAATTGTAGTTAACTTGTAATTAATTGTAGTTTATAACGATTTGTGTTAAAACAGTCCTTTTTGTACATCTACATTTATAGCATGTATTTAATATTGTAGTTAACTTGTAGTTAATTGTAGTTTACAACGATTACTGTTGAAACAGTCCTATTTGTTGCATCTACATTTATAGCTTGTATCTAATATTATATTTTTTGTAGCTATTGGCTTATATACGTTGCTGAAAATTGTAAATGGCACTTCAAGGAAAAGTCAATTAATTATTCTGCAATATTCAGGATAAGAAGTTTCAGCCGACAACACACATGCTCCTTAATGGACGAAATATTCATACAGCGCAAGCGTACTGCAGTTGTAGTTGGTTGCATGGTCGTTCCAAAGTATTGTGATCCTAAGACTATTTACACACCAAAGGACGTACAAACTGACATGTTATCCGAACATGGACTGAACCTAAGCTACATGCAAGCATGGAGAGCAAAGGAAAAGGCTTTACAGTTTTTGAGAGGAAATTCGGTTGACTCCTACAGCAAACTACCCAAATATTTTTATATTCTTGAGGAGACTTATCCTGGTTCTGTTGTTAAAATGAAGAAGGCATCAGATGATTGCTTCTAATACGCATTTGTTGCTCTTTGTACATCAATAAGTGGTTGGCAACATTGTAGGCCAGTAGTAGTGGTTAATGCTGACAGCAAGCACCATGGATGCAGCAGGTAAAAATGTAAAAATTTTGCAGTTATTTTGTAGGCATTCTATAAATTGTAGTTAAATTGTAGTTATTTTGTATTTAACACAAAAAATATAGCTAAATTATCTATATTCTGCATATATATTGTAGTTGTTATTTAATTATATTTTAATAAACATTTTTAGAGCTGCATATAATATTTTATGAATTAAAAATGTAGGTACTATATTGCCCTTTGCCTATACTGTGGTTGATTTTGAAAACGACGCGTCTTGGAAGTGGTTCTTTGAGAAATTCAAGAAGGCATATGGTGAAAGACCTTCAATGTGTATTTTTTCAGATGGGAATGAGAGTATAATGAAGGCAACATCAATTGTCTATCTGGCCATGCCACACTACTCTTGCATGTGGCATATTTGGACAAATATAAGGTTGAAATTCAAGAAGGGACATCTGTAATTACATAGTACTTTGCTACATCTCGACCATACTCTCTGGATGAATTTAATGAAAGGATGTTGAAGACTGAAGAGGTAGACCTGCGTGTGAAATCTTACCTATATGACATTGGCTATCATAGATGGTCAAGAGTACACGCAATGGTGAATAGAACTTTTACTATGACATCAAACATTGCTGAGCCGTTGAATGCTGCAACAAAAGAGGCAAGAGAGTTGCCAATATTTGATCTATTAGAGTATATGAGGATGCTTCTTGAACATTAGATGAAAGAGAAGTTATTGAAGGCGAAGGGTACTTTCACATACCTTGGGTACAAATTCAACAAAGAAGTGGATGAAAACAATACATTATCTAAGAAACTAAGGGTAAGATCTATTTGTTTGGTGCAGAAAAAACAAATTGCTTAATATGCATTTTTTCCAGATTGTAGATAAACTGTTGTCAAATTGTGGGTAATGTAGATTGTAGATAAGTTGTACTGTATTTGTAGCTGATTTGTAGGTAAGTTGTAGATAATCTTTTTTTAATGATTGATATGATGTTTTCTATTTGTTCTTCAATTGTAGGTGAGAGCTTCAACAGATCATATACATACTGTGTTAGATGGTGTGAAGCGGTACATTATGTGTCTAGATAACAAGAAATGTAGCTGTGGACAATTACAACTTGATAAACTTCCATGTGCACATGCTTTGGCAGCATTAAGGCACATGAAGGAAACATATGAAAACTGTTGCTCTCCGTATTACACAAGGAAGAGTCTTCTTCTTATCTATGAAATGCCAGTAAATCCTCTTCCTAATGAAAGAAAATGGAATGTGCCACAACACATTTTGGATGAGGTAGTAAAGCCACCGGCTGGAGATAAAAGGCAGTCAGGGATACCTCACAAGGAAAGATATAAAATATTTGATGAAATAAAGTCAAAGAAGTACAAGGTATCATGTGGAAATTGTGGAGGCGAAGGGCATAACAAAATAACATGCAAGAATGCGCCTAAAAATAAATGAATATCATGTAGATAGAATAGTTATTCAAAATAAATGTTAGTGAGTTCAAATTATCTGATTTTTTTGTGTAATCGTTTTAGTTTTTGAAGATGATTATGAAGTATACTACAATTTTGATGGCATCTAAATTTGTCTTATTTATAGTTTACTTAAAGTTTAATATGTATTATATACAAAACAACTGATATTAATAAAGTAACCGTAATGTAAAGTGTTTCCAGATTGTAGTTAAAATGTAGTTTTAATGCAGTTAAATTGTAGTGTTGGTAATAATTTGTAGATGAGTTGGAGATAAATTGTGGATAATTTATTTATATGATTTGAGTTAAATCTGTTTTCTGTGTAACTTAATTTGAAAAAGGAACGGACAGTTATATACAAAAATTACCTAGAACTTGAAGGTATTTCATAAAAAAAATTAAACATTAATTGTAGGCAAATTGTATTCTAGCAAATCAGAGTACTCAAGTTTAATATAATGAAAATAAAGTGTTGTAAACAACCAAAATGGCATATTTCCTTCAGTGTATTCCACTTCAACTACAAAATGAAATCAACTAAACTAGGAACACAAGATTCTATTTCTTCTTTCTCTGTACTAGAGTCCTCTCATTTTTAGCAGGAGCACCCTTCCTCCTTGCTAGCCTATTTGTAACCTCAATTTCACGGATTGACCCATCTTCTTGATTTTTTGTAGCATAGTCCCATAGTAGAGCTCCATAGCGTCTAAGGTGTTGGTCTATATCAGAAAGGTCTTCTTTTGGGATTGCCAAATCTCCAATGCTAACATACTCCGCAAAAGCAGCCACAAATACACCACAATCGCTATATAAAATAAAAATTATTAATTATGTAACAATTGATTATAAAAAAATAATTAAACATATAGAAAGAGAGAATAGTTTTTTACAATGATCCTTCCTTTTGCTGTGGAATTTCCGTAATCATCCATTTTATGGTAAGAGGGTCTATAACTGGTTTCTCGATGTATGCCTTTGTGGTCTTGAAGTCTATGTCTTTGCGTTTCCCGTAGAAACCAGTGCAAGACAAATACAAAGGGATAATGATTGAAAACTTATCAACTGCTGATTCAAGGGACTAATGATTGTGTGAAGACATCATGAAATCATAAACATAAATTCGTCTGTCTACTATGTCGAAAATGAGCAACAACCAATGAAAATTCTCTACAATTTACAAGCATGATGACATAGTCAACTACATCCCAGGCAATATTTGCAAGAAGTCTATAGATAAGAATATATTCTGCAACATCATCATCTGATTTAACAACCGAAAACTTAAGTTCTGGAGCAGAACTTATGAACTTGTCATAAATTCGTTCAATCTTTGTCTTGAACAAGCAATCGGTTGTTGTGAACGTAGTATTGCTGTTGGGCCCATATTTGCCCCTTTTTCTCAGATAATACATAATATCAGTGTGCTATAAAATTAAATAAAATCTACTATAAGCTATAGAAATAACCACAATTATCTACATAATAGTTGCAGCTTAAACTACAATTGCAGCAATCAAATAATCAAACAGATTGCTACACTTCAGGTACTATAAAGAGTAACAAATGTAACACAACAACTAACATAAGGTCTCAATAATATCCAAATTCAAACTACATTTAATGTTATAAGTCAAAATAACTTGTTATACAATTTAACTACAAAGTAACTACAATTATGATACACAGAGATTTCAATTCTGTCCAAAGTACCAAAAATCCAATTTTTACATACAAATCCTCATCAAATATGAGACATAAGGTCCATCAAAAGCACAATTACAATATAAATAATCAGAAACAACATTTATATGAAATGTCTACATTATATCTATAGTTTATAGTAAAAGGCATGGTCACCAATATCTCTTGTCTACAATATAACTATAATTATCCTACACAGCTGAAGATAAAACTTATATTGTGAATGCAGCCATTCTTTATAGTTACCGTGTTATTGATGGATTTTCCTGGGTGAGCAAGAGAATAAAACCAGTTCTTCTTATCCACAATTTCACAACCAAGGTTTAACCAAGGCTTGATTTGGTTATCCTTTTTTGAAAAGTATTCCTTCCTCCTGTAATAACATATAAATACTAGATCAAAAAATTGACAGAATGAATTACATATTTAAAATTTAAAAATAATGAAATGAAAGTGTAAAATTAAGCATTCATACCTCTTAGATACTTTTTCGCTACGATGGTATAACCAGTTGGTGAACCTCTCTATCAAAGCAGCATCTACATTTTCACCTATAACAGTTGTGAAGGGTGCTTAAGGTAGAAAGATTTAGGTCCAACAGAGTTGCTTCCTACAGAACTATATAGAGGTGTGAAAGGTGATCGTGCAGGTTTCCCTAGGTTCCTAGATGAATAGGGATTGCTTCATCTGGTATGGGCTCTTTATACATAACCAATTGTGTTAAGGTGTCTTGAAACTCAAAGTCATCCAATGTCACACCCTTCTTTTTAATATCTGAACCTTCAGGAACAACTTCATTCACATGCTCTACATCTTCACTTTCAATTACCGGATTCTCAATGCTTTGTTCTGTCCGAGCTGCTACAGTCACTCCGTAAATTGGGGACTGTTCAATGTTATGTTCAATATCTATTACATAAAAAATAACTTACTTAACAACAATGTAAAATTGTATAAGAAATAATTATCTATTCAAGAATATATTATGTTATTATACCTGCTTTTTCTACCTCAGCTCCTTCCTAAGATTCTGGTTCTTCCTCAACAAGTGTTGGCACACCTTCAGGAGAAACTTCATCTTCCGTCGATAAATGTAAATGTATGTATTAATACAATTCTTGTGGAAATAAAAGTGAATATAATATTTGTGGATATTATACCTGTTTTTTGTACATCAACTACTTCTTCAAATTGTGATTCTTCCTCAGCATGTGCTTGCGGATGTTCTGTTGAAATTTCATCTTGAATGAATAATATAAAAAATATAAATTGTATATATATATGTAGTAATTTGTAGTTAAAATGTGAATTATAACATTTTGCTTTGTAACCTTATTATAATAAAAGTATGATAGTATACCTGCTTTATCTGCCCCAGCTACTTCTTGAGAATCAGGATATAAGTCAACATGTGCTTGAACATGTTCTGGAGAAACTGCAGATGCAAAACATAGTGAAAAAATGGCAAATATAATTATATAATGATGTCTTGAAATTTTTATATATGTTTGTAGGCATTGTCTTGATACATGTGTTGATTGTGCTTGCATGCACTTGATTACCAATATTGAACTGAAATTGCTGGTTGTTCTCTCCTTGTTGTTGGTCATTAATTTTGGTTGAACTATTTAAGTACAAACTAAAAATTTTGTGTATGTTTTAGTACACTTGTTTCATATGTCATAATTAGTTTTAGTACTTAAATATATATGAATTCTTACTTTTGACTCGTACACATCGTACCTCCTGTTTATCACCTTCATAACACTCTTCACAGAAATATCTATGAACTCTCGAAGGCTTGAGAGTTCCTCACATACAGCCTTCCTAAAAACATCTAATTTTCCATCAACCTAAAGATTATAAATATAGTTAGTTGGTAATTATATTCAAAGTGTTATAGTTCTAGTACAATTTAACTAAGATATGTGTAATAACAAAAGGGCTCAATATAGTATCATACTACAATTTAACTATAACGTATAAGATACAATAATTGTAATGGAATGTAGATGAATTGTAACAAAAATATCAATATATCGTAGTTATTTATACTACCTGATGAATCCCCATTTCCAGCTTCCTTAGCTTGCTAGCCACAGATTCAGTGTCCTCTTGACAATCTTTATATTCAAAGGTTGGAGAACCAGCAATTCGAACTTGTGATGATTGTGCACCATGTTTATCTTCATAGTGAATCTTGTCTGGCAGAGTAAGCACTCCAATCTCTTCACTAGTTTCAGTCATACTTGTGAACTGAATGATGGAAAAAATAATTAGTTTCAGTAACTCACTAAATGTAGATTAATTGAAGTTATTATGAAGATAATTGTAGCAAAATACAAAACTGAAAAATATACCTTAACCCACTCAAGCTTGATCATCTTGTCTTTAAATGCAGTTAACCATATTTGTCTCTTATTAGCTGACCATCGTAATATGCGACGTATTGAGTCAAAACACCTTATAGCAAGCTTCGTGATGACGGTCGAGCAAAACTCATAAAGCCACATTTGCAAAGCTAATGAGCATCCCCGTATCAGATAAGAATGTACGTGGGGATTTAGACGATGTCGGACAGATTTTATAACTTGATTGAAGGACTTAATACTCCATGGGTATGACTCAAAATTACCAGAATCTACAAGATAGAATCTAATCTGGTCTATGAAAGACACATTGTCTTTATCAGAAGGAAAAACAAAATATTCCAACAAATAAAGAATGCACAATTTCACTGTATCCTTATCGTTTTCCCAAGCTTTATTTGTTACTACATTTTTCAAATGCCACTTCTCAATCCTTTATTTGTTCGGAAAATAGGTATTCATTAAATGACTAACATAAGTAGAAGTGTAACCATAATTTGAAAACTTATTAACACAATTTGGACCAGTAATCAAACCAAATTCTCTCAAGGAAAAATTCAATTTTTCACCCTTCAATAGTACTGAAAAATATGAGCCAGTAGACTTTGACAATTAATACTTCCTCAGAAGATGAATTGCTTGGTTTTGCATACAGATGGTGGGGAGACCAAATAAGTAACCAACACACGTTTTTTTTTAAAAGCTTTAATGCATTTGGAGAGAGTATAGCTTTTATCTGGATAGGGATGCTCAGATCACACAAATTGTGGAATATAAGCACCCCATAATTCATATTTTTTGGTGCAAAGTAATGGCCATTCTTCAGAAAATAAAAATTATTGAACATTAATAGTTTGCATAAAAAAGGAGTAATATACATATAACTACATAATAACTACAAAAATATAACTAAAACAAGAATAACCTGCCCCCTATAATTACTAAAAAATACAGGACATCTACACATGTAAACATTATCTCCAAACATGAAGGAAGAAAAGGGTAACCACAGCTCTATAACTACAAAAATATAACAGTTACTTAATATAACTCACAAAATATAAATTAATTGTAGTTAGTATGAAGATAAATGTAGTAGCATACAAAAAGTAAAAAAATATACATTTTCTACAATTTACTGCAATTAGACTACAAAATAACTATATTTATGCACTATCTAAAAATCACGATTACAACTAACCTAAAAATTTGAGACAACCAACAACAACAACAACAAAAATCCAGTATAATCTCACTTAGTGGGGTTTGGGGAGGGTAGTGTGTATGCAGACCTTACCCCTACCCTTGAGTAGAGAGACTGTTTCCAAATAGACCCCCGGCATCCTTCCCTCCAAGAACTTCCCACCTTACTCTTGGGGAGACTCGAACACACAACCTCTCGGTTAAGTGGGGAAAAAATTGAGACAACCAAACTACAAAATTAGGACAATTTCATAATTTACCAAAAAATACTTGAACAATAGATTTTTACAACCAAAATCACAATAAAAACTGTAAAGAAAAATAATTAGTGTTTACCTTTACTAAAATCTATTTCTCAAACAATTTTGGTACTTTTTTGGAGGGTTTCTTCTTCTTCTTCTTCTTCTTTTTTGATGAAGAAGGAGAGACCTTGGGTTTTTTTACAGATCGAATATTAGGAGAATCTTTAACAAAATCATCATCTACAGAAAACTCTTTCCCCTTTTGTTTGAGTTGTTTTGCGACTGGTTTATCACCTTCACCAGCATCTACATCGTTCAAATGTTTGGTTCTCATCTCCACATGGATTTGTTTAGGAGATGAAATGCTAGTGGTAGGTTCACTTGCATGTGTTGCTTTTGCATTTTTTGGTGGTAATTTTGGTGTTAAAACACCCAAATCAAAGGATGAGATATCAGCTAATATAACTTTTGATGCTTTTTTTTTGGGAGTGTTGATATTTTTCATGATTTGAGACTTGAAAAATAGATGGAGCTTCAAAATGGGATTTTGTGAAATTAACTGGAGAAAAAATTGTAGAATCGTGTGTTTGAACTCTGTAGAATCATGGGTTTGTTGAAATTAACTGAAGGTAAACGTGAGGTGTGAAGGAAAAACGTGGAGGGTGTGTGGGGTTAGGAGGAGAGAGAGGCGGATAAACATAAATGGGAGAATATACCCTCCTAATTAATGCCTACTATAAATAAAGCATTAGTTATACTCTTTATTTGAATTATAGTATATAAATAATAATTTGGTATGTTGAAATGTAATTAACACAAACCTTAAATATTGAGGGTAATAAAATTTTGTATATGATATAAGAAGATAAAAATCCCTTTCCATAATATTATGCATGGAAACAAATGGACCATTGGACCGGAGTAGTTGACAAAGACTGATTCTTTTAGCAATCAGTAATCATAAGTTCCTCCTTTATCATTGGGCCCAATTACATATCATAAATGGGCTGAAACGATCCTCTAATTATTCTTTTCAGGCCCTTGGGCTATCTTCATTTATCACTTCCAAAAAGAAATTGAATCAAATGGACCTAGCCTATGAATCCATCTATTAGACTAATGCATTTAAAGTGGGCCTCTTAATCTGGCAACTGTCAATAAGTTAAATATAGGGACAAAACTGATATTTGACGTACAACAAACATCATTTCCTTTCACTTTGTACAATAAAAACTACAAATTATTAAGAATGGCCCATTGGGCCCATGATGGAGACAGTTGTGCCTCTTTGCTGTTCCAAACATGGACTTGTTAAGATATTGTCAATTCTTTATCGCTGGGCCTACTAGTGGGCTCCATCTGTTAAGTTTCCTTTAAATGGGCCGTGTATTTATTCATGGGATTTTTACATATACATCATATATAGCAAACCTTATAACCATCCATGTTTAAGGTTTGTGTTTATTACATATAAGTATACCACCTTTCAATTTATGTACCAAAATTATATTTAAGATTAATGATCAACTCATTAATTATTTGCTTGATTTTTGGAACAAAATCTTTTCATATTTTTTTTTACAGTTGGCTGGAAGGCAAGTCTACATTGAGGATATGAGACCAATCAGCAGTAGCATTTCTCGTGGAGGAGGAAGTATGTTCCTCAAAACTGATATCAGTTTTAAAATTTGATCTTATTTTTATGTTACCCTAGGATATTTGATGTAATTCTTTGCCTTGACATTTAACCTTCAGTTCTTAGTCCATTTTTCTGAAGTGTGTATGGGTAGGAAATATTCCTCTGACTGTTATTTAAGATTGGGAGATCAATTTTAAGATTCTAAAAATGGTTGTTCAGTTCTCATTGAGTTAAGCATGTGAAAATAGATTTTCTCATGTTCTTGGGACTAGAATTGGTGAAAATAGAATTTCTCATTATCCATTGTCGAAGGTTGCCATTGTTTCAGATCGAGAGTTTCATCCGTCATATTTTCAGTCCTACGGTTGCATCAAAGTCCCAAACCCTCTACAAAATTATTTTCTCTCTCTCACTGCTTCAATTTCATCCGCCATTTCCGATCCCTCTGCAACCATCTAACACAATATGTATATGATCTGTTGCAGTACATTTGCGCTGTTATGTTTTCGGATAAAACTTCTTGTCTTGAACAATGAAGAATAATGAATTGACGTTGCATAGAAATGCCATTTGTAGTTTTCAACAACTCATACCATCTAGTAGATACAAAAAAATACGTTATTCAGACATATTTTTCAACTGACTACGATTAACTACAAGTAACTACAATTAACTACAAAGTTCATATAACTACAAAAATTTGACTACATTTTAAAAACGCACTGGAAACACTGCATATAACCTTAACTACATTTGCCCACATTTTACTACATTTTAAAAACTCACTAGAAACACTTCATATAACCTTAACTACATTTACCTACATTTGACTACATTTTAAAAAATATACTGAAAACAGTGCATATAACCTTAACTACATTTGACTACATTTTAAAAGCTTCTTCCTTTATTGGGTTAGTTGAATAGGATTGCCAAATCATAATTTCATGATTATATATATATATATATATATATATATATATATATATATATATATATATATATATATATATATATATATATATATATATATATATATATATATATATATATTTACACGTTAAGAAAGACTTTAAAGTGAATATTTCCATCACATAATTATTTTCATTTTCATTACAGGTGTATGACATAATGAAGAATAAATTTTGTATGTGGAAGTTGAAACCAAAGGTCAATCCTTCGAGTTGATGTAGAAGGTGGCTGTTAAATAGGGATGAAATAATGTATAAAAAACTGGTGAATGAAATTTGCAAACATTAGTCGCTTGTTTTAACCGTTATCGATATTTGAATGGTCCATTTATGTTTAGCTGAATATACGCACCTATGAATTTCGTCAGTATGTAAAACAGAAAATCGTAAAGAGGCAAAAAAGAAAAAAACTAGAGAAAAGGGAAGTTTATGTTCTACCAGAAAAGAAAGTGAAGTCAGAAAATACACAACTATTGAGATGTGTATTTGCAAGCCTACAAGCTAAAACTAGTGGCAAGAGACAAAACGGGTACACAGACCAAATCATGGGATTATCTTAACTGAATTAGTATTTATTTTGGTACAAAATCAAAAATTAATTAGGAGCCATAAATACATGCATTATTTTAGGCTACAAATTATTTAACATAGATTTGAGCCTTAATAAATGGTGTTATTTTAGGGTGCAACATCAGCAAAGATTTCGTTTGGTACATATTTTGTAACAAAAATATAAGATATGAGAGTAATAATCAAACAAGGCACAATAATAGTAATAAGGTTTGCTATATATGATGTATAGGTAAAAATACCTTTATTCATTTGGTCCGTGAACCACAGCTGCGTTTTGGTTTAGTCATTTTCAAAGTCTAGACTAAACTGAAGTTTGTTTTCCTGTTTCCAAAGTGGAGCCCAATGGCCCATATTTAAAAAGTCTGCTGTAAGTTTTTTCTTCTTTTTTATCAAATCTCATTTCTGTCTAGGAAGAAAAGATATTTTGAATCGTACACACGTTAAAACGGATAAAATTCGCAAATAATTATTTTGCCGCCTTTGTAATTGAAAAATAGCGCCATCATTATTGAGTTTCAAGAAATATGTGAAACCCCATGACATTGTCATAGTCAGAGTTTTACCCGTGGAATACGAAACTCTATGACGGTGATTATTTTTTGAGAAATTTTTAGAAACCATTATAGTTTAGTGGTATATATATATATATATATATATATATATATATATATATATATATTAGTTATTTTCTATAGCTAATATTTCGTTGCTATTGGACTGTATTGTTGTATTCGCTCTACTGTATTCATGAATACAATCACGGAATTCATCTAATAAGTAGGAAGTCCAACCGTTTAATAGCGGAAAGATGATCAATTAACGTGTATTGCTCCTAATTTAACTCAAGAAAATCAAATTCTACAAAAATTCGTTGCTACTGTGTTGTATTTCATGTATTCGCGTGACTGTATTTATAAATATAGTGAGATAATCCGCCTAAAAAAAATAGGGAGTCTAGCTATTTAATAGTGGAAAGAAAATCAATTAGCGTGTATCACTCCTGATTTAACTCTACAAAATTCTGTTGCTACTGGACGATATCCTCTATATTCGTGCTACTATATTCATGAATACAGTCACATAATACGCCTAATAAGTAGGGAGTCCAGTTGTTTTGACAACGGAAAAATGATCAATTAGCGTGTATCACTCCTAATTTAACTAAACAAAATCAAATTCTACCAAAATTCATTGCTATTGTGATGTATTCCATGTATTCGTGCAATTGTATTTATAAATACAGTAAGATAATTCGCGTAAAAATGGAAAAAATTTATATTGGATATATCGTATTTAATTTCACTATATTGAATTCAGTTGTATTCAAAACAACAACAAATCAATAAATAGGATATATAGCGTTCTATTCGATTCGATATTTATTATTAGTTCACTGGTATTCATTATTCACTATTATACATTGTATTCAATTCAACGTATTCAATTCCATTATATTCAAATAATAAAAAATCCCAAAACAGCGATATTCAGTTGTACTAAAAAAATACAAACCTTTGTTAGTTCTTGTTTTAATAATGAAAATAATATACATGTGCAGGAAATCAAGGTCAAGAAGTAAAGAAGACTGCTGGAATGGTGCATGATGTAAAAGGAAAGAAATCAATTAGTATATGATCAGCAAATCTGGACGAAATCTAATCAACGAATAAATCAGCAATAACAAGTGATCGTCCGAGCTGGAAAAGATCAAATAAGCCTTAGGAAAAGGCACACATCACGCGCATAATCACGGAAAACTAATAGATACGAGAAGATCTAGGACGCGACCACATTTGAAAGAACCAAAAATCAAGGAGCAATCAAGTGAAGCATCTATCTGCTGAAGGAAAGCAATCAAGAAAAGCAACAGCTCATTCCTTATTCTTGGAAAGAATCAATTCTTTTTAAAGATCAAATCTCTTGGGTTGTCAAGCCTCTATCATCCTTCATAGTATATATATATATATAAACCCTAGCTCAACATATTTTGAACGAACCAAAATCACTCTATTTATTCTACTGCAAACAAGCATTGTAGTTCACTAATATCTGTTGTGTAACAAGTCCGAGAAAGAAAGAGAGCATAACACTGGTGAGGCATTGTATCAAAAGAGTGCTAGAGAAACCATGTGAAAATCACTACTACTGTACTCGAAGAAACTCATTTGCTAAAGAGAACTCCCTTGCAATCCAAGAGGACTAGACTAGGATTCACATTGAATCTGAACCAGTATAAAAAATTTGGTGTCTTTAATTCCTCCAATAATTTTCTGCATTTTACTTCCCTTTACTATATCAGCCAAATTAAAATATTCAGGCGACTACTCTAGTAATAAGTTAACTTATAAGTGATTAATTTTAATTATTTACAATTCATCCCCCCTTGTACTTTCAATTGGTATCAGAATAAGGCTCACATTTTATCTTTGCTTAACATCTTGTGAGAAAAGATCATGGCAAATTAAGTTATCATAGGAGCTCTTTTTTTGGAAGGAACTTCACAAGTGAAACCACCTTACCTCGATGGATAACATTTCTCTCACTGAAAGGTGCGAATGGAAACCTTTGCTACAGCGTATAATATCAAAGTTTGGAGAGTCATCAAAAAGGGAAACTATTCCCATCTGGCCAGCACTCCACCACTTGCTGATCCTGAAGTCATCTTACCTGTCTCCTACGCTACGCTCTCAACTGGATCAATTGCTTTGTCCTACAACTGGAAGCGGTGCAAGTGAATAACAAGGCAAGAAATCTGCTTCACAATGCTATAAGTAGTGAAGAATATGAGAAAATATAAAGTTGTGACACAGCCAAAGAGATGTGGGATAAAATTGAGGTTACCTATGAGGGAACCAGCAAATAAAAGGAAACACACATCGACATGCTAATTCATGATTACGAACTCTTCTCAATGAAAGAAGGAGAATCCATTAAATAAAAGTTTTACAGGTTGAATAAAATAATTAGCGACTTAAAGGCATTTAGCAAGCCTTATACCAGTAGTGATCAAGTCACAAAATTTTTCACAAGTCTGCCAACACTTGGCAAACCAAAGTAGTCACACTGAAATCTCAAGACCTAAACAAATTGTCCTGTGATGAACCGCGAGGAGAACGCATTACGTTTGAAAGGACGCATTTGAAAAAGAAAAATCAAGAGGAGAAAAATAAAATAGTTGCGTTCAAAACTTCTACTAAAACGGCTAAAAATAAAATTGATGATCCTGAAGCTTTACAAGAAGAGATTGATATAATGTCTAGAAATTTGGTTGGGCTCATGAGAAGATAGAGAAACATAAAGAAAGGAAGAATCCCACAAGGACGGTCCAGGCAATACAATGAAAAGGATAAGAATGATGGAAAATGCTATAAATGTGGAAATTTTGGGCATATTCAAGATGAATTCCTAGAACTAAAAAGAAAGATCTCTAGAGGCTTCAATAAGAACAAATCCTTCGGAAGCTAGAGTGATGAAGACGACTCTGACCATGAAGAAATAACAAATTTTTGCTTCATGACAATTCAGGAAAATGAAATAAACAAAACCTCAAGATGCTGGACAAATGAAGATGATTCAAATGACGAGAACTGTTTCATGGCATAAGGTGACACTAGTGAGGTAAGATCTTATAACTGCGAAAGATGTAATGAATTGCAAGATATCCTTGATTCAACCTTGAAAGAGTCTCAAAAATTATGAATGAACTTAAGAGACTCCCTAAGAAGGTTAAAGACTGGAAACTCAAATATGAAGTATGTGAAATCGAAAAAAGAAGTACTTCAAGAAGAGTTTGAGGAGTTGCAAATGCAGCTTAACAGCTTACGGAAATCCACCAGTCATAGTTCTGTTAGGTCGAACCAGATGACTTACAAGTTAACTTGGAATGAACCAGCTAGATCTAAGTCGACAAAAATCGATGGAGGAAGTGTAAAATTTGGAGAGGATTCAAGGGGAAAAATTGTTGGTAATGGAACAATTCCCTTCAATAACAACTCTGCCATTACATATGTTTATCTTGTTGATGGCCTAAACTATAATATCTTGAGCATTAGTCAACTCTACGACTCAGGATATGAGGTAAAGTTTAAGAAAACAGGGTGTGCTATTGAAGACGAATCAGGTAAGATAATTCTTCCTGGAAAAGGGTATGGAAATATTTATATACTTGATGGTTTTGAAAAGATAGATGGTCATATTTTTTTATCCTCTATGTTCGATGATCCATGGTTATGGCATAGAAGACTAGGTCATGCTAGCACGCATTTGATTGAAAAATTGTCCAAACATGATTTAGTTATTGATTTTCCTAAAATGAATTTCTCTAGAACTCATATTTGTGATGCATGCCAAATGGATAAGCATATCAGAAACTCTTTCAAAAATAAAGATAGTATCTACTTCAAAACATTTATAATTACTTCATACGGACTTATTTGGGCCTCCTAGATCTGCTCGCATAAGAAGAAAGAGGTATGCTTTTGTCATTGTTGATGATTTTTTACGTTTCACTTGGGTAATCTTCTTGTCTCATAAGGATGAAGCCTTAAGAAATTTTATTTTTTCTGCATAAGGGTTGAAAGAGAAAGGGGATATTTGATCTCAAAAATTCAAATTGATCATGGAAGAGAATTTGAAAGCAGAGCTTTTGAAGACTTCTGTAGCGATCAAGGATATACTCACAATTTCTCTACACCATGCTCACCACAGTAAAATGGGGTTGTGGAAAGAAAAAATAGAACTCTCGAAGATATGTCAAGAACCATGCTACTAGAACATACATTGCCAATCCATTTCTGGGCAAGGGACATAACTACTGCTTGTCACATTCTCAACCGTTGCCTCATAAGGCCAATTCTGAAGAAGATCCCTTATGAATTCTGGAAAGGTAAACATCCAAATATCAGTTACTTCCATCCCTTTGGAAGCAAACGTTTCATTCACAATAACAGCAAGGACTGAAGATTACTGATCCAGCTGACCTAAAGAAGGAGATTAGAGATTTCTATAAATCACTCATGGGGACAGCAGCCACTTCCCTACCAGCTGTTAGCAAATTGTATATGAGCAATGGTCCTAGACTCTCACATCACCAGAGG
Source organism: Nicotiana benthamiana (assembly GCA_034376525.1). Classification (NCBI taxonomy): domain Eukaryota; kingdom Viridiplantae; phylum Streptophyta; class Magnoliopsida; order Solanales; family Solanaceae; genus Nicotiana; species Nicotiana benthamiana. Next base: position 70,650,627 of record CM067338.1, on the reverse strand, counting down.
ATGGAACTAGCTGCTGACATCAGTGATACAGAGATTCTAAACAGCTTGAAGGCAATTGGCAATGATAAAGCTCCAGGGATAGATGGGTATAATGCCATGTTCTTTAAACACACTTGGCCTATCATTGGGAAACAGGTACTGCAAGCAGTCAAGAATTTTTTTGAAACCAACAAGATGCATAGACCAATAAAGTGTGCCACTCTCACTTTAATTCCCAAGGTATCCAATCCTCAAACAGTCAAAGAGTTTCGACAATAGCTTGCTATTCAGTTTTATACAAAATCATTTCCAAGTTACTAGCCAACAGACTCCAGAAGGTCATGAGCAGTATCATCTGTAATGCACAGGCAGGCTTTATTCCAGGAAGGAGAATTGCAGATAATGTCATCTTAGCTCATGAATTAATAAAGCATTACTCTAGGTCACATATATCTCCCAGGTGTATGATCAAAATTGACCTACAGAAAGCTTATGATTCAGTCGAATGGTGTTATTTGCAGCAGGTTATGGAAGCTCTAGATTTTCCTACCAGATTTACAAGATGGATCATGGAGTGTGTCCAAACTGTCAGCTATACAGTGGTAGTTAATGGAGAAACAACAGAACCCTTTCAAGCAGCCAAAGGATTGAGACAAGGGGATCCCATATCTCCTTTTCTGTTTGCTATTGTGATGGAATACCTTAGTCGATCTCTGGCTGAGTTGAGGCAAGCTAAAGGCTTCACATTTCATCCTGGTTGTAAAAAACTGGGAATAACTCGCCTAAGCTTTGCTGATGATCTATTGCTGTTTGTCAAAGGAGAACATCACTTTGTAAGTACCATGTTTACATATTTCTCTCAATTCACTGCAGCCTCTGGAATGAAAACCAACTTGCACAAGAGTTCTGTTTATTTCGGAGGGGTAAAGCGTGGGGATCAGCAGCAAATTCTTGACCATCTTGGTTATGTACGTGGAGAACTTCCCTTTAAATACTTGGGAGTACCTTTGGCTACCAAGAAGCTGACTGTTGTTCAATGGCAACCACTGGTCGACAAGATTACTGCCAGGATTACATCCTGGACTGCAAGGCAGCTATCATATGCTGGTAGAATCCAGCTGGTACAATCAGTTATCTTTGGTATTCAAGCCTACTGGGCTCAACTATTCCTCATATCTTCCAAACTTATAGAACTTCTTGAGGCAATATGTAGATCCTACATATGGTCTGGCTCAGTTAATATATCAAGGAAAGCATATGTGGCTTGGGAAAAAATCTGTATGCCAAAGTCTGCTGGAGGATTGAACTTGCCCAATCTCTTAGTGTGAAACAAGGCTGCTGTAGCCAAACTCAATTGGGATCTGGCACACAAGAAGGATGCACTATGGGTGAAATGGATTCACACAGTCTATATCAAACAGCAACAGTTGGAGACCATCACTGTCCCTAAACAAGCTAGTTGGATGGTCCGGAAGATCATTGAAGGCAGTGTGCTATTGCAGCAACACCATCTGTTGTATAAACCTGATTGCACTATTAGAATGCTATACTTACAACAGATTGGAGAGGCACCTAGAGTTCTTTGGAAGAACTTAACAATGCAGAATGCTGCTCGACCTAAAGCAATCTTCAACTTGTGGCTGCTATTACAAGATAGATTACCTACCAAGGATAGGTTGATCAAATGGAGCTTGAATGTGGCAGACACTTGTGTTATGTGCCAACAAAATGTGGAAACCAGAGAACACTTATTTCTGGGCTGCACCTTTGCATCCCAGCTGAGATATCATACATTACAATGGATTGGAGCTAAGCAACCTACTGGATAGAACTGGTTTCAATTTGTCCAGTGGTTCATTGAGCAGTCTAAAGGCAAATCTCCTCGAGCTCATATAGTCAAAATGACCTTGACAGAAATGTTCTGTGTCCTATGGCTGGAAAGAAATGCGAGAATATGTGAAAACACCTATTGTAACAGTGACAAACTGCTTAGAAGTATTGCCTATACTTGTAATGTTAGAGCTCCTCCTAGGCTAAGAATACACCTTCAACATTATTTACTATAATGCTGAATTCTTGGATAGTATAGGTTTGTCTTTTTGCTCATTTTGATAGACAGCTGAGTATAAAGCTGTGCTATGGGTCTGTATGACAAACACTTTGGTGATTAATACAAAGTTTAATTACCAAAAAAAAAGGATAATCTTGGAAAGTTTGATCCAATAAGCGACGAAGGTATTTTTCTTGGTTACTCATTAAATAGAAAATATTTTAGAGTCTATAATAAACGTACTTTATGTGTATAAGAATTTGTACATGTTATATTCGATGAAAATAATCCCTTGGTCGACAAAGGAACTACTGCGGGTGATGAAGATCAAACTCAAGAAGCTCAGGACAAAGGAAAGTCACAGCAGTCGACTAGTACATCTAGGGTGATCTAGTCAACTGAAGAAAATAGCAGCAATACTCCAGACCCACAAGTCGAGTCGACTACAAATACAATTTGGCCAAATGAATGGAGAAGTGAACCTGAATATCCCCAGAAGTTTATTATAGAGGATCCAAACGAAGGAATGAAAACCAGGGCTGCCCTCAAAAAGAAAGCAAACATTGCATTGATTTCTCAAATTGAGCCAAAAAAGGTAGTGGAAGCACTGAAAGATTCAAGCTGGATGCAAGCCATACAAAGAGGAATTAGATCAGTTCAGCAAGAATGAAGTGTGGAAACTAATACCCAAATCTGATAATGTGTCTGTAATCAGAACAAAATGGGTATTTAGAAACAAATTGAAGAGGATGGAAAGGTCATAAGAAATAAAGCGAGACTAGTTTCTCAGGGCTATTCACATCCATAAGGAGTCGACTATGATGAGACTTTCGCCCCAGTAGCTCGTTTGGAGTCTATGCGAATTCTTCTATCATACGCAGCTTTTAAAGAATTCAAGCTATTTCAAATGGATGTTACAAGTGCCTTTTTGAATGGATTTATCGAGGAAAAAGTTTTTGTAAAACAATCTCTAGGTTTTGAGGATTAAAAATTTCCATACCATGTATACAAGCTTACCAAAGCAGTGTATGGGTTGAAACAAGCTCAACGTGTCTGATATGATAGGATGAGTACCTTTCCTATTGATCATGATATTATATTTGGTAGCGGTAACCCTCTTATGTGCAAGAAATTTTCAAATCTTATGCAAAGCGAATTTGAAATGAGCATGATGGGAGAGCTCATATTCTTCCTTGGGATGCAAATCCAACAATTCGAAAAAGGAACTTTTGTATGCCAGACCAAATATACAAAAGAGCTAATTCAAAATTTTGGTATGAACAATGCAAAATCAATTGACACTCCAATGAGCCCCACTACAAATCTAGACAAGGATGAACAGGGCACCCAGTTGATGAAACCAAATACAAGGGAATGATTGGATCACTGCTCTATCTGATAGCAAGTCGACCAGATATTTTGTTCAGCGTATATAAATATTCCAGGTTTCAGTCAGCTCGCAAGGTGTCACATTTGACTGCCGTAAAGAGAATCATTCGATATCTCATTGGAACTATATCTTATGGATTGTGGTATCCTCACTCTAACTATTTTAAATTAGATGATTTTTCAGATGATGATCTTGCATGTGATAAAGAAGATAAAAAAAAGCACAAACGGCACATGCCAATTACTAGGAAAGTCTTTAATATCCTAGAACAGTAAAAAGCAAGCATCAGTCTCTTTCTCCACTACTGAAGCTGAATACATTGATATTGGACAGTTTTGTGCACAACTACTATAGATGTCTCATAAATTGGGTGACTATGAGCTTTCGTTTAAACCTATACAAATATTTTGTGATAACTCTAGTGCTATTTGTCTTTCAAAAAATCATGTGCATCATTCTAGAGCAAAAAATATAGATATTAAGCATCATTTTATTAGAGATCATGTTCCTAAGGGAGATATAGAAATATCCTCTATTGGAACCTCTGCTCAATTAGCTGACATTTTTACTAAGCCCTTGTTAGAAGAAAGATTTGTACTTTAAGAAAATTACTTGGTATTATTTGCTTTTGTAATAACTCTTAGGCCTATGTGCTCAGTTACTTTTAAAGTGTTATAATCGTCCTTTCCCCATTCATTTATTACGCCTCCAATTATTTCCCTCTCTTTTCGCTTCTTTCACATCAGTTCACAGTTCAAAGATGAAAAGCCAATCATCACGTCTTCTCAACTGAGAACGTTTTCTTTCCTGCACTCAACTGTCTAAACCCTCTTCTTAAGTTATAAAAGCCTTCAGTCACTCTCATCTCCATCTCCTCTCCGAAACGTCTAGCAAACTCACTCTTCTACAATGGCGAAACACTCCAAAATCCCCCTACCTCAACCAGAAAAAGTACTCGCTGTAAGGAAAAACCCCCTTTTGTGCCCCCTAAGCAAGTAGACCTAGGGTCTGATCACTCCGAAGGCTTCGCCTCATCTTAGGGTGATTTCTTTGAACACTCCCAATTTCTAGGAGAGAAGTCTTTTGGCAAACGACCCATGGAAGATCCTCCTATTTCAGCTACCCCAAATAAATCAAAGGTCGATTTCGCTACCTCACTCGAGTTTGACCTAAATTTTAGAGATACCCCAAATAGGGATCTTTTCATTACTCTTGACGAGGCCAATGTGTATAGGAATTTCTTGTTCGTGCTTAGTCAAATTCTAATACAGTTTAAGATATCGTCCCATAGAGATTGGAAAATATAGCTACAAACTTATAATATTCTTACCAGTATTTGAGAAAACCCAATTGATGAAGTATTGTTTGTTGAAGATCTAAATTGCTAAAGTTGAAACAAAATAACTTTCGAAAGATTTATATTTAAATAGAGTTGGGAATTATTAAATTCACTCGATAGCGTGATAATAAAATCTTAGGTTCTACATGTATTTCTCTTAGGAATAACTATATTGCTAATACAATTATATTTGATCACCAATAAATAATCAATTAATAATACTCCGTGAGAATTATGTAAATCAATTGACATATGACTCGTGACGATTAAACTAAAATAATTTTCTTGCCTAATTGTGCTATAAGATAGTAAAAACCTCTTGCGGTTACTTTTTTCTAAAAATCAATAATCTTTCCAACTACAACTCCTCCGTGAGAATTAGAATGGAAGTAGGCAAGATTACAGACTTGGAATGACAGCTTATAAAGAATTACTCTCACTCTACTATTTTACCCAATAGATATCGTATATTAATTTTGCTTTGCGAGAATTATAAAATTGACATACAACTAACTTTGGAGAATAAATAGATAGAAGTAATAATAATTAATTAAAACTAACATTCTAGCACAATATAGAAATATAATTAGAAAGTTTCAGGTTAAGCATGTAGTAAAATTGAGATTAATATTACAACGGTATCGAGCTTCATCAACTATCCCAACAAAAGAGATTACTTTATTATGAAGTGCTTAAATCTCACAAAGAAAGGAATTCTTAAAATAATATCAACACTCTTATCCAAAACACTACAAGATAAAGTAGATATATAAAGAAAGAAGTAAAGACTAAATCTAGAGAAAAGTTATTTTGCTAGGTATGTATGATCTTCCCCTCTCCTCAAAACAAATCTGACATACTATTTATATAAATCAAATATCATAAGGTGCCATATTGCCTCATACTTCTTTTTCCATGATGCCTTGTGCTTCTTTTGCCACGATTCCTCGTCCTTCTTTGGCCATGATGCCTCGTGCTTCTTCTTTTATTCCTTTATTTTCTTTATCATGATATTTTTATTTCCTACAAAATACTATTAGAAAATACAAATAATAGACATATTATATATATATATATATATATATATATATATATATATATATATATATATATATATATTATTTAAAATAATTTATTATTTAAGTATGTAATATATGAATATTTTCTAGCCATCAAACTCCCCCGCACTTGAATTTTTGCTCGTCCTTGTGATAGTAATTTTATTAATTAATGTTGTTTCTTATAGAGTAGAAACGTAAACAAATAAAATTTCACATAAAATTCAAAACTATAAGTTTTTCCAGTCGTCATATCTTTACCTTGTTTCTGCTTCTGCTTTTGTTTGCCAAAAACTTCTAATTCCTCTTTTAATGAACCTTTTGAGATTGATAACATTTATGATTACAATTTGGAGTTTCTCAAATTTTTTCCATATGTTTGCCCTTCATGTCAGTCTCCACTAATGTAGAATCAACACTAATTTCTAAAAAAATTTTAGGACTTTTCCAGACTTGTAATGATAGGCTTAATGGTGGTAAGGTAAAAGAATATATTTGCCGTGACTTTTTTCCATCCAGCTTTATTATGAGAGTCGATTATTTTACCAACGTAACTATGTACAACTCAACACAAGAAAATAACTCTAGAGATTGGGATAAAGGTCTCGATCTCCAATCTATAATTAATATCACTTAAGTCATTATTTCTCTCAATAGATTTCTTAAATTCAAGCTTCCTGAACCAATAATTTATTTTACAGGTATATACATCTTTTTTTCCTCTTCTTCTTATTTTTTTTAAGAGTAAAATAGATCATTTACTCCATAAGTATTCCTTCATCGCTTGCTTTAATAATCCTTTTTGCTAAACTATAGCCGGAAGAAGTAGTATCAATTTTTTTGTAAGATAAACCAATATGGTGTGTCAATAAAATTGGGTTTATCCCTCTTTTTTCTTTTTCTTTTTTTTTTGGCTCAAAGTTGGGTGTTAAGAGGTAAATATAAATATTTGTGGTAAAAAATAAATAGGCTAAAAAGGGTGTCAAAGAAAGCCTAATTTCATTCTAAAAATAGTGTTGTCTAGAATTTAGTCTTGATAGACATTTGGGACAAGTTCTAGCAGAAGTTTATTGATTCTACCTGTTGAGATCATAATGCTTCTCAATTCCAACACTTTCTCAAATTTAGAGATGCTCGTTCTTGCCTTCATAAAAATAAAATCACAAACTTGGAAGTTATATGGCATAAATGAAAAAATTTATGTCTTAAAAATATGTAAACTTTTATTTTACAACTTTAAATATATATATATATATATATATATATATATATATATATATATATATATATATATATATATATATATATATATATATATATATCTATATATATATATATATATAGGAGAGAGATTAAAAAACTTAAAAGAGTGTGTGACAACACATGTTTTTATATGTAATGGACTGACTAATTTAAGATTTTATTAGTCATTTTGTCCTGGTTTAAATATAAACCAACAAATTTATCTGTGCCTACATTTTGAATTGATTCATTAAATGGTTAATCATCCAGTTACTTGGGCATACCGATCACCATGGAGTTACCCCTGCACATGTGACTCTGTTTTTATAGAGGCCTTCATGAGATGTTCTGGTTGTATTATAACCTGGATATTGACCATATCAATTGATTAAGCATTTAATTACCCAAATCTATGTCGGGCTTATGAGGCCCACTGCTTCTCCCTCAATGGCTATGGATTTAATATCTTAGTTCTGAGTTTAGCGTCGTCAGCTCGACTTATTAATTGCAGAATTCATCAGTCTATCAAAGTAACCGATGGATGTTGTTCAAATGTCTTCCATAGTACAATTTTAGCATGTGACCATTTACCTTAAACTTGTCTCCTCCATTTTTCTAAATTTTTATTGTCCCGTATGGAGTAACGCCTGAACATTGTAAGGACCTTTTAATTTTCCTGGGAATAACCTGAGTCGGCTATTGTAAAGAAGTACCGATCTCCAATTTTGAAACTCTTTGGTCAGATCAACTTGTCATGCCAAATTTTTTTTCTTTAAATCTTTTAGCATTTTCATAGGCTCCCAACCTCATTTCTTCCAATTCATTAACCTGAATAAATCGCTTTTTACCAGCAGAGGTAATCAAATTTTAGTGCTTTCAATGCCTAAAAAGCTTTTTGTTCTAATTCTACGGACAAATGACAAGCTTTTCCAAAGACTAATCTATATGGAGATGTTCCAATTGGCGTTTTGAAAGCTATATGGTACGCCCATAGTGCATCATCTAATTTTAAGCCCAGTATTTTATTGAGATTCAAACCGTTTTTCAAGAATTCTTTTTAACTCGCGGTTGGAAACCTCAACTTGCCCTTGAGTTTGAGCATGATATGGTGTTCCTGTTTTGTGAGTCATATTATATTTTGACAGTAAAGTAGAAAATTGCCTATTGATAAAATGAGTTCCCTGGTCACTAATAATGACTTGCGGTGTGTCAAATATAGTAAAAATATTTTTTCTAAGAAAGTTTCACACTGTACGAGCATCATTCTTTCTTGTAGGGATGGATTCAACGCATTTTTACACATAATCCACATCCCCAAGAATATACTCAAAAGAGTAAGAAGAAGGAAAAGGACCCATAAAATCTATTCTCCAAGCATCAAATATTTCACATACCTCTATTGATTGCAGTGACATCTCATCTCTCCTGGTGATATTACATGTTCTCTGACACCTCTCACATTATGATATATATGCTCGGGCATCTATAAATAGTGTGGGCCAGAAGAATCCGGCTTCTAAATCTTTAAATGTTGTTCGATTTACTGCATAATGTCCTCCAATTGCTCCATCATGATAGTGATATAGAATTTATTCATCTCTTCTTCTGGTACACACCTTCTAAATATATGCAAAATTTTTGAAAAAGTAAGGTTCGTCCCGCAGATAATACTTTGCATCAGATATAAGCTTTTTGCTTTGCTAGTAAAAGAAATCTTGCGGTATCCACTTTCCAACCAAGTAATTCGCGATATCTGCAAACCAGGGTGGTTGAGTCACAATTGTGTTAACTAAAAAAATATGTTCATCAGTAAATTCTTCCTTTATCTCATTCAACTCAAGAGGGGGGGGGGGGTTTCTAATCTAGGCAAATGGTCAGCTACTTGGTTTTTTATCCCTTTCTTGTCCTTTATCTCAAGGTCAAATTTTTGCAGAATTAAAATCAATCTTAATAATCTAGGTCAGGCATATTTCTTAGCTAAGAGGTATTTTAAAGATGAATGATCGGTAAAAACAGTAGCCTTTGTTCATATCAAATAGGAATGAAATTTATCAAAAGCAAACACTACTGCTAGTAACTCTTTTTCTATCGTGGCATAATTCACTTGAGTTTCACTAAATGTCCTACTAGCATAGTAAATGGGACGGAATATCCTATCTTTTGTTTGGCCTAAAACTACTGCAACCGCTGTATCACTAGCATCACACATGACCTCAAAAGATTGGTTCCAATCAGGGGACACAACTACAGGTACAGTTGATAACTTTTTCATAAGGGTTTCAAACGCTTTCACAGATTCACCTAAAAAATCAAACTTAATATCTTTCATCAAGAGGTTAGTCAGCGGTTTTGAAATCTTCGAGAAATCTTTTATGAATTGTCTGTAAATAGTAAAAACCTACATGACCTAGAAAGCTCATAATGCCTTTCACAGTTGTGGGAGAGGGTAATCCTGCTACAAGATTAATTTTTTGCCTTATTAACTTCTATCCCTTTAGCAGTGATTTTATGTTCTAAATCAATTCCTTCCGTAACCACAAATCGACATTTTTTCCAATTAAGAACTGAGTTTGTTTCTTCACATCCTTTAAGAACTAAGGTTAAGTGTTTAAGAAAATCCTTATATGTTTTGCCAAATAGTGTAAAATCATCCATAGCAATTTTAAGAAATTTGTCAGTCATGTCAGCAAAAATTGCCGACATACAACGGTGAAATGTAGCAGGGGCGTTGCAGATACCAAATGGCATTCTCCTATAGGCATATGTTCCATGAGGGCATGTGAAGGTTTTCTTATCTTGATCTTCTAATGCAATTGGTATCTGATTATATCCTGGATAACCATCAAGAAAATAGTAAAAACCATATCCTGCAATTCTTTCAAACATTTGATCAATAAATGGAAAAGGAAAATGATATTTTCTAGTGACATCATTGAGACGTCTGTAATCAATACAGACTCTCCATCCTCTAATAGTCCTGGTCAGTATGAGCTCATTGTTTTTATTATTTATAATTGTCATACCTCCTTTATTTGGTACTACCTGAACGGGACTTACCCACGGACTATCAGAAATAGGGTATATAATACATGCTGCCAACAACTTTACGATCTCTTTCTTCACTACTTCTTGCATTGCTGGATTCAATATTCTTTGCGGCTGGACTATTGGCTTGTAACTATCCTCCATGAGGATTCTGTGTGTACAAATATCGGGACTAATTCCTTTAATATCTTCTACAGTCCACCCCAAGGCTCCTTTGTGTGCTTTCAATAAATTAATCAAGCTATTTTCTTGTTCTGCGGTAAGAGAAGATGAAATAATTACTGGAAATAATTCTTTCTCAAGATATACATATTTCAAATTAGAAGGGAGAGGTTTGAGTTCAATTTTTGATTGAACTTCTTCAGATTTCATTTCCTCTTCCTCTAAATCTTTGTCCACTATTTCAGCTTCTCTTCTGATGGTGGGATCATCGTCCTGTGTGGTTCCTGATTTGATCAAACATCTTTCCATTGAATTAGGAATTAATTGATCATTTTTGAATTCATCTGTAAGATATTGCTGGTCTTTGAATTCATCTAGTGCTGATATTGCTCAGTTGTGTAAAAATCCTTCTACTAGTACATCCAATTTGAATGTTACCGGTGAACAGGTGGTGTCAAATTTGGCTGGGGTTCCTCCTAAGGTCAATGATGATGAAGGACAAAATATTGTTTCAGTTCCAATTTCTCCAGCTGCAGAATCCCAGTCAATACTGAATGCAGATACAGCACAGCTGTATGAAAATCCATCTACTGTTTCATCCAGTTAGAATATGCACAGGCATCAGGTGGTGTCAAAATTGGCTGGGGTTCTTCCTAATGAGACTGCTGATGTAGCACAAATTTCTGTCTAAGTACTCCAGCTGCAGAAGCTCAACCAACAACGAATGCTGATCTTACACAGCTGTGTAAAAAGTCCTCTACTGTTACATCCACTTTGAATGTTCCAACTGAACAGATAGTGTCAAACTTGACTGGGGTTCTTCCTAGTGTGTCTGATGATGCAGGACAAAATATTGTTTCAGTACCAATTGTTCCAACTGCAAAATCTACTGTTAAATCCAGTTTGAATGTTCCTAGTCAACAGCTGGTGCCAAAGTTGGCTGTTGCATCTGCTGAGGCTGCACATCACAATACAAATAGGAGTGAACACTTGCTGTGTGAGCAACAACTTTGGTTACACAATAATAACAGCAACAAACATACACTGTTTTGTCAAGGAAGAGATGCCAAATTGGAGGTCCATGATCCTGCCAGAGCTGTTACAAATCATACTGTTTCCCCAGTTCAACTAGGGGAGAACTGCAGAGGGCCAAAACTGCTGGATGCTTCAAAAAGTTCTGCAGGATCAGTTTTGAGCATATCTAAGCATGGCAGGATCCAACATCCTTCAGGTACAACTGCTGATGTTGTCTGTAATACTACCTTACCTCAAGCAACCTCTGATTTAGAGTCTACTGATAATCGACAACACAAAAGGGAAGATGGACAATGGTCATCGATGGACAACAAAGCAGTAGCACAAAAATCCAAAATAAAATTTAGATCGCAGAAAACAATCCAACTTTACCTTCAATTTCAAACTCATTTGACGTTCTTTCCAATGTCAATGATGATGAAGGAAAATTCTTGGGCGAAAATTTGCAGATTTGTGACAGCCAAAATAGCTCACAGAATACAGAGGCAAAGAATAAATCTCGTGTTACTGGTACAAATATTCAAATACAGTCCAAACTTCAAATCTCTCCAACCACATCCGATCCTCCTATAAACAACATTGTCAAAGATTATGGGGAAATCAAAAAAGGTTTACAACCAAAGATGAGGGACATGGTCATTAAATCGAAACTGTGGAAAGACCAACGGGATTATGATGATGAGGAGAGCTGGGGTGAAGGACTCGCTGGTTTTTCATGGGAAGAAGAAGACCAAGAATCTGATCAGGACAGTACTACAGACGATAATGATGATTCATTCAAGCAAAAAGTTCAAGGGAAAACTACATCTAAGAACTGTCGTGCAATTTTGCGACACACAGCAACACCAAACAGTATCTTGTACCACAATGCTCCAGTTTTTGTTCTAAGAAATAATGCAAAAGCAGTTATTTCAACCAGAATGAAACAGCACATAATCATCAACTAAGCTCAACCGAAGCATCAGTTGGAGATCGAAGCACAAATGCTGCCACCAACTAGCCAGAATCAGGATACAACAACAAACCACTCTCTAATTTAGAGGACAGGAAATTTTCGGATGCCATGACACAAACTCTACTTTCAATCCAGAAGCAGCAAAGGAATGAAAATACTCAATCTAATTTTCTTTCTGCTAATAGTAATACAGAAGCATGTTCACATGACGGACAACTCGCCACAACTGTTTCAGTAATATCGTCCGAGGAAAGACAATTTTTTGGACGCGAGGAAAGACATAAATATGAAGAAGGGGAAGAAGAGGATATCCTAAAGCAATACCATGCAGACGCTTCAAAAAAAAGAGATTTGTCACCAGTTCATAGCGCAAGAAATAAGAAGTCTCGTCAAAGGGAAAGAAGTTGGGACGGCAGGATGTTCGAAGACGTAAACATAAGGAGGCCCCTAATGCGAAATGCAAAACAAAGACAGGTCGCTCAAACAATACTTTCAAAATCCAATCGCCTGAAGAACAAAACATGAATTTTGAAGTCCTTTTGAAAAATTGTGTGGAAGAAGACAACATATTACAAATCGAAATTTTCACATCGAAAGAGAAAAGAGGGAAACTTTATGGTTTCTTCATCTTTTACCATCACATTAGTATTATTCTATGTAATATCATCACAGAGCATGTTATAAACTCTGTGAAGATCATTCAATTCTTACTTCTTGCGAGCTCTTTCTTTTTACATGCTTGCTAATCTAGAAGGATTTATTTGCCTCAATAGGATAGCTAAGGTTAGGTCTATGCCGGCTGTGTTATATGGGTAACATTACCGGTGTAATCCGCCTTATTTTATTTCTTCTATTTGTTGTATTTTTTCTTTTCCTATAATTTATGAAAATTAACCCTAGGCGTTCGCCTAGTGGACCAAAAAAACTAACCATGTCAATTGAAAAGCATGAAGATGATGTTTCATCTCCTGGATATCTTAGTATCTTTTGCATATCAAAGATGACTCTCTCTTCATCAACTCTCAAAATTAGTTATCCTTGATGAACATCTATAATTGCTACTTCATGTAGCAAGAAATGGTCTACCTAAAATTATTGGTTCATTAGGACATTCTTTCATTTAAAGAACTATAAAATCTACAGTGAAAAGAAACTTATCTACTCTTACAAGTACATTTTCAATTATTCCCTTAGGTTTCTTAGTACTTTGATCTGTAAATTGAAGAGAAACACTTGTGTCTTTTATTTCACCAAGATCTAACTTTTTAAAGATAAAAAATGGCATCAAATTTATTGAAGCTCCAGAATCACAAAGTGCTTTTAAAAATATACTCCTCCCAAAGTGCATGGAATTGTAAAACTGCCTGGATCACCAAGTTTTTATGGTAGCTTATTTTGAAGTATAGCACTGCATTTTTCCGTAAGCATTACCACAAAAACGTTTTCTAATTTTCTTTTACTTGAAAAAATTTCCATTAAAAATTTGGGTATGAAGGCATTTGTAACAAAGCATCAGTAAACGGAATATTGATGTGAATTTGTTTTAAAATCTCCAAAAATTTTTCCAATGGGTTGTCAACCTTTTCTCTTTTCATTTTTTGTGAAAAGGAAATAGTCACAGGGAGAGGAGTTAATTTTTCAATATCTTTTCTTCTTTTTTCTTGGCTTCGTTCTTTTTAGATGGTTCAGAGGGTATTTTAACATTCATACCGTTGTTAACCTGTTGTTCTGATCGGTCTGCATAGGGTTCATCCAACTCCTTACCCGACCGTAAAGTGATGGCCTAAAGGTGCTCTTTTGGATTTTTCACTGTATTACTTGGTAAGGGACCTTGAGTCTTTTCTGACACAAGACTGGCCAGTTGGCTCAACTGAATTTCTAAATTCTTAAGGGCAGAAGTCTGACTCTCCATCTTTTCATCAGTGGACTTAATGTACTTGTAGATAAGGTCATCAAGACTTGGATGAGCTTGTTGAGGCCTTTGTTGATATGGGGCACCTTGCTGATAAGGTTTAAAATTCAATTGCCCTTGGTTTTGATTCTGATATCCGGATGGACCTTGTAACTGTAGCTTCTGGAAGCTCTGAGAGTTCTCGGCACCATTTGAATTGCTCCATTGAAATCCTGGATGCTTATATGCCATTGGACTTCCAAAGGGGTACTGCTTGTAACCGATTACATTGACCTGTTCATCATTTTGATTGATTGCTTGGCATTCATGATTCAGATGGTTTCCTCTACACATATCACAAGCCTCAGACTGGCTTGATTGTTTTGTATTCACCTGAAAAGATTCAAACTTCTGTTCCAAAGAAACAATTTATTGTGTTAGTGCTTTTGAAGCATCAACTTGATTTACCGTAGCGGCCTTTTTGATGATTATACGCTCAGATGGCCATTGAATGGCATTTTTCAGAAATTTCATTCAATAACTGCAATGCTTCTTCTGTGGTTTTTCCCATCACAGAACCTCCTGCAGCTGCATCAATCACATTTCCAGAAGAGAGTTTTAACCTGTGATAAAACATATACAACTGCATATGTTCATGAATGTCATGGCGTGGACATTTTATTAACATTGCTTTTAATCTTTCCCAAGCTGGATAAATTGACTCAGTATCAGTCTGTAAGAAATTAGATATGTCTTGTCTTAACTTTTTTGTTTTAGTAGGGAAAAATATTTGTTTTAAACTTCTGAGTCATCTGGCCCCATGTCGTAATGGACCCTTGAGGTAAACTTCGCAATCAAGTCTTGGCATCTCCTTTTAAAGAAAAGGAAATAGCCTTAACTTAATTGCTTTATGGCATACTCCATTATACTTAGTTGTTTCAACTAGTTCTAGAAAATCAATTAGATGACTATGTGGATCTTCACTTGAATCTCCCTTACAGATAGAAGATTGTTGGATCGTTTGAATCAGTTCAGTCCTGATTTCAAAGTTGTTGGCTGCCACTGGGCGTTTTCTAACACTACATGTACAATTGAAGCAGTCAGGCCAAGCATAATCCGTAAGGATTCTATTTGTTGGTCTTGGAGCCACTTCATCAAATTGATCTTCTAAATGGACTAGTGGTGGCACTTCGTGTGGATTGATATCTTCTACTCCCTGATTTTTCATTCCTTCAGAAGCTATACTCTGAGAAGATGATGTTTGTTCTTTCCTGCGTAAACAAAGAGATCTTTCAATTTTAGGATTATAATGTGCCAACTCTTTTGTAGAAGAGCGGGTCATAAACTAAGTGATTTTTTTTTAAATAAGATTTTTTTTATTCTTTTAATGACAATTAAATTTAATTCCTACAATAATAGTATCACTAAAAGAAAGTAGTAATAGAGAAGTAGTAATAATGAATAGTACACTTAATAATATTAATTATTTATATTAAAGGAAAAGATAGTTAGTACAAATAGTATATTATGATGAAAGTACTATGACATGAAGGTGCTGACAATATCATAAGAGTAATAGATATACACATTAATTATATCTATACATATTAATAATTTAAATAGCAGGTAATGATTATGACAATGAGAAAGAAAGAAAAAAAATATTAAAATGGATATAATAGTAATTGTTATAGAAATATTTAGCAGGTGATGATAATAATAACAAAAATAAGGATACCAATCCATATAATAATAAATTCTCAAATTAATAAATATTTAATTTGAAGTAGACTTATGCTAATACCCGGCAAAGGCGCCAAAAATTTGACGGGGCCAATGTGTATTGGAATTTCCTACTCGTGCTTAGTCAAATTCTAATATAGTTTAAGATATCGTCCCACAAAGATTGGAAAATCTAGTTACAAACTTGTTATATTCTTACTACTATTTGATAGAACCAGATTGATGAAGTTTTGTTTGTTGAAGATCTAAATTGCTTAAGTTGAAATAAAATAACTTTCGGACGATTTATATTTAAATAGAGTTGGGAATCATTGAATTCACCCGATAGCGTGATAATAATAAAATATTAAGTACTACATGTATTTCTCTTAGGAATAACTGTTTGTTACAAATACAATTATATTTTCTCACCAAGAAATAATCAATTAATAACACTCGGTGAGAATTATGTAAATAAATTGATATATGACTCGTGACGATTAAACTAAAATAATTTTCTTGCCTGAATTTTGCTATAAGATAGTAAAAACCTCTTGCGATTGCTTTTTAATAAAAATCAATAATCTTGCCAACTACAACTCCGTAAAAATTAGTATGGAAGTAAACAAGATTATAGACTTCGAATGATAGCTTAAAAAGAATTACTCTCGCTCTATTATTTTACCCAATAGATATCGTATATTAATTTTGCTCCGTGAGAATTACAAAATTGACATACAACTAACTTTGGAGAATAAATAAATAGAAGTGATAAGAATTAATTAAAACTAATATTCCAACACAATATAGAAATATAATTAGAAAGTTTCAGGTCAAGCATGTAGTAAATTGAGATTAATATTATAACGATATCGAGCTTCATCAATTATCCCAACAAAAGAGATTAGTCCATTATGGAGTATTTAAATCTCACAAAGAATTAAATTCTTAAAATAATATCAACACTCTTAGAAATTTCCAAAAGACTACAAGATAAAGTGAAATATATAAAGAAAGAAGTAATGACTAAATATAGAGAAAAGTTATTTTTCTAGGTACGTATGATCTTTCCCTCTCCTCAACACAATTATGACATAATATTTATAGAAATCAAATATCTTAAGGTGCCATATTACTCATGCTTCTTTCGCTATGATGCCTTGTGCTTCTTTTGCCACGATGCCTCGTCCTTCTTTTGCCATGATGCCTCCTGTTTCTTTTTTTATTCCTTTATTTTTTTTATCATGATATTTTTATTTCCTTCAAAATACTATTAGAAAATAAAGATAATTGAAATATTATATATATATATATATATATATATATATATATATATATATATATATATATATATATATATATATATATATATATATTATTTAAAATAATTTATTTTTTTAAGTATATAATATATGAATATTTTATAGCCATCAACTCTTAAGGACAAGTACATCGCTCATGGAAGGGTCGTGGATCTTGATGATATTAAAGCCCTCAACTGTAAGATTAAAGAACTCTTCGTTTATCAAGGGAGGGAAAATTTCTCTCTATTCCTCCGCCTAAGGTATATGAACCCCTGGTCAAAATATTTTATGCAAATCTTCACTTTAGCAAACCGGATAGGCTAGAATCTCTAGCACTAGGTAAGCGTATTGTTCTTGATTGTGCTTTGTCTGACTCTTGTTTCCAATGTCATTGCTCTGGTTTTCCTAATTTATTTAAAAACGTGTGGCCTGAGAACTTTGAAATCCCTTTTGACCAATCCAAACAGTGCATTGTTGAGTGTCCCTCTAATATCCTTCTAAACCCTAGTGATGTAAGTTTTCAAACTCGAGTTTTGGCCCACATTATGGCAACCACCATGCTTCCCGAACTAGTTCCTTTTCAACTTCCTCTCAAAATGATACATTCTTTGTCTACTATCTCATCACCAAACTCAAACTCAAGCTTTCCTCCTAGGTTATCAATTTCATGATAGAAAGTGTTGAAGATCCCACCAGTTTACCGTATGGCATGGCAATCACTCATATTCTGGAAGCCCATCAAATTTCTCTATCCAACTATCCTTTCGTTACTGTCTCCAAGTCCTATAATTCTAGAGCTTTTACTAGTATGGGCTATGTGAGTATCAAGGGTTCCTGAGTTAAGAAAAGTGAGAGTGAAGCAAAGTAGGCCCCTAGTGAAACTACACCCTCGTCATTTGTTCCTCCTCCTACTCTTGTTAGTAATTAGCTAAGTGAGAAGCTTTGCTCTATCCACTACAAACTCTCTGACATCAAGAATCTTCTTTCTGCCACTCAGTCTACTGTGGGTGATATTCATGCTATTTCAAAGGAAATAGGGTCTGACATGTCAAAAGTCAGAGTTGTTGTTCTCAGAGTAAGGGAGAATGTTGTCAAATCTTTCAAGGAGGTTCACGACAGGCTGGATGGTATGAGCATCACTGCAAATACAAGTTTCTAATAGTTGAAAGAGTCTATCTGCAACACCCTTACCTATTTCCTACGCCATTACTGTGGTTATTTTCAAGGCTATGTTTTTTTGACAACTTGTTTTGGTGGTTTTGTGGGCTGTAGTTTAAGCCCTTGGATAATTCTTTGTTTTTGGTGCTACTATGGGTTGTTTTACCAGCTACCGGATAATTCTATTTTTTCCTGCTTTACTGTTATCTATTTTCCTCATCCCTCTTTGCTGATGTCAAAAAGGGGGAAAAGCCTATGTGTCTATATGTGTATAGGTAGCATATATTGTATAATATATAGGTACATGTCGGTACAAGTCGACCGCACACATTGATGGGGAGTCAGGTTGCCTGCATACATTGAGGGGAATCAAGTCGACTAGTAAAATACAGGAAAGTCGACTGGTGTTTATTTCTTTACCTTATTATATTATTTTGCCATCATCAAAAAGGGGGAGATTGTTAGTTCTTATTTTAATGATGCAAATAATATACATGTGCAAGAAATCAAGGTCAAGAAGTAAAAAAATTGCTGGAATGGTGCATGATGTAGAAGGAAAGAAATCAATTACTATGTGATCAGCAAATCTGGGCAAAATCTAATCAACGAATCAATCACCAATATCAAATGATTATCCAAGCTGGAAAAGTTCAAATAATCCTTGGGCAAAGGCACAAATCACGGGCAGATCACGGAAGAATAATAGATACGAGAAGTTCTGGGACATGGCCACATTTGGAAGAACAAAACAATCAAGGAGCAATCAAGTGAAGCATCTCTCTGCTGAAGGAAAGCGATCAAGAAAAGCAACGACTCATTCTTTGTTCTTGGAAAGAATCTATTATTTCCAAAGATCAAGTCTCTTGGGTTGTCAAGCCTATATTTTCACGACCCATTTCCAAAACAAGTCATGATGGCACCCAACAACCTTGCCGGGCCAGCCAAGTGCAGAATACTACTAACAATATTATAAAATTTTGCTCAATTTTAACTGAAATACACATTTAGCTTGGGTTTAGAAAATAAAACAGTAAAGTGACGAGTAATATAACATTACAAACCCAAAAGATCAGTCTACTAAAGTGTATGTGCCAAGACCCGGTGTCACAGTGTAAGGGCAACTAGTAGAATATACACATCTCTCCTCTACTATCTGAAATAAGGGAAAGATAGCAAAAATAAAAAATAAGACTTCATCCGGCTGCCGAGCGATATAGAAGGGAAGCAGCTCACTGTAGAAGTCTCAACAGGTACTCACTGGTGCGCACCCTGATGATATCTAGATGAATCAGCCTCAGAACCTGTACATTTAAGTACAGAAGCATCGCATGAGTACATAAATAATATGTACCCAGTAAGTATCCCGTCTAATCACGGAGGAGTAGAGACAAGAGGTCGACTTGATACCTACTAGGTCCAGATAATATCATAGCAATGATGTACAATATATAACATGAATAGTGAAATTGAATAACGGTTTCCACAGAAGTCATATCATATCAGTAGTTATATATATTTCCTTTATCACATTTCCTTCTTTTTATTTATTAGCAACAAATCTGAAGAGCCTACGCTCCAACATAAACATATAAAACATGCGCAACAACGCAGAAGTCGACGACCCACTCCAACAGAATATAAAATTTTATGCACTGCCGAGGGTCGAACAGCCCGTACTATAGATGCATCAAACTCACCGAGGCGATCGGCCTTATCCACAGGTATCAAGACAACATCAAGAATGCCCAATAAGTCACCAAGTATATACAAGGGAAAAATCCTTCCGAGTTCATCAATAAGGATATGTTCATTTTCATTCCTCTCTAATCTCTAGCAAGTCGTACAAGACCATACTTAGTTCAAACAAGGAAAAGTTCACAGTAGGCATGATATGGGTCCTAAACAACCCAAACATTAACATTATAGAAGCTATGCACGGACTCTCGTCACCTAGTGCGTGCACGCCCTCTCATTTAGTAGCAATTTTATTATTTATTAACCTTAAAGGGACAATTCCCTCTCACGAGGGACATCCCTACCGCTGACTGAAATGATACGTATGATGATGGCGTCTGAGGCCAATGCATCTGTCCTGGCCGGGAGAGCATAAAGTCTAGCTGGAGCACCGGCTGGCTGGCCTCTGCTCGACTGAGAAGCATCTAACTGAACTCTCCCTCTCTAGCCTCCACCTCTATGACGACCTCTACCGGTCTGCCCTCCACCTCTAGGTGGCTTGGTCGCTGGTGCTGGAGCCACTAGTTGATGTCCTTGCTGTATAGCCTTGCCCTGAAGCCTGGGGCAGTACCTCCTCATATGGCCTGGTTCCCCATACTCAAAGCAACATGGTGCGGGGGACTGCTGCCCAGATGGCTGGCTCTGAAAATAAGAAGACCCACTAGAAGAAGCCTTAATAGTCGGCGGGGGTATGAACTCTGGCATAACACTGAGATAAGAATCGGAAGAATCTAAAGGAACTGAATACCCACCGGAAGAACCCTGAACAGCCGCTGGGTGATAAGAACTCTCTGGCATGGCACTGAAATATGAATGCACTGGAGCATCCCGAGCAGGTGGTGGTGCTGGAGTTGGGGACCTACTGCGTTGACCCCTCACGGAGTGGCCTCTACCCCTAATTGGGGCGCCTCTAAACTCTCCAGAGAATCTGGACCTCTTCTCCCGCTGTAGCTGCTCAAGTCCTCTGTGATGGTAGCCCTCGATCCTACGAGCAATCTCAAGTGTAAGCTGATAAACTGTACCTATCTCCACCTCCCTAGCCATAGTGTTCCATATAGTGGGATGCAACCCTGCTAGCAACCATCGCACCCTTTCTTCCACTGTGGGGAGTATAAAAAGTGCATGGCGATACAACTCTGAGAATCTTGCCTAATAGTCAATTACTGACATCTAACCCTGCTGTAGCTACATAAACTGATGATGCAGCCCCTATCTCTCAGAGGGTGGAATATACCGATCAAGAAATAGCTGGCTGAACTGATCCCAAGTGAGGGGAAGATAACCAACTGGCCTGTTAAGATCATAGGACTACCACCATCTGCGAGCCCATCCTCTAACTGAAATGTGGTAAATTTGACTCCATGCGACTCCAATATCCTCATGTTTTGCAGTTTTTCCCTGCACCTCTCGATAAAGTCATGTTCATCCTCATGACTCTCACCCCCGAAGACTTGAGGGCGAAGTGTAGTCCACATGTCTAGAAGCTTCTGCGGGTCACCTCCCATAGCTGGCATGGCATGGGGTGCCACAACAGCAACTGGCTGAACCTCATCCATGGGTACTGCATCCGGAGTCTGATATACGGTGGATGTACCTCATGGAGCTTGAGTAGTAGGGGTTTGTGCTCCCCCTCCTGCCAGTGAGGTGGCTGGCTCTGCTGGAATTAAGCTAGCCTGGGTCATAGAATCCATGAACCGTAGCATGCGGCCAATAATCTCCTGAAATCCCGGTGCTGTCATAAAGTCTGTCGGGGTAGGCTCTGCTGCAAGTGCCTCTCCCTGCTCCTCAATAATAAGGTCAGCTGGAGGAATAACTGGGACGATTCTGGGATTCTCTCGTCCCCTACTGTGAGTCAGTGCCCTCCCCTAGCCTCTACCTCGGCCTCTGGAAATATGGGGCCCCTCCCGGGTCTGGAACGTCAGCAACACGAGTCCTCACCATCTGTGAGAGAATAGAAATAGAAATTTAGTACACTAACCACTGCACAATAGGATGTGAACAAAGAGTAGTTTTTCCTAATACCCTATAGCCTCTCGAAGATAAATACAGACGTCTCCGTACAGATCTACAAGTCTCTATTAGGTTTTCCCGTAACACTATGAGACCTACGTGAACCTAGTGCTTTGATACCATGTTATCACGAGCCATTTCCAAAACATGTCATGATGGCGCCTAACAACCTTGTCGGGCCAGCCAAGTGCGGAATAATACTAACAATCCTATAAAATTTTGCTCAATTTTAACTGAAATACCAATTCAGCTTGGGTTTAGAAACTAAAACAGTAAATGTGATGAGTAATATAATATTACAAACCCAAAAGATCAGTCTACTAAAGTGTACGTGCCAAGACCCGGTGTCACAGTGTAAGGGCAAGTAGTAGAATATACACATCTCTACCCTCCTATCTGAAATAAGGGAAAGACAACAAAAATACAAAAGAAGACTTCATACGACTGCCGAGCGATATAGAAGGGAAGCAGCTCACCGTAGAAGTCTCAACAGCTACTCACTGGTGTGCACCCTGACGGTATCCAGATGATCAGCCTCAAATCCTGTACATTTAAGCACAGAATGGTAGCATGAGTACGTAATCAATATGGCCCAAGTAAGTATCCCATCTAATCTCGGAGAAGTAGAGACGAGAGGTCGACTTGATACCTACTAGGTCCAGATAATATCATAGCAATGATGTACAGTATATATAACATGAATAGTGAAATTGAATAAACAGTTGCCACATAAGTCATATCATGCTTGTAGTTATATATATATTTCCTTTACCACATTTACTTCTTTTTATTTATTAGCAACAAATCTGAAGAACCTACGCTCCAACATAAACATATAAAACATGTGCAACAATGTCGAAGTCAACGGCCCGCTCCAACAGAATATAAAATTTTGTGCACTTCTGTCGAAAGGCACGTGCCATGATGCATCTATTTCACCGAGGCAATTGGTCCGATCCACAAATATCAAGACAACATCAAGAATGCGCAATAAGGCATCAAGTATATACAGGGAAAATCCTTCCAAGTTCATAAATAAGCATATGTTAAGTTTTCATTCCCCTATAATCTCAAGCAAGTCGTACAAGATCATTTACTTAGTTCAAACAAGGAAACGTTCACAGTAGGCATGATGTGGGTCCTAAACTACCCAAACATTAACATTATAGTAGCTACGCACAGACTCTCGTCACCTAGTACGTGATCATCCCCCGCATATAGTAGAAATTTTATTATTTATTAAACTTAGAGGATAATTCCCTCTCACGAGGTTAGAAAGGAGACTCAACTTGATCCGAAGCGTTCTTTCAATAACGAGAATAGGCTCCAAGCTCAATTCGAAGCCGGACAAGCACCAACTAGTTAAATAAGGCAAGAACTAATTAATAAGTGCTCACAAAGTTGAATTCTAAGTAATGTAAGTGATTTCCCAACCTTTCCTGCAGGTTTCCTAAATTCCAACCCCGGGCCCACGTGCCCGGATTTCGATATTTTTCGAAGGAAGTTATTCTCCATGATCTAAGGATAACTAATATGTGATTTTTAGATCATTACATAGCTAATAAGGTAGTTAAATCTTTATTTTACAGAAACCCCTAGTCCAGCTCTAACCCTTGATTTTAGTTTATTATTAGTGTTAAATCTATCTATCGCCTATGTATTTAATGCTAAGAATAAGTGGGAATTACTTACCTTGTGATGCTATGTTGAAACCCCCTCTTTGGAAGCTCAAGAATCGCCCAAGTGTGGAGAAAATGGGAGATAAATGCACTTGAGGTCGTATAAAATGAGCTTTATTGCCCTGTGATTTCCGCTTCTGTGGTCCCGCATCCGCGAACATTTGACTGCATCCGCGGGTTTGGGGAAGGAAAAGGTCGACCGCTTTTGTGGTGTGGGGGCCGCATCAACGGATTTCGCTTTTGCGGTTCCTTGGCTGCTTTCACGGTTCCCCCTGGGCCGGCCTGGCCGCTTCTACAATGAGAGGACCGCTTCAGCGGTCCAAGAGCCGTATAAACGGTTTTGACAGAAGCAGCATGTTTTGTTCTTCTTAAAATTCTAACTTTGCTCAAACCTCGACCATTTGACGCTCGGGGCTCCCGAGCCCTGTCCGAATATACCGACAAGTCTGAAATCACGAGGCAGACCTAGTCGCAACCTTGAAACTCCCAAAACAACACTAAATAAAAGAATTGGACCTCAAAACCATTTGATCAAACTTAATGAACTTCAAGTTCTAAATTTCCTTCCAACGGGTCAAAACGCCCTTAAACTATTCGGATTGCCACCAAACTTTATGGGTTGGTCTTAACCGATAATTTGGACCTGTACCAAGTTTCAGAACCAGAATCTGAACCCGATACCTAAGTTTTTAATGAATAATTAAATTCTTTAAATTCTTAATACTTTGATTTAACAATTTACATAAAAATTATGTACTCGGGCTAGGGACCTCGGAATTTGATTCCGAGCATACGCCCATGTCCCATATTTTTCCACGGAACTTCTGGGACTGTCAAATCACAAATGTGGATCCATTTCCCAAGAAAGTTGACCGAAGTAAAACTTGGCTTTTTAAGAAAACCTTAAGGGAGTATTTGGTTCTTATTTCACTCAAACTCTTCTAACTCTCGAACCGGTCGCTCCCGTAGGACATTATCTAGCTAAGGAAGGCTCGGAAAGTTTTTATTTAAGGGAACGAGGTTCTAAATAGTAAAACGACCAGGGGTCGTTACATATACCATCCTTCATAGTATATATATCTCTTTGTAAACCCTAGCTCAACATACTTCGAAGGAACCGAAAGCACTCTCTTTATTCTACTGCAAACAGGCATTGTAGTTCACTAAGATCTGTTGTGTAAAAAGTCAGAGAAAAAAAGAGAGCATAACAATGGTAAGGCATTGTATCAAAAGAGTGCTAGAGAAACCGTGTAAATATCACTGCTACTGTACTCGAAGAAACTCATTTGCTAAAGAGAACTCCCATGCAATCCAAGGGGACTGGACTAGGATTCATATTGAATCCGATCCAGTATAAAAATTCCGGTGTCTTAATTCCAGCAATTATTTTCTGCATTTTACTTCCCTTTACTATATCTGCCAACTTACAATATTCAGTCGACTACTCTAGTAATAAGTCAACTTATAAGTGATTAATTTTAATTATTTAAAATTCACCCCCCCCTCTTGTACTTTCAACTTTTGGAATACATAAAATACAAGCAAAAAAATAATGTATTTATATATAAAAAAATACAATGCATTTGAGTGTATTTGTATAAAATATAATAATACATTTGTATTATTGTATGTGACTCAATAGCAAAGAAGAGAAGAAAATTAATTGTGATATCCGACTATATTCAAAAATACAGACCTTCGGAATACATAAAGTATAGGTGAAAAAATAATGTGTTTATAAAAAATACAATATATTTGAGTATATTTGTACACAGTACGATGTATTTATATCGTTATATGTGACTAAATAGAAAAGAAGAGAAGAAAGTTCACTGGAGTTGGCATCTCTCGGCCAAGAAAAATATTGTAGACATAATATTAAAACTTATAATTGAGACGAACAAAAACCCGACCCTCATATCTTCTCCAATGACTCTGCTTCAGATTTCCAAAAGTTCAGTCTGTAGCCATAGCCAGATATGTTCCCCTACTCCCTCTTTGATTTCTATCTATTCTCTTCGCTTCAAAAAGTAACCATCGCCACCAAAAATGGCTGCTACGATGTTTGTCTTAATGGAAAATGGAGAGAGATTTGAGGGAGAAGAGACAGGGTTGAGAATCTTGCTGATAGAGAGAGAAGGAAAAGAGAGAGAAAGAACATAATTGGCATATATCTCGCCTCAATGGTAAGATATAAAATAAATATCTATTTTACTATAAAATAAAAAAGGTAGCTATAAGTAATAATAGTTTGAATTTATTTTGATTTATAATAAATTAGGTGTAACAGTTTGCTATAAGAGGTAAAATTTTCTTATTTTTTCAAAGAAATTTTACATACCTATACAATATTGGAAACTTTATTACCCTCCATGCTCAAGTTTAACTTTAATTGCCTCCTATATACAAAATTACCAATTATGTACAGTTTTAGGATTCAAGGAGAATTAATAAACTCCTACAATCACTGTAATGTTCAAATCCAACTCCCTCATGTTTCTCTCTCCGTATCCCCTCCTTCCACCCCTCACCCCAATGTTCCTCTCTCCATATCCCTTCCCTCTCCCATGTATCTTGCACAAGAGAGCAACAATTCCACTATTGACAACCATTTAAAAGTTTTGAAGCTTTTAATTCCAATTTGGATTTTGAAAAAAAAAATATTTGTTTGAATTGGGTGTTGTTGCAAAGAATTGAAATTCTCTCTATGTCTCTCTCTATCTCTCAATCCCTAATTTCAGTAATGTAAAGCTAAGAAAAAGAGAGCAGCAATTCCACCATCGACAACCATTAATAAGTTTTGAAACTTTAAATTCGAATTTAGGTTAACAATTATTTTTTTGGATTGGATATTATTACAAACAATTGATAATATGGTTTGGAGTTTATATCTCAATTTTGAGGGTATTTTGGTAAAGATTAGACTTAATTTTTATATTCTACTGTTATATATATACTGGGTAGTTGTTGTTTATATATATATATATATATATATATATATATGAAAGTTGAACTATAATGTATAAAAATTATATTTAAGTTGTATGATATTGTAGTTATATATAACTGAGTAGAAATAATATATGAAAGTTGTGGATAATAAGTTGTAGATAAACTGTATAATATATAATTAGTTGTATGAAATTTGTTTTTACTATATATATATATATATATATATATATATATATATATATATATATATATATAAAATCAGATACAAAATATACAAAAAAGATATTGTATAAAATTTATATAAAAATTATTTTTATGTTTTATGATATTGTAGTTGTATATAACTTGATATAAATAATGTATGAAAGTTGTAGATAAATAGTAAATAAGTTTCGCTGCCGCATTTTCTAAATAAAACTTTTCTCAGGTCCTCACAAAAAGAAAAAGAATATAAATAAAGTAGTACGTATTATTACTAGGATCTTGTAGTCATAACGTTAAGTAAAAATATTTTTAATTTCATCCAACTTTTTTTCTTTTTCGGTTCACATAGAGAATTTGATTACTGTCTTTTTGCAAAATATAATAAATTTTCCAACAAGGCCTTTCCATCAATGCAGAAAGCGCAACTTTGTCTCGTCAAAGAAGCAACTTTAGCCATGGTGTGAGGTTTTATGTGCAAACAACCTCACGTGGCAATGTGGAGAGAAAGGGAGAGAGAAGAGGAAGGGAGAAAAAGTTGAAACCACAACTAATAAATTGGGAGCCTTTTAAGGTGGATTATATATATTTAGTAAATAAAATTTATTTATATCAGATAATTAGTTAAATATAAATATTAAAAATAATAAAGTTTCATATAGCGTATATTAATGAAAAAATGCCCTTTTTCAATTAAGGAAAACTGTAACCAAAGTCGCTACTACTACCAGTGATTGATGTTTGTGATCTTAAAGTGGGTGTGAACAGGGCTTAGCATCCTCAACTCAAGGAGCACTTTTACGCAAGTGAGACAGGCCCACTGCGCGAGGTAGCCGAAGGGGGCGTTCTGTATCAAATTTTCTTTGTTGAGGGAATTATTATTATTATTATTATTATTATTATTATTATTATTATTATTATTATAACATCATGGATATTCTTAAAAGCTGTTATATTTATTTTTCTGCATTGTGTGGAGCGGAGAAAGCAATTATTTTGAATCATTGATCTTCTAAAAGATTTATTTGTTTTTTCATTCACCTCACTCCTAACATATTTTTATATACTTATAGATAGAGTTATCTATAACAGCTATCAGATTTTGTACGATAATATAATTCCACCTAGAGGGGCGAACCTTGTTTTAACTTTTTAAAGATTGTGAACTGTCTTTGTCTTGGTTAGATGTCTCAGTAAGCCTAGAACATCAACTTTTTCGTTCGAATTTGGTCCCTCGCTAATAAGTGGAACATTATTTATCGAAACAAAAGGTCAGTCGAAATTCGTCTACAAAATGGGATTAGTGTTCTGTTCACTATCACCTTTTAAGTTTATCGTTATAATTGTGTTTGTCTTAGTTGCAGCTTGCAAGTGTTGAACTGATAGTGACGCAAAGGACGTCGTCATCAGATACCGGATAAAATATTTTATTTTTTTAAAAAGCAAACATTAATTGCGATACGGAGTAAAGTCAGAGAACTCATAATTAAAACCTCAAACTTGAATTGAGTATATCCAACGGTTGGTACAAATAATCGTCATCGATTTGATCTATTTCGAGATTTTTGTGATAATCTTCGATCGATTATAAATATTTTGCCTTTTCATTATTGTATTTACTCGAAGTCGGTCATATTTAATAGGGGTGTACATAGAAAACCGAGAAACCGCACCAACCCGATAATCCGAGTCAAATCGAGAAAAAAAACTCGACTATGATTTGGTTTGATTTGGTTTGGTGTTGGAAAAAAAAACCCGACCATAATTGGTTTGGTTTGGTTTTAACTAAAGAAAGTCAAACCGAAACCAAACCAACCCGACATTACATATATAGCAATTTTAGATATATATAATATATAAATATAGTTATTGTAATGTAATTTATAAATATTTCTTAAAAACTTTCATAATTTTATCTTTTAAGGTATGATTTAGAACTTTGAATGCTCCAATAAGTTTTATAGTCATTAATATTAGTAAATTAAATAATGCTAGCAATTAATACTAATGCTAACAAAAGACATTCAATTCAATATTACGAACAGGAATATATCAAAATGTCTATTTTTATTTTGCAATAATTTAGATAAAAATACATAACCTATTTTTATTTTTCTTTAGCTTTTAGGCATATAACTAATACTCCCTCATTAGTCTATCTAGTTTAGCATGAATAAGTGCTTTTAGATTATATTTATTTTTATTATGACTTTTTAATTAGCAATATTTATAGTACATAATTTTATTATTTTTTATTGTTGAATATTTTAGGATAATGTCATGAGTCATGACATATCTCATATTTTGTATTATTTTCTTGAAAAATATTTTATATAGTCATATCTTACTAGGATTAAAGAAATATTTTGAGCATACGTTATATATTATGTTCTACGAAGATTTTACAGGAAAAAAATTCGAAAAAACCCGAAAACCCGAAAATCCGGAAAAAATCGATATTGAAAAACCCGAATTTATTGGTTTGGTTTGGTCTTTAGATTTAATAACCCGACATAATTGGTTTGGTTTGGTAATTGTAAAATCCGAACCAACCCGGTCTATATACACCCCTAATATTTAGTCTCGATTGCTGCTGGCCTCGACCACGACGGGTACCTCAATTCTTGAACTTGAAACCTTATCTTCGTACTCTGGCCCGATCCATTATGAGGCTGACCATAGTTGTGATTTTCCGATCTTGATCGAACTCGATTTTGACCCTATAACTAAAGCCCCCTTATTTCTTAGAAAGTAAAGGAAAAACGAAATAAGCCTTCAATGTATAATAAGTTTGCTAATAAGAACTTCAAAAGATTATATCCACTAAATTTAAATCGTGAATCCATCTTTATCTTCTGAACTAAGTATACTTTAGCCTCCAACATCATGTTGCATTAGGCTTTCCAACTGGTTGGAGTTGAGATGCACTCTGTTTAATAAGCTTTACCTTTGCAAAGTATGTGATTTTTTACTTAATATGTATTAGCTGAAATCTTGTTAGGTCTCCTTTTATGGTTTCGGACAATTCTTTTTCCCTTCTAAATTTAAACATCACTTTATACTAAAATAATAATTGAAAATTCTTTATATTGAGTTAAAATTTTCTCGGGGTAGTGGAGGAGAAAATGAAAAAGAGATTACAAGATAAGAAATCGAGCTCTCATTAGTAAAGTAAAAATTTTAGAGAATTTTTGATAAAGCACCATCTTTTTTATCTAATTAGCCATATATAGATACCCTTTGTTGTATTAAGTATTATAGTTACCTTTTATGTTTTTATACAATGTATTCATGTATTCAAGTTGTTGTATTCATTAATACAACAAAAAAA
The DNA here is from genome assembly GCA_034376525.1 of Nicotiana benthamiana. Classification (NCBI taxonomy): domain Eukaryota; kingdom Viridiplantae; phylum Streptophyta; class Magnoliopsida; order Solanales; family Solanaceae; genus Nicotiana; species Nicotiana benthamiana. Next base: position 70,620,390 of record CM067338.1, on the reverse strand, counting down.
ATAGGCGTAAAATCTGGAATTCCAGCTAAGTTTAACACGTATTTAGCTGTATTCAAGCGAAATTAACATTAAATACAGTAACGTATCTGCGCTAAAAATGGAAGGAAATAAAATTCACATAATGTTTTCCTAATTTAACTCAACGAACTAAAACGATCCCTCATTAGTCTGTATTTGAAAGATACATAATGAAGATTATAGCTGAAAGATACATAATGAAGATTATAGCTGAATAAAGAGAAATACATATGAATAATACAGCTGAATACAACAAAATATACCTTAATTCATCTAAATAAAACACTTTAATACAACTGAATATAGCTAAATAAACTCTGGAATGCAACAAAATACAATTAATTTCTGCTGAATAGATTAGTTGAATACAGTTGTATAAAATACTTGAATACAATTAACTATTGCTAAATAAAATAGTTAAATACAACTGATTAAATCTGAATACAAGTTAATACATTTGAATAATACATTCGAATAAGGAGTATTATTTATGAATAATTAATCAAGACTCGACAATTATAGTGTAACATCATCATCTTCAGATAATCCGTTTCTTCAATTATGCGGTGAAAACATCTTCTTACTATGATCGCTATTTGCCGTCAATGATTCTGAATAGTGTGAGCAACAACAATAATACGATGCTTTATATAGGCGTGACGATTGGCCGAAATACTCCTCCACTTCTTGCACCAAAATCTGGAAGAACTCTTGTAGGAAAATCAATATTCCTAAATACAAAAATAATACCATTTCCTTTGGCACTTGAACTAAATACGTTCCAGGCGGCGGTAGATTTGATCCTTTGGCACTTGAACTACATACGTTTCAGGCTTTGGAGACGCTGGCTACGGTGGTTTTGTAGGAACTCCTACTTCACCGGAGTTGTGCGACAACGGCAGTGGGCTCTCCGGCGGCGAATCTCGAGGATGTACACGATAGAATTTGGGTGGATGAACTAGGGTTTGTGGGAGAAGAGAGTCTGGTTGTATGCAAACAGAGAAAGATTATACTGGGGTTTGTAGCGGTAATTATGTGAGAAAAAATACAAAAAGAAAGAGAGAAAAATAATATTTAGCATATATGATACCTTAATTGTAGGATGTAACTATATTTAAATTTTTTATTATAAAGAATAAAAAGTATTTATAGAATATAATATTTTAAAATAATATTTATTTAAAATAAATAGGATATTAAAATTTTTTAGCGTAAAAATTTCAAAATTTTAATTGCCAACCAAACGAAATATAAAGAAACTTTTGCTAAACAGTACTAAGAAATCCTGGACTATGGGCTGACCCATCTTCACGTGAAGAGCACGAGATCAGTGGCCCACTGCTATTGTTGATATGCTGCTTGATTATGATCTTTTTGAATATCATATTTCCCAGAAAGATTTCTCTGGTCCAGCCTCAGAAAAGGATAGCAAGAGAATAATTCTTAAAAAGAAAAATGAAAGTAAAATTTCAAGTTGAAAAAACTCAAAAACTGAGTAGTCCATGTCTATCGTTCAAATTGATGGAGTTTTTATCAAATTTTAAACAAAATTAATGTTTACTCATGTACATGTATAACTGATGATATACAGATATACAGTCAAACTTCTCTATAACAGCCCCGTTTGTTCCAAATAGTTTTGAATATTATAGCGAAGTGTTGTTATAGAAAATATATATTATAACATAACATAAAAATTAATTTAAAAAAAATTAACTTTAATAGTGAAGTATTATTATATGACGATGATATTACAGAGATTCTCATTGTAGTAAAGAGAAGAGGTGTATGTCTTATCGTTCAAATTTGAGAAGTTCTCGTTAAATTTTCAATAAAATTAATTTTTACTCTTGGACAAGTAATTCTTAAAAACAAAAAAGAAAGCTATTGTATTTAAAGTTCAAGTTGAACTTTATGAAATTTTTATTAAAGTTAAATTTTACTCGTGTACAAATACAACCCACATGCCCGCAAATGTTGCATACACGCATGTATGAAGATAACTCATTATTCAAAAATTATAACTACAAAATATTGATGTTGATGCTCATGGTTAAACCGTTAAAAGAAAGAAAAAGAAAAATTAAATTGTCATCAGAACTTTGAAGGTTTATTTAATACGTTCTAAATTACAAAATCAATCTATTAATCAGCTTTTATAATAACTATCAGTGAAAAGCTTCTATTTCACACGATGAATAATATTATATCTATATCATAGCTCAATAATGGATAGAAGTAGTGACCAAGTCAGAAATGTTTTCAAGGGTATTCAAACTTGAAAGAATCAAAAATAATTTTCGATAAAGAATATTTAATATATATTTTTTATATAAAAAATTAATATTTTACTTATCCACACAATATAATTTTTTGTAATATTTCGGTAAAGGGTTGTCAGTTGACCACCCTTTCTAATAGGTGGCTTCGCCCTGGATAGACGTAATCATTTTACTATGCAGCATTATCCCTCAAACATGTTTTGCTTTCGAAAGGCCAAACCATTAAATTTTTGACTTGATATTCTTTTACTAAATTTTTTTTATGTATTCAATAACAGAACACTCCAGTACTCGCTGCGACGTGCGGCCCTCTCCACTTATTTAACGTTGACGGCGCTTACTGGGGGTGTATACAGACTTCGGAGGGGCTCCTACAGCCCAAGTGCAATATCAGCCATATCGTGGCATCAAACAGGCTCTCGGCCTCAATATCAATGTATCATCATCGTTGCAGCGTGCAACCCGATCCATATCAAGGAAACATCCTCACTATCGGGTCCTCGACCCATCACACTCAAATAAGTTCACAGCCAGTCGCATGATATACTATAGGGATCTCAGCCCTCAGATCCTTTTCCATTTAATATTCATGTATAAAACACAGTTATTATATTATTTTTAATAGCTGAAAACATGACTGAATATATATTATGTACACAAGCAAGGATACACATAAGGATCCCCTAAGGATTCTACAGGTCGACACAAGGCCCCAAACGCGGCAAGAAGCCCATTTCAGAGTGATAAAGTATGCGTCTCAATCGCCAATATAGTAGAAATTAACACTCGAGATCGACCAAGTCTCAATCCCCAACAGTAAACGGTCCCGCACTCATCGTGGAATGCGTGCCATGCCTCAATATAGTGTTATGATGTGAAATTCGGGGTTTCAAACCCTCAGAGCAGTATTTACATCTATTACTCACCTCTAACCGGCCAAAGACTAGCTCACAATGTCCTTTCCTCTCAAATCGACCTCCTTGCGCGTCGAATATGGCCAACACCATAACGAATGCATTACAATAGGCTAAGGAAATATAACCCAATCGAAAAGACTTGAGAAATATCGGAAATCATGAAATTGGTAAAACCTGAACCTCGAGCCCACTGTTGGAAACACGTTCTCAAGGCTTTATACTAAAACGTGTGTTCATATGTGTAGGTTTTGATGAATGACAAACGAAGCGCAAAGTGATATATGACGAAGTTCAAGTACAAGCGCATAATTGATGGATAACGAGATTCAAGCACAAGACAAAGTTTTATAGTTTAAATGAGTCGTTCTTAATTGTGATCTTGATCCGACAACTTGACTCATGACATGGCTTCTCTCGTAAAATTATTTTTACAAAATCATGCATATTTAATTTAATGCTAAACGATTTTAAATCATGCATATTTACTTCAGTCAAAATAATTTTTAAACATGCCTCTAAAATCTGGACTAAGATAATCGATTATGTACTTATGATAATCGATTATGTTAAGCCAAGACTGCATGACAATCGTTTGTGAACTAATGACAATCGATTGTGTTAAGGCAGTGAGGATCAGGTTTTTCAAATCTGCATGACAATCGATTGTGAACCTTATGACAATCGATTATGATGAGACAGTGTACATCAAAGTTTTTCAAAACTCAGAATAATCGATTGTGAAGCTAATGATAATCGATTGTGAAGAGACAGTGTCCATCAGTTTTTTAAAAGTCACAAAATAATCGATTGTGAACTTATGACAATCGGTTGTGTTGAGGCAGTGACTTCCAGACTTTTTCAAGATTATTAAATAATCGATTGTGAGTATATAACAATCGATTGTCACGAGGCAGTGTCTAAAATAATTTTCAAAGTCTGATAAATAATCGATTGTTAACATTGCACAATCGATTGTGAAGCTGACCGTTGTCGTAAAATTTTCAAATACCGTCAGGTAATCGATTGTTGATTTTGTACAATCGATTGTTGATATTGAAATCTGAAAAAGATTTTTTGAACGTTGCTGAATAATCGATTATTGATTTGGTATAATCGATTGTTTTACGTAAAATCTGGAAATGATTTTTTGAATGTTGCCAATAATCGATTGTTGATCTTGGACAATCGATTGTTAAGCGTAAAATCTGGAATTGATTTTTGGAACGATTGGCAAACAATCGATTGTGGCTTCCTGACATTCGATCGTCACAGAGTAAAATCAGCAACTCTTAGTTGGCAATTAGGCAACGGTAATGCCAAGTTTTTCAACTATAAATACAGCTTTATTTCAGTGTTTTAAATACAACAACACACAACAACTGATCATTCTATTGCTATAAGCTTGCATATTATTGTTTATCATTTTATATTCATTTCATAAAGCTTTTGAGAGCCAAAGTCTTGTCCATAGTTGTTGTAATCTTGAGCCTACTTCTTTTACTCATATATACTCATTAAGGAGTGTTTTGTTTGAGTGCTTAGTGTTTTGTACACTTGTAAGAGAATTGTGATTCTCTTGTTGTAAGGAACTTGTGTTTCCTTGGTTGAAGTCTTGGAATGTTGTATCTCCGAGCAAAGGTGTTAAGGCTTGTGTCCTTAAGTTGTAAAGGTTTGTTGAGCACCCGTAAGCTTGACAAGTTAGTGGAAAATCTCGAGAGAGTCTCTCGGGGACTGGACTAGCCACGTGTTGTGGTGAACCAGAATACATCGGTGTGTTCTTTCCTTTTGTTTATTTAACGCACTTAATTATTTCCTGCAAATTTTAATTTCCGCAAGTTTACGCTAAATTTTATTATAACGCTATTCACCCCCCCTAGCGTTAAGCGTATTATCTAACAATTGGTATCAGTGCCCAACTCTCTGAAGACTTAACAGTTTGAGAGAACCATCCATGGCTTCTACTCGTGACTCTTTTGCAGGAATTGATGAAGGACAATGCTCCACACGACCACCTCTATTCAACGGTACAAACTACACGTACTGGAAGGAGAGGATGAAAATTTTCGTTCAAGCAAACAACTTTCATCTCTGGAAGGTGATAACGAAGGGAAATCAAATTCCAACCAAAAAGGTTGAAAACGAATGGGTTCCCAAGTCCGAAGAAGAATATGACACGGATGATATCCGAAAGGTTCAAAATAATGCTAAAGCAATTAATTTATTATATTGTGCTGTAAATGCTGACGATTACAGGAAAATATCGTGTTGCACAACGGCAAAGGAAATGTGGGACAAGCTGGAAATTACGTACGAAGGTACGGACCAGGTAAGGGAAGCTAAAATTGATTTTCTAACCCATGCTTATGAATTATTTCACATGAAGGAAGGTGAAAAGGTGGATGAAATGTTCGAACGATTTTCAATAATGGTAAATGACCTACATGCCCTCAAGAAGACATTCACGGACAGAGAACTGGTTCGAAAAATTCTTAGAAGTCTCACTCCGGCATGGCGATCAAAGGCCGACGCAATTCAAGAATCCATTGGCGTCTCAAATGTCACAATCGACGCATTAAGAGGTAACCTTAAGACTTATGAATCTACAATACTTAACCCTCTTGTTGATGATCAAAGGAGGCAAAGAATAGCGCTTAAGGAAAGCACAAGCCAACCTCAAGTTGATGAGGACGGAGACAACGAGTTTGGACTCGTTATCAAAAGATTTCAAAAGTTCATGCGAAAGGAGTATGAACGAAAGGGCAAAAAGCAAGGCGAGCAAATAAAGTGCTATGAATGCGGTGAAACCGGGCACATCAAATCAAATTGCCCAAACATCAAAAAGGACAAGAAACCTTTTAAGAAGCAACGCGCATACATTTCTTGGGGAGGAGACTCCGGAGATGAGTCAAGCGAAGAAGAAGAAGACGAAGCCGCAAACCTTCGTCTTATGGCGCAAGAAGACAAGCAAGATGAGGTATGTCAAATCTCTTCTAAAAACTTCTTTACTCTTGAAGAAATGCGAACTGCTTTTGATGAGCTATATACTGAATTTATTAAAGCTTCAAAACTGTCAAGAGCATAAAAGAAAATGCTTCTCTAAAAGAAAAAGATTTTCAAAAACAGTTTTCTTTAAAAGAAAAGGATTTAGAAAAACTGGTTTTAGAAAATGAAAAGCTGAAAGAGGAAAACAAGTTTTTCGGAAAAAGAAGCGCCGACAAGCCCGAAAGTTCTATTAAAAATTGCTCTTCTTGCATGCATCTTGAAAATAAGGTAGATAGACTTAAAGGTACCTTAGATAAGTTTAATTCTTCTCACAAAAACTTGAATGAGGTCCTTGTTAATTTGAAGTCAACCAAGCATGGCATAGGTTTTAAGAATGAGCCTAAAGAAAAGGTTGAAGCCAAACCCCAACCACCTAAGGCTCAACCTAGGATTAATAAAACAAATGCTTATCCTAGAAAGAGCAATCCTAGAACAAATATGCATGTTAGACCAAATGTTGAACATTTTAGAAGACCTAGAAATGACTTACCACCTAGAAAAGACTACCCTAGAAATGATGCATATTTTAGGCCAAACACTAGAAGGAGTTTTGAACCTCCTAGAACATCTAGACATGACCATTACTCTAGAAACGCTGCTCATTTAGAACTAATAGTAGGAGAAATGGTTCTCATGAAATGTGCAATAGTCATAATGAAAATAGAGTAATTCATTTTCGTCCATCAAGTTACTATGAACCTAGAAGGATGCATAACCCCAATGTGACTTGTCATTATTGTAGACGCATTGGTCATATTGCCCTTGCATGCTTTACACGACATAGACATATCACTCAATCGCATCATTATAATATGCCTAACCCTCAAGGATCCAAAATGGCATGGGTACCTAAAACGCATTAACTTATTTTGTAGGTATGTTTGAAGGGATCAAGTGTACTATGGTACCTTGATAGTGGATGCTCCAAACATATGACGGGAGACAAATCCAAATTCCTTCAACTAGAACACAAAGAAGGAGGAAGTGTGATTTTTGGGGATAACAATAAAGGAAAGATCATTGGCATCGGATCGGTCGGTAAGGATGAAAATTCCTCTATTAAGCATATATTACTTGTGAAAGGTTTAAAGCATAATCTCTTGAGCATAAGTCAATTATGTGACAAGGGAAATCTTGCCCTATTTGATTCGGATGAATGCTTAGTGTTTAGACGTAGTGATTTCAAAGTTATCCGTCGTGGTTTTAGAGTGGATATATTTACATGGTTGATCTTTCTAATTCCTCACCCGAATATGTGGATTGCCTTATGAGCAAAGAGGATGATACTTGGCTATGGCATCGTAGAGTTGCTCATATAAACATGCATCTTTTGAACAAATTGATTTTTCAAAACTTAGTTATTGGCCTTCCCAATTTGAAATTTGAAAATGACTCTATCTGTGATTCTTGTCAAAAAGGGAAGCAAACAAAAGCATCTTTCAAATCCAAAAATATTGTTTCAACTTCTAGACCATTGCAATTGCTTCACATGGATTTATTTGGACCATCTCGCATTGAAAGTCTAGGAAGAAATCGTTATGCTTTTGTGATTGTTGATGATTATTCTAGATTTACTTGGACTTTATTTCTTGCCAATAAAAGTGATGCTTTTCAGAATTTTAAATATTTTCTTAAGCGTGTTCAAAACGAGAAGGAAACAACCGTCACTTCAATTAGAAGTGATCATGGGGGAGAGTTTGATCACAATCTCTTTGCGGACTTTTGTGACGAACTCGGTTTCGAGCATACCTTTTCCGCTCCACGTACACCACAACAAAATGGGGTGGTGGAAAGGAAAAATAGGTGTCTCGAAGAGATGGCTAGAACCATGCTCGAAGAGGCTAAGATTCCCAAAAATTTTTGGGCGGATGCCGTGAGTACCGCATGCTACATCTTAATTAGAGTAGTCATAAGGCCAATACTCATGAAGACCCCTTATGAACTCTACAAGGGAAGGAAACCAAATATCTCCCATTTTAGAGTATTCGGTTGTAAATGTTTTATTCATAACAATGGCAAAGATCAATTGGGAAAGTTTGATGCTAAGTCCGATGAGGGAATTTTCATTGGTTATTCCTCATGTAGCAAAGCATATAGGGCTTTTAATAAAAGAACCGAAACTGCGGAGGAATCCCCTCATGTTGCATTTGCCGAAAATAATGCTCGCTTGGCGAGAAAGGATTCCGGTTTTGATCTTGCAGGTATTTTAGATAGCTTGAAAGACAAAATACAAGTGGAAACGCCTAAGGAAAATAAAGATGAAATCTTGGAACAACCAACGGAGGAAGCGCCACAATTGGAGAATGAAACGAAAATGCCTAACGAGTGGAGGACAATTAAAGATCACCCTCTCGAACAGGTAATTGGCTACGTCGGAGAAAAGGTAAGTACCCGAAACTCCCTTAAGAACACCTTAGGACATACTGCTTTTGTGTCTCAAATTGAACCAACAACCATCTCCGAAGCAATTGGGGATGAATTTTGGACCTTGGCAATGCAAGAGGAGCTTAACCAATTCAAACGGAATGACGTTTGGGATTTGGTGCCAAGACCCGAAAATCATACCATTATTGGTATGAAATGGGTTTTTCGAAACAAACTAGATGAAAATGGTGTAATCACTAGAAACAAAGCTAGGCTTGTAGCAAAAGGCTATAATCAAGAAGAGGGTATTGACTATGAAGAAACACTTGCTTCCGTAGCTAGATTAGAAGCTATTCGTCTATTGCTCGCGTTTGCCTCTTCTATGAATTTCAATTTATATCAAATGGATGTGAAAAGTGCTTTTGTAAATGGTGTTATACAAGAAGAAGTTTATGTTGAACAACCCCCCGGTTTTGAAGATTTTAAATCTCCCGATCATGTTTTCAAACTCAAAAAGGCTCTCTATGGTTTAAAACAAGGTCCCCGAGCTTGGGATGAAAGATTGAGTAAATTTCTATTGGAAAATGATTTCATTAGGGGGAAAGTTGACACCACCCTTTTTGCTAAGCATAAAAATAATGATATTTTATTAGTTCAAATATATGTGGATGATATCATATTTGGTGCTACTAACAATGTCTTATGAAAGGAATTTTCCGACTTAATGACAAGCGAATTTGAGATGTCTATGATGGGTGAGTTAACATTCTTTTTGGGATTACAAGTAAAGCAAATGAAAGAAGGTACGTTCATTTGCCAAGCCAAATATTGCAAAGAATTGCTGAAACGATTTGAAATGAACAATGCAAAAGCAATGGCGACTCCCATGAGCACATCCGATCATCTAAACAAAGATGAGAAAGGTAAGGAAGTCGACACTAAGAAGTATCGAGGTATGATTGGCTCTCTTCTCTATCTTACTGCTAGTCGTCCGGACATCATGTTTAGCGTGTGCTTATGCGCCCGTTATCAATCGTGTCCGAAGGAGTCTCACCTTACTGCGGTAAAACGGATTTTGAAGTACCTTGTTGGTACAACAAATGTGGGTCTATGGTACCCCAAAGGTTCTTCATGCCAACTCGTTGGCTATTCCGACTCCGATTTTGCTGGATGCAAATTGGACCGCAAAAGCACGAGTGGCACTTGCCATTTGCTCGGTAGCTCTCTCGTTTCTTGGTTTAGCAAGAAACAAGTAAGTGTTGCGTTGTCCACAACCGATGCTGAATATGTAGCCGCGGGGAGTTGTTGCGCTCAAATCCTCTGGATGAAACAACAACTCTTGGACTATGGCCTAAGTCTTGATCATATCCCTCTTAGATGTGATAATACTAGTGCCATATGCTTGACGAAGAACCCCGTTCTTCATTCGCGAACAAAACACATTGAAATTAGACATCATTTTATAAGAGATCACGTTCTCAAGGGCGATGTCGAAATCGAATTTGTTGCAACCAAAGACCAATTGGCCGACATCTTTACTAAGCCCTTAGAGAAAGAGTCCTTCTTCCGAATTCGTAGTGAACTCGGGATTCTTGACTCCACGTTGATCTAAGTCATGCATTGCATCTTTTTATCTTACATGATTTCTAACTTGAGCGTCGGAGACGTCTAACAAATTTTTGCAGGTATCGCCCTAAAGTTAGGGGGAATTATAAAGCATGACGCGCAATAATCAAGTCTTCTTCAGAAAATTCGGTCTCTGTCGTCTAAATAATCGATTATCTCGTATCAATAATCGATTGTTCTGCTATTACTTGAGTTATTGTACTCTCTTTAAGTAATCACATTTTATTTCCAATAAATAAACAAGTTTTATTTACATTTTTGGCATCTTCTTATATTATTTTTGCTAATGGCAAAAGGGGGAAGATAACGGGTATGCACTCTCAATATTTATAAGCTTAAATTGAGGGGGAATTCATATATTGAGGGGGAACTAATCGCATACTTATTGCATATCTTTACGTGTCTTGAATCGTCATTATAAATTGTTTAAGTTGCATATCCCGCTTAAAGTTTGCCATTATCAAAAAGGGGGAAATTGTTGGAAACACGTTCTCAAGGCTTTATACTAAAACGTGTGTTCTTATGTGCAGGTTTTGATGAATGACAAACGAAGCGCAAAGTGATATATGACGAAGTTCAAGTACAAGCGCATAATTGGTGGATAACGAGATTCAAGCACAAGACAAAGTTTTATAGTTTAAATGAGTCGTTCTTAATTGTGATCTTGATCCGACAACTTGACTCATAACATGGCTTCTCTCGTAAAATTATTTTTACAAAATCATGCATATTTAATTTAATGCTAAACGATTTTAAATCATGCATATTTACTTCAGTCAAAATGATTTTTAAACATGCCTCTAAAATCTGGACTAAGATAATCGATTATGTACTTATGATAATCGATTATGTTAAGCCAAGACTGCATGACAATCGATTGTGTTAAGGCAGTGAGGATCAGGTTTTTCAAACCTGCATGACAATCGATTGTGAACCTTATGACAATCGATTGTGATGAGGCAGTGTACATCAAAGCTTTTCAAAACTCAGAATAATCGTTTGTGAAGCTAATGACAATCGATTGTGAAGAGACAGTGCCCATCAGTTTTATAAAAGTCACAAAATAATCGATTGTGAACTTATGACAATCGATTGTGTTGAGGCAGTGACTTCCAGACTTTTTCAAAATTATTAAATAATCGATTATGATTATATAACAATCGATTGTCACGAGGCAGTGTCTAAAATGATTTTCAAAGTCTGATAAATAATCGATTGTTAACATTGCACAATCGATTGTGAAGCTGACCGTTGTCATAAAAATTTTAAATACCGTCAGGTAATTGATTGTTGATTTTGTACAATCGATTGTTGATATTGAAATCTGAAAAAGATTTTTTGAACGTTGCTGAATAATCGATTATTGATTTGGTATAATCGATTGTTTTACGTAAAATCTGGAAATGATTTTTTGAACGTTGCCAATAATCGATTGTTGATCTTGGACAATCGATTGTTAAGCGTAAAATCTGGGATTGATTTTCGGAACGATTGGCAAACAATCGATTGGGGCTTCCTGACAATCGATTGTCACAGAGTAAAATCAGCAACTCTTAGTTGGCACTTAGGCAACGGTAATGCCAAGTTTTTCAACTATAAATACAGCTTCATTTCAGTGTTTTAAATACAACAACACACAACAACTGATCATTTTATTGCTATAAGCTTGCATATTATTGTTTATCATTTTATATTCATTTCATAAAGCTTTTGAGAGCCAAAGTCTTGTCCATAGTTGTTGTAATCTTGAGCCTACTTCTTTTACTCATATCTACTCATTAAGGAGTGTTTTGTTTGAGTGCTTAGTGTTTTGTACACTTGTAAGAGAATTGTGATTCTCTTGTTGTAAGGAATTTGTGTTTCCTTGGTTGAAGTCTTGGAGTGTTGTATCTCCGAGCAAAGTTGTTAAGGCTTGTGTCCTTAAGTTGTAAAGGTTTGTTGAGCACCCGTAAGCTTGACAAGTTAGTGGAAAATCTCGAGAGAGTCTCTCGGGGACTGGACTAGCCACGTGTTGTGGTGAACCAGAATACATCGATGCGTTCTTTCCTTTTGTTTATTTAACACACTTAATTATTTCTTGCAAATTTTAATTTCCGCAAGTTTACGCTAAATTTTATTATAACGCTATTCACCCACCCTCTAGCTTTAAGCGTATTATCTAACACCCACTTCTCGAAATCCATATTTTTTTACACCAATACGATCCATAACTTGTCACTAGTCTATACATATCAAATTTACAAGAATCGGAGTCCATTTGACCCCTCATATCCCTAGTTTAAACTCTCTTAAGTTTCAAGCCCTATCCTCCATTTTTAACCTTTAATTCCTTGGGTTTTCAGTGTTAACCAATGTTAATACACAATAATATCACAATCTAAGTCCAAGAATCCATACCAGATGATAGCCCTCGAAACCCTTTTAAAAAATCGCCCAGAATCTCCTTAGTCCGAAGTTCAAAATGTTTCTTCTCTTTCAAAATCGTGAAAACACGGTTCACTTAAACCCATCCAAATTTCCGCTTCTGCAGTTGTAATACCGCACCTACGGCTCCCGCTTCTTCGTCCAAATAACCGCTTCTGCGGTCTAACTTAAAATCCCCAAGACCGCTTTTGCGATCGAAAACCGCTCCTGCGATGTCCGCTTTTGTAGACTGCCTTCCGCTTATGCAAAAATTGCCAAGCCCTCAAGGACCACTTCTGCTACCTCCCCGCCGCATCTGCGAACCGCCTATGCGGTCCTTTTTCCGCAGATGCGGAAATGACATAACAAGAAACTCTTAAACATGCAACAAACTCTAAACTCTCCGTTTAACCACCTGAATTTACCCCGGGACCCCAACTAAAAGCACATACATGTTCTATTATCTTATTTAAACTTGCTCGAATCATCAAAACACTATCGTTTACATCAAAATCATCGAATTTCACCAAATCAAAGCCTAAGTTTATCAGATTCTTTTGAAACTCACATTTGATAAAAAACCCGGCCTAAATACCTCCAATTCAACTGAAAATTTGCACAAACATCACAAAGAACCTAACTAAGCTACTGCAACTCTCGGAATTCCATTCCGACCCTCGAATCAAAATCTCACCTATCAACTAGATATCGCCAAAATGCTAACTTCACCAATTCAAGCCTAATTCTACATCGAACCTCCAAAATTACTTACGATTGAGATCTTAAGGCTCAAATTATCCCTCGAAGCTAACTGAATCGTCGAAAATCACATCCGAGCTCTCTAACTCACAAGTCTACTTCCGGTTGACTTTTCCAAACTAACCTTTCCTTAAAGAGACTAATTGTCCCATTTCCTACCAAATCCAATCCGAATCAACTCAAACTCACCCAACACATATAACAAATCATAAAGAAGGAATAAATGGGGAAAACGGGATGGAAACACATGAGATGACTGGTCGGATCGTCACATCCTCCCTAACTAAAACAAATGCTCGTCCTCGAGCGGGTCAAGAATACCTGGAGTCTCAAATAGATAAGGGCATCTGCTCCGCATCTTCTGCTCTGTCTCCCAAGTAGCCTCCTCCACGGGCCGACCTCTCTTCTATACCTTCAATGAAGCTATATCTTTAGATCTCAATTTCCGAACCTGAAGACCCAAAATGGCCATTGGCTCTACATCATAAGTCAAATCATCATCCAAATGAACCGTGCTGAAGTCCAAAACATGAGACGGGTCTCCAACATACTTCCGGAGCATAGACACATAAAACACCGGATGCACACTCGATAAGCTGGGTGGCAAAGAAAGCTTGTAAGCCACCTCTCCAATCCTCCTAAGCACCTCAAAAGGTCCGATGAACCGCAGACTCAGCTTCACTTTCTTCCCAAACCTCATAGCACCCTTCATGGGCCAAACCTTCAGTAAAACCTTCTCGCCCTCCATATAAGACACATCTCTGACCTTCCGGTCTGCACAACTCTTCTGACGTGAGTGAGCTATGCGAAGTCTCTCCTGAATCACCTTCACTTTCTCTAAGGCATCCTTGACCAAATCTGTCCCCAGCAACCTAGCCTTATCGGGCTCAAACCAACCGACCGGAGATCTACACCGTCTCCCATATAAGGCCTCATACGGCGCCATCTGAATGCTAGTCTGATAACTGTCGTTGTAGGCAAACTATGCAAGAGGTAGAAACTCACCCCAAGAACCTCCTAAACCAATCACATAGGCACACAACATGTCTTCTAATATCGGAATGGTGTGCTCGGACTGCCTATCCTTCTGAGGATGAAACGCTGTGCTCAGCTCTATATGTGTACCGAACTCTCGCTGAAATGTCCTCCAGAACTGGGAAGTAAACTGAGTGCCTCTATCCGAGATAATAGAAACTGGAGCCCCATGCAACTGAACAATCTCCCGAATAAAGATCCTTGCCAGCCACTAAGAATAAGTAGTACACACCGGAATGAAATGGGCGGAGCTGGTCAGCCGATCCACAATCACCCAAATCGAATCAAAATTCTTCGAGGTCTGAGGAAGGCCACTCAAAAGTCCATAGTCTCTCTCCCACTTCCACTCGGGGATAGTTATCCGCTGAAGTAGACCGCCCCATCTCTAATGCTCGTATTTCACCTGCTGACAATTAAGACACTGAGCTACATAACCCATGATATTCTTCTTCATTCTCCTCCACCAGTAGTGCTGTCTCAGATCCTGATACATCTTCGTGGCACCCGGATAGATGGAATACCGCGAACTATGGGCCTCCTCAAAAATCAAATCTCTAAGCCCATCCACATTTGGCACACAAATCCGGCCCTGCATCCTCAACACACCATCATTACCTATAGTCACATCTCTAGATCTCCGTGCTGAACTTTGTCCCTAAGGACAAGTAAATGCGCATCATCATACTGGCGCTCTTTGATGCGATCATACAAGGAAGACCGAGAAACCATGCAAGCCAATACCCGCTTGGGCTCTGAAATATCTAGTCTCACCAAACGATTGGCCGAAGCCTAAACATCAACTGCAAATGGCCTCTACCCAACTGGGATATAAGCCAAACTCCCCATACTAACTGCCTTTCGGCTCAAAGCATCGGCCACTACATTGGCTTTTCGCGATACAAAATGGTAATATCATAGTCCTTAAGTAACTCAAGCCACCTCCGCTGCCTCAGATTAAGATCATTTTGCTTGAACAAATGCTGAAGACTATGATGATCAGTGAATACCTCACAAGATACTCCATATAAATATTGCATCCAAATCTTCAAAGCATGAACTATAACAGCCAAATCTAAGTCATGAACATGGTAGTTCATCTCATGGGGCTTCAACTGACGAGAAGCATAAGCAATCACTCGACCCTCTTGCATTAATACACAACCAATCCTGACTATCAAAGCATCACAATAAATGGTGTAAGAACCTGAAGCTGATAGCAAGACCAATACTGAAGCTGTGGTCAAAGCTGTCTTGAGCTTCTGAAAGCTCTCTTCACACTCGTCCGACCATACAAACGAAGCAACCTTTTGCGTCAACTTGGTCAAGAATGAGGTAATAGATGAGAAACCCTCAACGAACCGGTGATAATAACCCGCCAAACCGAGGAAACTACAAATCTCTGTGGCCGAGGGCGGTCTAAGAAAACTCTGGAATGCCTCAATCTTCTTTGGATCGACCTGAATACCATCATTGGACACCACGTGTCCCAAGAAGGCCACAGAACTAAGCCAAAACTTACACTTGGAGAACTTGGCATACGACTTCTCCTTCCTCAATCTCTGTAATACAACTCGCAAATGCTCCGCGTGCTCCTCCAGACTACGTGAGTATACCACAATATCATCAATGAACAAAATTACAAATGAATCCAGATACGGCCGAAATACAGTGTTTATCAGATGCATGAACGCTGCTGGGGTATTGGTCAGCCCGAAAGACATAACCAGAAACTCATAGTGACCATATCTAGTCCTGAAGGCAGTCTTAAGGATATCTGAATCCTTGATCTTTAGCTGGTGATAACCCGAGCGGAGATCAATCTTAGAAAACACCCTCACTCCTTGAAGCTGGTCGAATAAATCATCGATGTGAGGCAGGGGATACTTGTTCTTCATTGTTACTTTGTTCAACTGCTTGTACTCAATGCACATTCTCATTGAGCCATCTTTATTCTTCACAAATAACACCAGTGCACCCCACGGTGACATACTAGGTTGAATAACCTCTTTGCTTGGAGTTCCTGAAGCTGATCTTTCAACTCTTTTAACTTCGCTGGTGCCATACGACACGACGAAATGGAAATGTGCTTGGTGCCCAGCACCAAGTCAATACCAAAATCAATGTCCCTGTTTGGGGGCATACTCGGTAGGTCGACAGGAAATACATATGGGAAATCCCACACAACGGGAACAGAATCAATACTGGGAGCCTCAGCTCCAACATCACGCACGAAAGCCAAATATGATAGACAACCCTTCCCAACCATACGCTGGGCTTTCAAGAAAGATATAACCCTACCATGGACATAGTTAGTCATACCCCGCCATTAGATCCTCAAAACTGTCATGACCCGAATTTTCACCGTCGGGTGTCGTGATGGCACCTACTATTGGAGCTAGGCAAGCCAAACGTTAAAATATATTTCTAGCTTACATTCAACAATAATAATAACAAGGTCAATAAATTAAAGAAAAATTCTTTTAAATACTTAAATAACTAAAAACAGAAATACGAAAGTTTCAAATTACACTTCTACCCAATATCTGGTGTCACTACTCACGGACTACTATGAAATACTAAAACCAAGGTCTTAAAGAAATACATATAGTGTCTATCTCGATGAAATGAAAACAAACAGTACTAAAGAAGGGACTTCGGCCTACGAACGCCAGCTAGGTTACCTCGAAAATCTCTGGATTGAAGATAACTCCTAGAAGTCATACTGCTGCGGTGTGTAAGCTGCATCTTGACCTGTGCAAAAAAAAAATGCACAGAGTGTAGCATCAGCAAAATCGACGACATGTGCTGGTAAGTTCTCGGCCTAACCCCGGCGAAGTAGTGACGAGGCTAGACGGGACCTACAACTACCAACCTGTAAAGATATATATATACAATAACAGGAAAACACACTCTATTTAACTATTAAGAGGTAAGGGAGCATGCTATGGGGTAAGACAATAAAATATGCAGTTATCGTATAAGAAGTGAAATAGCACAACAATAACTGACAAAGAATAACACAGGATACTCTACATGCGGAGACATTACGCTTAACCCTTATTCCATTGCGGCGTGCAACCCGATTCTCATCATCTTACATTGCTGCAGTGCACAACCCGAACTTCAATATTCATTATCGTTGCGGTGTGCAACTCAACCTCAATGTTTGACACCGTTACGGCGTGCAACCCGATCCTTAATGTTTAACACTGTTGCAGCGTACAACCCGATCCTCAATGTTTAATACAAAAAATTCACCCAACAACAATCGCAACTCAAGTGCGAGGGAAATGACAACAAAATAAGTAGTCCCGACAAGGGAATATCACTAATAGCTCAAATATCTCGGCTAAGGAGAATACAATAATAACAGTCTACTTGTCCCAACAAGGGAATCATTTCAACACATTATGTTTGAACTCATTTCCTTCTTAACTAACACTTTATATGGAATTTATCAATTAAACAAGACAGTTATGTCACATCTTTTGAATTAAGAGCAACTATGACTCACGGTCATGCTAGACTCCGGTGCAGAGATAACTGCCACCATGCCTATACACCGTACTCCATATTTAGCACATAGCAATTAATATCTTAATCATATTCCCTCAAACCAGAGTTAGATCAAACACTTACCTTGAAAGCTCCAAATTGAACTCAAGCCTCTAATATGGCTTTACCCCTCGAATTCACTGCAAAACCGCATGAATCTTTTCACAAATTACTCAAATGTATCAAAACATGCTAGTTAAATCAATTTGAATGCATAAGAATGGACTTCCCAAAGTTTTGCCCAAAAATTCCCAAAATGCCCCCGTGTCCACGTGGTCAAAACCCGAGGTTAGAACCAAAACCCGGTTACCCATTTTCCCCTGAGTTCATATATACGATTTGTTTTGAAATCAGACCTCAAATTGGGGTCCAAATCCCCAATTTAGTGAAAACCTAAGTTCTACCCAAAACCCCAATTTTCACCCATGGAAAACCTTGATTTTAAGATAAAAACATGATAAATGATGTTAAAGATATTGAGTAAAAGTTGACTTACAAATGATTTTGAGAAGAGGGAGTTCGTGAGAATTCGCCAATGGGTGTTTGGGTTTTGAAAATATGAAAAATGAGCTTTAAAATCGTCGAAGTATGAAATATGCAGGTGCATGTATGGGAAATGCGAATCTGGGTTCGCAATAGAATCCGCTATTATAGGAATAGAATAAGCTTTGTGTCCTAACCATATGTCGTGGGCGATAAGGAGCAGGTTTGGGAAAAGCGAAATTGAGTTTCGCATTTGCGAACTCTGAAGGGACTGAGATCTTTGCATTTGCGATGCCTCAGTTCGCATTTGCGATGGCCCCAGCCCCGCATTTGTGAGGAAATCATTTGCGATGCAACCCCAACTTCCCAGTCTTTGCATTCGCGGCCAAAAGCTCGCATTTGCAAGTTCGCCCTTCGCATTTGCGAAAATCACCGAAGCCAAATACCAGATTTTTCCTAAGGCTAAAATGCAACCCAACGCCTATCCAAAACTCATCCGAGCCCTTGGGGCTCCAAACCAAACATACAGACAACCTCGAAAACATCCTACGGACTTACGCGTGCGATCAAATCACCAAAATAACATCAAAATCTATGAATCAAGTCTCAAAACATGTAATTCTTCTTTCAACTTTCATAAACTTCAAATTCCTCATTTTAGTCCAAAACACGTCAAATGACGTGCGTTTCAACCGAAATTTACAGGTAGTGCTTAACATATAATTAAGACATGTACCGGGCGTCAGAATCAAAATACGTACCATAGATTTCTAATTCATTTTCATTTCAAATTCTCATATTAAATTTCAGAAAATAATTTCTTTAAAAAATTCTTTACTCAGGCTCGGGACCTTGGATTTCGATTTCGGGAATACGCCCGAGTCCAATATTTTTCTATGGACCTCCCGGACCGTCACATCATGGGTCCAGGTTTGTTTACCCAAAAAATTGACCAAAGTCAACTTTAACAATATTAATATCAAAGTTCTTCAAATGTTTTACGAAATTCACATATTTCAACATAAAAGAGTTTCGGCTACGCGCCCGGATTGTGCATGCAAATCGAGGAAACTAATAGCAAGGTTTCAAGGTCTCGTAAGCATGGAAAAAGGAAGAATTGTGGTGATGACCCTTTGGATCGTCACAGGAACACCCGGCATAGCCAAGGTGACTGTCTTTGCATAACAGTCTAGAATATCATGACACAGAGATAACCAGTACATGCGTAGAATAAAATCAAAGTCTGCCATGCTCAAAAGCAATAAATCAACTCGGGTCTCCAGACTCCCAATAGTAACAAGATAGGGCCGATACACATGGTCCACAATAATCATATCGTTCACCAGGGTAGATACATGCACAGGTAAAGCAAGACACCCTCGAGTCGTACCCAAATGATGAGCAATATATGATGACACATAAGAATAGGTAGAACAGAGATCAAATAAAATAGAGGCATCTCTGTGGCAGATTGAAATAATACCTGTAATAACAATATCTGATGCAAGGGCATCTATCCTGCCTGGGATAGCATAAAATCTAGCCTTGGCCGGCATTTCTGAGTAGGCTGGTGCTGAAGAAACCGGAGCAGAAGACGAGGGCTGATACCTATAGCGAGATTGAATACCACGATGTCGAGTACATTGCCTCCTCATATGGCCAATTCGCCACAATCGTAGCAGATACTAGGTGTTGGAGAAGGGCACTGAAGGGAACCCCTCGCACCATAATGATTAGCCGATGCGCACTGCGCAGAAGACCCCTGATCTTAAGAGGAATATGATGAGCTTTGAGTTGGGAGGTCACTAAGTGAAGACTGGCCCTGTTGGAACCCCTGATGACCGCGGCCCGAAGATCCCCCACGATACTCGTGACGAGCCGACTGATGAGGCCTGAAAGAATGACCTCTGCTCTCCTGAAACTAGCCCCCAGACAGAGCACCGCTGAAGCTACCCGATCCTCGAGGCCTCTTGGCCTCCCTCTTCTATCTCTCCTGGTGGTGAGCTGTCTCAATATCACGAGCAATATCCAGTGCATCCTTATAGGTATGACTCAGAATCCTCTCTCGGGTCATCAGAATACGGACAGGATAGATAAGTTCATCCACAAACCTCCAAATCCTATAACGATCAGTCGGGACCATCCATGGAGCATAACGAGCCAACTCCAAAAATATCACCTTATACTCTGACAGAGTCATATCTCCCTGACGAAGCCACTCAAACTGCCTCCGTAGCTCCTCCCTCTGAGACTGTGGTACCCACTTCTCCAGGAAGAGAGTGGAGAACTCTTGCCATGACAAAGGCACTGCACCTATGGGCCAATGCCGCTCATATGCCTCCCACCAAGTGAAGGCTGCTCCTGAGAACTGAAAGGTAGTAAATGATACCGCGCTCGACTCCAAGATCCTGCTGTCCGAAGCATACGTCGACACTTGTCGAGAAAACCGTGGGCATCCTCGCCCGCAACACCACTGAAAGTAGGAGGGGAGAGCCTACTGAATCTCTCAAGATGACGCTGCTCACCGTCTGACATAGCTGGGACCACATCCTCCTGAACCGGTGAAACCGGCTCAACTGTGGCAACCTGCTGAACTGGTGGTGCCTCTTGTGTTTGCAAGCCATTCACAACCTGTCCAGGCGTGCGAGCAGCAGGGGTCTATTTGCCTCTCCCGGCCTGCAAAGTAGTTGCTGCAGTAGTGGGGAAAAGACTTCCTAAGCCAGGCCAGTGCAAACTGATAGAATCTTATCTAGGGCCTCCTGAAGACCCGGAATCACATTAGGCATAGTTGGTGCCTCAACAGGTACTGCCAAAGTCTCCACAGCTGGAGCCCGATCCTAAGCCGAGGCCACTGGTGGGTCAACAGGTGCCGCCCCTTCGGCTCTGCCTCGACCACGACCTCGACCTTGACCACAACTGCGCCCATGGCCTTTAGTGGCCTCAGTAGGTGGTGCAGGTGGTCATCCACCACGTTCGGTTGCACGAGTTCTCACCATCTACGCAATAGGATAACAAATTTTAGTTCTCGGATCAACAAACTCGCACGATAAGAATTCCAAGAATATGAAGTTTCCTAAAGGTTCTATCGCCTCCCGAGGATAAGTACAGACGTTTCCGTACCGATCCACCAGACTCCACTAAACCGGCTCATGACTCGCGAGACCAAGTAACCAAGGCTCGGATACCAACTTGTCACAACCCCAACCCGGTCATGATGGTGCCCAGCACACTACTAGGCAAGCTTGACCTTGTTACTATAATTGCCAATACTTAGATAGATTTTTCATGAATAACACTAAGGAAAAATAGCAATATCTTATAATAAAAGTCTAGAAATACTGATAAAAGGTGGAAAAAAATAACCAATAATACGGAACATAATCTAGCTAGGACCCGGTGTCACGAATCTGAGCCTCTAAATACATAGTTCCATTTTACTACGGAGTTTTTCTAAAAGTATAAGTGTGGAAACAAACGAAATAAACATAGAAGGGAAGAATCCAAGGCTGCGAATGTCGTGCAGCTACCTCGAAACTACCCAAAAATTCTCTGCTCAACCAGTCCTGATCTACTCAACATGGGAAAAACCTAGATCTGTACGCAAGGTGTAGGGAATAAAGTAAGTACTCCGACCCAGAGAGTAATAAACATAACTACAGTCTTAAAGTAAGAAAATGTAGAAAATGCACAAAGAAATCTATATCTAGCAGTTTAGATCAATATCAGTGAAACAGTAACCATTAAGTAATATAGTCAAGGAATAATGCATGAAAAGATGCAACACATATAACAGAACACTCAAGTATGCGGCGTGCGTCCCTCTCCACTTATTTAACATCGACGACGCTCAATGGGGGTGTATACAGACTTCGGAGGGGCTCCTACAGCCCAAGCACAATATCAGCCATATCGTGCCATCAAACAGACTCTCGGCCTCAACATCAATGTATCATCATTATTGCGCTCCTCACTATCGGGTCCTCGAACCATCTCAATCAAATAAGTTCACAACTAGTCGAGCATGATATACTATTGGGATCTCGGCCCTCAGATCCTTTTCAATTTAATATTCATGTATAAAACACAGTTATTATATTATTTTTGACAGTTGAAAACATGACTGAGAGAATATGTTATGTACACAAGTGAGGAAAACACATAAGGATCCCCTAAGGATTCTAGAGGTCGGCACAAGGCCCCAAACGCGGTAATAAGCCCAATTCACAATGATATAGTATGTGTCTCAATCGCCAATATAGTAGAAATTAAAACTCGGGATGGACCAAGTCTTAATCCCCAACAGTAATCAGCCCTGCACTCATCATGGAATGCGTGTCACGCCTCAATATGATGTGAAAGTATGGGGTTTCAGACCCTTAGAGTAGCATTTACATCTATTACTCACCTCTAGACGGCCAAAGACTAGCTCGCAATGCCCATTCCTCTCAAATCGACCTCCTCGCGCGTCGAATATGTCCAAAACCACAACGAATACATTACAATATGCTAAGAAAATATAACCCAGTCGAAAAGACTTGAAATTATCGAAAATCACAAAATTTGCAAAACCCGAGCCCCGGGCCCACTTCTTGAAATCTAAACTTTTTTTATCAATATGATCCTTAACTCGCCACGAGTCTATACATGTCAAATTCACAAGAACCGAAGTCCAATTGACCCCTCAAATCCCTAGTTTAAACTTTCTTAAGTTTCAAGCCCAAACCTCTATTTTTAAACTTCAATTCCTTGGGTTTTCAGTGTTAACCCATGTATACACAATAATATCATAATCGAAGTCCAAGAATCCATACATGATGATTGCTCTCGAAATCCTCTTCAAAAATCGCCCAAAATCTCCTTAGTCCGAAGTCCAAAATGTTTCTTCTCTTTCAAAATCGTGAAAACACTTTTCACTTAAACCCAGCCAGATTTCCGCTTCTACAGTTGAAATACCGCACATGCGGCTCCCGCTTCTGCATCCAAATAATCGCTTTTGCGGTCTAACTAAAAATCCTAAGGACCGATTCTGCGGTTGAAAACCGCTTCTGCGAAAATTGCCAAGCCCTCAAGGATCGCTTCTGCGACCTCATCGCTGCATCTGCAGAACCACTTCTGCGGTCCCTTTTCTGCATATGCGGAAATAACAGAACCAGAAATTCATATACATGCAACAAACTCCATACTCTCCATTTAACCACCCGAATTCACCCCGAGGACCCCGGACCCCAACCAAAAGCACAAACATGTTCTATTATCTTGTTCATACTTGCTCGAATCATCAAAATAGTGTCGTTGACATAAAAATCATCGATTTCACCAAATCAAAGTTTAAATTTATCAAATTCTTCCGAAACTCACATTAGATAAAAATACCGACCTAAACACCTCTGATTCAATTGAAATTTTGTACACACATCACAAATCACCTACCAAAGCTACTGCAACTCTTGGAATTCCATTCTGACCCTCGAATCAAAATCCCACGTATCAACCGGATATCGCTAAAATGCTAACTTCACCAATTCAAGCCTAATTCTACACCGAACCTCCAAAATTACTTCCGTTTACGCTCCTAACCCTCAAATCATCCCCCGAAGCTTACCGAATCGTCGAAAATCACATCCGAGCCCTCTAACTCACAAGTCAACTTCCGGTTGACTTTTCCAAACAACCCTTTCCGTAACGAGACTAATTGTCCTATTTCCTACCAAATCCAAACTCAGCCAACACATATAATAAATCATGAAGAAGCAACAAACGGGGAAAACAGGACGAAAACACATGAGACGAGAGTTGGGACGTCACATATAGGGGTGTCCATCAGGCGGATTGGGCGGCTTTTTACTCTTAACGGTTTGGCTTATCGGTTATCGGCTTTTAAATGTATTCATCCGTTAACCACCCGATAAGATATCGGGCGGATTGGTATCGGGTTAGCTCTTATCGGGCGGTTACCGGGTGGTTTATCGGTTTAATACCTATGGGATAATGACCTGAATTTTGAACATTTTAAGTAATATTTTTATACCAAATGTAATATTTTCTTCTGAAAAACTTTTAGGAATTTAACAAAAAACTTCCTTGCTGTCATTCAACAGCCAAGCTAAAACAATTATATCAAAGCAAAGTTATCGCAAACAGAATGAGAAGAATTAGAACAAAGAACAGAAGCTAGATATATTATTTCCGAAAAGACAACACTATTGTTAATATTCAAACATTTCTAGGCTGAAACTACACGTTAATTCTCAAGCAAAACTAAGTCATATGCAGGGACTTTTTAACTATAACTCTGCACCATTTTGATACCTAGTTTACAAGAGCTTTGAGATTTTGTCTCATTTTTTTGTACTGTACACACAAAAATTTCAAGAAGACGACGAGTACCTGGAGAGACGAGATGGTGACAGGGTGACCGGCGACTGGTGGAAGTAGATGATTACAAGCGAGCGGACGCGGAGACTGGAGAGGATTGGTGGCTGCTGCTTTAACAGTGTTAGGGTTTCTCAGTTTCTCTAGAGACTAGAATGAGTAATTAGATATTTAGATTTAGGAAATAGAAATTAGAAAATTAGGGGTAATGGGTATAGACAGAAGTCACTGCTCACTGTTTCACTCAGTCAGAACAAACGGTGGGGGGTGGTTTGTTTTTGTAATTTATTTTTGTTATACACTTATACTTATTCATTCTTATGGTTTTTAGTTTTTTATATTTAATATATATAATTATATAAGTAAAAATAAATTATATATATATATATATATATATATATATATATATATATATATTTATATTCTTAATGTGTTAACGCATTATCCGTTAAGAAAATTGAATAATCCGCCCCCAAACCGATAAATCGTTAATAAAAAAAATTCAATCTGTTCTCCGTCCGTTAAGCCGTTACCATGAAGCCATTAAGCTTCGGTTCGGTTCGGTTTTCGGTTTCGGATCGGTTTTGAACACCCCTAGTCACATAAGTACTATTAATAACATAACTAAGCACTAAAGAAAA
This sequence comes from Nicotiana benthamiana, assembly GCA_034376525.1. Classification (NCBI taxonomy): domain Eukaryota; kingdom Viridiplantae; phylum Streptophyta; class Magnoliopsida; order Solanales; family Solanaceae; genus Nicotiana; species Nicotiana benthamiana. The sequence goes on along the minus strand of CM067338.1, from coordinate 70,594,893 downwards.
AGATAAACAAAGTTATGCATTTTCATTATAAACCAATGTAAAACTAAAAAATATGTATCCAACACTATCATCATTCCTAGTGCTAAATTGATTTTTTTTATTAGCATTAGTATTAAATTGAAATTTGGTTGAGTTACTACATTTATTGGCTACAAAATTTATTTACCATTGAAGAATGTTAAGTCCAAACTTGAAATAATACGATAAATGATAAAATTTTGAAAAAATGTAAATAGGTAATATTAATAAATAACATTACAATAATATTTACATATATACAATATTTTTAAAAATAGTTAAATATACTATCAGGTTGGTTTGGTTTCAGTTTGACTTTTATTAGTTAAAACCAAACAAAATCAATTATGGTTGGTTTTTTTCAATACCAAATTAAATCAAACCAAATTACAATTTGACTCGGATTATCGGTTTGATATGATTTATCGGTTTTTTGTGCACCCCTAGTTATAGGTTAAAAAATACAATAAAGTTATCATTCACCCGTTAAGGCATGTGATGGGATGAAAGAATCTCTCCCCCCTTAATGGTCCCGAGTCCTGTCACGACCCGGATTTACCCATCATCGGGAGTCGTGATGGTGTCTACTGTCGAAGCTAGGCAAGAACACTCTTTTAATCCTTTTCACAATAACCTTAATCTAAAGCAATTTAAATACTGAAGTAATTAATTAAATCACGCGGAAGACTTTTAGCAATAATAGAAATGACAATAATGCAGAAATTAACAACATACTTCTACCCAGTATCTGGTGTCATTGCTCACGGACGCTTAAAAGAGTACTAAAAACAACATTCTAAAAGAAATACAGAACATGTCTGTTTGATTCAATTAAACAAACTGAGAGAAATAGATAGAGGAGACTCGGGGCCCGCGAACGCTAGCGAACTACCTCAGAGTCTGTGGACTGAAGAATCGCCCCGTAACTACTGCTGCAATCGGTAGGCTGTGTCCTGACCTGTGCACAAAAAGGTACAGAAGAGTAGTGTCAGCACAACCAACCCCATGTGCTAGTAAGCGCACGGCCTAACCTCGGCGAGGTAGTGACGAGGCTACCCCGACCTACCACAAACAACATGTACAGATATATGTGCAATAACAGAAAGAGAACAAGAATTTAAAAACATAATGGGGAGGGGACATGCTGGTGGAGTAACAGTTCAATTATAACTTCAACTCATAAGAGAAATGGAACTGAATATATTACAATTAATTAAAGAAAAACCAGTGAATCAACAATTGCACGCCATCACCCTTCGTGCTTTTACTCTCATTCCTCACCAAACTGTCAAATATAATGCACAACATCACCCTTCGTGCTTTTACTCTCAAATAAACAATGCACGACATCATCCTTCGTGCTTTTACTCTCAAATACATAGTGCACAACATCATCCTTCCTGCTTTTACTCTCTCTTCCTCTCCCAATAAATTGTCACAACCAAACGGAAAAAAGGAAATATATATATCAAGACAAAATATCCTGGCAAGGTGAATATTTCAAAAATAAAACCCGGCAAGGTAATGCAACTCAACAATAGGTCCCAGCAAGGGAAAAGTACCAAAAATTCCTCTTTAGTTCATTTTATTCTCAACTCTCACTTCATAGTTCTTGTAACAAGTAATTATCACAATTATTCACTTACTTCGCAATATTAATAGCAAATATGAATTCACGGTCATGCTTGACTCGGGCGCATAGGTAACCATCACCATACAAATACATTGACTCCACATAGCACATAACAAATATCAACCTAATCCTATTCCCTCAAGCCAAATTTAGATCAAACACTTACCTCGAAAGCTTCCAAACACTTACCTCTTAGACGCCCTAATCCTTAGCCAATGATAACCAGACCTCAAATCTATCTCCGAGAACACCCTGGCACCATAGAGCTGGTAAAACAATTGTCAATCCTCGACAGTGGATACTTGTTCTTTATCGTCACCTTGTTCAACTACCGGTAATCAATGCACATCCTCATTGACCCATCCTTTTCTTCACAAACAACACGGGTGCACCCCAAGGTGATACACTGGGTCCAATGAAGCCCTTATCAAGAAAGTCCTGAAGCTGCTCCTTCGAATCTTTCAATCTGGCGGGGCCATACGATACGACAGAATAGAAATAGGCCGAGTGCCCGGAGCTAGATCAATACAGAAATCAATATCCCTGTCGGGCGACATACCCGGCAGATCTGAAGGAAAAACCTCGGGGAATTCTGAACAATAGGAATAGAGTCGATAGATGGAACCTCTACGCTGGAGTCACGAACATATGCCAAATATGCTAAACACCCGTTCTCGACCATACATCGAGCCTTGACATACGAAATAACACTTCGGGTGGCATGACATGGGGTCCCTCTCCACTTAAGTCGGGGCAAATGGGGTAAGGCCAAAGTCATGTTCTTAGCGCGACAATCCAAGATAGCATGATACGGGGATAACCAATCCATCCCCAATAAGACACCAAAGTCCACCATGTCTAAAAGCAATAAGTCGACACGGGTCTCAAGACCCACAAATATCACAACACAAGAACGATGCACTCGGCCGACCACTATAGAATCACCAACCGATATGGACACATATACATGAATACCCAGAGCCTCACTAGGCATGATCAAATAGGGTGCAAAATAGGATGACACATAAGAACAAGTAGATACCGGATCAAATAATACTAAAGCACCCCAATTACAGACTAGTATAGTACCTGTAATCATAACATCAGATGACTCGGCCTCCGGCCTGGCTGGCAATGCATAACAACGGGGCTGGCCCTCGCCTTCCTGAACTGCATCTCTGGGACAATCCGCTGCGGGATGACCCCTACCTCTAGCTATGCGGGTTCTACCTCTACTGTCTCTCCCTCCACCTCTATGATCCCTATCCCCGCCTCTAGCTGGTTGGGCGACCTGTGGATCACCTGCTACGTGGATCGTAGGGCGAGGACCCTACTACTGAGAACTACTCGAGGCTCGAGGGAAAAATCTGACAACATGACCTATGTCACCACAACCATAACATGCCCTCGACGGCTGAGACTGCTGGCCCTATCAGCCAGTATGTCCTCCCTTGAAGCTCTGAATTGGTGGTGCATTGATGGGGGCTGGTGGTACGCTGAAAGTCTGCTGATCTGAATAGTACTGCTGATGGCCACCATTGCCGGTGTATCATGAGAAACGTAAAGTGCCGACTAGAAAGGTCTCGGGGGATGGCCTTTGTCATGGAAATCCCTACCTCCAGATGAGATACCACTAAATCTGCCAGAATGTCGAGGCCTCTTGTATGAACCCTGACTACCTCCTCGAGCCAATACCATCTCTACTCGGCGTGCCGCATTGGCCGCTCCCTGAAAAGTAATATTACTGCCAACTTCCTTAGCCATCCGAAGGCGAATGGGATGAATCAATCCATCAATGAACCTCTGGACCCTCTCTCGATCTGTAGGGAGTATCACTACTGCATCGCGTGCCAAGTCAACAAATCTGGTCTCATTCTGTGTAACTATCACGGAGCCTTGTTGAAGGCGCTCAAACTGCCTACGAAGTGCCTCCCGCTGAGTGATGGGGAGAAACTTCTCCAAAAATAACTTTACGAACTGATCCCATGTCAAAGCTGGGGACCCTGCTGGTCTAGATATGCAACAATTCCTCAACAAATTCTTGGCGGATCCCACAAGCCTAAAAGTGCAAAAATCGACGCCATTGGTCTCCACTATCCCCAGAGTCCTGAGGATCTCATGACAACTGCATAGAAAATCTCGGGATCCTCCGATGGAGCACTGTTGAAAGTAGTAGTGAAAAGCTTGGAAAACCGATCAAGTCTCCACAAAGCATCCGAAGACATGGCCGTCCTGTCTCTGGCCTGAGCGTAATGCTTGTCTGAGCTGCCACTGCGGGTTGAACCAATGGAACCTGAGTCTGGGGAGCTACCTGGTACGGAGTACGTGTAGCAAGAGTCTGAACCCCTGCTCTAGCCTGAGAAGTGGCTGGTGCTACTGGCCGCTATACCACTATAGTGACACTTTCCATAAAGCCTGCTATGCAGACAAGAGCATCCTGAAGATCCGAAGAAAACATCGCTCCTTCTGGGACCTGAGCTGGGCCCACTTGAGCTGGTGGAGCTGGAACCTTCTCATCAAAGTCAATGTGAGGATCCACCTCTGGAACTGCTGCCTGGGGCTGAGCTCTGCCCCTGCCACGACCTCTAGAATGGTCTCGGCCCCTGCCCCTCGCGTGAGCTAGTGCTGGGGGCTCGGGCTGCTGCGCGGAAGAAGAAGACGCACGTGTTCTTGACATCTGTGAAAGAACAGTGTGGAACGACAACCAATATTTGAGAAATAGAATCGCACGACAAGAATGATCAAAGTGAAACTTTTCCTAACTTTGTATCCTCTAGGGGATAAATACAGACGTCTCCGTACCGACCCTCAGACTCAACCGACCTTGTCGTGAGTTTTGATACCCAAGTAACCTAGTGCTCTAATACCAACTTGTCACGACCCAGATTTACCCACCATCGGAAGTCGTGATGATGCCTACTGTCAAAGCTAGGCAAGCCAACCCCATTTTAAACCTTTTCACAAGAACCTTAATCTAAAGCAATTTAAATACTGAAATAATTAATTAAAACACACAGACTTTTAGAAATAATAGAAATGGCAATAATGCGGAAATTAACAATATACTTCTACCCATTATCTGGTATCACTGCTCACGGATGACTAAAAGAGTACTAAAATAATAGTCTGAAAGAAATACAGAACATGTCTGTTTAATACAATTAAACAAACTGAGAGAAATAAATAGAGGAGACTCAGGGCCCGCGAAAGCCAGCGAACTACCTCAGAGTCCTTGGACTGAAGGATCGCCCCCTAACAACTGCTGCGGTCCGTAGGCTGTGTCCTGACCTGTGCACAAAAAGGCACAGAAATGTAGTATCAGCACAACCGACCCCATGTTCTAGTAAGTGCCCGGCCTAACCTCGGCGAGGTAGTGACGATGCTAACTTGACCTACCACAAACAACATGTATAGATATATGTGCAATAACAGAAAGAGAATAAGAATTTAAAAATTTAATGAGAGGGTACATGCTGGGGGAGTAACAGTTCAATTATAACTTCAACCAACAAGAGAAATGGAACTGGATATATAACAATTAATTAATGAAAACCAGTGAATCAACAATTGCATGGCATCACCCTTCGTGCTTTTACTCTCATTCCTCACCAAGCTGTCAAATATAATGCACGACATCACCCTTCTTACTTTTACTCTCAATAAATAGTGCACGACATGATCCTTCGTGCTTTTACTCTCAAATAAATAGTGCACGACATCATTTTACTCTCAAATATATAGTGCACGGCATCATCCTTTGTGCTTTACTCTCTCTTCCTCTCCCAATCAATTGTCACAACCAAACGGAAAAAAGGAAATATATATATAAGGAGAAAATATCCTGGAAAGGGTGAATATTTCAACAATAAATCCCGGCAAGGTAATACAACTCAACAACAAGTCCCAGCAAGGGAAAAGTACCAAAAATTCCTCTTTAGTTTATTTAATTCTCAACTCTCACTTCATAGTTCTTGTAATAAGTAATTATCACAATTGTTCACTTACTTCGCAATTTTAATAGCAAATATGACATCACGGTCCTGCTTGACTCGGGCGCATAGGTAACTATCACCATATCAATACACCGACTCCACGTAGCACATAATAAATAACTACCTAATCCTATTCCCTCAAGCCAAAGTTGGATCAAACACTTACCTCGAAAGCTTCCAACTCAACTCACGCCAATGCCCCCGAGCCAACGTGGTCAAAACTCGAGTTTGAACCAAAATCGGTTTACCCCATTCCCCTACAGGTTCATATATGCAATTTGTTTTGAAATCGGACCCCAAATTGAGGTCCAAATCCCCAATTTTATGAAAACCTAGGTTCTACCCCAGAGCCCCATTTTTACCCATTGAAAGCTTTGATTTTAAGTTGAAATCATGATAAAAGACGTTAAAGTTTGAAGAAGTTGAGTAAAAGTTGACTTACAAGTGATTTGGGAGAGAAAGATTCAAGATAAAATTGCCAATGGAGGTTTGGGTTTTGAAAATACGAAAAATGAAGTTTAAAATCGGCTATGTATAAGTTGCACAGTTACAGATGTCGCAATTGCGATATTGACTTCGCATTTGCGAACTGGGCATAAAAATAGGGAATCTCGCATTGCGAGAAATTTTTCACAAATGCAAACTGGGCAGGGAAAAGACGGAACTTGCATTTGCGAGAAAAATTTCGCAAATGCGCACAGGCTTAGGCTGGGGAAATTCGCGTTTGGGAGATTGACTTCGCATTTGCAAAGTCTGGCCAAACAAGGAAGGGTTTGCAATTGCGAGATTTGTCCTCGCATTTGCGGAGAAGCAGGAAAGACGGGGAAGTTCGCATTTGCGAATAAGTCTTCGAAAAATGCGAAGACTGCAGACACCAGCTGTTAAAAATGTTTTAAATGAGCCTAACACCTATCCGAAACTCACCCGAGCCCTCGAGGCTCCAACCCAAACATGCACCCCACCTCAAAACATCCTACGGACTTACTCGTGCAATTAAATCGCCAAAATAACATCAAAATCAGAGAATCAACCTCCAAAACTCATGATTTTCATTTCAAAGTTCAAAATATTCAAATTTTCCATTTTTAGTCCGAAACACGTCAAACGACGTCCATTTTCAAAAAAAATTTACAGATAGCGCTTAACGCTCATTTAAGACTTGTACCGGGTGTCGGAACTAAAATACGAGCCCGATACTATCACTTTTGATCAATTTAATTTTCATTATCCTTAAGAAATTTCAGAAAACAATTTCACAGAAAAGCTCCGTACTCGGGCCTGGGACCTCGAATTTCAATTCCGGGAATACGCCTAGGTCCCAAATTTCCTTACGTACCCTCAGGGACCGCCATATCACGGGTCTGGGTCCGTTTACTGTAAACGTTGACCATGGTAAACTATTGCAATATTATTATCAAAGTTCATTGTTTTTAACATAGAATTCAAATATTTCCACATAAAAATTTTTCAGCTTCGCGCCTGGACTGCGCACGCAAATCAAAGCAACCAAATAAGGGGTTTTCAAGGCCTCATAAGCACAAAGAAACGAAGAATTACGGTGATGACTCCTTTGGGTCGTCACATCCTCCACCTCCAAAACAACCGTTCGTCCTCGAACGAACAAAAGAAAGGAGTACCTAAGTCGTGGAATAGATGGGGATAACGGCTCCGCATATCAGACTCTGACTCCCAGGTCAATGCCTTTGGAGGCTTACCTCTCCACTGCACACGCACTGAAGAAAAACTGCGTGACCTCAATTGTCGAACCTGCCGGTCTAATATAGACACCGGCTCCTCCTCATAAGACATATCCTTGTTCAATTGAACAGTATTGAAATCTAACATGTGGGTGGGATCACCGTGATACTTTCGAAGCATGGATACATGAATAACCGGGTGCACAACTGACAAGCTAGGCGGCAATGCAAGTCTATAAGCCACATTCCCCACGCGGTCAAGAATCTCAAATGGGCCAATATACCTAGGGCTAAGCTTGCCCTTTTTCCCGAACCTCACCACGCCCTTCATAGGAGATACAAGGAGCAATACCCGCTCACCAACCATGAAAGCAACATCCCTGACCTTGCGATCTGCAAAACTCTTCTGCCTAGACTGAGCTGACCGAAGTCTGTCCTGAATGATCTTTACCTTATCCAAGGCCTCCTGCACCAAATCTGTACCCAATAACCGAGCCTTTCCCATATCAAGCCATCTGATTGGGGACCGAGACCTCCTACAATACAACTCCTCATACGGTGCCATCAGAATATTGGATTGGCAGCTGTTGTTGTAGGAAAACTCTGTTAAAGGCAAGAACTGGTCCCACGAGCCTCCAAAATCAATAACGCAAGCTCGGAGCATATCCTCTAGAATCTGAATTGTCCTCTCGGACTGACTGTCCGTCTGGGGGTGAAATGTTGTACTCAACTGGACTTAGGTGCCCAACTTATGCTGCACCGCTCTCCAGAAATGCGAGGTAAACTACGGATCCCGATCCGAAATAATAGATATGGGCACCCCATGAAGGCGAACGATCTCCCTGATATAAATCTCAGCATACCTCTCAGATGAATAGGTGGTGGCAACTAGGATGAAATGCGTTGACTTAGTCAGCCTATCAACAATAACCCATATAGAATCAAACTTCTTCCGAGTCATCGAAAGGCCAGTAGCAAAATCCATGGTGATTCTTTCCCACTTCAACTCGGGAAGCTCAATCATCTGAAATATCCCACCCGGCCTCTAATGCTCGTACTTAACTTGCTAACAGTTTAGACAACGAGCGACATATGCAACAATGTCTTTCTTCATTCTACGCCACCAATAATGCTGTCTCAAATCCTGATACATCTTCGTGACGCCCGGGTAAATAGAATACGGAGAACTGGGGGCCTTCGCTAAGATCGACTCTCGAATACCATCAACGTTGGGGACACAGACTCGCCCCTACAGCTTCAATATACCATCATCTCCAAAAGTCATCTCCTTGGCACCTCCCCTCTGCACCGTGTCTCTCAAGACACATAAATGGGGATCATCAAACTGCCGCTCCCGGATACGCTCCATCAATGACGAGCGAGCAACCGTGCAAGCTAACACCCTGTTGGGCTTAGAAATATCCAATTCACAAATCTATTGGCTAAGGCTTGAACATGCAAGGCAAGCGGTCTCTGGCTGACCGGAATATATGCAAGACTACCCATGCTGGCAGACTTTCTACTCAATGCATCAGCCACCACATTGGCATTCCTTGGGTGGTATAAAATAGATACATCATAATCTTTTAACAACTCCAACCACCTTCGCTGTCTCAAATTCAACTCTTTCTGATTGAACAAGTACTGAAGGCTCTTGTGATCCGTGTACGCCTCACACGTCACACCATACAAGTAATGCCTCCAGATCTTCAAGTCATGAACAATAGCTACCAACTCCAAGTCATGAACTGGATAATTTTTCTCGTGGATCTTCAAGTGCCTCGAAGCATATGCTATGACCTTGTCGTTCTACATCAACAGTGCGCCATGTCCGATGCGGGAAGCATCACAGTATACAATATAAGGCCGAGATCCCGTGGGCAAGACCAATACCGGTGCCGTGGTCAGAGTTGTCTTGAGCTTCTAGAAGCTCGCCTCGCACTCATCTGACCACCTGAATTGGGCACCCTTCTGGTTCAATCTAGTCAACAGGGCTGCGATGGATGAAAACCCCTCCACAAAACGTATGTAGTAGCCAGCTAATCCCAAGAAGCTCTCAATCTCTGTAGCTGAAGCTGGTCGAGGCCAGTTCTTGACTGCCTCTATCTTCTTCGGGTCTACCTGAATACCTTCTGCTGATACGACATGACCCAGGAATGCGACTGAAGTCAACCAAAATTTGCACTTTGAGAACTTGGCGTACAACTGGCTATCTTTCAGAGTCTGAAGAACCACTCCGAGGTGCTGCTCATGCTCCTCCTGACTACGGGAGTATACCAAGATATCATCATTGAATACAATCATAAATAAATCCAAGTAAGGCCAGAACACTCGGTTCATCAATTCCATGAATGCTGCTGGGCCATTGGTCAACCCAAACGACATGACCAAAATCTCATAATGCCCATACCGAGTACGAAATGTTGTCTTAGGGATATCAGACGCCCTAATCCTTAGCCGATGATAACCAGCCCTCAAATCTATCTCCAAGAACACCCTGGCACTCTAGAGCTGGTCAAACAAATTGTCAATCCTCGACAGTGGATACTTGTTCTTTATCGTCACCTTGTTCAACTACCGGTAATCAATGCACATCCTCATCAACCCATCGTTTTTCTTCACAAACAACACTGGTGCACCCCAAGGTGATACACTGGGTCCAATGAAACCATTATCAAGAAAGTCCTGAAGCTGATCCTTCGAGTTTTTCAATCTGGCGGGGCCATACGATACGGCAGAATATAAATAGGCTGAGTGCCAGGAGCCAGATCAATACAGAAATCAATATCCCTGTCGGGCGACATACCCGGTAGATCTGAAGGAAAAAACTCGGGGAACTCCCGAACAATAGGAACAGAGTCGATAGATGGAACCTCTACGCTAGAGTCGTGAACATATGCCAAATATGCTATTCACCCGTTCTCGACCATACGTCAAGCCTTGACATACGAAATAACACTACGGGTGGCATGACCTGGGTCCCTCTCCACTCAAGTCGGGGCAAATGTGGTAAGGCCAAGGTCACGTTCTTGGCGTAACAATCCAAGATAGCATGATACGGGGATAACCAATCCATCCCCAATATAACATCAAAGTCCACCATGTGTAAAAGCAATAAGTCGACACGGGTCTCAAGACCCTCAAATATCACCACACAAGAACGATGCACTCGGTCAACCACTATAGAATCACCAACCGATATGGACACATATACATGAATACCCAGAGCCTCACTAGGCATGATCAAATATGGTGCAAAATAGGATGACACATAAGAATAAGTAGATCCCGAATCAAATAATACTGAAGCACCCCAATCACAGACCAATATAGTACCTGTAATCACAACATCAGATGACTCGGCCTCCGGCTTGACTGGCAATGCATAACAACGGGGCTGGACCTCACCTTCCTGAACTGCATCTCTGGGACGGTCTGCTGCGGGCGGACCCTACCTCTTGCTGTCCAGGTTCCACCTCTACGGTCTCTCCCTCCACCTCTATGATCCCTACCCCCGCCTCTAGCTGGTTGGGCAACCTGTGGATCACCTGCTGCCTGGATTGTAGGGCGAGGACCCTACTGCTGAGAACTACTCGAGGCTCGAGGGAAAAATCTGACAACATGACTTATGTCAGCACAACCATAACATGCCCTCGCCGGCTGAGACTGCTGGCCCTGTCGGCCGGTATGTCCTCCCCTGAAGCTCTGATGTGGTGGTTCACTGATGGGGGCTGGTGGTGCGCTGAAAGTCTGCTGATCTGTATAGTACTGCTGATGGCCACCACCGCCTGCCGTATCATGAGAAACCTGAAGTGCCGACTGGAAAGGTCTCTGGGGATGGCCTCTGTCATGTAAATCCCTACCTCTAAGTGAGGTACCATAAATCTTCCAGAATGTCGAGGCCTTTTGTATGAACCTTTACTACCTCCTCGAGCCAATGCCATCTTTACTCAGCAGGCCGCATTAGACGCCTCCTGAAAAGTAATATCACTACCAAGTTCCATATCCATCTGAAGGCGAATGGGATGAATCAATCCATCAATGAACCTCCCGACCCTCTCTCGATCTGCAGGGAGTATCCCTACTGCATGGCGTGCCAAGTCAACAAATCTGGTCTCATACTGTGTAGCTGTCATGGAGCCCTGTTGAAGGCGCTCAAACTGCCTATGAAGTGCCTCCCGCTGAGTGACGGGGAGAAACTTCTCCAAGAATAACTCTGCGAACTGATCCCATGTCAAAGTTGGGGACCCTGCTGGTCTTGATATGCAACAATCCCTCCACCAATTCTTGGCGGATCCCACAAGCCTGAAAGTGCAAAAATCGACGCCATTGGTCTCCACTCCAAGAGTCCTGAGGATCTCATGACAACTCTATAGAAAATCTTGGGGATCCTCCGATGGAGCACCGCTAAAAATAGTAGTGAAAATCTTGGAAAACCGATCAAGTCTCCACAAAGAATTCGAAGACATGGCCGTCCCATCTCTGGCCTGAGCTGTAATGCCTGTCTGAGCTGCCACTGCGGGCTGAACCAATGGAACCTGAGTCTGGGGAGCTACCTGCTACGGAGTAGGTGTAGCAGAAGTCTGAACCCCTCCTCCAGCCTGGGAAGTGGCTGGTGCTACTGGCAGCAATCCCGCTCTAGTGACACTGTCCATAAAGCCTGCTATGCTGACAAGAGCATCCTGAATATCGAAAGAAAACATCATTTCTCCTTGGACCTGAGCTGGGCCCACTGGAGCTGGTGGAGCTGGAACCTCCTCATCAAATTCAATATGAGGCTCCACCTCTGGAACTGCTGCCTGGGGCTGAGCTTTGCCCTTGCCACGGCCTCTGGAATGGTCTCAGCCCCTGCCCCTCGCGGGAGCTGCTGGTGGGGGCTCGGGCTGCTGCGCGGAAGAAGAAGACGCACGTGTTCTTTCCATCTATGAAAGAACAGAGTGGAACGACAATAAATATTTGAGAAACAGAATCGCACGACAAGAATGAACAAAGTGAAACTTTTCCTAACTTTGTAGCCTCTGGGGATAAATTCAGACGTCTCCATACCAATCCCTCAGACTCAACCGAGCTTGTCCGTGAGTTGTGAGACCCAAGTAACCTAGTGCTTTGATACCAACTTGTCACGACCCAGATTTACCCACCATCGGGAGCCGTGATGACGCCTACAGTCGAAGATAGGCAAGCTAACCCCTTTTTAAACCTTTTCATAATAACCTTAATCTAAAGCAATTAAAATACTAAAATAACTAATTAAAGCACACGGACTATTAGAAATAATAGAAATGGAAATAATGCGGAAATTAACAACATACTTCTACACAGTATCTGGTGTCACTGCTCACGGACGACTAAAAGAGTACTAAGAATAACAGTCTGAAATAAATACAGAACATGTATGTTTGATACAATTAAACAAACTGAGAGAAATATATAGAAGAGACTCGGGGCCCGCGAACGCCAGCGAACTACCTCAGAGTCTCTAAACTGAAGGATCGCCCCCTAACTACTGCTGCGGTCCATAGGCTGTGTCCTGACCTGTGCATAAAAAGGCACAGAAGTGTAGTATCAGCACAACCGACCCCATGTGCTGGTAAGTTCCCGGCCTAACCTCGGCGAGGTAGTGACGAGGCAACCAGACCTACCACAAACAACATGTACAGATATATCTGCAATAACAAAAAGAGAACAAGAATTTAAACAAACAATGGGGAGGGAACATGCTGGGGGAGTAACAGTTCAATTGTAACTTTAACAAACAAGAGAAATGGAACTGAATAATTAACAATTTATTAAAGAAAACCAGTGAATCAACAATTGCACGGCATCGCCCTTCGTGCTTTTACTCTCATTCCTCACCAAGCTGTCAAATATAATGCACGGCATCACCCTTCGTGCTTTTACTCTCATTTCGCACCAAGAATATCTAACACAAGGCACAACATCACCCTTCGTGCTTTTACTCTCAATAAAAAGTGCACGGCGTCACCCTTCGTGCTTTTACTCTCAAATAAATAGTGCACGGCATCACCATTCGTGCTTTTACTCTCAAATACATAGTGCACGTTATCACCCTTCGTGCTTTTACTCTCTCTTTCTCTCCCAATCAATGGTCATTACCACAAGGAAAAAAGGAAATATATACATCAAGACAAAATATCCCGGCAAGGGAGAATATTTCAACAATAAATCTCGGCAAGGGAATACAACTCAACAATAGGTCCCAGCAAGGGAAAAGTACTGAAAATTCCTTTTTAGTTCATTTAATTCTCAACTCTCACTTCATAGTTCTTGTAACAAGTAATTATCATAACTTTTCACTTACTTCGCAATTTTAATAGCAAATATGACAGCACGGTCATGCTTGACTCGGGCGCATAGGTAACCGTCACCATACATATACACCGACTCCACATAGCATATAACAAATGACAACCTAATCTTATTCCCTCAAGCTAAAGTCAGATCAAACACTTACCTCGAAAGCTTCCAACTCAACTCACGCCTCTAGAATAGCTTTACCCCTCAAATTTGCCTCAAAACCGGTCGAATCTAACCACAATTTACTCAAATGTATCAACAAATGCTAGTTAACTCAATTTGAATGCATAAGAATGAAATTCCCATATTATACCCAAATATTCCCAAAATGCCCCCGGTCCCACATGGTCAAAACTCAAGGTTTGAATAAAAACCGGGTTATTCATTCCCCCACGAGTTCATATATACAATTTTTTTTGAAATCGGACCCCAAATTGAGGTCCAAATCCCTAATTTTATGAAAACTTAGGTTCTACCTCAAATCCTCATGTTTACCCATTGAAAGCTTTGATTTTAAGTTGAAATCATGATAAAAGACGTTAAAGTTGGAAGAAAATGAGTACAAGTTGACTTACAAGTGATTTGAGAGAGAAAGAGTCGAAAGAAAATTGCCAATGGAGGTTTGGGTTTTGAGAATATGAAAAATGAAGTTTGAACTCGGGTAAGTATAAGTTGCACAGTTGCAGATGTTGCAAATGCGATATTGACTTCGTATTGCGAACTGGGCAGAAAATAAGGGAATCTCGCATTTGCGAGAAATTGTTCGCAAATGCGAACTGGACAGGGAAAATGAGGAACTCGCATTTGCGAGAAAAAATTCGCAAATGCGAACACATGCTTAGGCTGGAGAAATTCGCATTTGCGAGATTGACTTCACATTTGCGAAGTTTGGCCAAATAATGGAGGGTTCGCAATTGCGAGATTTGTCCTCGCATTTGCGAAGAAGCAGGCAAGAGGGGGAAGTTCGCATTTGCGAATAAGTCTTCGTAAATGCGAAGACTGCAGACACCAGCAGTTAAAAATGTTTCAAATGAGCCTAACACCTATCCGAAACACACCCGAGCCCTCGGGGCTCCAACCTAAACGTGCACCCCACCTCAAAAACATCCTACGGACTTACTCGTGCGATCAAATCGCCAAAACTATATCAAAATCAAAGAATCAACCTCCAAAACATGAGATTTTCATTTCAAAGTTCAAAGCTTTCAAATTTTCCATTTTTAGTCCGAAACACGTCAACCGACGTCCGTTTTCAACCAAACTTTACAGATAGCGCTTAACCTCATTTAAGACTTGTACCCGACGTCGGAACCAAAATACGAGCCCGATACTATCACTTTTATCAATTTCATTTTTATTTTTCCTTAAGAAATTTCAGAAAATAATTTCACTGAAAAGCTCTGTACTCGGGCCTGGGACCTCGGATTTCCAATCCGAGAATACGCCCAGGTCCCAAATTTCCATACGGACCCTCTGGGACCGTCACATCACGGGTCCGGGTCCGTTTACCCAAAAAACTTGACCAAGGTCCACTATAGCAATATTATTATCAAAATTCATAGTTTTTAACACAGAATTCAAATATTTCCACATAAAAAATTTTCAACTACGTGCCTGTACTGCACACACAAATCTAGGCAACCAAATAAGGGGTTTTCAAGGCTTCAGAAGCACAAAGAAAGGGAGAATTACGGTGATGGCCCCTTTGGGTCGTCACAAATCCTGTGTGTAGAGACTAAATTATCACCAAGAAAAGACTACATTAACTTTTCCCGTTCTAGTATTCTTTCATTGGTTGGACTTGCATAGTATGACCTCTTGGCGGTTTTAAATTTTTGTCCCGGCGGCAGAAGCTTTTACTAGCATGGCCTGCAGATTGTTCCAATATTTCAAATTTACGAAATATATTGAGACTGTTCTTTTGCCATTTTTATGCATCGTCTCTTCTAATTTTTTTTGTTTTTTTGTTTTTTTAAAATCATCAGGATTCGCGTGTGGTTTTATTTGTAAATTATAGTGTATAAGTATAATGAGAATTAATTAAGCAAGAGAAACCTACAATATAAAGACTTAAATCTGATTATCTTTAGGCTTTAGCTAATTTCATCACAGTTTCCGCTTACTCAAAATATAAACTTCAAGTCATATCAATTTCTCATTAGCGATCGTGCTCAATTATATCATACTATAGTTTTTCTTTAAAAAAAAGATATCGTAATGCTCAAATTCTGCTAATTGTTAAAATATTTTTAAAATAACTTTTTTGGTGGATAAAGTACCCGATATGTTATGAAATCTCCTATTTAAGGTGAATGTCTATAATTAGAGAGATTCTAGAGTTCTATTCTTGGTAGATAAATCATCCCACTCCCTATAAATAAAGGGGTCTTCTACCATTGTAAACATCCCTAACAATCTCTAAGTATCAATAAGAATACTTCTCTCTCTCTATTCTCTTTATATTGTTCTTGTTCTTGCATTATTGTTCTTGTCTTTATATTATTTCATAACACGATACCTATTTTGGTTGAAAATATGAGGTACCGAGGGATTATCATTGTGCACTCCTAGACACCTTTGTTATGTATAGTCAATGTTTGTACATTCACGCAAATTCAATCTGCATACAATATCATTTCATATTTTTATAAATAAAAAAACATTAATTCTCTCGTTGGATTCATCAATTTTTATTTAATTCAATTATGTACTTAGAGCATTGAGAGCTCTAGGGACATGACAATAATGAATTTGTAGCAAACAGTTGACATGACATGTCGATCAATCTTATGGGATGAGGATATGTTGTCCCAACACCCTATTCCTACATTTGCTCACTACACGCTGCAAAGTGAGACACATCTGCTGTCCTTTTTCTGATCCGGAAATTGTTTTGTCATTTTCATGTAGATGTTCTTTGCACCGTTAAAGATTATGCTGGAGTGATGAGTATTCCTCAATTTTGAATTTGAATATTAAATTGTCTTTCATGTAAACCCAATTGGTACTTTTCGATGTGAACTTGAATTAATCGAATCTAAAGCGAATATCAGACGTATAATGAGAAACCAAAAGAAAAGATGTTTTGTGCTCTTTTTGTTGTTTTTGGCAAAATATTTTCAAATATTACAGTAGTGAAGTTCAAATTAATATAAACTATGTAGTTTTTAATTTAATTGAAGACATTTACTTCGTCTAATTGACAAGTATTATTTGGTAAGTTAAATTTTCACTTAATCTCCCTTGTCCATTGTTATCAGGTTGGATTAAAATGTTTCCCGATATTTAGAAACAACAGGAACCCGTACGATTAATCATCTATTTCCAAACTTACAAACAAATAAAGATATCAATTGTGAAATTTCTCTAATTTACCAAAAAATTGGACAAAACTTTCAAGTTTCACTTTCCTAGCCCAAGTTCTGAATAAATTTGTAACATGGAAACTTTGATAACTTCAAATAATACTTTAGTATCCGTGTGGAAATGCAAAATCTAGAAATAATTCCCGGACCACTTGAATAATTCATGAAAATAAAGAAGTGCAGGTATTGCTCAAAAGTCACTTTTAAATGTCTATGTTCTACACAGCTTTTGCTATGAATGTAGGACTCAAAGGAAAAACAATATTGTATCAAAATAATAGCCGGAAAAATATATATTTTTATATGTATACAATATATATTATAGACAAAATATATATTCTTTTTCGGCTAGCAAATATAAATTGTCTCAGGCACAAGCTAAAAATGATAAAAGCATAAACACCAATTGTATTGGGAAAATCTACATTACACTTGGAATTAATTATGTGGCTGACATGTCAAGACACGTGGATTATTAGAAGAGTGACAGCTGGCAAGGAGTACTTTAAGAGACACGAGTCTTAATAGGAAAGAGCCAGTGCCATGAAGACAAGATGGAACAATCACTCGGGTATCTTGATAATTTGAAAAGACATCGGTGGAATGAACCAAGACAGCAAAAAGTACATATTCGTAATATCTTCAATTATTGAGCATAAATGACAGGAAGCATTATAGAATCTTCACAAAACAATTATGATTGCCAATTATAACGTTTTATTAATGTCATTAAATGCTCATAATGGCTCTATTATGAGAGGAAAGAAATGATGTACTTAGAAATAGCTATAAAAGGAAGAGAAATAACATTTGTATGGACATACTGATTATTATTGGAATATACTTATTTACATGGCCTTATCTTGCTTACTCAACTACTTCACAGTCTAATTTCCCTTTCTCATTATATAATTATTTCTTTATTTGATTATCAGTAACCCGAGTTCTTCTAAAAATATGCTTTGACCGAAATTCCTATTTTCTGGTTAAACAAATTGGTTCTGTTACCGGAAATTTGATAATCTTTTACTTTCTAGATCAATTCTTGTGTCAAAATAATCATGTCGAATGTCAACGATAACAACCAATAAAATCTACAACACCAAGAAAATTAGCAACATCAGTTGAATCAAAAAGATGATGGAACTCCAGCACCCTCACAACAAAACTCTCCTCGACAATCTCGAGAAGGGACTCTCGATAGATCTGAATCAAATATGAATCAGCAGAATGAGAATGATAAAGCTATTGATGGAGCATTGAAACAATTAATTGCTCAACAGGTCAGCAATGCTCTTCAGACATTTGTTAGTAGGTTGACGGATGTACCACCAACACCACCTCAAAACAACAATGCGACCATAGACATTCCTCGCTCGCAACTCGTTAACTCAGGCAGCGGAGGAACTCCCAGCAAATATCGTGATAGAGGGTCATGTAACCCAGTGAATTCTGATTTACAAAGTTTAGTACTAACTTTGCAGAAGCAGCTCAAGGAGCAGTGCGAACGCATAGAGCAGATACCTAGAGTACTGCCCGTAATCAAGGGGATATATATGGAAAAATACTCTCAACAACCTTGAAAGACAAGTGCCACTACTTTACCAATTCCAAAGAAATTCAAGATGCCTGATATCTTGAAGTATGATGAAACAACCGATCCACGGGATCACATCACTGCATTTACAACTAGTGTAAAGGGCAACGATTTGATCAAGTAGGAAATTGAATCAGTATTGGTGAAAAAATTAGAAGAAACACTCATGAAGAGAGTGTTAAAATAATATTCACTTTTACCTGAAAATCCAATTGATTCATTTGCTGAGCTTGGAGATTTATTTATCAAAGCACACTTAAGAGCTCAAAAAGTTGAAAAAGAATGGAGGAAATTTTCAAAATAAAACAGGGAGATACGGAGCTGCTCAGGGAATATGTAGACAGATTCCAGCGTGAAAGGATGATATTTCCACATGTACCTGATAACTGGGTGGCTATAGCCTTTGCTAGTAATCTGAATGAAAAAAACTCAGAGGCCATGACGAGACTCAAAGAAAGCTTACGAGAAATGGAAAGATGAAAGAGTAAGTTCAAGGCAGGAAAAAACTGAAAAAAGATCCGGTAAAAATAGGTACGAGCCTTATATGGTACCAGCAGGAAGGGATTCACGTTTAAAATAGGAAAATCCAAGATATGATCCTAGATCAAGGGATAGAGAATCATATTTGTCATCAAGGTTCGGAAAAATATTGAAACATGATAGACATGCTAGATGACGACAAAGGTTCAAAAGAAAAAAATAGTGGTTACAGTTTTAATATAAGCACGTCTGTGTTGGTGGATGTTCTAAGAAGCATGGGAGATAAGGTACGATGGCCAAAAGAAATGAGATCAAGCCTAAATAGGAGGAATCCCGAACTTTTGTGCGAGTTTCACAACGATCACCGTCACAAAACAACGGATTGCAAATTATTATAGGGTGAAGTTGAACATCTATTAAAGCAACGATACTTAACAAAGTTGTTTAGGAAAAGGGAAAGCAGGCATATATGAAGAATAGGCAAGAACCACCGAAACCTCCATCAGAAAAAAAAGAACAATTAATGTTATAAGTGGAGGGGAATAGATCAATAGCGTAACATATACGAAAACAAATAAGGTGTAAAAAATTACGGTCACCCATGGGAAGCGAGTTCATAAAGTCTTGGAAGAAGACAATATAATATATGACGATGCAGATGCAAATTGCGTGCTGAACTCACACAATGATACATTGGTAATATTTTTACTTGTACATAGCACTAATGTAAAATGAGTTTTGATTGACCCAGATAGTTCTGCGAATATCATTCTGTTGAGAGTGGTGAACAAGATGCAAGCCAATGATAAGTTGATACCCAAGGCACAAGCCATGTCTCGTTTTGACAACTCGAGCGTCGTAACAAAAGGGGAAATAATACTCACCACATTCGTAGAAGGAGTAGTAAAAAACACCAAATTTCAAGTGATAGAAATGGATATGGCTTACAATATGATTCTCGACAGACCATGGATTCACGAAATGGATGTTGTTCCATCTATCCTACGTCAAGTTATCAAGTTTTCTTAAAAATAGTGAATACGGAAAATCCGTGGTGACCAATAGGCTTCTCGAAGATTTAACTCTGTCGCTGATTCAAGAGCAAAAAGCAACAAAAAATAGCAATTACATAATTCAGTTGAGGATGCAGCAACAAAAGCATCAACTGTAGACGGGCAAAAAAATGTAGACTCGAGGCCTGATACTATTCAAGAAATAGAAAAAAATAAAAATATTAAAACAAAAATCGAGGAACTACAAGATGTGGTATTGTCTTTACATTGGCAAGATAGAAAAGTCTACATTGGAACCAACCTCAGCCTGGAGATTAAAGTAAGTTAATTGAATTTTTACAGGCAACGCAAATTGTTTTACTTGGTCGCGTTAAGATATGACAGGTATACCACCGGAGGTAATGACCTATAAACTAAATGAAGATCCAACATACCCACCTGTCAAGAAAAAGAAAAGGAAGCAAGGTTGCTTCAAGAATCAGGTGATGCAGGATGAGGTACAAAAGCTTTTAATAATTAGGTCTATCCACGAGGTAAAGTGTCAAGATCGGTTAGCTAATATTGTAGTAGTACACAAAAAGAATGGTAAGTGGTGAGTTTTGTGTAGACTATACTGATCTAAATAAAGCTTGCCCTAAAGATTATTTTACATTACCGCACATAGATCAACTTATTGATGCTATTGCAGGATATGTGTAATTAAATTTTTATATGCCTATTCAAGATATAATCTGATCAAAATGGATACTCTAGAAGAGGAAAAAACTTCTTTTATTAGAGACAGGGGGACTTATTGCTATAAAGTTATGCCATTCGGCCTAAAGAATGCTAGGGCCACGTACCAGAGGCTAGTGACCAAGATGTTTCAAGAACATCTAGGTAAAACCATGGAGGTATATATAGATGATATGCTAGTCAAATCACAAAAAGCAGGGGATCATATTCAACACATGTTAGATACATTTTAGATTCTACGCAAATTTAACATGAAGTTAAATCCTGAGAAATGTGCATTTGGCGTGTCGTCAGCTGAGTTCTTGGGATTCCTTATTTCTAACTATGGAATTCAATTAAATACCGCGAAGATTAAGGCTATTGAATAAATACCAAATATACTTACGAGCAAAAAAGAAGTACAGAGGTTGACATGAAGAATGTCAGCATTGGGAAGATTTATTTTCAAGTCATCAAAAAGTGATTTAAGTTCTTTTTAGACTTAATAAAGCAAAATCAATTTGAATGGTCGGAAGAATGTCAACAGACACTAAAAAATTTAATATCATATTTTTCAAATCCACCGTTTCTAGCCAAACCAAACGACAAGGAAAAACTACTCATCGACCTTGATGTTTCGGAAGTAGCGGTAAGTTTCGTGTTAGTTCAGGAGGATCAAGGTAAACAATCTCCAATTTATTATGTTAGCAAGTCTTTATTGGATGCTGAAACTCGATATCCTTATTTAGAAAAACTTGCACTAACACTAATTATGGCATCTAGAAAATTAAGACCTTATTTTCAATGTCATCCCATCTTTATAGTAACTGCCTACCCCTTACGTAATATATTGCATATACAAGAGTTATCAGGTAGGTTAGCCAAATGGGATATAAAGCTAAGTGAATATGACATCACATATCAACCTAGAACTACAATAAAGTCACAAGTATTAGCAAATTTTGTGGTAGATTTTATCCTAGGGATATAGGCAGAGGCAAAAAAAAATTGTAAGTATTTAACAGGTCTAATCAAGGTACTTGGACCTTATTTACCGATGGCTCATCAAATGTAAAGAGAACATGTTTAGGCATTGTTTTGATACCACATGTGGGAAAAACTATACAACAAGCCATAAAATGTCATCCTATTACTAATAGTGAAGCATAATATGAAGCTGTAATTGCAGGTCTAGAATTGGCACAGGAGCTCGGAATAGAGCAAGTCATAATCAAAAGCGATTCGCCACTCGTAGTTAACCAAATTCAAGAGACTTATATAGCTAGGGAGGTACAGCAATACCTTAGAAAGGCATTGGACTTAGTTAGACAATTCCAAACTTGAAAAGTTAGGCAGATACCAAGAGAAGAGAATGTCGAGGCAGACGCTTTGGCTATTCTTGCATCTGCTGCAAAAGTAACAAATGAAGAAAATGCTTCTGTAATACATTTGTTTCATTCAGTACTTGATCAAGATAATAACGAGGTAAATTTCAATAATCTAACTTGGTATTGGAGGAACGAGATTGCCAATTTTTTGCAGTATGGAATACAACCTGAAGATATGAAAAAGACGCGAGCACTTCATCGAAAGGTTGCTCGTTATTGTTTAGACCAGAGCAATTTATATTGAAAAATGTTCGGTGGCCCTCTAGCAAGATATCTCAGACCTTCTCAAATGGAATACACGATGAAGGAAATACACGAGGGACATTGGGGAAATCACGCTGGAGGAAGATCTTTGGTAAAACTATAATTAGAGAAGGCTATTGCAGGCCAAAAATAGAAGAAGAGGCGGAAAATTTTATGGCTGAATGTGACAAGTGCTAAAGGTATTGTAACAACATGCATTGACCGGCTGAATCATTACATTGGGTTGTTGCACCATTGCCTTTATGAAGTGGCGGATGGATATCGTGGGTCCACTACCACAAGCCAAAGGCAAGGTACGATTTCTATAAGTACTCACTGACTATTTTACTAAGTGATAGAAGCAGGGGCCTTCCAATAGGTACGAGAAAAAGATGTTAGAGACTTCATCTAGACAAACACCATATGCCTGTTTGGGGTTCCAAAAGAGATCGTGTGTTATAATGGCCCGAAATTTATATGTGCGCAAATCACAGAATATTTCCTAAGTTGTAAAAAGAAATAGATTACCTAGACACCTTATCATCCAGTGTCCAATGGACAAGTTGAATCAACAAATAAAGTTATTATCAACAACTTAAAGAAAAGACTAGAAGAATCAAAAGGTAAATGACCAGATGTGCTACCTGGAGTCTTGTGGGCTTACCGTAGAACAGAAACAAGTACGAGAAAAACATCTTTCTCCCTTGTGTATGGCACTGAAGTCTTAATTCCAGTTGAAATAGCGGAGCCAAGTACGAGATATACTCAAGCTACAGAAGAGTCGAATGAAAAGGAAATGTGGGTAAATCTTTATTTGCTTGAAGAAAGAAGAGGAATTGCCTTAATAAGAATGGATGCGCAAAAACAAGTTATTGAGAAATATTACAATCAGAAAGCTCGTCTCAGATACTTCAGATTAGGGACTACGTACTCAAGAAAGTTTTCCATTCCACAAGAGCAACCAATGCACGAAAGTTGAGTCCAAATTGGGAAGGACCTTACAGGATTCGTGGTATCACAAGAAAAGGTTCATATGAGATTGAAACCATGGATGGAAAGATTCTATCCTCGAGTTGGAATGCTGGTCATTTGAAGAAGTACTATTTCTAAGGGAAGGAAATACCTACGGTCAGGTATACTCACTTACGATTTTTGTTTTTGAATTGTTTATATTATACTAACAATTTTAGATGATAGAGAAAAAGCTATCCCACACAAATGATGAAATTAGACATGAAATACACTTGGAATAAACATAATTTCTGGTCTAAGGACACAACTATTTTGATGGAAATTTAATGGGTTAAGCAGTCTTCATCTAAATTATACCTCCGAGTCCTGTATGTTTTTCCTTTTTAGAAAAAAGACCGCATGGAAGAAATAATCAAGTGCTAGATATTTCATACCTTAAAGCTCAAACACTTACGGGTTATATAATATATGTACAGGGAAGGCGAAAAAAAAAAAGACTGGAGTAATTGAATTTCAAGTCAAGCCTAAAGTCTCCTCAACTAATCTCAAGTTCAAAGCAAACTCACGAGCCAAAAACACAAGCCTGATTCAAAAACCTATGAAGGATACACTCGTGGATGTAAATCTTGAAGTCTTATGAATGTTTATGTTAAAGGTAGTATTTAGTTATGAGTTATAAAGAAACCCTTGGATTTCAGTTTAAGAATATGTTGTAAAGAAAACAGTTACAAAAGAGTTATAGATGATACTTAAATACTTGTAAGGTATTATTTAATTCAACAAGTTCGAATGAAATAAAGCTTTTCTCAAAGTTATTCCAAGAAACATGTGTTTTCCTATTTCTTCTTTCGTATGTTTACACCATTATGAAGTTGAGGCGTCCTCTTCACTAAGTGTCGTATATAAAAGGGCCCTTTTTTATAATTTGTGCTTGATTCAAAAAGCCACAAAATAAATAAGCATTTTTAAATGCAAAAGTTAAAAAGGAAAACAAAAACCCTCATATTAAATTGAAATGGGAACAAAGCCCTAAACTTAAAATAAAAAGTAAGGCCAAACCACTAAAAAAATAGAACAGAAACTCAAATCAAAGGCATCATAAAAGTTGAGCACAAACTTTTTGGTATCTTAATTAACTTAATTAAAACTAAGTATGAACTTAGTCCTAACTTAATTGCCATTATAAAAACCCTGAAAAGGACTGGAGGTATCATGTTACAAAAAATATTACCCCCTAAATGGGACCTGGGTAAAACCACCAAACATTCTACCAACAAAACAACAAAAGAAAAACAAACTAGTTAACTTCACAATCAAACTTTCACTATGGAGCACGTTCAGAACTAGTATTCACGATGGCATCATCAGCAGTAGACGGTTCAACTTGATTAGAAGAGGCTTGAACAACTACTACATCAGTATTAGCTTCAACACCTTCGGGAGTATCAGCCATGGGCGAAGAAAACATTAGCTTCCTAAGTTTTCTTGATTGTTCCTTTAATCTTTGCAACCTCATCATTCAAGTTAAAACCTTCTTGGCTTACCTCCATAAACATTTCATGGCGCGTGTTCAAAATAGCCCAGCTTACTTCAACAACAGCTTTGTCTTCATGAGCTTGATAATCTCTCTCCCAACAATCAATATCATTCTAGATCTCTTCCTTCTTGGCTATAGCAATATCATAAGAAGCATGTAAAGGGGCAAGTGAACTCTCCAAAAACTTAACTTTATCGGCAGACACTCAGAGATCTTCTTGAGCCTGAGTGAGTATTTGAACAAGCTCACCAGCAAAAACTTCTTTCTCATCCAACAGGGCCTTCAAACCTCTAATCTCTTATGTATCCTTGGAAAGTTTTTCGGCGAAAGACGATTCACGAAGGTGCTTGTCCTTACCTGCTTGGTTGGAGGAGGCTTTCTCAACTGCTAGCTCCGCTACCATGACTTTTATCTGCTGCTCCAAGGTACATTTGTTCTCCTCTAAAACTTCAATCTCAAGCTAGAGACTTTCATACTGGTCTTTCCAATTATCAGCCTCAATCTGATAGTCATGCATCAACCGCTCCGTATGGGAAGCCCTTTTCATCATTTCCGTACCGATGAGATTGATCTACATAAAGAGAAGAGGATGAGAATCCTAGTAAAAGGAAAATTACATAAGGTAAAAATAAAAGTCTATACCTTCAATAATGATTGCACAATGTTGTTCATACAAGTCAAAGAACTATGACTTTCCAGTTTTAACTTTTCCACCGGACCTATCAAGGGTTTTAGCCATACGTCAGCTTGTCCTAACTTCTACTGAAGATTACCATCAACAAGAACCTCAATGTTAATGTGCTTCATCACCCTGCTACCACTTGAAGAACCAATTTCATTACGAGAAGTATTGGCAGCAAGAATAGTCAAAGAAGTTATAATAGCTTCTGGTGGAGCAGAAATAACACAAGTATGAACGACCACGTGGGATTCCATTGGAAATGACATAGGAAAAGAGGCAAGAGGCGTTTCCTCATAAACCAAGTCAAAACTTCCATTATCAAATCCACGTGAAAAGAGGTGTTCACCAGAGTCTGGAGGCGCCTCATGCGTCTCTTCATCATAACTCAATAAAGTGGCTTCAGCAGGCTCAATCACAAAAAAGAACAAGGAGGACTAGCTTCGTCATCTGAAATGACACATCTTCTAGCCCGCGGCATACGCACTAAAGAGCTTCCATCTCGCTCTTCTTCTTCTTCAGAATCATGTGATCTATCAGCTTTTTTTGATGAAGAACTCAAAATTATCTCTTGAGCTCTTGCCAAAGAAAGCCTAGAAGCTGCGATTGACTCAGCACTCATACATCGAATAGGAAACCCTGATAAAAAGAAGTTTTAATAATTTCTAAAGAGAGAATGAACGAAGGAAAAAGGAGAAAACAAAATTTTTTTACTGCGAGTCTTAACCCTCCAGCCAAACCTATTCAAAAGGTACTTCTAATACCTTTCTTCCATCGGAGAAACTATTAATAATTTTTTTTACCCAACCACGAAAATTGGAAATCTCCTTAACATTTCATATGGTTGATAAAAAAGAAAAGTAAAATAGTCACGGGAAGTACAAAATTTTTTTTAAAAAAGGAGAGAAAGTTGTAAAGAAAATTTGCGTGGAAAGTTCCACTTCTCAGGAAAGTCATATTTTCTTCACCTACTTACCCTTTCGTAGGAGCAACAACAAACTGTGTGTACCACCGACAATCTTTATCGTCCTCGGGGCTGACTAAAACCCTCTTACTCCTCACCAGCACAGTAAAAATTCCATGACGGAATAATATAAGAGAATGAATGGGGATTAGATGGTAGAAGGTGAAAGGAAATTGAGCCAAATTAGTCAAATACCTTAAATATGCAACAACCATCCATACAATAGGGCAAATTTGTCCTAAACACACATTGAAGAAGCGACAGAATTCAATAATGACCTATGATAAAGAGAAAGCCTAGCTCTAGAAGATGATGGAGGAGTAGGATTAGGTTGAGAAGAAGAATCTCGGACGAAAACTGATCCTAAAATATGCAGCCTACCACCTCTCATGCTTCTAGTAGGAACGAGAGGAAGTTCATCTATAATAAGAATCTTTTGAGGATCAGGGTTTGAAGAAGACATAGCTATACAAAGATGAAGAAAAGAATGAATGGATAAGTATGGAAAAAAAATTCGTTTAAGAAAGGAAAAAGATTATATTATATTTGGAAGCAGTTATCAACTAAAAAGGTAATGATACAAACGTCATTATGAAAACTGTCACTTCCTGATTGATGCAAACGTAAAAAATCCCTAAAAGGCACTGAGAAAGTACAAAACCAATCATAGGCCCCACGTGTCACACACATTAAATGGATGTGACATACGTAGAGTTAGTTCAGAAAAAAGTATGACGGTATGTGGGAAATAGCAGCAAAAATTCCCATTTTAATGAGATCCACTTCCCAAATATTCAATTGTTGAATAAATGGCAAGTGGGTGGACTATCTGTTGGTAAAAACGATATGACACTTGGAAATAATTATGTGGCTGACATGTCAAGACGCGTGGATTAGTAGAAGAGTGATTGCTGGCAAAAAGTACTTAAAGAGACGCAAGTCTTAAAGGTACGAGCGAAATGTCATGAAGACAAGAAGGAATGGTGTCACAACCCGAATTTACCACCATCAGAAGTCGTGATGGCGCCTACTGTCAGAGCTTGAAAAGCCAAACATTCAAAACATTTCACTGATGACATTTTAACAATATAAATAAACGAAGGCAACTAAAATAAAGCGGAATACTTTAAGCTTGTATAACTTAAATAAAGTGCAGAAGTTGAAACACATTTCTACCCAGAGTCTGGTGTCACTAGCTCACGGACTGCTATAGAGTACTAAAAACAAGTCTGAAATAAAATTACATAATGTTTGTCTCGATACAAAGAAAACAAACTAACAACAAAGAAGGGACTTAAGCGTGCGAATGCCAGCTAGGCTACCTCGTGAGACCCTGGACTAAAGACAGATCCCGCTCAATACTTATGCTGCGGTCCAAAAGCTGCTCCGTGATCTGTGCAAAAACATGCACAGAGTGTAGAATCAGCATAACCGACCCCGTGTGTTGGTAAGTGCCAGGCCTAACCCCGTCGATGTAGTGACGAGGCTAGACAAGACCTACCGAAAAAAACTTGTGCAGATATATATGCAATAGCAGGAAAATATACAGAATTTAAACAGCTAAAAGGGAGGGGAACATGCTGTGTGGATGTAGCAATTCAGGTATAGAATCAACAAATAAGGTAAAGGAACTATACAATAACATTAATTACGGAGAACACATAAATCATCAACTGCACGACACCAACCTTCGTGCTTTTACTCTCATTCTCACCCAAAACAGTCAAATAAAGCGCATGGCATTACCCTTCGTGCTCAATTATTCAAAACATGGCACGGAATGACCCTTCATTCATAATTATCTTAATATGGAACAGAATGACCCTTCGTGCATAAATATAAAAAATAAGGCACAGAATGACTCTTAATGCATGATCACTCTTCCTCACAAATCAACAGTCACAACCAATCAGGATGAGGGAAGTAAACAAACAGTAGTAAATGTCCCGGCAATGGAGAACAAAAATCAACAAATAAGTCCCAGCAAGGGTACCACTAACAGCTCCAATACCCCGGCAAGGAAGAATACATATAATATTTAAATCACGGGAAGGGAGCAATTACAACACTTTCTCTTTTGATCTCTTATTTCTCAATAATCATATTCTCGTTCAAGCCAATGCTCCAATAATTTACCAATCAAAATTATTCCTCAAACCTTTCAAAATATATGAAACTTATCAATTAAACAAGGAAGAGGTACCACAAAAATTCGAATAAACACAATTAAGACCCATAGTCGTGCTAGACTCCGGTGCATGGATACTCGTCACCATTCTTATACACCGTAATCCACATTTGGAAATTAGCAAATCATATCCTAATCCTATTCCCTCAAGCCAAAGTTAGATCAAACACTTACCTCAGTCCAAAGAATGTCAATCAACTATCTAATACCGCCTTTCCTCTACAATCCGACTTTGAAACAATGGTATATAGGCATAATTAATTTGATAATATCAATAAGGACTTAAAAATATAATCACATAGCCTAGATATGAATTCCCTGCATTCTTCCATTAATACTAAAATTCGACCTTGAGCCCACATGGTCCAAACATGTTGCTAGCACCAAAACCTGTTCACCCACAACCCCACGAGTTTCAATATATAATTTATTTCAAGATTCAACCCCAAATTGCTGTTGAATCACCCCCAAAACCCTAACTCTATTTAAAAACCCCTAATTTCTATTTTGAATTCATGATTTAGGGCTAAGAATTTAGTGATTAGCTGAAGAAATTAAGAGAGAATGAAGTTAAGAACACTTACATAAGAAGCTATGGAGGAAAAGCACATCAAAATTCGTCTATGGGGTGTTAGGCTAGCAATAATAGTATAAAATTCATCAAATTTATCACATAATTCATATTTTCAACATAAATGCTTTACGGATAGGCGCCCGAACTGGGCATGCAAATTAAAGCATCTAAAAGTAAGGTTTTCGAGGCCTCGGAAGCACGAAAAAGGGAGAAATCCTGTGATGACCAGAGCTCTAAAACAACCGTTCGTCCTCGAACGGAGAAAAGAAAGAAGTACTTGTGTCGGGAAATAGATAAGGATAACGGCTCCGCATATCAGACTCGGACTCCCAGGCCGATGCCTCAGGAGGCTGACCTATCCATTGAACACGCACTGAAGGAAAATTCTTCAACCTCAACTGTCGAACCTGACGGTCTAAAATAGCCACTGGCTCTTCCTCATAAAACAGATCCTTGTCCAATTAGATAGTATTTAAATCTAACACGAGGTCTGGATCGTCGTGATACCTCCGAAGCATGGATACATGAAAAAGTGGATGCACGGGTGACAAGCTAGGCGACAAGGCAAGTTTATAAGCCACTTCTCCCACACGATCAAGAATCTAAAATGGTCCAATGAACCTAGGGCTAAACTTTCCCTTCTTCCCGAGTCGCATCAGGTCCTTCATATGCGACACTCGGAGCAACACTCGCTCACCAATCAGGAAAGCAATATCTCGGATCTTGCGGTATGAATAACTCTTCTGCCTTGACTGAGCAGTCCGAAGTCGGTCCTAAATGATCTTGACCTTATCCAAGGCCTCTTGAACTAGATCTGTACCCAATATCCGAGCCTCTCTCGGCTCAATCCATCCAACTGGAGATCGACATCGCCTACCATACAACGCCTCATATGGAGCCATCTGAATGCTGGACTGGTAGCTGTTGTTGTTGGCAAACTCTACTAAAGGCAAGAACTGGTCACACGAGCCTCCGAAATCAATGACACAGGCTCAGATTATATCCTCCAATATCTAAATCTTCCGCTCGGACTGTCCGTCCGTCTGAGGATGAAATGTTGTGCTCAATGTAACCTGAGTACCTAACTCCTACTGGACTGCTCTCCAGAAGCGCGAGGTAAACTACGTACCCCAGTCCGAAACGATAAATACAAGCATCCAACGTAGGCGAACAATCTCTCTAATATAAAGCTCGGCTAACCTCTCTGAAGAATAAGTGGTTGCGACAGGAATAAAGTGCACTGACTTGGTTAGCCTATCAACAATGACCCATATAGCATCAAACTTCTTTCGAGTCATCAAAAGTCATGTAACAAAATCCATAGTTATCTTCTCCCACTTCCACTTGGGAAGCTTAATCCTCTGAAATAAACAACCAGACCTCTAATGCTCGTACTTAACCTTCTAACAATTCAAACAACGAGCCTCATATGAAACAATATCTTTCTTCAATCTGCGCCACTAATAGTACTGCCACAAATCCTGATACATCTTCACGGTGCCAGGATGAATAGAATACCGAGAACTATGGGCCTCCGCTAAGATCAACTCCTGAATACCATCAACATTAGGCACACAAACTCGCCCCTGCAATCTCAATACACCATCATTTCCCAAGGTCACTTTGCACCTCCACTCTGCACCGTGTCTCTCAGGACACATAATATGGGGTTCATCAAACTGGTGCTCACGGATACGCTCTAATAACAATGAACAAGCGATCATTCAAGCTAACACCCTGCTAGGCTCAAATATATCCAACCTCCTAAATCGATTGGCCAAGGATTGAATGTCCAAAGTAAACGGTCTCTGGCTGACTGGAAAATAAGCAAGACTACCCATGTTGGCAGATTTCCTACTCAATGCATCGGCTACCACATTGGCTTTCCCTGGGTGGTATAAGATAGTAACATCATAGTCTTTCAACAACTCCAACCACCTCCTCTGCCTCAAACTTAACTCCTTTTGCTTGAACAAGTATTGAAGGCTCTTGTGATCTGTGTACACCTCACACGTCACATCATATAGATAATGCCTCCAAATTTTCAAAGCATGAACAATAGTTACCAACTCTTGATCATAAACTGGATAATTCTTCTCGTGAATCTTCAGCTGCCTCAACGCATAGGCTATGACTCCGTGATCCTGTATCAATACTGTGACAAGCCCAATATGGGAAGCATCATAATAAACGGTATAAAGCCCTGATCCCATGGGCAAAACCAATACCAGTGCCGTAGTCAAGGCTGTCTTGAGCCTGTAAAAGCTCGCCTCACACTCATTTGACCACCTAAACTTGGCAACCTTCTTGGTCAATCTGGTCATCGGGGCTGCAATAGATGAAAACCCCTCTATAAACCGACAGTAGTAACCTACTAACCCTAAGAAACACTGAATCTTTGTAGCTGATGTTGGTTGAGGCAAGTTCTTGACTGCCTCGATCTTTTTCGGGTAAACCTGAATACCCTCTTCTGAAACAACATGACCCAGAAATGCAACAGAACTCAACCAGAACTCGCACTTCGAAACCTTGGCATATAACTGACTATCCTTTAGAGTCCAAAAAACCACTCTGAGGTGCTCCTCATGTTCCTCCTGACTGCGGGAACAAATCAAAATATCGTCAATGAAAACAATGAAGAAGAAGTCCAAATACAGCCTAAACACTCGGTTCATCAACTCCATATATACTGTTGGGGCATTGGTCAACCCAAATGAGATGACCAAAAACTCATAATGCCCATACCGAGTGCGAAATGTTGTCTTAGGGACATTAGATGCCCTAATCCTCAGCTGATGGTAGCCAGACCACAAATATATCTTTGAAAACACCCTGGCACCCTGAAGCTGGTCGAATAAATTATCGATCCTCGGTAGTGGATACTTCTTATTTACTGTCACCTAGGTCAGTTACCTGTAATCAATGCACATCCTCATCGGCCCATCCTTTTTCTTCACAAATAACACCGGCACACCTCAAGGTGATACACTAGATCTAATGAAACCCTTATCAAGCAAATCCTGTAGCTGCTCCTTTAACTCTTTCAACTATGGCGGGGCCATGCAATACGGCGGAATGGAAATGGGGTGAGTGCATAGAGCTAGATTAATATAGAAATCAATATCCCTGTCCGGTTTCATAACCAGCAGGTCTGAAGGGAAAACCTTTGGGAAATCCCAAACAATAGGATTTTAATCAATGGATGGGACCTCTGCGCTGGAGTCGCGACCATACGCCAGATAAGCTAGAAACCCCTTCTAGACCATGCGCCGAGCCTTAACATATGAAATAACACTGCGGGTGGCATGACCTTGGGTCCCTCTCCACTCTAGTCAGGGAAAATCTAGCAAAGCCAAGGTCACGATTTGGTGTGACAATCCAAGATAGCGTGATACGGGGACAACCAATCCATCCCCAAAATAACATCGAAGCCAACCATATCTAAGAGTAATAAGTCAACACGGGTCTCAAGACCCTCAAATACTACCACACTAGAACGATACACTCAGTCGACCACTATAGAATCACCCACCGGTGTATATACATAAACTGGAACGCTCAAGGCATCACTAGGCAAAACCAAGTATGGTGCAAAATAGGACGATACATATGAATATGTAGATCCAGGATCAAATAGCACTGAAGCACCACTATCACAGACCAAAATAGTACCTGTATTCACAGCATCTGATGACTCAGCCTCTGGCTGGCTGGAAAAGCATAACACCAGGACTGCGCCCCACCTGAACTATGTCTCTGGGAAGATCGGCTACTGGCTGACCCCCACCTCTGGCGGTCTGAGATCCACCTCTACGGTCCCTACCTCCACCTCTATGATCCCTACCCCTGCCTCTAGCTGGGTGGGCAAGATGTGGATCACATGATTCCCGAATCATAGGGCGAGGACCCTGTTGCTGCGAACTACCCAATGCACGAGGGAATAACCTAAAAATATAACTTGGGTCACCACAACCATAACATGCGCTCGACTGCTGATGATACTAGCCCTATCGACCTGTATGTCCTCCTGTGAAGGTCTGAAGTGGCGGTGTACTGAAGGACTGTTGATCCAAATAATGCTGATGAGAACCATCACCGCTTGGGGTACCATAAAAGACCTGGAGTGCTTACTTAAAGGGCCTCAGAGGATTGTGTCACGACCTAATTCACTAACCCAGTCGTGATGGCACCTCTCGTGAAGACAAGACCAGCCAGAACATTTCAGAACACCACTTAAAGCAGTTAGTAAGTTATATAACAGTTCGAATCTAAATTATTGATAATAATCAATATGAATGCAACCCCATACAGCCCGACCAGGGTGTCACAAGTCACGAGCATCAAGGAGTGACATTATTAAAATTTAAAAGTCTATAATACATAGAGTAAAATATGAGAATCAAGAAGAAGAAAAATCTTGGTGCCGCGAATACCAGCGGTCACCTTGCTTAGCTACGATAGCATTAGCTTCAATCCGCTACTAAGCCGCTACCGGGTGATCAGTACTTGCAACTGCACGCGAGGTGCAGAGTAATGTGAGTACTTCCACTCAGTGGTAATAAGAGAGAATAATATCTGAGCGATAAGAAAACACGTATAGGCACACCAAACTGCTATAAAGACAGAACCACCTTTTGAGAAAAACTAAAATACTAAGTAAAATCCATTTTGAAAATCTCAAGATCAGTTCAAAATCTCTTTTACAAAGTCTTTTTTTTTTAAATATCTCTTTTATTTTCAACAGCCTAGCATATGAATGCTATATCAAATAGAACACGCCAGCTCATAAGTATGCCCCTAGGGCACATTACTCCTTGACATATAACACCAGGGTATCTAGTCAACAAGGCAAGTAACAGTATGTATGCCAATGATATATGATACTAAATGTCGTGCCACGTAGTACAAACAGGAGTGAATGCATGAATGCAATGCAATGCACAGGACCGCTACAACGCGTAGCCCGATCCATGGGTACCCTGTGCTTACTAGGGGTGTGTACAGACTCCGGAGGTCCTCCTACAGCCCAAGATCTATAATATTGCGGCGTTCAGTCTGATCCATATATTACTACAACGGCATGCAATCCGATCCATATAATATACTACTATGGCGTGCAGTTCGATCCATGCAATATACTACTGTGGCGTGCAGTCCGATCCATGCAATATGCTACTGCGGTGTGCAGTTCGATCCATGCAATATACCACTGAGGCGTGCAGTCCGATCCGTGCATGTATATGCATATGCACACATAACACTCGAGGCTTGAAAGCCTCCTTACATCACTCTTTATGCCCTCACATGTGGCCCTCAGCCTCAATCAGTCCCCAAATAGTCTAAAGCCCCTCAGGCATCCGTAAAACAATAATACTCAACATAAAAAATAGTTAAAATATCAGTTAAAACTCCAAGTTTGAGAAAAATATAGCTGTGTTCATGAAACACTGCAAATCACATGGGCTGAGTTCAAATAATATTTCAAACAGCGAGGAAAATAGTGATGATAGTTCACAAAGAGTTCAAATAATCGGCAATAAGCCCCAAGTATGGCAATGAGCCCAAGTCATAATGATAATAACAAATCATTTACAATTTTGCGGAAAAACATACAATCGGGACGGACCAAGTCACAATCCCCAATGTTGCTCTACCCCAAGCTCAGGTCCAGCGTGCCAGTCACCACAATACAGCACTAAGATGTGCAAATCCAAGGGTTCAATCCCTCAGGATATCATTCCTAAGTATTACTCACCTCAAACCGGTGAAATTCCTCGCTCGCGATGCCTTCGCCCCTTAGATAGGCTTCCACGCGCTTCAAATATAACCAAAATCAGTACAAATATATCACGATATGCTAATATGTCAACACCCAATCAAAACAAATCGGAATATAACAAGAATCTCGAAACTAGCAAAACCCGAGTCCTGGGCCCGCTCTCGAAAAATACAAAACTTACATTTCTGGAATCCTCGTCTTGCCACGAGTTCATACATACCAAGAACTCCGAATGCAAGCTCAAATGACCTATCAAATCCCAATTTGGAATGTCAAAAACTCATGCCCTAGTTTCTTCAATTTCTTACCCAAATTGAGAGATTTAATGGATGATTCTTTGATTAAATGACAATTCTAGACAACGAGACTTACCCCAATCACTTCCCGTCGAAACCCTATTCAAAATCTACCAACAAGCCCTCAAGGTGGTGTAAACATGGTGGAAAATGAACCCAAGTCACGGATGAACTGTTGTGACGACCCGGCCTGTCGTCACATGTGTTATCGCCTCGTGTTCCTTGTTTTATGCTTCTATGTGCTTCATTATATGTGTTTGTAGAGTTTGAAGTGATTCGAGCAGAGTTTGGATGGAATTGACACAATTAGTCTCTTTAAGAGAAGGCTAATTTGGAAAAGTCAACCGGATGTTGACTTACAAGTTATAGGGCTCAAAATGGATTCCCGACAATTCGGCTAGTTTCGAGTGGTGATTTATGACTTGGGAGTAAAAATCAAAAATAAATTTGGAGGTTCGACGTAGAATGAGGCTTAAATTGGCTAAGTCTGAATTTTTGCAAATTTTGGTTGATAGGTGAGATTTTGATCCGGGGTCAAAATGGAATTCCGAGAGTTGTTATAGCTCTGTTAGGTAATTTTGGATATGTCTGCAAATTTCAAGTCAATCGGACATTATTTAGTCAGGTTTTTGATCTAATGAGAATTTCCGATGTAATAGTTGAACTTAAGCTTGAATCTGTCGTGATTTGATGGATTTTGTGTTAAAGGTTGTGTTTTTATGATTGGAAAATGTCTGTATGATGTTTTAGAGTAGGTTGGTGGTTTTGACAGGGGTCCCGGGGGCCTCGGGGTAATTCCATATGGTTGATCAGAGGTTTTGGGAGTTTGTTGCATGAAAACAACATTTAGCTTCTAGTATTTCTGCTTCTGCAGAAGGAGTGCCACGTATGCGGTGATCGCAGAAGCGGCGGATGAGCCGCAATAGTGGATCTTGAGGAAAGGCTGGGATCACAGAAGCGGAATCTTGATCGCATAGGCGGTTGACGCTGGGGCGGTTGTTTGACCGCATAAGCGGGCCCTGGAGTTTAAGTTGGACCGCGTAGGCGGTCGTGTGGCCATTAATGCGAAGGCTGCAGGAGTGGTCAGTTGGCCGCGTAAGGGGAAATCGGGCAGTTTTTATGAGTAACGATTTTGCGAGTTTGAGAACATTGAGACCTCGGGCTAAGGCAAATTTGGGAGCGATTTTGAAGAGGATTTTGGGGAAAAATATCAGGTATGGATTCTTGGACCTAGAATACGTCATTATAGTGAAAAAACATGGATTGTACACAAAGAATTCAAGGTTTTTGAAGTTAAAAATGGGGGTTAGAGCTTGAAACCCAAGTGAGTTTAAAGTGTTGATTTAACGGGTCAAATCGACTCCGATTCTTGTAAATTTGATATGTACGGACTCGTGGCAAGTTGAGGATCCCGGTGATGTGAATTCTGTATTTTTCAAGAAGTGGGCCCGGGGCTCGGGTTTTTACAACTTCGTGTTTATGGGTGTTTTTCGAGTGCTTTCAATTGGGTTATGTCCCATTAGCTTATTATAACATATTCCTTGTGGATTTGGTCAGATTCTGCACCCGAGGAGGGCGATTTGCGAGGAAGCGCAAGGCGAGCTAGGATTTTGGCCGGTTTGAGGTAAGTAATGGTTATGAATGATGTATTGAGGGTTAGAAACCCCGTATTTGCACTATGCGGGCTATGTTTAGATGAGACACCCGTCGCCTGATAAGCGTGGTGATGTATCTTCTGGGGACTCGGACTTGGTCCATCCTGATTGAGGACTTACTGTACTTCTTAACTGAGTTTGAGCTTGTGCCCATATATTTTGGGCTAGTTGCCATGTTTGGGGCCGTGTGCCGATCTGTAGAACTCCTAGGGAGAATGTTGAGCTGTTTGACCTTACTTTACCCATTGGACACATACCATGTGTCCTGCTTTTTGGCTGTTAATCATGAAATAAATTGGACGTAGTAACTTGAACCCTAAAGGCA
Organism: Nicotiana benthamiana; assembly: GCA_034376525.1. Taxonomy (NCBI): domain Eukaryota; kingdom Viridiplantae; phylum Streptophyta; class Magnoliopsida; order Solanales; family Solanaceae; genus Nicotiana; species Nicotiana benthamiana. The sequence continues at coordinate 70,557,466 of CM067338.1, read as the reverse complement.
AATAGCTATGGTTGAATACCCTGTATTAGCTAAGTGGGCCCGGGAGGCCAAGTCTATTTTGACATGAGAGGGGTCAAGAACCCCGTAGTGAGGGTATTTGATATATACTGAATCGGGATGCACGCTGCGGCACTATATATATTATATCGGACCGGTCTGCACGTCGTAGCACTATATATATATTATATTGGATTGGGCTGCACGCCGCAGCATTATATATATTATATTGGATCGGGCTGCAAGGCGCAACATTTTATATATTATTTTGGATCGGGCTGCACGCCGCAGTACTATATATATATTATATGGATCGAGCTGTGTGCTGCAACGTTATATATATTATATTGGATCAGGCTTCATGCCAGCAGCGCAGAGATGACTAGTCGGACAGAAAGAGAAGTAATTACGAGACTGCTCTCCCTGTTTAGCATTATTCACTGTCGTTGCTGTTGATTTTAGAACTGTATAGTGACTTACTGGATTTCTTTCTTTCAGTTGTTATTTATTGCTATTAATCACTGATTTGGAAGTGCTTACTCTACTCCATGCACCTTGTGTGCAGATACAAGGATCCTGGAGGCGTAGTTGTGACTTGATGTAGCCATTCAGACCCGTACCAGAGTTGTCAAGGTAGCTGCTGGCGTCCGCATGACCTGATCTCTCTTCTATCTATATTTTGTTTCCGTTTCTAGACTTTTCCTTTGTATTGGATACTGTTCGGTTGTATTAGAGGCTTTGACTTGTGACGCCGGATCTTTCGAGCTGTTATTACTTTTAATTACGTGTTTCGCAGTATTAACCTTATTTCAAACTGATATTTTATCTTGAAAATAGTATTTAAGTAAATGTTTTGGCTCAAAAATGTTTAAATGGTCGGGCTTTCCCTACAATGTGTTTGGCGCCATCATGATCGAGGTTTGGGTCGTGACAAGTTGGTATCAGAGCCTAGGTTACTAGGCCTCATGAGTCTTGAGCTGGTTTAGTAGAGTCTCGCGGATCGGTACGAAGACGTCTGTACTTATCCTTGAGATGCTGCATAACCTTTAGGAAAACGTCATATTCTTGAAATTCTTGTCCTGCGACTTTGTTGATCCGAGAACTAAATTTTTGCATGCTATTCTTTCGAAGATGGCAAGAACGTGTGCGATCGGACGTGGCAGAAGACTACCATAGCCACCCACTAGAGGCGGGGATGCGCCCGTGGTCGAGGTAGAGCCGCAGGGGCAGTACCAGTTGATCCACTCGTTGCCCCATTCAGGATCAGCCTCCAGCTGTAGAGGTCCCAGTAGCACATGCTCAGGCACTAGTAGTTCCTATTGTGATTTTGAGTCTTCAGGAGGCCCTGGCTCAGATCTTATCGGTTTGCACCGGCCTGGCTTAGGCAGTCTCAACTACTACCGCAGCTACATCCTAGACCGGGGGTGGTCATCAGACCCTCGTAGCTCGCACCCCTGAGCATGGTGTTCAGGATTTGTAGACCCCAGATGCACCACCAGTTCAGCCAACTGCCCCTGTTCAGCCGTTGCACCTGCTCAGCCGATTGTTCCAGCTCAGGGTGATGGGGTGCCAGTAATGCCAGATGACGAGCCGCGTCGTCTAGATAGGTTCAGCAGGCTTTCACCTTCTACTTTTAGCGGTGTTCCAAGTGAAGATGTCTAGGTGTTTCTCGACAAGTCTCGACGCATGCTTAGGACAGCAGGGATCTTGGAGACTAGTAGGGTATCTTTTACTACTATTCAGTTCTCAGGAGTAGCCTTTACCTGGTTGGAGGCATATGAGTGGCGTAGGCCGGCAGGTGCTGCACCACTGCCTTGGCAGGAGTTCTCCACTATCTTTCTAGAGAAGTGGGTGCCTCAACCTCAGATGGAGGAGTTGCGCAGGCAGTTTGAGTGTTTTCGTTATGGGGATATGTAGATACGCACTATGAGGTGAGATTTGTAGAGTTAGCACGATATGCTCCGTAGAGAATCAGAAAATTTGTGGACAAACTGATTTATCCTATTTGTATTATGATGACTCGTGAGATGGCCATGAGTCACACCTTTGAGGAGGCGGTGGATATAACCCGTGATGTTGATACGGCTCGCTGCCAGGAGAGAGAGGAGAGGAGGCCAAGAAGCCTCGAGGATCAGGTGGCTCTAGTGGTACTCCATCTAGGAGTCGGGGTTATTAGGGCTCTCAGCAGAGTAAACCATCTTTGAGTGCACTTCCAGCACAGAGTTCGTCTCATGCCCCATCTTTTCAGGGTTTGTCTCGGCCAAGTTCTTCAGTCAGCTACTCAGGTGCGAGGGGTTCCCTTCAGTCCCAGTCCCCAACGCTATGGAGTTGCTATGTGTTTGGCGAGTTTGGGAATTTGCGGAAGGATTGTCCCTGTCGTGCATCCAGTTCATCTCAACAGAGGGGCCAGCCTTCATCTTCTGGTCCAGTGTCTTCAGCACCCGCCCGCCAGCTAGGGGTGATGGTCAAGCAGTTAGGGGTGGCCCCGGAGGGGGAGGTTGATCCGGTGGTGGTCAGGCCTGTTGTTATGCTCTTCAGGGTAGGTCAGATGTTGTTGCTTCGGATGCTGTTATTACAGGTATTATTTCAGTCTGCCACAGGGATGCCTCAGCTTTATTTGATCCCGGATCCACATATTCTTATGTAACTTCTTACTTTGCTCATCACTTGGGGACTACCCGAGGGTGTTTAGCATTACATGTGCATGAATCTACCCTGGTGGGTGATATTATTATTGCGGACCACGTATATCAGTCCTGCCTTGTTACTATTGGGGGTCTGGAGACCCGAGTTGACTTGCTTCTATTGAGCATGGTAGATTTTAATGTTATTCTGGGCATGGAACTATCACCGTGCCATGCTATTCTGGACTATCACGCTAGGACAGTCACTTTGGCTATGCCGGGTATTCCGAGGATCGTGTGGCGTGGAACGACTGATTATATACCCAGTAGGGTAATCTCTTTCTTAAAGGCCCAGCGAATGGTTGGGAAGGGATGTTTATCACATCTATCCTTTGTGAGCGATGTTCGAGCCGAGGCTCCTATTCTTGATTCAGTCCTCGTGGTAAGGGAATTTCCTGATGTATTTCAGCATACCTGCCGCCAAACCGCCAGACAGGGATATTGACTTTGGCACTGATTTGGTGCCGGGCACTCAGTTTATTTCTATTCCTCTCTATCGTATAGCACTAGAAGAGTTAAAGGAGATGAAGGAGTAGCTGGAGGAGCTCCTAGATAAGGGGTTCATTCGCCCGAGTGTGTCGCCGTAGGGCGACCAGGGTTATTTGTAAAGAATATGGATCGCACAATGAGAATGTGCATTAGTTACAGATAGTTGAACAAAGTGACAGTGAAGAATAAGTACCCACTACCTCGTATTGAGGATTTGATTGACCAGCTTCATGGGGCAAAGGTATTCTCTAAGATTGATCTCTGTTCAGGCTATCACCAGCTGAAGATTAGGGATTCTGATATTATGAAGACATCTTTTAGGACGAGATATGGGCATTATAAGTTTTTGGTTATGTCATTTGGGCTGACTAACACCCCAGCCGCATACATGCACTTGATGAACAGTGTTTTTTGGCCGTATCTGGATTCTTTTGTGATCGTGTTTATTGCTTATATTCTGATGAACTCGCATAGCAACGAGGAGCACGCGCAACACTTTAGGGTGGTATTGCAGAGGTTGAGAGAGGACAAGCTTTATGAAAAGTTCTCCAAGTGTGAGTTTTGGCTTAGTTCCATGGCTTTTCTGGGACACGTGGTGTCCAATGATGGTATTCAGGTTGACCCAAAAAAGATCGAGGTGGTGCAGAGTTGGCCCATACCGTCCTTAGCTACTGAGATTCGGAGTTTCCTCGGTTTGGCGGGTTATTATCGCAGGTTCGTTCAGGGACTTTCATCTAATGCTTCTCCTTCGACGAAGTTGACGCAGAAGAATGCACCATTTGTGGGGTCAGACGAGTGCAAGGAGAGCTTCCAAAAGCTCAAGTCAGTGTTGACTACAGCTCTGGTGCTAGTTTTTCCATCCGCTTTAGGCTCTTATTTGGTATATTGTGATTCTTCGAGAGTTGGGATTGGATGTGATTTGATGCAGGTGGGTAGAGTTATTGTGTATGCTTTGTGTTAGCTTAAGCCTCATGAGAAGAACTACCATGTTCATGACTTGGAGTTGCCTACTATAGTTCATGCTTTGAAGATTTGGCGGCACTATCTATGTGGCATGTCCTGTGAGGTGTTCATGGATCATCGCAGTCTTCAGCACTTATTTAAGCAGAAGGACCTCAATTTGAGGCAGCAGAGGCGGATTGAGTTGCTCAAGGATTATGACATCACCATTTTGTATCGTCCGGGAAGTATGGGTAGCTTGGCGCACATTCTAGTTGGGGAGAGGCCCCTTGCAGTTGATGTTCAGGCTTTGACTAATCATATGGTGAGGTTGGATATTTCTGAGCCCAGTCGGGTGTAGGCTTGTGTGGTTTCCCAGTGTTATTTGTATGATCGCATCAAGGAGCGCCAGTATGATGACCAGCATTTGCTTGTCCTGAAGGAAAGGGTCCAGGATGATGATTCCAGAGACGTGACTATGAGTAGTGATGGTGTATTGCGGATGCAGGGCCGGATTTGCGTGCCCAATGTGGATGGGATCCGAGAGTTGATATTAGAGGAGGCCCACAGCTCGCGGTATTCTACTCATCCGGGTGTCGCGAAGATGTACCAGGACTTGAGACAACATTATTGGCGGAGGAGAATGAAAAAGAACATTGTGAGTTATGTGGCTAGGTGTCTCAATTGTCAGCAGGTCAAGTATGAACATTAGAGACCCGGTGGTTAACTTCAGCAAATGGATATTCCAGAGCGAAAATGGGAGAGGATTACAATGGACTTTTTGAGTGGTCTCCCTCGTACCTCGAGGAACTTTGATTATATTTGGGTGATTGTTGATAGGCTGACCAACTCTGCCCACTTCATTCCGGTATGTACCACATATTCTTCGGAGCGGTTAGCAGAGATTTTCATCCATGAGATTGTGCGGTTGCATGGGGTTCCAGTTTCTATTGTCTCAGACAGGGGTACTCAATTTTCTTCCCAGTTCTGGAGGACTTTTTATCGGGAGTTGGGCGCTCAAATTTAGATGAGCACGGCTTTCCATCCTCAGACGGACGGGCAGTCCGAACGTGCTATCCAAATATTTGAGGACATGTTGCGTGCCTGTGTTATTGGTTTTGGAGGTTCTTGGTCTGAGTTCTTTCCACTTGCGGAGTTTGCTTATAACAACTGTTATCATTCCAACATTCAGATGGCGTCGTATGAGGATTTATATGGTAGACGGTGTAGATCTCCAGTTGTCTAGTTTGAGCCCGGCGAGGCTAGACTATTGGGAGATTTAGTTCAGGATGCCTTAGAGAGAGTGAAAGTTATCCAGGAGATACTTCGTACAACTTAGTCGCGTCAAAAGAGTTATGTGAATCAGAAGGTTCAGGATGTATCTTATATGGTGGGGAAGAAGGATTTGTTGAAGGTTTCGCCTATGAAAGGCGTGATGAGGTTTGGAAATAAAGGGAAGTTGAGTCTGCGGTTCATTGGACCTTTTGAGATAATCAGGAGGACTGGGGAGGTGGCATATATGCTTGCTTTGCCACCCAGCTTGTCGGGGGTTCACCCGGTATTCCATGTTTCTATGCTGGGGACCTGTCTCATGTGTTAGACTTCAGCACGATCCAGCTGGATGAGGACTTGACCTATGATGTAGAGCCAGTGGCTATTTTGGGTCGACAGGTTTGGAAGTGTGGAAATAAGCCCCAAGTATGGCAATGAGCCCAAATCATAATGATAATAACAAATCATTTACAATTTTGCGGTAAAAACCAACAACTGGGACGGACCAAGTCACAATCTCCAACGGTGCTCTACCCCACACTCAGGTCTAACGTGCAAGTCACCACAATACAGAACTAAGATGTGCAAATCCGGAGTTCAAACCCTACGGATATCATTCCCAAGTATTACTCACCTCGAACTAGTGAAATTCCTCACTCGCGATGCCTCTGCCCCTTAAATTGGCCTCCACATGCGTCAAATATAACCAAAATCAGTACAAATATATCATGATATGCTAATGGGTCAACACCCAATCGAAAAAAATTGGAATATAATAAGAATCTCGAAACTAGCAAAACCCAAGCCCTGGGCCCGCTTCTCGAAAAATTACAAAACTTACATTTCTGGAATCCACATCTCGCCATGAGTTCATACATACCAAGAACTCCTGAATCCGAGCTTAAATGACCTATCAAATCCCAATTTGGAATGTCAAAAACTCAAGCCCTAGTTTCTTTCATTTCAAACCCAAATTCAGAGAATTAATGGATGATTCTTTGATTAAATGATGTTTCTAGACCAAGAGGCTTACCCGCAATCACTTCCCATCGAAACCCTATTCAAAATCTACCAACAAGCCCTCAAGGTGGTGCAATAATGGTGGAGAAATGAACCCAACTCGCGGATGAAATGTTGTCATGGCCCGGCGCATCATCACATATGTTACCACCCCGTTTTCCTTGTTTTATGCTTCTACATGCTTCATTATATGTTTTTGTAGAGTTTGAAGTGATTTGGGCGGAGTTTTGGATGGAATTGAGACAATTAGTCTCTTTAAGAGAAGGCTAGTTTAGAAAAGTCAATCGGATGTTGACTTATTAGTTATAGGGCTCGAAATGGATTCCCGATTATTCGGCTAGTTTTGGGTGGTGATTTATGACTTGGGAGTGAATACCAGAACTAAATTTAGAGGTTCGATGTAGAATTAGGCTTTAATTGGCTAAGTTTGAATTTTGGCGAATTTCAGTTGATAGGTGAGATATTGATCCGGGGTCACAATGGAATTCCCAGAGTTGTTGTAGCTGCGTTAGGTGATATTGGATATGTTTGCAAATTTTCAAGTCAATCGGACGTCGATTGGTCAGGTTTTTGATCGAATGAGAATTTCCAAAGTCATAGTTGAACTTAGGCTTGAATCCGTCGTGATTTGATGATTTGTGTGTTAATGGTTGAGTTTTTATGATTGGAACATATTCATATGATGTTTTAGAGTATGTTGGTGGTTTTGGTTGGGGTCCCGGGGGCCTCGAGGTAATTGTAGATGGTTGATCGGAGGGTTTGGGAGTTTGTTGCATGAAAACAACATCTGGCTTCTGGTATTTCCGCTTCTGTGGAAGGGGAGCCGCTTAAGCGGTGATCATAGAAGCGGCGGATGAGCCGCAAAAGCGGATCTTGAAGAAAAGTTGGGATCGCAGAAGCAGAATGTTTACCGCATAGGCGGTTACCACCGAGGTGGTCATTTGACCGCATAAACGAGCCTTGGAGCTTAAATTGGACCACGTAGGCGGCCGTGTGGCTGCTAAAGTGAAGGCCCCAGGAGCGGTCAGTTGGCCGCATAAGCGAAAATTGGGCAGGTTCTATGAACAGTGATTTCGCTAGTTTGATAAAGAGAAGCACATTTGGACCTCGGGCTAAGGCAAATTTGGGAGCGATTTGAAGAGGATATTTGAGAAAAACATCAGGTATGGATTCTTGAACCTAGAATACAACATAATTGTGTAAACACATGGATTGTACACAAAGAATTCAAGGATTTTGAAGTAAAAAATGGTGGTTAGGGCTTGAAACCCAAGTGAGTTTAAAGTGTTGATTTGAGGGATCAAATGGACTCCCTTTCTTGTAAATTCGATATGTACGCACTCGTGGCGAGACGAGGATTCTGTTAAATTTTGTAATTTTTTGTGAAGTGGGCCCAGGGTTTGGGTTTTGACAATTTTGTTTTTTTTGGGTGTTTTTCGAGTTCTTTCTATTGGTTATGTCCCATTAGCTTATTATAACATATTCCTTGTGACTTTGGTCAGATTCTACACCCGAGGAGGTCGATTTGCGAGGAAAATACAAGGAGAGTTAGGATTTGGCTGGTTTGAGGTGAGTAATTATTATGAATGATGTACTGAGGGTTTGAAACCTCGCATTTGCACTATGCGGTGTTATGTTAAGATGAGACATGCGACGCGTGATGAGCGTGGTGATGTATCTGCTGGGGACTCGGACTTGGTCTATCCCGATTGAGGACTTACTGTACTTCTTGACTGAGTTTGAGCTTATGCTCGTATATTTTGGGCTAGCTTCCATGTTTGGGGCCGTGTGTCGATCTGTAGAACTCCTAGGGAGCATGTTGAGCTGTTTGACCTTACTTTACCCATTGGACACATACCATCTGTCCTGATTTTTGGCTATAAATCATGAAATAAACTGGACGTAGTAACTTGCACCCTAAAAGGCAATATGTAGGGTTGAATACCCTGTTTTAGCTGAGTGGGCCCGAGAGGCCAAGTCTATATTGACATGAGAGGGTTCAAGAACCCCGTAATGAGGGTATTTGATATATAACGGATGGGGATGCACGCCGCAACACTATATATTGTATTGGATCGGACTGCACGCCGCAACACTATATATAATATTGAACCGGGCTGCACACCGCAACATTATATATATTATATTGGATCGGGCTGCACGCCGCAGCATTTTATATTATATTGGATTGGGCTGCATGCCGCAGTATTTTATATATTATATGGATCGGGCTGCACGCTGCAGCATTATAGCGCTTGGGCTGAAGGAGCCCCTTCGGAGTCTGCACACAGCCCCAGTGAGCACAGTTATATATTATATTGGATCGGGCTGCACGCCGCAACAATAATACATATATTGGATCAGGCTGTGCGCCGCGACATTTTATATATTATATTGGATCGGGTTGCGCATCGTAGCGGAGAGATGACTAGTCGGACGGAAAGAGAAGTAATTACGAGGCTGCTCTCCCTATTTAGCATTATTCACTGTCGTTGCTGTTGATTTTAGAACATTATAGTGATTTTACTGGATTTCTTTCTTTCGGTTGTTATTTATTGCTATTACTCAGTGAGTTGGAAGTACTCACTATATTCCCTACAGCTTGTGCGCAGATACAAGGACATTGTGATTTGATGTAGCCTTTCAGTCCTGTAACGGAGTTTTCAAGGTAGCTGCTGGCGTCCGCAAGACCTTATCTCTCCTCTATCTATCTTTTGTTTCCGTTTCTAGAATTTTCCTATGTATTGGATACTGTTTGGTTGTATTATAGGCTCTGACTTGTGACGTCGGATCTTTCAGGCTGTTATTACTGTAAATTACGTGTTCCGCAGTATTAACCTTATTTCAAATTGAGATTTTATCTTTGAAATAGTATGTAAGTAAATGTTTTGGCTGAAAATTGTTAAATGGTCAGGCTTGCCTTACAAGGTGTATGGCGCCATAACGACCGGGGTTTGGGTCGTGACATATGTTCAATAAAAACCCCTTCTGCGCATGCCGATTTTTGCTTATGCGGTCATACCTCTGCTTATGCGGCTCTCGCTTTTGCGTCCTTTCCGCTTTTGCGGTCCAACCTTTTCTCCGAGGGACCGCTTTTGCGGTCAACTACTGCTTACGCGGTCACTGCCTATGCGGTTATCCTTCCGCATTCGCGATCCCATCTACGCGAACGCGATGCTTTACCCCCCAGAACGACGCAACGCAACCTCGAGCTACACGAACTCCATGACTAATTTCTAGGCCTCTCAAATTTACTCTACGCGTTCGCGTGCACCACCACGCGAATGCGATGCTTTAAGGTCTGCAACATATGACAGCAAAAATCTGATCTCTATACAAGCTAAAAATGATCTGTTTGAAGCTCCGAACTCACCCTGAGGCCCCCGGGATCCCAACCAAAACCACCAACATACTCCAAAACATCATAAGAACATGTTCCAATCATAAAAAACAACCTTTAACACAAAAATCATCAAATCACGACGGTTTCAAGCCTAAGTTCAACTATAACTTCCGAAACTCGCATTCGATCAAAAACCCGACCAAACGACACCCGAATGACTTGAAAAATTGTAGAAATATCTCAAATCACTAACGAAGCTACTGCAACTCTCTGAATACCATTTCAAACCTCGGATCAAAATCTCACCTATCAATCGGAATCCGCCAAAATTTAAAGTTTGCCAATTCAAGCCTAATTCTACAGCGGACCTCCAAATTCAATTCTGATCGCTCTCCTAAGTCATAAATCATCTCCCGAAGCTAATGAATCATCGAAAATCACATCCGAGCCTTCTAACTCACAAGTCAACTTCCGGTTGACTTTTCCAAAACAAGCTTCCTTCTAAGAGTACATGTGTCTTATTTTCAACCAAAACCAATTCAATTACACCCGATCGACTCTAGTACTGATATTGAAACATGAAGCAACACAATAAGGGGGCGGGGTGTCACAAAGTCGGGTCGTCACATCCTCCCCAACTTAAACAAACGCTCGTCCTCGAGCGTACCCAGAGTTATACTAGAAGCAACCCAATAGCTAAATGTCCTTACCAAGCATATACTCGGGGTGATCCCACGTGACCCTGTCTCACATAGGTCCGATAACATAACATAGACGGAATTTCACAAAACATCTTAACCATAAACCACATTTCACTTCCCGAAATCATGCACCAGATCAGAACCCATGTCTATACTTAGAATAAACCCAAACCAACTGTAATAACCCATACTCGCCACTCTAGGTGAGACCATATGATATATTACACAACCCAAACACTCGAGACGATGGAATCTATTCCCAGCAATTGCCCACAATATACTACTTATTGTCTTATCCCAACACCTTCATATACTGCCAACGACAATTGAAACACGCGATAACCAAACCAATATCTCAGATCACCCATTCATGAGTCCATTTCCCTTCTTACTGATACTAAAACCGGATTTCATAGCCAAACCTCGATATTACCTTTTTAACAACATGAAATCAAATATGCTCGTTCTCATTAATGACTCCAACGATCATCTCAACTACGACACGCCACTCTGGTGATATGACACCTCATCTCCGGCCTAAGCCACAACGTGCTCAACAGAGGAACCAATAAGAAACGATCTGAACACACTCAAATCATGACAACTGACTCAAACGAAAGAGCTGTAATTCAAACCTCAGAACGATCATAACACAGAACTGAGATCCCATCTCACATCATAGAATTAAAGTACCTGAATCCTCCTCGAAAGGTTATAACATCATGTGGCCTTGCCACAACGCGCGATCCTATCCAAACGCTATTACCCACGAAGCACCTCAGAAACCAGGAAGTACGGTATACAAAGTAGCATATAGAAAACCATTCTCCATATCACACTGTTGCGGCGTGCAACCCGCTCCAGATAACATACCCGTGGCGGTATGCCACCGGATACCATACCCGTGGCGGCGTGCCACCCGATCTGCACACATATCTCATAAGCGGAGATGCTAATCAAGTAAATTTTGCTCATTACAATAAACACATATAGCCTCATGCCCGGCCGCAAGAAACGCATCTGAAAAGTCCCTCCATACCGGAACTGAATCAATGGTAGAAACCTCTGCACTGACATCTGCCATGAAGGCCCAATTAACAAAGCAATACTTTTCAACCGTCCATTGGTCTTTGGAATATAAACTACTCTACTAGAACAATAATTCGATGCACCTTACCACGCATCTTGTAGCCTTTTTCAGACATAGTCCATAACACATTAGTCTAGACAACCTGATATTGGGACAACCAGTCCTCAATCTAATATCATAACCCAAATTTAACATACCAAGCAAAGAAAGATCCACTCAGACCTCCTGTTCCCAACAACTACTATATGATGTCGATGCACATGACCCACAACCACCGCATGGTTGGATCACAAGAACTTCTAGTCTTCAACACATATAACGCATGAATCACCATGCATCATCCCACCCTCCGCCGTACGAATACATAACACACATCAAGTATCTATTCATTCACCGAAAGATATTCAAAATTTCTTGCGCCATCAACAAACTAAAATGTCCGCAGTCGATCCAACAAGAAAATATCGCAATACTATTGACGTATCATCAATTTACATCAACTTAATAATCTGAAGATCGATTCATTACTCACACGATGCTGCCTATGCTACTCAAGAATTTAATGATTTCCCATTATGAACCACACCACAATCTTGAACACGCAAATCTCAATTCTCCATATCATAACACATAGACCATACCACACTAGGATAACATGAGGACTTCTATCTCTCTCATGTGCCGCAGACATCGACGCACTCAACTAGTCAAGAAATATCATGATCCCATATAGGAGAAAAATTATTACACACTCCATGCTTCGCATACCCATCTTCAAACCACGGTAAAACATATTAAGAACTCTTTCTCCCAATTCCATTGCAAAAGCTAAACTGCCAGGATTGAATCCTTCTACCCAAACCAAGCTAAGCAACTACCAGCATGCAAGAGCTTTGCTGCATAATTCCTGTAAGGCTCATTGCCTCAATAACATACAATAATTAATCATACTCTTACCATACCCATTCGGTTTATTATCAAGTTATTCCATTTATCTAATTTCTTTCCTGATTCATCATTAATTTGATATTCTCCCTTGTTGTAGCACCACAACACCTCAACTCAGGTTACCACACGAGACTCGCACATAAGACCACACTATCTAAGACCCATAGGCCACTGAATATCCTCTCGAACGCTTCCCAAAAATACAATATTCTAGAATGCTTTACCTTGAAGAACTTCCTGCGAATCTGAATTTGTTACCATTACCTTCCAAATACGGATTCATAGAATCCCATGATTAACATAAAATACCACAAGTCTTGATCTTTTCTAATGAAAACACAGTCTCTAGACACATACACAACTTAAGACACCTGATTTATACGTGCAAAATCTTGAACATAGTAAAACCATTCTCGAGAGTCATTCACTCTTATTCAGTTGTAATTCACCTGCCCTAAATGAACGGAACCACTCGTGCCTTATTAGTACTCAGACACCGCAGAACATGATTTCATACAGATACAACAACTATCTTTCTTCTCTATACATTAAGCATTATTTATCAACAGTTGCTCAAAACATCCTAGTATTTCCTCACATTTACGAAAGCACCATATAACCTTTGTAGAAAGTTTTCCTTCATACGTGCCATCCTGGGCTCAATTCCTGTAACCAGAACTGATCCTCCATCATACCTCAAAACGGAACCAACATAGCATATAACCATGTAATCAGCTGACCAACAGCAACCTCCCCAACTTGGCTCGAAGCCATATATTAAGGCATTCTTAACAACTCATAACACTTTTACTCTGATAATGCCACAATGTGATCGAGCTCAAATAATTTACAAGTTTTGTGAATACACATATCATCTAGCAATAACATTATCTGCAAACCTCGCATTCATTTCCACATCAGCTGAGTCCACTTTCTTAAGCGTCCCCAGTTCTTCAAAATACAACCCATACCCTTGAATTACACATGAAATATTTTACATACACATAAGGATCATACCGCTCAAAACCCTCCGTAGGATATAACCCACCTGCTTCACCTCATTTCAATATTTCCACATACCTTCCACGATCATATGTGTAATACACCGCCAATTAGTCTTTCTGAGTCTGAACTCATACCGCCACATGTATTGCACCTCACTTTTCAGCTAGGGGATATGAAATTATTCTTCACGCGCCCATGCCTCGGCTACACAACTGACCGCAATAGAAAATGAACTCTTAACAGCTCATCAGTTATCCATCAGACTTCTTCGTCACTACCAAAATTATTTAGATACACCTCGTAGTACTAACATACTCATCACATGGATATCCAGCCTCCATTCCGGCTAATAAGAACAACGTTGAACATATAATTTCAAAACACTTATTCAGACAATTAGTACCTCGGTGCTCAAGCCATAGGCAAATATTCTGCCTCAAGTCCTCCAGACTGGCCCAACATGAACTCACGGAGATTACCTCTCGCCCCTCGATCGGGGAATCACAAGACATCAAGGCATATATACTACTAAGCGCTCACGTGCGCATACAGACATGTGAAATGAATTTCCAAGAGTTATCTCAAACAGAATCAAGTATGCACGACAAGAATTCCAAGAATGGAAGTTTTCCTAAAGGTTCTGCATACTCTCGAGGATAAATACAGACGTCTCTGTATCGATCCGCGAGACTCTACTAACCTTGCTCATGACTCGTGAGACCTAGTATCCTAGGCTCTAATACCAACTTGTCACGACCCAAATTCCATACCCGGTCGTGATGGTGCCTCTCGTGAAGACAAGGCCAGCCAACAACCCCAAATCCTCTTTAGACAGCTATAAAACATAAATGAATAGAAATACTACTTAATGGCATTTAACTATGAAATTTCATTCCAATACAACCCGACCAGGTTGTCACAAGTCACGAACATCTAATGAACAGGGACACTACAATTGGGGCAACAAAATATATATACAAGGTAAAACTGGAATACAAAGATGGAGTGTGGTGCCGCGAACGCTGGCGGTCACTTTGCTCGACTACCACAATGAGGCCTCCTGCTAATAACCCACTACCAGGTGAACAATACCTGCAACTGCACGCAAGGTGCGGGGAGTAAAGTGAGTACTTCCAACTCAGTGGTAATATGAGTGAAAAATATCTGAGTGATAAGAAAACACGAATGAGCACACCAAAGTGCTATTAAAGACAGAACAACCCTTTTTGAGAAAAATCGAATTACTGTGAAAAAAATCCCTTTAGAAAATCTCAAGATCAGTTCAAAAATCTCTTTTGACAATATGCTTTTTCAATAGTTGCAAAGGAAATTCCAACAAGTAGGAAATAATAAGAAACATGCCCCTCAGGCTCAATATCAACCTCTCATCACAGTATCAGCCCCGAGGGCTCACTCCAAACTCACAACATCCAACATTAGCCTCTCGGGCTCAGCACTCCTTAACATATAACACCAGGGTATATGGTCAACAAGGCAAGTAACAGTATGTATGCCAATGATATATGAGTGCTAAATGGCATGCCGCGTAGTACAAACAGGAGCAAATGTGTGAATGCAAAGCAATGCACATGACCGCTACGGGCACGTAGCCCGATCCATGGGTACCCTGTATTCACTGGCGGTGTGTACAAATTTTGGAGGGGCTCCCACAGCCCAAGCGCAATAATAATGTGACGTGTAGTCCGATCCTTATAATGTACTACTGCGACGTGCAGTCCGATCCATATAATGTACTATTGCAGCGTGCAGTCCGATCCATGCAATATGCTACTGCAGCGTGCCGTCCGATCCATGCAATATGCTACTACAGCGTGAAGACTGATCTATGCAATATGCTACTGTGGCGTGCAGTCCGATCCATGCATGTATATGCACATGCACACATAACACTCGAGGCTTGCAAGCCTCCTTACATCATCTTCATTCCCTCACATATGGCCCTCAACCTCCATCAGTCCAAAATAGTCAAAAGCCTCTCAGGCATTCGCAAAACAAATATACACAGCTCAAATGATAATTCAAATATCGTCTAAAACTCCAAGTTTAAGTAAAATATAGCTGAGTTCATAAAATAGTGTAAATCACGCGGAGTGAGTTCAAATAGTATTTCAAATAGTAAGGAAAACAGTGATGATAGCTCACAAAGAGTTCAAACAACCGGCAATAAGCCCCAAGTATGGTAATGAGCCGAACTCATAATGATAACAACAATACAATTGCAGATACGCGGTATGAACCAACAACAAGGACGGAACAAGTCACGATCCCCAATGGGGTTCTACCCCACGCTCAGGTCCAGAGCACAAGTCACCAGAATACAGCACTAACACATGCAAATTTGGGGTTTCAAGCCCTCAGGATATCATTTCCAAGTATTACTCAACTCGAACCAGTGAAATCTCAAGCTCGCGACGCCTTTGCCCCTCAAATCGTCCTCCACACGCATCGAATCTAGCGAATACATCACAATATGCAAATGGAAAAATACCCAACCGAAAATGATCAAATTATAGCAAGAACCTCGAAACTAGCAAAACCTGAGCCTCGGGCCCACTTCTCAAAAAATTATGAAACTTACATTTCGGTATCCTCGTCTCGCCCCGAGTCCGTGCATACCAAGAACTCCCAAATCCGAGCTCAAATGACTTATCAAATCCCAAATTGAAATATATAAAAACTCAAGCCCTAGTTCTTCAATTTTTTGCTTTAATTCCATGAGTTTACAGGTTAATTCTTCAATAAAAAGATATTTTGCGTCCATAAAACTTACCTCCAATCAATCCCCTTCGAAACCCTCTTCATTTGCTGCCAAAAATCTCTCAAGGTGCAGAACAATGGAGGAAAAATTGCTTTGGCTCGCGAAATAAAATGACTTAAATCAATTCTGCCCAGGTGTAAATTTACCCTACGCGAATGCGATCCAAGACCTACATGTTCGCGATGACCAAATTATGTTGACCCCAATTATCCTTACGCGAACTCAACTACCAACCCGCGATCGCGATGACTACTTACTCATGGCATCACATCCCTTCTACACGAATGCGATGCTTTACTCTCCAGAACGACACGAACGCGACCTCGAGCTACGCAAATGCGATGGATAATTTCCAGGCCTCTTAAATTTACTCTACGCGTTCGCGTCCACCACTACGCGAATGCGATGCTTTAAGGTCTGCAACATATGACCGCAAAAATCTGATCTCTATACAAGCTAAAAATGATCTGTTTGAACCTCCGAACTCACCCAAGGCCCCTAGGACCCCAACCAAAACAACCAACCTACTCCAAAAAAATCAGACGAACATGTTCCAATTATAAAAACACAACCTTTAATACAAAAATCATGAAATCACGACGGATTCAAGCCTAAGTTCAACTATTACTTCTGAAACTCACCTTCGATCAAAAACCCGACCAAACAACGTTCGAATGACCTGAAAATTTGCAGACATATACAAAATCACCTAACGAAGCTATTGCAACTCTCGAAATTCCATTTTGACTCTCGGACCAAAATCTTACCTATCAATCGAAATTCGCTAAAGTTTAAACTTCGCCAATTCAAGCCTAATTCTACACCGGACCTCCAAATTCAGCTCCGATCGCTCTTCTAAGTATTAGATCATATCTCGAAGCTAACGGAATCATCGAAAATCACATCCGAGCCTTCTAACTCACAAGTCAACTTCCAGTTGACTGTTTCAAAATAAGCTTCCTTCTAATAGGCCATGTGCCTTATTTTCAACCACAACCAATTCAATTAGACCCGATCGACTCTAATACAGATATTGAAACATGAAGCAACACAATAAGGGGGGGAGGAAATGGAGCAGTGATACATAAGACGACGGGTCGAGTCGTCACATATACACATATTATATACGAATTATATATAAATTATACATCATTCAATTTTTTAATTTAAGTGATCGTGTGAGAACATATTTAGGTTGACTAGATAAAGCCAAAAGAAAAATATGAAATAATTCAATCAACGAAAAAAAATATAAGTAAAGCTCATATGTAGACAATTTTTATTAAAACTCATCATTTTATAGACAAATAAAATAATATTTTGTAACAAAAGAAAAAATGATAAAAAATAAGATAAAAGAAAATAAATATAAAAAAATGATAAGAAAGATCTAAAAACGAGAAATAAAAGATGGCAACAAATTTCTTCTTATGTTTCATCTTTGTGAGCATAAACATTTTGAAAGTTAATCTCACCGATTTCAAATATATGCTTTTCAGCACAAATACATAGATTATAAGATAAGAATATCTTAGAATTTTTTTTTTAATTTAAATTATGTGTTGTTTTTAAAAAATCACTATTCCTAATAAAACTGGTATGATATTTGAATTTAAATTAGAATGCAGTTGAGTAGTTTACATTGAGGTTAAGCCAAGTATGTTGTCGAAAAATAAACTGTTTGGAAGTAGAAACAAGAGATCATATATTTGGGCCATGTGAACATATTACTCAAGTATGGAGTAAAAAGTGAAACTGGATTGGTAGGCAATTTTTGGAAGTCAGCAATTGGCAGTAGTTCCTGTAATGGGTAATATCTGAAGCCAAAGGAAGAACTCAGCATGCACAGGTGTTTAGAATAATATTTGCAGAAGTAGCTTTCCACATATGGATTATCACTACCCTAAACCGGTCCGGTCGTGATGGCGCTTCTCATGAAGACAAGGCCAGCCAAACCAACACTCACATTAACCCTTTAAGAATTAAGAGTGGTTTTTAAGCCTTTAATTAAACCATGTTTCATGATAAAATTCTGAATAACATTGCGGAATAAAAATACAAGCCCGACATCGGGTTGTCACTAATCATGAGCAACTATCAAGGTCTGAATACAATAACAGTCTAAAAATGTACTAATTACAATAATAGCAATAAGGTGGTTGTAACGACCTGGCCCAACACTGTGTGAATATTTTTCGCTTTGGGCCTAGTCCGCAAGGATTTGTTCCCGGCGAACTTAGTTACCCCCAAAACACGTCCACACATGTTGTCCAAGGCCTTACTAATATAGCCCAGGACTCCCCCTCTCATTTCCGATGTAGGACTCCTGTGAGCTACAGTAAAAAAGTTACCATTGCACTCACCCTACCAACAAAGGAACAATATCCTTGTTGTGGGTACCCACCCATCGTACACTAGAGAGTCGACTCTGATACCAACTGTAATGATCCGGCCCAACATTGTGTGAATATTGTCCGCTTTGGGCCTAGACCTCACATATTTGTTATTGGGGAACTTAGTTACCCCCAAAACGCGTCCACACATGTTGTCCAAGGCCTTACTAATATAGCCAAGGACTCCCCATCTCATTTCCGATGTGGGACAAGTTACCACTACACTAATGTGACAACCCGGCCCATCCTCATGTAATTTACCGCCCCTTTTCCCTCATATTATATTTCTTTATGCTTCATTAGGTGATCGAGTAGAATTGGATGGGTTTTAGGTGGAAATGAGACATTTAGTCTCTTAAAGAAAAGCTTGTTTTGAAAAAGTCAACCGGATGTTCACTATTGAGTTAGTGGTCTCGGATGTGAATTCTGATGTTTTAGTTAGCTTTGGGGGATGATTTATGACTTAGAAGTGCGATCGGAATTGATTTTGGTGTTCCGGTGTAGAATTAGGCTTGAATTGGCGAAGTTACTATTTTGGCAAATTCCGGTGAATAGGTGAGATTTTGATCTCAGGGTCGAAATGGAATTCCGAGAGTTGCAGTAGCCCCTTTAGGTGATTTTAGATATATGTGAAAAGTTTCAAGTCATTCGGAGGTGTTTAGGTTAGGTTTTGGGTCAAATGTGAAATTCAGAAGTTTTTAAGAAACTTAGGCTTGAATCCGATTTGAATTGATGATTTTTAGTGTTATTTGATGTGGTTGGATGATTGGAGCAAGTTTGTATGATGTTTTTGGGTATGTTGGTGTTTTTCGTTGAGGTCCTGGGTGCCACGAGGAAATTTCGGATGGCTAAACGGAAGAATCTTGGCTTGGAATATTGCAGAAATACAACAATTGTTGCAGGCTACTTTTAGCCTTCGCATTCACGGAGGGGTCTTCGCATTCGCGTAGTTGTAGTTTCTGGGCAATCGCGTTCGTGATAGTGGGCTCGCGTCCACGTAGAAGGGCCAAGGGGCCATGCCTAGTTGTTCTATCACGACCCAGATTTCCCACCATCGCGAGTCGTGATGGCGCCTACTGTCAGAGCTAGGCAAGCCAAACAACACAACATTTCTACTTATTTCATTTAAACAATTATAATAAACTGAAACAATAATCAAAGAGAAATACTTTTAAATGCTTAAATAACTTAAAGCGAAAATAAAAAAGTTTCAAAATACACTTCTACCCACTATCTGGTGTCACTACTCACGAACTGCTATGGAATACTAAAACGAGAGTCTGAAAGAAATACATAGAAGAGTCTGTCTCTGTATAAGGGAAACAACTAATAATATAGAAGGGACTCCGGCCTGCGGACGCCAGCTAGGCTGCCTCGGAAATCCCTGGACAGAAGTCGGCGCACGAGAAAATACCTCTACTGAGGTCCAACAGCTGCTCCCGGATCTGTGCAAAAAGATGCACAAAGTGGAGTATCAGCACAACCGACCCCATGCGTTGGTAAGTGCCTGGCCTAACCCCGGCAAAGTAGTGACGAGGATAGAAAGGACCTACCATAAATGACCGGTACAGATATATGTGCAATAACAGGAAGTACACGAATTTAAAAAACTAAGAGGGAGGGGAGCATTCTATAGGGTACGACGGTTTAAATATAAAAATCATCGGATAAGAAGTAAAGCCATACAACAACAACTGACAAGGGGAAACACAGGAAAGCCCTACATACAAAAACAATATACTTGATCCATACTCTGTTGCGGCGCGCAACCCGATCCTCAAATATATCCGTTGTGGCGAGCAATCTGATCCTCAAATATATCCATTGCGGCAAGCAACCCGATCCTCAAATATATCAGTTGCGGTGAGCAACCCGATTCTCAAATATATCCATTGCGGCGAGCAACCCGATCCTCAACATTTAAAACAGTTGTGGTGTGCAACCAGGTACTCAACAATTAATACCGTTGCGTCATGCAACCCGATCCTCAACAATTAATACTGTTGTGGTGTGCAACCCAATCCTCAATAACTATCAATAATAACTCACCCAAACAACATCCGCAACTCAGTTGCGAGGGGAGTAACCACAAATAAAATGTCACGACCCAATTTTCCCACCATCGGGGTCGTGATGGCGCCTACTACCGGAGCTAGGCCAGCCAACCCTTTTAAAACATTTCACAAGCTTAATCTAAAGAGTATAATAATTGAAACAAATAATTAAAAATGCATGGAAGACTTTTAACGAAAAAGATAATAAAGTGCAAAAGTTTGTAACAAGTCTCTACCCAGTATCAGGTGTCACCACTCAAGGACTACTAAGGAGTTCTAAAAACATCAGTATGAAAGGAAATACATATAACTGTTTGTTCCAAACACAATGGGACAACAAAATGAATTAAGGATAGAGAGGACGTTGGGTCTGCGGACGCCTGCATGCTACCTCATTGTCTCTCGGCTCAGAATGCTAACACTTGCACCGCTGCTGCTACTGCTGACCGAATCCTGTATCTATGCAAAAAGAGCATATAGTGTAGAATCAGCACAACCGACCCCATATACTGGTAAGTGCCTGGCCTAACCCAGGTGAAGTAGGACGAGGCTAGATAGGACTACCATATAAACCTGTGCATTTCCACATATATGGGCAATAGAAGAGGATACATGAATTTAGACAATTAAGAGGGAGAGGAGCATGCTGTGGGGGGTATCACTCTTCCTCACCCAATCAATAGAATAAAGTAAATCCATGGTTACACGCATCACCCATCGTGCTTTATCACTCTTCCTCACCTAGTCCATAGTACGGAGTAAATCAATGGCCACACGGCATCACCCATCGTGCTTTATCGCTCAGCCTCACCCAAGCAATGATAATAAGTAAATCAATGGTTACACGGCATCACCAATGGTGCTTTATCGCTCAGCCTCACCCAAAAACTAATACTAAGTAAATTAATGGTTACACGGCATCACCCATCGTGCTTTATCGCTCATCCTCACCCAAACAATAGTCACAAATTATAGGGCGAAGGTATAAATGAAACTGTAATAATAACCTCAAATAGGGGGACAGAAGCAATAGATGAGTCCCGGCAAGGGTACAACTAATGGCTCAAATATCCCGGCAAGAGAGAATCCAAGTAATACATAAATCCCGGCAAGGGAATAAGCACAGCACTCTCGCTTGTAAACACTTAGCTGCCAACAAGTTCTAAGTCGAGCCAATGCTCCACAATTATACAAATCACTATTATCCTCAACCATTTATTTGATGTGAACTAAAGCAATTCCAACAAGAAACCGTATCATATTATTCGAAATAAAGGCAATTAAGACCCACGGTCATGCTAGACTTGGGTGCATAGGCAACCGTCACCAGGCCTAAACACCGACTCCACACTTAGCACGTAGCAAGTAGTATCCTAATCCTATTCCCTCAATCCAAAGTTAGAACAAACACTTACCTCGAAAGCTCCAAACTCAACTCATGCCTCTAGGATAGCATTACCCCTCGAATTCGCCACAAAACCGGTCTAATCTAATCATAATTTACTCAAATATATCAGCAAATGCTAGTTAAATCAACTTGATGCATAAAAATGAATTTCTCAAAAGTTTTGCCCAAAAGTTCCCAAAATGCCCTCGAGCCCACCCGAGATTCGAACCAAAAATTGGGGTAGCCATTCCCCCATGAGTTCATATATGTAATTTGTTTTTAAATCGGGCCCCAATTTTAAGAAAACCTAGGTTCTACCCCAAATTCCCATTTTTACCCATTGAAAGCTCTGATTTTAAGATGAAATCATGATAAAAGATGTTAAAGATTGAAGAAATTGAGTAAAACCTGACTTACAATTGATTTGGGGAAGAAAAGTTGAGAGAAAATCGCCAACATAAGTTTGGGTTTTGAAAATATGAAGAATGAGGTTTAAAATTGTCCATGTCTGAATATATAGGTGCAGGTATCAATGCGAAGATTTGTTCGCAATTTGCGAACTCAGCAGGCTAGGGAAATGCGAGATTTTAGTTCGCAATTGAAAACTATGAAGGGTTCTGCAGAGTTCACATTTGCGAATTCTAGGCTACAAAGGGGAGTTTCGTAAATGCAAACATTTGTTTGCAAATGCGAACTCTAGGCTACAAAGGTGAGTTTCGCAAATACGAACATTTGTTCGCAAAATGCGAACTCTGGGCTACAATGGGGAGGTTCGCAAATGTGAAAATTTGCTCGCAAATGCAAACTCTAGGCTACAAAGGGGAGTTTCGAAAATGTGAACATTTGTTCGTAAATGCGAACTATGGGCTACAAAGGGGAGTTTCGCAAATACGAACATTTGTTCTCAAATGAGAATTCTATGATACAAAGGGGGACTTCGCATTTGCGAACACTGCAGGTCAGGCATACTTGCAGCTTTCAAACATTCCAGAAATGAACTCGCGGCCTATCCAAAACTCACCCGAGCCCTCAGGGCTCCAACCCAAACACGCACACAATCCCAAAAACACCCTGCGGACTTACTCGTGCGATCAAATCGCAAAAATAAGATCATTTACATAGAATCAAACCTCAAAACATAAGATTCCTACCAATTTTCCATAAAACTCTTATTTTTCATTTTCAAGTCCGAAACATTTCAATTAACGTCCGTTTTCAAACAAACTTTACAGATACCACTTAATGCTCATTTAAGACTTGTACCGGGTGTCGGAACCAAAATGCGAGCCCAATACCATCACTTTCGAACTCATTTTCATTTCAATTTCTCATATAAATTTTCAGATAAATATTTCTTTCAAAAATATCGTACTCGGGCCTGGGACCTCATATTTCGACTACGGAAATATGTCTGGATCCCATATTTTTCTACGGACCCTCCGGGACCGTCATATCATGGGTCCGGGTCCATTTACCCAAAATGTTGACCAAAGTCAACCATATCAATATTAATATTAAAATTTATAGTTTTTAACACAAAATTCAGATATTTCCACATAAATATTTTCGGCTTCGTGCCCGGACTGTGCATGCAATTCGAGGCGTCCAAATAAGAGGTTTTCAAGGCCTCGAAAGCACAAAAAAGGGAGAATTATGGTGATGACACTTTGGGTCGTCACATCCTCCACCTCTAAAACAAGCATTCGTCCTTGAACTGACAAAAGAATGAAGTACTGGAGTTGGGGAATAGATGGGGATAACGGCACGCATATCAGACTCGACTCCTAGGTCGATGCCTTAGGAGGCTGACCTCTCCACTGAAAACGCACTAAAGGAAAACTCCTCGACCTCAACTGTCGAACCTGCTGATCTAATATAGCTATCGGCTACTCCTCATATGACACAACCTTGTCCAATTGGATAGTACTGAAATATCACACGTGAGCGGGATCGTTGTGATACTTCCGAAGCATGGATACGTGAAAAATCGGATGCACGGCTGACGAGCTAGGAGGCAAAACTAGTCTATAAGCCACCTTTCCCATGCGATCAAGAATCACAAATGGGCCAATAAACATAGGGCTTAGCTTGCTCTTCTTTCCGAACCTCATCACGCCCTTCATAGGCGATACCCGGAGAAAAACTCGCTTACTTACCACGAAAGTAACATCACTAACTTTGCGATCTGCATAACTCTTCTGCCTGGACTGAGCTGACCGAAGTCTGTCCAGAATGATCTTAACCTTATTCAAGGCCTCCTGTACTAGATCTGTACCCAATGGCCGAGCCTTTCCCGGCTCAAACCATCGGACTGGGGAACGACACCGCCTACCGTACAATGCCTCATACGGAGCCATTTGAATGTTGGACTGGTAGCTATTGTTGTAGGTAAACTCTGCCAAAGGCAAGAACTGGTCCCACGAGCCTTCAAAATCAATAACGTAGGCTCAAGGGATATCCTCAAGAATCTGAATAGTCCTCTCGGACTGACTGTCTGTCTGGAGATGAAATGTTGTACTCAACTGAACCTGGGTGCCCAACTCATGCTGAACCGCTCTCCAAAAATGCTAGGTTAACTGCGGACCCCGGTCCGTAATAATAGATATGGGCACCCCATGAAAGCGAACGGCCTCTGTGATATAAATCTTATCATATCTCTTGGATGAATAGGTGGTGGAAACTCGAATAAAATGTGCTAACTTGGTCACCCTATCAACAATAACCCAAATAGCATCAAACTTCTTCCGAGTCATCAGAAGGCCAGTAACAAAATCCATGGTAATTCTCTCCCATTTCCACTCGGGAAGCTCAATTCTCAAAAATAACCTACCGGGCCTCTGATGCTCGTACTTCACCTGCTGACAATTCACACAACAAGCCACGTATGCAACAATGTCTTTTTTCATTCTGCGCCACCAATAGTGCTGTCTCAAATCCTGATACCTCTTCGCGGCGCCCGGGTGAATAGAATACCGAGAACTACGAGCCTCCGCTAAGATCAACTCTCGAATACCATCAACATAAGGCATACAAACTCGCCCCTGCTACCTCAATACACTGTCATCTCCCAAGGTTATTTACCTGGCACCTCCCCACTGCACCGTGTCTCTCAGTACATAGAAATGGGGATCGTCAAACTGCCCCTCTCAAATATGCTCCATTACTGACGAACAAGAAACCGTGCAAGCTAACAACCTGCTAGGCTCGAAAATATCCAATCTCACAAATCGAATAGCTAAGGCCTGAACATCCAAGGCAAGCGGCCTCTGACTAACCTGAATATAGGCAAGACTACCCATGTTGGCGGATTTCCTACTCAATGCATCGGCTACCACAGTGGCCTTCCCCGGGTGGTATAATATAGTAACATCATAGTCTTTCAACAACTCCAACCACCTCCGCTTGCTCAAATTCTACTCCATCTGCTTGAACAAGTACGGAAGGCTCTTGTGATCTGTGTACACCCACACGTCACACCATATAAATAATGCCTCCATATATTTAAGGCGTGAACAATGGCTGCCAACTCTAGGTCATGAACTGGGTAATTCTTCTCGTGGATCTTCAACTGCCTCGAAGCATATGCTATGAACATGTCGTTCTGCATCAACATTGTGCCAAGCCCAACACGGGAGGCGTCACAATAAACAGTATAAGGCCTAGATCACCTGGGAAAAAATAATACTGGTGCCGTAATCAGAGCCGTCTTGAGCTTCTGGAAGCTCTCCTCGCACTCATCTGACCACCTGAACTGGGAACCCTTCTGGGTCAATCTAGTCATCGGGGCTGCAATGGATGAAAACCCCTCCACAAAACGTCTGTAGATGAAGCTGGTAGATGCCAGTTCTTATCTGCCTCTATCTTTTCGGGTCCACCAGAATACCCTCTGCTGATACGACATGACCCAAGAATGCGACTGAACTCAACCAGAACTCGCACTTCGAGAACTTGGCGTACAACTGACTATCCTTCAGAGTCTGAAGAACCACTCTGAGGTGTTTCTCATCCTCCTCCTGACTGTGGGAGTATATCAAAATATCATCAATGAAAAAAAATCACAAACAAATCGAAACATGGCCTGAACACTCGGTTCATCAGGTCCATGAAAGCCTCTCGGGCATTTGTAAACCCAAATGACATCATCAAGAACTCATAAGTCCCAAACAAAGTGCCGAAAACTATCCTAAGAATACCGGATGCCCTAATCCTCAACTTCTAGTAACCAGATTCCAAATCTATCCTTGAAAACACCTTGGCACTCTGAAGCTGATCAAACCATATCCTAAAACCTCAGTAGTTGATACTTGTTCTTTATTATCACCTTGCTCAATTTCCGGTAATCAATCAACATCCTCATCGACCCATTCTTTTTCTTGACAAACAACACTGGTGCACCCCAAGGTGATACAGTGGGTCTAATGAAACCTCTATCAAGCAAGTTCTAAAGCTTCTCCTTTAACTCTTCCAACTCTGTGGGGGCCATGCGATACGACGAAATGGAAATAGGCTGAGTGCCCGGAGCCAGATCAATACAATAGTTGATATCCCTGTCAGGCGGCATGCCCGGCAGGTCTGAAGGGAAAAACTCTAGGAAACTCCCGAGCAATAGGAACAGAACCAATGGAAGGAACCTCTGTGATGGAGTCGGATCATACGCCAATTGAGCTAAACACCTCTTCTTAACCATGCATCGAGACTTCGCATACGATATCACACTGCGGGTCAGATGATCTAAAATCCCTCTTCACTCAAAATTGGGAAAATCGGGTAAAGCCAAGGTCACGGTCTTGGTGTGACAAACCAAAATAGCATGGCACGGGGACAACTAATCCATCCTCAGTATAACATCAAAGTCCACCATATCTAAGAGCAATAAGTCGACATGGGTCTCAAGACCCCTAAATACTACAACACAGGAATAATACACCCCATCCACCACTGATAGAAACTTTCACGGGCGTAGACACATATACAGAAAACCCAAGGCCTCACTAGGCAAAACCAAATGGGGTGCAAAATAGGATGAAACATATGAATACATAGATTTAGGATCAAATAGCACTGAAGCATCTCTAATACAAATCAGAGCAATACCTGTGATGTCTGTATCTGATGTCTCAACCTCCAAACTAGCCGCTGGCTGATCCCTACTGCTGGTGGTATGGACTCCACCTCTAAGACCTCTACCCCCGCCTCTAGCCGGCTGGGTAGGCTGGGAAACCTCCGGTGCCTAAGTCGTAGCATGAGAACACTGATGCTGAGAGCTGCCAGAATCTCGAGGGCAATACTTGGCAATGTGCCTTAGGACGTCACAAGTGAAACAAGCCCTCGGCCGCTAGGAATAACGAAGTGGTGAGCTCTGACATGTGCTGACGGTGAGCGAAAAAGACTGCTGATCGGAAAAACGCAGCTCAAAACCCCTTCAACCTCTGGTAAACCCTCCTGTTGTGACCAAGATCACCGCACTCGTAACATCTATCCAAACGCTGCAGCTGAAGAAACTAGGGTTGACCCGGTCGACCACCTGAAGCACAATGAGTGACAGGGGAAACTGGCTGACAGGACCTGGAAGGATGGCCTCTACCCTAAGAACCTCTACCTCCAGAAGAGTTACCACTGAATCGGCCTACATGATGGGGCCCCTTATCCGATCGACGACCTCCTCCCTATGGTAGTACCACCTCAACTCTACGGCCCTCATTGGTCGTCTCCTAAAAAGGGACCTCACTCCCAGCCTGAGTCGCTGCACCCGGCTGACCTACTATCATTGGCTGAGACCCTGGAAGCAAACTCGCTCGAATAAAACCCTCCACAAGATCCTTTAATTGGACTAATGCGTCATGAAGAACTAGGGTGGCTATTAACACCACTGGGATCTGAGCTGAGCCCACCGGAACAGCTGGAGCTGGAACCTCCTCATCGCAGTCAACATGAGGCTCCATCTCTAGGACTGCTACTCGGGGCTAAGCTCTGCCTCGGCCTCGGCCTCACCCTCTACCTCAGATAGGAGTTGCTGCTGGAGACTCGAACTGCTACGCGGTAAAAGAGGAAGCACGTGTTCTCGCCATCTACAAAAGAATATAGTAGAAATTCAATAGGTGTTTGAGGAATGGAAATGCACGAAAAGACAGAACAAAGTGAAATTTTTCCAAACCATGTAGCCTCTGGGGGGTAAATACAGACGTCTCTGTACAGATCCCTCAGACTCTATCGAGCGTGTCCGTGAGTGGTGAAATCGAAGTAACCTAGAGCTTTGATAGCAACTTGTCACGACCCGAACTTTCCCACCACCGGGGTCGTGATAGCACCTACTATCGGAGCTAGGCCTACCAACCCTTTTTAGACATTTCACAAGGTTAATCTAAACAGTATAATAACTAAAACAAATAACAAAAAATATGTGAAATACTGTTAACGAAAACAATAATAAAGTGCGAAAGTTTGTAACAAGTCTCTACCCAGTATCTGGTGTCACCACTTACGGACTACTAAGGAGTACTAAAAACATCAGTCTGAAAGGAAATACATATAATTCTTTGTTCCGAACACAATGGGACAACAGAATGAAGTAAGTATAGAGAGGACACCGGGCCCGCGGACGCTTGAAAGCTACCTCGGTGTCTCCCGGCTCAGAATGCTAACACTTGCACCGTTGCTGCTACTGTTGATCGAATCATGTATCTGCGTAAAAAGAGTGTAGAGTGTAGAATCAGCACAACCAACCCAATGTGCTGGTAAGTGTCTGGCCCAACCCCGGCGAATTAGTAACGAGGCTAGAAAGGACTACCATATAAACCTGTGCATTTCAACATATATGGGCAATACAAGAGGATACAGGAATTTAAACAAATAAGAAGGAGGGGAGCATGCTGTGGGGGGTGAAGCATTTCAGATATAAAGTCAATAGTTAGAAAAGAATAAAACTCTACAACAATAATAATCCATAGAAGCAGAATAACCAATAGTTGCACGGCACCGTCCGTCGTGCTTTTACTCTCGTACTCACCAAGATAATCAATTAAAGTGTACGCCACCACCCATACTTTTTCACTCTTCTTCACCCAATCAATAGTATAAAGTAAATCCATGGTTACTTGGCATCCCCCATTGTGCTTTATCACTCTTCCTCACCTAGTCCATATTATGGAGTAAATCAATGGTTACACGGCCCATCGTGCTTAGTCGCTGAGCCTCACCCAAGCAATAATAATAAGTAAATCAATGGTTACACGGCATCACCCATCGTGCTTTATCGCTCAACATCACCCAAGCAATAATAATAAGTAAATCAATGGTTACAAGGAATCGCCCATCGTACTTTATCGCTCAGCCTCACCCAAGCTATAATAATAAGTAAATCAATGGTTACACGGCATCACCCATCGTGCTTTATCTCTCATCCTCACCCAAACAATAGTCACAAATAATAGGGCGAAGGTATAAACAAAACCGTAATAATAACCCCAGCAAGGGGGACGCAAGCAACAGATGAGTCCCGACAAGGGTACAACTAACAGCTCAAATATCCCGGCAAGGGAGAATCCAAGTAATACATAAATCCCGACTAGGGAATGATCACAATACTCTCACTTGTAAACACTTAGCTTCCAACATGTTCTAAGTTGAGGCAATGCTCCACAATTTTACAAATCACTATATATCCTCAACCATTTATATCATGTGAACTAAAACAATTCCAACAAGCAACCGTATCATATTATTTTAAACAAAGGCAATTAAAACCCACGATCATGCTAGACTCGGGTTCATAGGCAACCATCGCCATGCCTATACACCGACTCCACACTTAGCACATAGCAAGTAATATCCTAATCTTATTCCCTCAAGCCAAAGTTAGAAAAAACACTTACCTCGAAAGCTCTAAACTCAACTCACGCCTCTAGGATAGCATACCCCTTGAATTTGCCACCAAACCGGTCGAATCTAATCACAAATTACTCAAATGTATCAACAAATGCTAGTTAAACTTGAATGCATATCAATGAATTTCTCAAAATTTTTCCCAAAAAATCGCAAAATTCCCCCGACCCCACGTGGTCAAAACCCGAGGTTCAAACCAAAACCGGGTTACCCATTCCCTCACGAGTTCATATATGTAATTTGTTTGAAATCAGGCCCCAAATTGAGGTCCAAATCCCTAATTTTAAGAAAACCTAGGTTCTACCCCAAATCCCCATTTTTACCCATTGAAAGCTTTGATTTTAAGATGAAATCATGATAAAAGATGTTAAAGATTGAAGAAATTGAGTAATTGACTTACAATTGATTTGGGGAAGAAAGGGTTGAGAGAACATCGTCAATGGAAGTTTGGGTTTTGAAAATATGAAGAATGAGGTTTATAATCGTCTAAGTCCGAATACACATATGCAGGTATCGCAATTGCGAAGATTTGTTCTCAATTGAGAACTCAACAGGCTTTGGAAATGCGAGATTGTAGTTCGCAATTGCGAACTATGAAGGGTTCTGCAGAGTTCGCATTTTCGAACTCTAGGATACAAAGGGGAGTTTCGCAAATGCGAACTCTGGGCTACAAAGGGTTTCGCAAATGTGAACATTTGTTCGCAAATGTGAACTCTTGGCTACAAAGGGGGACTTCGCATTTGCGAACACTGCAGGTCAGGCATTCCAGCAGCTTTCAAACATGCCAAAAATGAACTCGCAACCTATACAAAACTCACCCGAACCCTCGGGGCTCCAACCCAAACATGCACACAATCCCATAAATATCCTGCGGATTTACTCGTGCGATCAAATCTCCAAAATAACATCATTTGCATAGAATCAAACCTCAAAACACATGATTCCTCCCAATTTTCCATAAAACTCTTATTGCTCATTTTCAAGTGCGAAACACGTCAAATGAAATCAATTTTCAACTACAGATAGCGCTTAACGCTCATTTAAGACTTGTACCGGGTGTCAAAACAAAAATATGAGCCCGATACCATCACTTTCTAACTCATTTTCATTTTGATTTCTCATATAAATTTTCAAATAAACAATTTCTTTCAAAAATTCCGTACTTGGGCCTAGCACCTCGGATTTCGATTCTGGGAACACGCCCGGGTCCCATATTCTTCTACAGGTCCGTGTCCGTTTACCTAAAACGTTGAACAAAGTCAACCATATCAATATTATTATCAAAATTCATAATTTTTAGCACAAAATTCATAGTTTTTAACACAAAATTCATATACTCCACACAAAAATTTTCAAGCTTCGTGCCCGGACTACGCACGCAATTTGAGGCGACCAAATAAGTGGTTTTTAAGGCCTCGAAAGCACAAAGAAAGGGAGAATTACGGTGATGACACTTTGGGTCATCACATACAACGAGTCCCGACCAGGGAATACAACTAACAGCTCAAAAATCCCGGCAAGGGAGAATTCAATATATACCTAAATCCCGGCAACGGAATAATCACAGTACTTCCGCACTTAAACACTTAGTCATCAACAAGTTCTAGGTCGAGCCAATGCCCCAATGTTATACAAATCACTATTTTTCCTCAACCATTCATATCATGTGAAATATATCAATTCCGACAAGAAGTTGTATTACATCATTCGAATTAAAAGCAATTAAGACTAACGATCATGCTAGACTCCGGTGCATAGATAACCATCTTCATGCCTATAGACCATACTCTACACTTAGCACATAGAAAATAATATCCTAGTCATATTCCCTCAAGCCTAAGTTAGATCAAACACTTAGCTCAGTCCGAAAATAACAATCAAATCTCTAACACAGCCTTTCCTCTAGAATCCAACTCCGAAACAATGATATCTAGGAACAATTTAGTTCAATATTATCAATAATGGCTCAAAGACATAACTCCATAGCCTAGAAATGAATCTCCTATCATTCTTTCAAAAATACCAAAATTCGACCCTGGGCCCACATGGTCCAAACTCGAGGCTCTGACCAAAATCCAATCACCCATAAACCCACGAGTTCAAATATACAATTTATTTCAACATTCGACCCTAAATTGAGGTTGAATCGCCCAAAATCCCCCAAACCCCCAATTTATACCTTGAATTCATGATTTAGGGCTAGGAATTTAGAAATTAGATGAAGAAAAACGAAGTTAAGATCACTTGCCCACTGAGCTGTGGAGAAAGAGGAGCTTTAAATTCGTCTATAAAGTGTTTAAGGGAGGAGGTCGTGTGAAATTTCATGAAAACTCCCGAGATGATTCTGTTTTTAAGATTTCAAAATCACTGGAGGGATTAACACTATGCGAACGCGGGAGCTGGGTTGCGTTCGCGAAGAAGGCGGGGCGGGAGGCATCGCGTTCACGACTAAGAAAATACGAACGTGAATAGGAAATCCATGGGGTCCTGGGGTTGTTCTATGCGGACGCGAAATCTAGGACGCGAAAGCGATGAGAATGGTTACCAAACTACGCGAACGCAAGGGGTACATTGCGAACGCGTCATAAACCTCTAACTTTAGATATTTAGGTCCTAAACATGTCAAATGACGTCCGTTCTCAACCAAACTTTAAAGATAGTGCATAACACCTACTTAAGACTTGTACCGGCCATCTGAACTAAAGTACGAGCCCGATACCTATGTTTTCTAACTCATTTTCTTTTCAAAATTTCATATCATTTTCAGAAAAACAATTTCTTTCAAAAATTCTATACTCGGGCTCGGGACCTCGGATTTCGATTCCGGGAACACGCCAGAGTCCCATATTTTTCTACAGACCTCCGGGGACCATCACATCATGGGTCCGGGTCCGTTTATCCAAAATGTTGACCAAAGTCAACTATATCAATATAATATCAAAATTCTTCAATTTTTTTATAGAATTCACATATTTTAACATAAATAATTTCCGGCTTCACGCCCGAACTTCACACACAAATTGAGGAAACTAAAAGCAAGGATTTCAAAGCCTCGGAGCACACACAACGGGAGAATTATGGTGATGACCCTTTGGATCGTGACATCCTCCACCTCTAAAACAATCGTTTGTCGTCGAATGGTCAAAAGAAAGAAGTACCTGAGTCGGGGAATACGGCTTCGCATATCAAACTCGGACTCCCAAGTCAATGCCTCGGGAGGATGACCTATCCACTGAACATGCACTGAAGGAAAAACTCTTAGACCGCAACCATCGAACCTGCTGGTCTAAAATAGCCACCGGCTCCTCCTCATGTGACAGATCCTTGTCCAATTGGATGGTGCTGAAATCTAATACGTGGGGTGGATCGCCGTGACACCTCCGAAGCATGGATACATAAAATACTAGATGCACGACTGACAAGCTAGGTGGAAAGGCAAGTCCGTAAGCCACCTTTCCCACACGATCAAGAATCTCAAATGGGCCAATAAACCTAGGGCTAAGCTTTACCTTCTTCCCAAATATAATCACACCCTTCATAGGTGATACATGGAGCAAAACGCGCTCACCAACCATGAAAGCAACATCTCTGACCTTGAGGTCTACATAACGCTTATGCCTGGAGTGAGCTGTCCGAAGTCTGTCCTAAATTATCTTGACCATATCGAATGCCTCCTGAACTAGATCTGTACCAAATAACCGAGCCTCTCCTGGCTCAAACCATCCAAATGGGGACCGACACCTCCTACCGTACAACGCCTCATATGAAGCCATCTGAATGTTGGACTTGTAGCTGTTGTTGTAGGAAAATTCTGCTAATGGTAAGAACTGGTCCCACGAGCCTCAAAAATCAATAACGCAGCCTCGGAGCATATCCTCAAGAACCTGAATAGTCCTCTCGAACTGACCATCAATCTGGTGATGAAATGTTGTACTCAACTAAACCTAGGTGCCCAACTCCTATTGTACTGCTCTCTAGAAATGCGAGGTAAACTGCGAACCCTTGTTCGAAATGATAGATATAGGCACCCTATGAAGGCAAACGATCTGCCTGATATAAATCCCAGCTAATCTCTCGGACGAATAGGTGGTGGTAACCGGAATAAAATGTGCTGACTTGGTCAGCCTATCAATAATGACCCATATAGCATCAAACTTCTTCCAATTCATCGGAAGGCCAGAAACGAAATCCATGGTAATCCTCTCCCACTTCCACTCGGGAAGTTCAATCCTCTAAAATAATCCACCGGCCTCTGATGCTCGTACTTAACCTTCTGACCGCTCAAACAACGAGACACATATGCAATAATGTCTTTCTTCATTCTGCGACACCAATAGTACTGCCTCAAATCCTGATACATCATCGCGGCACCCGGATAAATAGAATACCAAGAACTATGGGCCTCCGCTAAGAGCAACTCCTGAATGCGATGAACATTGAACACACAAACTCGCCCCTGCAATCTCAATAGACCATCATCTCCCAAGGTCATTTTCTTGACACCTAGACGCTACATCGTGTCTCTCAGAACACATAAATGGGGATCATCAAGCTGCCATACACGGATACGCTTCAGTAACCACGAGCGACCGTGCAAGCTAGTCTCAGAAAAATCCAACCTCACAAATAGATTGTCCAAGGTCTGAATATCCAAAGAAAGTGATCTCTAGCTAATATAAGCTAGACTAACCATGCTAGCGAACTTCCTACTTAATGCTTTGGCCACCACATTGGCCTTCCCCGGGTGGTATAAGATGGAAACATGATAGTCTTTCAAAACTCCAACCACCTCCCTTGCCTCAAATTCAACTCCTTCTGTTTGAAAACGTACTGAAGGCTCATGTGATCCGTGTACACCTCACACGTCACACCATACAAATAATGCCTCCAAATCTTTAAGGCATGAACAATGGCTTCCAACGCTAGGTCATGAACTGGATAATTCTTCTCGTGGATCTTCAATTGCCTCAAAGCATGTGCTATGACCCTGCCATTATGCATCAACACTGCGCCAAGCCCAATAAGGGATGCCTCACAATAATCGGTATAAGGCCCTGATCCCGTGGGCAAAACCAATACCGGTGTCGTAGTCAAAGCTATCTTGAGCTTTTGGAAGCTTGCCTTGCACTCATCTGTCCGCCTGAGTTGGGCACCCTTTTGAGTCAATCTGGTCATTGGGGCTGCAATGGATGAAAACCCCTCCATGAACCGACGGTAGGAACCTACTAACCCCAAGAAACTCCGGATCTCCGTAGCTGACGCCGGTCGAGGCCAGTTCTTGACTGCCTCAATCTTCTTCGGGTCCACCTGAATACCCTCTGCTGAAACAACATGGCCCAGGAATGCAACTGAACTCATCCAAAACTCATACTTCGAGAACTTGGCATATAACTGACTATCCTTCATAGTTTGAATAACCACTTTGAAGTGCTGCTCATGCCCTCCTGACTGCGGGAGTATCTCAGAATATCGTAAATGAAGACAATCACGAACAAATCCAAATAGGGCCTAAACACTCGGTTCATCAGATCCATCAAAGTCGTTAGGGCATTTATCAACCCAAATGACATCTCAAAGAACTCATAATGCCCGAACCGAGTGCGAAAAACTACCTTAAGAACACTGCATGCCCTAATCCTCAATCGGTAGTAACCAGATTCCAAATCTATCCTTGAAACTACTTTGGCGCTCTGAAGCTAATCGAACCATATCCTAAATCCTTGGCGGTCGATACTTGTTCTCAATCATCACTTTATTCAGTTGCCGGTAATTAATGCACATCCTCATCGAACCGTCCTTTTTCTTCACAAATAACATTGGTGTGCCCCAAGGCGAAATAATGGGTCTAATGAAACCCTCCTCAAGCAAATCCTGAATCAGATCCCTTACTCTTTCAACTCCGGCGGTGCCATACGATATGGCGGAATGGAAATAGGCTGAGTGTCCGGTGCCAGATCAATACAAAAATTGATATCCCTATCACGCGGCATGCCTAGCAGGAATGAAGGGAAAACCTCGGGGAAACTTCTGAACAATAGGAGCAGAATCAATAGACAGGACCTCAGCGCTGGAGTCGCAAACATAAGCCAAATATGCTAGACACCCCTTCTCGACCATGAGTCGACCTTGACATATGAAATAACACTGCTGGTGGCATGACTTGGGGTCCCTCTCCACTCAGGTCGGGCAAATCTGGCAAAGCCAAGGTCACAGTCTTGGCGTGAAAATCCAAAATAGCATGATGAGGGGACAACCAATCCATCCCCAAAATAACGTCAAAGTCTACCATGTCTAAGAGCAATAAGTCAACACGGGTCTCAAGACCCTCAAAAACTACCATACATGAACTATACACTCGGTCGACAACTCTAGAATCACCCACCGTGTAGAAACATATACAATAATACCCAAGGCCTCACTAGGCACAACCAAATAGGGTGCAAAATATGACGACACATATGAATACGTAGATCTAGGGTCAAATACAACTGAAGCATCCCTAATACAAATCAGAATGGTACCTGTAATGTCTACAGCTGAAGACTCAACCTCCAAACTGGCTATTGACTGACCCCTACCTCTGGCAGTCTAAACTCTACCTCTAAGACCTCTACCCCCGCCTCTAGCCGGTTAGTAGGTTGTGGAACCTCCGGTGCCTAAATCATAGAACGAGAACTCTAATGCTGAGAGCTACCAGAAGCTCAAGGGCAATACCTTGCAATGTTCCTCATGTAGCCACACGTGAAACCAGCCCTCGGCCGCTGGAATAACCAAGTGGTGGTGCACTGAAAGGTGCTGACGGTGAGCGGAAAGACTGTTGATCAGAATAACGCGGCGAAGAACCCCTCAACCTTGGGCAAACCCTCCTGTTGTGACCATACTTACCGCACTCATAACATCTACCCAAACGTTGCAGTTGAGGAAACTAGGGCTGACCCGGTCGACCTGAACGACTACCTGAAGTAGCAAGAGTGACAGGGGAAGCTAGCTGAAAGGACCAGGAATGATGGCCTCTACCATCAGTACCTCTATGTCCATATGAGGTACCGCTGAATCTGCCTGCATGATGGGACCTCTTATCCGACCTACAACCGCCTCTCTATGGCAGAACTATCTCAACTCCACGGCCCTGAAAAGTGGCCTAACTCCCGGCTAGAGCCGATGTACCCGGCTGACCTGACACAGCTGGTTGAACCCCTGGAAGCAACCCCACTCGAATGACGCTCTCCAGTAAGCCTACCTGTCTGACCAAAGCGTCCTGAAGAAATGGGGTAGCTATGAACCCCTCTAGGACCTGAGCTGGGCCCACCGGAGCTGCTGGAGATGGAAACTCCTCCTGAAAACCCGCCTGAGGCTCTGCTTCTGGGACAGCTATTTGTGTCTCGGACTACTTAGCGGTGGATGAAGAAGCGCGTGTTCCCTCCATTTGTAAACGAATAGAGTAGAAATTCAACCTGTATTTGAAAAACGATACGCACGACAAGAAAGAACGAAGGGGAATTTTTCCTAACTTCGTAGCCTCTAGGATAAAATACAGACGTCTCCATACCGATCACTTAGACTCTACCGAGTTTTTCCGTGAGTTGTGAGACCTACCATAAATGACCTGTACAGATATATGTGCAATAATAGGAGATACACAAATTTAAACAACTAAGAGGGAGGGGAGCATGCTATAGGGTAAGACAGTTTTAATATAGAAATCATCGGATAAGAAGTAAAGCCGTACAACAACAACTGATAAGGGAAAACACACGAAAGCCATACATACAAAAACAATATACTTGATCTATATTCCGTAGCGGCGCGCAACCCGATCCTCAAATATATCCGTTGTGGTGAGAAACCCGATCCTCAACATTTAATACCATTGCGGCGTGCAACCTGATCCTCAACCATTAATACCGTTGCGGCATGCAACCCGATCCTCAACAATTAATATTTTTGCTACGTGCAACCCGGTCCTCAATAACTAGCAATGAGAACTCACCCAAACAACATCTGCAACTCAAGTGCGAGGAGAGTAACCACAAATACAAGGAGTCCTGACCAGGGAATACAACTAACAACTCAAAAATCCCAGCAAGGGAATAATCACAGTACTTTCGCGATTAAACACTTAGTCATCAACAAGTTCTAGGTCGAGCCAACGCCCCAATGTTATACAAATCACTATTTTTCCTCAACTGTTCATATCATTGGAAATACATCAATTCAGACAAGAAGTCGTATAACATCATTCGAATTAAAAGCAATTAAGACTCACGGTCATGCTAGACTCTGGTGCGAAGATAACCGTCACAATACATATACAGTGTACTCTACACTTATCGCATAGCAAATAATATCCTAGTCCTATTTCCTCAAGCCAAAGATCAAACACTTACCTCGGTCCAAAAATAGCAATCAAATCTCTAATACCGCCTTTCCTCTAGAATCCAACTCCAAAATAATGATATCTAGACACAATTTAGATAAATATTATCAATAATGGCTCAAAGACTCAATTCCATAGCAAAGAAATGAATTTCCTATCATTCTTCCAAAAATACCAAAATCCGACCCCGGGCCCACATGGTCCAAACTCGAGGCTCGGACCAAAATCCAATCACCCATAGCCCCATGAGTTCAAATATGCAATTTGTTTCAAGATTCGACTCCAAATTGAGGTTGAATCACCCAAAATTCTCAAAGCTCTAACTCTACCCAAAACCCCTAATTTCTACCTTAAATTCATGATTTGGGGCTAGGAATTTAGAAATTAGATGACGAAATTTAGAGAAAACGAAGTTAAGATCACTTACCCAAAGAGCTATGGAGAAAGAGGAGCTTGAAATTCGTCTATGGAGTGTTTAAGGGAGAAGCTCGTGTGAACTTTTATGAAAAATCCCGAGATGGTTCTGTTTTTTAGCTTATAAAATCACTGGAGGGGTTAACACTATGCAAATGCGGGAGCTGGGTGACGTTCACGAAGAAGGCTGGGCAGAAGGCATCGCGTTCCCGACTAAGAGAATGCGAATGCGAATAGGAAATCGGGAGGGTCCTGGGGTTGTTCTATGCGGACGCGATATCTGCTATGAGAACGCGAGCCTAAGGCCGCGTTCGCAAAGCGTAAAAATAGTTTGCAACAACAAGGAAAAATCTGATGCATTTCCTAAGTGAAAAATCACCCCGAACCACCTCCAAATCACTCTCGAGCCCTCGGGGCTCCCAACCAAACACACAAATTAACACAATAACATACTACGAACTTATTCAAGCGATCAAATCGCCAAAATAGCATCAAAATTAATGAATTAAACCCCAAAATCATCATTTTTCATTTCAATGTTCATAAACCTCTAACTTTAGATATTTAGGGCCGAAACACGTCAAACGACGTCCGTTTTCAACCAAAATTTACAGATACTTCTTAACACCTATTTGAGACTTGTACCGGGCATCGAAACCAAAGTACAGGCCCGATGCCTATGTTTCTAACTCATTTTCTTTTAAAAATTTCATATCATTTTTAGAAAAATAATTTCTTTCAAAAATTCTACATTCAGGCTCGGGACCTCAGATTTCGATTTCAGAAATATGCCCGAGTCCCATATTTTCTTACGGACCTCCCGGGACCGTCACATCACGGGTCCAGGTCCGTTTACCCAAAATGTTGACCAACATCAACTATATTAATATTAGTATCAAAATTCTTCAAACATTTCACACAATTCACATATTTTAACATAAAATCTTCACGCCTGAACTATGCACGCAAATTGAGGCAACTAAAAGTGAGGCTTTCAAGACCTCGGAAGCATGGATAAAGGGAGAATTACAGTGATGACCTTTTGGGTCGTCATATGTTCATTGCGTTTGCGATGGGGGAGTCGCGTTCGCGTAAGAGGAGGTCCATGTGCATCGTGTTCGCGTTTGGAATATCGCGTTCGCGAAGGGTTAAAATGGTTAGAGTAATTCTTGTACATCGCGAAAACGAGGGGGATCTCGCGTTCGCATAGAAGGAAAATTGGGCGACAGAAGGTTTATTTATAATATTTCATCAGCGACCCATTTATCTTTTCTTCCATTTTTGAACGCCCTAAAGAGATTTTTGGTAGAAATTGAAGAGGGTGTTGACGGGAATTTATCGGAGGTAAGTCTCGTTATCTAGAAACATCATTTTATTGAGGAATCAACATTTAATCCTTGGAAAAATTAGGTAAAAATTTGAAGAACTAGGGCTTGGTTTTGAAATGAAAATTTGGGATTTGAAAGAGAATTTGAACTCTGATTTTGGTAAAAATGATATGTACGGACTCGTGGTGAGATGATAAATCCGGAGATGTAAATTTCATAATTTTTCGAAAAATAGGCCCGGGACTCGAGTTTTACCAACTTCGTAATTTTTGGTGTTTTTCGAGTATTTTCGATTGGGTTATGTTTCTTTGGAACATTGTAATG
Source organism: Nicotiana benthamiana (assembly GCA_034376525.1). Lineage (NCBI taxonomy): Eukaryota > Viridiplantae > Streptophyta > Magnoliopsida > Solanales > Solanaceae > Nicotiana > Nicotiana benthamiana. Next base: position 70,517,041 of record CM067338.1, on the reverse strand, counting down.
TATTCCTTATGGTTTTGATCAGATTCGACGCGTGAGGATGTAGATTCGAGAAGAAAGGGCATTGCGAGCTAGTCTTCGGACAGCTAGAGGTGAGTAATAGATGTAGATGATGACCTGAGGGTTCGAAACCTCGGTATATCACACTGTGGCACTATATTGAGGTGGGCCACGCACTCCATGACGAGTGCGGGGTCGTTTGTGATTAGGAACTATGGCTTAGTCCGCCCAGATTGGTGTTCAAGCTGTGCTTTGGACTATAGACTGATTAATAAACATCCTACTTGGATTGTTATGATATGTTTGGGCCGTGTGCCGACTATCTGAATCCCTTGGGGATTATTATCACTGCTTCCATGATGCTCAGCGTGCTATATGATTTCAGTCCTGAGGTTTAAACACTGATTCGAAATGCTTAGTCACAATCCTAAGGTTTTAAAAGCTTAAATTATATTTTTCCTAACAATTGGAACTAAAAACTAAAATTTGACTTTGCTGTATGACTCACATGAATATTGTGGACTGAGTGTGGATCGGGTTGCACGCCGCAGCGATGATACGATGATATTGTGCTTGGACTGTAGGAGTCCCACCAGAGTCTGAACCCCCACAGTTCGCGCGGGTACCCAAATGGATCTGGCTGCACGCCATAGTGGTCATGTGCATTGCATTGCATTCATGCTTTGATATTTGTCGGATCTATCTGAATTTGTTTGTTGCCATTTCACCGTTAGTTATGCTAAATTACTAGTTTTAGCTTTACATTGTGGTATTTCATGGATTCTCATCTTTAGTAATTATATATTATTATTACTCACTGAGTTGGAAGTACTCACTTTACTCCATGCACAATGTATGCAGATACAGGTGTTCTAGAGGCTTAGTAGTGTTGTTGCTGCTCTTCAGATTATCTCAGGAGTTGTCGAGGTAGCTGCATGGCGTCCGCAGGATCCGACTCCTCCCCTTATCTCTTTGATTTCGCATCTTAGACTCTGTTATGATTCTACTTTGCTACTAAGTTGTGTTAGAGGCTCTAAACTCGTGACCCCATATCTGCTGGGAGTTGTTTTGACAGCTATTCTGGTTTCCATATTATTCTATATACTATCATATTATCAATCTTGTTGACTGCTAAATTAACTTAAACAATTGGTAACAGGATGTGTAATTGGGTTGTGACTGATAATTGGTCAGCCTTGCCTAGCGTTTATTGTTGGGAGCCATCACGACCGATATTGGGGTCGTGACAGTGGAGGAAGCAGTGTCGCGAACGTCGTGAAACCACCTTGCTGACTCTGAAGACTCCGCATTTGAGCAGCCAACACCCGCTATCGGGTTCCGAAATACCTGAATCTGCACATGAGGTGCAAGAAGTAATGTGAGTACTCCAACCCAGTAAGTAATATGAGTAAATAAATACTGATCAATAGGAAACAATGAATCCATATTTATGTTAAACTCAATGAGAACAACAAGCTTCCAAATCAAAGTACTAGCCAATCTTCCCTTTCAAAATCCAGCTTTTAATAATAGTTATTTTGAAAAACCTTCCAGCAGTTCCAATAGAGGTTCAATACCATTTAAAATAATAATAGATATTTAAAGTCATAATCGGCCCCTCATGCAAAATATAGTTTGTAAAAACAGCCCCTCGGGCAAAACAGTAATCAAAAATACTTCATAACTTGAAAATCTCAGTGGAAATAACCGATGTCAAATCAGTGATTTATTTCTAAACATCTCATAAACCCCAGTTTAAATTTTTTAAAACATTTGTGTAACTTTCCGACAGAGGCTCAATATAAATATGAGTGAAAACAGTCAATAAATCAACATATTCGATAGATACTATTTTAAAGAGAAGTGAAATCAATAAGTCCATAAACAGGCCTCTCAAGCAAAAAATCACTCATATGCATGTATATATATCTATCGCCCCTCGGGCTAGCCTCTCTGTCACTCGTGACTCAACTCTTACCAATCAGTACTCGCAATCAGCATTCACGCACAATAGGTACCATATAGTAATCGTTGCGGCATGAAGCCCTATCCACATATCGTTGTGGCGTGCAACCAGATCCATATATATAGTCGACTGTGCTCACTGGGGATGTGCAGACTCCAGAGAGGCTCCTACATCCCAATCTCTATATCCCTGCAGCTAAGTTAGTATCTACCCCATTAGAGTGCAATCAAAGACTGACAACAACAGAATTCGATGAGGCTGTTTTTTGCTCTGATGATGGCACATGTGCAAGAGTCAAGGGCTTTGTGTTGCCTAACCCTGAACCTTATCAATGGTTAGTGGGAAGGCTACTATATATAATTATGACTATGCCTGATATAGATTGTGTTGTTCATATCTAAGTCATCTTATACATAAACCAAAAAGGTCCCATATGGATGAAGCTCTGAGGGTGATTAAGTATGTCAAAAATACACTACGATTAGACCTATTGATATCTTCGCATCAGTCTTATAAATTGGTAACCTTTTGTGACTTAGACTGGTTTTTGCTCACAATCTAGGAAGTTGGTTACATTCTATCTAGTCAAGTTTGAGAACTCTTTGATATCATGGAAATCTAAGAAGCAAAACATAGTCTCTAGAAGCTCATTTGAAGCAAAGTTCAGTAGCATGACTTCCACAGCGGCAGAGGTTTCATGGTTAGTAGGGTTGTTCAAAGAGTTAGGAGTCCAAACTGCCCATTACCTTGCATTGTGACAGTAAAGCAACCATTCAAGTAGTTTTAAATCCTATTTTTTATGAGCAGACAAAACATATTGACATCGATTGTCATTTTGTGAGGGAGAAATTGCAGCAGACTCTTATCCACACCATATCAACACCAAAGCTCAGTTGGCAGATATACTCACTAAAGGGCTAGGAAAGGTCCAGCACTACTCTTTGCTTAGCAAACTGGGGATTGGAAACATGTTCTTACCCATCAGCTTAAGGAAGAGATTGAGATTAGTAGTGTTAGTAGCGGTTAAATTCCATTAGTTAGTTATAACTAACTTACATTAGAGCAGAGTTAATGTAACTAGAGTTAGCATTAGTCTTAGAGCGAGTTTTAACTCTTCTTGTTCTTTTATAATACACTTGTATAAGCACCCGCGCAGATGCACGAACACTAACCATGTTAAACATTTGAGTTATTTGGATTATATGTAAAAAAATCTTAAAATTTAAATATCTCGATAAATATAGATAATCATTGGATATTAATTAAGAAACACTACACGAAAATGATTAAACATTTCTCAAATCTCCTGATTATAATTCTATTTTTTTAGTATCATTCTCGCTGGTGTAATTGGATAAAAAAGTAGTCAGAAAGCAAAGTAATAATTCATATTTCTTGCAAAACAATCAAAGGTTGAGACTATGAAGGACTTTTTGGATGTAACTTGACTCTTTTACTACTGCTTGAACTCTTATTTGGTGTGTTGATATATTCTAAATTTAATTCTATTTTAAATTTTTTGTTTTTAAAAACTTATTTTTAGATTATAATTATTTTTATGAAAATTTAAGTGAAAATATTATCCTTTATCAAAACTCATTTTAATCGGCTATCTAAAATTTAAAAAATTCTTTAACCAATGATTTTCTTTTTGGTATGGCTCCATTTTTATATTTGATATTAATCATGTTAACTATATGAGTTATTTGAATTACATGTAAATAATCTTAAAATTTAAACCTCCTACATAACTATAAATAATCGTTATATAGTATTGTTTATGAAACACTACATGAAAAAAAGCTAACATTTTCTCAAATCTCATAGTGATAATTTTAGTTTTGTACCATTTTTATTGGTGTCGTTGCAACCTAAAAATAGTCAGGAAATAATAACTCGTATTTATGAGCTCTGATAAAGCACAAAGGTTGGCACAATATGAACGATTCTTTGGTTACGACGTGACTCTTTTACGACGACTTGAATTCTTATTTGGTATGCTATTATGTTTAAAAATATATTTCTATTTTAAAATTTCAATTTCTATAATATTATATATATTTCAATCAAATCAAGATATTATCCTTAATTAAAAATTCACTTTAATCGGTTATCTAAAAACTTAAATAATTTTTTGGCCGGTAAATTTTATTTCAGTATAACTCCATTTTGAGTTTATCGATATCTCTAGCCACAAATTTCACATTTTGAATACCGTATACATATACAAATATTTTTTTCTTTGAATCATTAAATGTTAGATTGATTGATTGTTATTATATAATATTGCATATATTGTCTTAAAATTGCAAAATAATTTTTTCACCATACTTGGCTTAACCTCAATGCAAACTACTTATATTACAATTAAATTCAAATTCGAATATCATATCACTTTGTTAGCAATAATGATTTTTTTTTAAAACGACCATAATGTAAATAAAAAAAATATTTTAAGATATCCTTATCTTATATTCAATATAGTTGAGAAAATATTTGAAATCGTTGAGATCATATTCCAAATTGTTTACACTCAAGAAAGATGAAACAGAAGAAGAAATTCAATGTCATCTCTTATCTATGGTTTTTAGATTTTTCATACATTTTTCTTTATTTATTTTCTTTTATGTTTTTCTTTCTTTTATTACACAAAATTAAATATTTCGTAATAAAATGATAAGTTTTAATAGAAATTGTCTACATAAGAACTTTATTTATACTTTTAGTCTTTGGTTGAAATTATTTTCATATTTTTCTTTTGTCTTTATCTTATCAATCTAAACAGGAGCTCATCTATCCACTTAAACTAAAAATTTAAGGATGTGTAATTTATTTATAATTCATATGTAACACGTATATAATCGTGTGTAATAGGCATATCATCTATGTAATATTAGCTATAAAAAGTTAACAAAAAATCTGACCGGATATTTTTGCAATAATCCATAAGATTTTGTTTTTTTTATTTTATCCATGATATGACTTCTATTATAATTATTTTAAAAACTCCCTTCTAAAATTTAAAATATCTTATCTTTTATTTTAAAAATTAGATTATAATTTAAAAAATAATCCCATTTCAAAATAATTTGTTAATATTTTTGTCACGACCCAAATTCCTATCCGATCGTGATGGCGCCTCTCGTGAAGACGAGGCCAGCAAACAGCCACAAATCCTCTTTAAGCAGTTATTAAACATAAATGAATGGGAATACTACTTATTGGCATTTAAATAGGAAATTTCATTCCAATACAACCCGATCGGGGTGTCACAAGTCACGAGCATCTAATGAATATGAACACTACTACTGGACCGACAATGTATATATATATATATATACAAGATAGAACCGGAATACAAAGATGGAGTGCAGTGCCGCGAACGCTAGCGGTCACCTTGCTCGACTACCACAATAAGGCCTTTGGTCCTGCTAATAACCCGCTACCGGGTGAACAATACCTGCAACTGCACGCAAGGTGCAGTGAGTAAAGTGAGTATTTCCAACTCAATGGTAATAAAAGAGAATAATATCTGAGCGATAAGAAAATACGTATGAGCACACCAAACTGCTATATAAGACAGAAAAATGAGAAAATCCGAAATACTATGGAAAATCCCTTTAGAAAAATCCCAAGTTCAGTTCAAAATCACTTTTGAAAATATGTTTTTTCAACAATTGCAACGTTAATTTCCACCAGTAGAAAATAATCAGAAACCTTCCCCTCGGGCTCAATATCAACCTCTCAGTGCAGTAACAGCCCCGCGAGCTCACTCCCAACTCACAATATCCAACATCAGCCTCTCGGGCTCAGCACTCCTTATCATATAACACCAGGGTATCTAGTCAATAAGGCAAGAAACGGTATGTATGCCAATACGATATGTGTACTCAATGTCATGCCACGTAGTACAAGCAGGAGTAAATGCATGAATGTAATGCAGTGCATTGCATATGACCGCTACGGCGCGTAGCCCGATCCATGGGTACCCTGCACTCACTGGGGGTGTGTACAGACTCCGGAGGGCCTCCTTCAGCCCAAGCGCAAAAATATTGCGGCATGCAGCACGATCCAATATGTATAATCCTGCGGCATGCAGCCCGATCCAATATAATATATATAATATTGCGGCGTGCAACCCGATCCATGCAATATGCTACTGCGGCGTGCAACCCGATCCATGCAATATGCTACTGTGGCGTGCAGTCCGATCCATGCAATTTGCTACTGCGGCGTGCATTCCGATCCATGCAATATGCTACTGCGGCATGCAGTCCAATCCGTGCATATATATGCACATGCTCACACCACACTCGAGGCCTGAAAGCCTCCTTACAGCATCTTCATACCCTCACATATGGCCCTCAGCCTCAATTAGTCCAAAATAGTCAAAAGCCCCTCGGGCATCCGTAAAACAAATATACACAGCTCAAATGACGGTTCAAATATCGTTTAATATTCCAAGTTTGAGTAAAATATAGCTGAGTTCATAAAACAGTGTAAATCACACGGACTGAGTTCAAATAGTATTTCAAATAGTGAGAAAAACAGTGATGATAGCTCACAAAGAGTTCAAACAATAGGCAATGAGCCCCAAGTATGGCAATGAGCCCAAGTCATAATGATAACAACAATGCAGTTGCAACTATGCAGTAAAACCAACAACCGGGAAGGACCAAGTCATGATCCTTAACGGTACTCTACCCCACGCTCAGGTTCCAATGTGCAAGTCACCATAATACAGCACTAGGATGTGTAAATCCGGGGTTTCAAACCCTCAGGATATCATTCCCAAATATTACTCACCTCGAACCGGCGAAATCTCAAGCTCGCGACACCTTTTCCCCTTAAATTGGCCTCCACGTGCGTCAAATCTAACCAAAATCAGTACAATTATATTATAATATGCTAATAGGACAATACCCAATCGAAAACAATCGAGAAATAGCAAGAATCTCGAAACTAGCAAAACCTGAGCCCTGGGCCTGCTTATCGAAAAATTACGAAACTTACATTTTTGGAATCCTCTTCTCGCCACGAGTTCATACATACGAAGAACTCCCAAATTCGAGCTCAAATGACCTATCAAATTCCAAATTGAAATCTACCAACAAGCTCTCAAGGTGATGCAAAAATGGTGGAAAATAAACCCAAGTCGCGAATGAAATGGCTTAAAAACAATCTGCCCAGGTCCAAAAGCCTTCATCGCGTTTGCGACCTCTCCATCTCGAGTGCGAAGACAAAATATTTTTAACAGTCCAAATACCCTATCCGAATGCGTGTCTGGCCAAGCGAACGTGATGCACAACATCCCTACTCTACGCGAACGTGACCTCTTCTCCCCGAACGCGTTGGCCGGACTTCCAGGCGTACGCGAACGCGATGTCTTTCATGCGAACGCGATGACAAAAATCCCAGGCCCTCAAATTACTCTACGCGTTCGCGCCCATCACCATGCGAACGCGATGAACAAAAGTCTGCAATTCTAATAGCAGAAAAACTTATCTCAATACAAACCAAAATGGGTCCGTTTGACCACCCGAATTCATCCCCAGTCCCCCGGGACCTCAACCAAAGACAATAACATACCCCGAAACATCATAAAAACTTTTTCCAATCATAGAAACACGTCCTTTAACACAAAATTCATCAAATCACAACGGATTCAAGCTTAAATTTTCTGAAATCTTTTGAAACTCACATTCGATCAAAAACCCAACTAAACGACGTCCGAATGACCTGAAAATTTATAGACATATCCAAAATTACCTAATGAAGCTATTGCAACTCTCGAAATTCCATTCCGACTCTCGGATCAAAATCTCGCCTATAAACCGGAATTCACCGAAATTCAACTTTAGCCAATTCAAGCATAATTCTTCACTGGACCTCCAAATTAAATTCCGATTTCGCTCCAAGTCATAAATCACCATACGAAACTAGTCGATCATTGGAAATCCATTCCAAGCCTTATAACTCATAAGTCAACATCTGGTTGACTTTTTCAACTTAAGATTTCCTTAAAGAGACTATTGGTCTCATTTCTATCCAAATTCTATCCGAAACTCTTAAAATTCATCAACCACATATAATGAAACTCGAGGAAGCATAAAACATGGAATTCGGGGCAAAAATACAAGAGATGACTGGTCGGGTCGTCACATCCTCCCCAACTTAAACAAACGCTCGTCCTCGAGCGTACCCGGAGTTGTACTAGAAGCAACCGAATAGCTAAATGACCTTACCAGGCGTGCAGCCCGATCCATGCAATTAATGGATGATTCTTTGATTGAATGATGTCTCTAGACCACGAGACTTACCTCTAATCACTTCTCGTCGAAATCCTCTTCAAAATCTACCAACAAGCTCTCAAGGTGGTGCAATAATAGTGGAAAATAAACCCAAGTCGCTAATGAAATGGTTTAAAAACAATATGCCTAGGTCCAAAATCCTTCATCGCGTTCGCGACCTCTCCCTCGCGAACGCGAAGACAAAATATTTTTAACAGTCCAAATACCCTATGCGAACGCATGTCTGGCCAAGCGAACGCAACGCACAGCATCCCTACTCTACGCGAACGCGACCTCTTCTCCCGCAAACGCGTTGACCAGACTTCCAGGCCTACGCGAATGCGATGTCTTTCATGCGAACGCGATGACAAAAATCCCAGATCCCTCAAATTACTCTACGTGTTTGCGTCCATCACCATGCGAACGCGATGAACAAAAGTCTGCAATTCTTATAGCAGAAAAACTGATCTTAATACAAACCAAAATGGGTCCGTTTGACCACCCAAATTCATCCCGAGTCCCCCGGGACCCCAACCAATAACACCAACATACCCCGAAACATCATACAAACTTGTTCCAATCATAGAAACACGTCCTTTAACACAAAATTATCAAATCACGACGGATTCAAGCTTAAATTTTCTTAAATCTTCCGAAACTCACATTCGATCAAAAACCCTACTAAACGACGTCTGAATGACCTGAAAATTTGCAGACATATCCAAAATCACCAAACGAAGCTACTGCAACTCTCGTAATTCTATTCCGACCCTCGAATCAAAATCTCGCCTATCAACCGGGATTCGCCGAAATTCAACTTTAGCTAATTCAAACCTAATTCTTCACCGGACCTCCAAATTAAATTTTGATTTCGCTCCCAAGTCATAAATCACCATCCGAAACTAGTCGAATCATCGGAAATCCATTTCGAGCCCTATAACTCATAAGTAAACATCTTGTTGACTTTTTCAACTTCAGCTTTCCTTAAAGAGACTATTGGTCTCATTTCTATCCAAATTCTATCTGAAACTCTTCAAATTCATCAACCACATATGATGAAACTCGAGGAAGCATAAAACAGGGAATTCGGGGCAAAAATACAAGAGACGACGGGTTGGGTCGTCACAATTTTAAAAATAACTATTTCACGTCATACCATTTTTTTAAAATATACTTGTTGTTACACTTAAAAATTACAATAGAAACTATCAATTAGAAACCAATATCCCTCTTTTTGAATTTGAGAAAAAAAATCTTTCACATAATCTAATGATTCAAAACTAATACATTTCTGTGAAAAAAATACTACACTCTTGTAATGTTGGTTTGAGTGCAGCTAAATGAAGAGGTTTTGGCTTATATCTTTCAATTCCTAGAAGATGTTAAATAGAAATTAATCAATTATATAATCAAGGTTTTGTTATTTGTTTGATGTCCATTTATATAAATTGACTCTTCAAACAAATATTTCTCAAAAAGAAAAAAAAATAACTTGTAATGAATATTGATTGATTTTTGCAATGTTTCTTTCTCCAGCTTGTAGGTTTACTTCATTATATATGTAAGTAAGTTTTTATCAACTTTTAAACTTTTTTTATCCGGATAAACATAGATATGTACCTTATATAATATATTTATTTTAAAAAAGATTTGCTTTATTCAAATCTAGCTATAGTGTTTTAAAGAACTATAATTATAGGATTTTAAATGTAAAAGAGTTTATAGTTATATGGAGTATTTTTTTTGTTTTTGCCAAAGGCGAAATAGTATTTACATAATTTGAATTAAGATAACAGAAGTTCCTAATATAATTGCATATGATCACTAACCTAATTAAGTATGATAACATGGTAACAAAAGATAATTTTTTTATTTTAATTTATATTTCAAAACTATATATATATATATATATATATATATATATATATATATATATATATATATATATATATATATATATATATATAAATTTAAAGTTATTCTTTATATATATATTTGACTAACATATGCAAATATAAAATAAAGTTACCATATATACTTGATATTTATTAGTTTGCCACATGGCTTAACTATATAATCAATTATATATGGCAACTTTATAGCTTAACAGAATTGATGGATTACATTATCTATTTCCTCCTCTTCTAGAACATTACGTCATATTCTCTCTCTTCTCGAAAGCTAACATAGAACTTCAGCTTCACGCCATGGCAGAGCTCCATGGATATCTGATTTCTTCAGATAGGGGTTGGCTAAGATATTTGAGGAGAGGGGGATCAGCGAGAAAAGTGGGTTATCAGCATGGGTTCTGGATATCTTACCAAATTAAATGACTATAATTAAGAGATACTCATTTAATATAATATGTAATTATATTCATGTAATGTAATTGAGTGATAACTTTTCTAGGATGGATAAATAAATTTATAAGTCAGCATAAAAAGGTAAAAATCTCTAATCCAAGTTTAAAGTTGGCCCATAATTGGTCAGTTTCTTACATTTAATAATTCAGATTTATTGCCAATTTTGCCTGGACAATCCTACACCTTTCTGCTCTGACAAAATCCCACTCTTCTATTACGCTTGCGTGTAGAGACTCCCAAAAACTTTCTTACTGTATTTCTTTATTTTTTTTATTTTGGTCCAATTGTTATTTAACTCCTATGCTATAGGAAGGTACCAGAATAACTTTAATGATTATTTTGCAGTAAAAGTTAATTCTAAATTTGGAAATAGTTGTTCAAGACTTGTTAGTATAAAGGCTCAAGTAACTCAGTTCGAATAAAGAACAACTTGAAGGTACTTTGCAGTTTGCGTAATCAGGTTAAAACTTTATATCAAATCCTAATCATTAAAATGTAAAGGATATTATGATGAAGTTACAGCATCACAAGGTTCAAGTTTATATTTTACGTACCATTCTTATAGATAATTTAATACCAACAAGTGAATTTCACGCCCAAATATTTTTTCACCTTCATCCAACTATATATTGTCCAAATGCTTAATCAACTTTATATTATTATTTTTATAAAATATTGAAATAGTTTGGATTTAGATATTATTTGGTTATAAGATTGAACATGGAATCCACATATATCAGGAATAAAATCAAGATTTAGAAACTGCTAAGTAAATGTAATAGGAATAATACTAGTACTAGAAATGAATAAGAAGAACGCTAAAAAATAAAGAAACATGGAAATTCAAATGGAAATGAAAAGAGAATATAAAATCAAATAAATGTATCGAAAGTGACGGGTCATCCACTGTGATTAAAACAGTGTCGGGTTGGGTAAGCATCCGGTCCCCACACTAAAGCCCACCCGATTCAGTATCGTTATGCCTGATTCCGGAAAGGCGTTTGAACAATAATTAAGTAAAGTCGAAAATAATGATACTCCTATGAAATTAAAGTGCTTTCACTTTATGGAAAAATTATAAAAGTTGAAAGTTTGAATACTTCACTTGAAATTCGACTATCATTTTAATATTTCACTTGAAACCTCAATAGGGTCAAATTTAATCCTAGACGTTTCTGCTCTAACGAGTATGTCTTTGAGCGTATGTTGACTAAAGAAAAGGTATGACCTGGACGTGGGAACAAAGACGTCGTTTAATACTCAACATCGTCACTAAAGAGACACTATCTACTTTTGTACATTTTTTATTATTTCGACGAAGGCCTCCTATTATATAAAGGAGACATTCACAATGTAAAGGGGCATTATAATTATTCTTGAATAATACAGTTCTCCTTCTCCCTCTATCTCTCTCTCTCTATCTCTATCTCTATCTATATCTCTAGCTCCAATGATTGCTTTCTCTCAAGTTCATATCATCTCTTTGTCTTTTAGATCTACTATAACAACATCGTTCTTGGTATCTCTAGGTCATATTATATTTGATTACGATTTAACCTCGTTTTTTTTATTGTTTTTAAGCTTACTGAGTATATCAATAACTTTTGAGCTAAACAATTTGACGCCGTCTGTGGGAATTTCGAGAATCGAAATCATAGTTTGCACCTAGAGAGCAACCGACAACCATTCTCTACGCCACACAAAAACAAAAGATGGCCGAAAAAACACAAGAATGAAAACAATAATATATGTTACAACCAATCTTTTGGGTCCTCTCAACGAGGCCAATGACGAACAAATCTTGAATGTAACCCCTAGCAGCACATCAGGTGCAGAAATCTCGCCTTCCTCATCCGAAGATCTAATGATCTTGCATGAAAAAAGAGTTTCAACATCTGCTGCTAAGGAAGTACCTTCGGTGTTCAAGAAGTTACTGGAAGATCGGCTAACAAGTACCCTAAGTGGCTTGGTTGAGAAGTCACCGCAAAGTAACCTCAGGTGTACACCAACGGTAGGCACCATTGCTTCAATGGGTGAACCCGAGGTTGCAAGAGCAAATAACGGGCCCGTCGATGTACAAATCAACGATGGCACACTCACAGCCATCCTTAAGAAAATGGAAGAAATGGAAGGTTAAAACAAAGCACTCCGCGACTAAGGGTGTGTTTGGCATAAAGGAAAATATTTTCCGAGGAAAATATTTTCCGTGGAAAATGTTTTCCAAGAAAATATTTTCCGTGGAAAATGTTTTCCAAAAAAATATTTTCCGTGGAAAATATTTTCCAATAAAATATTTTCTTGGAAAATAAGTAGTAATCTTATTTATTTTCCTGCGGTTGATACACAAATTAAGAACAATGACGTCTCAAGAGTATTCATAAATAATTTAGATATAATAAATATAAAGTCATAAACTTTCAAACCAACAACCTTCCGGACCCACAAATTTCAAAAACTTTTGAACCGTTAAACATTCAAAATCGCAAAATTTCGAACCCGTTAACTTTATAAGTTCAAAACAACTTCCTAATATATAAACCTCTAAACTCATAATTTGAAACTTGTAAAATTTTAGCCTTTAAACCAATAAATAATAAAACTAAAACTGAAAAAAAAGTAAAAAAAAATTCCGGGGGGGAAGGGTGGTGGCGGGGGGCTGGTGCGAGGTTGGGATTAGCAGTAAAACGAAAAGAAAAACAGAAATTTTAATTTCAAAAAAAAGTAAAAAAAAAAATTCGAGGAGGGGGGGGGGGGGAGGGGTTGGGGGTGAGTGGTGCAGAAAATACAAAATATAAAAATATGAAATGCAAAAAATAAATTAAGGTAAAAAAAATTTTTTGCGGGGGGAGGGGGTGTAGGGAGAGTGATAACGAAAAAACTGAAATTTAAAAAAAAAATCTTTTTTTGGAGAGGGGGTGGGTGGGTTGGTGAGGATGATGAAGGTTGAGAAGGAGGTTTGAAAAATATGTTCCGAAAAATATTTTCCTTCATACCAAACACTCCCTACATAAAGGAACATCAAGAATGGGTAGACAAGATACCCAGTCCTCCCAAGTTACTAACAAAACATAATGTGGGGAGGTTCGTTGAATAACCGTATATGGAAGAAATTGCCCCGCATTCTATCCTAAAATCCTTCAAAATGTCACCCTACTTGAGGGTATACGACGGAACTATAGATCCCAAGGACCATTTGGTCCGCTATGTCACTGCTTTGAAGGGCAACGACCTATTAAAAGCACATGTACCATCGATTCTGCTGAAGAAGTTGGTGAGACGTCGACGGGAGGGGCTCCTTGCTCTATTGCTCCCTTCTCTTCATTACTTTTCGTCCTCATTTCAACCATTTATATGACTGTAGTCTGTAGGAATTTCGACTGTTGACCTAACAATCACTCTTCTATCCACCTTTTTGTTACTACATCTTTTTAAACACATTAATTAACGAGTATTTATCTCAGAGTTTGGAATTTTAACTAACTTCAATTCTTTTGAATTGTGTGCGACATTTTAATCTATAGATAGACTGTTCTATATCCTTATTTAACATTATTTTATTGGATTATCAATCTAATCATATTATGTGTTAATCAATTATTTTCACTAAAACGAAAATTTGCCAAGTGACAACTGCATAGGAAACCTTACAGATTTCATGCTTCTGTCTGCTTCAAGCAAAATAGATGCATACTTTCTCTGAAACTAAGATCTTGGCTAACGAATTTTCCATGGACGATGCTAAATTATTTGATCAAAAGATATTGAAATTTTTTTATTAAATTAATTTATGAAGATGAAGATGTAAATCTCAGCCAAATATAATAAAATCTAGATTAAGTAAATGCAAGAGAAGAACATGGTGAATGATGCTTCCTACTATCTCGGAACCCAATGATTACTCATAAATGTGATAACTTTAACCGTCGTATACCCTCAAGTAGGGTGGCATTTTGAAGGTTTTTAGGATAGAGTGTGCCAAACGTATCGGAAGGTATAGCAGTCGCTGCTTTCCAGAATGGGCTAAAGAGGGATGGTTCGAGGGCAACTAAGAAACTGCTAAGCCGCCTTATGAAATATCCCCCTACCACATGGGAGGAAATCCACAACGCCTATTGTAATGAATTACGAGTGGACGAGGACGATCTTAATGGGCCGACCCAACGGCTAACAACGATACACTCGAAAACAAGGAGGGATCGACGTAATGAGGGACGGAGAGAACAACTCCCACACTTCAACAAAGATTGACACTAGCCTTACATCAGATCCTCCCATCCACTACCACCAAGGTATACGGACGCACTACAGCGACATGTCGCCCCACTCCGAAACGAAAGAGGTATGCCTCCTTTATTATCCGCCCATAACTTTTGTGTGTCTCCTTCAGAAATAGTGTACGTACTAGAGAAGTTGGGAACCAAAGTGCAGTGGCCGTAGAAGAAATCAGACCCAACCACAAGGAAATCAAACGTCCTATGTGAGTTCCATCAGGAAAAGGGATACAAAACCAAAGACTGCATAGGCCTACAGCAAGAGGTAGTCAGAATGTTGAACCAGGGATACCTAAGGGAATACTCAGTGACAAAGGGGAAACCAACTCTGCATGCGGACATGAACAACCCCACGGGCCGCCAAAGCTGCCTTCCCCAGCACGCACGATAAATATGATCGTCGGAGGCGGCGGCGACTTGGCAATCAATCACGTCAAGTTCACCCCCACGCACAAGCAAAAATGGACCATCGCGCATGAACGGTATGACGATTTCGAAGATAGTATCACCTTCGATAAGTCCGATGCTGACGGTTTGTCTTTCCCTCATTACGACTCTTTAGTTATCACTTTATGTATCACTGGTACGGATTTTAAAAGAATCATGGTTGACGACGGAAGTAGTGCCTGTATTATCCATTCGAGGGTCCTCATAAAAATAGGACTTGAGGATAAGATAATACCGCATTGCATAACACTTACTGCTTTTAACAATGCAGTAAAACGGACATCCGGAGAAATACCACTGCCAGTTTTAGTAGGAGGAGTCACGCTGGAAACAACTTTCCACGTGATGAACCAGGAAACGGCGTACAATGCCATCATAGGACGCCCATGGATACATGCCATGCGAGCGATCCCCTCAAGCTTTTACCAAGTGATCAAATTCCCTACCCCATGGACAATATTCAGCTTTCAAGGCAAGCTGCGCACCGCACAAGAATGCTACAAAATAGCTTAAGACTGCACCCACACAAAACAGCTAAAGTGGGCAAGTGCAGAGACATAGCAATCAGCCGTATTGGGGACTAAGTTCAATCTGGCAACGGACGCCATTAGAGACCCCGACATTGCGGAGGCCTGTAGAGCAATGGTCAAAGATCTCGACCCAGTCTAACAGGATGACACCGACCTTATAAAGAATGCCTATATCTGGCACGACCTAGCCAACCCAAGTAAGTATCGTGAATTCCTTACTAACTATGCAGATTTATTTGCTTTTCCCATTCAGATATGCCAGGAATCCCATGAAACATCGCCACCCACAAGCTGAATGTCGATCCATTACACCCGCCCGTGCGACAGTTGAGTGTTAGGATTTATGCCCTTCACTAGAGGGGGGTGAATAGTGAGGTACGAGAATGTCGGTAAATTTGCGGAATTAAAATTGCAGGAGTAAAGTAAGTGCAGTAATTAAAAGAGTAAGGAGATGACACACCGAATTTATACTGGTTCACCACAACGTGTGGTTAGTCCAGTCTCCCGAGAGACTCTCTCGAGTTTACACTAACTCCGTTAAGCTTACGGGTGCTTAACAAACCGTTGCACTTGCTCGTAGATGTACGCTCTACAAGACTTCAACTTGCTCGAGGATACCTCACCTCAAGACTTCACCTTGCTCGTGGATACCGCACCACAAGACTTCACACACTAAGATTGAAGGTACTTAGCAAACCCAACGCTCAATGAGAAGGTATGGTCTTCTCAAGAACCTTTCTCTTTTACAACAAGAACTCTCTAAGAAGAGTAGATAAAGAGATACAATATAAGCTCTATGAACAACACAAAGTTATCTCTCAAATGGCTCAACAAAAGCTCTAAATATGATGTAGAAATGTTATCAATATGTTCAAGAATAATGAGAGATACTGTTCATATGAAATGAGTCAAAAAGACCTCTATTTATAGGTGGTAGAGATTGTATGTCCGTTGCTTAATTGACAATCAATAATGCTGATTTTATGCAAGGATAATCGATTATCTACTTTACATAATCGATTATTTTCTCAACGTTCATAAAACTGAACGTTGGAAGGCAACGGTCAGTGAATAATCGATTATTCTATATGTGATAATCGATTCTTCTCTGGAATTTCCAGTTTAAGCTGGAAAAGGCAGATAATCGATTATCTACTTTGTGATAATCAATTATGCAGCCATGCTGGAATTTCCAGTTTTGGCTGGAAATCCAACATAATTGATTATCAGCTTAGGATAATCGATTATCTGGCTGTTCTGTCCAGAATCGAAAACTTACTTCAAAAACCATTTTGGTTAAAATGAAAACGTTGAAAATCTTTTTGTTTGAAGTATATGAAAATGTTTATGATATTTATGATTTGATAAAATGATTTTATGCATATTTATGATGACCTATGTTGAGCCAAATGACGAGATAACTTAAACGTTGCCCTTACATTGGTTCTACCTAACGACCTACGCCTTGGGTCTTCGGTCTTGAACTTTTGGGCTCGTCTTTGGATTTTCCATGCAATC
The DNA here is from genome assembly GCA_034376525.1 of Nicotiana benthamiana. Lineage (NCBI taxonomy): Eukaryota > Viridiplantae > Streptophyta > Magnoliopsida > Solanales > Solanaceae > Nicotiana > Nicotiana benthamiana. The sequence continues at coordinate 70,499,659 of CM067338.1, read as the reverse complement.
CCTTCATCAATATGCTTCTCGGCATTCAATCTTGATTGTTTGTCATGTAATAACGTTGTTTGACGCTTGACTTCATTGTTTGTCATTCATCAAAACCTATACCTGGAAATCATACTAATACAACCAAAGCACACATATCATTGATAGAATGATTTCCTACAGTGAGAAGAAAGTTCAATGCCGCTTTCAATAAAGTGGTCAGTGAGGAAGTAGACAAGTTACTGGCCAACGGTTCCATCAAAGAATCGAAGTACCCCCAGTGGGTCGCCAATGTCGTCATGGTCAAATAGAAAAATGGGAAGTGGAGAATGTGTGTGGATTTTACCGACCTGAACAGGGCATGCCCTATGGATTCGTTCCCGCTGTCCCACATCGACCAACTGATCGATGCCACTGCAGGACATAAACTGTTGAGCTTCCTAGATGCCTACTCCGGCTACAATCAAATCATGATGGATGAGGAGGACCAGCAGAAAACGACTTTCAACACACATCAAGGAATGTATTTCTACAAGGTAATGCCCTTCGGGCTAAAAAATGCAGGGGCTACGTACCAAATACTAGTCACTAATATGTTCAAATAGCAGCTCGGTAAGACCATGGAAGTCTATATCGACGATATGCTGGTGAAGTCGATAAGCAAAAAGGACCACATCGGCCATTTTAAAAAAGCCTTCGGGATACTGAGAAGTTACAGGATGAAGCTGAACCCCGAGAAATGCGCCTTCGGTGTAGCCTCAGGAAAATTCCTAGGATTTATCGTATCACAAAGAGGCATTGAGGTCAACCAGAATCAGATCAAGGAGATAGATGCAGTACTTGAGATTTTGAACAGCAGAAAACAGATACAAAAGCTGACTAGGCGAATAGCCGCCCTATCCAGGTTCATCTCACGATCCTCCAACAGGTGCCATAAATTTTTCAATGTGTTGAAAAAGGAAAATGGGTTACAATGGAACAAAGAATACGTAACATTGAGAAAATTGAAAGCATACCTATCTTCTCCACCACAGCTAGACAAAGGAAATCAAGGCGAGCCTTTGCTGGTGTATATGGCCGTATCCGAGGTCGCCGTAAATGTAGTCTTGGTTCGCAAAAATGCAGGTACGCAATCTCATATTTACTATATTAGCAGAACTTTAGTGGACGCCAAGACACTGTATCCATACCTTGAAAAGTTAGCCTTGGCATTGGTCGTAGCTTCATGAAAGCTCCGACCCTACTTTCAGTGCCACCCCATAAAGTAGTAATGACCTTCCCCCTGAGAAGTGTCCTACATAAGCCGGAATTATCACGTTGACTCGCCGAATGGGCCATAGAGCTCAGCGAGCATGACGTCTCATATCACCCAAGAAACTCCATCAAGTCACATGTACATAGCGGACTTTGTAGCCGATTTCAGCGCAAAGATACTACCAGAGGCGGAACTAGAGGTACGTCGTGCCCCCTCCAACATCAACATATAGGCTCTCTACACTGACGTTGCTGGTAACGCTTCGGGACTGGGACTCATTCTTGAGGTCCCCACGGGCGAAATAATTTTCCAGTCCATATGATATCCCGAAATGACTAACAACGAGGCCGAGTACGAGGCTGTTATTGTAGGTATAAAGCTAGCCATCAAATATGGGGCTCGACGACTCGTTCTCCAATGCGACTCCCAACTCATAGTGAATCAGGTCACTGGGACTTACCAAATCAAGGAGCAGATATTGCAAAAATACCAGTCAGAAATCCACAGATTAATGGCTGAATTTGGTGAGTGCCGCCTCGAACAAATTTTGAGGGCACAAAATGTCGAAGCGGACGGTTTAGTAATACTGGCCGCAGCCACTAAAAACTTCAACAAAGAAAGCGTGGTCCCCCTCCTGCATTCAACCATTGATAACACTGAGGTACTCTCTTTAAATTTGACTTAGGGCTGGCGCAACCAATTTGTATCCTATTTGCAGGATGGGATACTCCCACTCGAATAAAAAGAAGAAAAGAAGCTTTCGTACATAGACCGCCCGATATTGCCTAATAAATCACGAGCTCTATAAAGGACGTTTGGCAGACCCCTACCCAAGTGCCATACCAAAGAAGACCAATACTCGAGAGGTACACGAAGGTCATTGCGGTGCCTACACAGGTAACCGTTCCCTCGTGCGCTGCATAATACAGACCGGCTATTACTGGCCCACTACAAAGAAAGAGGCTGCAGAATACGTTTGTCGATGTGAACAATGCTAAAAGTATTCCCTCATTATACATCGACCAGGAGAACCCCTCCACTTAGTCACTTTCCCATGGCATTTCATTAAATGGGGGATGGACATAGTTGGTCCCCTACCAGCTGGACGAGGAAATGTACGATTTCTATTAGTTTTAACTAACTATTTCTCCAAGTGGGTGGAAGCAGGTGCGCATGCCCAAATATGCGAATAGGAAGTCAGCGCCTTCATATGGAAGAATATCATCTACCGATTCGGCATTCCCAAAGAGATAGGTTGCGACAATGGGCGATAGTTCATCGGCCAGAAGATGATAGAGTTCTTCGAAAAATGGCATACTAAGCGAATACTTTCCACTCCATATCATCCCGCTGCCAACGGCCAAGCAGAATCTTCCAACAAAACAATAATGAACATACTAAAAAAGAAACTCGAGGAAGCCAAAGGGCTATGGACCGAGCTACTACCAGAAGTGTTGTGGGCACACCAGACTATACCCAAATCCAGCATAGGAGAAACATTATATTCACTGGTCTACGAAATCGACGCGGTCATACCGGTCGAAGTAGGTGATCCAAGCTTAAGGTATTCACATACTAGTGGGGTAGAGAACCACATAAACAGACTTCACGACCTCGATGAGGCCGATGAAAGAAGAGAAATGGCCTACATAAGAATGGTGGCTCAGAAACAACAGGTTGAAAGATACTACAACTAGAGAGCCAAAATAAGACCACTCAATGTGCGCGACTACGTGCTCAAAGCCAAAACATTGGCATCAAAAGACTCAAGCGAAGGAAAATTGGGCATCAACTGGGACGGACCCTAAAAAATCACAGCAACAACAAATAAAGGAGCATTCTAATTAGAACAATGGAAGGAAAAATGCTCCAAAACAATTGGAACATCGCTCACCTCAAATATTTCCATTTATGAAAGGCGTCTCCCGAGTCGTACTCTTTTTCCCTTACCCGATTTTGTCTCAATTAGCTTTTCTCGGGGAGGTTTTAACGAGGCAGCGAAGGGGATACCTGAAGATATTAGCTGAACAAGTTTATCATACCAGCCACTCCATACGCTCTCCAGACCGGCATGATAAAGGGACTGGACTAGCATGATCTCCAATAGATCATCGGCTAAGGCCATCTCCCAAGTGAAAATGGCTAAGGCCATCTCCAATGTATAAACGGCTAAGGCCATCTCCCATGTGAAAACGGCTAAGGCCATCTCCAATGTATCAACGGCTAAGGCCATCTCCAATGTATAAACGGCTAAGGCCATCTCCAGTGCATAAACGGCTAACGCCACGATCTCCGATGTATTATGGCTAAGGCCATCACCGTCAATCGTCGACCTAGTTCGACTACAGCAAGCAAGTGATTCAATGACAATCGAAGTCACATACATGGCCAAGGCCATAGACACTACGTGGCTACAGCCATCAACGCAATATGGCTAAGGTCATCGACAGTATTATGGCTAAGGCCATCGCCGACAACCGTCGACCCAGTTCGACAACGGCAAGCAAGTGATTCAACGACAGTCAAATCACATATATGGCGACCCAGCTTGACTACGGCAAGAAAGTTATTCGACGATAGTCGAAGTCACATATATTGCCAAGGCCATCGACACTACGTGGCTATGGCCATCAATGCGATATGGCTAAAGCCATCGACAGTATTATGGCTAAGGCAATCACCGTCAATCATCGACCCAGTTCAACTGCAGCAAGCAAGTGATTCGATGACAGTCAAAGTCACACATATGGCTATGGCCATCAACACTACGTGGTTATGGCCATCGCCACTACGTGGCTATGGCCATCGACACGACATCGCTAAGGTCGTCGACATCATTTTGGCCAAAACCACCGTTGCCGATCGTCGACCCTGTTCAACCATGACAAATAGTGAGCACCCACTCTACGGAGATGAGGTACCGAAAATAAAATATACAAAGTAAAGGAATGGCAGCAAAATTACGCCTTTCATTATCACCCAAAAAATGCATGTACACCCGAGCTTACAAATGGTCATCATTACATTACAAATACAACAAAACAAAACATATATACAAGTCCTAAGGGGATTCGCCTCTTCGTCCATCGCCTCCTACGTGACCGCCATTCTGCTCATTCTCTCCCACATGGCCTCTATCTCGTCCGTCAATGCCCCCGGGTTGGGAAGATGCAGAAATCCAAGAGCTGAATTCTAGACGGTTGACGTCTTCAGAGTTATAGCCCGCCCGATCTGGAAAGTCGGAGCTATACCCACAAGTTTCACGGGCTACGAGCCGTTGTTTCTGAACCTCTACCTCAGTGGCTCGACCCGTAGATAAGTACTCCTCGAGTACGACCAATCTTGCTTCGGCGTACACCCACATCTCATGCGCCTCACGATGCACATCATCTTCAGACTTTGACAAAACGGTCCGCTTGAGGACCTCAATCTCAGCCGCCCTGGCGTCGAGTTTGGCGGTCAAGGCAGCGACTCTTGTCTGCAGTTGAGCAGCCTCCGCCACTACCCTGTGGAAATCTCCAACTCCTCTTCCTTCGACTAAAGAAGAGTCTCTAGCTCGATGTTCCGAGCTAAAGCAGCCATCAGCTGCTCATCGATCTCCTCCAGCTCGGCCACCCACCATTTCAGCTGATCCTCTAATTTATTTAAGGCCCTCACGGAACACCCGAAACTGAGGGTCTTGTTTTAGCATATCTGCCAACGCATGATGCTTGGCACAAATCTATTTGTACTTCTTCGCCATTTTGTTAAATGTGGACACCTTCTTTTATGCACGCCGCCTCCTCTCCACCTCCAAAATAATAGTCTAAAAAGGAAAGGAAAAAGAGGAAAGACAAGTTAGTACGTATCAAAGTTGCCATCACGGCCCACAGAGAAAAATTGAAAGCTACCTGCAACGCTGCGTCAGCGACCCTTTGAGACAGATCTCTGTCATTAATGCCCTTCAGCATTTCACGCTCAGCATCTGCACATAACAGGGTCATATCCGCTACAGCCTGCTCACTGTTCTCTAGTAAGTTATGCCCTCCCAGGATCATAATTTGGCGGTTAGACCTACCCGTCATCATCCCCACGCGGGATGGATCCCTCGTTACATCTCCAGGAGAGACCTCAGGGTCCACCGCCTCAGCATCAACACCGACTTCTCCAATAGCGGCCGATAAACCACCCTCCGAAACACGGGCTCAACTGGTATCGGTGATAGCTCTCCTTTGAGGAGCCGACCGCCCTGACGGATGGCATCGGCCATGAAAACTTGCCTCGGTTCTTGATGAGTCTCACTAATCCTCTTATATTCATTCGCTACCCTCTTACCTTTTAGCTACCGTTGTCTCTTTCTCTCTGGAGGCTCCTCACCTTTCGAAGTCTCCTCCACAGGCTGCGGGGGCGGTACCAAAGAAATTGCTTCACTTGTGGACATCGCCACATGCGTAACCTCCTACTGAGGAACCACGTGAATGGTGTCGCTGAACGAGCCGCAGGGTATGTCTCCTTTATCAGAATCAGTCTCCGCCCTGGACGAGGTAACAACGACCTTTTTCTTCTTGGGGACTCTCTGACATGCCAACACGAGTGAATCAGGTAACAAAACCTGAGGGAGTTTTTAAAGCAAAGCTGAAGAATTTTCTAACAGGTTGTACTGTTGACGAAACGCAACCTAGGTATGGCACTCCTCCGCATAAGGTATCAACTTTTCCACCCATGATTTAATGTCATCGATGGATTAGGTTGGAGAAGCCCTCACTACAAAAATAATAATAGTTACAGTTGCCACATGGTCAAAAAAAATACAATCAAGAATTCCACATACAAAGGGACTTACGCTCTGAGTTCCACCTTTCGGGGAACCTAATAGGGTTCGACACCAAGCGCTCCATTTTGATATAAAAGTACCTGTACCAGAAGCCACTTTGGCCTTGTCGTCAGCCTTAACTACCAAGCCCTTTGTACCACGGCTCTTCAGTTGCAACATGGTACCCCTCAAGTAACCAGTGTTGAATAACTGTAAAAGATGATGAACTGAGATTTCGCACTCAGCCCTGACCGCATACGTGGTCAGAATCCTACACACCTTCAAAGTGTAAGGAGTAAGTTGAGTCGGGCATATGTTGAAAAAGTGGCAGAGCTCCTCCGCTAGAGGGTAAATCAGGAGGCTATAACCGATCAAGAACAGATACTCGTAAAAGGTGCAGTATCCAGGCCTATGCACATTTGCATAATTTGTTCCATCTAGAGCCATTTCCATATGGCCTGGAATGTTATGCGCCGCTCGGAGATTGTCCAAATGGGGCTGTAATAATTCACTATTCTCCCAGAGAAGAGCTGAGCTTTTCGTATGAAAATCCTTTCGAATGTGCATTTCTTTGGGAAGCACATTATCCACAGTGAGGGGAACGAGGGTCTTTTCTACCTCTTCCTCTTCGCCGCTAGGGGATGACGGAACCCTAGATGGGGCGGTGTCCTTGGTCTTTTTACTACCTTAATGGCGCTTTACCATGATGTTCTGTCTATGAAATAAGGTGCTAATGACGAGAAATATGACTTCAAAGAAGTGGAAGAGTCTCACACAAAATAGCAGTTACAAGAGAGAAAGACAAAGAAGGAAGTCAAAAAATATTTCCCAAGGGTTCGAAAGATTAATCGGATTGAACCTTACCCATATTTATAGGGTTAAGTTGCACGGAAATCGAAAAGGCATGACTCAAAACGGGCGCGGGAAACCAAAACATCACATCACCTCCCGAGCCGCCTTGGGAATAAGTGTAATAATGATGCATGCGGGCAGTGACGTCATCCAAAAAAGGAAACCGCACGTCAATGGATCGACAACGTCATGCCTTCCATCTCGTTCCTATTGCCGCCCAAGTATAAGGTCAAATTCTCCAAAGATGAGGTTTGCAATTTTGTAATTGGAGACGCCTATCGAATACGCCTTCAATGAACGGAGGGACTAACTGTATAGGGTCAAATTTGATCCTAGATGTCTGTACGCTGATGGGTACGCCTTTGAGCATACGTCGACTAAATCAAGGGCATGACCTGAACGTGGGGACAAAGACGACGTCGCTTAATACTCAGCCTTTTCACTAAAGCGACGCTACCTAATTTTGTATCTTTTTGATTATTTCGAGGAATGTCGCCTATTGTATCAAGGAGATCTTCACTCTGTAAAGGGGCATCATGACTATTCTTGAATAATACAACTCTCATTCTCTCTCTATCTCTCTCTCTATCCCTATCTGTATCTCCAATGATTGCTTTCTCTGAAGTTCATATCATCTATTTGTCTTTTAAATCTACTATAACAACATCGTTCTTGATATCTCTAGGTCATTATATTTGATTACGATTTACCCTCGTTTATTTTTTATTGTATTTAAACTTGCTGAGTATATCAATAACTTTTGAGCCAAACAAAACCCAATATAGTATGACCAAACTACTATAACTCAGTTTTTGAGAATATTCTTATAGACAAACAGCCACAATTATACCAAACTAAACTAAATTAATTTTCAAAAAGACATTAGTCACAATTCACAAGTCAAGATATGTCAAGATAATATGTGGTCGTGTTATATGATTGTTTCATATCAGTTATATAACGCTTTCAAAGCGATTTATAACGTATTGGAATACTCCATCTATAATCTTAATATTTTTTGCTAAATATTCAACTTTTTCATGTAAGATCGGAACCAATTTTTAGCAAGTCATTTTCAAATTTATAACTCTAACATCTCCTATGATTATAGCAACAAAAGTAAATTCTTATAAGTGGGGTTTGAGGAGTAGTACATAAGCAAATATACTCTTACCATGAGAGAATAGAGAAAGTACTTTCAATAAACTCTCGACTAAAAAAATATGAAAAAACAAAATAGTGAAAATGGTACGGGTTAACCAGTTTTCAAATTGGTAATTGATAAATAGCCAGCGTTTGCAAAATCATTGAAAAATAACTATCATGACCCGAATTTTCCACCATCGGGAGTCGTGATGGCGCCTACTAACAGAGCTAGGTCAGCAAAACATTAAACATTCTCTGATAAATCTCAACAATATAAATATGCGAAAAATAATTAAATAAAAGTGGAAGACTTTAAGTTCGATAAAACTGAAATCATAATGCGGAAGTTTAAAACATATCTCTACCAAAAATCTGGTGTCACTAGCTCACGGACTACTAAAGAGTGCTACAAAAAAGTCAGAAGGGAAATACAAAATGTTTGTCTCGATACAAAGAAAACAAATTAAACATAAAAAAGGACTCCGGCATGCGACCGCCAGCTAGGCTACCTCGAAGTCCCTGGATGGAAGTCAGTTCCCGATCGAATAGGCTACTGTTGTGGTCCAAAAGCTGCTCTGGCACTGTAATCTGTACAAAAAGTACAGAAGTATAGCATAAGTACAACCGACTTCATGCGCTGGTAAGTGCCTGGCCTAACCCCGACGAGGTAGTGACGAGGCTAGATAGGACCTACCAAAAAAAACTTGTACAGATATACGTGCAATAATAGGAAAAATGTACATAATTTAAACAGCTAATAGGGAGGGGGCATGTTGTGGGGTGTGACAATTCAGATATAGAATCAGCGAACAAAAAGATGGAACTGGACAATAACTTCAATTAAAGAGAACAGGTAAATCAACAACTGCACGGTTCCAACTTTCGTGCTTTTACTCTTATTCTCGCCAAAACAGTCAAATAAAGTGCACAACATCACCCTTCGTGCTTTTCCTCATATAACTCTCATATCAAGGCATGGAATGACCCTTCGTGCTCAATTATTCAAAACATGGCACAGAATAACCCTTCGTGCATAATCTCTCTTCCTCACCCAATCAATAGTCACAACCAATCAGGGGAGGGGATAAACAATAATATTAAACATCCCAACAAGGGAGATAAAATCAATAAATAAGTCCCGGCAAGGAAATAATACTACACTTCTTCCTTTAACTCATTTCCTCCTCAACTACCACTTCATAAGAAATTATCAATTAAACAACACAATTGTATCATGTCTTTTGAATTAAAAGCAATTACGACTCACGGTCATGCTAGATTCCGGTGCATAGATAACCATCACTATACCTATACATCGTACTCCACAGTTAGTATGTAGCAAATAATATCCTAATCCTAATCCCTCAAGCCAAAGTTAGAACAAACATTTACCGCGGTCCGAAAATAGCAATCAAGTCTCCAACACCGCCTTTCCTCTAGAATCCAACTCCGAAACAATGATATCTAGGCACAATTTAGTTCAATATTATCAATAAGGGCTCGAGGACACTATTCCATAGCTTAGAAATGAATTTCCTATCATTCTTCCAAAAATACAAAAATTCGACCCGACATGGTCCAAACTATAGGCTCGGACCAAAATCCGTTCACCCACAACCCCACGAGTTCAACTATGCAATTGGTTTCAAGGTTCGACCCCAAATTGAGGTTGAATCGCCCAAAATTCCCAAAAATCTAACTCTACCCAAAAGCCCTAATTTCTATTTTGATTTCACGTTTTTAGGCTTGGAAATTAGTAATTAGATGAAGAAATAATGAGGGAAAGATGTTAAGATTACTTACCCAAAGAGATATAGAGGAAGGAGAGCTTGCATTTCGTCTATACAGGGTTTAAGAGAGGAGTTCATGTGAAAAGTGAGAAAACATCCCGCAACCATTCTGTTTTTAAGAGAGGAGTTCGTGCGATCGCAGAAGCCAAGTTCCTACTCCTCTATGAGATCACATGAATGGAATTGCAATCGCAGAGAGCAAATTCTCTGAATACCGGAAGCAGAAATTTTGCAGCGGCTCTAAGGCCAAAAATACCCCGAACCACCTCCGAATTACTCCCGAGCCCTCGGGCTCCCAACTGAACACACATACTAACTCAATAACATTCTACAAACTTTCTCGAGCAATCAAATCGCCAAATAACATCAAATTCAATGAATTAAATCCCAAAATCATCATTTTTCATTTCAAACTTCATAAACCTCTAACTTTAGATATTTAGGTCCGAAATGCGTCAAACGACGTCCGATTTCAACCAAATTTCACAGAAAGTGCTTGACGCATATTTAAGACTTGTACCGGGCATCGGAACCAAAATACGAGCCCGATACCTATATTTTCGAACTCATTTTCATTTAAATTTTTCATATTATTTTCAGAAAATAATTTCTTTCAAAAATTCTATACTCGGGCTAGTGATCTCGGAATTTGATTTCGGGAATACTCCCGAATCCCATATTTTTCTACGGACCTCTCCGGACCGTCACATCACGGGTCCGGGTCCGGGTCTGTTTACCCAAAATATTGACCAAAGTCAACTATATCAATATTAATATCAAAATTCTTCAAATTTTCCATAGAATTCACATATTTTAACATAAAAAAATTTCCGGCTTCGCGCCCAGACTGTGTAAGCAAATTGAAGCAACTAAAAGCGAGGTTTTCAAGCCCTCAGAAGCACAGAAAAAGGGAGAATTACGATGATGATCCTTTGGGTCGTCACAATAGCCAATATTTTGCTACAGCACAGAAAGTTCCAGCAAAAATGTACTGAAAATTAGTGCACATGTGTATGAATTTTCCAGCATATTATGGAATTCGAGTACATCGAACGTTCCAACGTAATATACTGGAGATAGCAGCACATGTGTATGAACCTCCACATATTATGATGGACCAATATATTATGTTGTAACTTCAGTATATTATGCTGGGACTCCAGTATATTATGCTAAAAAAATTCGAACTCTAATATATTATGCTAGAATATTTTCCAAATTTTGAACAATGATTTCGTTCAAATTTATCTTTATATGAAAACTGGCTAAATTTTGATTATATTTGAAATTGTGGCTATTTTTCAATTATCACTTGTAAATCTAACTATTTTTAATTTTATCCAAAACTATCTATCTATAGTATATTAAAAGCACGAAGGCCATAGCGAAATATCGTTTTCCTTTTTTAACCTTCAAATCTACATTTCATATTGGACAAAATTGTAATTATAATTTTTTTCTATATTAGGATTTTTAAATCAACTACAATATTATGTATTAAATTTTTCCTTATTTGTATTACTCCTAATAGTTGAGACAATAAAATCAATTAGAATTACCTTATATAAATTATTCCTTACTTGAACAACAAAATTACTAATCTAAGTCTATATAAAGGAATAGTATGACAAAATTTCACTCATGGCCTTCATATATTTAAATTTAAAGTAAAAGAACCACCGACGTAAGTAGTTCTTGGCCCCCGTTTAGGAAAAGATGCAGGAAGTAAGACTCAAATAGTTTGGGAACATTCAGAGAAGGAGCACGGATGCACCGGTGAGAAGGTGTGAGTGATTGGCTGTGGTGGGCACGAGGAGAGTTAGAGGAAGACCTAAGAAGTATTGGGGTGAGGTGATCAGGCAGGACATGACACGTCTTAGCATTACTAAGGACATGGCCTGTGACAGAGAGATGTCGAGCATCAGAGTTGTAGGTTAGGGAGAAGTTGGGGACATTTCTACAATGCACTAGAGTAAGACTAGCCAGTTAGGAGTTAATCTTAGGATGCTACTGCTCAACTACTGATGCATGGATTTATCTGTTGGATATTAGTACATCTCCCATTCTTTTCGTATTTCCTCTATTTCCTATATTACTGCTATTTCATTATTTTATTATTATGTTATGTATTTTTAAGTTATTTTAGTATGAGTTTATGGATAGTACTAATATATCATCTTTTATTGCTGTCTTGAGCTGAGAGTCTCCTGGAAACAGCCTCTCTGCCTCTCGGGGTAGGGGTAAGGTCTGAGTACATATTATCCTCCCTAGACCTCACTTGTGGGATCATACTGGATTGTTATTGTTGTTTTTATCAAACACTACATCTTATAACTTTAAGTTGGTATAATACTTGAATGTGTATCCGGATTTCTTTCTTGTTCTTCGATATTCTCCAGCTATTTGTTTGTTTCTTATTTATTATTGTTTGTTTTAGTTTTTGATTGTATACACAACAATACTTTCAAAAGGTTAAGAAAAATTAATGATGATAACATTATGTTTGGATCATTATTATCCATTGTTTTATAATGTATTGTATTGTATTGTATTGTATCGTTTTATGGACACAATGTTTGAATAGAATGTATCGTTTGTTGTTGTTAAATAATATTTTAATGTTTGGTTTGACTGTATCGTACTGTACGGTAACTAGTAAGTTCACTAAAATACCCCAATTATTTTAGCTGAAATTTATCAAAACCTACACATAAAAATAACTTAATACAAACTCTTTCTACTAATTTATGATTAATTATGTAGCTTGAAAACAAGAGCAAAAACTTTAAAAAAAAGGTTAACTATATTAGCAACAAAAAAATTAATTACAATGAAGGAAAGAGACAAAAGATTTAACAAAGATTGGATTATAAGAATGGGGCAAAGCAACTCTAGAAAAGATGGAAAAAGATAAAGTATGTCAACAGGTTGGAGATTTGGAGTTAAAAAATAAATAAATAAATAAAATTATAGAGTAATACGTAAGGGCACAATTGAAAATGAAAATAGGAAACGATCCCACCACAACAAATTGATTGTTTCATAAAATAGGACTTTTCGTTGTTCTGAAATAATAGATTTAACGATACGATACAACCAATTTTAAATAAATAATCAAAACAAACATTATTTTGGGATAACAATACAATACAATACAATGGCTATTGAGTTGTCCCACATCGGAGGGACTTGAGGTCCTTGGTCTCCTTATATGGCTTGAGCAATCCTCACCTCATAAGCTAGCTTTTGGGGTTGAGTTAGGCCCAAGGTCCATTCTTATCATGGTATCAGAGCCAGGCCCGTCCCAATTATTGTTACCGATGTTGGGCCTCCATTTATGTTGTCCACGCTCCAGAGATCTGGGCGTGAGGGGGGGTGTTGAGTTGTCCCACATCAGAGGGATTTGAGGTCCTTGATCTCCTTATATGGCTTGAGCAATCATCACCTCATAAGCTAGCTTTTAGGATTGAGTTAGGCCCAAGGTCCATTCTTATCAATGGCTAACAACCATCCAAATAAGTTGTAAATATGATTACGTTTGAGTTCACTTAATTTACATACTAATATCATTGAGACGAAAAGACACGTAATCTTTATACAAGAAAGCTTAGTTGGTTATTAACTTTTAATTGATTATCATATTTTGGTGATTGTGGTTAAGGATGTTGGGAGCTATAAGTTGCGATATTAATGTGGAAGCATTGATCGGTATAGGGTAAACTTTTTGAGAGCGTTTTATCTCTCGGTGTAAAAAGTTTCAGTGCTAATTCAAATCTAATCGAGGTTAAATGTGAGTATCGGAGTGAAAAATTAAAAAATTAATAGTATTATTGTTGAAGTATTTCAATCTTATTTATTTTACTGGTATATTTTATTTATGTGCTTGTGTAGTCGTAATATGCACCCGACTTTAGTTTATTCTCAATTTTCGATTTACTTAAATCACACTTGGACAACAATGCTGGAAAACATAATATGTGATATAAAATGAAAGAAATTTAGTAAAACATGAACAAGAAATATAAGCAACTTAGTGAAACATGAACAAGAAATATAGATAGAGAGAAGGAAGAGATTTTCTTCTTCAATTGTGTATCTTTTCCTATCTATTACAAGGCCTTTATATAGGCATAAAAAGTGAAGAAAATATGTCATGGAATATGTTATTGAATATGTCATTAAGCATTTGAGATGAAGATCATGGAAGATGAGTAGACATCCAACATATTATGATATTTATCATAATACTCCCCCTTTGGATGTCCATAGATAATGTGCCTCATTAAAACCTTAACTAAAATAAAACCCAATGGGAAAAAAATTCTAAAAAAGAAAAAAGAGTACACATATCTAACAATATACATTTTTGTTGCCTCGTTAAAAACCTTGCAAGAAAAACCCAGTGGGACAAAACTTTGTAAGGGAAAAAGAGTGCAACGCGCATTAACTCCCCCTGAAAAGAGCATCAATTCACATCCTTGAGCCTTCGCATTCCAATCTTGTGCACCATCTTCAAGAGATCACTGGTAGAGATTTGATAAATAAATCAGCCATATTAACTATAATGAATATTTGCACCTTGAAATCATAACTCGTGATAGATATATAATGTCTTCACAAATATCGTGGAATGGCTCTTTGATATCTCCATAAATGTATCATCTCTATTACATTATCATGCTTATAGATATAGCAAGATACATTTGTGCATAAATTGCATTGAGGAAGTGGTACCTCAAGATCAAGAATTATAGATGCTTCAAGCAACTTAAATCCTTTATGGATTGTCATATAAGTTAAGTCATATAAGCCATATTATAGACTTTAGATGCATATCAAGTTTTCATGTCATGCTAGACATATAAAATATCGAAAACTGATTACACATACCATTGACTTTATACTTTCAAGTATTCGAACTACATGTCTAAAATTACATGTCTTTCATATGGAATCAATTCTACTTGAATTGTATCTCTTCCATTTTGCCAATATATTTGTCTGTATTCGACAAACTTAAGATCCTCATCGATATTTAGCGCTATCATAGATGTCGTCGACGAACATTTTATATCGGCTCCAATAAATTTTCATAAAGACATAACATATAGATCTCTTCATTCATATATTCAGGTACCTGAATCTCTCATGAGATTTTATGAAGTTTTATGTCATGTGACCTTCTAGATAACTTACCTCCTTTATTATGATCACTTTGATCATTTGCTCATTTCTTTATCAAGAAGTTTATTTGAAACCGATTTGTCTATACGCTTTAAGCGTACCAAAGACTTTGTCCTTCTAAGACTTAATATGAGCATTTGCAATAAGAATATAGTTACTTTCTTTGGGTCAGCAAATGCGTATGGCATGCTTTGCAATATGTTGCAATTGAATTATCTTTTTATGAACTTCAAGTTCATATTATGATATTCGAGGATATATATATACAAATGATAATCCGTTCTATGTAACTTTTTCTCAAGTGTTTATCATGTCTCCCCCTCATGTTAGAAAAACTAACTTGTTTTCTCAACTCTGGGAACCCATCTTTGTGCATTATCATGTTAATATACACTGTACATCAACAATAATAAGATAAAATTATTTGGTTCCTGACCCTGAGCCACTTGTGGGGGGAGAATATAATATACTCTCGTATATAATGTATATCAAATTGATATAGATAATTTTGTTCCCATAAGCAATAGTTTAGCTATTAAGTGGAGGCACACAATAAATTATTTTGCTAAACCAACAATGATGTAAACTAACTTATCAAGATAAACTATCTTGAATAGAAAATCTGGAAATTATGCTCGAAATTAGATTACTGAGCAAGTTACCTCGCAAGCACCGGCCAGGTTGCAGGTTAATAATAATCGCACATGTAACCATCTCATAGATGCATCTTATGTGGTATACATGGCAGGTGAATGGGCCCATATTCACCTTTGATATTTCCAGAATTTATGGGATTCAACTCCAACTTTAGTTGGTCAATTAATTAATGAGAACAAGTAATACAAGAGAATTCGTAAAGAACTTTCTAGTTCTTTGATATTTACCCATGTGAATTCTCTATTATTGTTGCACAGTATACTTAAATTGATATGGCTAACCCGAATGCCAACTGAATAAATTATCAATATTGATAAAATTCAGGTTTACATCATGACATGTGCAATTATCGATAAACTCTAAGTTTATTATGATATGATTTTTTTATATAAATAAACATCCACTTTATTGTGGCATTTTTTTGTTTGTATAGTACAAATTGGAGAATAAAGCGGATTGCTTTTCACATACATATTATCCCGCTACAAGTTGTAGTAATAGAAGATATCAAATCTTTCCTTTATTTATAGTCTCAATATAATCAATCGCTTTCGCGTATACTTTGGAAACTGAATAAGTTTTTTTGAGACTTACTACAATACATTACCTTATTGGTAATCAATTGTGTTTCTCCAAAATAATATAATTGGCTCTTACAGAGTTCTCAATTAATTTGGTACTATCACATATTAATCAGTATCCATATAGTGAATATTTCTTTTAAAGAGAAAGTTGTACCATTATGGTCATGTCAAAATTATATGCAAGATATGTTTCTTGCATTATTATTGTCCTTTAATAATCACATTGCCAAAATATTTTGGCGTACAATAGCTACGTGACTAATGACCCATTCATGCCATAATAATTTACATTATTTTCTTATATCATCTTAACCCTCCTTCTAGAGGTGAGTGTGGTATATTCAATACCAATAGCATGTTCATATTCTTCCAATAATGAATATATATTCATAAATCAGATGTTGTCACATTCACACCATGAATGGACCATAATCATCTATATGTGCTATATAAATTCCCATGTCAAATCGATGACAAATATTACTTTCACATAGTGAAGGATTATTTTGAGAATCCTTATTATTCTCATTATCACAATGATGACGATTATAATTTCGTCTATTGCCACGTCCACATCCATTGATACCTTCACGGTAATAGCTTTGTCTTCTTTCAGACTTATCACATACTGCTATCACATTCTCTGAGGGGATATGTAATTTGTTATCCTTTTCAAATCCGTAAATACGTCTGGCATTTGATTTGCTATTCTTTGCAAATGAATAATCTTTTGCACCTCCTTTTTAACAAATAGAGGCACGCGGATCAAGATGAGATAATGATGGATTTTTCCACAAAATTTCCCGTTTGGTTTCAACAACTTCTCCCCATAATTTTGGAAAAAGTATCTCATCGAGTCGACAGTCTGCAAATCGTGTAGTGAACAAATCCCCTGTCAAAGTTTTAAGGTAGCGGATAATGGAGGGTGATTCAAACCCAACATATATTTCTAACCTAATTTGCAGACCTATTTTGGTGCGATATGGCGGTGCTACAGGCACATATACTGCGCATCCAAAAATTCTTAATGGGATATAATAGGTTCATGACCCAAAACTAATTGCAACGAGGAATATTTGTGATAATTTGTCGGTCTGAGACGAACTAGCATTGCTGCATGCAAAATGGCGTGACCCCAAATCGAAGTGGACAACCTCGTTTTCATGAATAACGGTCTTGCTATCAATTGTAGACGTTTAATTAAAGACTCTCCAAGACCATTTTGAGTGTGAACATGAGCTACAGGATGTCCCACTTTCATCCCAATTGATAAGCAATAATCATTAAATGCTTGGGATGAAAACTCAGCAGCATGATCTAGTCTAATAGACTTAATTGGATTATCGAGAAATTTTGCCCGTAATCGAATTATTTGTACCATTAATTTTGCAAACGCAAGGTTGCGAGATGACAATAGGCACACATGAGACCACCTAGAAGATGCGTCTATTAATACCATAAAATATCTAAACGACCCACTAGGTGGGTGAATAGGTCCACAAATGTCCCCTTGTATACGTTTCAAAAACGCAGGTGACTCAATTCCAACCTTTGTTGGTGATGGTCTAATAATTAACTTGTCTTGATAACAAGAAGTGCAAGAAAATTCACTATTTAAAAGAATCTTTAAATTCTTTAATGGATGACCATTTGAGTTTTCTATAATCCGTTTCATCATAATTTATCCAGGATTTCCCAATCGATCATGCCAAAGTACGAAAGTATTGGAATCAGTAACCTTTTGGTTTACGGTAGAATGTGCCTCAATTGCACTAATTCTTGTCCAATACAGACCGCAAGATAAAGATGGGAACTTCTCAATAACCCTCTTTTGGCCAAAGACATTCTTTGTAATGAAGAGATATTCAAGATTATTCTCATCTATTGTCTCAATATGATATCCATCTTGACTGATATCTTTAAAACTCAACGAGTTCCTCTTGGACTTGGAGGAGAACATTGCATTCTCTATGATAAATATTGTTCCTTTAGGCAGAGTTATAGTAGCTCTTCACGAGCCTTCAATTAATTTAGTACTACCAGAAATTGTAGTAACATCTGCCTTACACATACTTAAATGAGAGAAATATTTCTTCTCTTTGAATATTGTATGTGTGGTACATGAATCAATTAACAAATATTTTACAATTGAATTTTGATCCAAGTTTGTTTTGTGAGATATTCATTCTTAATCTTGTATGTCTAGTTAGTGCATGCATTCATTAAATTATTCAAGTTAATTAGCATGATTTAAAGTGTACTAAATACGTGTAGGGCAATACCGGCTAATATGAATACACTTATTGCACTAAGATATTTATCAAGCAATTTTAGTAATAATTTGGCTAAGTGATTTGACATGCTACATAACTAGCATTGTTACTTTTCTAGATTGACCATATAAAAGAATTATATGTGCACCTAAAGAATATAAAAATTTTAATATCGTAAAATTTATACCTACATAGTATCTCCATGTGTACAAATATTCTATATGTAGGCTTGTCAAAATAAATAGTTAAATGTAGCTAGTGCAGTATATCATGTTATACTGCACAATAATGTATAATCACACATTATGTTAGGTGTACCCAAGTACATAAGCATGTAACTAGATATACTTGAATTCAATAAGAAAATAGACTTGAAAACAAAAAAAATTTCAAGTAACCTCATTATTACTAACATGTTTTATTTCTACACAGAAGAAGATGAATAATCAATAAACGCTTCTTGGATTTAGTCAAAGTAGGATGTAATATTTTAATGATGCAAACACTATTTATATTCATATTTTGGATACGTACTACTGTCAAGAAAATATTATTGTTATCTAAGTATATTGTTGATTACTTCTATTTATATTCTAATAATCCAAATCAATTAAGAAGTAGTTCATTAAAATCATTACATATTTATTCATAAATAAAGAGATCATGGTGAAGTATGGGTATCTTTCTCTTTCTATTTTTGTTTTCAAACATAATTGAGAAAAACTAAGTATCCAACAAAACATATCATTATTCTTACAAAAGAGAGAAACATGTTGTACCTGATAATTTTAAATCAGAGTCGAGAACTTTAAAAGATGATAACTTACCGTGATGGTTAGAGGCTCGTGCTGATAACGTATTATAAAATGAAAGAAATTTAGTAAAACATGAACAAGAAATATAAGCAACTTAGTGAAACATGAACAAGAAATATAGATAGAGAGAAGGAAGAGATTTTCTTCTTCAATTGTGTGTCTTTTCCTATCTATTACAAGGCCTTTATATAGGCATAAAAAGTGAAAAAAATATGTCATGGAATATGTCATTGAACGTACAAAATATGTCATTGAATATGTCATTAAGCATTTGAGATAAAGATCGTGGAAGATGAGTAGACATCCAACATATTATGATATTTATCATAATAATATGATGCATTATTTTGTACTTTTATGTTTTATTCGATTAACTCTTTAAGGAATTGTGAAAAAAAATATTTTGTATTCTTTATTTAATACATCATAAAAATATCAACACGTTCCATAAAGTATTCCCTCATAACTCATCCGAAATCACAGTAAGGCATAAGAGGACTTCAGTGAGACAAGATTTCTTTCTTTATTGAGTTGGCTCGATGGGGTCAATATTTATAATTCTCAAAAACTTATATATATATATATATATATATATATATATATATATATATATATATATATTTTTTTTTTTTTTTTTTTTTTTAATAATTTAAACATGTTAAAGCTAGTTAATGATTAAAGCTAGCTAAGTTGGTGTGAATGAGAAATGGAGGGAAGAAAACAATAGAAGGAAAATGAAGTTTCAAAGCAAAGTTCCTTTGAAAAGGAGCTTTGTACCACATTGGTGGTAGAAAGGGAAAGTTATGTGCTTATATTAGAAAGCACTTCTTCTAGCTCTTAAAGGGTTAAGAAGAGGGACTCCCCTCGCGCCGTCGTCGTCGCTCGGCTCGGCTTCGGCTTTGGATTTGATTGATAATCTTTTTGGACCAAATTTATTTAAAATTCAATCTTCATTTTCTGAAATTATTTTTAATTCCCGCGGGAAAAATATTAATTTGTTAACTGTAAACTTCCCAACGTTCTTATTTTTCAGAAAAAGGCATGGCCTTTCCCGAACAGGCACCAAGCCTTTCCGAACAGTCACAATTCGAGGCTATATAAACTGAGGCAATGCCTCATTTTCGAGTACTGGAAAAAAAAAAAAATTATTCGTGCATTAAAAATTCTGCATTCTTTTCTGCATACTGAAACATATCGAGTCATAGTGTGATTTCGTTCCCGAATTTGAGTTCGTCGAAGTCGTAGGCATTTGAGGTACCGCCACTCCTACGACAGGTATATCCGTTATATCCTGGGAGGAAATAATCCACAACCTCGGGTACAGTGAGGGGGTTAAATTCCTTAAGGACACACAGTGAATTCTGTGGTCTCGGATTTCTTCATTTCTGTGATTTTTTTTTAACGTTACATACGTTCTGTTTTTTTTTTCTTGTGTCTCTTCTTCTTACTGGTTTCCAGTTTCTCATTGCTTTGAACACGGACAATCGATAACAAGCTTAAGGAATTTATGTTATTATTTCCGTGTTCATCTGCTGTTGATTAAAACGTTATAGAACGATACGACAGTACAGAAAAAAAAATTCTTACATAAAACAGTGACTACATACAGTTTTTCCTAACATAAAATTGTGACTGTCCAGAAAATAAAAGAAACTTGTAATTTTGTTGTTTGCATGTAACGAACTTGTATGTTGTTTGGAGACTAAATCTTCGGATTTTCTACTCCGGTTGAGATTAAAGTTTTCAGAACTTTCTACTCATTTGGGTACTTGATTTGAAGATATAAAAACTTCATCAAGTATACTACATACAGTTTATTACATTCTATTTGAAGTTTGTTTTAATTCTGTTTGTGTAAATTTGATTCGGTTTGAAGAAATAAAATCTTCACCGATTATTAAAGTGTTCTGTTATTTCCTACGACAGAAATGGGAGACCAAACTCCAAATTTGAATGCTACTGCTACTGTTACTGCCACACCAGCCCCCGTGGTTGGTTCTACGAGCAATGCTGCGTCCTCCAGTCGTACTGCACCAGCACCGGCTCCGGCAGAGAAGCCCGGAAAATTCACCGGGATTGATTTCAAACGATGGCAACAAAAGATGTTCTTCTATCTAACTACTTTAAGCCTTCAAAAGTTTATTAAGGAGGATATTCCGGTTCCGCCGGAATCAACACCTGAAAATGAACGATTTGTTGTAATTGAGGCGTGGAAGCACTCAGATTTTTTGTGCAAGAATTACATTCTTAGCGGACTGGAGGATGATCTTTACAACGTCTATAGTAATGTGGGAACATCAAAAGAACTATGGGATGCGTTGGAAAAGAAATATAAAACAGAAGATGCTGGCTTAAAGAAGTTTATCGCTGCCAAGTTTTTGGACTACAAAATGGTAGATGGCAAGTCTGTTGTCACTCAAGTTCAAGAGTTGCAGGTTATCATCCATGATCTCCTCGCTGAAGGTATAAATTTAATTAATGCCTTTGTCAAAAGTATTCAGTGCCCCGTCACTTACATGTTGTTTGTTGTAGGTTTGGTGATTAGTGGGGCGTTTCAAGTTGCGGCAGTGATAGAGAAGTTGTTAAAGCTAGTTAATGATTAAAGCTAGCTAAGTTGGTGTGAATGAGAAATGGAGGGAAGAAGACAATAGAAGGAAAATGAAGTTTCAAAGCAAAGTTCCTTTGAAAAGGAGCTTTGTACCACATTGGTGGTAGAAAGGGAAAGTTATGTGCTTATATTAGAAAGCACTTCTTCTAGCTCTTAAAGGGTTAAGAAGAGGGACTCCCCTCGCGCCGTCGTCGTCGCTCGGCTCGGCTTCGGCTTTGGATTTGGATTTGGATTTGGATTTGGTCAAATGATCTGATTGATTGATAATCTTTTTGGACCAAATTTATTTAAAATTCAATCTTCATTTTCTGAAATTATTTTTAATTCCCGCGGGAAAAATATTAATTTGTCAACTGTAAACTTCCCAACGTTCTTATTTTTCAGAAAAAGGCATGGCCTTTCCCGAACAGGCACCAAGCCTTTCCGAACAGTCACAATTCGAGGCTATATAAACTGAGGCAATGCCTCATTTTCGAGTACTGAAAAAAAAAATATTCGTGCATTAAAAATTCTGCATTCTTTTCTGCAAACTGAAACATATCGAGTCATAGTGTGATTTCGTTCCCGAATTTGAGTTCGTCGAAGTCGTAGGCGTTTGAGGTACCGCCACTCCTACGACAGGTATATCCGTTATATCCTGGGAGGAAATAATCCACAACCTCGGGTACAGTGAGGGGGTTAAATTCCTTAAGGACACACAGTGAATTCTGTGGTCTCGAATTTCTTCATTTCTGTGATTTTTTTTTTTAACGTTACATACGTTCTGTTTTTTTTTTCTTGTGTCTCTTCTTCTTACTGGTTTCCAGTTTCTCGTTGCTTTGAACACGGACAATCGATAACAAGCTTAAGGAATTTATGTTATTATTTCCGTGTTCATCTGCTGTTGATTAAAACGTTACAGAACGATACGACAGTACAGAAAAAAAAAATTCTTACATAAAACAGTGACTACATACAGTTTTTCCTAACATAAAATTGTGACTGTCCAGAAAATAAAAGAAACTTGTAATTTTGTTGTTTGCATGTAACGAACTTGTATGTTGTTTGGAGACTAAATCTTCGGATTTTCTACTCCGGTTGAGATTAAAGTTTTCAGAACTTTCTACTCATTTGGGTACTTGATTTGAAGATATAAAAACTTCATCAAGTATACTACATACAGTTTATTACATTCTATTTGAAGTTTGTTTTAATTCTGTTTGTGTAAATTTGATTCGGTTTGAAGAAATAAAATCTTCACCGATTATTAAAGTGTTCTGTTATTTCCTACGACAGAAATGGGAGACCAAACTCCAAATTTGAATGCTACTGCTACTGTTACTGCCACACCAGCCCCCGTGGTTGGTTCTACGAGCAATGCTGCGTCCTCCAGTCGTACTGCACCAGCACCGGCTCCGGCAGAGAAGCCCGGAAAATTCACCGGGATTGATTTCAAACGATGGCAACAAAAGATGTTCTTCTATCTAACTACTTTAAGCCTTCAAAAGTTTATTAAGGAGGATATTCCGGTTCCGCCGGAATCAACACCTGAAAATGAACGATTTGTTGTAATTGAGGCGTGGAAGCACTCAGATTTTTTGTGCAAGAATTACATTCTTAGCGGACTGGAGGATGATCTTTACAACGTCTATAGTAATGTGGGAACATCAAAAGAACTATGGGATGCGTTGGAAAAGAAATATAAAACAGAAGATGCTGGCTTAAAGAAGTTTATCGCTGCCAAGTTTTTGGACTACAAAATGGTAGATGGCAAGTCTGTTGTCACTCAAGTTCAAGAGTTGCAGGTTATCATCCATGATCTCCTCGCTGAAGGTATAAATTTAATTAATGCCTTTGTCAAAAGTATTCAGTGCCCCGTCACTTACATGTTGTTTGTTGTAGGTTTGGTGATTAGTGGGGCGTTTCAAGTTGCGTCAGTGATAGAGAAGTTGTTAAAGCTAGTTAATGATTAAAGCTAGCTAAGTTGGTGTGAATGAGAAATGGAGGGAAGAAGACAATAGAAGGAAAATGAAGTTTCAAAGCAAAGTTCCTTTGAAAAGGAGCTTTGTACCACATTGGTGGTAGAAAGGGAAAGTTATGTGCTTATATTAGAAAGCACTTCTTCTAGCTCTTAAAGGGTTAAGAAGAGGGACTCCCCTCGCGCCGTCGTCGTCGCTCGGCTCGTCTTCGGCTTTGGATTTGGATTTGGATTTGGATTTGGTCAAATGATCTGATTGATTGATAATCTTTTTGGACCAAATTTATTTAAAATTCAATCTTCATTTTCTGAAATTATTTTTAATTCCCGCGGGAAAAATATTAATTTGTCAACTGTAAACTTCCCAACGTTCTTATTTTTCAGAAAAAGGCATGGCCTTTCCCGAACAGGCACCAAGCCTTTCCGAACAGTCACAATTCGAGGCTATATAAACTGAGGCAATGCCTCATTTTCGAGTACTGAAAAAAAAAAAATATTCGTGCATTAAAAATTCTGCATTCTTTTCTGCAAACTGAAACATATCGAGTCATAGTGTGATTTCGTTCCCGAATTTGAGTTCGTCGAAGTCGTAGGCGTTTGAGGTACCGCCACTCCTACGACAGGTATATCCGTTATATCCTGGGAGGAAATAATCCACAACCTCAGGTACAGTGAGGGGGTTAAATTCCTTAAGGACACACAGTGAATTCTGTGGTCTCGGATTTCTTCATTTCTGTGATTTTTTTTTTTAACGTTACATACGTTCTGTTTTTTTTTTCTTGTGTCTCTTCTTCTTACTGGTTTCCAGTTTCTCGTTGCTTTGAACACGGACAATCGATAACAAGCTTAAGGAATTTATGTTATTATTTCTGTGTTCATCTGCTGTTGATTAAAACGTTACAGAACGATACGACAGTACAGAAAAAAAAAATTCTTACATAAAACAGTGACTACATACAGTTTTTCCTAACATAAAATTGTGACTGTCCAGAAAATAAAAGAAACTTGTAATTTTGTTGTTTGCATGTAACGAACTTGTATGTTGTTTGGAGACTAAATCTTCGGATTTTCTACTCCGGTTGATATTAAAGTTTTCAGAACTTTCTACTCATTTGGGTACTTGATTTGAAGATATAAAAACTTCATCAAGTATACTACATACAGTTTATTACATTCTATTTGAAGTTTGTTTTAATTCTGTTTGTGTAAATTTGATTCGGTTTGAAGAAATAAAATCTTCACCGATTATTAAAGTGTTCTGTTATTTCCTACGACAGAAATGGGAGACCAAACTCCAAATTTGAATGCTACTGCTACTGTTACTGCCACACCAGCCCCCGTGGTTGGTTCTACGAGCAATGTTGCGTCCTCCAGTCGTACTGCACCAGCACCGGCTCCGGCAGAGAAGCCCGGAAAATTCACCGGGATTGATTTCAAACGATGGCAACAAAAGATGTTCTTCTATCTAACTACTTTAAGCCTTCAAAAGTTTATTAAGGAGGATATTCCGGTTCCGCCGGAATCAACACCTGAAAATGAACGATTTGTTGTAATTGAGGCGTGGAAGCACTCAGATTTTTTGTGCAAGAATTACATTCTTAGCGGACTGGAGGATGATCTTTACAACGTCTATAGTAATGTGGGAACATCAAAAGAACTATGGGATGCGTTGGAAATGAAATATAAAACAGAAGATGCTGGCTTAAAGAAGTTTATCGCTGCCAAGTTTTTGGACTACAAAATGGTAGATGGCAAGTCTGTTGTCACTCAAGTTCAAGAGTTGCAGGTTATCATCCATGATCTCCTCGCTGAAGGTATAAATTTAATTAATGCCTTTGTCAAAAGTATTCAGTGCCCCGTCACTTACATGTTGTTTGTTGTAGGTTTGGTGATTAGTGGGGCGTTTCAAGTTGCGGCAGTGATAGAGAAGTTGTTAAAGCTAGTTAATAATTAAAGCTAGCTAAGTTGGTGTGAATGAGAAATGGAGGGAAGAAGACAATAGAAGGAAAATGAAGTTTCAAAGCAAAGTTCCTTTGAAAAGGAGCTTTGTACCACATTGGTGGTAGAAAGGGAAAGTTATGTGCTTATATTAGAAAGCACTTCTTCTAGCTCTTAAAGGGTTAAGAAGAGGGACTCCCCTCGCGCCGTCGTCGTCGCTCGGCTCGGCTTCGGCTTTGGATTTGGATTTGGATTTGGATTTGGTCAAATGATCTGATTGATTGATAATCTTTTTGGACCAAATTTATTTAAAATTCAATCTTCATTTTCTGAAATTATTTTTAATTCCCGCGGGAAAAATATTAATTTGTTAACTGTAAACTTCCCAACGTTCTTATTTTTCAGAAAAAGGCATGGCCTTTCCCGAACAGGCACCAAGCCTTTCCGAACAGTCACAATTCGAGGCTATATAAACTGAGGCAATGCCTCATTTTCGAGTACTGGAAAAAAAAAATTATTCGTGCATTAAAAATTCTGCATTCTTTTCTGCAAACTGAAACATATCGAGTCATAGTGTGATTTCGTTCCCGAATTTGAGTTCGTCGAAGTCGTAGGCGTTTGAGGTACCGCCACTCCTACGACAGGTATATCCGTTATATCCTGGGAGGAAATAATCCACAACCTCGGGTACAGTGAGGGGGTTAAATTCCTTAAGGACACACAGTGAATTCTGTGGTCTCGGATTTCTTCATTTCTGTGATTTTTTTTTTTAACGTTACATACGTTCTGTTTTTTTTTTCTTGTGTCTCTTCTTCTTACTGGTTTCCAGTTTCTCGTTGCTTTGAGCACGGACAATCGATAACAAGCTTAAGGAATTTATGTTATTATTTCCGTGTTCATCTGCTGTTGATTAAAACGTTATAGAACGATACGACAGTACAGAAAAAAAAAATTCTTACATAAAACAGTGACTACATACAGTTTTTCCTAACATAAAATTGTGACTGTCCAGAAAATAAAAGAAACTTGTAATTTTGTTGTTTGCATGTAACGAACTTGTATGTTGTTTGGAGACTAAATCTTCGGATTTTCTACTCCGGTTGAGATTAAAGTTTTCAGAACTTTCTACTCATTTGGGTACTTGATTTGAAGATATAAAAACTTCATCAAGTATACTACATACAGTTTATTACATTCTATTTGAAGTTTGTTTTAATTCTGTTTGTGTAAATCTGATTCGGTTTGAAGAAATAAAATCTTCACCGATTATTAAAGTGTTCTGTTATTTCCTACGACAGAAATGGGAGACCAAACTCCAAATTTGAATGCTACTGCTACTGTTACTGCCACACCAGCCCTCGTGGGTAGTTCTACGAGCAATGCTGCGTCCTCCAGTCGTACTGCACCAGCACCGGCTCCGGCAGAGAAGCCCGGAAAATTCACCGGGATTGATTTCAAACGATGGCAACAAAATATGTTCTTCTATCTAACTACTTTAAGCCTTCAAAAGTTTATTAAGGAGGATATTCCGGTTCCGCCGGAATCAACACCTGAAAATGAACGATTTGTTGTAATTGAGGCGTGGAAGCACTCAGATTTTTTGTGCAAGAATTACATTCTTAGCGGACTGGAGGATGATCTTTACAACGTCTATAGTAATGTGGGAACATCAAAAGAACTATGGGATGCGTTGGAAAAGAAATATAAAATAGAAGATGCTGGCTTAAAGAAGTTTATCGCTGCCAAGTTTTTGGACTACAAAATGGTAGATGGCAAGTCTGTTGTCACTCAAGTTCAAGAGTTGCAGGTTATCATCCATGATCTCCTCGCTGAAGGTATAAATTTAATTAATGCCTTTGTCAAAAGTATTCAGTGCCCCGTCACTTACATGTTGTTTGTTGTAGGTTTGGTGATTAGTGGGGCGTTTCAAGTTGCGGCAGTGATAGAGAAGTTGTTAAAGCTAGTTAATGATTAAAGCTAGCTAAGTTGGTGTGAATGAGAAATGGAGGGAAGAAGACAATAGAAGGAAAATGAAGTTTCAAAGCAAAGTTCCTTTGAAAAGGAGCTTTGTACCACATTGGTGGTAGAAAGGGAAAGTTATGTGCTTATATTAGAAAGCACTTCTTCTAGCTCTTAAAGGGTTAAGAAGAGGGACTCCCCTCGCGCCGTCGTCGTCGCTCGGCTCGGCTTCGGCTTTGGATTTGGATTTGGATTTGGTCAAATGATCTGATTGATTGATAATCTTTTTGGACCAAATTTATTTAAAATTCAATCTTCATTTTCTGAAATTATTTTTAATTCCCGCGGGAAAAATATTAATTTGTTAACTGTAAACTTCCCAACGTTCTTATTTTTCAGAAAAAGGCATGGCCTTTCCCGAACAGGCACCAAGCCTTTCCGAACAGTCACAATTCGAGGCTATATAAACTGAGGCAATGCCTCATTTTCGAGTACTGGAAAAAAAAAATTATTCGTGCATTAAAAATTCTGCATTCTTTTCTGCAAACTGAAACATATCGAGTCATAGTGTGATTTCGTTCCCGAATTTGAGTTCGTCGAAGTCGTAGGCGTTTGAGGTACCGCCACTCCTACGACAGGTATATCCGTTATATCCTGGGAGGAAATAATCCACAACCTCGGGTACAGTGAGGGGGTTAAATTCCTTAAGGACACACAGTGAATTCTGTGGTCTCGGATTTCTTCATTTCTGTGATTTTTTTTTTAACGTTACATACGTTCTGTTTTTTTTTTCTTGTGTCTCTTCTTCTTACTGGTTTCCAGTTTCTCGTTGCTTTGAACACGGACAATCGATAACAAGCTTAAGGAATTTATGTTATTATTTCCGTGTTCATCTGCTGTTGATTAAAACGTTACAGAACGATACGACAGTACAGAAAAAAAAAATTCTTACATAAAACAGTGACTACATACAGTTTTTCCTAACATAAAATTGTGACTGTCCAGAAAATAAAAGAAACTTGTAATTTTGTTGTTTGCATGTAACGAACTTGTATGTTGTTTGGAGACTAAATCTTCGGATTTTCTACTCCGGTTGAGATTAAAGTTTTCAGAACTTTCTACTCATTTGGGTACTTGATTTGAAGATATAAAAACTTCATCAAGTATACTACATACAGTTTATTACATTCTATTTGAAGTTTGTTTTAATTCTGTTTGTGTAAATTTGATTCGGTTTGAAGAAATAAAATCTTCACCGATTATTAAAGTGTTCTGTTATTTCCTACGACAGAAATGGGAGACCAAACTCCAAATTTGAATGTACTGCTACTGTTACTGCCACACCAGCCCCCGTGGTTGGTTCTACGAGCAATGCTGCGTCCTCCAGTCGTACTGCACCAGCACCGGCTCCGGCAGAGAAGCCCGGAAAATTCACCGGGATTGATTTCAAACGATGGCAACAAAAGATGTTCTTCTATCTAACTACTTTAAGCCTTCAAAAGTTTATTAAGGAGGATATTCCGGTTCCGCCGGAATCAACTCCTGAAAATGAACGATTTGTTGTAATTGAGGCGTGGAAGCACTCAGATTTTTTGTGCAAGAATTACATTCTTAGCGGACTGGAGGATGATCTTTACAACGTCTATAGTAATGTGGGAACATCAAAAGAACTATGGGATGCGTTGGAAAAGAAATATAAAACAGAAGATGCTGGCTTAAAGAAGTTTATCGCTGCCAAGTTTTTGGACTACAAAATGGTAGATGGCAAGTCTGTTGTCACTCAAGTTCAAGAGTTGCAGGTTATCATCCATGATCTCCTCGCTGAAGGTATAAATTTAATTAATGCCTTTGTCAAAAGTATTCAGTGCCTCGTCACTTACATGTTGTTTGTTGTAGGTTTGGTGATTAGTGGGGCGTTTCAAGTTGCGGCAGTGATAGAGAAGTTGCCTCCTTCATGGAAGGACTTCAAAAATTACTTGAAACATAAGCGAAAGGAGATGACATTGGAAGATCTCATCGTCCGGTTGAGAATCGAGGAAGATAACAAGGCAGCGGAGAAAAAGGCAAATGGGAGATCAACCATAGGGGGAGCACATATAGTTGAAACTGCCCCAACTAATATGAAAAAGAGGAAAAAGGCATCGGGACCAAGGAACTATCCCAACAAGAAGAAATTCAAGGGAAACTGCCATAATTGTGGAAAAATCGGACACAAAGCTGCAGACTGTCGTGCTCCGAAAAAGGAAAAGAAGAAGGGTCAGGCTAATATGGTTGAAACAAACGAGGAGGTTGATGACTTGTGCGCTATGTTGTCCGAGTGCAACCTAGTGGGAAGTCCGAAAGAGTGGTGGATTGACTCTGGCGCCACTCGCCACATTTGTGCTGTTAGAGAAGCCTTTGCTTCATATGCTCCCGCCGGGCCCAACGAAACAATATATATGGGAAATTCTGCAACGGCCAAGATTGAAGGTTATGGAAAGATACTGCTGAAGATGACCTCTGGTAAGGTGGTGACTCTCAACAACGTCTGTCATGTTCCTGAAATTAGGAAAAATCTTGTATCTACCGGACTTCTAGTGAAGAACGGTTTTAAATGTGTTTATGTTTCTGACAAGGTTGTAATAAGTAAGAACGAAATGTACATAGGAAAAGGCTACCTCACAGAGGGCCTTTTCAAACTGAATGTAATGGTTGTTGCTAATAATAATAAAGTTTCTGCTTCGTCTTACTTGCTTGAGTCAAATGATTTATGGCATTCACGTTTAGGACATGTCAATTATAGAACCTTGCAAAAAATGATTAGTTTGGAAGTATTGCCTAAGTTTGAATGCAATCAATCAAAATGTCAAATCTGTGTTGAATCTAAGTATGCTAAACATCCTTATAAGTCAGTTGAAAGGAATTCAAGTCCTTTAGACTTAATCCATACAGATATTTGTGACATGAAGTCAATTCCATCTCGCGGTGGAAAGAAGTATTTCATAACTTTTATTGACGATAGTACGCGGTATTGCTACGTTTATTTACTTAATAGTAAAGATGAAGCAATTGAAGCGTTCAGGCAATACAAAACTGAAGTTGAGACTCAACTTAACAAAAAGATTAAAATGATAAGGAGTGATAGGGGCGGTGAATATGAATCTCCTTTTGAACAAATATGTTTGGAATATGGCATTATTCATCAAACAACTGCTCCTTACTCGCCACAATCAAACGGAATTGCGGAAAGAAAAAATACAACACTGAAAGAAATGATGAATGCCCTGTTAATAAGTTCTGGTTTACCCCAGAACTTGTGGGGGGAAGCCATTCTAACAGCTAGCCGAATACTCAATCGAGTGCCCCATAGCAAAACAAAATCTATTCCATACGAAAAGTGGAAAGGAAGGAAGCCCAATTTGGAATACTTCAAAGTGTGGGGGTGTTTGGCCAAGGTGCAAGTTCCTAAACCCAAAAGGGTAAAAATAGGACCTAAAACCGTTGATTGTGTTTTCATAGGATATGCCACAAATAGTAAGGCATATAGATTTCTGGTTCACAAATCAGAAAATCCCAACATTCAGGTGAATACGGTAATTGAATCAGATAATGCTGACTTCTTTGAAACCATATATCCGTATAAAAAGGAATGTGCGTCGTATAGCAAAGAATCTAAACGACCTCGGGAAGAAATAAAGGAAAACATTCCTGATGAGGAAAATCCAAGACGTAGCAAACGTCAAAGGACGACTACTTCCTTTGGACCAGAATTTTTAACATTTTTGTTGGAAAATGAGCCTCGAACGTTCAACGAAGCTACGTCTTCATCGGAAGCTCAATTTTGGAAAGAGGCAATCAATAGTGAGATAGAATCCATATTGAACAACCATACTTGGGAATTGGTTGATCTTCCTCCAGGGAATAAACCTTTAGGTTCCAAATGGATTTTCAAGCGGAAAAAGAAAGCTGATGGCACTATTGAAAAATATAAGGCAAGACTAGTTGTTAAAGGGTTTAGACAACGAGAAGGTCTTGATCTGTTATCGATTGTCCGTGTTCAAAGCAACGAGAAACTGGAAACCAGTAAGAAGAAGAGACACAAAAAAAAACAGAACGTATGTAACGTTAAAAAAAAATAATCACAGAAATGAAGAAATCCGAGACCACAGAATTCACTGTGTGTCCTTAAGGAATTTAACCCCCTCACTGTACCCGAGGTTGTGGATTATTTCCTCCCAGGATATAACGGATATACCTGTCGTAGGAGTGGCGGTACCTCAAACGCCTACGACTTCGACGAACTCAAATTCGGGAACGAAATCACACTATGACTCGATATGTTTCAGTTTGCAGAAAAGAATGCAGAATTTTTAATGCACGAATATTTTTTTTTTTCCAGTACTCGAAAATGAGGCATTGCCTCAGTTTATATAGCCTCGAATTGTGACTGTTCGGAAAGGCTTGGTGCCTGTTCGGGAAAGGCCATGCCTTTTTCTGAAAAATAAGAACGTTGGGAAGTTTACAGTTAACAAATTAATATTTTTCCCGCGGGAATTAAAAATAATTTCAGAAAATGAAGATTGAATTTTAAATAAATTTAGTCCAAAAAGATTATCAATCAATCAGATCATTTGACCAAATCCAAATCCAAATCCAAAGCCGAAGCCGAGCCGAGCGATGACGACGGCGCGAGGGGAGTCCCTCTTCTTAACCCTTTAAGAGCTAGAAGAAGTGCTTTTTAATATAAGCACATAACTTTCCCTTTCTACCACCAATGTGGTACAAAGCTCCTTTTCAAAGGAACTTTGCTTTGAAACTTCATTTTCCTTCTATTGTCTTCTTCCCTCCATTTCTCATTCACACCAACTTAGCTAGCTTTAATCATTAACTAGCTTTAACAATCCCCCACATGAATGGGGAATGGCTATATGATGAAAAACATGCATGAAAAAAAAACTGTGTGATTCGTAAGCAAGGATTAATTGCATCTGGATAAGTAGATTTCTCTTTGAACTTTCCGTAGTGAGCATATGTCGGATATACTCGGTCAATCGGTAGATTTGATATCTTTGAACCGTCGAGCTTTGGTGTATACCTAGACAACCACATGTCACACAATTAACCCTTTAACCGTTTTTGTTTCTCATTGTTTTGTTCGTTTCAGCCATGAACACTTCCTGGTTCATAAGTGCGTAGAGAGCTGGCCTTACAGAGTTCTCCTTGAAGCGGCTTACACTTCACACTTACATAGGTGATTCCTAAATGTGCCATCCCGTAGATACACTATTTGATATACCCCGTATCAAACTTAGAAACCATTAAAAAGCCTTAATGCTTTATCCTGGTACTGAACATTGTCTCATCACGAGAATGGACCAAAAAGTTATTGTGACAATGTTGAACCGTCATCAATGACTTTGTTTGATCTCTTTGAACCTAGATCTTGGGATCTCATGTCTTCTAGGTAGAGTTACCGCCACGATGACTTGTCCTCGGCCATAGTCCCATTCCCCTCGATGATCTTTCAACCACTTCTCTAGTTAGGCCTTTAGTTAGTGGATCCGACACATTATCTCTTGACTTAACATAGTCAATTGTGATAATTCCACTAGAGAGTAGTTGTCTAACGGTATTATGTCTTCGTCGTATGTGACGAGACTTTCCGTTGTACATAACGCTCCCGGCTCTTCCTATTGCCGCTTGGCTATCGCAATGTATGCATATAGGAGCCAACGGTTTGGGCCAAAATGGAATATTTTCTAAGAAATTCCGGAGCCATTCAGCTTCTTCACCGGCTTTGTCTAGAGCTATGAACTCAGATTCCATTGTAGAGCGGGCGATACATGTCTGTTTGGATGACTTCCAAGACACTGCTCCTCCACCTATAGTAAAAACGTATCCACTTGTGCATTTAGTTTCAGTTGAACCGGTGATCCAATTTGCATCACTGTATCCTTCAATAACTGCAGGATACCTGTTATAATGCAAAACAAAGTTTTGAGTATGTTTCAAATACCCCAAAACTCGTTTCATTGCCAGCCAATGATTTTGGTCGGGATTACTCATGTAGCGACTTAGTTTACTTATAGCACACGCAATATCAGGTCGCGTACAGTTCATAATATACATCAAACTTCCCAACACTCTGGCATAATCCAATTGAGAATGACTTTCACCTTTATTCTTTGCAAGAGCAAGGTTCATATCAATTGGCGTCTTTCCAACTTTAAAGTCCAAATACCTGAACTTTTCAAGTACTTTTTCAATATAATGAGATTGAGACAATGCTAGACCTTGAGGAGTCTTATGGATTTTAATTCCCAGAATTAAATCGGCAACTCCTAAGTCTTTCATATCAAACTTACTAGCAAGCATGCGCTTAGTAGCATTTATGTTAGCAATGTTGTTACTCATTATTAACATATCATCCACGTATAAACAAACAATGACGACGTGGTTCGGAGTGTTCTTAATGTAGACACATTTATCACATTCATTTATCTTGAATCCATTTGACAGCATCGTATGGTTAAATTTTGCATGCCACTGTTTTGGTGCTTGTTTTAGTCCATAAAGAGACTTAACAAGTCTACATACCTTCTTCTCTTTCCCTGGAACTACAAACCCTTCGGGTTGTTCCATGTAAATTTCTTCCTCCAACTCTCCATTTAAGAAGGCTGTTTTCACATCCATTTGATGGATTTCAAGACCGTACACGGCGGCTAATGCTACTAACACCCAAATAGATGTAATCCTCGTTACCGGCGAGTATGTATCAAAGTAATCAAGACCTTCTCGTTGTCTAAACCCTTTAACAACTAGTCTTGCCTTATATTTTTCAATAGTGCCATCAGCTTTCATTTTCCGCTTGAAAATCCATTTGGAACCTAAAGGTTTATTCCCTGGAGGAAGATCAACCAATTCCCAAGTATGGTTGTTCAATATGTATTCTATCTCACTATTGATTGCCTCTTTCCAAAATTGAGCTTCCGATGAAGACGTAGCTTCGTTGAACGTTCGAGGCTCATTTTCCAACAAAAATGTTAAAAATTCTGGTCCAAAGGAAGTAGTCGTCCTTTGACGTTTGCTACGTCTTGGATTTTCCTCATCAGGAATGTTTTCCTTTATTTCTTCCCGAGGTCGTTTAGATTCTTTGCTATACGACGCACATTCCTTTTTATACGGATATATGGTTTCAAAGAAGTCAGCATTATTTGATTCAATTACCGTATTCACCTGAATGTCGGGATTTTCTGATTTGTGAACCAGAAATCTATATGCCTTACTATTTGTGGCATATCCTATGAAAACACAATCAACGGTTTTAGGCCCTATTTTTACCCTTTTGGGTTTAGGAACTTGCACCTTGGCCAAACACCCCCACACTTTGAAGTATTCCAAATTGGGCTTCCTTCCTTTCCACTTTTCGTATGGAATAGATTTTGTTTTGCTATGGGGCACTCGATTGAGTATTCGGCTAGCTGTTAGAATGGCTTCCCCCCACAAGTTCTGGGGTAAACCAGAACTTATTAACAGGGCATTCATCATTTCTTTCAGTGTTCTATTTTTTCTTTCCGCAATTCCGTTTGATTGTGGCGAGTAAGGAGCAGTTGTTTGATGAATAATGCCATATTCCAAACATATTTGTTCAAAAGGAGATTCATATTCACCGCCCCTATCACTCCTTATCATTTTAATCTTTTTGTTAAGTTGAGTCTCAACTTCAGTTTTGTATTGCCTGAACGCTTCAATTGCTTCATCTTTACTATTAAGTAAATAAACGTAGCAATACCGCGTACTATCGTCAATAAAAGTTATGAAATACTTCTTTCCACCGCGAGATGGAATTGACTTCATGTCACAAATATCTGTATGGATTAAGTCTAAAGGACTTGAATTCCTTTCAACTGACTTATAAGGATGTTTAGCATACTTAGATTCAACACAGATTTGACATTTTGATTGATTGCATTCAAACTTAGGCAATACTTCCAAACTAATCATTTTTCGCAAGGTTCTATAATTGACATGTCCTAAACGTGAATGCCATAAATCATTTGACTCAAGCAAGTAAGACGAAGCAGAAACTTTATTATTATTAGCAACAACCATTACATACAAGATTTTTCTTAATTTCAGGAACATGACAGACGTTGTTGAGAGTCACCACCTTGCCAGAGGTCATCTTCAGCAGTATCTTTCCATAACCTTCAATCTTGGCCGTTGCAGAATTTCCCATATATATTGTTTCGTCGGGCCCGGCGGGAGCGTATGAAGCAAAGGCTTCTCTAACAGCACAAATGTGGCGAGTGGCGCCAGAGTCAATCCACCACTCTTTCGGACTTCCCACTAGGTTGCACTCGGACAACATAGCGCACAAGTCATCAACCTCCTCGTTTGTTTCAACCATATTAGCCTGACCCTTCTTCTTTTCCTTTTTCGGAGCACGACAGTCTGCAGCTTTGTGTCCGATTTTTCCACAATTATGGCAGTTTCCCTTGAATTTCTTCTTGTTGGGATAGTTCCTTGGTCCCGATGCCTTTTTCCTCTTTTTCATATTAGTTGGGGCAGTTTCAACTATATGTGCTCCCCCTATGGTTGATCTCCCATTTGCCTTTTTCTCCGCTGCCTTGTTATCTTCCTCGATTCTCAACCGGACGATGAGATCTTCCAATGTCATCTCCTTTCGCTTATGTTTCAAGTAATTTTTGAAGTCCTTCCATGAAGGAGGCAACTTCTCTATCACTGCCGCAACTTGAAACGCCCCACTAATCACCAAACCTTCAGCGAGGAGATCATGGATGATAACCTGCAACTCTTGAACTTGAGTGACAACAGACTTGCCATCTACCATTTTGTAGTCCAAAAACTTGGCAGCGATAAACTTCTTTAAGGCAGCATCTTCTGTTTTATATTTCTTTTCCAACGCATCCCATAGTTCTTTTGATGTTCCCACATTACTATAGACATTGTAAAGATCATCCTCCAGTCTGCTAAGAATGTAATTCTTGCACAAAAAATCTGAGTGCTTCCACGCCTCAATTACAACAAATCGTTCATTTTCAGGTGTTGATTCCGGCGGAACCGGAATATCCTCCTTAATAAACTTTTGAAGGCTTAAAGTAGTTAGATAGAAGAACATCTTTTGTTGCCATCGTTTGAAATCAATCCCGGTGAATTTTTCGGGCTTCTCTGCCGGAGCCGGTGCTGGTGCAGTACGACTGGAGGACGCAGCATTGCTCGTAGAACCAACCACGAGGGCTGGTGTGGCAGTAACAGTAGCAGTAGCATTCAAATTTGGAGTTTGGTCTCCCATTTCTGTCGTAGGAAATAACAGAACACTTTAATAATCGGTGAAGATTTTATTTCTTCAAACCGAATCAAATTTACACAAACAGAATTAAAACAAACTTCAAATAGAATGTAATAAACTGTATGTAGTATACTTGATGAAGTTTTTATAGCTTCAAATCAAGTACCCAAATGAGTAGAAAGTTCTGAAAACTTTAATCTCAACCGGAGTAGAAAATCCGAAGATTTAGTCTCCAAACAACATACAAGTTCGTTACATGCAAACAACAAAATTACAAGTTTCTTTTATTTTCTGGACAGTCACAATTTTATGTTAGGAAAATTTGTATGTAGTCACTGTTTTATGTAAGAATTTTTTTTCTGTACTGTCGTATCGTTCTGTAACGTTTTAATCAACAGCAGATGAACACGGAAATAATAACATAAATTCCTTAAGCTTGTTATCGATTGTCCGTGTTCAAAGCAACGAGAAACTGGAAACCAGTAAGAAGAAGAGACACAAAAAAAAACAGAACGTATGTAACGTTAAAAAAAAAAAATCACAGAAATGAAGAAATCCGAGACCACAGAATTCACTGTGTGTCCTTAAGGAATTTAACCCCCTCACTGTACCCGAGGTTGTGGATTATTTCCTCCCAGGATATAACGGATATACCTGTCGTAGGAGTGGTGGTACCTCAAACGCCTACGACTTCGACGAACTCAAATTCGGGAACGAAATCACACTATGACTCGATATGTTTCAGTTTGCAGAAAAGAATGCAGAATTTTTAATGCACGAATATTTTTTTTTTCCAGTACTCGAAAATGAGGCATTGCCTCAGTTTAAATAGCCTCGAATTGTGACTGTTCGGAAAGGCTTGGTGCCTGTTCGGGAAAGGCCATGCCTTTTTCTGAAAAATAAGAACGTTGGGAAGTTTACAGTTAACAAATTAATATTTTTCCCGCGGGAATTAAAAATAATTTCAGAAAATGAAGATTGAATTTTAAATAAATTTAGTCCAAAAAGATTATCAATCAATCAGATCATTTGACCAAATCCAAATCCAAATCCAAATCCAAAGCCGAAGCCGAGCCGAGCGACGACGACGGCGCGAGGGGAGTCCCTCTTCTTAACCCTTTAAGAGCTAGAAGAAGTGCTTTTTAATATAAGCACATAACTTTCCCTTTCTACCACCAATGTGGTACAAAGCTCCTTTTCAAAGGAACTTTGCTTTGAAACTTCATTTTCCTTCTATTGTCTTCTTCCCTCCATTTCTCATTCACACCAACTTAGCTAGCTTTAATCATTAACTAGCTTTAACAACCAGCTTGTTATCGATTGTCCGTGTTCAAAGCAACGAGAAACTGGAAACCAGTAAGAAGAAGAGACACAAAAAAAACAGAACGTATGTAACGTTAAAAAAAAAATCATAGAAATGAAGAAATCCGAGACCACAGAATTCACTGTGTGTCCTTAAGGAATTTAACCCCCTCACTGTACCTGAGGTTGTGGATTATTTCCTCCCAGGATATAACGGATATACCTGTCGTAGGAGTGGCGGTACCTCAAACGCCTACGACTTCGACGAACTCAAATTC
This sequence comes from Nicotiana benthamiana, assembly GCA_034376525.1. Classification (NCBI taxonomy): domain Eukaryota; kingdom Viridiplantae; phylum Streptophyta; class Magnoliopsida; order Solanales; family Solanaceae; genus Nicotiana; species Nicotiana benthamiana. Next base: position 70,460,998 of record CM067338.1, on the reverse strand, counting down.
GGGAACGAAATCACACTATGACTCGATATGTTTCAGTTTGCAGAAAAGAATGCAGAATTTTTAATGCACGAATATTTTTTTTTTTCCAGTACTCGAAAATGAGGCATTGCCTCAGTTTATATAGCCTCGAATTGTGACTGTTCGGAAAGGCTTGGTGCCTGTTCGGGAAAGGCCATGCCTTTTTCTGAAAAATAAGAACGTTGGGAAGTTTACAGTTAACAAATTAATATTTTTCCCGCGGGAATTAAAAATAATTTCAGAAAATGAAGATTGAATTTTAAATAAATTTAGTCCAAAAAGATTATCAATCAACCAGATCATTTGACCAAATCCAAATCCAAATCCAAATCCAAAGCCGAAGCCGAGCCGAGCGACGACGATGGCGCGAGGGGAGTCCCTCTTCTTAACCCTTTAAGAGCTAGAAGAAGTGCTTTTTAATATAAGCACATAACTTTCCCTTTCTACCACCAATGTGGTACAAAGCTCCTTTTCAAAGGAACTTTGCTTTGAAACTTCATTTTCCTTCTATTGTCTTCTTCCCTCCATTTCTCATTCACACCAACTTAGCTAGCTTTAATCATTAACTAGCTTTAACAATCCCCCACATGAATGGGGAATGGCTATATGATGAAAAACATGCATGAAAAAAAAACTGTGTGATTCGTAAGCAAGGATTAATTGCATCTGGATAAGTAGATTTCTCTTTGAACTTTCCGTAGTGAGCATATGTCGGATATACTCGGTCAATCGGTAGATTTGATATCTTTGAACCGTCGAGCTTTGGTGTATACCTAGACAACCACATGTCACACAATTAACCCTTTAACCGTTTTTGGTTCTCATTGTTTTGTTCGTTTCAGCCATGAACACTTCCTGGTTCATAAGTGCGTAGAGAGCTGGCCTTACAGAGTTCTCCTTGAAGCGGCTTACACTTCACACTTACATAGGTGATTCCTAAATGTGTCATCCCGTAGATACACTATTTGATATACCCCGTATCAAACTTAGAAACCATTAAAAAGCCTTAATGCTTTATCCTGGTACTGAACATTGTCTCATCACGAGAATGGACCAAAAAGTTATTGTGACAATGTTGAACCATCATCAATGACTTTGTTTGATCTCTTTGAACCTAGATCTTGGGATCTCATGTCTTCTAGGTAGAGTTACCGCCACGATGACTTGTCCTCGGCCATAGTCCCATTCCCCTCGATGATCTTTCAACCACTTCTCTAGTTAGGCCTTTAGTTAGTGGATCCGACACATTATCTCTTGACTTAACATAGTCAATTGTGATAATTCCACTAGAGAGTAGTTGTCTAACGGTATTATGTCTTCGTCGTATGTGACGAGACTTTCCGTTGTACATAACGCTCCCGGCTCTTCCTATTGCCGCTTGGCTATTGCAATGTATGCATATAGGAGCCAACGGTTTGGGCCAAAATGGAATATCTTCTAAGAAATTCCGGAGCCATTCAGCTTCTTCACCGGCTTTGTCTAGAGCTATGAACTCAGATTCCATTGTAGAGCGGGCGATACATGTCTATTTGGATGACTTCCAAGACACTGCTCCTCCACCTATAGTAAAAACGTATCCACTTGTGGATTTAGTTTCAGTTGAACCGGTGATCCAATTTGCATCACTGTATCCTTCAATAACTGCAGGATACCTGTTATAATGCAAAACAAAGTTTTGAGTATGTTTCAAATACCCCAAAACTCGTTTCATTGCCAGCCAATGATTTTGGTCGGGATTACTCGTGTAGCGACTTAGTTTACTTATAGCACACGCAATATCAGGTCGCGTACAGTTCATAATATACATCAAACTTCCCAACACTCTGGCATAATCCAATTGAGAATGACTTTCACCTTTATTCTTTGCAAGAGCAAGGTTCATATCAATTGGCGTCTTTGCAACTTTAAAGTCCAAATACCTGAACTTTTCAAGTACTTTTTCAATATAATGAGATTGAGACAATGCTAGACCTTGAGGAGTCTTATGGATTTTAATTCCCAGAATTAAATCGGCAACTCCTAAGTCTTTCATATCAAACTTACTAGCAAGCATGTGCTTAGTAGCATTTATGTTAGCAATGTTGTTACTCATTATTAACATATCATCCACGTATAAACAAACAATGACGACGTGGTTCGGAGTGTTCTTAATGTAGACACATTTATCACATTCATTTATCTTGAATCCATTTGACAGCATCGTATGGTCAAATTTTGCATGCCACTGTTTTGGTGCTTGTTTTAGTCCATAAAGAGACTTAACAAGTCTACATACCTTCTTCTCTTTCCCTGGAACTACAAACCCTTCGGGTTGTTCCATGTAAATTTCTTCCTCCAACTCTCCATTTAAGAAGGCTGTTTTCACATCCATTTGATGGATTTCAAGACCGTACACGGCGGCTAATGCTACTAACACCCGAATAGATGTAATCCTCGTTACCGGCGAGTATGTATAAAAGTAATCAAGACCTTCTCGTTGTCTAAACCCTTTAACAACTAGTCTTGCCTTATATTTTTCAATAGTGCCATCAGCTTTCATTTTCCGCTTGAAAATCCATTTGGAACCTAAAGGTTTATTCCCTGGAGGAAGATCAACCAATTCCCAAGTATGGTTGTTCAATATGGATTCTATCTCACTATTGATTGCCTCTTTCCAAAATTGAGCTTTCGATGAAGACGTAGCTTCGTTGAACGTTCGAGGCTCATTTTCCAACAAAAATGTTAAAAATTCTGGTCCAAAGGAAGTAGTCATCCTTTGACGTTTGCTACGTCTTGGATTTTCCTCATCAGGAATGTTTTCCTTTATTTCTTCCCGAGGTCGTTTAGATTCTTTGCTATACGACGCACATTCCTTTTTATACGGATATATGGTTTCAAAGAAGTCAGCATTATCTGATTCAATTACCGTATTCACCTGAATGTCGGGATTTTCTGATTTGTGAACCAGAAATCTATATGCCTTACTATTTGTGGCATATCCTATGAAAACACAATCAACGGTTTTAGGTCCTATTTTTACCCTTTTGGGTTTAGGAACTTGCACCTTGGCCAAACACCCCCACACTTTGAAGTATTCCAAATTGGGCTTCCTTCCTTTCCACTTTTCGTATGGAATAGATTTTGTTTTGCTATGGGGCACTCGATTGAGTATTCGGCTAGCTGTTAGAATGGCTTCCCCCCACAAGTTCTGGGGTAAACCAGAACTTATTAACAGGGCATTCATCATTTCTTTCAGTGTTCTATTTTTTCTTTCTGCAATTCCGTTTGATTGTGGCGAGTAAGGAGCAGTTGTTTGATGAATAATGCCATATTCCAAACATATTTGTTCAAAAGGAGATTCATATTCACCGCCCCTATCACTCCTTATCATTTTAATCTTTTTGTTAAGTTGAGTCTCAACTTCAGTTTTGTATTGCCTGAACGCTTCAATTGCTTCATCTTTACTATTAAGTAAATAAACGTAGCAATACCGCGTACTATCGTCAATAAAAGTTATGAAATACTTCTTTCCACCGCGAGATGGAATTGACTTCATGTCACAAATATCTGTATGGATTAAGTCTAAAGGACTTGAATTCCTTTCAACTGACTTATAAGGATGTTTAGCATACTTAGATTCAACACAGATTTGACATTTTGATTGATTGCATTCAAACTTAGGCAATACTTCCAAACTAATCATTTTTCGCAAGGTTCTATAATTGACATGTCCTAAACGTGAATGCCATAAATCATTTGACTCAAGAAAGTAAGACGAAGCAGAAACTTTATTATTATTAGCAACAACCATTACATTCAGTTTGAAAAGGCCCTCTGTGAGGTAGCCTTTTCCTATGTACATTTCGTTCTTACTTATTACAACCTTGTCAGAAACATAAACACATTTAAAACCGTTCTTCACTAGAAGTCCGGTAGATACAAGATTTTTCCTAATTTCAGGAACATGACAGACGTTGTTGAGAGTCACCACCTTGCCAGAGGTCATCTTCAGCAGTATCTTTCCATAACCTTCAATCTTGGCCGTTGCAGAATTTCCCATATATATTGTTTCGTCGGGCCCGGCGGGAGCATATGAAGCAAAGGCTTCTCTAACAGCACAAATGTGGCGAGTGGCGCCAGAGTCAATCCACCACTCTTTCGGACTTCCCACTAGGTTGCACTCGGACAACATAGCGCACAAGTCATCAACCTCCTCGTTTGTTTCAACCATATTAGCCTGACCCTTCTTCTTTTCCTTTTTCGGAGCACGACAGTCTGCAGCTTTGTGTCCGATTTTTCCACAATTATGGCAGTTTCCCTTGAATTTCTTCTTGTTGGGATAGTTCCTTGGTCCCGATGCCTTTTTCCTCTTTTTCATATTAGTTGGGGCAGTTTCAACTATATGTGCTCCCCCTATGGTTGATCTCCCATTTGCCTTTTTCTCCGCTGCCTTGTTATCTTCCTCGATTCTCAACCGGACAATGAGATCTTCCAATGTCATCTCCTTTCGCTTATGTTTCAAGTAATTTTTGAAGTCCTTCCATGAAGGAGGCAACTTCTGTTATCGATTGTCCGTGTTCAAAGCAACGAGAAACTGGAAACCACTAAGAAGAAGAGACACAAAAAAAAATAGAACGTATGTAACGTAAAAAAAAAAAAATCACAGAAATGAAGAAATCCGAGACCACAGAATTCACTGTGTGTCCTTAAGGAATTTAACCCCCTCACTGTACCCGAGGTTGTGGATTATTTCCTCCCAGGATATAACGGATATACCTGTCGTAGGAGTGGCGGTACCTCAAACGCCTACGACTTCGACGAACTCAAATTCGGGAACGAAATCACACTATGACTCGATATGTTTCAGTTTGCAGAAAAGAATGCAGAATTTTTAATGCACGAATAAATTTTTTTTTTTCCAGTACTCGAAAATGAGGCATTGCCTGAGTTTATATAGCCTCGAATTGTGACTGTTCGGAAAGGCTTGGTGCCTGTTCGGGAAAGGCCATGCCTTTTTCTGAAAAATAAGAACGTTGGGAAGTTTACAGTTAACAAATTAATATTTTTCCCGCGGGAATTAAAAATAATTTTAGAAAATGAAGATTGAATTTTAAATAAATTTGGTCCAAAAAGATTATCAATCAATCAGATCATTTGACCAAATCCAAATCCAAATCCAAAGCCGAAGCCGAGCCGAGCGACGACGACGGCGCGAGGGGAGTCCCTCTTCTTAACCCTTTAAGAGCTAGAAGAAGTGCTTTCTAATATAAGCACATAACTTTCCCTTTCTACCACCAATGTGGTACAAAGCTCCTTTTCAAAGGAACTTTGCTTTGAAACTTCATTTTCCTTCTATTGTCTTCTTCCCTCCATTTCTCATTCATACCAACTTAGCTAGCTTTAATCATTAACTAGCTTTAACAATCCCCCACATGAATGGGGAATGGCTATATGATGAAAAACATGCATGAAAAAAAAACTGTGTGATTCGTAAGCAAGGATTAATTGCATCTGGATAAGTAGATTTCTCTTTGAACTTTCCGTAGTGAGCATATGTCGGATATACTCGGTCAATCGGTAGATTTGATATCTTTGAACCGTCGAGCTTTGGTGTATACCTAGACAACCACATGTCACACAATTAACCCTTTAACCGTTTTTGGTTCTCATTGTTTTGTTCGTTTCAGCCATGAACACTTCCTGGTTCATAAGTGCGTAGAGAGCTGGCCTTACAGAGTTCTCCTTGAAGCGGCTTACACTTCACACTTACATAGGTGATTCCTAAATGTGTCATCCCGTAGATACACTATTTGATATACCCCGTATCAAACTTAGAAACCATTAAAAAGCCTTAATGCTTTATCCTGGTACTGAACATTGTCTCATCACGAGAATGGACCAAAAAGTTATTGTGACAATGTTGAACCGTCATCAATGACTTTGTTTGATCTCTTTGAACCTAGATCTTGGGATCTCATGTCTTCTAGGTAGAGTTACCGCCACGATGACTTGTCCTCGGCCATAGTCCCATTCCCCTCGATGATCTTTCAACCATTTCTCTAGTTAGGCCTTTAGTTAGTGGATCCGACACATTATATCTTGACTTAACATAGTCAATTGTGATAATTCCACTAGAGAGTAGTTGTCTAACGGTATTATGTCTTCGTCGTATGTGACGAGACTTTCCGGTGTACATAACGCTCCCGGCTCTTCCTATTGCCGCTTGGCTATTGCAATGTATGCATATAGGAGCCAACGGTTTGGGCCAAAATGGAATATCTTCTAAGAAATTCCGGAGCCATTCAGCTTCTTCACCGGCTTTGTCTAGAGCTATGAACTCAGATTCCATTGTAGAGCGGGCGATACATGTCTGTTTGGATGACTTCCAAGACACTGCTCCTCCACCTATAGTAAAAACGTATCCACTTGTGGATTTAGTTTCAGTTGAACCGGTGATCCAATTTGCATCACTGTATCCTTCAATAACTGCAGGATACCTGTTATAATGCAAAACAAAGTTTTGAGTATGTTTCAAATACCCCAAAACTCGTTTCATTGCCAGCCAATGATTTTGGTCGGGATTACTCGTGTAGCGACTTAGTTTACTTATAGCACACGCAATATCAGGTCGCGTACAGTTCATAATATACATCAAACTTCCCAACACTCTGGCATAATCCAATTGAGAATGACTTTCACCTTTATTCTTTGCAAGAGCAAGGTTCATATCAATTGGCGTCTTTGCAACTTTAAAGTCCAAATACCTGAACTTTTCAAGTACTTTTTCAATATAATGAGATTGAGACAGTGCTAGACCTTGAGGAGTCTTATGGATTTTAATTCCCAGAATTAAATCGGCAACTCCTAAGTCTTTCATATCAAACTTACTAGCAAGCATGCGCTTAGTAGCATTTATGTTAGCAATGTTGTTACTCATTATTAACATATCATCCACGTATAAACAAACAATGACGACGTGGTTCGGAGTGTTCTTAATGTAGACACATTTATCACATTCATTTATCTTGAATCCATTTGACAGCATCGTATGGTCAAATTTTGCATGCCACTGTTTTGGTGCTTGTTTTAGTCCATAAAGAGACTTAACAAGTCTACATACCTTCTTCTCTTTCCCTGGAACTACAAACCCTTCGGGTTGTTCCATGTAAATTTCTTCCTCCAACTCTCCATTTAAGAAGGCTGTTTTCACATCCATTTGATGGATTTCAAGACCGTACACGGCGGCTAATGCTACTAACACCCGAATAGATGTAATCCTCGTTACCGGCGAGTAAGTATTCAGTGCCCCGTCACTTACATGTTGTTTGTTGTAGGTTTGGTGATTAGTGGGGCGTTTCAAGTTGCGGCAGTGATAGAGAAGTTGCCTCCTTCATGGAAGGACTTCAAAAATTACTTGAAACATAAGCGAAAGGAGATGACATTGGAAGATCTCATCGTCCGGTTGAGAATCGAGGAAGATAACAAGGCAGCGGAGAAAAAGGCAAATGGGAGATCAACCATAGGGGGAGCACATATAGTTGAAACTGCCCCAACTAATATGAAAAAGAGGAAAAAGGCATCGGGACCAAGGAACTATCCCAACAAGAAGAAATTCAAGGGAAACTGCCATAATTGTGGAAAAATCGGACACAAAGCTGCAGACTGTCGTGCTCCGAAAAAGGAAAAGAAGAAGGGTCAGGCTAATATGGTTGAAACAAACGAGGAGGTTGATGACTTGTGCGCTATGTTGTCCGAGTGCAACCTAGTGGGAAGTCCGAAAGAGTGGTGGATTGACTCTGGCGCCACTCGCCACATTTGTGCTGTTAGAGAAGCCTTTGCTTCATATGCTCCCGCCGGGCCCGACGAAACAATATATATGGGAAATTCTGCAACGGCCAAGATTGAAGGTTATGGAAAGATACTGCTGAAGATGACCTCTGGCAAGGTGGTGACTCTCAACAACGTCTGTCATGTTCCTGAAATTAGGAAAAATCTTGTATCTACCGGACTTCTAGTGAAGAACGGTTTTAAATGTGTTTATGTTTCTGACAAGGTTGTAATAAGTAAGAACGAAATGTACATAGGAAAAGGCTACCTCACAGAGGGCCTTTTCAAACTGAATGTAATGGTTGTTGCTAATAATAATAAAGTTTCTGCTTCGTCTTACTTGCTTGAGTCAAATGATTTATGGCATTCACGTTTAGGACATGTCAATTATAGAACCTTGCGAAAAATGATTAGTTTGGAAGTATTGCCTAAGTTTGAATGCAATCAATCAAAATGTCAAATCTGTGTTGAATCTAAGTATGCTAAACATCCTTATAAGTCAGTTGAAAGGAATTCAAGTCCTTTAGACTTAATCCATACAGATATTTGTGACATGAAGTCAATTCCATCTCGCGGTGGAAAGAAGTATTTCATAACTTTTATTGACGATAGTACGCGGTATTGCTACGTTTATTTACTTAATAGTAAAGATGAAGCAATTGAAGCGTTCAGGCAATACAAAACTGAAGTTGAGACTCAACTTAACAAAAAGATTAAAATGATAAGGAGTGATAGGGGCGGTGAATATGAATCTCCTTTTGAACAAATATGTTTGGAATATGGCATTATTCATCAAACAACTGCTCCTTACTCGCCACAATCAAACGGAATTGCGGAAAGAAAAAATAGAACACTGAAAGAAATGATGAATGCCCTGTTAATAAGTTCTGGTTTACCCCAGAACTTGTGGGGGGAAGCCATTCTAACAGCTAGCCGAATACTCAATTGAGTGCCCCATAGCAAAACAAAATCTATTCCATACGAAAAGTGGAAAGGAAGGAAGCCCAATTTGGAATACTTCAAAGTGTGGGGGTGTTTGGCCAAGGTGCAAGTTCCTAAACCCAAAAGGGTAAAAATAGGACCTAAAACCGTTGATTGTGTTTTCATAGGATATGCCACAAATAGTAAGGCATATAGATTTCTGGTTCACAAATCAGAAAATCCCGACATTCAGGTGAATACGGTAATTGAATCAGATAATGCTGACTTCTTTGAAACCATATATCCGTATAAAAAGGAATGTGCGTCGTATAGCAAAGAATCTAAACGACCTCGGGAAGAAATAAAGGAAAACATTCCTGATGAGGAAAATCCAAGACGTAGCAAACGTCAAAGGACGACTACTTCCTTTGGACCAGAATTTTTAACATTTTTGTTGGAAAATGAGCCTCGAACGTTCAACGAAGCTACGTCTTCATCAGAAGCTCAATTTTGGAAAGAGGCAATCAATAGTGAGATAGAATCCATATTGAACAACCATACTTGGGAATTGGTTGATCTTCCTCCAGGGAATAAACCTTTAGGTTCCAAATGGATTTTCAAGCGGAAAATGAAAGCTGATGGCACTATTGAAAAATATAAGGCAAGACTAGTTGTTAAAGGGTTTAGACAACGAGAAGGTCTTGATTACTTTTATACATACTCGCCGGTAACGAGGATTACATCTATTCGGGTGTTAGTAGCATTAGCCGCCTTGTACGGTCTTGAAATCCATCAAATGGATGTGAAAACAGCCTTCTTAAATGGAGAGTTGGAGGAAGAAATTTACATGGAACAACCCGAAGGGTTTGTAGTTCCAGGGAAAGAGAAGAAGGTATGTAGACTTGTTAAGTCTCTTTATGGACTAAAACAAGCACCAAAACAGTGGCATGCAAAATTTGACCATACGATGCTGTCAAATGGATTCAAGATAAATGAATGTGATAAATGTGTCTACATTAAGAACACTCCGAACCACGTCGTCATTGTTTGTTTATACGTGGATGATATGTTAATAATGAGTAACAACATTGCTAACATAAATGCTACTAAGCGCATGCTTGCTAGTAAGTTTGATATGAAAGACTTAGGAGTTGCCGATTTAATTCTGGGAATTAAAATCCATAAAACTCCTCAAGGTCTAGCATTGTCTCAATCTCATTATATTGAAAAAGTACTTGAAAAGTTCAAGTATTTGGACTTTAAAGTTGCAAAGACGCCAATTGATATGAACCTTGCTCTTGCAAAGAATAAAGGTGAAAGTCATTCTCAATTGGATTATGCCAGAGTGTTGGGAAGTTTGATGTATATTATGAACTGTACGCGACCTGATATTGCGTGTGCTATAAGTAAACTAAGTCGCTACACGAGTAATCCCGACCAAAATCATTGGCTGGCAATGAAACCAGTTTTGGGGTATTTGAAACATACTCAAAACTTTGTTTTGCATTATAACAGGTATCCTGCAGTTATTGAAGGATACAGTGATGCAAATTGGATCACCGGTTCAACTGAAACTAAATCCACAAGTGGATACGTTTTTACTATAGGTGGAGGAGCAGTGTCTTGGAAGTCATCCAAACAGACATGTATCGCCCGCTCTACAATGGAATCTGAGTTCATAGCTCTAGACAAAGCCGGTGAAGAAGCTGAATGGCTCCGGAATTTCTTAGAAGATATTCCATTTTGGCCCAAACCGTTGGCTCCTATATGCATACATTGCGATAGCCAAGCGGCAATAGGAAGAGCCGGGAGCGTTATGTACACCGGAAAGTCTCGTCACATACGACGAAGACATAATACCGTTAGACAACTACTCTCTAGTGGAATTATCACAATTGACTATGTTAAGTCAAGATATAATGTGTCGGATCCACTAACTAAAGGCCTAACTAGAGAAATGGTTGAAAGATCATCGAGGGGAATGGGACTATGGCCGAGGACAAGTCATCGTGGCGGTAACTCTACCTAGAAGACATGAGATCCCAAGATCTAGGTTCAAAGAGATCAAACAAAGTCATTGATGACGGTTCAACATTGTCACAATAACTTTTTGGTCCATTCTCGTGATGAGACAATGTTCAGTACCAGGATAAAGCATTAAGGCTTTTTAATGGTTTCTAAGTTTGATACGGGGTATATCAAATAGTGTATCTACGGGATGACACATTTAGGAATCACCTATGTAAGTGTGAAGTGTAAGCCGCTTCAAGGAGAACTCTGTAAGGCCAGCTCTCTACGCACTTATGAACCAGGAAGTGTTCATGGCTGAAACGAACAAAACAATGAGAACCAAAAACGGTTAAAGGGTTAATTGTGTGACATGTGGTTGTCTAGGTATACACCAAAGCTCGACGGTTCAAAGATATCAAATCTACCGATTGACCGAGTATATCCGACATATGCTCACTACGGAAAGTTCAAAGAGAAATCTACTTATCCAGATGCAATTAATCCTTGCTTACGAATCACACAGTTTTTTTTTTGTCATGCATGTTTTTCATCATATAGCCATTCCCCATTCATGTGGGGGATTGTTAAAGCTAGTTAATGATTAAAGCTAGCTAAGTTGGTGTGAATGAGAAATGGAGGGAAGAAGACAATAGAAGGAAAATGAAGTTTCAAAGCAAAGTTCCTTTGAAAAGGAGCTTTGTACCACATTGGTGGTAGAAAGGGAAAGTTATGTGCTTATATTAGAAAGCACTTCTTCTAGCTCTTAAAGGGTTAAGAAGAGGGACTCCCCTCGCGCCGTCGTCGTCGCTCGGCTCGGCTTCGGCTTTGGATTTGGATTTGGATTTGGATTTGGTCAAATGATCTGGTTGATTGATAATCTTTTTGGACCAAATTTATTTAAAATTCAATCTTCATTTTCTGAAATTATTTTTAATTCCCGCGGGAAAAATATTAATTTGTTAACTGTAAACTTCCCAACGTTCTTATTTTTCAGAAAAAGGCATGGCCTTTCCCGAACTGGCACCAAGCCTTTCCGAACAGTCACAATTCGAGGCTATATAAACTGAGGCAATGCCTCATTTTCGAGTACTGGAAAAAAAAAATTATTCGTGCATTAAAAATTCTGCATTCTTTTCTGCAAACTGAAACATATCGAGTCATAGTGTGATTTCGTTCCCGAATTTGAGTTCGTCGAAGTCGTAGGCGTTTGAGGTACCGCCACTCCTACGACAGGTATATCCGTTATATCCTGGGAGGAAATAATCCACAACCTCGGGTACAGTGAGGGGGTTAAATTCCTTAAGGACACACAGTGAATTCTGTGGTCTCGGATTTCTTCATTTCTGTGATTTTTTTTTTTAACGTTACATACGTTCTGTTTTTTTTTTTTTTGTGTCTCTTCTTCTTACTGGTTTCCAGTTTCTCGTTGCTTTGAACACGGACAATCGATAACAAAATATATTATTTAATAATATTTATATTATTATTTAAAATTATATACTCATTAATAGAGGTACACGTGTAAAGTTAGATAGAAATAATTATTTTAATTATTTCTTAATATTCAAATATTTATTTCATTAAACGTCTTTACTTTTTAAGAGTTTGAAATTGTAACTATATTGAAAATTGTAATAGTTAGGGCTTTAAAATTATTAAATTTTTGTCTCATATATAATTGTTGTATAAATTATAAATATATTAAGTAAAGGAGAAAATTAAAAAGATTAAAGAAAGAAGAAGTAGGGGTGTTTGGATAATGACAGAGGTGGTTCACGTCGTTGTATAAATTTTTATACATTCTAATGTATATTAAAAAACTTAAAATATACAAGACTATTTTACTAATAATAGTATTCTACATTATATTTTTAGCTTTCAAAAGTTTTATATTAACAATTGCAATTATTTGGAATGGTGAGCAGAAATCAATAATAATTTTGACATTAGTTATATGGCTTCTAAAAGAGCATTTCAATTTTTGATTTTGTTAATGGTATATAGTGATTTTCCTTAAAATTTACAAAGAATATAATATGGTAATTGATAAAAAATTCTCTCTCTAATATTCTCTTTCGGCGCACGATAATCTGGATCTGTTAACGTACGCTTGGCAGCCATGGGAGGGAGATGAAGACCCAAAAAGAACTAAAAGAAGACCCATATTAGTGAGTAACAAAAATCGGAAACTAGGAATGCAATATTGGAGCTATTTGTGTCCCCAAAAAGGATAAGGATTGAAGAACCTTCTGCAACCTGCACACCGAGGAACATGCAGACTAAGCTGAGCAAAGCGGAGGAAAATCAAGCTCGAAACAAAGGCAAGGCAAAGGAAGTAGAAGTCACACCTGTGGCCAAGCAAATTGTAGGTATGGATCTGCAAAGGTACAAGCTCAATCTCAAGACCAACAGTTGACTGGCAATGGAACAGTACCATGCTTAGGTACTGTTGACGATGGGAATACTGTGGAGAAATTGAAAGGCAGCATGACTCAAATATGGGCAAATGTGGTATGGGCAATAAACTAGCAAGGAAAGGTATGAACCTGCAATTCATTGCTCTAATTATTCAAAATGGGGAGAAGATTGTTCAACTTCATTTAGAAGATATAGATCTGTAAAATGAAAAATGGAAGACTGTGATTGTGATGTATGTGATTGGGGATTCTCCTACTATAAGGGCAATGGAGAGATTCCGGAGCTCAGTAGGTAAGTACACAGCTAAACCACAGATCTATTATCACAATGATGATTATTTTGTGATTAAGTTTAACAATGGGAAGAGAGGGATAAGGTACTGTACTATGGGCCTCATACAGTGAATAATCGACCAATAATCATGAAGACATGGACTGATGATTTCGGTTTACATGATGAAATTCTTAAAATAATTCCCATATGGGTTAGATTCCCAAACCTACCTCTTAATTGTTTGAGTATGAAGGCACTAAGAAAATTAGGTAGTGCATTGGGAAACCCTATGTATACAGATGAATGTACAACTGAGACTCCTAGAATTTCATATGCTAGGATGCTGATAGAAATGAATGTTACAAAACCTTTGCCAAGGTTTGCGAAGTTATAGGATCCAAAAGGTAAATTCATTCAACAAGAGATCACATATGGTTAGGAGCCTATTTACTGTACTAAATGTCTGAATATTGGGCATGATTGTTCTAAGATTAAAGCCCGACATCAGCAGAGAATACCATGAATACCATATCAGAGAAAGGCAAATAAATTCAAGAAATTTTGGCTTAGAACTGATAGAGTTAGACCAATGGAAACTAAATAGAAGGTTGAAGTACAGGGAGAGAACATAATTAACCAAATGTCAGAACAAGCCAAAGGAAATGAGAATCAAAGAAAGGATGATGGATGGGTGACAGGGGAAATTTGCAGCAAGAGCAACAAAACTAAACAATATGAGGGTCATGATCTGGCTGGAAACAATGGCTTTCAGACTCTAGAAAAAGCTACAATGATTAGTGATCAAGGAACTAGTAGCAAGCAGACAAGTAGTGGGTGGATGCAGGTATGGAATTATGACACTCCGTTCATACCAGTATGAGTGTGATCACATGGAATGTTAGGGGAATAAATAAGGCTTGTAAGCAGAAGGAGATAAAGGAGTTTATAAGGGAGAATAAAAAAGCAGTAATTGCTCTTATTGAGCATAGAATAAAAGAACAAAAAATAGTAGAAGTAACGGGGAGAATTGCACCTGGATGGAAATGGATATCTAGTTTCAGTGCTAATAATAAGAGCAAGATTTGGATGATATGGGATCCTAGGATCTATATGTTCAGTCCTCTTGATGTAGATGAACAACTAATTCATGGAAAACTTAGCACAATCTCTAAGCTATTCACAATAGGATTTACAGCTATCTATGGACTTCACACTATTAAAGATAGGCTACAATTATGGAATAAGCTGAGGTTAATACATAGTACACAACAGGGGCCTTGGCTAGCCATGGGTGACTATAATGATGTATTACAAGAACAGGATAGGATGCATGGATCAATTGTGCAAGATATGAAGATAAAAGATTAATTCCTACAGGATACTGGTATGAATGAGCTTCAAACTGTGGGAAGAGATTACACATGGACCAATAATCACAATTAGAGCAGGATTGATAGAGGATTAGTGAATGCTAGCTGGATGCTAACAATGCCAAGTTTGAGAATACAAGTGTTATAGACTTTCTATTTGACCATTCTCCACTTAATTTGATGATAACTCATATACAGAGGAAGAAAAACAAGCCATTTCGATTTTTCAATTATACAACTGATCATCCTAACTTTATACAATCTATTGAACAATTATGGAAAGAGGAAGAGAATCAAGGATTGATGCAGCAAGTGTGGAACAATCTAAAAAGGGTTAAGGAGATCATGAAAGGGATAAAAACTAACCATTTACAGGGAGTAGAGAACAGAATAAAAAAGGCAAGGGAGGAGCTACAAGAAGTCCAAGAGGAGATGAGTAACAGACTCCAGCAGCCTGATCTGATTGATAAGGAGAGAGGTCTTAAAGAAAAACTGGAAAAATGGGTGTTGATTGAAGAAATCATCTACAAACAAAGATTTAGAGTACAATGGCTAAAGTTGAGTGACTCCAATTCTTCATACTTATTTGCCCAAATGAAGAATAGAAACAATTTGAATGGAATCCAATCTCTGACAAATGAAATGGGGGTTCAGCTATGGTTAGAAGAAGACATAGAGGCAGAAATACTGGGGTTTTACAAGAAATTGTTGGGTTCAAAAGCAGATTCAATACAAGCTATCAATCCCAATGTCATGAAGATGGGAGCAAAACTTAATATAGACCAACAGCTTAATCTGATAGAACCAGTGACAAAGGAGGAAGTGTGGCTAGCTTTGAAGGACATAAGTGATCTAAAAGCACCTGGCTATGATGGCTTTAATGCAGTCTTCTTCAAGAAAGCATGGAAAGTTATAGGTGAAGATGTGATAAAGGTTGTCTAAGAATTTTCCGAGACGTCTCAAATGTACAAGCCAATAAACTGTTCTACAATTACTTTGATCCCAAAAGTTAAGAATCCTGCAAGCATCAAAGAATTTAGACCAATTTCCTGTTGTACTACTATGTATACAGTAAAGAGATTACCAAAAGTGTATAAAAGGTGATGGATGTGTTAATTGATAAGTCTCAGACAACATTTGTCCCCGGTAGAGTGATAACAGATAACATTATCCTCTGTCATGAACTAGATAAAGGGTATGGAAGGAGAAGGGTGTCACCAAGGTGTATGATGAAGCTGGATATGCAAAAAGCTTATGATTCGATTGAATGGGGATTTATGGAGCAGGTGTTGAATGCAATGGCTTTTCCAGATCAATTTGTGAAATGGATCATGTGTTGTATGAAGAGTGTGAATTATTCTATCCTAATTAATGGTTCACTTACAAAACTATTTGAAGTGAGGGAGGGATTGAGGCAAGGGAATCCACTATCCCCTACCTATTTGTGATTACTATGGAGTACCTGACAAGGAAACTCAAAACACTGAGCCAGATCCCAGATTTTAACTATCATCCCAAATGTGAGAAGCTATAAATTGTGCAGCTTGATTTTGCATATGACCTTCTTCTTTTTTACAGGGGTGACATAGGTTCCATTAAGCTGATGTACAACTGCTTTATGAAATTCTCTAAAGCTTCTAGATTGGAGGTTAATAAACAGAAAAGCTCTATATACTTTGGAGGAGTATCTCAAGAGGTGCGGGAAGGAATACTTGAATTTCTGGGAATTCAAAGAGGGGAGTTACCAGTCAGATACTTGGGAGTTCCCTTAAGCTCTAAGAGGATATCAGTAGCTCAATGTCAGCTACTACTTAATAAGATTGCTGGAAGAATAACTTCATGGACAACTAAGTTCCTCTCATACGCTGGAAGGATTTAGTTGATAAAAAATGTTCTCTTCTCCATTCAAACTTTTTCGGCACAAATATTTGTCCTCCCAAAGAAGATCACCAAGCTACTTGAAGCAATTGCAGAAGCTTCTTGTGGACATGTGAAGGAAATATATCCAGGAAGGCTTTGCATGCATGGGAGAAGGTGCCTATGCCAAAGTCAGCAAGTGGCTTCAATATCATCAGTATAACACTGTGGAATAAGACTGCTATATGTAAACAGTTTTAGAACTTATGCAAAGAAAAGAACAAGCTTTGGGTTCAATGGGTACATAGTTATTACATCCGATATAAGAGCATATGGGAAGTACAACTGAAGCACACATCATGGATGATGAGTAAGATTCTGAAAGCAAAAAAGACTTTTGAAGAAGCAAGATTCACATTTGAAGACATTAGAAGGATGAGCAAGTGATCATGCTTTGAGAGGAAGTTTTAACAAAGTGAGTTGAAGACTGGTGTGCAGAAATGTTGGATGTCCAAAATGGACTTTCACACTGACAATAGCAGCTCATGGAAAGTTATACACTAAAGATAGGCTGAGTAAATGGGGAGTGCAAGTTGATTAGATGTGTGCCATGTGTACAAAAGAGAATGAAACAGTACAACATTTATTCTTTGAATGCTCCTTTGCAACTAAGTTGTGGGGTAATCTGCTACAATGACAAGGGATAAATAGAATAGTATATAGATGGAATGAGGAATTAGCTTGGGCTGAGGATTGGGTGAAGAGACAAAATGCAAACACTGAGCTGTATAAGATGACACTGGCTGCATGTGTATACCATGTACGGCAGGAAAGAAATGCCAGGATATCCAGAGAAAAGGAGAGGAAATGGGAGATGCTGGACCAGCGGATTATACAAGAGATATATTGTAGAAGCAACAAATGAGTAGAAAAGGATGTAGGTAGATTAGATTGGTATACAATGTAAATAGTTCAATGATATAGATATAAGAAAGAAGTAGGGGGAGGGGGTGCAGTAGTACAAAATGATTAGGATATGCAAAGGGTTATTGATTTACTTGTAAAAACTTTCCTGGTAAGTGAAACTTTAATTACAAAAAAAAAATTTACAAAGAATTTCCTTTCACCTACTTGGTTTTCTTGCTATTTGAAAAATAATTCTTAATGAATACAAATATAATTACAATTAAATATTTAAATATTTTTTTAGGAATTAACACTATATTTTTTATAATATTTTATTTTTTTTACTCATTTAGATAGGTTATCGCCCAACGCAGACTAATAAACATTAATAATATCAAGATAATAAACATTAATAACATCAAGATATTAAGAACTGAAAGAAAAAAAAATAACAATCAAACCGTAAAGAGGAAAGCCTTTTTTAGTATAGAGTCAAAGATAAAGAGAGACAACAATACAGTGTAGCAGGGAAGAAAATTGACCGCCATTGAAGCTTAAACAAACTCTATAATTCCAACTGAAAAAAGAAGAAGTAACAAGTATACAGAAGCTTGAACTTAGATCCGACAGTTGCGGAACCAAAATGGGAGAAATGGCAACTGGAAGTTCTTTCACGGCGTTACTTGAACTGCCGGCGAATCAAGCGGTGGAGCTTTTAGTTCATTCATTGGAAACCGACAAAACCGGTGAACCTCACATACCTCACTATCGTTATCTTCCTCCTCCTCCGCCGCCGCCGCCCATATTTCCTTCGGATGCAGCTTTGATTGACAGAGCTTCTAAGTTCTCCGTCTTCGCCGCCGCCGCCGGAATTTCGCCGGAGTCTAATTCTACTCTTTCCAATTCAGGTTCAAAATCACTTTTAGTCAAACAAGAACCTCCAGATTCCGAATTTAACCAGAATTCATCGCCAATTACCGTTTCCAATCCGACGGTTAATCAAAAAACAACTAAGAGAAAGGAACGTGAGAAAAAGGTAATTTCAACACCACCGTGTAGCCTCTGTCCTATTTTATATGACTCTTTTTATTCTTATTCTGTGTCCAGTCAAATAAACTAACTTAGATTTAGGTAACAGAAGGAGTAATAATTTAATTTTACTCTTAATTTATAGCCACTCAAATGTTTATGGCTTTTTTTATATAACAAGTTTCAAATCCATGTCCATGAAACACTAATTTTCACTAATTTGGTAGGAGAAAAATTGCAACTTATTATACTTTACGTTTTTTCTACTATTTAATTTCTAAGAAATGTGAAATGAATTTTGGACCAAAGAAGTAGTATATGAATTTCCAGTTTGTTCAGTAATTTCTGTCAAATTCAGGTAAAAGAAACTAGTACCAAAAAGGGCAAAAAATCAACGAATAATACCTCAGAAGATGATGCAGAGAAGATTCCATACGTTCACGTCCGAGCTCGTAGAGGCCAAGCGACAGATAGCCATAGCTTAGCAGAAAGAGTAAGGCTCAAAAACCTAAGCGCAATTAGTGTTTTGGTAAATTTGGTGATTACATCTAATTAAGATTGTAATTTTCTTAATTATATGTAGGCAAGGAGAGAGAAGATTAATGCTAGGATGAAGCTACTTCAAGAGCTGGTCCCAGGATGTAATAAGGTTAGCTGTCACTTTTATTACGTTGTAATACTCTTCATTAGCAATAATATAAGTTGGACTGATTGTTAAGTAATCACGATTAGGAAAAACTATCTTCAATGTGATAATTGTGATTGCTTTCATCCATTAGTTTTTCCTAAAAGCCTAAAATCAGTCGTTTTCACCTTTTCCTTAACAAAAAGAGGTGGTGGGTTTGGCACCAAGAAAAGTGGCGAACAATTTTACTGTCCTTTCAGCTTTTTGTGCTAGTATTTCTACTTTTTGAGGTCAATTTTGTCATTTACTAGTCTTGGACCTCTTTTTCTTTACCTGTTTTTTCCCCTTAAAGAAAATTGATAACTTGAAAATTTGTAAGTTTTTGGAAATTTTTCGAAAATAATAATTTCAAAAAAAAAAACCACATATTCAAAATTTTCAGAAAAACTTTTTTCCTCACGCTCAAAATTGCAACATATTTTCAAGTGTACAAACATAATTTCATATTCTAAATATCAATTTTCAGCTTAACGCCACGTACTATTTTTTCAAAATTATACCTTTTATGTCCAAACGCCCGCTAAAAGATACTAGACCCATCAAAAAGCAAAAAGGAAATAGGAATATATGTTAAAAATGGAGCTCATGTCTAACTTAAACTCAAAAGTCATTAGTTGAGGATTGTTAATATAAAGAGACTACTAATCCAACCATTTGTGACTTGACCAATTTTATACTCTAAGCTAGCGTTTGAACATTGATTGATTGAGATTTAAAAATTAATTTTTGAAGTTGTGTTGAAAAATAATTTTTGAAAATTGAAATTTTGTTTGGACATTCATTTGAAGAAGTATTGAAGTTTTGTGAGTGGAAAAAAATTTATCACCTAAAAATTGCCCTAAACCAGTTTTTGGGAACTTGAAATTTTTTTAATTTTTTTTCCCCAAAACATGATCATATTTCATAAACAAACAACAACAAACTCAGTGTAGTCTCACAAGTGGGGTCTGTGAAGGGTAGAGTGTACGCAGATCTTACCCCTGCCTTTAAAAATGCAGAAAGGCTGTTTCCAATAGACCTTCGACTCAGGAAAGATTTCATAGCAAACTACTGTAGGTTACTTTGGAATAGTTAGTTCCATCTTAGACTTTTTATTTGTATTTCTGTAAAATTGGGAATAATCGTTTGAATTAAAAATCAGTTTGATTTCGAACAATCACTTCTAATTGCTTTAAGAAATGAAAAAAATTATTGATCTGAAGGAGCTTTTATCATCTTTGACTGTCAATGCAATGTGTAATTAAGACTATGGAATGTTACTATTCTACTTCAACTCGTTGGCTTGCTGTGGCTTAACATACACTTGCTTTTATGAGGCTAAGCAGAGATGCACGGTGATAAACTAATGGCTTATTAACAGACATTTGTGCTCGCTTCGGATGCTTTTAATTAGTTAATTCTCAATTTCAAACTTGCCCAAAAATATTACCATGTTATAAAGTCTGGACTATGTTTACAGATCTCGGGTACTGCAATGGTGTTGGATGAGATCATCAACCATGTACAATTCCTACAGCGTCAAGTGGAGGTCAGACCTCGGAAATCCTTGCATCTGACTTATTAGTGCTGAAATCTGCAGACTACTATATTGATTTCGGCATTTTCAGTGTAAATGCAAACATGATGCATTCTGACTTCTCACTCCTCTGCAGTAGTAGAATACAACAACAACAACAACTACCCAGTATATTCCCACCAGGTGGGGTATGGGGAGGGTAATATGTAGACGAGCCTTACCCCTGCCCGAAAGGGCAGGGAGGCTGTTTCCAATCGACCCTCGGCGCATAGGATAAAATGAAAAGCTGCATTAAAACAAAGACAAAATTAGAAACAAAGGCAAGACAAAACAAAATAATAAAGCATAAGTAATCCCGCAGAAATAACGTAAATAATTATGTAAACATAAGAAACATAAATACAGTCGCATGCAATAATAACAAGCAGAAACTACCATACTAACAGCCATAAGAGGACATAAGCTAAAACACTAATCATCTATGAGTGACCCTACTATCCCACACCCAACCCCGGAAGAGGCGTACGAAGAACTCTATGAGCCCCTAGCCTACAACCCTGATTCTAGACCTTCAGACTCCCCTATCAAGGGTCATGTCCTCGGTAACCTGCATTCTAGTCATGTCCTGCCTAATCACCTCTCCCCAATGCTTCTTAGGCCTCCCTCTCCCTCGCCGACCACCAACAATCTCCAGCCGCTCGCAGCTCCTCACCGGGGCATCGGGACCCCTCCTCCGTACATGCCCGAACCACCTCAGCCTCGCTTCCCGCATCTTCTCGTCCACCGGGGCCACCCCTACCTTCTGTCGAATAACTTAATTCTTGATCTTATCTAGCCTGGTGTGCCCACACATCCACCTAAGCATCCTCATCTCCGCAACCTTCATTCTCTGAACATGAGGGTTCTTCACGGGCCAGCACTCCGCCCCATGCAACATCGCAGGTCTAACCACGGCTCTGTAGAATTTCCCCTTGAGTTTGTGTGGAATTTTCTTGTCACACAGGACCCCTGAAGCAAGCCTCCACTTTGACCACCCCGCTCCTATCCGATGGGTGACGTCCCCGTCAATCTCTCCGTCCCCCTGAATCACAGACCCAAGATATCGGACACTGTCCCTCTTGGCGATGGCCTAAGAACCAAGCATCACTTCCCTGCCTACCCCACTCGGCTCGTCGCCAAACTTGCACTCCAGATATTCTGTCTTAGATCTGCTTATTTTGAAACCCTTAGACTCGAGGGTCTGTCTCCATACCTCTGCAGTAGTAGAATGTACCCCTCAAAATAGTCATTATTTCTGTACTTGCATTGGGCGACCTAAGTTTTGGAAGAAATAATGGATTTTTTTTTTTTATCTTTATAAAAAAATTCTAGTCATTATTTCTTCCAAAACTTAGTTCCCCCTATGCAGGTACATGCCTTGACATAATTCCTGCAATGCTTTGCATAACTTATAAAGAGAAGAAAATTGTTATTATTCTCCGGCTATGTTGCTCGGAATCTCCAAAATTGTTGCCGGGTGCGTGTCAGATCCTCTAAAAGTAGTGGATTTTGGATGATCCGACACGGTTGCGGCTGCATTTTGGAGAGTCCATGTAACGTAGTTCTTCGGCTACCGGAGGTAGGGTGTGGAGAATATGCAGTAGTTGTTGATTACTCATAAGCTCCCCCGTTAGTGTACAATCATAAGGAAAGTAGAACTAATGAACTCAATACCCGAGGAGTTCATCAGTTGTTCCTCGTGCATTCTTTTGAAGAAGGGAAACAGTATTCCCTTATTAAGGAAACACACTCATAGTCTGAATTTTGTCAGGGTGAACTTAAACATCTATAGGCTCATAAAAAGTTTTGTGGCCATGCTTAATATTCAAACATGATATTGTGGTGAGGGAAACTTGCATGTTCCCTATACAGATGAGTGCATCTGCATTCCACCCCTGCCCCCATCCCACAACCTTTTTCTTGACAAATTTTGGAAATGTAGGCAAAGATAGAAGTAAACTGGTGGGATTCCACATACGAAATGAACTTTCATGACATTCAAAAGAGTAATTTTTCTGTAATTGCTTGGTCATATTGATACTTTAATTGGTTGCCTCAGTCATTTGATGGAGTTCTGTTTGGTTGTAGTTCTTATCAATGAGACTTGCTGCGGTTAACCCAAGTGTTGATTTCAACCTTGACAATCTCTTTGCACCAGAAGTAAGTTTTGTCTTGCTTGTTTATAACTTCACTTCATTATTTACTCAATTCAGCAAGTAAAGCGCCCAACTGGTACTTCGTTAGTTCTTCTATGCTGGCATCTGATTTTTTTACCTTCAATGTCAACTTATAAGACCAACTAAGAAGACGCTTCACATTTAAATTGTTCGAAAGTTAGTTACTGAAATTTTACTTGAACCCCCATTTCCTAGAGGCTCTTTTGACCAGCCAAAAATAGCAGAGCAGGGTCAATTGTGGATCATCATTATCTGCTTTTCTATGCACATTTACCCGTTTAACTCTTCTCATAAAACGTGGTCAGTTGAAAGGTTGCCAGTCACCGTACTACAATGTTGCTAGCCTCTGGAGTTACCTTTATCAGTCTCAAAGTTGGTCCTCTATTCATGCATCTGAGAAGAGAAGAATTTTCCATGTGATACTTACTGTCGATATTTCTGCAAGTTGCAACTTCTCACATCATGACTTCTACAATGCTTTAAATGAAATTGTTCTTTACCTTATCATGTTTTACTGCAATGTATTTATTTTATTAATTATGCCTACTTGTATGGATCAATCAAAAACAATCGAAGATTGGATTATCCAAAAGATTTCGAGCCAGCATCTTCATGCTTTATGACTAGCTTTAGGATGATTGAGTAATTACTTATAATGTGTAAAGCATTTATAAAATAATCTCGGTTTGTTCAAAACTTGTGATCATTCCCTTAAGAGTCTTGATTTACTATTGGAAAATTAGCGGAGTGGTTCCCATGTGGAGAGCAACTTACCAGACATGATTGTGCCGCCTATCTGGGCCGACGGACAAACCAGCGGGAACAGAAACCAGTATCAACATCTATGGCATCTTGAAGGATTCCATCAGCCTGTCTGGGGAAGAGTAGAAGACAACTCTAGCTTTATTACTCCAGAGAACTCACTTTTGACTTGTGATTCCTCAGCAAATTCAGGTAAATCCCAACTCAATGGCCTGTGTGTGTTACTGATTTCTCTACGTTCATTTCCTCTTGGCACCAACTGAGATGCAAAAGAGTTTACCACTTGGCAACTAACATATATATATATATGTGATATTTCTGACTTTTGCAGCATCCTTACACCCAAATCAGCTGAAAATGGCGCTATGAAAGCAGAGGCAAGAATTTACTAGTGGTTAGCTGTGTATATATCGGACATAATAGTTGATAGCAGCAGGCAGCGGAGAAGAAAGTTCTCAAGAGTTAAAAAGACTTTTGACTTTCCACTCCGCTAATCAAGAACAAGGAGAAAATCCAGATTGATCTCTGCTAGAGAGGGAGATATCAGCTGTATCCCTTATTTCCATTTATATAACATATATTTATATATGCATACGGAAATATTTGTCTATACTAACGTAGGCTCATTCAATCTGATACTTGGTGCGCGAGATGATTGATTGATTCATAGTTGTAAAAGCAAGAATGGGCTAATGGTGACTACATTAATATGCATGAAGCTTTTGTGTTATTTGCTCTTGTTGATGTGCCTGTGTTGTAATCGTGAGAAGCAATAATGAAATATATTGAAACCGAGAAAGCTTCATTTTGAGGTAGAGAGATTGAGCCCAAGACCTCCAAATTCTTTAGGTCTCGTCATCGCAATTTACTACATAGTTGTAAGTACATAGTAGTATCATATAAAGTTATAAACCATTCAAGAGAATGCAATACATCAGGTTGATATTTATTTATCCGTGACTGCTCCACCTTAATGATACTTCACCTATTTGTCTCTCTCTATCCATGAAAGGTTTACCTAAGTGTTGATCGTTCCTAGGACCTGAAGATCAAATCCCTCCAAACAAGAGAGCTAGGCTTCAAAATGAAGAATCTTCAAATAGGGGTCCTTCCTTCACTTTAGCACAAAGCTCACCAAGGACAAGGTTTCCCCACCCCCAAAACCAAACCCACTTTCTCCACAGAGAAACTATTAATGACAGAATCAACATATTTTTAGTAGATAATACAAATACTCCTCGGATAACGCATGAGCAAATTGATCACAAACATCAGATAACACATAAGCAAATTGATTAAAGGATACACAAACATGAGCCCCACTTGACGTTTTTGTTCTTTCCCTTTTTACCCCTTTTGAGTGGATAGTCATTCTGCACAGCATATCAATCAGAACATAAAGATGAGAAAGAACAAGGACTACAAGGTCCATGAAGATATCCACCAAGCCAGCAAACATAACAACTTACAAACTGGAGATATAATGATTGCGCCCTACTTTCATCACTTATACCATTTTCTGAACAGGGCATTATACCATTGAAATCTAAGGGACACCTTATGCAACAAAAGGCCAAGACCAACAGATTTTAAAGCAAGAACATCATACTTCAGTTCATATAACATTCAATAGAGGCTTCCTAGATCTTGTTTAGCTTTTCTGCTACAACAACAGGATTTGCTTTAGCAATAGCATTCCGACCAGCATTCTTATAATCAAATGGGCACTCGTGCTTGTCTGAATAACGATGAGCTGCACAGAAAAGATTTCCACACTTGCAATTGAACCCTGTTAAGCCCACTCGCTTGCGGCAAGTAGTGCACCTAGTTGGGCCCACTTTTGGCTTCACCTCTGAACTCTGACCTGAGGATAAATCTGAAGATGCTTCTGTAGAGATAACTTTTAATTCTGCTGATCCCGGTTGCACATTGATTGCACCAGTGACAATAGGCTCTTTGTCATTACTGCTTGAGTTTCCATTTACAATGTTTTCGATTGATGTAGCTGCGAATTTAGCCTGTTCCTGCTTCAGTACCATGTCCTTGTGACACTTGGAGCACATATTCATGGTGGCTGCACTACCAAAGAACCCACAGTTGTTGATGCAAAGGATTGGGCCTTCTGGAGCTTGGCAGCCTGTCTCTTTGGAGGATTCCATTTTCTGCAGTTAACCTGCCACTTGCACCACAAGTTCATTATATACAACTACCATAATTGCAACAAAAAGAACAACCAAATCCCTCAACTAAGGGACACTGAGATTATCAGAAGCGGCCGGCAATCCGAAATATTACATCCAATCAAGAAACAGAAAACATTCCAACAACCAACAATAGCTAGAATTAATCATCAACATGAATGCCTTTTGGTTGGTGCTCAGTCAACACTACAGGGGGTTTAGTTCAGTAACCTAGACAATTAATTATGACATTAGAGGCAAATGGTGAAAACTTCAGCTCTCTTTTCTTTATATCCTCTCAAAGATGTTAAGCACAATCACACAACAAAAACTTAACTAGAAAACTAATTGTTATATACGCTACAAGATCAATAAGTAGATGTAACTTAACTAGATGGCAGAAACTGCATTCATTACAAGACATCTTTCTCACATATACCTCAACTTTCTGAAATATGGTTGCCTGCAAACTTCAAATTAAATTAACCAACCCTTATTTAGACTTTCCAAGAACATAGGAGTTCAAAATTGTGATTACATTGTAAATCAACCAAAATTTGAGTTCCCTACAAAATAGAATTATGTGTATCCAGGTGAAACTACTTCTGACAAGCAAAGTGGATACTTAAGCTGCCCAATCTAGCAGAGATATCCAAGGTTCCACCCTTGCTCAGCTAACTGCTGAGTTGCTAACATAGCCAGCCCATTCTGGTCAATGGTAACACCAAATCGCCATACATTAAAAAGAATACGTGTTGCTTAAAAATTCTTCTTGTAGCCAATTAGAATCGCGTAGAAAGACAGGCAACTTATTCTTATGTTTCTTTTTTAACAACACAAGTTCAGCAAACACAAACTCCTTCAAGAAAAAAACCCAAACACTAGCTGTCATCAAAACAGAAGTGGTAAAAGACCGAAAGGAAGACATCGCTGCAACCATTGTGGTAAGCAAAAGCTTCAACTTCAATCATTGTCATATCACTTAATATGGTAAATCAACATAGAATTTCAACTATTCAAGGGTTTCCACCAAAAGGAGCATGATTAGTAAACTCGATTATCTAGACAAATACAAAACGATCTAAAGATCCTTCTGTTGCTAATCTCTTATTGCATATAGCAAGAATTCAAGAAATTTGTTTCTAGTAACAACTGAATGCACGGATCTCAAAGACGCCGAGACAACTATTGTTTGCATGAATAGTTATCCAAGATCAGGGCACTCCTTTATGTCATTAAACGGCTAAATACTTCTCAGTGTGGAAATAAACTGGCTCAGCATACGATCACCTCGAAGTAAATGGTAGTTATTGTAAGATCATCAACTATTACACTAGCAAAGAAACCCAAAAAAGTCAAGTTTATCCAACTAGAATTCTTTACTAAGAAACTGAAAGCTTAGCAAAGCACAATTCAACAAAATGATGCAAAAAAGACCTTTAGAAAGTTTTTTTTAAAAAAGACACACTCGCTTCTGACAAAGATAAAAGAAACAGTAGAAAAAGCTAAGTGCACATACTAATATCTCAATATTTCCGCTCCAACATTTAATTAACACGATGAATGATAAACAACTCCATCTATGAGAGCTTAGGATAACGAAAGAGGTAGGTTGATGGTTAGGATATAAATAGTCATACTTTTGTTAACAAGGATATTTTAGCAAGGGGATTCAAAAGACTGGAACTTGTGCCTTAAAACAAACTTCGAACTAACTTTGCCACAAGGGGATACAAAAGTTAATATGCATACTACAAAATTGTTCTGCAATTTTTCAATGAAGGGGATTCAGTTGAACCCCTTCCTTGGCTGTGGCTCTGCACTGACCACAAAGAATACAGACGATTCATATAGTTGAAGCCAACTAGTTTGGGAATTGGGATGAGGCATCATTGATGATTAATGAATGGGGAAGAAAAAACGAATAAGTAAACATATAAAACCACAATTCATTACAGAACTCAACGGCTTATGCACAGCAGCACATGTTATTTAGATGATTCACAGAGCAGTAATACTTCACATTAAAAAAGATATGGTAAATTCTCAACTAAGAAGCAAGAAATCAGCATTATCCCACATGGGTTGTAAAGCAATATCCTAAAAATCAATACTTTCAGCTAATGACACGCCATAACATTCAATAACAAAACCTTAATAATCCAAATCTAACAAAGTAGTAAATAAAACCTCTTTTAACGAATAAACGCTAGAACACATGCTCAATTTTAAACAAAAAGGGAAAATTGAAGAAAACCCAACAAAAAATCAATAAAAGTCGAAAACTTTACCCGATCTTCAGTTTCAAATTCGAAGCCCAGAAAAAAAAAAGGCCTAGAATCACCCGATTAAAAAACAATTATCATAGAAATAACAAGAGAAGAACATAAAATTAAAACCAATTATTATGGGAGAAAGAAAAACAAAAAATAATCAAAAAGTATACCTTAATCGAAGCGATAAATCGAGAAGTCGAGAGGTGAAGAAAAGAGGAAGAAATTGAGAAAGATTAGAGAAAGAGACCTAAAAAGAGAGAGAAGAAAGAGAAAGAGGAGGATTGAATTGTAAAACAGCGGAAAATGATTTTTCGTCCCCTTTTATTTAATTGTAATTTCATTAACAGAATAACTTTATTTGATTATTGTTTTGTTGGACTGATAAATTAATTTGAAACGGAATGCTGTTGGGAGTTTGGAGTGTGGCCCAAGCTTTCTTTTCTTCACCTGCCCTTACCAAACTTCTATTTTACCCTTTTCCATTTACCTCCTCCTTCCGAGAGAGAAGGACCAATTAAATAGTGACCGTTTGGACATAAGAATTCAAAAAATAAAAAATATTAAGTGAAATGATATTTGAAAATTAGAGGTTTTTTTGGATATGAATATAATTTTGGATTGTTTTTGAAGTTTTATGAGTTATTTGAATAAAAATTTTGAACAATTTCAAAATATATATTTTAAGTCAAAATTAAAAATTTTATGAACTAATGTTAATTTCGAAAAAAGTGAAAAGAAATTCGAAAAAAAGGAAGAAAAAATTCTCAAGTCCAAACGGCTCGCTAATCAAAGTGTTAAGCTTTGGAATTTACTGGCATAATTTAATTTATATATATTTTGTACGTTTTTCCTTTTTCCTTCTTTTATAGCTAGCTATATTTTTGGATGCCTGTCAAGGGCTTGAAAGTTAATTATGAAAACTTAAATAGATACTATTTTTTAATAATACGGCTAACAATTGATCACGCGCAATTATGCCTTTATAAATAAGGATATTGCGGGCATTGTAAATATAATGAGAGTATTACGCTCAGGGTCGAATTCACAGAGAGTTAACCTATTAATCACAATCTTTAGACCCACTAAACTCTTCAGAACCAATTTTCCCAAACGTTTGAATCACAGTTGATGGTTTCTTTAATAATTAAGATTGCAAGTAAATTAAACAGATGTAAACTAAAACGCTAAGGTTGTAAACAATGATGAGAAAAAGCTAAGATAAAGATTTTCCCTATTAATGGAATCCATTCTGTTTATGCTTCATACAAATCTTACCAACATACCTCTATCAATCATGAACGCTCGTCTTACCGTAAATCTCTCCCACACAATAATATAATATTGTACTCTTCCGAGATACACTAGCTAGCTTTAATTAACACAGCTGTTGATACCCAATTTTTTCCTATGTATTTTTGTACCCAAAATACTATCAAAATAGCTTGTGAATGCATATATAAGCATCCATGAGAGGTTTGATATTTTTCTTTAATTTTTCGAGCATTTTAGAACAAATTTATAGCTTATTTTTGTACTGTAAAATTCAATATTTAGTATCAAATATTGTTATTTTAATGAATAAATTATGTTATTCTCTCATTCACATAAAAATATAATTTATGTAATTTTTACAGGATATTACAAAGCCATTAGGTATTTTTTAAATTATAATTTTGGCCTATTTATCAATTTAATGAGTATTTCAAGTGAAAAATCGCTCCTAGTATTTTTTAATTAATTCCCAAACGTATTTTATTATCTTAGTGATTTTATTGGATTTTTGTAAAATTGTTTACTATTCTTTTATAAAATTAAATTTGGAAAAATTGGCTATTTAAAATATAGCCATTAGCCTTTCAATTATAACCCCAATTTGTAACCCCAATCCAGCCCAATTTTAATCCCCAATTTATCTAACCCAATTCGATTACCCGACCCAAACCCACTAAGCTTAACCCACCCATTCCCCCATTTTGTTCATGGTCGTTGATCTCATAGATCAACGACCAGCGTTATTTCTTACCAAATTAAACCCCCAAACCCTTAACCCTATCCTCACTTTTACCAATCCACCGCCTTCCACTCCCAAATGCTCTCTAGGTTCTCTAAGAACCCTAGTTTTCTGTGGTCCTCTTCACCGGCGTTAATGGCCATTTAGGGCCTGAAACTTCCATGCTTGTCCATTCATCACATTTCCTAGCCTTTGGATTTGAAGATCGGGACTTTGTTTCAATTGTGACTGGACCAGAGGTCCTTCAATGGAGTTTCATGGTTGTGTCAGGCCTTTCTCCGACAAGTCTTCTAAGCCTTGGGTCCTTGCCAAGCCGCGATAAGTCCGTTCAGGCTTTTCTCACCATTTCTAGGCCTCCTCTGAAAACCCTAATGATTCGAGGTTCTTTTTTCATTTTTTTTCCTTTGTGTTATCTTACGATCTTCTTTGAGTACTCGTTGTTTTCTGAAGTTTTAAAGTATTTCTCATCTCTTTCTCCACCTGGTCGTGATTTCAAAAATTGTTCATCTTTTTAAAACCTAGGGTTTTCTATGACTTATCCGATTTCTCTGATTTTGTTGATTATTCTCGCTACTGGGTGTTCTTCTCCATTAATATGTTATACATGTGTAAATGATTGTCTTTCTTCTGAGTTGTTTGTTCATTTACATTTGCCTTTGTTTGTGTGACGTTTGCTTTCAAAAAACTTGCTCCATATCAAATGTTTTCAAACTTAATTAATTTTTTCATTCTTCTACTGTTTTCTCAAACTGTCCTTCATGTAAAATATTTTTCAACTCAACTGCTTCAAATTCCATCACAATCACACTACTCTTAGAATTTAGGTTCTGCCTCCTTAGTGTAAGCTTTGCTTTAGGTATCTTGAATACCCACTGAAGTTTGATGTACAAGGCTGGCAATTCCACACTTGCACTTGGCAATGATGATTTGTCTTGGGTGTCTGGTATCGGCCAGGATCCGAAAGGACCCCTAGGGAACTTTCCCGCACCCAAACTCTTGGTGAAGGCTGTGAAATTCGAAAGGAGTGGGGTTGGAGATTTGGACCTGGCTGAAGGCTCCCTATTGAATAACTTCCTGTTTTACTCTTCAGTACTGTAATTTAATCACTTAATCTGTAATAACTTGTAAAGAACAATGGGTTTATAGTGGAATTCGGGAGGGTTATGCATGTTTAATTAAGGGTACGGGTAGAGAATATGTCCATAGGAATTTATTTACCTATTCATCCAATAGAAATCGTGTATAAGGCATGCATTCTACATATAAAAATCCTGGTACTAGGATTCTTTGCTTTCAGTATGATATTTTTCAGAACCATAATCAGTTAATAATTAAAACTTCTACTACTACATTTAGATATCATGTCTTAGGACTATCGCGCGCATTAGATACCATGCAATTAGTGTTGGAAACACGTTCTCAAGGCATTATACTAAACGTGTGTTCATATTTGTAGGTTTTGATGAATGACAAACTATGCGCAAATTGACATATGACGAGGTCCAAGCACAAGCGCAAAATTGATATATAACGAGATTCAAGCACAAGACAAAGATCGAGATTAAGTTTTATATGAGTCGGTATTTAATTGTAATCTTGATCCGACAACTTAAACTCAAGACTTGGCTTCTCTCGTAAAAATATTTTTAACAAATCATGCATATTTAATTTAGAGCAAAATGATTTTAAATAATGCATATTTACTTTAGTCAAAATGATTTTTAAACATGCCTCTAGAATCTAGACTAAGATAATCGATTATGTACTTATGATAATCGATTATGTTTAAGTCAGCTGCTTGACAATCGATTGTGAACTTATGACAATCGATTGTGTTAAGTCAGTGAGCATCAGATTTTTCAAATCTGCATGACAATCGATTGTGAACCTTATGACAATCGATTGTGATGAGGCAGTGTCCATCAAAGTTTTTCAAAGCTCAAAATAATCGATTGTGAAGCTAATGACAATCGATTGTGAAGAGACAGTGTCCATCAGATTTTTCAAAGTCACAAAATAATCGATTGTGAACTTATGACAATCGATTGTGTTGAGGCAGTGTCTTCCAGACTTTTTCAAAGTTATTAAATAATCGATTGTGAACCTATAACAATCGATTGTGAAGAGGCAGTGTCTAAATTGATTTTTCAAGACTGATATATAATCGATTGTTAACTTAATATAATCGATTGTATAACTGACCGTTGCCAAAATGTTTTCAAATACCGTCAGGTAATCGATTATTGATTTCCTATAATCGATTGTTTTAATTAAAATCTGGAAATAATTTTCTGAACGTTGCTGAGTAATCGATTATTGATTTCCTATAATCGATTGTTTTAATTAAAATCTGGAAAGGATTTTTTGAACGTTGCTGAGTAATCGATTGTAGATTTCTGACAATCGATTATTTTAAGTAAAATCTGGAAATGATTTTTTGAACGTTGCCAGCAATCGATTATTGATCTTAGATAATCGATTGTTATGCGTAAAATCTGGGATTGATTTTTGGAAGAACTGGCAAACAATCGATTGTGGTAATTTGACAATCGATTGTCACAGAGTAAAATCAGCAACTCTTAATTGGCAATTAGGCAACGGTAATACAAAGTTTTTCAACTATAAATACAGCTTCAATTCAGTCTTCTAAACACAACAACTGATCATACAATTGCTAAAGCTTGCATACCTTATTGCTTATCATTTTATATTCATTACATAAGCTTTTGAGAGCCAAATTCTTGTCGAAAGTTGTTGCGATCTTGAGCGTAGTCTTTTTACTCATATCTACTCTTAAAAGAGTGTCTTGTTTGAGTGCTAAGTGTTTTTGTACACTTGAAGGGAAGTGTTAGTCCTTGTGTTGTAAGAAGGAACTTGTGTTTCCTTGGTTGAAGTCTTGGAGTGTTGTATCTCCGAGCAAAGGTTGTTGATGCTTGTGTCCTCAAGTTGTAACGGTTTGTTGAGCACCCGTAAGCTTAACAAGTTAGTGGAAATATCGAGAGAGTCTCTTGGGGACTGGACTAGCCGCGGGTTGTGGTGAACCAGGATACATCGGTGCGTTTGTTCTAATTTATTTACTTATCACACTTATTTATTTCCTGCAATTTTTAAATTCCGCAAGTTTACGCTAATTTTTATTATAACGCTATTCACCCCCCCCCCCTCTAGGGTTAAGCGTATTATCTAACAATTGGTATCAGAGCCCAACTCTCTGAAGACTTAACCGTTTGAGAGAAACATCCATGGCTTCTACTCGTGATTCTTTTGCAGGAATAGGTGAAGGACAATGCTCCACCCGACCACCGCTATTCGATGGTACAAATTATACATACTGGAAGGAGAGGATGAGAATATTTGTACAATCAAATAGTTTTCATCTTTGGAAGGTCGTAATGAATGGAGAACAAATTCCAACCAAGAAGGTTGAAAATGAATGGGTCCCAAAGTCCGAAGATGAATACGATGCGGATGATATCCGAAAGGTGCAAAATAATACTAAAGCTATTAATTTATTATATTGTGCTGTAAATGCTGATGATTACAGGAAGATATCTTGTTGCACAACGGCGAAGCAAACGTGGGACAAGCTGGAAATTACGTACGAAGGTACGGACCAGGTAAGGGAAGCCAAAATTGATTTCCTAACCCATGCATATGAATTGTTTCACATGAAGGAAGGCAAAAAGGTCAATGAGATGTTTGAACGATTTTCAAAAATCGTAAATGATTTACATGCTCTTAAGAAGACCTTCACGGATAAGGAACTTGTCCGAAAAATTCTCCGAAGTCTCACTCCGGAATGGCGATCCAAGGCCGACGCGATTCAAGAATCCATTGGCATTTCAAATGTCACCATCGACGCATTAAGAGGTAATCTTAAAACTTATGAATCTACTTTACGTAACCCTCTTGTTGATGATCAAAGGAAGCAAAGAATCGCTCTCAAGGCAAGCACAAGCCAACCTCAAAATGATGAGGACGGAGACAACGAGTTCGGACTCGTTATCAAGAGATTTCAAAAGTTCATGCAAAAAGAGTATGAACGAAAGGGCAAAAAGCAAGGAGATCAAATAAAGTGCTATGAGTGCGGAGAAACCGGGCACATCAAATCAAATTGCCCAAATTCTAAAAAGGAGAAGAAACTCTTCAAGAAGCAACGAGCATACATATCTTGGGGAGGCGACTCCGGTGACGAGTCAAGTGAGGAAGAAGAAGACGAAGCCGCAAATCTTTGTCTTATGGCACAAGAAGACAACAAAGAAGAGGTATGTCAAATTTCTTCCAAAAATTTCTTTTCCCTTGAAGAAATGCATAATGCTTTTGATGAGTTGTATAGCGAATTTATTAAAGCTTCAAAACTGTTAAGAGTATCAAAGAAAATGCTTCTTTAAAAGAAAAAGATTTTCAAAAACAACTCTCTTTTAAAGAAAAGGAATTGGAAAAACTGATTTTAGAAAATGAGAAGTTGAAAGAGGAAAAGTTTTTGGCAAGAGAAGCGCCGACAAGCCCAAGAGTTCTAGAAATTGTACTTCTTGCATGCATCTCAAAAATGAAGTAGAAAGGCTTAAGGGCACCTTAGATAAGTTTAACTCTTCTCATAAAAATTTGAATGAAGTGCTTGTAAATTTGAAGTCGACCAAGCATGGCATAGGTTTTAGAAACGAGCCTAAAGAGAAAGTTGAAGTCAACCCCCAACCACCTAAGGCTCAACCTAGGATAAATAAAACAAATGTTCATCCTAGATACAACAAACCTAGAAATGGTTTTCATCAATCGCAACCTAAAAATAATCATGCTAGAAATAATGCACATTCTAGGCCAAACACTAGAAGGAATTTTGAACCTTTTAGAACACCTAGAAATGACTTCCAACCTAGAAAAAACTATTCTAGAAATGATGCATATCCTAGAACAAATGGTAGGAGAAATGATTTTCATGATTTGCACAATAGTTATATTGTCAAGAATAGAGTAAATGAATTTCGTCCGTTCAACTACTATCAACCTAGAAGGATGCATAATCCTAACGTGACTTGTCATTATTGTAGACGAATTGGACATATTGCTCCTGCTTGTTTTACATGACATAGACATAACACTCAATCACATCACTATGATTTGCCTAACCCCCAAGGACCCAAAATGGCATGGGTACCTAAAACTCATTAATCTGTTTTGTAGGTATGTTTGAAGGGATCAAGTGTACTATGGTACCTTGATAGTGGATGCTCCAAGCACATGACGGGAGACGAATCCAAATTCCTTCAACTAGAACACAAGGAAGGGGGAAGTGTTATTTTTGGTGATAACAACAAAGGAAAGATTATTGGCATCGGACCGGTCGGTAAGGATGAAATTTCTTCCATTAAGAATATATTACTTGTGAAAGGTTTAAAACATAATCTCTTGAGCATAAGTCAATTATGTGACAAGGAAAATCTTGTTTTATTTGATTCGGATGAATGCTTAGTTTTTAGACGTAGCGATTTTAAAATTATCCTTCGTGGTTTTAGAATGGATAACATTTATATGGTTGATCTTGCAAATTCTTCACCCGAATATGTGAATTGTTTAATGAGCAAAGAGGATGATTCTTGGTTATGGCATCGTAGAGTAGCTCACATCAACATGCATCTTTTGAACAAATTGGTTTCACAAAATTTAGTTGTTGGTCTTCCAAATTTGAAATTTGAAAATGACTCTATTTGTGATTCTTGTCAAAAAGGGAAGCAAACAAAAGCATCTTTTAAATCAAAAAATATTGTTTCAACTACTAGACCATTGCAATTGCTTCACATGGATTTATTTGGACCATCTCGCATTGAAAGTCTAGGTAGAAATCGTTATGCTTTTGTTATTGTTGATGATTATTCCAGATTTACTTGGTCTTTATTTCTTGCCCATAAAAGTGATGCTTTTCGGAATTTTAAATATTTCCTTAAACGTGTTCAAAACGAAAAGGAAACAACCGTCACTTCAATTAGAAGTGATCATGGGGGAGAGTTTGATCACAATCTCTTTGCGGACTTTTGTGACGAACTCGGTATCGAGCATACCTTTTCCGCTCCACGAACACCACAACAAAATGGGGTGGTGGAAAGGAAAAATAGGTGTCTCGAAGAGATGGCTAGAACCATGCTCGAAGAGGCTAAGATTCCCAAACATTTTTTGGGCGGATGCCGTGAGTACCGCATGCTACGTTTTAAATAGAGTAGTCATAAGGCCAATACTCATGAAAACCCCTTATGAACTCTAAAAGGGAAGGAAACCAAATATCTCCCATTTTAGAGTATTCGGTTGTAAATGTTTTATTCATAACAATGGAAAAGATCAATTGGGAAAATTTGATGCCAAATCCGATGAGGGAATTTTTATTGGGTATTCTTCACGTAGCAAAGCATATAGGGTATTTAATAATAGAACCCAAACTGTGGAGGAATCCCCTCATATTGTGTTTTCCGAAAATAATGCTCGCTTGGCGAGAAAGGATTCTTGTTCTGATTTTGTAGGTATTTTAAATATTTTAAAAGACAAAGTACAAGAGGAAACTCCTAAGGAAATTCAAGATGAAATCTTGGAACAATCAACGGAGGAAATGCCACAATTGGAGAAAGAAACGAAAATGCCTAACGAGTGGAGGACAATCAAAGATCACCCTCTCGAACAGGTAATTGGCGACGTCGGAGAAAGGTAAGTACCCAAAACTCTCTTAAGAACACCTTAGGACACACTTCATAAGAGATCACGTTCTCATTGCATTATTTCATTACAAATTACTAACTTGAGCGTCGGAGACGTCTAATTCTCTTTTGCAGGTATCGCCCTAAAGGCAGGGGGAATTATAAAAAAATGGCATAGAACGATCGATTGTTACAGCAAATAATCGATTATTTTACTGTGCGGACAATCGATTAGCAAGTATCACTAATCGATTATTTATGTTTGATGCTTATTATGCATTTGTGGTTAATAATCAATTTTTAACTGTATAATCGATTACCGTCTTAGCCATTCAGTACTGCTTCTCTAAAACAATCGATTGTTTCATAAATATAATCGATTATTTTCCGAGTCAGAAAATCACCGTGCTCACTGTATCACACCAATCGATTATCATAATTCAACAATCGATTATTTTTTGTCAGTAATTCAAATATTTGTTACCGTTTGGGTCCTGCAATCGATTTTGTGTCAGTTCCGAGTTCAAGTCAAAATCTGCTCAACAATAGATTATTTCGTTTCAACAATCGATTGTCTAACGGTCAGTGCAATTTATTTTTACCGTTTCTGACTGTTTTGGCTCATAAATTTCTGCAGATTTTCATCATAAATGAAATGCCATTCTTCCCATTATAAATAGGCATCACAAGTCTTCAATTTTATTCACTCAAGCATCAATCTTTGCTCCCAAACCTTCAAAAATCTTCCAAGTTTCTTACAAAGTTCATTACTACTCTTTGAAAATGTCGGGCAGACACTCTAAACGTTCCCGTTCAGGTAGACAAGGTGCATCTTCTTCTGCTCCTCCACCTCCAAATTCCCTTATCAAGATGGGTCTATTTTACAATTCAATACTGAAACCGAGCTCACTAGATTTTTGACAAAATTCGAAAAGCGCGACATTCTTCCTCCTCGCTTTTCAACAAGCAAGTATCTTGAATCATATGCCCCCGCTGCAAACATTCTTAAGGAATGTCAACTTCTTGACTTTTTATATCTTGCCTATCCTTATATTAATCCTCCATTGATTCAAGCGTTTTACTCAAACCTTCATGAGGATGACGATGGTGAGCTTGTGTCAAATATTAATGGTGTTCAAATTCTTTTGTCCAATGAAAACTTACATTCCATTGCCCATCTTCCTCGAAATGGCGAAAACATTACTCGCTACATTAGAGAGGCCGACGCCTTATTTGATGAGAAAATTCTCCTAAACCAAATAGGTCTTACATCTTATGATCCTAATCTATCCACTCGGCGTCCTACTATCACGGGAATGCTCCCCGAGTATCGTTTGATTTTCTATTTCATCACCCGAGTCCTCAAGCCTCGGAAGCACAATCATACCACTCTTTCCCAAGAGGACGCTAAGCTCATGCATGCCATTATAACCGGAGCTCACATCAATTGGTGTAAGTTCGTCAAGATTCACATGCTTGATACCATCGGAGATGATAGACCTCTTCCCTATGCCCTCCTTATTATGAATTTTCTTGAAGCTTCCGGGTTCAACACTTCCATCGGTCCTCTCAAAAAGAGCACCAAGAAGTGGGAAATTTCAGAATCCTCCTTTCCCCATGACGGTGATCATGCAGCTCCTGCTCCTCCTCCAACCCGTCAATCGCGTCAGCCTCAAGAACCTACTCTTCAATCCATTTCCGACCAAATTGCTTCATTGACCACCTCTGTCGGTCAATTGAACATGAGATCCATGGATATTTTGACCATGTTCATTATCCATATGCCGGTCTTGTTCCCTATAAAGCAGTGCCGGATGATGAGGCGGGAAATGATGATGAATAATTTCTTTATTTGTTTTTCTACTTTATTGTTCTATGTTTTATTATTCCCGTTATGTAACCGTTTCTTTAAATAAACAAGTTTTTTGATTATTCTTTTTTTTTGCTAATGGCAAAAGGGGGAAGATAACGGGTATGCACTCTCAATACTTATCGGTATAAATTGAGGGGGAACAAAATTGCATATCTATATACTTGTTGCATATCTTTACTTGTCTTGAATCGTCATTATGAATTGCCTAATATGCATATCCCGCTTAAAGTTTGCCATTATCAAAAAGGGGAAAATTGTTGGAAACACGTTCTCAAGGCATTATACTAAACGTGTGTTCATATTTGTAGGTTTTGATGAATGACAAACTATGCGCAAATTGACATATGACGAGGTCCAAGCACAAGCGCAAAATTGATATATAACGAGATTCAAGCACAAGACAAAGATCGAGATTAAGTTTTATATGAGTCGGTATTTAATTGTGATCTTGATCCGACAACTTAAACTCAAGACTTGGCTTCTCTCGTAAAAATATTTTTAACAAATCATGCATATTTAATTTAGAGCAAAATGATTTTAAATAATGCATATTTACTTTAGTCAAAATGATTTTTAAACATGCCTCTAAAATCTGGACTAAGATAATCGATTATGTACTTATGATAATCGATTATGTTTAAGTCAGCTGCTTGACAATCGATTGTGAACTTATGACAATCGATTGTGTTAAGGCAGTGAGCATCAGATTTTTCAAATCTGCATGACAATCGATTGTGAACCTTATGACAATCGATTGTGATGAGGCAGTGTCCATCAAAGTTTTTCAAAGCTCAAAATAATCGATTGTGAAGCTAATGACAATCGATTGTGAAGAGACAGTGTCCATCAGATTTTTCAAAGTCACAAAATAATCAATTGTGAACTTATGACAATCGATTATGTTGAGGCAGTGTCTTCCAGACTTTTTCAAAGTTATTAAATAATCGATTGTGAACCTATAACAATCGATTGTGAAGAGGCAGTGTCTAAATTGATTTTTCAAGACTGATATATAATCGATTGTTAACTTAATATAATCGATTGTATAACTGACCGTTGCCAAAATGTTTTCAAATACCGACAGGTAATCGACTATTGATTTCCTATAATCGATTGTTTTAATTAAAATCTGGAAAGGATTTTTTGAACGTTGCTGAGTAATCGATTGTAGATTTCTGACAATCGATTATTTTAATTAAAATCTGGAAATGATTTTTTGAACGCTTCCAGTAATCGATTATTGATCTTAGATAATCGATTGTTATGCGTAAAATCTGGGATTGATTTTTGGAAGAACTGGCAAACAATCGATTGTGGTAATTTGACAATCGATTGTCACAGAGTAAAATCAGCAACTCTTAATTGTCGATTAGGCAACGGTAATACAAAGTTTTTCAACTATAAATACAGCTTCAATTCAGTCTTCTAAACACAACAACTGATCAGACAATTGCTAAAGCTTGCATACCATATTGCTTATCATTTTATATTCATTACATAAGCTTTTGAGAGCCAAATTCTTGTCGAAAGTTATTGCGATCTTGAGCGTAGTCTTTTTACTCATATCTACTCTTAAAGGAGTGTCTTGTTTGAGTGCTAAGTGTTTTTGTACACTTGAAGGGAAGTGTTAGTCCCTTGTGTTGTAAGAAGGAACTTGTGTTTCCTTGGTTGAAGTCTTGGAGTGTTGTATCTCCGAGCAAAGGTTGTTGATGCTTGTGTCCTCAAGTTTTAACGGTTTGTTGAGCACCCGTAAGCTTAACAAGTTAGTGGAAATCTCGAGAGAGTCTCTCGGGGACTGGACTAGCCACGGGTTGTGGTGAACCAGGATACATCGGTGCGTTTGTTCTAATTTATTTACTTATCGCACTTATTTATTTCCTGCAATTTTTAAATTCCGCAAGTTTACGCTAATTTTTATTATAACGCTATTCACCCCCCCTCTAGCGTTATGCGTATTATCTAACAATTAGGAGCCCACTTGCAGTGTTTAGGCCATCCCATTAGTTATTCAATCACATAAAGC
Source organism: Nicotiana benthamiana (assembly GCA_034376525.1). NCBI lineage: Eukaryota > Viridiplantae > Streptophyta > Magnoliopsida > Solanales > Solanaceae > Nicotiana > Nicotiana benthamiana. The sequence continues at coordinate 70,420,168 of CM067338.1, read as the reverse complement.
TGGTTTTCCCTAAAACTTAAAAGAAAATGTGCATGTCCGCTTTCTTTTATAAAGCTTAGGCAAGCCTTAAGCCGGACAAAACGTATTAATCGTCTTATGTCTAAGCCATTCGACCTCTTTAAGTTGCCCAAACTGGTCTTCCTCCCTGATTTGTTTATTTGATTTTACTACTAAATTCCTGTCTTATCTTTTACCTATATGTTTTCAATCAAGTTGCTTTTCCAGTTCAAGACTAGAATACTATTTTCCTTGAAAACTTATTACGACCTCTGTTATTTTCAAGGGCTATATTCATTACTCTCTTTTTTTCTGTAATTCTGAATAACTTTTACATCTCCGTTGTACGTTATTCTTAAGTCCGGAACTAAAGTATTGTTTTCTTATAGCAGGATACTGCATACGTATATGGATTTAACTGTGTTTGAAAGAATAAATGTTTTTCCCTATCCCTAAATGATACGTATTTTACTGCTTTAACTTTAGTTTTTTCCAACTTCTGCTGCCAAATTCTGCCCAAACTTTTAGTTTCTTTATTGAGATTTTAAACTCTCACTCCCTTAGACCTTAAATGTGATTTAGGCATGCTAATTGTATGTATATTCATGGAGGGGTATTTTAGCAATTTACATGCCTTTTACGAGATCCCTTTATCGCTTATATGAAGTCTTATTTGCTTTTGTATGTCGCTTAGTATTTTACCGTTAAACTTAAGGGTTCAACCTAGTCCTCACCCTGTAGGAATAATGGTCCTAAAACACCCTCTAGGACCTATAGGATGGGATGGGTAATAGCACGCGATAAGTACTCATGACCAATACACACGTTTAAAATAACCTCTACTGGGCGGGAAGGGTAGAATATGGATATGATGACCGGTGCGCTAATATCTCGTGTGAGAATGATTGTTGGTTATTGCACCAAAGTGATCCATATTATGATTAACCCTAGGATCCCTTTTCTTCTTTATTTATTGATGCACTATAATCATTAGGTGGCGACTCCTAAAACTCTTCAAACCCCCTTCCTCAAAAAGGAAAAGAGTTATTTTGTCCACAATGTTGTAAACCCTTTTTCTCCACTTTGAAAAAGGGGGTGTCGACATCAACCCGTGGCATTTTCAGCATAGCCCATAGCGCAATTGTCCTGAATAACGAAACATAGCGACAACCAGTCTAAACTCCAACATCACGTCCGAATCAAACATACCACATAATAGCCTGAATATGAGAACTTCCGTCTTCGCATCCACATAACACATGAATCACCATATTTTATCCCAATTTTTCCGTTCGAACACATGCCACACCTTTAACACCCAATCATTCCACGATAGATACTCTAAAATTTCCCTGTGCCATCGAGCAAACCTGAATATCACCAGTCAACCCAACAAGAAAGTGTCACAATACTACCAAAGTATCATCAGTTTAATCACATTACCCTTTTTATGAAACATATACTGCCAACAAATCATTTTTAATTAGTTGTACCGTTTCCTTGATTATCTGACGCTACCCATTGCCTAAGAGTTTTATGAACTTCCTTTCAGAAGTGAACTGTAACTAATCTAGCCAAGAACTTCCATTGATCCCATCTACAAAAAAAATCATTACGCATCCCACGCCTCTCACATTCGTAGAAAATGCACCTCTCCAACCACGGTAGATATCAGCAAGAACTCTCTCCATTCCGTTTGCACAAATTAAACTGCTAGGACTGAATAACTAGACCAAGCGAAGCAAGACATAAAAACCAAGGGCATTGCTGCAAAATACCTGTAAGAACTCATTACCTCGATCACATACATAGAATTAATCATATCCTTACCCTACCGATTCGATCTACTATCAAGATACTACATATATCTTAATTTCCTTCTGATTCATTTTCAACTTGATATTCCTTCTTGCTGTAGCACCACATTCCTCAACCCAGTCTCACCACATGAGACCCAAGCATAAGATGATGCTGTGTAAGACCCATAAGACGCTGAATACTCTCTCAAATATTCCCAGAAACACCACATTCAGAATGCTTTACTCTGAAGAACTTCCTAAGAATCTAAGTCTCTTACCTTTAATTTCCTAATATTGATACATAAAATCCCATAATTCATATAGAAATACCACAAGTATTGACCTCTTTCAATGAAAACAACAGTTTCTAACCACATATGAAACATTAGAGCACTCAATTGATGTATAAAGACTCTTGAACACATTAGAACTATTCTCGTAGGTCATTTACTCTTATGAAAGCTGCAATTTATCTGACCTAACAAATAGATGTACCTGTGCCTTACTAGTAGTCCGACATTGCAGAATGAAATCCTCATCCCAATACAACCCAGCAACTTCCTGCTCTACGCATCGAGCACTCTTTACCAACAATCACTTAAGGCATCCCATGATTTTTCTTACTCTATGAAGCATAATATAACCTTTGTTAACATTTTCCTTTACTCAAACCATTCTCGATCTGTATTTTTGCAAGCCATAACTGATTCACTCGCACGTATCAGAGTGGAACCAACATAGCACCTAACAGTGCAATCAACCAATCAATAGACTCCCCCACTTGTCACAGAGCCATAGATCAAAATACACTCGATAACTCATAACACTAACACTCAATTGATTACACAATGCCATTGTGAGATTAAACTCGTAAGCTGGTGAAAACACAGATCATCTAGTACTTTAATCTTCAAAAAATCTCGCACTCATTCTCGTAACACCTAAACCCACTCGCTTAAGCAACCCGAAATTTCAAATTCGAACACGTACTTTTCACTTACACATGAGGTCTTCCAACATACACATAAGGATCACTCCACTTCAGAACACTCCACAGGAGATAACCCCCCGTCTTCACCTCAATCTATCATTTCTGTATACCTTCCACTAACATACACATTACACAGTCACTTAGTCTTCCTGAGTCTTAACTCATAAAGCAACATGAAATTTACTTCACTGCAACCGGAAGACATGAAAAGATTCTTCACGTGCCTGTAACTCAGGGCGACACATCCAATCACAGTGGAAATAAAACACTTAATAGTTCATCTATCATCCAACAGACCTTCTTCGTCACTTCCAAGTCATATAGATATATTTTGCAGTACTAACATACTCATCACGTGGATATCCAGCTGTCACTTCTACTAATAGGGACAATACTGAATATATAAGTTCAAAACACTTACTCATATAGTCAACACCTCGGTGCTCAAGCCATAGGCAAAGATCCGGCCTCAAGTCCTTCAAACTGGCCCAACATCAAACTCATTGAGATTATGTTTCGTCTCTTGATCAGGGAAACACATCCCATCAAGGCACATCTGATATTGCGGGCTCATGCGTGCATACGAACGCATGGAAGGAATTTCAAGAGTTTCTTCTCAAGCTGAATCAAGGACACACGATAAGAATTCAAGAATATAAAGTTTTCCTAAAGGTTCTACAGCCCCTCGAGGATAAATACAGACATCTCTGCGCCGATCCGCGAAATGCTACTAAACTTGCTCATGACTAATAACACATATGTAACCTAGGATTTGATACCAACTTGTCACAACTTAGACCAATACGGTCGTGATGGCGCCTCTTGTGATGAAAATTCTAGCCAAGCAACCCAATTTTCCATTTTAGAATAGTTAATACTAATAATAAATTTTAGCATATTTAAATAACCACAGTCTAAGCAAAGTTTTCTTTACCAAGTGCGGAATAGAAACCAAACACAACCAAATCTAGGGTGTCACAAGTCACGGGCATCTATTAGAGTATAAATACTACTACAAGGCCTAAAATATCCAAAATAGGTCTGATAAACAAAAGAAAGAAATGTAGTGCTGCAAACGCTGACAGTCACCTCGCTAAACCCATATAACTTAGCCTCTGATCAGCTCAAAATCCGCTACCGGGTGAATAAATACCTGCATCTGCACACGAGGTGCAGGGAGTAAAGTGATTACTTCAACTCAACGAGTAATAAACGTAAATAATAACTGAGCAGTAAGAAATCATGTAAACCAAACCATCATGGTTTATAGAACAATGTAAAACCCTTTTGAGAAAAGTAGTTAAGCTGTGAAATCTTTAGAAACAACATCTTAGATCAGTTTAAACCACTTTTGGAAAAGACTTTTTCAGTGGTTACACAAATAAATGAAAACAAATAGAGCATATAAGCATGAAAATTCGCCCCTCAGGCACAATACTCAATTATCAGATAATTCCAGGAAATCAGGTAGATATTGCATGAAGTAGCACAGACTATAGATAATCGCAGACTAATGAATTAATGTAAACATATAAAACATTGCTGGTATCGTTGCGGTGTGCGGCTCGATCCATGAATCGTCAACGGCGCTCACTGGGGGTGTACAGACTCCGGGAAGGGACCTTTTCGGCCCAAACACAATATCAAGCCATCTCGTGGCATTAAGTCTAGGCCCTCAACCTTATATCAGTATCAGTATAACACTATTGCGATGTGTAGCCTAATTCAAAAGTATCCTTACAACACAGGCCCTCGGCCTTGCTCAGTCAAAAATCACATAAGTTTCTCGGGCGACGGAAGAACTGATGCTCAGCCCAAAAATAGTATTGGAAATATCATTTCAAGTGTTAAAGCAAAATAAACTTGGCTGAGTATTTAAAATAGTGGAACATACATGGCTGAGTTCAAGTATAAAATCAAACGGTGAGGAAATATCAACAACCATCCCCAAAGGGGTTCAAATAATTGGCACGAAGCTCAAATATCGCAATCAGCCCAAATCATGATGATAACAAATAAGTTACAGTCAAATATACGGTAAAATCATCAATTGGGATGGGGCAAGTCATAATCCCGGGTAATAAAAGACCCTGAGCTCATTATCTAGCGCGTGTCTCACCTCAATACAGCACTATGATGTGCAATATGGGGTTTCAAACCCTCAGAACATCATTTACAATCACTACTCACCTCAACCGGAGAAATCGCTAGCCCGCAATGCCTTTGCCCCTAAAATTAACCTCCACGTGCGTCGAATCTAGCCACAATCAGAGCGAATACATGACAATATGCTAAGGGAACAAAGCCCAAGCAAAGATAATCAATAACGACATAAATCGCGAAATTACCAAAACCTGAGCCCCGGACCACATCTCGAAACTCTTTAATTTTTATGTCAACGAGTTCCTTATCTTGCCACAAGTTCATACATATCAAACGTTCTCCAATCTAACCCCTAATGGCCTTTCAAATCCCTAATCAAAAGTCCAATTTTTAAGCCCTAGTTCATAAATTGTAGGCTTAGTTCCCAAGAATTTCTAGGTGGATTTCACAATGTAATCGAGTTTCAATACCAAGATTCTTACCTCAAGTCGATTCCTCTTGAATCCCTCTTGAATTTCTTACAAAAATCTCTAAAAATGAGCAGACATGGTGAAAATAGACCCGAAATTGCGGACAAGAAAACTTAAAAACATTATGCCTAGCACTCAAAATCAATCTTCGCAATCGTGCTCAACTCCTCGTGATCGCATTGCACAACATCAATTTGACCATTCATTTGCCTTACGTGAACGCAATGAACCAGATTTGAACGCGATGCCTATTCCTCTTAAACCTTTGGGAATGCAATATCATTCACGATAACGCGTAGCTTCTACTTTCCATACCATCACGAAAGCAAAAACTATATTGCGAACGCGAAACACAAAAGGTCCAGGACCCCACCTATCCTATTTACTCTACGCAAACGCGGGAAATACATCGCATTCACGAAATACTCAGGACCTCACCCTTTTGCGGACACGAGACCAACATTGCAGAATGGGAAGGCAAAACTCACAGCCTACTCATGCATCCCTTTGCGAACATTGGGTCTTTCTCACGAACGCGAAGGCCAAAAGTCTGTAGCCGAAACATCAGAAATCTGCAACTTCAAAATACCAAAAATGGTTGGATTGATGCTCCAAAACTCACTCGATGCCCTCGGGACCTCAACCAAACGCACCAACATATCCTAAAACCTTATTTAAACTTGTTCTAGTTATCAAAGCACCTCAAACAATATAAAATCACTCAAAACATATTGGATTCAAGCATAAGTTTCCACAAATATTTGAAATACACTTATGATCAAAAGCCCGACCAAACGACGTCTGAATGACCTGAAATTTTGCACACACATCCCAAATGATAAAACGAAACCACAACAACTCTTGGAAGTATTTTTCGACCCTCAGATCAAAATCTTACGTATCAATTGGAATTCGCCAATTTAAGCATAATTCTACACCGGACCTGTAAAACCAATTCTGATAACGCTACTAAGCTTGAATCACCCAATGATGCTAACCAAATCATAAAAAATTACAATCCGAGCTCATATACAAATACGTCAACTCCTGGTCAATCCATCCAAATTCAAAATTTTCAACCGAGACTGTTCCTTCAAATTAATACAGGTTTCTGTGAAAACCAAAACCAACAATCTACATTAGTCATAATACTTCTTACGGGGCATGTCATGCCCGAGAACTGGCGATCAAAGTGAAAATATATAAAATGACCGGTCGGGTCTTTACAATTTTAGGGTAAAAAAGGATTTAGAGGCAGCCTTTGGTGTGAAATAGGGTGGGGTAAAAGGTCGTTCGGATTTAATTAGGAAAGGGTCGATATCGCCCCTTGGTCTAAAGTGTTAAGTAGGGGATATAGGGGGGTTATTTAAATGGGTTGTGGGTCAGTTTAGAGGGGAATTGGGTCCTAGTAATTTGGCTCCAAATGGGTGGCTCAGTTTAGGCCATAATAGAAATAGACTTGTGGCTAGATTTTAAATAGCCACTTTTTTCTTATTTATTTTATAAAAATAGCAAATTAATTTTCAAGAATAAATTGAAGGTACTAACGTGATTAATAGTACATAATTATCAAATTCAAATATTAGACTTGATTTTTATGAATAGAAACATAATTAAAATCTAAAAGAGGCTAATATTGTAATTATATATAATCTAGCTTCAAAAATACTAAATAGATTTTTAAAAATATGCAAAAATTATATTAGCTAAACTTTAGCATAAATATGAGAATCCAACAAATTTATCACCAAAAATAATATTTTTGAAATAATTATCAGGTTTTTCTGGATAAAATATGGAATAAATTGATTCAAAAATTATTAAAAATTAAGGAAAAATAGTAAACATAAGGACATACTTATATATGCATGCATATTCTATTTTAAAATTATTTTGCATATTAAAATATAAAATAAAATTGGTAACAACACCAACCACTAGAATTAAAACCAGATCTTCATTAAAGACCTTTGTGCTTTGATGCTTTCTTATCTCTTATTGAACCTAAAAATGTTGTTGAGGCTTTGCAGGATGCTGACTGAGAAATGCAATGCAAGATGAACTCAACCAATTTGAAAGGAGTCAAGTTTTGCATATGGTACTAAGACCCAAGGACAGATAAGTAATTGGGACAAAATGGGTCATCAGAAAAAAACTTGATGGAGATGAAACACTTACAAGAAACAAGGCAAGATTGATGGTTCAACGATATAGCCAAGAGGAGGGCATAGAGTGTGATGAGACATTTTCTCTAGTTGCAAGTTTGGAACCAATAAGACTCCTCATAGCCTTTGTTGCTTATATGTAATTTACTCTTTACCAGATGGACGTCAAGAGTGCCTTCCTCTATGGCTATTTAAAGGAAGAAGAAATTCGTCAAGCAACCTCCAGGGTTTGAAAGCAAGTAGTGTCCTGATCATGTGTACAATCTTGGCAAGGCACTCTATGGGCTCGAGCAGGCTCCTAGAGCATGGTATGAAAGATTATTAAAATTCCTTCTTGAGCATGACTACAAGAGGGGTAAAATAGATAACACTTTATTCTTGAAGGAAAAAGGTAAAAACCTCCTAGTAGTGCATAAATTCGTTGATGATATAATCTTTTGTTCAACTATTGATAATCCAAGTAAATAATTTTCTAAGCTAATGGGGAATGAATTTGAAATGAGTATAATGGGTGAGCTCAATTTCTTTTTAGGCATACAAATTAAGCAAAAGTCAAATGGAATCATGATCCATTAGCAGAAATATGTGAAAGAGTTGCTTAAAAGGTTTTAAATGGAAGAATCAAAAGAAATCGATACTCCCATAGCAACATCCACAAAATTAGATATAGATGAACCTTGTTCATCTGTTGATCAGAAGTTGTATAGGGGAATGATTGGTTCTCTTTTATATCTCATTGCGAGCAGACCTGATATTGTTTCGGTGTATGTTTGTGTGTTCGATTTCTGGCAAATTTAAAGGACTCCCACTTGACTACTATCAAGAGAATATTAATATACTTAAAAGGTACCATTGACCTTTGTCTTTGGTAACCAAAAGGTACTAATTTTAACTTAGTGTGATATGCTGACCTGATTATGCGGGTTTCTTTCTGAATAGGAAGAGCACTTCATTTATGAAACACTTCTTGCTTCATGTCTTGTGTCATGGGCTATCGAAAAGAAATTTCAGAGGCCCTATGTACTGCTAAACATGAGTATGCTGATGTTGTGCTCAAACGTTTGTGGATCAAACAACAATTATTGGACTTTGAAATGGGTATTGGTTCTATCCCTATATTTTGCGATAATAGTAGTTGCACTAGTATGACAAAGAAGCCCGTTCATCAGAAGAGAACTGTCACGGCCTGGATTTTCCACCCTTGGGAGTCCTGACAGACCTACTAATATGAGCTAGGCAAGACAATTATGTGAACAAATTACCTATTTACCAATTTTATATTCATTAACAATTGCGAATTAATAGCAATTAAACATCAAAATTTAACATAAGCGGAAGAAAAAAAGCAATAAGCTAGCTGAAAATGAATCCAATACAACTGTTTGAGTTTGGACTACCCACAACTGGTGTCACAGGTTCACAAAGGGTCTAAGAATACTTCAAATAAAGGTTTGAAAGAAATAAATACAATATTGTCTCTAAAAATGCACGAAAGAAACAGTAATTATAGATAGAAGGAGACGTCAAGGCCTGCGGACGCCGGCATGACTACCTCGGGTTGCCTGATGAACAAGAATAAGCAATCCCACTATGGTTCGAAGTCTACTACACTGGGGTTTGCTCAAAAGAGTGCACAGTGTAGTATCAGCACAACCGATATGTTGGTAAGTGCCTAGCCTAACCTCGGCGAAATAGTGACGAGGCTAAGACAAGACTACCAAATAAACCTGTGCAATTTAACTATATACAACGAAAACAATTGCAGAAAGAAATAGTCATATAAAGTCAAGTATGGGATGGGGAAAACATGCTGCGGGAAAACATCGAGTAGTAAGAGAAGACCAACAAATAAATATGAGGGTCACCACAATTCAATTGAAAATAGGAAGGGGAAATCATGTTGCGGGGTACAATAAGTATCAATAGGAAACCAACAATTTAGTGTAGGGAAACCGTAACACAGTTATCAACAAAAATTAGGAAATCAAAGACAAGTGTACGACATCATCCTTCGTGTTATTACTCTCTTTCACCAAAACAATATATGGAACCACCCTTCGTGCTTTAACACTCTCTCACAAAAATAATACACGATATCACCCTTCTTTCTTTACGCTCTTCCTCAGCCAAACAACAATCACAAGGCAAATAGGGTAAGTGAATCTATAATGTCGAAATAAAATAAAGTAACAGCAGAAAATTAGTGCACGAAGGGTGGTGCCATATAATAATCAATACAATGGGCATGGAATGGTACATCATGCGGCACGACATCACCCTTCATGCTTTACAATCTTTCCTCACCATGAAATCAATATAATACGCATGGAATGGTACATCGTATAGCACGACATCACCCTTCGTGCTTTACAATATTTCCTCATAAAACAAATAATGTACGACATCACCCTTCGTGCTTTTACTATCGTCCTCACCATAAGAATCAATACAATAGTCATGGAATAGTACAACGTGCGGCACGACATCACCCTTCATTTTTTATGCTCTTCATCACCCAAATAACAATCACAAGACAAATAGAGTAAGGGAATCTATAACCTCAAAATAAAATAAAGTAACAACAGAAAATGAGTAAATAAATGCAAGGGACAACATAACTCAGTTATTAGCAAGAATCAGGGAAATCAAGGACAAGTGCACGACATCACCCTTCATTCTTTTACTCTCGTCCTCACCATAAGAATCAATACAATAGGCATAAAAATGGTACATCGTGTTGCACGACATCACCTTTCGTGTTTTACAATCTTTCCTCACCATGAAATCAATATCATAGGCACGGAATGGTATATCGTGTGGCACTACATCACCTTTTATGCTTTACACTCTTTCATCACAAATTGTACGGCATCACCATTCATTCTGTAACTCTCTTCCTCACCCAAACAACAATCACAAACAATAGGCAAGGTATTAAAGGAAATTGAGGTGAGGATGGAGGGGGTTAAAGGACAATCCTGATTCCCATGGACTGTAATCTACTGAGAAATGCTGAAGAGGTGGTTCCAGCTCTTGGTCCTCTATACTCCGACGCCGAGCGTGTGACCTCAAGGAATTGACTAATAATATCCTGCCAAAAAACATTGCTGGCCTCGCCCTCAGAGTAAGTGTCATTGTCCTTCATTCGTTTCCCTTTGCTTTTATTTACTATTAAGTTTTAACTTTATGTTTCTTTGATGTATAGGCTATCATTCTAAAAATTAAAAGTGTGTGGAGGGAGAGGAGATAGAAGGGTGTATATGTGAAACTGAAGGGCAGTACCTGGAGTTTCGTGGGAATTACTAGGACGTTTAGAGGCGGCTTCGTAAGGAGGGTGACGTTTTGTGCTTGAGAGAAGAGCAGAAGAAGAAATAGGAGGAGTTGATGGCGCCCATGGAGAGGCTCAACATTCTTTAGGGAGCATTTTTAACAAAATAGTAGGAACTCCAGCTGAGCAAGAGCCTGAGGCCCAATGCGGAGACCTCCAAAGTCAGGTTGTTCAACTGCAAAGTCAGTTAGATGGGTGACGGTTTCAAATGGAAGCTCTAAGGGGCAGCTTGTCGAAAAGCAATAAATGTTCGAGCAGAAAAAATCCTCCCATCTAGATGCTTAGATGAAGGTTGACATTCTCGAGCTGGGGAATAGGACTCTCTGTTGAAAATGAGACACCATTCAATCAGCGGAGAAAGATAAGGAAGCCATTTTCGAGGGGATGATTGGGAGGAAGGGTTGGAATAAGAAATCTACGCTACTCAAATGAGTTGATGTTCTCGAGGATGAAAACGCTTGATTGCTCGGGCACCCCTTAACATCTTATGCCTCTGAGTTTCTTGACATTTCATGAGAGGTATATGAGAACTGGATCCACGTTGAAGCCCGGCTAGATGTGATCTATGAATCTAATAAGGCGTGCTTGCGGATTCCAAGGAGAACGATGAAGAGTGTATGGACCACCTTGCGGATAGTGCTTGGTATGACTCTGATTATACTTGATATGAGAACGGAGAGGACATTGGAGGCCGGGGTGGTGATGGCCACTAGATATTCCTCATTTGTTTTTTGTTTAACTTCTTGTACTTTTTGTTGGCGTCTTTAAGCGCCCTTGTAATGACTCTTTATCTAACTATCAAAATTGGTTCTTGTTTTATACGCACCTTTCTTATATTAATTTCTATTCTTGTCTTTTTCTTCTACACTTGTGTGTTTTGTTTTTTTACTTCCTTTCTTTGTTGTTATCCTCTAGGCTGCAATAGCCGTGGGGTCGAGTGATTGTGGGCATATCAGCCTTTGTTCGAATTGATTGAACATAATTTTAAGTAAAATTGTGGCCGAGGGCCAATAGATATTGTTTGAGCTGGTCGAACGTTCCTTTATGTGATTCATGGACGAGGGCAGATATGTGTTGTTCGAATAGGTCAAATGTATCTTTGAATAAGTAGTGGCCGAGGGCCGATCGGTGTTATTCGAACTTGTTGAAGATACATTTCGGAGAGCAGCTTTGATCATACATGCATCTTTATTATTTCATGATCATTTTTTCAATTATATCATTTCACCTTGGACAACTTTTGGAGAAAATTTACAAGTTTCGGGTGTTGGCCGTTCCAGTCCCGTCTCAGTATATTTAGTCCCTTCATTGTTTAACTTGGAGATTCTTGAGGAGTTGGGCAGTGAAAAATTAGTTCTCGTGTACTCTAATATTGAACTGTCCCATTTGTCGCCTCCTTAAAAACCTCTTTGAGAAAACCCTATTGGGACAAAACTTAAGTGAGGGAAAAAAGAGTAAAACTTACGGGGTATTTTTTGTTTTTTAGAAGTTGAAGTACTTGAGATGGCTGATATTCCAATTGCTTGTTAGGAGTTTCTCTTCCATAGTTTCAAACTGGAACAGAACCTTATCTTATTTGCCTGTAATTTTGTACGGTGTTCTGTGTTAGTTCCCAATTTGCCTTCTCGTGGATCTATTTGCTTAGGTTTTGTCTTTGAGCACGTAGTACAAGATCTTGAGCAGTCGAACCTTTGCTTTTTGTTGTACTGGTGTTCTGCTTGTTGTTTCTGTGTGACGATCCTTATGTACACCATATCTCATCGCTCATCAACCTCGTCGAGGTCTTGTCTCTTATTCTCGTCATTGTTGGTACCTCATTTAAGGGAGTACCTTAGGATGGGTTCTTTGACATCCATTGGTATTACTTCTTCTGTACCATACACTAGATAGTAAAGCATCTCTCATGTGCTCGTCTTTGGGGTACCACGATAGGGAACGGCCCCAACTCATAGGAGAGATGATGGGGAAGCGGTACCACGATTTTCATTCCCCATTTAATAAAAGGCCATGGAGAGATGATGGAGTTGAGATACTCATTTTCTTGGTGGATTATTAGGGTGTATTTTTTACACTGCTCGAATTTCTTCACAAATTCATGGGCATTTTTTTCATGGTGGGGTAATAATACCTGACTCATTTGAGGTACCTAATAAGTGCTCGATAACCGAAGTGACTACCACAATGATCTTTGTGGACTTCCTTGAGAACATTTAAGGTTTGGGTTGGACCTAATCATTTTGCCAAGGGGTCACCATACGTTCTCTTATACAAGCCTTTGTGAAGGAGGTTGTACCTGGTGTCCTGCATTCTCAGCTTTTTGTCTTCCTTCTTGTTGTTTGAGAGGATGTCATCCTGCAAATAGTTTATTGTAAATTATGCTAGTCCCAAGTTAAATTTATAGAGTTTACCTCGATGTGTTCCAACGACGAGCTGAGGAGATGAACTCTACACTCTTATCCCCGGGATTTATTCTTTTGTTGGAGGCGGCCAACTTGGTGATACCGTCTACTTCGACGTTCTAAGTTTGTGGGATTTGGTCAAGATGACACTCCTTGAAATTGGGCATCATTCCTCAGATCTTGTTTGATACTCTTGCAACCTTTGTTCTTTGATTTGGATAGTCCTAGTAACTTGGTTGACTACAAACTATGAATCGCAACGAAACTTCAATCGCTCTTCTCTGTACTTGATTGCTAGTCTTAATGCTACGATTATGGCCTCGTACACGGCCTCATTGTTAATCATACTTGGGCACCTTATGGGTTTGCAAATTATCTTAACGGTGGGAACCTTGAGCACGAGTCCCATTCCAGACTCGCATGTATTTGACTCGGCACCGGTGTGTAGGACCCAAAGGTCATGTGTTTGTAAAGAGGCTTCAATAGCTTCTTTTTTAGACTCAGGAGTTACTTTTATGCTAAATTCTTCGACAAAGTGGGCGAGCAGTTGCAACTTTATCACAGTGCGAGGCTGATAAGTTATGCTGTCCTCACTTAATTCGATGGCCCATTTGGCCAGCTTCCCCGACAACTCGGGTTTCAAGTAAAAGTGGTGATGACCAAGATCGGATGGCACTGAAAATAGGATCTAGGCATTTGCGAAGCTACGATCAGGGCCAAGCCTAATTACGAGAGGTGAGGGTACCTTGTCTCGGCTTTCACAAGTGTTTTACTGATATATTAAAGTAGCACTTACATCCTCTAATTCACCAAATAACACATATCCTTTGAAATGTCCTGAGTATCTTATAAAGATGCATTTCTTTCCTTTTGGACCAAAATTTCTAAACTTGCTAAAATATGTAGCATAAACTCAAGGTTGTAGATCATCCAAGTTTGGTTTATGACTGGTCTATAGCTCATAAAGAGCGAAGGAACCTAATTTAGAAAGCATTTCCTCAAATTGTAGGCCGTTGTCACTAGCGTATCTCCCCAAACTGAGATAGGTAAAATTGTTTGCGCGATCATAGACCTTGTCATGTCCAGTAATGTTATATTCATCCTTTCTGCTATACCTTTTTATTAATGTGTGTATGGAATAGTTTACTGTCGGCTGACAACCTTTTTTATTATGTAATTCTTTAAATTTTGTTGATTGATATTCACGCTCTCTATCGGTTCTTAAGGTCTTAATCCTTTAATTTAAGTGATTGTTAACTTCATATATATATATATATATATATATATATATATATATATATATATATATATATATATATATTAAATAATTGAAGTGCATTAGATTTATGAATAATCAAATAGATATAACCAAAGCACATGAAATCATCAATAACCATAATTAAATACAAAGCACTGGACACATATTTATTAGACATGGATATCATAATGGATTAATTGTAGTTGGAAATCAACTCTCTCAGTCTTTTCAAATGGTTATTGTGTATTATTTTATGCAAGATAATTTTCGTACGTTGGCATTTAAATTGTAGGGAAGGAGCTTAAATGTCCTTCCTAAGGAAATATATTCATTCGATATTTTCCAATGTTACCTAATCATGCATGCCATGCAATAATATCAACATCGTTGTCACTAGAATAGCATGTCATAAGACAATTGTCAATATAATAGTTATACATAGAAGGATCACAATCTAACACAATGAAACAATCATCACGAAGTCCAAAATTATAAAATAATATTATCTTGAGTAATTCTAATACCATTGAAAATAAAGTTCAGATTGAAACCTAAATCTAAAAAAACAGACATAGAGACTAGGTTTCGTAGACTGTTTGAAGCATGCAGGATGTCATGCAGTATCAATGCTCGACAACCACACAAGCCCATTTTGCAAGTGCATTTTCCGTTGAATTCAAACATTACATTATTTCCCATGTATATATGCCTTTATCCAGGTGAAACTTGACGAAACTCTATAAATACTTCTCTATTGTCACACCTCCTTTTTCACTACACATGAAGGACATAAATGAGTTTTTTCAATTAAAGGACAATTGAAACGAGATTTATTACTGAGATTCCAGAGTCGCCACTTGGGGAATTAATGGTGTCTCAAGTCACCAATTGAGTCCCGAACTGAGGAAAATAATGTCTCTGTTAACAGTCCGCGAACCAGAAATCCAAGTAATGAATTCTATTAACCCGGGAGAAGGTGTTCGGCATTCCCGGGTTCCGTGATTCTAGCACGGTCACTCAACTGTCGTATTTGATTTTATCTCATTTCAAAATATGTTTTAGCTTATGTGATTTTTCATTATAAACCACATTTATTATTATTTTTAAAAAGAAATGCAACATCGTGAAAATGTGTCTTGAACCATGTCACATGAATGCACCCATGGTTGTTGACACATTTCGACTCTGTTGAGATTTGGATTTGTGTCACATAAATGCGCACCCGAATTTAAGAAGGTAAATTATTAAAAGGCACACCTAAAGTGACTACCACGTTATTATCTTTGGGGAAGGCCGTGAAATTCACTAAACGGCCCATCCCGAAATCTAAGTATTTAATACAACCATTTATCGAGGGCCCCATAATTTTACTTGGCGAGGCTTGTCTCATTTTTATTGAAGGTCAATCTAAAGTAAACTACAAATTTTTATTTAATTTTATCTCTAAAAGAAGACAAGGCCTAATTAATTAATATTGCCTAAGAATTATTAAATTTGGGTCGATGAACCCCTTAAATTTAAATTCTTAATCCATCTGTGCATTGCACACAGCCCGCATAGGAACACTTCACCAACCAAGTGGGCACAAAGGCCAATCCATCGTGGGTTTGGGCCGAGGTCCGGGCGAGCAGACAATCAGTATAGACCTGGGCCATTCGCCCAGGCAATAAGGCTCAATGGCCTGTAGTTAAGCTATTTATTAAGCCCAAACAACAATTTCTGTTGAGTCAACCCAAATAGGCAAATACCCCTGAAGTTGTTCCTAAATTATGCTAAGTTCTCAATAGTTATAGCAAAGGAGGATAATACGAATATACTCAGTTTAAAGAGATACCATTCATTTTGTGCACAAGCTAACCTATCCGATGGTCTTCTGGTTTGTGAATCGAACTAGGGACCCAATTTGGATAACACAAACAGATTAACTATTTTTAATTACTCAAGGACACATTATAAAATCAACACTCAAGCGATTCCTGATTTTAAAAATCAACTACTGTGATTGTGAGCAAGGCACGATTCCTTTTAACTATAGAACAGTCTATTATCCATTTCCGGTCTAGGTTGATTTCAAGCCTCACTACTTTTCTAATATCAGCTGTATCAAATTAACAATAAAACTATTAGCTATAAAACTTACAAAGCTAAACAGTCCCAGCAGTTCAATAGTGGTTCCAATCCAAACAAACAAAAAATGTCCTAATTATACAGCCTTATATACATTGCATATGCAATATCAGTAAAGGTTAACCAAATAACAAGATCAATTAACTACAAGCTAACAACCAACATAATGCATTCTTCAACACATAGATCTGACAAAACTTCTTTATTTCAACTTCCAATTCACAGTTACATTGAGGCGAGTTTAGAAATGGTACTTGGGGATGAAAATTTAACAGGATGAAGAAGAATTTAGCACAACAGCAACGAGCCAAACTCAATCAGCCGGGAATCACAGGAAGAGTTTGAAATCGAGTGACAGTCAAGCAATCAAACAAAAACCACACCTTCAACAATTAAAACAACCCAATCACACTTCACTAAATCCCGACCTCATCCGAAATAAAACCCAATCCACGCTCTTTGAGGACATCAGCTATGAACTATAGAGTGAAGAGGAACAGATTAACAAGTACATTTGAAATTAGACCATTAGTTCCAATGGAACAGTTCTGAGTTCCTTTTTTCTTTAGAATTTTCTAATATTTTTGGAGTTTGAAATTTGAATTGCAAGTATTAGCTCTTAAATTTGTAGCACACACTTTAGGAGAAATTTTTTTTGGATTCCAAACCTCTTTTTCAAGGCAGAGGTGACTGCATTATATAGGCAAACTAATGGGCAGCCCTCAAGTTTTTGTTTTCATTCCAGTCCCTATTTATTTACTCATTTAACCCCTTATTTTCTGACTTTTCTCACAAGTTAATACATTACAATAACTGAAATTACATATCTCATATCAAGGATGGATCCGTTGAAGCACATCTTTCAGAAGCCCGTGCCTACTAGCAAGCTAGTCAAGTGGCAAATTTTGCTGAGTAAATTCGACAATGTGTACGTAACTCAGAAAGAAATCAAAGGACAAACTTTGACAGATCATCTTGTCGAGAATCCCGTGGATGGAGAATACGAACCCATAAAGACGTATTTTCCAATGAAGAGGTATCATTCATAGAAGAAGACATTGCAAAATCCTATGATGCCTGGAGAATATTTTTCGATGGGGCAATAAATTTCAAAGGAGGTTGCATAGGAGCAGTCTTAGTATCATAAAATGGTCAGTATTATCAGTGTCTTCCAAGCTCAGATTCACGTGCACCAACAACACAACCGAGCACGAAGACTATATCTTGGGGCTCAAGATGGGCATTAACGTGAACATTCCCGAAATTGCTGGTGATCGGAGATTCAGACCTCTTTATTCATCAAGTCTGAGAAGACTGGCAACCAAGAACTCCAAGATACTCCCTTATCTGCATCATGTACATGAGTTGAGGAAAAGGTTCACAAAGACAGAGTTCAAGCATGTCCCAGGGTTCAGAATGAGTTTGCTGATGCATTGGCTACCCTATCCTATATGATTCAACATCCAGATAAGAAATTCATTGATCTCATTCCGGTAAAGGTCCATTATCATCAAACTTACTGTGCTCATGTAGAAGAAGAAACAGGTGGAAAACCATGGTTTTATGATATTAAAGAATACTTGGCAAAAAGAGAATACCCAGAGCTCGCAAATTCCACTCAAAAGCGCACACTTCGAATGTTATCTAACAATTTCTTTCACAGCAGAGGAATCCTTTTTAGGAGAACTCCTGATTTAGGATTATTAAGGTGTGTCCATGCCAAGGAAGAATCTAAAATACTAGAAGAAATCTATGCTGGGACCTGCGTTCCACATATGAACGGTTTTGTTTTAGCAGAGAAGATACTATGAGCATGTTGCATTTGAATGACTATGGAAACAGACTGCATCCACTATGTCTAAAAGTTCCATCACTGTCAGATACATGAAAACATGATAAAGGTGCCTTAAATGAGCTTAGTACAACGAGCTCTGTGTGGCCGTTTGCCGCTTGTGGAATGGATGTTATCAGACTAATCGAGCCCTCTTCTTCCAACGGGCATAATTTTATCTTAGTAGCAATTGTTTATTTCACCAACTAGGTTGAAGCAGCATTATACAAAGCAGTGACCAAGAAAGTCGTGACAGACTTTCTCCGTGACCGTATTGTTTGTTGGTGCGGCATCTCAGAGTCGATCATTACTGATAATGGTTCCAATCTCAAAAGCGAATTGATCAAGGCCATGTGTGAAACCTTCAATCAAACACAAGAATTCTATAGCTTACAGACCTCAGTGAATGGAGCCGTAGAAGCCGCTAATAAGAATATCAAGAAGATACTAAGGAAAATGATAGAGAAACATATGCAATGGCATGAGAAGTTACTATTTTATTTGTTAGGATACCGTACCACAATCCATACATCAATAGGAGAAACTACATATATATTGGTTTATGGTACAGAAGCAGTCATTCCTGCCGAGGTAGAAATCCCTTCCTTAAGGATCATACATGAAGCAGAACTCGATGATGTGGAATGAATTAATAATCGCTACGAGGAGTTGGCTCTTGTAGATGGGAAAAGAATGAATGCAGTCTGCCATGGTTAACTGTATCAAAATAGAATGTCCACAGCCTTCAACAAAAGAGTCAAGCCAAGACAGTTTACAACAGGGCAGCTTGTTTTAATGAAGCTTTTCCCACATCAAGATGAAGCCAAAAGGAAGTTCTCTCCAAACTGGCAGGGTCTGTACCTGGTTCAACTTGTTCTGACAGGAGGAGCCCAAATACTTGCAAAAATGGACGGAGAATTATGGCCGACGCCGATCAATTCAGATGCAGTCAAGCGATACTCTTTGCAACCATTTATAATTTCCTTTATGATGTAATTTGAACTATGCCTGAACTGATTCCCATTTAAGAGGGATATGTAGGCACTCCTATGGGTTCGGTCATAATTCAATAAAAATTCCACCCCTCCCCCTCTATTGGAAACTAGGGCGGAATTGTGAGGAGGACCCTAAAAAATCTAAAGTTGATTTCAGCCATTTAATGCAACCGCCATCATAAGAAACAGTCCAGTAAACTAGGGCAGAATTTTGAGAAGGACCCTCAAAATTTCGTAACGAGAGAGGTTGCAATATTTTGGACCGTGTTGCAGTCGTTGGTTCATCTAAAGAAAACTATTATCAATAGTGTATATATACTACTTTTACTAAATTATGTATGTCTGCTACTAAAATTGATATGTTTAGCAATGCTACCCCAACGATACGCATAATTCACCAAATTCAAGCCGAGCAACGTTAGCAGGGGGATGATATATCCTTCCCCCTTTACAAAACTCATGATTTTTCTTTGGATGCAGGCACCCGAGTCGCAAAATCATCGTACACATTTGAACACGCATACTTTTTAGAACTACAACTCTCAGAACCATCACCTATGTACAATTGAAATCCGTACACAATGTCCCCAATAGTCACAATATCTCAATAAGTTATCAGCTAAAATTTTTTAATATTACTCGCCTTTTATTTCCTGTATTGCCGCCATTCTTCCTTCCAAGGTTAAGATCTACCTCCATCATGCATTTCTCTACATTGCATAAGGCTACCATTCTGCATTCCGAGACTAAGCTTTGTCTCCATTTGCATTTCTCTGAATTGCATAAGGCTACCATTCTGCCTTCCGAGACTAAGCTCTGTCTCCATCTACATTTCTCTGCATTGCATAAGGCTACCATTCTGACTTCGAGGTTAATCTCTACCTCCATCTCGCATGGATGAAATATCACCACTGATTTACTCCTTGCATGGCTGAAAGATCGCCTCCTTTTACTTTGCGTCCTGCTTCGACTGAAATATCGCCACCTTTTACATCTCATGGGCTGAAAGATCACCACATTATCTGCAGGTGTCATTGGTTGGAGGCATCATTTTCTTTGCCCGAGAACGCCATGTCATGTCCTAAAGACCCCCCTCCCCTTTTTATGTTTTGCATATCATTATTAATAGGCATCATAGTTCGGAGGAAACATTCTCATATCGCGAGAGCATCATTTCGTTGCCTGTGAATCCTTTATCATAAGCTTCATGGTCCTAGACGTCATGGTCTGAGGACGTCATCCTAACCATCCAAAGACAACATTCATTGTCCAATAGAAACTTGCATCACATTTATTGCTTATTAGTAGGTAAACCGGCGAGCAATGGCCATCTCAAAAAGAGTGATCCCGCTCCAATTTCCGCAGCCTTGTTGGACCGTAGCTATCCATCCCAACCCGAATACCTCATCTTTTCTTGAAAAATCTCCATCGGCATATTTCATCGATGTATCCTGAACTACATATGTCCTGATTTCAGTAAGACCAATGACATGTAGTCAGCTCAGGACCAGCGGACGCTCAAATTCTTCAAACCATTTTGCTCTGTCAAATTGGCCATCATATCTTTACCCGACAACTCTTTCATCCTTACCGGGTAAAGAGGGGCAACTATTGATACCCAATCTTTCCCTCTGTATTTTTTCATGCAAATAATTTCAAAATAGCTTATATAAGTATACCCAAGTATTTCAGTATTTTTGCTCATTCATAAAGATTTTTAAATGAACTTATCGCCCCGTTTGAGCAGTACAAAAATCAATAATTGTCCCCAAATTTATAATTTTGATGAATAACTTATTTTATTCTTATATTTATACTAAAATATAGCTAAGGAAATTTTTATACATTTTTAAAAATTTATCTAATATTTTTAAAGCTAAATTGTATGTAATTGCAATTCTAGCCTATTTTAAGAATTAATAGCATTTTATAATTATGAAATTCATTCCAATATATTTAAATTAATAGTCGTACATTGTTAATAATATGGTACATTTAATTTGCTTTTAGAATCAGTTTTACTATTTTAATAAAATGGAAAGGGAAAACTGTCTATTTAAAATCCGACCCATTTATATTTCAATTATAACCAAATTTGACCCCCTTAGTTGACCCAATTTCAAGCCCAATTCTGTACCAGCCCAATTTCTATTCAAATCGACCCCTAAGCCATTTTTCTGACCCGCTTTCATTTAATCCAGGTCGTTGATCATTTTGATCAACGGCCACGACCACCCCTTATCTTTTTTCAATTCACCAACCCTACCCTAATCCCCCCCTTCATTCTATCAGCATAATTTAAATACCCTCTCTCTCTCAAACTGTCTCGAAGGTTCCTCAAAACTCTCATCCTCTTCTACCATTTTCAACCGCCATCTTAGTGGAATCCATGGCTTCCAAGGCCATGGATGTCCAATACTCACCTTCCTCCGCTCTTAAACACTTGGTGCTCGAAGTCTCAAGGTCTGACCTCGATGGTGTCCATTAAAATCTTTTCCGATTCACGATTCCATGGCCTCTCCAAACTTACTCCAGCGTATCCAAATCATTTCGAGTCTGGTTCTTACTCATCCGAATCAAGATCAAACCTTTTTCAAAGCCGTTCTCATTCTAAGATTCCTTTGAAACCTTGGCTTGTCGAGGTTTTCTATGATTGTTTTCTTATATCTGTTCTCCACTAGAGTTTAAAACATTTTTCACAATTTTTCTTTCAAAAATTACATCTCTTCGATTTAGAGCTTCTGAAAAGTTTCAACATGTTTCTCTAACTCTTTTTATTCTTATCTTTGTGTGTATTTGTCTGTGCTATGTTCTTATGTTTTCTTTTTCTACCTTGCATGATCTCCTTCTGTGTTCTTATGTTTGCATGTTCTCCTACCGTGCTCCGTTATTTCTTCCACTATGTTTCTATATCATGATCTCACATGTTTATCATGCTATGTTTCCTTTTGTGTTATTTTGCTAGGCTTTTCCTACATCTCTGTGTTCCTGTATGTATTTCCTACTAAGATTTTAAATTCTTCATTTGCCTTTACCGGACCAATTTTTGAGTTCTTTTTAAACGTGTTTCTTCTACTGTTCTCTTAAGTGATATACTATCTCTCCTCTCTTCTGAACTTGTTTAAGTCCCAAGGTTTTCTTAAACATATTCCTTCTACCCGTATTTGCTTTGAATTTGCTATTGTATCTATTTGTTTTATCATTAGTCTCTGAAAGAGATCTCTGAGCATGTTTCCATTGCTTGGCTCCTCATCTCTGTATCCGATTCAACTTAGAAACCTTAGAATTTGGGGGTTTTGATGAGGTTGATTTTGTTTTTGGACTAGGGTTCTACTTTGGAACCCTTGACTCTCTCAGAATCATTTTTTAGTCTGCAAACTGGATTTGATCCACTTTGTTTATGATTCTGAACTCTTCTATGCTAGATTTTTCTGATTACCATGGTAGTTCTTTCTTGTTTAAGCACGTCTATATGTTTTTATATGTGTGTTTAGCCTCTCTTCAAAAGGCTTTCCAACTTATGATTGATTCAGAATTTTTTTAGGTTTGATTGATTGTTACTGATTTTCCTTAAGTAAAACCTTTCCTCACTTTTCCTGACTTGGTTCATTTATACAAAGCCTGCAATTTTGATGTCTTGGTTATTAACTGATTTCCTTTCCTTACTTGCACAAATGGTGTGATGTCAAACTTTGTCCTTAAATAGACCTTTATATATTTACCCCTCTTCTTTTGCTTTGAAAATCTATTTGATTGACCCCTTTCCTTAATTATTTTTCCCGTTTTAAATCAGAATTCCATAATTAAAGGGAGACCTTGTGTAATTAATTTTCAACTATTTTCTTACCTATTTCTACTTCCTTTCTACACTATTAAAGGGCATAGCCTTTTTACACTTTAACACAACTCTCTATTTCAGCACTTTTACACACACAAACTCATAGCTCTCTTATCTGACTATTTACTTGAAGTTTGGCTTTGCAAGACTACTGCTATCTTTTCTTGTTTCTTTGAAACTGGTATGTTCTAATTTAGTTTTCAGCCTTATCCCAATGTGTTTATATTACAACTTCTACAATCATGTCTACTTTGCCGTCTATGGTCAGTGTTAAATATGCATGCTATTCTCTTAACACCAGTTTTTTGTTATGAATTCTTGTACCATGTTCCCTTCTATATGTTTGAGTTGAAGTTTAGTACATGGCAACATCCAAATTGTTGCTCAAGTCTATACTTGGTCCTTTAAGGGATCCTAACTCCCAAAGAATGTGGCTAACATGCTCGTTGGGGGTGTTCCACAACTTCCAATTACTGGGTATGAGTACCAACCTACCTTGGCTTTTCCCAAAATCCCCTCTATACACTTACACTCTCTCTTAGATTCTAAGTTCTGGACCCTCCTATGAGCCTTGCTTTGGGACCATTGAGTTCCCTCTGAACATGGACATTTGAGGGTTGGCCCTTCCACATTGCACTATAACTCAATTATGTTATATTTTTTGGTGTAAGAATTTCCTGGAGTCCTTGAGACCCTTTGGGAACTTTGACACAACCAAAATAAGATAAAAGCTTTGGAATGAAGATCTTTGGAGTTGATTTACTTCATACTTCTGACAGAAGTCTGGATCAGGCTCTCGTTGGTTGGAATTTTTAAGTTTTTGATGTACTTTTTTGCATTTTCTTATTCATTTATGGGTTAGAATAATTCTCAATAACTTATTGGGTTTTAGCTAAAAGGGGAGGGCAAATCATGCATGCAAAGTGGTAGATATCATGTTCATAGGTATTTATTATACTTCTGCAATCGTGTCATGTTTTTACTTCTGCATTTTCATATCAAAATCATGTTTTAATGTTCTGTATTTTTCATACAGAATTATTTTTTATAAGTTCTACATTTTTTATATTGAAATCTTATTTATAGGTTCTGTATTTTTCATATAAAAACCTATTCATAGGTTCTGCATTTTCATATAAAAACCATGTCGACAAATTTCTGCATTTATGCATCATCTAGAAATCATATCTATGGATTCCACATTTCATAACGTTGCATATCATATAGATAGCATGTTTATAGGATTTCCTGAATTATGCATATGCATCTATCATTAGACAAACTGTTTATAGGTTTAAATAACAATTAGCATTGTAGATAAATTATCTATATCAAAATCATTCAACTCGCTTATAAGTCTAGAATCCCTAATAGTAATGCTCAAACACCTGCAAAATTTAGTTCCTATGATTGACAAGTTCTTTTCTTAAAGAATCAATATACTTTTTCTGCATTTGTAATATATATTTTTATTTTAATACTCCGACAAGCCATGAGGTAAACTAGGTAATGGAATCAGACTCTGTTAATTACAACCACCACACATGCCTGATTAGGACTTTTTATCTGAAAATGTAATAAATCCGTATTAAAGCACATAATGATTTCGTTACTTATTTCATGTTATTGCCCGCCTATCGGAGGCATTTAGGACTACTAGACCTAAAGGGGGGATTTGTGTTTAAAAGGAAAAATCAAAGGTGATAATCAAAACACGTAGAGGAGATATGAGGAAACATATAACAGTTAAAGGCTCAAACATTCCTCCTCAACTTAAATACAGATTGCTTAGCATGTCTTGCACGTACTGACTGTGGTCTAATTAAACGAAAAAGGGGGAGGTAGAGTGATTTATTACATATTTCAGATAAGTAATCTGAATCAGACCTGCATGTTGGTTGTAATCTAACGAAGTCTGATTCTATTAACTCATTTACCTTATGGCTTGCCTAGGTGAAACCAATAGGCGTGATATCTATTAATGGAGAAGAGAAGTATACTGATTTTAAAGAAGAAGGCTTGCTGGTTACAAAAAGCGTATGTTCTGCAGATATCAAGCACTGCTACTACTGATTTTAGACTTATAGGAGAAGTAGACAATTCGTATTTTATTAATTGCGCCTATGGGCATGGGTGCTATTGATTTTAAAATGATTATAGCCAAAATAAAAGTGCAGAAGTCCTATATGCATGATATCTAGAATGTTCTTTGTTATTTAACCTATAAATATGTTTACCTAGTGATAGATGCATGTGCAGAATTCAGGAAGTCGTATAGACATGTTATCTATATGATATGTAGCGTTTAGGAATGCTGAACCTATAACCATATTTTCTATATAATGCAGAAACACATAAACTTATCGACATGGTTTCTATACGGAATGCAGATCCTATAGACATGGTATCTACTTGAAATGTATATCTTATTGACATGGTTTCTATGTGAAATGTAGATCCTACAGACGTGGTTCCTGTATGAAATGCAGAAGTGAAAGCTGAAAGCAGGATACGATTGCTGAAGTATAACAGTTACCTATCAAAATGATATCTACCCATTTTTGCATGCATGATTTACCCTTCCCTTTTCACTTTGATCCCCATAAGTTTATAACAAGTTATTACAGCTTAAAATGAATAAGAAAAAAAGTAATATTACATCAGAAAGCTAAAAATTGCAACCAAAGAGAGCGTAATTCAGTGTTTTGTCTGAAAAATGAAGTAAACCAACTCTAAAGATAAAATTCCCAAAGCCTTTATCTTATTTGGGATATGTCAGAGTTCCCTAAGAGTCTCAAATAGACTCCGGGCAGTGCTTACACCCAAATATTGATTTGTAGTGCAGTGTGGAAGGCCTAGCCCTCAAATATCCACATTCAAATGGAGTTCAAGGTCCCAAATCAAGGCTCATAGGAGGGGGACAAAACTTAGATTATAAGAGAGAGTGTAAGTGGAGCGAAGGGAATCTCGGGAAAGCCAAGACATGCTAGTGGTCATACCTAGCAGTTGGAGTCTTGGCATTCCCCAACCATCCTGTTAGCCATATTGTTTGGAGTTAGGATCCCCTAACGGATCAAATCCAGGCATGAGCAACAACTTGGACGCTGCCATGTTCTAAACTTCAACTCAAACACATATAAGGGGACATGGGTGCGTGGATTTACAATAGAAATATATGCAAAGAAATTGATATGTTTATTAATAGTAAACATAGGCATTAAAACCGACAAGGGGTGTAGAAGCTTTAAAATAAATACATTAGGATGAGGCTGAAAACCAAACTACAACATACCAGTTTCAGGGAAACAAGAAAATAAAATAGTAGTTTTGTGAAGTGAGAGTGCAAGCAAATATTCAAAATGCTATGATTAAAGAACTCTGATACTTGAGTAGTACAAAAGTGTTGAATTGAGAGTGTGTTGGTGGGAAATGACTCGTTCCCTTTTTATAGTGTAGAGGGCAAGTAGAATAAGGTATGAGAATAATTTTTAAATCAATTACAAAGGTTTCCCTTAAATTGAAGGATTATGATTTCAAACGGGTAAAGTAATTAAGGAAAGAGATTGATCAAACACTTTTCCAAAGCAATACAAGAAGGGCAAATACACAGAGCTTTATTTAAGGCAAGAGTCTGTTAGCACACGATTTGTGCAAATAAGGAAAGGAAATCAATTAACAACCAGTAAATCAAAAAGTCTGAATTTATGTATGAATGAATCTACTCAAAAAAGGTGAAGAAAGGTTTTTCTTAAAGAAGATCAGTAACAATCAATAAAAACTAAAAAGAATTCAGAGACAATCATAAGTTGGAAAGCCTTTTTAGAAAAAAGAATTCATCACACACATTTAAAATATACATCCATGCTTAAGCAAGAAGAACTATCATGCTAATCAGTAGAAGAGTCTAGCAAAGAAAAAGTTCAGAGCCACAAATAAAAGAAGTTCAAAACCAGTACATAGACTCAGAATGAGTCTAAGAGAGTCAAGGGTTCCAAAATAGAACCCTAGTTCAAACTCAAGATCAAACCTCATCAAAACCCCCAAATTCTAGGGTTTGCAACTCGAATTAGATACAAAGACGATGAGGCAAGTAATTGAAGCAGGCTCAGAGATCTCTTTCGGAGACTCATGAGAAAACAAACAGATACAGTAGCAAGTTCGAAGCAAATAGAGTGAAGAAATTGATTCCAAGCATAGTGAAAGTATAAGTAACATGTTTAAGAAAAACCTTTTAGAAGGGACTTAAACATGGTTCAGAAGAGAAAGCATATAGTATATCTTTTAAGAAAACAGTAAAAGAAACTTGTTTATAGGAAACTCAAAAAAAGGTCCAGTAAAAACCAAACAAAGAACTTCAATAAGAAATACATACAGTAGGAGAACATAAAATACCGATAAAGTATATCAAGAAGACATATAGGAGAAACAAATCAGGATGAACATGCGAGCATGGTGTAGAAACACAGTAGAAAAACAAATCACAGTAGAACATATATAGTAGGAAAAAACATAAGAAAGCAGTAGAAGCACATGCGTGACAAATACACACAAAGAAAAAGGAGAAGTGAAGCCGGAGAAATATTTTGAACTTTTCAGAAACCCTATCTCATAAAGAAGTAACTTTTGGAAAGAAAATTTGGGGAATACGTTTAAGAACCCAAGTACAGTACAAATATAGCACAGATTTAAGAAAACAATCGGAGAAAAGCTTAAATAGCTAGGGTTTCAGAGGAACCCTAGAGCGAGAAAGGATTGGAAAAGGTCTGATCTGAGTCGGATAAGTGAGAAGAAGTATAGAAATGGTTGGATACGCCAAAGAAAGACTGGAGAGGCCATAGGACCTTGAACTCACAAAGATCTAAACGAACACCATCGAGGTTAGGCTTCGAAACTTTGAATACCAAATGTTTGAGAGGAGAGAGAGATGAGTTTAGACCATCCATGGCCTGAGAGGCAATGGATTCCGGTGAGCCTGAGGTAGAGGACAGTATAAAATGATTAGGGTTTCAATAACCTTCGAGAGAGTTTGAAAGGACAGGGATTTCAGAGGCAGCTATTGGAATGAAATGAATGGATTATGATAGTCATTTGTGTTTAATTATTGAAGGGCAAATACTGGTCATTTATCTAAATGGTCAACGGCCTTGATTTAAAAGAGTAGGTGGGGAACCGGGTTGCGTCGTTTGAATTGGGTTTGGGGTTTGGTTTAATTGGAATCTGGATGGTCTGAACTTGGATAATTAGGTGATCAATTTGGCTATAATTGAAATAAAAATGGGCCAGATTTTTTAAATAGTCAGTTTTTCCCTTTTTATTTAATAAAATATAGTAAAATTATTTTGAAACCAAAGTAAGGGTACCGAGTCAATTAATAATGTATAAATATTAATTTAAAAGTATTCGAACCATGCTCTTAATTCTTTAAAATAGGTTAAAATTGTACTTATATGCAATTTAGCTTTTAAAATACCAAATAAATTTGTAAAAAAAGTGTAAAATTTTCCTTAACTATATTTTTGTATAAATATGAAAATAAAATAAGTTATTCACCAAAATAATAATTTTGGGAATACTTATTGGTGTTTGTACGACTAAAATGTGCAATAAATTGATTTTAAAAATCTTTAATAATTAGAAAAATACATAAAAACTTGAACAAACTCATATATATATTATTTTTAAAGTATTTTGCATGTACAAAATACATAGGGAAAAATTGGATGTCAACAGCTGCAACCTCTTTACTCAGGAAGGATGAAAGAGTTATCAGGTAATGATATGATGGCCAATTTGACCAAACTAAACGGCTTGAAGGATTTGACCGTGTTCTGGTTCCTGAGCTGCCTATATATTCCTGATCTTACATGAATCATGCCATATGTAGATTAGGGTCTGCGGGTGAAATATGTCGATGAAGATCTTTCAAGAATAGAGGAGATATTTCGGTTAGGGTAGATAGTTATAGTCTAACATAGTTGCGGGAGATGGAGCGAGATCGCTTATGCTAAAATGGCCATCATTCGCACGTTTACCTACAAATGAGCAATAGAAGTCTATATTGTGCAAAAAAAAAAAATTAAACATGATGCAAGTTCACGTTGGACCATGAATGTTGTGTTTGGACAGTTAAAATGATGTCTTTAGACCAGGACGTCCTAGGCATGAAACGTATAATAAAGGATTTGCAGGATGTGAAATGGCATTCTCGGGCTATGGAAATGGTGCCTCCGAACAATGATGCCTTTGAATAATGATATGCAATAGATAAAGGGATACTCAGGCTATGGCATGGCGTTCTCGGCTATGAAAATGGTGCCTCCGAATAATGACGCGTTCGGACAAGGTGGTGATCTTTCAGCCCATGATATGCAAAAGGTGGTGATCTTTCAGCCCATGAGATACAATAAACGGCAATCTCTCACCCGATGAAAGACATAAAATAAAAAGGTGGTGATCTTTCAGCCATAGAAGAAGTAAGCAAGCAAAGTGGAGATCTTCAGCCATGCAAGAATGTAAATAAAGTGGTGATATTTCAGTCATGTAAGGAGTAAGAAAAGTGCCAATCTTTCAGCCATGCAAGAATGTAAATCAAGTGGCGATATTTCAGCCATGTATATGTAAACAAAGTGACAATATTTCAGCCATGTAGATAGAGGTAGAGCTTAACCTCGGAATGCATAATAGTAGCCTTATGCAATGCAGAGAAATGCGTATGGAGGTTGAGCTTAACCTCAGAAGGCATAATAATAACCTTATGCAATGTTGAGAAATGCACATGGAGGTAGAGTTTATCCTCAGAAGGCATAATAATAGCCTTATGCAATGCAGAAAAATGCAGATAGAGGTAGAGCTTAACTTCAGAAGGCAGAATAGTAGCCTTATGCAATGCAAAGAAATTCAAATAGAGGTAGAGCTTAACCTCGGAAGGCAAAAAAGTAGCCTTATGCAATATAGAGAAATGCAGATGGAGGTAGAGCTTAAGCTCGGAAGGCAGAATAGTAGTCTTATGCAATGCAGAGAAATGAAATTGGAGGTAGAGTTTAACCTCGGAAGGAAGAATAGTACCCATATGCAATGCAGAAAAATGCAAATGGAGGTAGAGCTTACCCTCATTAGGAAGAATAGTAGCATTTTACAATGCAAGAGATAAAAGGTGAGTAATAATAAAGTTTCTTAGCTGATGGTTGATTGCTGTATTGTGGCTGCTGAGGACATTGTGTACGGATTGAAATTGTAGATAGGTGATGGTTCTACGAGTTGAATTCTTGAGAAGTATGAGTGTATGAATGTATTAAATGATTTTGCGACTTGGATTCCTGTATCCAAAGAAAATTTTTGAGTTTTGTAGAAAGGGGGAGGGTTAGTTCGAACCCCCGCTAACTTTTCTCAGCTCGGACTTGTTGATATTATGTGCATCATTGGGGATTCGTCATTAAACATAGCAATATTGATAATAGACAGGTATGATTTAGCAAAAATTGTGTAAATACATAATTAAGAATAGTTTTCTTTAGATGAACCAATGACTGCAACATGGTTCCCGACATTGCAACCTTTCTTGCTACAGAATTTTAAGGGTCCTCCTCAAAATTCTGCTCTAGTTTACTGGGCTACTGCTTCTGACAGCTTATGACAATAAACTGCTGAAATCAACTTCGAAATTTTGAGGGTCCTCCTAGAAATTCTTCCCCAGTTTCCAATAGCGAAGGGGAATGAGAATTTTATTTTAATTGTGACCAAACCCATAGGGTTGCCGATGTATCCCCTCTTAAATGGGAATCATGTCAGGCATAGTTCCAATTACATTATTAAGGAAACAATAAGGATTACACATAGTATCGCTTGACTGCGTCTGAATTTATCGGCATTGAAACTTACCCGTCCATTTCTACATGTATGAGGTCACATCCTATTATAAATCGGTGAACCATGTACGGACCTAGCCAATTGGGAGAGAACTTCCCTTTGGCTTCTTCTCGATGCGGAAAAATCTTCATTAGAACCAGCTACCTCGGTGTAAACTGTCTTGGCTTGACTCTTTTGTTGAAAGCTATTAATATTATGTTCTTATAAAGCTAACTGTCGCAAACTACATTCATTCTCTTTCCATCTATAAGAGCTAGCTAATCGTAACAACTCTTCACTCGTTCCACATCTTCGAGTTTTGCTTCCTATATGATCCTTAAGGAAGGGATTTCTACCTCTGGAGGAATGAATGATTCCGTACCATAAACCAATATATAGGGAGTTGCTCCTATTGATCCGTGGACTGTGGTGTGGTACCCTAATAAAGCAAATAATAATTCTTCATTCCACTTCTTGTGCTTCTATATCATTTTCCTTGGTAGCCTCTTCATATTCTTATTGGCGGCTTTTACGGATCCGTTCATCGAAGGTATGTAGGATGTAGAATTTTTCTGTTTGATCTTGAAGGTTTCACACATGGTTTTCATCAAGTCACTGTTGAGACTGAAACCATTATCAGTAACGATTGACTCCGAAATTCCAAACCGACAAACAATATGATCGCGGATAAAATCTGCCACAACTTTCTTAGCCATCGCTTTGTATGATGTTGCTTCAACCCATTTCGTGAAATAATCAATTTCCACTAGAATGAACATGTGCCCATTTGATGCAGCAAGTGGCGAACGTCCATGGTGAGCTTGTTGCATTAAGCTCATTTGGAGGCACCTTTATCATGTCTACGTGTATCTGATAGCGATGGAAATTTCAGATATACTGGATACAGTCCGTTTCCATAGCATTCAAAATAACCAGCTCGGAGTATCTTATTGGTTAAGATAAAACCGTTCATATGTGGAGTGCAGTTCCCAGCATGGATTCCTTTTATTAGCCTCGATGCTTATTTTGCGTCGACACACCTTAATAATACACCAAATCAGGATTCCTCCTATATAAGATTCCTCCGTTATGAAAGGAATTGTTAGGTAACATCTGATGTGTGCACTTCTGAATGGGATTTGTGAGCTCGGGGTATTCTCCTTTTGCTAAGTGTTCTTTGATAACATGAAACCACGATTATCCGTATGTTTCTTCTTCCACATGAAAACAGTAAGCTGGCTAATCATGGATCTTTACTAGAATGGGATCAAAGAAATTGTTATCTGGATGATGAATCATAGATTCTAGGGTATCAATGCATCGATGAACTCATTCTAGACTCAAGGAACATTTTGGAACTCTTTCTTTGTGAACCTTTTCCTCAACTCATGTTTATGATGCAGATAAGGGAGTATCTTGGAGTTCTTGGATGCCTACTCTTCTCGTACGTGATGTATAAGCAAGTTGGATTCCCCGTTTACTAGCAACTCCTGAATGTTCATGTCAATGGCCATCTTTAATCCCTAAATGTAGGCATCGTACTTGGCCATGTTTTTGACGCACACGAATTTAACATTGGTAGATACAGGATAATGCTGATCTGTTTCTTATACTAGGACTGCTCATATGTCAACTCCTTTGAAATATGTTGCTCCATCCAAAAACATTCTCTAACCGTCATAGGTTTCTGAAATATCTTCTCCTATGAATGATTCCTCTTCATCAGGAACATATATATTTAGGGGTTCGCATTCTCCGTCCACGGGATTTTCAGCAAGGTGATCGTCTAGTGCATGTCCCTTGATTGCCTTCTCAGTCACGTAGATAATGTCAAATTCACTTAACCAGATTTTCCACTTGGCTAGCTTGCTAGTCGCCATGGGCTTCTGAAAGATGCACTTCAATGGATCCATCCTTGATATGAGATATGTCGTATAGGCACAGAAATAGTGCCTCAACTTTTGAGCTTCCCAAGTCAGAGCACAACAGGTGCGTTCTAACCGAGAATATCGGACCTCAAACAGGGTGAACTTCTTGCTGAGATAGTATATGGCTAGTTCCTTCCTCCATATTTAATGATGTTGTCGTAGAACACAACCAAACGCTCTATCCAATACTGCAAGATTGAGTAATAAGGGTCTACCCAGCTGGGGCAGAACCAAAAGTGGTTGCGTGGAAAAGTACACCTTGATTCTTTCAAAGATTTTTCGAGAATAATCAATCCAGTTGGTAGCGGCATCCTTCTTCAACATCTTAAGTATTGGCTCAGAGATGACAGTAGATTATGCTATGAACCGGTTGATGTAGCTAAGTCTTCCCAAGAATCGTAACGTCCTTCTTGTTCTTTGGCGGTGGCAATTCTTGAATATATTTTACCTTTGATAGATCCAGCTCTATCCCTCGGCGACATACAATGACCCCAAGTAGTTTTCCGGCAGGAACTCCAAATGCACAGTTTGCGAGATTCAGCTTCAAGTTATACCTTCTCAGTTTGTTGATGAACTTCCTCAAACCTTCCATGTGATTAGTGGCTTTCTTCGACTTGATGATAACATCTTCTACATATAATTCGATCTCCTTATGTATCATATCATGGAAAAGGGTAGTCATGGTCCTCATGTAGGTGGACCTAGCATTCTTTAACCCAAATGGAAAATACATCCCCCACACCATCGTTTTCTCAGCTCCTATTCATCCATCAATATTTGATAGTACCCATCAAAATTATCAACAAAAGACTGAAGCTCATGCTTGGCGCAGTTGTCAATCAGGATGTGTATGTTTGGTAATGGGAAGTCGTAGTTTGGACTGGCCCGATTGAGATCCCGGTAGTCGACAGAGAATCTGACCTTCCCATATTTCTTCGGTACCGGCACAATGTTGGCTAACCATGTAGGATATTCTACTACCCTTAGAACCATAGCTTTGACTTGCTTAGTGACTTCTTCTTTGATTATCCAACTCATGTCGGGCCTAAACTTTCTGATCTTCTATTTTACCGGTGGGTATGTCGGATAAGTCGGCAGTTTGTGTGCCACAATAGAAAATGGTCAAACTAGTCATGTCATCATATGACCAGGCAAAATATCCTTATATTCCATTGGAAATTCTATGTACTCTTCCTTTTCTGACGGTGACTGATGAATACCAATGCGAGTTTTTTAACATTTTCTGCATCTCCTAAGTTAATAACCTCAATCTTATCCATGTTGGACTTAGGTCTATTTTCAAAATCCTCAACTTCTTTAACAATCTCTTATGGTATTATCATCTTCCTCTGAGTATATGTCCGTTTGTTGCATTGTTTTGTTACATGTCACACTCGTCGGTTCATCAAGATAAGTACTAGTAATGTTGTGTATGTAAATGAGAAAAGTAATAAGGGTAAGATTTATATGAAACTGAAGTGATTTAATAAATTTCATAATGTTTTGAACATTGGAGCTTTTATTTCAAAATTAAAAATATGGAAAGAAACTTAACTAGAGAAAATAAATGGATGATGCTTTGTTCAGCCTTGCTACCTCGTAGATTTTCGGGATCTGGTTGTTCTGATGGTCTAATTGTTGAGGCACACACCTCGGCTTACGGCATGTATGAAAGGGCCTTCCTCCTCCTCCTCCTCAAAAATAACGCAACAATCCATGTTATCATCTCCCATGAAAAAATTCTTCATTCCTTCCATAACTTTCTCTTCTTTCATCCCATAGATAACATAGGCCCACTGGAAGGTTTGCTCCAAATGTGGTATCGGCTACTCTAGTGGATAGTAATGATCGGGCCATGGTGGTACCATGTTTCTTCAGCTTGATGGTCTAAGCGATACCTTGGAGACTCTTGCCAAGTCCATGCCCTGTTCTTATCTGCACCAGTTCAACATGCTTTCAATTTTGTTTTCCCACCACTTGTCTTTATCAACGGCGTTGACTCGCTCGATGTGGTGATATGCCTCCCCACCTATCTTCCTTCTTCCTCCGGCTGCTGGGATACTCTGGCGACTGTATATAAGATTACTACCATCACCGTAAATGATCACCTCATGGTAATTACACTCAAGCTTTACTGCCTGATTTAGTGTTGACACTATAGCCCCATCGGCATGAATACACGGCCGCACCAATAATAGGTTGTATGATGCTGGCATGTCTATTATTTGCAAGTCAACATTAAAACAAGTAGGCCCTATCTGTAAATTCAAGATAATTTTTCCAATGGTGGATCTTTGAGATCCATCTAAAGCCTTGGCGTTGATGGCCCCATCCTTGATGTCATCCAAACTCTTTCCCAATGTCCTGAGTGTTACCAACGGAAAAATATTGTGGCTGGACCCTCAATCGGTCAATACCCCGGTGATAAAATAATCCTCACATTGCACGGTGATGTATAATACCTTGTTGTGGCTCAACCCTTGTGGTGGCAGCTCATCTTCATGAAAAGTGATTTTGTAACTTTGCAATACCTGCCCTACCATATTTACCTTTTCTCCTCTAGTGATATTGCTAGGTACATTTGCCTCACTCAGTACTTTTAATAAGGCTTACTTATGTGCATCATAACATTGCAGCAAAGATAGGATAGAAATCTGTGTTAGTGTTTTGTTTAGCTGATCAATGACTGAATACTCTTTGGCTTGTATCTTCTTCCAGAGTTCATCGGGCCCAGGTTTAGTTATGGTTGGCCATCCAGAGGCCTACTTGCCTGATTTAGCCAAATGTTTTGGGGTATAGACCCTGCCGGTTCTTGTCATTCCCTGTGTCACAGCTGCTTCTCGGGACTTGGCTTTCCCTTTCCGTATTGCCTCGACAGTGTATTCCCATGGTATGGCTTTCGTGTGGAACATGTTTACAACCTTCATTGCTATCGGAATTAATACCATTGCATTGGAAGGTAATGCAACAACCTCAAAGGGTACAGTGCCTTTTGGGACCCAAACTCGACCTCAATCGGTGTTGGTGTCTTTGCAGAAGAAGGCACTTCAAATTCAAGTGGTATAGACATGTTCACTTTGGCGTCTTTAGAAGGATAAATCTGGACTCAATTAGATTAAGGGTGACTGTTGGTTTCATTGGATCATTACTTTCTTCTAACAAACCAATTGATCCCTTTGAATCCCAGTCATGCTCTAGTTCAATAATGTGAACACCTCCACCTTTGTGATTTGATAGAGGGTTGTTGCAGACATTTGGAGCAGGCTCCTTTGCCACGATGATTTTTGTCAATCAAAGTCTAGATCTTCTCCTTCAGAGAGCGACACTCATCAATGGTATGCCCTTTAATGCTGGAATGGTATGCACATGTTTTTTTTTGTTGACCCATTGGGAGGATTTTTTAGTGGTAATAGCAGGGATATGGGTGACATATCTAGCAACTTTGAGCCTTCCATATAGCAGGTCAATTGGTTCGACGATAGCGGTATATTATTTGGGAGGTCTGCGATCAATATTTGGTTGAGGTCTAGGAAGGTTTTGGTGAGGGGGAGGTGATTTTTATTGGAATAGTTGGGTATTGTAGACTTGGTAGATGTGTGCGGGTTAGGAATATCTTGGTAAAGCAGGATGGTATGTATGAGTTCATTGATAAGAAGGCGATAGAACTTGGTTGGAAGGTGAGGGTGCTTGGTAATTTGACGTGGGCTAATATGTAAGTGCAATCATTAGATAAATTTAATATTTTACAGGTGATTTGGTTCTATATGCAACCATTACGTCACTTACGTCCCTTTTCTTGGACGTACCACCAGATTGTAGAGCCTTGTTGGTAGCTTTCAAGGCTTCAAAATTTGTAACCATACCGCTTTTGATATATTCGTTAATCCTTTCTCCTAGCTTGACGATGTCAGAAAACTTATGATTCTTGATCAACATCAGTCTTTCACAATATTGCGAATCCTGAGATAGGGCAAAAAACTTGTTCATCTATTCTTCCTCTAAAGAAGCTCGGACCTTAGCAGCCTCTAATATCTAGCGAGTGGCATACTCGCAGAATGTTTCTTTGGGTTTCTTGTTCAAATTCTTAATATAAATCATATCCAGTGCATTCTCCGTATTAAACCTGAATCTATCCATAAAGTCGCATGCCATGCTTACCCAGTTCGACCACTTCTTCGGGTGTTGGGTAATATAGCAAGATAGAGCATCTCCCATTAGGCTCCTCATGAAAAAATTCATTCAAATGCTTTTTTCCTTTTGTACCCCAACAAGCTTGTCGCAGTATGTCCTCAAATGAACTATGGGATCCCATTTTCCATCAAACATATCGAACTTGGGATGTTTGTTCCCCTTGGGAAGTTTGACATCTGGTTGTATGCAACGGTCCTCGTAGTTCAGTTCCCTCAATCCCTTTACCTCCTTAGACACCCTCATTTAGGTAAGTGAGTTTCTAGAGGGTTGCGGCTAGGTTTATGATAAGGGAGACTTTGTCATCAGACTCAAGTGTTCTTGAGACGGGTCGAATGGAGTGTGGTATGGTTTCAAAATAGATAGGAGTGTTATGGTTAGTTTGGAGATGGTCATTTGTAGAGTTTAGTTGTTCAGAGATGAGTAGTAGAGAGTTGTTGGATGTGTGGAAAATATTGCAGTAGTAGTGATTGGATTGTTTGGTTTAGGGATATTTTGTGGACGTGTGGGGTTCTAAGCGTTAGGAAAATTGACATTCGGGGTGGTGAGGGAAAATGACAAGCTTGCCAAATTGAGGACCTGATCAGGTTCTTCCTGAAACATCAACAGTTTCTGCTCGAGTAGGGATGCACTTTCTTTGGATACATGAGTACCCTGAGTATTTTTTGCTGGTTCAACCAAGTTTTCCTTTCTGATGTTGCTCAGATCTTCAATTTTTCCCTTGTTCTTGTTTCTGACGGGACTAGGAGGAGGATTGGGTGGAGGGCTCTTGGAACTTTTAGAGTATGATGATGATGCCAGAGTGCACGAACTAACCTTTGGGGAGGGGAATAAAAGTAAAAACAAAAAAGGTAACAAGTTAGCGAGGATTATAAGAAAATGATGTTGCAATATTTAAACAAATAGTGCGAGAATATATATCGTGTCCTAATTTGGGAGACTCGTTTTTCCCGAGGTAAGCCTATAGACAAATTGATTTGGAGAACTTATTATGAGAAATGCCTCATTTTATTGATAAAAATAAGACGAATCCCAAAACGACATTAAATTAGCAAAAGATAAAATGTCATTAATGGCCATTGGCCTTATTACATTTAAAGCAAAAATAAAAGGAACCTATCTATTTGGTCCTAGAAGGACCTTCCCCAAACTCGGCATCTTTGGCTCCATCGAACAGCTTTACCAGCTCATAAAGTCATAGCAACAAGTAGGCTCTGGCCAGGTGTCCACCTTCTTTAGGGAATCCTCAATCCTCTTGATGAATTTTCTTTCTAGCTCCACTAAGCCCCGCTACAAGTACCCCAGTCGCTTGTTGGTGCTAACAGCTATGTCTTTCCACTCTCCAATCAACTTTTGATTGGCTTCTTGAATTTCACGATGCTCACTCACACATTCCCGAATCCTCTTGCGCGGTTGGTTGTACTTAACATGTGCTTCATCTTTTTCATTGATGATCCTATGATCTCGATCAAACCCGGGCTGACCCAAGCCATTATGATTATCCTCCAGCCAGCTTTGATAGTATGGAGTATAACCAGCATTGTAGCTGTCTAGCTCAATGGCATCTCTTCCCATAATGATTTTGCAGTGCCACATGTGTTGGTCTTAGTACTTGTAAGGGATATCATCAGCTTGGAAATCAGCCCGTAAGTGACTCATCTTGTCGACCCTTGGTATAACCTGCTTCCTACCTACCTGTCTCGTGACTCGAAGAGGAATATAAAGGTAGGTTCCCCTCAAACTAATCATTATTAGAAATGGTGCATCCCAGGACGGGGCAATGAACTCATCGGTAGGGAACCATTTTAACATCCATTGTACTTTATTCTCCATCAGATTTTCGAACAACTCTACCCATCCCTTGGAATCTTCTTGTTGAGCAAACATATTGAGCATATAGTTCATTCACCTTGGCTGATGGAAGGCAATATGATCATCCCAATCTCTACGCTGGATCTCTTGTCGATACTTACCCTTTTGGAGGTGCTCCATGAGCCAAAGTTGGACTAGCAAGTTGCAACCCTCAAAATGCTTGGCTCCCAATTGATATTTCTCCAAAGCTCGGTATATCTCGGCAATAATTATGGGTAGTATGCTAAATGGCTGCCCCCTCAATTCCCTCAATTAAGGTCTTGGTGACCATGGCTAATCGGTTATGGATCCTTGCTTTCTTCATAGGAAATACTATCATCCCCAAGAAAAAGAACATGAAGACAAAGACCCTTCAATGCATATGCTCAATGATGTGAAGGCGAACTCCTACGGATAAGTACTATAAGATATGTTGTGACTATACCTTTTGTACAAATATTCAAAGGGAGTGTAAGACTCCTTCAGGCAGGTTAAGTCAGGACTCTTCTTTATTCCCATCATCTTGAGAAAACCTCGACCCTTGCGGTTCTCTGGTATCAACAGACCCGGCATTTCCCATAGTATACCAGCAAGTCCTCCTATTTCTTCTAGTAGGGATGTCATCTCAATCTCCCCAAGAAAGGAAAGCTCAATCCCAGATACATCGGCCCATATAGGATCCTATGAAGGATCGGGTAAGTGGCTCGTGAGTTAGAATTTCCACCATAATTAGTGGTTGTACACCAGTGTTTCACGTGTCATGTTATAAAATTAAAGTTTCTAGTGTTCAGATCTCATTTCATGACATTTATGTTTCTTGTATTCAGATCTCATGTTAGAACATTCAAGCTAGTTCAGTACTCAGATATTCATGCTAGTCCAATACTTAGATATTTATGACATCTTAGTACCCAGATATTAATGTCAGTTTAGTGATCAGATGTTCACGTCAGTTCAAGACTCGATTATTCGTGCCAATTCAGTACTCATATATCCACGTTAGTTAAGAATTCACACATCCATAACAGACAAGTGTTCATATATATATATATATATATATATATATATATATATTTATATATATATATATATATATATATATATTATGCATATTATTTTTCTTTATGGAGCTAGTGTTAGGCTCTGTAAGCTGGTAGATATTTTTGTGAAATGTTGAAGCTATATAACCTTCTCATTCAGGTCTTATTTTATAATCTCCATGTATTTCAGTATTTAGTCAGTCTAGTAGCCATTAAGTCTAGTACATCATCAGTTCAGTAATCGTGTATTCATTCAGTTTAGTATGCAAGTTTTAATGAAAGTTCATGTTCAAACAGACCCATTTAAGCTCCGCAGTTAGCCTAAGATGGAATTGAACGCCCATTTTTTTGCAATGGGAGTCGCAAACCTTGTATATTCCATCTCTATTCAGTGAATAGTATTTCCATCACTATTCATCGGCTATATCGCCGGAATCCGGTGGTGGATTTTCACAATTTTGGTGTCATGACATCCCCTTCTCGTTGCGAACAATTCCCAATTGATTTTATCCTCAAATCTATAGCAAATTTCACTACATCTTAAATCTTGTTTTTCGATTTACTTTAGCACTCAAATTCTGCAATTTTCAGTGCCACAACTCTCTGATGGATCCGGACTGAAGTTCAGCAATTATGGAAGCTTCACCCTCTCCCTAGCCTTGTGATGTGGGAGAGGATAAACAAAACCTTACGGAAAATCAAACGACTCAAGATACAAAACAAACTTATGCATCGAAACTTGTTCGACAACATTCTGTCGCAACAAACTCAAATCTTGAACTCTGTCTGTTTACGTTCGAGCAGGGAATACCTACTGTTGAATTCACAGTAGATGAAGTGAATTCATTCACCAAGGAGGAAGGTCTTCAACAAGTAGTTGTGATTAAATTCTCGTATGGAAAACCCGAGCTTCAAGAGTTGAAACAGATTTTACCAAAGCAACTCGATGTTAAAGGTAACTGCAATATAGGACAGCTAGAATATCGGCACATTTTGGATAGATTTGATCTATTTGAAGATTTTGCTAATGTCATTTCAAGAACAACTGGTTAAGTTAAGGCAAAAGGAGACGAGTTCTTCTTTAGGACATTCCCATGAACAATGGGATTTAATCCACATGAAGAAACGTCAAAAGCTATCGTTTGGATCTTTTTTCCTGAACTGCCAGCAAATTTCTTTGCAAAAAAATCCTTATTGTCAATCGTTGCTGCAGTGGGAAAACCTCTAGCAGTAGATAAGGCTACTAAAGATCGAACGAGACCTAGTGCGGCACGAGTAAAAGTCTTGCTTAATCTGCTAGACAAACATCCTAAGAAAATAAAGATCAAGATAGTTGATATCAAATATGGGAAAATAGTCGAATACGACCGGCGGATCGCCTTTGATAACCTTCCTAAATACTGCACGTATTGTAATCATCAAGGTCATGATGTAAAATTATGTTGTTGGAGTACAGATGATTTGAAGGAACAAACATTTCATGATCGACAATCTGAAGGCCGGGCCAGCTTGACTAAACTAGGAGGGGATGCCAGAGAGTACCTAAATGCTAATCTTGTAGCACGAAGCAGGGAAGGCTGTCATCCTAATGTGACTGCAAATACAGAACAAAATATTGAGTCAGTTCAAATTGTTCAAGCTGAAGAACTTGATAATGCACAGAAATGTAAAAATTCATCAAATGTTCCAGTTCAGAGTGAACAGGTGGTGTCAAAAGTGGCTGGGGCTCTTCCTTATATGACTGCAGATGCAGAACATCATTTTGTTTCTGCTCCAATTTTTCTAACTGCAGAAGCTCTTTCAACTCCAAATAGTCATGTTGCACAGCTGAATAAAATTCCTATTACTGTTACATCCAATGTGAATGTGTCCGGTGAACAGGTGGTTTCGAATATGGCAGGGGTTCTTCCTAATGTGACTGGTGATGCAGGACAAAATAATGTTTCTGCTCCAATTGTTCTAACTGCAGAAGCTCTTTCAACTCCAAATGCTGATGCTGCATAGCTGAGTAAAAATTCTACTACTGTTAAATCCAATGTGAATGTTTCCAGTGAACATGTGGTGTCAAATATGCCAGGGGTTCTTCCTATTGTGACTACTGATGCACTTGTATCTGGTCAAATGGTTCCAGCTGCAGAAGCTCGTTCAACACTGAATGCTGATATTGCACAGCTGTGTAAAAACATTTCTACTGTTGCATCCAAATTGAATGTTCCCAGTGAACAAGTGGTGTCAAATATGGCAGGGATTCTTGTGACTACTGATGTAATTGTTTCTGGTCAAATGGTTCCAGCTGCAGAAGCTCGTTCAACACTGAATGCTGATATTGCACAGATGTGTAAAAATATTTCTACTGTTGCATCCAAATTGAATGTTCCCAGTGAACAAGTGGTGTCAAATTTTGCTGGGATTATTCCTAATGTGAATGATGATGCATGTCAAAATATTACTTCAGATTCAATGCTGAATGAAGATATAGCACAATAGTGTAAAAAAGAGCTGTCAAATTTGGTTGCTGCATCTGCTGAGGCTGCACATCACAATGCAAACAGGAGTGAACATTTGCTATGTGAGCACCAACTTTGTTACACAATAATGTCAGTAAATCTGATACAAATCATACTGATTCCCCAGTTCAAATAGGGGAGCACTCCACAGTGCCAAAACTACTAGATACTTCAAACATTGCTGCAAGATGTAACGGTTTAAAAAAACATCATCTTTGAGTATATATAACCATGGCAGGATCCAACAAGACTGTTTGATCATTTCTTCAGATACAGTTGTAGATGCTGTATCTAATACAGCCTTAACAAAAGCAAATTATGCTCTACAGTTTACTGATCATCGACAACACAAAAGGGAAGATGGACAATGCTTATCGATGGCCAACAAAGCAGAATCACCAAAATCCAAAAATAAAAGTCACATTGCAGCAAACAATCCAGCTTTACTATCAATTTCAAACTCATTTAAAGTACTTGCCAATGACAAGATCATGAAGGAAAAGGCTTCGGAGAAAATTTGCAGCTTTGTAGTTCACAGAATACAGAGGCAAAAAATACATCTCATGTTAATGGTACCAATATGCAAATATAGTCCAAACTTCAAAGTTCTCCAACCACATTCTCTCCTCCTATGAACAACATTGTGAATGGTTATGTGAACCTTCAACATCAAGCAACAAAAAAGGTTTTCAACCAAAGTGGAGGAACTTGGTCATTAAATCGAAACTGTGGAATGACCAACGGGATTATGACGATAAGGAGAGCTGGGGTTAAGGACTCTATGGTTTTTCATCGGAAGAAGACGACCAAGATTATGATCAGGATAGTTCTGGAGAGGACAGCGATGATTCAGTCAAGAAAAAAGTTCAAGGGAAAACTGCAACTAAGAACTGTCGTGCATTTTTGCAACAAACAACAACTCCAAACAGTAGTTTAAACCATAATGCCCCAGTTTTTGTTCCAAGAAATAATGCTAATGCAGTTATTTCCATTGTAGCAACCTCAAAGTTAAACCAGAAGGAAACAGCACATAATCGTCAACTAAGCTCAACCGAAGCTTCAGTTGGAGATCGAAACGCAACTGCGCTGCCACCAATTAGCCAGAATCACGCTACAACAATAGAACCACTCTCTAATGTAGAGGACATGAAATTTTCGGATGCCTTGACGCAAACACTGCTTTCAAATCAGAAGCAACAAAGGAATGTTAATTTTCCTTCTGCAGATAGCAAGATAGAAGCAAGTTCACAGGCGGGGCAGCTCGTCACAACTGTTTTAGTAATCTCGGTTGAGGAAAGACAACTTTTGGACGCGATGGTAAATACAGATACTAATCCTATTTTGACAGGAAGCCATATATATGAAGAAGGGGAAGAAGAGGATATCTTAAAGAAATGCCGAGCAGACGCTTCAACAAATGGAGATCTGTCACCATTGCATAGTGCTAGAAAAAAGAAGTCTCGTCAAAGGGAAAGAAGTTGGGACGGCAGGGTGTTCGAAGACGTCATTATAAGGAGTCCCCCAATGCGAAATGCAAAGCAAAAACAGGTCGCTCAAATAATACTTTCGAAATCCAACCGCCTGAAGAATAAAGTATGAATTTTGAAGACTTTTTGAAAAACTATGTGGCAGAAGACAACATTTTACAAATCAAAACTTTCACAACAAAAGAGAAAAAAGGGCACCTTTACGGTTTCTTCATCTGTTTATTTTACCATCACATTAGTATTATTCTATGTAATATCATCACAGAGCATGTTATAAACTCTGTGATGATCAGTCAATTCTTAGTTCTTGCGAGTTCTTTCTTTTTACATGCTTGCTAGTCCAGGAGGCTTTTTGCCTCAATAGGATAGCTAAGGTAAGGTCTATGCGGGCTGTGTTATATGGGTAGCATTACCGGTGTAATCAGCCTTATTTTATTTCTCCTATTTGTTGTAATTTTCCTTTTCCTATTAATGTAAAACCTAACCCTTGGTGATTGCCTAGTGGACAAAAAAAAAGCCTAAGATGCAGATGGGACAATCATTCGAGGACGAATGACCCCAAGGGGGGGATAATGTAACTCCCCGTAAATTTGAATCAGTTGTGGATGAAGTAAGGGAGTACTAATGTGATGATTATTGATTTTTTATGATAATAAGCGTATGAGGCATATCATAAGTGATGGGGTCCAAGGAAAGACCTAAGTCTAAGCCAAGTTGGAAAACTACATGATAGACTAAAATTCTAAATGAGCACGCACAAGACTATACTTTGGATGAGCATATAAACATTTATATAAGGTACTATGTGTTTTAAA
The DNA here is from genome assembly GCA_034376525.1 of Nicotiana benthamiana. Lineage (NCBI taxonomy): Eukaryota > Viridiplantae > Streptophyta > Magnoliopsida > Solanales > Solanaceae > Nicotiana > Nicotiana benthamiana. Next base: position 70,375,206 of record CM067338.1, on the reverse strand, counting down.
ACCTATCAAATGAAAGATCTTTGAGTATAGTTTCTAACGCTTCAAACCATTCATCATTTGGACTCTCCTACCAGACGTTATGACCAAATTAGCAAAAAGCAGCGCAGAATTTTACACTACCATGCCGCCCCATGCGGAGCGGCTGTGTAAATTGTTATACACCTCCAAATTTAATTTCTAAACACATTTTTCATTACCATTCCACCCCATTCGTTGCCCCATGTGCCGCGGATGTGCAAATCTTCATTTTCTCTTAAATTCGACCCTATTTTGATATTAAACCTTCGGGAGTTAATTTCCACACTTCATTTGGACGGATTTTATGGTTTTTCTCCATCCTCTCAAGACCTCCAACCCCTAATATCTTCAAGTTAAGAAATACCCATTTTCTTGGTGTAAATTCCATCATTTATTCACTAGTATTGATGAAATCTATACATAAAATACTTAGATCATCAAGGGATTTCTTCAAGAACACAAATGAGGGTTTTGCAAGATTTCTTCCAGAAAGGTAATCCTACACCCTTAGACTTTTATGTATGGATTTATTAAGGGAATATGAGTATGAATAAGTATTAGAACTCTTCTTATGGTGATTGGAAACTATAAGTTCCCAATTTAATTACACAAATATTATAGAGATTCAAAGATGTTTATTTCATGGAACTTTATTGATAAAGGATGTTGTTTACCTTATGGATGATAAATAATAATATTGATTATAACCATTTGAGTCTTTAAAATTTATCCAAGAGAAAGAGAATCGATTATTGGGTGCAGGTTTATTGATGGTTTGATTCAATTGATCCATCTCCAGATGGTTATGGGAGCCAAGAGCGTGATCACTTTTGAGTAGGCGGCTAATGCGGCCCGTAGAGTTGAGATGGCTTTGTCACAGGGAGGCGGTAATGGGTCAAATAAGAGGCCCCATCATGTAGGCAGATTTAATTTTACCTCGTCTGGAGCTAGAGATTTTTATGGTACACGCCTCCTTCCGAGGCCCCTTTAGTCAGCCCTACAGGTCTCTCATGGTACTTCAGTTTGTCGTGGTTCTCAATCGCATTATTCAGACCAACAACCTTACAGTTCACAATCAGCACCTATCAGTGCACCACCACCCTGGAGTTTTTAGGGTCGTCATCGCCAGCAGCCGAGGGCTTATTTCACGTGTGGAGACACAGACATAGTATAATCCCAGAAGAGGGTAGCATCTTCAATAGTTTTATTGTTGGATTGTATTTCTAGACGAGAATGTAAATTTCCAAGTATTTCTGGACAAGCGCCCGATCGTTGGAATGGAGATCTTCCTACCAGTTTAACAAACTTTTGGAGGATGTTGGTGACCATGCCAAATTTGGAGACTTCGTGCCTCATTTCTGCAAAAAACAGAGCGTTAGGCCCTTACCCCTACCAAACTCGATCATTTAAATATCAATAATTGGCATCAGAAGCAATTAGTTCTCCAAATAAATGCACAGAACGTGGTAAAGTCCGTTTGGGTTCCATGGAAACCCGATGGACTTTGAACAAGGCTATATTAAAGAGTCATTATGCGGACAACATAACTGACTAGGCTAGACTTTTACAGCGATGCATGCATAATTAAACTGAGTAAAGTTTCTATGGGGTATTAGATTGGTACCCTTGAGTGGATAACTCATTAGGGAAAGGCACGAAACCGTCGACTACACCGTTGATCGACTGGTTTTACTGTAAATATGCCTTTGCCGGATTTAGGGGTGATAATATCGGAAGAGCGCAACCATTCATTGTAAGCGCTGCTATATTATTTTGTTTTGCACTAGTGGAATATGATATCGAATATGCAATTATAATAATTAAGCAAATTATCATGTAGTTTCATGTTCATAAAGTAATAATTATAACAGTTTCTCATAATTTACAACAATATTAAAGGGAAGTGGTAAAAGAAAGCGTTAAGAGAAATAAGGGAAAGAAACAAAAATCCAAGTTAGTTTCTGAAGTAGAAGAGGGAAATAAATACATAAAGGCACATAAAAAGATAAAGTCATTTAAGGAAGCAAAAAGTCATAAAAACATAAAGAAAATACCCAGCAGAGTCTCCATGCTATCGCGCCCTCTTCTTCTCACAAAATCAGGTTCATGACATTCTGGAGGACAACTCAAACCTTTTTTGGGAATTGGGTTTGAATTGGAGAGTCACCACCTAATGATTAAAGTGTATTAGGACACTAAGAGGATTTTTGATTTAGAAACCAGAGATTGGGTAAGGACTACAAATTATCTTGAAAGGAAGGTGTTAGGCACCCCTCAAGATCCACTAGTGTGGTTCCCGTCCATGCTACAATTGTGACTTTAAATACGAACAATAAATAGACATGAAAGGGTCTCCATAGAGGATTTTCACATAATGGTTGCAACTAGTTCAAGTTGAAAGAAAATAAAGAACAGCTGAAATTGAAATGAATTTAAAAATAAAATAAACAAATAAAAGGAAGGGTGTCCTAGGTTTATAAATAACATGGATCACTTCAATGCAATATCCGGTAATCGCTCCTCGGAATAGAGGTTACACGTGGTATTAGTGCAGTGGTCATGATATCCATATTTACTCTTTCCCACCCTGTTAAGGTATTAAAGCGCGGAATGGTTTTGTTACTTATTGAATGCTATTACCCGCCCCAATCCTATCAGTCAGGAGGCCTTTGGACTACTAGTTCTAAAGGGAAGGGGGATTAGGTTTAAAAGGACAAAATCTAAGGCGACAATCAAAACACGTAGAGCAGATATGGGGAAACACATAACATTTAAAGGCACAAACAGCCCTCCTCAACTTAAATACAGATTATTTAGCATGTCTTGCAAGTACTGATTATGGTCTAATTAAAATTGAAAGGGGAAGGTATACTGATTTATTACATATTTTGGAAAAGAAATCCGAATCAAAGTTGCCTGTTGGTTATTATTTAATGAACTCTGATTCGATTAACTCATTTACCTTATGGATTACCTAGGTGAAACCCATAGGCATGATATCTATTAATGCAGAAGAGAAGTATACTAATTTTAAAGAAGAAGGCTTGTTGGTTACAGAAAACATAAGTTCAGCAGATATCAAGCATTGCTACTACTGATTTTAGACTTATAGGCGAAATAAACGATTAATATTTGATTGATTGCTCGTATGGGCATGATTTCTAGGTGTTATTGGTTTTAAAACGTTTATGTCACACCTCATTTTCACTACACCCTCAAGGGCGTAAAGGAGTTTCTCCAATTAAAGGACAATTGAAACGGGATTTATTATTAAGATTTTAGAATCACCACTCTGGAGATTAATGGTGTCTCAAGTCACCGGTTGAATCCCGAACCGAGGTATAATATGACGCTGTTAACAGTTTGTGAACTATAAATCCGAGTAAGAAATTCAGTTAACCAGGGAGAAGGTGTTATGCAATCCTGGGTTTTGTGGTTCTATCTCTTAACTGTCATATTTTGTTTATCTGATTTCAATACATGTTTTGGCTTAAGTGCTTTTATAATTTTAAACCGCTTTTATTATTACTATTTTTAACGAGAATTGCAACATCGTGAAAACGCTTCTCGGACCACGTCACAACAATGAACTCATGGTTGTTGATACAATTTGACTTTGTTGAGACTTGGATTTGGTCACATAAGTGTGCATCCTAGTTTAAAAAAATCAACTATTAAAATAACTCTCCTAATATGATTGCCGTTTCAACTTTACGGGGGCCACAGAAAATTCGCTAATGACACACCTTGATTTCTAATTTCAGAGGGTAGTATTCAATTAAGCAAACTACGAGTGTCCATATTCGATCTTTGAGATTATTGCTAACAAACATGTGACCCACTATCAATAATCCCTTCATGACTCAATTAAAACCTTGAAATTTCCATGATCAACGAAGAAGATGCAGACAATGCTCATAGATAGTTCGAAATCAATACTAGTTCACATAACCAAACACTACACCACTCAGACTTTGAGAAATTACCGAAACAGTGAAACACTTCCTATGAGATGGCATCGTTATTTTTCTTAGGAAAACGTGCAAATATACTTTATAACAGAAAAATGAGAAAATATATAACTGTTATTTTGCAGCATTCATGAGAAAAAAGAATCTAAACTACAGCAGAAACTTTCAACCTAGCATATATACATGAGAAAGACTAACACATGAGGGCATACGATTCATTTTCCTATTAAAGAGAACAAAAATAAACCATAGCAATTGTAAGTAATTGAACAAGTTTCGGATGCCTCAAGTCAATTTCAAATCATTAACCATTCCAAACGAACCGGAGCAAAATTTGAAAGAGAATCGAACAACTGTAAAAGCTACAAAAAACAGAGTTGAAATGGTAATTCGAAATCGACAAACCTAGCCTGTTCGAAGCTCACAGCAAAGATCATGAACGGAAACTCGATAGGAACGGACTGGCCGAACTTCGCCGGAGTAACTCGAATAATGCCGACAAACTCGAACTCACCTCAACCTCGATCGAACCCTGTAGTTTTTGAAATGAAAAATAAATCAACATGACCTGAAAGAAACGAAGCAGCAGTAGCAGCAACAAAATCGAACACGAAACACAAAAATTTTTCGGACAAAGATAAAGTGAGCACTGTGAGGGATTTTTGCCCATTTGAAATTCCATGAGAAGCATTTTTGAAACTTTGTCTGACCGAACCTTGTTTCAAAGGTTGTCTTCAAATGTTTTGCTGTAAAGGATTCAAGTCAGGTATAGTTTGGAAGTGAATGAGATGATGCAGTATCAAGGTTGAGAGTCGAGTGAAGTTTCGTCCGAGACTCCGGTCCGTTGTCTTGTTATTACCTCAAAAATAAAATTTTAAAAAAACTAACTAAGCCTATCAACTACGAGTTATACGATTTCTATCTATATCTTCACACATGGTCTTGTACTTCTTGTTGACTTGTTGTCTTGTGTTTTCTTGTTGCCTTATTGTCTTGTGTTCTCCCGGTAAAATCCATTGGTATCACTTCGAATTGTAAACTGAGATGTTGTCCATTTTCTTGAAACTGCTGAACATGAATGTATTCCTCTGTTGTCCAGGCAGGCTCCTTATTTCTGAACTTGAACTTGAATGTATTCCTCTGTTTTCTAGGCGGGCTCCTAACTTCACAAAAAAAAGAACATGTTATCGGATATTAATAAGAATTTGAGAACTAAATCTTGAATTGTAAAACCTCTGTTCACCAGACGGTTCCTGACTTCAAACCTTGAAAAATGTATTCCTCTGTTCTCCAGGTGGGCTCCTGACTTCAAAACTTAAATGTGTTCCTCTGTTATCCAGGTGGGATCCTGACTTTAACAAAATAGGGAAAACAAAGAAAACTATTTTCCCCAGTTTGGAAACTGGGTACATGTTATCGGATATTAATAAGAATTTAAAAACCAAAACTTGAATTGTAATACCTGTGTTCTCCATGCGAGTTCCTCACTTCAAAACATGAAAAATATATTTATGTGTTCTCCAGGTAAGCTCCTGACTTCAACAAAATAGGCAAAACAAATAAACCTTTTTGCCCCAGTTTGAAAACTGGGTACAAGTTATTGGATGAGAATTTCAAACCTAAAACTTGAATTTTAATACCTCTGTTATCCAGGTAGGCTCCTGACTTCAAAACTTGAATGTATTCCTTTGTTCTCCAGGCGGGCTCCTGACTTCAAACTTGAATGTATGCCTCTGTTCTCTAGGTGGACTCCTAACTTCGAAATTTGAATGTATACCTCTGTTCTCCAGGCGGGCTCCAGCCTTCAACAAAATAAACAATACAAAGAAAACTTTGTGCTCCAGTTTTGAAAACTAGGTACATGTTATTAATAAAAATTGAAAACGTAAAGCTTGAATATAATACCTCTATTCTCCAGGCGGGCTCCTGACTTCAAATTTTGAAATGTATTCCTCTATTCTCATGGCGGGCTCCTGACTTCAAAACTAGACAAAGAAATCAATTGAAAACTACAATTTGAAATGTAATACCTCTATTCTTATGGCGGGCTCCTGACTGTTGAAACTTGAAATGTATGTCTATGTTCTCTAGGCGAATTCCCCACTTCTGAAATTTGAATGCATGTCTCTAATCTCCAGACAGACTCCTGACTTCAATAAAATAAACTACCAAAGAAAACTTTCTGCCCCAATTCAGAAGTCGGGTGCGTGGATGAGTGTTAAACTGAATCATATTACCGAATGTTACTAAGAATTAAAAGCTAAGTCCTATTATCCAATATAGGTCCTAACAACTCCTAACAACTATGGACATAAGATATTACTCTCACTACATCTTATTATATGCAAATGTTTTTAAACTACATCCTATTATCCATGAAGTTCCTTACAACTCCTAACCATTATGAACCTAAGGTATTACTCTCGCTACATCATGTTATCTACAAGGGTTTTTGAACTATATCCTATTATACAGGAAGGTCCTGACAACTCCTAATAATTGAAAAGCTAAGCTATTACTCTCCCTACATCATATTATCTACAAGGGTTTTGAACTACATCCTATTATCCGGGAAGGCCCTGACAACTTCTACTTGAATTTTATCCTAAACATGCAAACTTTGCAACCGACTTACATTCCCATATGCTATTCATGATTATCGTGTGTTTTAATCACAATATACTTTGCGGTCAAACCTGATTACTGCTTTTTTTCCCCTTACTGAGAGTTCTCCAGAACAACTGAGTACTGCCTCTTTTACAATCAAAGAAAATTTTGTCATTTTAAAATGGTGGTTAGTGGATGCCATTCTTGCTGAAAATCCTTCCACTACATTGCTTTGTGTTGACCGACTTTCCCTGAACTGGCTCTGAATCGCTTGACTTTCTGACCGACTCCCACAACCCCTTGACCTTTGAAAACCCGAGTGTTCTATAACAATGATGTTGTTTCACCTCTTTCCCTTTTATCAGAATCTTTACATTTCCTACGACATTTCCCAATCATTCTACTGATGAAAATTCCAGTGATTCCCTACATTCCACCTTACATCATGTTATCTTTGACATACTCCAACCATGCTGTGTTTTACAACTTCTGAAAGCTGGTAGTGATCTTTGAAATCCTTTCCCACTTGCTTTGAACATGAATGTCATTGAAACATCTTAGAAAAATAACATCCCCGAAAGAAAAATGAAATGCAATGATTTTTGAGTTAAGGATAAGAATAATCCCAAATCGGATGATTGCGAAAAAAGGAAAAGAAACTTATCTAACCAGAACCACCGGTACCAATGATCATGACATGAATTTCGAACTAGTCTACCCAATCTATCTAACTAACCAGCTCTTGGTCGCCACACTTTGTTGCCCCTGAATTTTCATCACTTTATTACTTTACCCAAACCTTAGCCTTGTTCATCATTTGGTGCCTGGAAACAGTTTTCCACCAGCAGACCTCTCTCTTCGTTCATTCCTTAACTCACTTTCGCCTCAAGGTTCCCATAAGGGTTTTCACTAAAAAGACTTACATTTTTATTTCTCTCACTTCCGCTGCCTTACGGTGCCTGTGCGAATTTTCACTAATAAGACTATCTCATTTTTATTTCTCTCGCTCCCAATGCCTTACGGTGCCCGCAAGGGTTTTGTCGAATAATACTCTCTCATTTTTGACTTTCTTTCTTGAACCGGAGTGTTGCCCCTGATGTGAATTACCTTTACCTTCTCGACTTGGCATTTCTCAAATACTTATCAAAAGGACTTTCTTTGGACTGTAATGTGGGCTTTTGGTAGGGTTAGAATGAAATGGTATAAAAGGCTCAAAACAATTCAAATAGGTCCAAATTAAAACTTTTTGGAATAAGATTTCCCACAACAACCACAACTTCTACCAGTTTCTTACTTGGGGACTTTTGGATTTTTATTTGGTATGACTGAACGTCAAAGAGGTTGCCTACGTACCCTTTCGGGATCTAGTCGAACGTAGTTCACGTCATAGAAACTACGTTGTTGTCATTTTCCTCTCTATTCTTTTGTTCTTCTTTTCCTTTCTTTTGCATTTTTCTCTTTTTCTTTTCTTTTTTCTTTTCACTTTCATTTTTCTTCTTCTTTTCTTTTCTTTCTTTTTTTTATTTTCTTTTAAGTTTTCATTTTTCCTCTTATTTTATTTCTTTTTCTTCCTTTCTTTTCTTTTACCTTGCTTATCTTTCGCACTTGCATCTGAATTATGTCATTGATTCCCAAAGAGGGGAATGAAAGATTGTAGATAAGGCTCAAAAGAGATGACAAAGGATAAAGTGTTTAGATAGCTGAACAAAATGCCTTCACTATTTCACTCTTCAAAATAATCCACATATAAACAAGTACAATCAAATACAAAAATCATACATAGTACCTCTTGACTGCATCGGAATTGACAGCCATTTCTATGCATTTTCCTTCCCCATCTGTTAGATATAGAGCCATTAGACAATACTCTGGTTACAACAAATGGCCCCTACCAGCTTGGGGTGAACTTTTCTTTTGCCTCAACCCAATGATGTAAAATACGTCTCAGCACTAACTGTCCCACTTCAAACTTTCTCGGACAAACTTTCTTGTTGTACGCTCTTTTCCATTCTTGGTTGGTACAATTGGCCATGACACTGATACGAATCTCTTTTCATTCATCAAACTCAAATATTTAAGGCGGCTGAAATCTTCATCATGTTCCAAATCATTACCACACTCAATTTCTTACTTCAGAATAAGACTGAATTTTAAGACTGGGCCGAGGATTCCTCATGCATGTCATGTTATTGACATCAGCATAAAAAGAACTATACAGAGAAGAAAAACAAACCGAAATAAAATTAAGAATGAGTAAAGAAAGAAAATTGCATTTTACTGAAAGAAAAAATAATATGGTTTTAACTTATCCAAACGGACGGAACATAGTACCTGGACTATAGACCTTGGAATAATCCAGAAGCTTAAAGAAAAACAAGACCCACTACCAAGAATTTTAGTCGTTGCCTTTTGCCCATGGTCAGACAAACTGCCCATTTGCTCTGCTTGACCCATCCTCTGCTTCAACCATGTTTACCTCAGAGAATAACCTTTTTAACCCCTTTACCATGTCTCCATCTGCACCACTCAATGACCCAAGAGCTTTTAACGACAGTGGCTTGTTGTCCAACCCTTTCACCTGAACCGCCACGTTCTCATTGGTTACCTTTTTATTCAATTGATTTAGCTTGAACGGAACATCATTACCGTCTGCGTGGGTTCTTTGGACTCTCCTACCTTATGTATCAATTCAATCATATGAGCCTCATGGTGAGCCGGCAGCAGATTCTGATTGATATTTCGTGCCTCATGGGCCTGAACCTTAATACGACGAGTGTCACTGTGCTCTTGCACAACCGTTTTCAATTTCCAGTATTTTAGAGTATTATGCCCAGGAGGCCCCGAACAATATTCACAACTCACTAACTTAACCAGATTTCTAGGAAGGGGATTTGGCACTTTTGGCTCAATTGGGTTCAACATGCCTAACTGCCTCAATTTTGTGAAAAAGACTGGTATATGACTCCCCAACGGAGTGAATGTTTTTCTGTTTTTGTACCCTACCATTTCTGAAGGCTTGATTCCTAAGGAAGCCATATCCTGGAAGATTTTTGTAACCCTTGGGGGTGGATATGCTTTTTGTGGAGGTGGGTATGTATTTTGAGGAGCCGGTGTATGCAATTGCACACGAGCTAGAGGTTGTGTATAAGTTTGAGCATGGTAAAGATAAATGTGGATATGGCGGTGGGTGGTAGTGTTGTGGAGGGCCATATGAGGTGTATGGGAAATTTGGGTGGAGGGGTCTGGGTTGGTTGTAGGGTGAAGGGCTTCTAGATCTGGAATAAGCCTCGACTTTGACAGTTGCAACCTCTTCTTTCTACTTCTTTCCCAGCACACCCCAGTGCCGCTTTGGATGGCATGGGCGGTTGCTTTAATCACTGAATAGCTCATAATTTTATCGGATTTCAATACTTCCTCGACCATAGCTCCCATCTTTGCCACTTCATTAAAAGATTTACCAATTACCATCACTATGTGACCAAAGTAAGTTGGAACCAACGCCTGCAAAAAGTAGTCCTCCATTTCACTTTCCCTCGTTGGACGATCGACTCTTGCAACCTGCTCTCTCCAGCGGAACACATACTCCCTGAAACTTTTCCCCTAGCTTATTCTCAAGTTTTATCAGTGACAAGAGATCTGGAACAATTTCTAGATTGTACTAAAAATGGAAGGCGAACGCTTGTGCCAACTCGTCCCAAGTATACTACATATTGTGGTCCTGTCGTGTATAACACTCCAAAGCAGATCCACTCAGACTCTGGCTGAAGTACGCCATCAGTAATTTATCTTTCCCACTTTCCCCTCTCATTTTTCTACAGAATCCCCTCTGGTGGTCCACCGGGTCACCAAGCCCATCATACAAATCGAATTTTGGCATTTTGAACCCTATGGATAACTGAATATCTTGGAATAGACACAAATCTTTATAGGTCATACTGACTTGCCCACCCAAGCTTTGCATGTTCCCGAAGGACTGTTCCGGGCTTTTTACTTTTTGAATCATCTCTTCCTACTCTAGGTTTTAAGCGACTTTTCAGTTTGCACCAGGATCTCAAAGTGAGGAGTGTGAGAGTATGGCTTAGGGACCTTAAAGGTAGGCTCATGAGGATAGTCCTGACTGTCGTGAGCTTGAAGCGGTAGCTCACTGGAAGATCTTTGCAGTATGGCAGGTGGAGGCGCTACAAAGACATGGGTGATTAGTGGAGGGGGGATTTATTTGGGTGGTGAAGCCTGGGAATGATATATGGTAGTGCCATAACTCTATTGGTAGAATGGGAAAGCTGTAGATAAATTCACAGTAGGAGGCTCCTGAGACTGAGCCAAAGGTGGGATGTAGGCTGGATTTATGGGATAAACTGGTGCCGGCTGATCCCTAGACAAAGCCTAATGCATTTCAGCCATTTGCCGCCTCAACTTATGTATCTCCTCCCTCATTAAATTAACATCAATCACCTCTACCTCTTTTGTCGGATCCACAATACTGGTATCAGATACCTGGTGTCATTTTCAACTTGTCTTTTGATCGGGTATTGTAATAATGGGTTGCCAAAATGCCAAACAACTAACCATCTGCCTCGACTCAACATCAACAACAACTTAGTTAATGGTTAGGGCGTTAGCAGATTTGATAACCGCACGTTGGGGAATGAATGCACCTAAGCAGTTAATGGATTCCATTATGCATTTGCTCGGCTGCTTGCGTCATCATGACTTTTATTTCTAATGGAAACATTCATTATCTTTTTTCTTTCTTTCTTTTCTTTCTTTTTCTTTCTTTTTTCTGGTTCCATTCCAGTTCTTGCATTTATTTTCTGCTTGTTCGGCTGTTTCACTCCCTCAATTTCTTATTTTCTCTTTTCTTTCTTATTTTTCCGCTCTTTTCTTTCTCTCTTTTTTCTTTTCTCCTTACTCTCTTGTTTTTCTTCTTATTTTTTTTATTTTTCATTTGGTTACGATCGAATCCTATGAAGATTTTCTACGCATCATGACCTCGCATGAATCAAACCGAGCGTATTCGTGATGATAAAAGGTAAAAAACAATAAAACCTATTTTGGAACTTTCAATTTTTCACAGTAAAAAAAACTTTGACTAAAACTATTCAAAAACTGACAAACTTAATCAAAACTAACAGACTCTGATGAAAAGACGAGATATGACTCGAAGATTAAATTACCCATATATTCTAATCATAAGAGAAAAAAACTAACAAATTCTTTCCCATATGCCAATTTTAACGAAATGACTATTTTTGCAAACGTGTGCCCTTCCCAATTTCACATGAATTTTGAGCCCGGGAGGATTATTTTGTTATACATTACAAACTTGTTCACTCTTTACGAAAATATTCTTTCGACAATTACAAGATACTCTAAGGCTATCTCGGTAAAAATTGTTAAGACACTGCCAAAGCTGGATCAAATTATTTTAACAAAAATCCAAACGGTACTCACTTGACTACTGACTATTTCTCTTATTTTTCAAATTAAATAAAGTACTTAGTTTCACGATCACGGCCTTTTAGCACCTCGAGAACGAAGATTTTGAGGTTGCGTTGGCTAACCGGTCAAAACCTTGGAAACTGACCAAAAGATGGTTGTTCTTGCAAAACCAGCCTTCCACGCCCCTTTAGTGACATTCGACTATTTCTGACAATAATGGCTTCACCTTACTTATTCATGCCAAAATTTAACACTTAGACATTTTTGGCTATTTGTGCATAGGGGAGATTGGACCCGATGAGGGTTGCCTACGTATCTCACGTCCGATAAGAATCAAACCTGCATAGTTCGGACCAATTAAACTAACTATTTTCGAAAACAAGACTCTTTTTCCTTAACAAATACAGTATTTCGAAAAACAAGGTTCTTTTTTATATTTTCTTTTTCAACAAATTATTTAAAAATAAAACTCTTTTATTTTTCCCTTTCATTGGCAAATAAACAAACTATTTAAAAAACACTTTTTGTTTTTTTTTCATTATAGAATAAAACAAACTAGAAACACTTTTCGTTTTTCTTTTTAAAATACTTTCCTTTTTCTTTCATTTTTCTTAAAAATTCGGCAGAATTTCAGCACTACATAGACATTAGTTTTTTCTAAAACAGGTAATTAAGTCTCTCCAATCTTATTACTCTCCCCTTTTTTTCAATTTTTCCAAATCCTCCAAAGCCGGTCAGCATACAAGTCCACGACAAATAAATGCATACGCAACACGTAAGATGCATCAGGATGGTCTTTTTCATTTCAGGTTACCTGACGGACCCAACCCCTGTGTTGAGTCCCCTACCGCAAATGCACGTGATGCAAATAAGCTTTCCTACTAGGGATTTGGCATGAAGTCAAGTTATTCTAGGTTCAAAACTAGGGCATGTGCTCTAGACTGTGTACCTGAGCGGACAACTCGAGTCGAGAAGGGGGCTACGTACCAAGAACCAAATGGTCATCCGGCTTAGTAACTTATCCGGCCTCTTTCTTATTTTAGGGTATGACACTAACAGAAGAGGGAGTCTCAATGATTAAGCACATCCCTGGAGGTGAGATGAGAAGGGTTTCGTCACAGTTTATATACAGTTCACATAATATCAAATCGGTAAACATTTAGCACATTAGCATGAAACATGTAGGAAAATCATATAGAACAAAATATAATAATTATTCTAAGCTTGAATTCTTAAACCCTGAACCAAAGTTCTGGGTTTGAGTCCCCAGCCGAGTCGCCAGAGCTGTCACGCCTCCTTTTTCACTACACCTGCACGGGTGTAAAGGAGTTTTTCCAATTAAAAGACAATTGGAACGGTATTTATTATTAAGATTTTAGAGTCGCCCCTTGGAAGATTAATGGTGTCCCAAGTCACCGGTTGAATCCCGAACCGAGGAAAATATGACTTCGTTAACAGTCCACAAACAAAAAATCCGAGTAAGGAATTCTGTTAACCCGAGAGAAGGTGTTAGGCATTCTCAGGTTCCGTGGTTCTAGCACGGTCGTATAACAGTCATATTTGGTTTTATCTGATTTCAATACATGTTTTGGCTTGAGTGCTTTCATAATTTTAAATTGCTTTTATTATTATTATTTTTAACAAGAATTACAACATCGTGAAAACGTGTATCGAACCGCGTCACATCAATGCACCTGTGGTTATTGACGCATTTCAACTTCGTTACAACTTCGTTGAGACTTGAATTTGGGTCACATAAATGCGCACTCGGAATTAAGAAAATCAATTATTAAAATAATGCGCCTAAAATAATTGTGCATTTCAGCTTAATGAGGACCATGCAAAGTTCGCTAATGACACACCTTAATTTCTAATTTCAGAGGGTTGTATTCAACCATACAAACTACGAATGTCCATATTCGATCTTTGAGATTATTGCTAACAAACAACATGTGACCCAATATCACTAATCCTTTCATGACTCAATTAGAACCTTGCAATTTCTATGATCAACGAAGAAGATGCAGACAATGCTCATAGATAGTTCAAAATCAATACTAGTTCACATAACCAAACATTACACCACTCAGGCATTGAGAAATTACCAAAACAGTAAAAAGCTTCCTATGAGATGGCACCGTTATTTTTCTTAGGCAAACGTCCAAATATACTTTATAACAGAAAAATGAGAAAACATATATACATGAGAAAGACTAACACATGAGGGCATACGATTCATTTTCCCTTTAAAGAGAACAAAAATAAACCATAGCAATTGTAACTAATTGAACAAGTTTCGGATGCCTCAAGTTAATTTCAAATCATCAACCATTCCAAACGCGACAGAGCAAAATTCGAAAGAGAATCGAACAACAGTAAAAGCTACAAAAAACAGAGTTGATATGGAAATTCGAAATCGACAAACCTAGCCTGTTGCGAAGCTCACAGCAAAGATCACGAACGGAAACTCGACCGGAAACGGACTGGCCAAACTTCACCAGAGTAACTCGAATCATGCCGACGAACTCGAACTCAGCTCAACCTCGATCGAAACCCCGTAGTTTTTGGAACGAAAAATAATTCAACATGACCTGAAAGAAATGAAGCAGTCCTAGCAGCGACAAAATCAAACAGAACAACAACTAGACTTCGAACATAAAACAGAGATTTGCTCAGCGTGAATGGAAGCAACGACTCTGAATCTCAATGGCAACTAGTGAACGACAATGAATACGAGACTACTTTGTATTGGAGAGGTTGGTTAGTTGAGTGAAGAAGCTGATTTTTCAAAGGGCGAGGATCTTTTAATTTGTTTTTCCTTTTGGTTTTTTTCGGCTGGTTTTGTATGGAGGAGGAGAGTATTGCTGGAGTTGTTTGGGCATTGATGGCAGTGTGATGAAGGAGGAAGAACGACTGGATTGTTTTTGGCTGTTATTTTTCAGTCTTCATGAAGAAGACAATCGCTTTTTTCCGTTGCCGTTTTTGGCATTTTTCTTTATATTCTTTCGTGGCTCTGCTGGTGTAGATGAGTGTGTATTATATACTTCCTCCGTTCCAGTTTAAGTATATCTATTTCCTTTCTAGTCACCATATCTAAATTATTTGGTAACAATTTAGCTTAAAGTTACAACTCTATCCTTAATGAGAAGCTTTTATAACCACACAAATATTTTAGGCCACATTTGAACTTGTTTAGGACAAAAAATTCCCAAAGTCTTCATTTTTTTTAAACTCTGTGTACACTCAAACAGGTTCATATAAATTGAAACGGATGGAGTAATAGTGTATAGGGTGTATGTGGGGGGATTATTTTCGGGAAGGTATTTGTAGGGGGGGCCTCATATGGGGAGATGTGTTTTGGGGAGAAATACTTTTTGGGGAAGGTTCTTCAAATTTTTTATTCTCAATTTCTTTTTATCTTCTTCTTTTTTTATTTAAAATCCTACAATTAAAAACCTAAATTGTCTAAAATAATACTAATTATGAAAATTATAATTAAAATTACTTAATCCTAAATTAAAGAGAAAAATCAACAAAAGAAAAAGGTACAAAATGAAATATTTTTTGTGATTTTTAATTTTTATGAACACATATGCTATGAGATTTATTATTTGATTTTAATATATTAGATTGCAAGAAATGCGACTAAATAAAGGAAATTTCCTAAAAAATCAATGAAAATTATTTTGATTTTTATTAAGGAGTCATTTTCATGTAGGACAAAAATCACGTGCTTACAGTTTATAATCGAAATAAAAGGGCAGAAGTCCTATAGGCATGGTATATTGAATGTTCTTTGTTATTTAAACCTATAAATATGTTTTCCTAGTGATAAACGTATATGTAGAATTTAGGAAGTCCTATTGATACGTTGTCTATATAATATGCAGCATTTGTGAATGCAAAACATATAGCCATGTTTTCTCTATAATGTAGAAATTTATAGATATGGTTTTTATATGAAATGTAGATCCTATAGACATGGTTTCTACGTAAACTGTAGATCCTATGGACATGGTTTTTACGTGAAATGTAGATCCAATAGACATGGTTTCTATATTAAATGTAAAAGTGAAAGTTGAAAGCGGGACATTTACTGCAGAAGTATAATAATTACCTATGAACATGATATCTACCCCTTTTTCCATACATGATTTACCCTCCCCTTTTTCACTAAAACCACCCATAAGTTTATTACAAGTTGTTACTGCCAAGAATGTATAAGAAACAAGTAAAAGTACATCAAAAAACTAAAAATTCCAATGAAAGAGAGTCTGATTCAGACTTGTGTATAAAGGATGAAGTAAACCAACTCTAAAGATTAAATTTTCAAAGCCCTTCTCTTATTTGGTATGTGTCAAAGTTTCCTAAGAGTCTCAAATAAACTCCGGGTAGTGCTTACACCAAAATATATTACAGAATTGAGTTATAGTGCAGTGTGGAAGGGCCAGCCCTCAAATTTCCAAGTTCAGATGGAACTCAAAGTCCCAAAGCAAGGCTCATAGGAGGAGGGCAGAACTTAGAATCTAAGAGAGAGTGTAAGTGGAGAGAGGGGATTCTGGGGGAAAGCCAAGACAGGCTAGTGGTAATACATAGAAATTGAAGTGCTGGCACACCCCAACCAGCCTATTAACCATATTGTTTGGGAGTTAGGATCCCCTATGGGATTAAATCCAGATATGAGCAACAACTTGGATGCTTCCATGTTCGGAACTTCAACTCAAACACATAGAATGGGATAAGGGTGCAGGTATACATAGTAGAAACATATGCAAAGAAATTGATATGTTGACTGACATTAAACATAGGAATTAAAGAAGACAAGAGTGTAGAAGCTGTAAAATAAACACATTGGGATGGGGCTGAAAACCAAAATAGAACATACCAGTTTCAGGAAAACAAGAAAAGAAAGCAGTAGTCTTGCGAAGCCAAAGTGCAAGCAAATTGTCAAAATTCTATGATTAGAGAACTATGATACTTGAGTAGTATAAAAGTGTTGAATTGAAAGTGTGTTGCTGAGAAAGGAGTCGTGCCCTTTTTATAGTGTAGAAGGCAAGCAAAATAAGGTAGGAGAATAATTTTAAAATCAATTGCAAAGGTTTCCCTTAAATTAAGCGATTCTGATTTCAAACGGGCAAAGTAATTAAGGAAATAGATTGATCAAATATTTTTCCAAAGCAGTACAAGGAGGGTAAATACTAAATACACAGAGATTTATTTAAGGGAAGAGTCTAGTAGCACACAGTTTGTGTAAATAAAGAAAGGAAATAAGTTAATCGCCATTAAATCATAAAATCTGAATTTTGATATTAATGAATCAAGACAGAAAAGATGAAGAAAGATTTTACTTAAAGAAGATCAGCAACAAACAATTAAACCTAAAAAGGATTCTGAATCAATCATAAGTTGGAAAACCTTTTTAGAAGAAAGAATTCATCTTACACATATAAAAACATACAACCATGCTTAAGAACGAAGAACTATCATGCTAATCAGCAGAAAAGTCTAGTATATAAAACGTTCAGAGCCATAAACAAAGAAGTTCAAACTCAGTACATAGATTCAGAATGAGTCTGAGTGAGTCAAGGTTTCCAAAATAGAACCCTCGTCCAAACAGAAGTTGAAACCTCATAAAAAAAACCAAATTCTAGGGTTTCCAACTCGAATCAGATACAGAGACGATGAGGCATGTAATTGAAACAGGCTCAGATATCTCTTTAAGAGACTTATGAGAAATCAAACAGTTACGATAACAAGTTCGAAGCAACAGAGTGAAGAAACTGATTCGAAGAATACTGAGAGTAGAAGGAGCATGTTTAGGAAAAACCTTTTAGAATGGACATAAACGGGTTCATAAGAGAAAAGGGATAGCATAGCATTTAAAAAATAGTAGAAGAATCATCTTTAAAGGAAACTCAAACAAAGATCCAATAAAAGGAAAATAAAGAACATAAAAACTCAGTAAGAAATACATACATTAAGAGAACACAAAATACCAGAAAAGTATATGTACAAGACATATAGGAGAAACATAGCATGATGTAGAAACACGGTAGAAAAACAAGGTAAAGAAGAACATGGATAGTAGCAAAAAAATATAAGAAAGTAGTAGAAGCACATGCGTGACAAATACACACAAATAAAAAGGAAAAGATAAGTTGGAGAAACATTTTGAAATTTTCATAAACCCTAACTTGGAAAGAAGTAATTTTTGAAAGAAAAATTGTGGAAAACATTTAAGAACTCTAGTAGAGCATAGATATAGAACAATTTTAAGAAAACAATGAAGATAAAACCTCGAATAGCTAGGCTTTCAGAGAAAACCTATAGCGAGAAAGGCTTGGAAAAGGTCCGACCTGAGTCGGATAAGTAAGAACCAGGCTCGAAATGTTTGGATACGCCGGAGCAAGACCGGAGAGGCCATAGAACCTTGAATAAACAAAGATCTGAAGAAACACCACCGATGTCAGACCTTGAAACTTTGAACACCAAATGTTTGGGAGCAGAGAGAGATGAGAATAGATCATCCATGTCCTAAAAGGCCTTGAATTCCAGTGAGCTTGGGGTAGAGGACAACAAAACATGATTAGTGTTTCAACAACTTTTGAGAGAGTTTGAGAGGAGAGGGATTTCAGAGGTGGATATTGGAATGAAATGATGGGATTAGGGTAGTCATTTGTGTTTAATTATGGAAGGGTAAATAGTGGTCGTTAATCTGAATGATCAACGGCCTGGAAATAAAAGTGTAGGTAGAGAATCAGGTTGGGTCATTTGAATTTTGTTAGGGGTAGAGTTTAATAGAAATTGGGATTGTCCAGAACTGGATTAATTAGGGGATCAATTTGGGCTATAATTGAAATAAAATGGGCCAGATTTTAAACAGCAAGTTTTTCCCTTTTTATTTTATAAAATATAGTAAAATGATTTTGAAAAAAAATTAAAGGTACTAAGAAAATTAATAATGTATAATTATTAATTTAAAAATATTGGAACCAATTTCATAATTATAAAATGCTATTAATTCTTAAAATAGGCTAAAATTATAATTATATGCACTTTAGCTTTTAATATGAAAAATAAATTTGTAAAAAATGTGTAAAAACAACCTTAGATATATTTTGGTATAAATATAAGAATAAAATAATTTATTCACAATAATAATAATTTTGAGAATAATTGTTGGTTTTTGTATGGCTGAAATAAGCAATAAATTAATTTAAAACAATCTTTAAAAATTAGAAAAATACTAGAACACTTGATCATTGTTATATATGCATATATATGCTATTTTGAAAGTATTTTGCATGTACAAAATATATCAGAAAAAATTGGGTATCAACATAGGGATTACCTCAATCACCCTTTGTGATACCAGAAATCCTAGTAACTTCTCAGAGCTGACTCCGAACGCGCACTTATCGGGGTAAAGATTCATGTTATGCTTCCTTAGTTTCATGACCCACCACATCATCATTCCACGTAGATGCCACTTGGAAAATATTTTTTCCATATGGAAGGGGTACATAAGTTAGGGCTAGATCTTGCTGGAATATTCTAGAAGTATGGACAATACCCCTGGGAAAGCTCTAGATATTTATGCACTTGTAGGAATGTTCTAGAAAAACGTACAGGCTTTATTTTGAAGACCCTAGAACCCTATGAAATTATTCGGAAAGTCCTTGGAACATTCTACCTACATAGAAAATTCTAGAGAATGTACTTATTCGTAAATATGGAAGGACCTGTGGAATAATTATTATTTACATACTAGCCTCTAGGTTATTAGTATAAATAGGGGGGCTTCATTTGTAATTAATCAACCAAGTAAAACAATACAGTTCTATCTAAAACAAAAGCTCCCTTTGGAAGTTCTCTTTGTTCTAACATCCCCTTAGCGATCTTGAGCGTAGTAAGGCTGACTTGTCATAATAATAACATGAGTAAGTTGTCCAAGATCGATCGTGAGCGAGTTGTGAAGTGCCACACGTGTGCTTAGTTTAAGACTAAGGACATGACAGTGTGGTATCAGAGAAAATGTTATGACTAAGGAGTGTTAGAAAAAATACAAGAGATTGTTTTAAAGAAATTTTGTAGGGAACCATCGGTGGAATTACAAAGGACTTGGTACTTGCAAAAGGGATCAATGTGAAGGCCCCGGAAAGTAGTATGGAATCACAGGGGATGCACACGAGCGGAAGATTTGCTTTGGAAGATGGACAAGCACTTTGAGATAGTCAAGGAGGATGACAAAGTTGTTAAGGTACGCAACGCTTCAATGTACTTGATTGAGGATGTTGAGCTGGGGTTGCGCCAGAAGTGTGCCAACATTGAAAGAGTGATATGCAAGATTGATTTGTGGGAACAATTCAAGAAGGAGTTGAAGAAGCAATTCCACCCAATGAATGTGGTGTACGAGGCTAGGATAAAGCTAAGGGAACTCCGATAGACGGTCACAATTCGGGAGTATGTGCGCGAGTTCACTACCTTAATGCTACAAATGTCTTCATTGTCCGAGGAAGATTCCCTCTTTTACTTTATGGATGGGTTGTAAAAGTGGGCAAATCGTAAATTCAGAAGACATCAAGTAGCCAACAGGAACGGGGCCATCAGAGTAGCCTAATCATTTATTGACTTCAAGATGGACCCTATCAAGTCCAAAGAAGGCAATGCCGACAAGGGATGAGGAAGATCATGATGAGGAAAATATGAAATGCGTAGTCAAGGTATACTAAGGTAATGGCAATGGGTTATCCCATAACGGACATGGTTCCAAGAGAAACGGCAAGGGAGGGTTCTATTTCTGCAAAGGGTCATGATCGTTGCCAACTCAACGCCACACGAATGTAGGGAGAGCAGGTCGCTACAGCTTTTACCCAAATTGTGGTTCGGGATCGAATTTATAGAGGGAGCTTGAAGTGGGGTTGTATTGTCTGTTTAGCCTAGAATTGCGTTTGTACTTGTAATTGAACTCCTAGCATTTTTGGGTTTTATTAATATTAACAACTACTATTATGAACTAAAGATTAAGTCTAAATTATGCTAAGAAAATATTGATAGGTTGTAACTAATAGGTAGAAAGGCACTAGGGTCATGGCATCACCTAGGTGGTTAACTAACATGTGGAAACTACTAAGGATAGATTGACATATTTGGGATTGCTGCTATAACTGTTGCAGAATTGTACCCACTCTCACAACTCTCGGTAGAGAGAGCGATTTTACCAAATTGACTCTCTCGAAACCAATTGGGTAGGCCAATTTGGCCAAGCAACTAGGGTTCAAGTAGTGTGTTTACTCTCTCGGTATTTAACCCTTTAATTGGGATTACCATTTATCATGGGTCAATTTTAGGGTCATAGACTCTCTTTATCAAGAATAGTTAAAACCCACTAAGCTAGAATAAATGTTTGCAATCACCAATCCTTAATTAAAGCATAAAATTAACTCAAATAACAAATAGTCAATATCAATCTATCATTAGAAAGCAACACCCATCAAATACCCACACTACAGTTGAGCCACAATCGTAGCTAAAGGGTTTAGCTAGACATAATTTAAATAGAAGAAATAAAAGAAGAAATAGACATATTAATCAATTACTAAGATAAAATTACAAGAAGCTATGGAGAAATTAATGCTCAAATGCCAAAATAGGCTAAAACTTTCACCGTCACAAGTGCAACTATGTTCCGTAAATAGAACTTAACCTAAAATAGTAAAATATTCTATTTATAATGGGCTGGAAAAACTTTATAAAATTATCGTTGTGGGGTCACTGCAGGCCACATAATTATGACTCCGGCCGCACTAGCTCTTTGACTTCAATTTATATCTTCTCTGAAGTGGCTGGCGCAGACTGCATAAAGGTGTGGCGCGGCTGCTAGGAAGCTGATGCGGACCGTGTTAGAGTGACCACGGACGCGTGGCTTGCAATTGCCAAAATCTCTCTGACTCTATTGGCGCCGCCCGCCTGACATAATGGCGCGGCAGCGCGAGCTGAATGCGGCCGCATAAATCCAACCGCGGTCGCGTGGTTAGGGTCATGATTATGCACTTCTCTGAATTTTATGTGGTCAGCAATAGGCTCCTTTTTCCACCACTTCACTTGGAATTTAATACTTGAGCATGTTTCACTCTCTTTTGAGACTATCTTTCATGTTTGGTTACTTTGTCACTCAAACCTCCAATCAAACATATCCTGTAAGCATTTTGGGACTATTTTGTAGCAAATTATACTCAAATCATAGGCAAGTAGGGGGATAAAACACGTTAAAATCATACTTATCAACTCCCCCCTAACTTAAACTTTTGTTTATTCTCAAGCAAACAAAATAAGGTCCACCCTTAAAGGAAACATCCAAGTAATTCAAGCTATCCTAAAGTAACCTCAACAAGCATCAATTTGGACTATCAATTACCCACGATACGAATGCACCATTAACACATTTAAACTTTAAAACTGTGGATCAAGTATGACACATAATCATCAAGAGTTGACACATTCCATCAAGGAACTTCTCTTAATTACATTGGTAATTGTGGAATCAAAACTCACACATCCTCGACTCTCCCTAAGCGAACCTCACCTTCTAGAGTATAGACAAAAAAACTGACGTTGATGAACTTTCACTCATCTCTCTTAAGAAGAAAGTCACGAGTCCAGATCTAAGTACCTATGCTTTCCCCTTATGTAATTATCTACTAATGTAGGTACCTTTCAACTCAAGATCATATAGGGCTTTTGTGGAGTCATTCTGAAGGCTTTAGGGTAAGGGTAGGACATGCTTCTGTTCAAGTGGGTTCAATCTTCCCTTAAGCACTTCTTTTGATTCATTTTGGCACACTTTATTGACTCTTTCAAGTATTCACTTCTTTTCAAGGGGTTAGAGTGACACATTTCCACTCTATCTTATGCAATTCAAAACGCTTCTCCTTCGTCTACTTTTTCCACACCATTTTTCACATTCATTTTTCTTGAATCCCCTTTTTGTTCTTATTCACATTTGTCTTTTTCTTTTCTTTATATTTCATTGCCTTCCTTTTCTTTTGCTTTTGTACCTTTTACCACATTGTTTCCTTTCTTGTCTCTCCGCCAAACTTAGACATTTTCCATCACTCAAGGGAAAATTTGGGTGCCAAGAGAGGGTATCACTAAGAATGGGTATAGGCTTGTAGCTTTGCTTCTTGAACGAAAAAGGTTCAAGGCTCAAAAGGGTTAACTAGGGATTATTTCATTTGTAGGCCATGAAATTGTTCAACTTAGAATATGGATCAAGGAGAGCATATAATCACTTCTCAAGTCAAATATCACCTAGGATTTTTCCTCAACAAACATTCAGGAAAGTTCTAGACCATCAGCTCGGGACTTGAACTCATAATTTTAATTCTCACCACATACACTCAAGGATTGATAAATACATCGAGTCGAGGGCCCATAATGACCTTAGTTACGATTCAAGTGCATAATTGTCCAAAACTATGACATGATGATTGTTTGGTCAACACAAGAGTCTCAAGGCCGCAACTTTCACCATCCTAAACACAATATTATGTATTTGATCATGGGATCAAAGGAAAACGTGTTAGGCCCATGTTAGGCTTTGCTTGAGGTACCTTTAACTACGAAATATCAAAATCAAAAGAAAAATAAAAACGGACTCAAACTCTTAAGAAGGTTGTCACACTGTTTATCATTGGGAAGAGCCACCCGATTCTCTCAACACTCCACCCTCTGAAATAATCCTGGCATTAAGAAGACCAAGGGCTTATTGAAAATTCCAAAACAAAATAAAAGGCTACAAGCCTATCTACAAAGCTAAAAAGAATTTTTTTCGCGAAGATAGAAAAACCAAATGAATATGTACAATGGGGGAGTAGAATATACACTGTGGGATGAATATATACATAAAGTAACTTTATATATAGAACACGAGATAATAAAAAGTACGAGAAAAGTAACTAAGATGCAAAGTTATGTACATACCAACTAGAAGATCAAATCAAAAGAACATAAAAGAGTATCTAATATATACATTCATCCAACTAGAAAAACAGTAGGGAGCACCCCCACAAATAAGAGCTGGCATTGTCCCCAATGCCAACTACCAAGATAAGCACACAATATCAAAATAAAGGATATAGAGGGCTCCCTAGGCCTGGTCCCTATGCATGAGATCCTCAGTAGTCCCCTGGTCCTCTGTATGAGCGGAAACCTCAAAATGGTTCCCAGCCTGCTGCTCTGCTGCTGGGACAGGGGCCTACTCCTTAACCGGCTGAATATCGGGTGCATCACTAGAGGATGTCTCTTGAATCTCTACACGCTCAATCACTACACCCTCAAGATTGGGCAGCTTCCTCTTTGTTTTACCATTTTCTGCAAACAAACATGTCTAACTTTGTTAGTATAAGCATAATCAGTGTATCAGGTGATTAAAATAATTGCAGAAGACCAGCAGAGAAAAAATTTCAGAAACCTTGCATTCATGCCAACGTGGACCACACAATCAGGGGTACGGCTGCATGTGAGGCACCACTGGCCACATGATCATGAACGCGAGCCGCACTGAACAATCAACAGAAACTCACCACCCTCTATGAATCTCACCAACGCGGGCTACGTGAAAATGGGGCGCGACCGCATTGGGCGAGCGCACGTCACATAAATAGGAACACGGGCACGCTGGAAACACTTTGAATTGCAGAACAAAGGCCGTGCAGACTGCACCATCCAGGGTGCAGCCGCGTCAGGGCCATGAGGACCGCGTGAACTTGACCGTGGGCCCCGATGGGTCAACCGTTAGGAACGAACTAAGGTTTTAGACATTCACCCATTTTGTTCAAGTATTTCATCCTAATTTGTCCCTACTCGATTACCCACCATAAATAATCATGCCCAATATCTAGAAGCAACAAATAAACTAACCTAAACATTAAATTTAAGCAAAAACGGTATAACAAAGAAGCTACACTACTTGGAAATAACAAAATTTGAAATTAACAACTAATTAATGATCATTGTGAGAATTTGTTACCAGAAAGATGAAGAATCAACTCTTGATGCAAGCACATAATAATGGTCTCACGGGTGAACAGTGAAATTTTTGTGCTCAGATATACAATTTGGCAAAAAGTGTAAACTGAGGTCCAAAGTCCCTATTTACAGAAAACTTGTGGGACCTTGTACTTACCCACCAACGTAGCCACATAAGACTGACCGCGGACCGCACTGGGTCTTACCCTATACCTTTGTAGAAATAAGCCCAAGCGGGCCGCACAAAAATGGATGCGGCCACGTGAGACTACCGCGGAATGCTCAATCAGAGACCAGACATGTTCATCTTATGCCAGTGCGGACCGCACAATCTCGGGCGCGGACACACTAGCATTCTTCAGAGACTGTGCATTCTTACATTTTATTTTGTAGTGCTTCAGCACAAGTCCTCCAACATCTCACAAATAATTAGCTCAAAATCCTAATCTACAAAGAAAAATCAAAGAGAAGGAAAAAGATATGGGTTGCCTCCCAAGAAGTGCTTGATCTAACGTCGCGACACCGCGCATAATACCATCAATATCACTTCAAATGTATGAGTACCACGATGTGGCTGTCATCAAATTCCCTAAATGATGCTTGACACGATGCACATTGACTCGAGAATCTTCACCATTTATGTTCTTGAGATCAATTGCACCAAATGGGGTTACACAAAAAAATTCAAATGGACCAATCCACTTAGACTTGAGCTTTCCTGGGAATAACCTCAACCAAGAGTTGAAAAGAAAAACCACATCACATACCTTGAATTCCTTTCCCCGGGCATATTTTTCGTGAAGATACTTCTCATGTCCAGTAGGCATGAAATCTAAACTCGTCAAGCTCATTGAGTTTCTCAACCCGAACATTCGCCACGACATCCATTATAAGATCAACTTCCTCAAAGCCCACATGGCCTTTGTCTCCAATTCCACTGTAAGATGACAAGCTTTCCCAAACGCCAACCGGTATGGCGACATACCAATTTGGGTCTTGCAAGTCATCCGATAGGCCTAAAGAGCATCATCTAATTTCTTCGACCAATTAGTCCTATTGGCATTGATTGTTTTGGACAATATACTCCTAATTTCTCGGCTGAAAACATCCACCTGACCACTACATTGAGGATGACAGGGGGTGGTCACTTTGTAATTTACTCCATACTTCGCAAGCAATGAATCAAAATCCTTGTTGCAAAAGTGAAATCCACCATCACTAATAATAGCACCGGGGGGCCAAACCTTGTGAAGATACACTTTTTCACAAATGTCACCACACTTTGGGCCTCATTATTGGGAAAATCTACAACTTCAACCCACTTCAAAACATAATCCACCTTTACCAAAATATAAGTGTTCCCACAAGAGCTCACAAAATGACCCATTTGATACCCGAAATGTCAAAAATGTCCACCTCTAGAATTGTATTAAGAGGCATCTCATCCGTATTAGAAATCCCACTAGCTCGTTGGCATTCATCACATCTCTTAACAAAGTCACCAACATCTTTGAACAAGGAGGGCCAATAGAATCCGCAACTAAGCATCTTAGAAGTCGTCTGCACCCCTCTATGATGGCCACCATAGGGAGAGGAATGACAAGCCTCCAAAATACTAAAATGTTCTTCTTCCGGGACACATCGACAAATCACACCATCGGTGCAAATCTTGAACAAATATGGCTCATCCCAATAAAAATCCAAACCATCCCACTTGAGCTTGTTCCTTTGGTTAGAAGAGAGATCATATGGGATTATACCAGTCACAAGATAGTTGGCGAAGTCGGCAAACCACGGCATATCATGCATTAACACTGTGAGGAGTTGTTCATCCGGAAATGCATCATTGATCTCAAGGCCATCACAAGGCCTCCCCTCTTCCTCCAAGTTGGAAAAGTGGTCCGCCACTTGATTTTCACTCCCTTTACGGTCCACGAATTTTAGATCAAATTCTTTAGGAAGTAACACCCATCTCTTCAATCTTTCCTTGGAGTCTTTCTTGGTCATCAGTTACCTAAGGGTGGCATGATCGGTATGGATAATCACTTTGTCCCACATAAGGTATGGCCGGAACTTTTCCATGGCAAACATAATAGCTAGCAATTCCTTTTCGGTGACTATATAATTTCTTTGAGCTTCATTCATAGTCTTGCTTGAGTAGTATACCGGATGGAACATCTTATTGATTCTTTGGACCAAAATTGCCCCCACTGCAACGTCACTAGCACCACACATGAGCTCGAAAGGCAAGCTCTAATTTGGTGAAGTAATGATAGAGGTTGTTGTCAACTTGAGTTTTAGAAGCTCGAAAGCCTCCATGCATTTTTCATCAGAAACGAACTTGGCCTCCTTCTCTAGCAGTTTGCACAACGGGTTAACTACCTTAGAAAAATCTTCTATGAACCTCCAGTAGAAACCCACGTGCCCAAGAAAACTCCTCACCCCTTTGACAGAAGTAGGGGGAGGTAGCCTTGAAATAACTTCGACCTTCGCTTAGTCAACTTCAATTCACCGACTTGAAATCTTGTGACCCAACACAATACCCTCTTCTACCATAAAATGGCATTTTTCCCAAATGAGAACTAGATTTGTGTCTTCACATCGGGCCAACACTCAAACATTCATTGAACGAATACCCAACCATGCTAAAATCATCCATGAAGACCTACAATATATCTTCCACCATGTGGGTAAAAATAGCCATCATACATCATTAGAAGGTCGCCGGAGCATTACACAATCTGAACGGCATCCTCAAGAATGCGAATATGCCATTAGGACATGTAAACGTTGTCTTCTCTTGGTCTTCCAGGGCAATGATAATTTGATTATGCCCCGAGTATCCATCTAAAAAGAAATAAAACGACCGGCCCGCTAAACGATCAAGCATTTGGTCAAGGAACGACAATGGGAAATTATCCTGTCTAGTCATCTTGTTAATCTTTCTGTAATCCATACAAACTCTCCATCCCGTCACCGTTCGAGTAGGAATAATCTCATTGTTGGCATTGGTCACCACAGACATCCTACCTTTATTTGGTATGCATTGCACCGAAGATGTCCAAGAACAGTCAGAGATAGGTTACAGCATACCGATGTCAAGCCACTTGATAACTTCTCTCTTAACCACTTCATGCATATCTTCATTGAGTCTCCTTTGATGTTCAAGTGAAGGCCTCGCATCCTTTTTTTCTTCTCGATGATCACAACAGTGCCTTCTCAACATTATGGACTGTATTATCTGCTGTAACAATGATATCACGTCCGTTGTATTCGTGAAAGGTGGAGAATTTGGATTGATCTCCAGTAAGATGGTTCCCACATCCTGAATCCACAATCCACTCGCTTTCAAAGTTTATTGAAGCCATGGCATTTATTGCCCAAGTCTCTGCTGCGAAGCACTTCCCCCAGTCTTCTTCCTTTTCTTTTTCTTCAGCAGCTTTCTTCGTTTGAGCCATATTGCTCTCTTTAGCTCGACAATATCTTTTTATATGCCCGACATTGCCACAACGGTAACATTTTAAAAGACTTTTACCGTTACTAGAAGACTCCCCTTCTTTCAAGAGGAGCTTGAACCACTTGCGGATTGAATGTGCATGCTATCTCTTAATTTCCCTTTATAGTTTCTCTTACTAACAACAAGAGCATTTATCTTCTTCTTTGATAGATACACCATCCATCTGTTTGGCTAGTTGCTCTTGTGACTACAGGAAATTCTCAAATTCTTCAAAAGATGGTTGTTGAACCCATCCTTGAGTCGATGTAACAAATGGAATATATTCTGGCTTTAAACCACGAATAATGATTCTTCTTATTCGTGCTTCATAGATAGCCTCATCGAGATTCAATAGAGAAATTTTCAAACACAAATTATTATCCTTTAAAAAATACTCGGTGATCGAGAGATTACCTTGAGTGGTAGTAGCTAACTTATTCTCCAAAATCTGTAGATGAGCTTCATCTTTCTTGTTGAACAACCGATCGAAGGTGCTCCATATTTCATGAGCTGATTTACACCTTATAATATGATCACATAAGTTAGAACAGAGAGATATCTTTAGGATAAATTCCACCTTAGCATTAATCTACTTCCACTTCTTACGCGTATTACTATTTTTTGGAGTGTCAGCAAGAGGACTTGTGTTACTCCCATTGACAACTTCCCACAAATCCTCACCAATAAGGTATGATTCCATACAATTTATCCATACCTTGTAGTTGGAATGGTTGAATAATTTCATTCCTAGTCCATTAGCACGACCACCTAATTCCATTTAGAGAAACCAGTTGAATAAACCACTAACCCGACCTTGAAATCCAAAAGCCGACGTATGGATCTGATACCATGTAAAGAACTACCAGAGGAAGATTATTATTTGGAGACCTTCTGCTAGCCCAAGATCTTTAGAGAATATTGGAGGATTCAATTAAAGAAGAGGAAGCTTGAAAGAGAGAAGAAATATTTTCGAAAGGATAGGAAAGAAGGCTTTCTTTATTTTGGGTTCACTACAAATGCCTAAGGCTACTCCTATTTAATATTGTCTAGGGATGATTCTAGATACAAAAATAATCTAGGGAATTCTATCACCTGCTACTAATATCTTCCTTCAATGTTCAAGACTCTAGAATATCTAGATTTTTCTTATCTTCCCATTCTAGAACATCTAGATATGTCTACTATATAACTATCAAGAATACTACACTAGGACATTCTAGAGAAATTTGTGTTTCTCCAAAAAAATAACTTTACTTTATTTTTCTCACAAATATGGCATTAAGGTTATACTCGTCCCCAAATCACAAAGGGCTTTTGCAAAGTCGGCGCTTCCGATGGTACAAGGTATAGTGAATGCTCCGGGATCCTCAAGTTTTGGATCCATGGAATGTATATTAGAACCCACTTAATGTGTCATCGTGATTGTCTCTCCATTGACCTCTTTTTGATAACCAAATCCTTCATGAACTTTGCGTACCCTGGAATTTGCTCAAGTTCCTCCACTAATATCACGTTGATAGTTAGACTCTTCATCATTTTAGTGAATTTCTTTAATTGTTTGTCACCCTTTTGTTTGGCCAACCGTTAAGGATAGGGTGGAGGTGGCCTAGGAAAGGGTTCCTTGTCTTTGGGCACCACCGGCTAAGGTAAATCAATCACGTCTTCCCTAGACAGGTTCACGGCTTCTTGTGTCTCCTCCTCAACCTCATTAATATCAATCCGCACATAATTGTTCATATTGGGTTCAAATACATCTTCAAAAGCCAAAGGCATATCATCATCTCGCAACTCATCTTCATCAACCGTAACATGATTACCTCTTGAGACATGCACATCACCACCTCTTCCACTTCGCTTTGTCACCGCCATCACATGATTGTTGTTCCCACCCTTAGGGTTTAATACCGTATCACTTGGTAGAGCACCCTTTGGGCGAGTATTTAAAAATTGAGAAATTTGGCCAAGTTGTACATCCAAGTTATGGATAGAAGTGTTGTGGGAAGCCAATTGAGCATTGGTGTCTTGGTTCTTCTTCATCATTTGCTCAAACATAACTTCAATTCTACCCAAATAATTTCCTGATGAACCAGACCTTTGACATTGAAACGACGGTGAATTGTTCAGTTGTTGATACACCGGAGGCCTTTGAAAGCCTTGCCCCCGATTACCTTGGCCACCATTGTTTTTGTAAGGCCCCGTGAAATGAGTGCTCAAATGCTAGCAGCTCACAAAGCCAAGTCTACCTACGTGGGTCTAATCCTTTTTACTATTTTGCACATAAAAAATTTGGAGTTAAGATTTTTCCACAAGAGGTCAAATCTGCGGTACAGAATGCGGTCGCAAATCAAGAATGCGGACCGTATTTCTGCCGCAGAGATTTTTAGAAATCAGTCAAATTTTGGTGTTGAAAATGCAGTCAGATCTGCGATCGCATAATTAATATGCGGACAACATAGTGACCGCATATGATCCCTGGAGAATTTCAAATGTCGGTTCTGCTGTCCATTCTGCTAGGAATACGGACCGCATATCCACCGTATTCCTAACCAGAGAAGGTCCATAACTTGGGACCCTTCTGCGGTCCATTCTGCGGACCACATGTCAGTTCTGCGATCGCAGACTTTTGTCGCAGATCGTGCTCGCCCAGTTATTTTCTAAAATTCTTTACCCAACCCCTCTTAATAAAACACCCCATCCCTCATTTTAACACATTTTTCTGAACAAAAGAAGATATAGGAAGAGAGGGTTCTTGAGAGAGAAAGCTATTTCCTCATCAATTGATCTTTCTAAACCATTGGAGCCCGGGGAATTTTGGTGCATTGTCTTCGCTTTTGATTTCACAGTAAAATCCCTAACACATTTCCCCTAAATTTTAGAACTTAAGCTTTGGGAGGGAACCTCATGCCCTAAATTCTTACGCTCTTGATAAAACCTTCATGCATGTCTTTAAAACTCTAAAATATAGTAAAAAGGAATTGTGTAGTAAATTATAAGTTCCTATTCTAAGGCCTACATATTGATCATGAACTAGATTGAACCGTCTTGATTGCTTGGTGAATTGGAGTAGAAGTTTAAAGGGGATATTCAATTCCATGTATGTATGGCTAACTGTGATCCTTGTGAAATCGCTATGTGTTGGTGTGTGAAATTGCTTGATAATTGATATTCATGTGGGGTTATGGTGAAACTCTTGTGATTTTTACTTGTGTGGTAACATCTTGTGGCAAAAGTTGAGGAACATGTAATTGAAAAGAATTCTTGAATGGTGAAACCGGAACTATTGTGGTAACAACGTATATGGTTAGTTATGGACATCCATTGTGGTAACTCAGATTGTGTACAAATTGGTGAACATGAGGAAATTGTTATTGCTAGTTGTGGAATACTTTACTCCTTCTTGTGGTTATATCTTAACAATGTGCTATAGTTGATTTCTTATAATTCGTTGTTGTGTTGTATGTTGTTTGTGGACTGAAACTGTCAGGCGAGGTCGGGTTGCGTGCCGCAACACGGTGAAATAAGGTGTGGATTGGGGCGATAAGGGTAGCCAAGATAATAAGGGCAGACAAGGTAATAAAGGTGGAAAAAGTGATCCAATATCACTATTGAAATGAACAGAAATTATGAAATGATAAATGAGAAATTGTGAAAGGAGACAACATGAGAGTTTGTAACCTGTGGGGAATTGATTGCCCCTTTGTTTGACTAATTGTATCATCTATTTGTGAAGTGCTTGATCGTTATTTCTATTGTTGTTCAGCTCTTCACTTGTATATGTATATTCTGCTTGAGTTTACTTGGGACAAAATTTGTTCACACATACCAGTACAATTCAAATGTGCTGACGTCTCTTTTTCCGGGGGCGCTACATTCGTGATATGATTGTAGGTGGATCCATGGCAGGCACTCCAGTCCACCGTCTGTAGCTCCTCCTCCTTCTCCATCGGTAGTGTTCGTAATTGGTGAGCCACTTTCCTTTCCGGGGCCCTGCTTGGCTCATGCCACCTTTGTCGTTGTATTTTGGAGTTTTGTGTTGTTATTGTAAAGGTATAGCCGGGGCCTTGTCACCGAAAAGCATTGTATTATTTTGTTCATCTTACAGGCTTCGTAAACTGGATGATGTGGGTTATGGAACTGGTGTAATATATGTGTTTGTAATGGGCACTGTAATATGTAAACCACGCTAGCTGTTAATTATAATATGTATATTTTTGTAATAGACGAGTTCTGTCTACTTTAAGTTGATCAAGTATCATTGGTTGATTAATAATGAATATTGTGGGGTAACACGTGGGAATAGGAAAAGTAACCAGGTCCTCTTGACTGGGGCTACCTGTTCAGGCTCCGGTCATGTCCCTCGATTTGGGGCGTGACAAAGTTTGTATCAGAGCAGAAGGTTTAAAGTGTACTAGGATGTCTCGGAGCCTTGCCTAGTAGAGCCCTTCTTATCGGACTGTTGACGACCACATCTATATGTTGGGGGCTACATGAGCATTTAGGAAACTATACCCTTCTCTGTCACTCCAATTCATGCGGTGAAGTAATGTTGTGTCTAACTGGTGCTTTATTTTGAATATTCAGAAATGGCACCTAAGAAGAAAGCTAGACTCGGCCTGGGGGCAATGCCACTCCCAGTGCGGCTGTGGATCATGTTCCGGCTGCCGTGGGTGAGAGTGATTCCCTAGTTTTGAATTTTCCAGCTCCATCCATTCCTGATCCAAGAAATCCTATTCCAGCAGCGGTTGAGGGTACCACTATCCCTCCTCCCGACGCTGTTGGTTTTGATGTTGCTCCAGTTTCTGATCCCGGGATCTCTGATGGGGTCCTTAGAGGAGCGATCTGTATGTTGACCCAGATAGTGTCCACCCAGGCCCAGAGATCTCATGGTGACCCTGTGTCCTTCAGTGGACAGGGAGACTCAGCCAGCTCCAGAGTTCACCAGTTTTTGCGATTGGATCCTCCACAGTTCTCAGGCACAGACCAGAGGCCGATTCGCAAGATTTCCTAGATGAATGTACCAGACCCATTGGTTGATGAAGGCTACAGAAATAGAAGGGGTATAATTGGCTTCATACAGGTTTAAGGGAGCAGCGCGTTCGCGGTTTGAGATGTGGGTGGATTCCCGTGAGGAGGGAAAATATCCGGCTAGATGGGATGAGTTTTGTAGATGTCTTTATGGACCACTTCTTTCCTGCCGAGACAATGGCAGCCCGTGCCATTGAATTTAAAGTTCTTAAGCAGGGTAGTATGAGCGTTTAGGAGTATCATATGGAGTTTGTGAGGTTGTCCAAGGACGCTCCTCAGTTAGTGTCGACTATGGAGGCTAGAGTTCAGCATTTTGTTCAGGGTCTCAGTCCATTGGTGGTTAATACGGCTGCTACAGCGGCTTTCCATCAGACATCAACTATGGGTAGATTGTGGGTTTCGTTCAGACCACTGATGCTAGGAAGTTAAAGATTTGGGGAAACAGGGAGAGTAACAGCAAGGCCCGGTCGATGGGTCACTCAGGGAGGTCAGCTCCAGGGAGGGGGTCATCAGGATCATCTCAGTCTTATGCTCAGACATCAGCCAGTGCACCGCCATCCGTGCACCGTTACCAGCAGGGTAGCCCTTCAGGGCCAGGTTCAGACAGCAGGAGGCCCCGCCAGTTCAGCCGTTCGGGGATGAGACCTAGACAGCAGGGAGGTATATGTCCTAAGTGTGGGAGATTTCATACGGAGACATGTTACTTGGATGCTCCAGTGTGTTACAATAGCGAGATGAGAGTTCACATACAGAAGGTATGCCGTGCGCCCAAGCAGCGCATGGGTAGGGGACTTGCTCAGCCGTTCAGTTCATCAGTTGCTACATCATCAGTACGCCGTCTAGCCCCAGCAGGGCATGGTGTAGACAGAGGTGGAGCTCGTGGTAGGGGTGGACCTAGTAGGTTTTATGCATTGAGTTGTCTTCAGAGTGCTGAGGCTTCCCCAGATATTATCACAGGTATACTATATGTCCCGACCATTGATTGCTATGCTCTTATTGATCCGGGGTCTTCTTTGTCCTATGTTAGTCCATTTGTTGCTTTGAGTTTTGGGATTGAACCCGAGTATCTTCTTGAGCCATTCTCTGTATCGACTCCGGTTGGTGATTTTATTACAGTCACGTAGGTCTATGGAAATTGTATGTTATTGTATGTGGTCGTGTTACCACGGCAGACCTTATCCTTCTTTGGATGCTGGATTTTGATGTAATCATAGGAATGGACTGGCTCTATTCGTGTTTTGCTAAACTTGATTGCCAGACGAGAGTCATGAAACTCCAGTTCCCTAATGAACCGTTTGTTGAATGGAAAGGAAATGGTGTTGTACCAAGGGGTAGGTTTATTTCATATCTCAAGGCTTTGAAGATGATCAGAAAGGGGTGCATCTATCATTTGGTCCGGGTGGCAGACACCAGTCAAAAAGGACCTGCCCCTGAGTCTGTGCCTGTTGTGAATGAGTTTCCTGAGGTATTTCCAGATGAGCTTCCAGGAATTCCGCCATATAGGGAGATTGACTTCGGGGTTGATGTATTTCCAGATACCCAGCCAATATATATTCCACCGTACAGAATTGCGCCAGCAGAGTTACGAGACTTGAAGGAGCAGTTGAAGGATCTATTGGAGAAGGGGTTTATCTGGCCAAGTGTGTCGCCATGGGGTGCGCCGGTTCTTTTTGTCAGAGAAAAGGATGGGTCGCTTCGGATGAGCTTCGATTATCGGCATCTTAATAAAGTTACCATAAAGAGTAAATACCCTTGGCCTCGAATGGATGATTTGTTCGACCAATTTCAAGGTGCAAGGTTCTTCTCCAAAATTGATTTACGATACGGGTACCACAAATTGAAGATCAGAGAGCATGATATTCCTAAGACCGCTTTAAAAATTTGTTATGGTCACTTTGAATTCTTGTCATGTCTTTTAGGCTAACCAACGCCCCGGCGGCTTTTATGCATCTTATGAATCGGGTCTTCAAGTCATTTTTAGACTCCTTCGTGATTGTTTTCATTGACGACATCCTCATGTATCATGCCAATCACCTCAGAGTAGTTTTGCATACTCTTCATCAACACCAATTGTATGCCATGTTTTCTAAATGTGAATTTTTGTTAGAGTCCGTCGCTTTTCTGGGTCATGTTGTTTGAAGTGAGGGGACTCAGGTGGACCCCTAAAGGAGTGCAGCGGTGAAGGATAGGCCTAGGCTCACGACCCCGACGGAGATCCGTAGCTTTTTGGGTTTAGTAGGGTATTGTCAGAGGTTCGTAGAGGGATTCTCCACCCTCGCCTCCCCATTGACTAAATTGACGTAGAAATCAGTCAAGTTCCAATGGGTCGATGCTTGTGAGAAAGGTTTTCTGGAATTGAAGTCAAGGTTAACCTCCGCACCAGTATTGGCCTTGCCAGAAGGCACAGAGGGGTTTGTGGTTTATTAGGATACCTCCAGGGTATGTTTGGGGTGTGTACTGATGCAGCACGGGAAGGTCATAGCATATGCTTCCAGGCAACTCAAGAATCACGAAAAGAATTATCCGACGCATGATTTGGAGCTTGCAGCAATAGTGTTTGCCTTGAAAATATGGAGGCATTATCTTTTTGGGGTCCATGTAGATGTGTTCTGAGACCATAAGAGCCTCCAGTGTTTGTTCAAGAAGAAGGAGTTGAATTTAACGCAGCGACGGTGGTTAGAATTGCATAAGGATTATGACATGGACATCTTGTAAAATACAGGGAAGGCAAACGTGGTGGACGACGCCCTCATTCAAAAATCCATGGGTATCTTGGCTCACTTTAGAGCGGATCGGAGGCTCCTAGCTTAGAAGGTGCACTAATTGGCCAGCCTTAGTGTTTACATATCGGCCCGAATGAGGAGGAACTTATGATGCATAATACAGTAGAATCGTCGCTCGTGGCGGAGGTTAAAGAAAAACAGTTTATTGATCGAGCAATAGCACAACTGAAAGAGGCAGTTTTGAGTGATAGAGTTTCTGTATTTTCGCTCGGCAGCAACAATATTGTGCTACGGTGCATGATAGGTTATGCGTTCCGGATGTGGATAATCTTCGGGAGACGGTAATGGTAGAGGCTCATCATTCCAGGTATTTAGTGCACCTAGGCTCTACAAAGATGTATCGCGATCTCAAGGAAATCTATTAGTAGAGTGGTATGAGGAAGAGTGTGGAGGACTTCGTCTCTAGGTGTCTGAATTGCCAGCAAGTGAAGGCCGAGTATCAGCGGCCCGATAGGTTGACTCATCTTATAGAAATACCAATGTGGAAGTGGGAAATGATCAATATGGACTTCGTGACAGGACTACCTCCCACTGAACACAAGTTCAACTCAATTTGGGTAATAGCGGATCGACTCACCAAATCAGCTCACTTTTTGCCAGTCATGTCCACTGATACTGCAGCATTATATGCTCGATTGTATATCAAGGTGATAGTAAGGCTTCATGGTACGCCGCTTTCTATTTCTCCGGATCGAGGAGCACAATTCACAGCTAATATCTGGAGGAAAGTTTAACAAGGTTTGGGTACTCAAGTGAATCTTAGCATAACTTTTCATCCGCAGACCGACGGCCAAGTAGAGCGAACAATTCAGACGTTCGAGGATATGTTGCGGGCATGTGTGATGGATATCAATGGTAATTGGGATGATCACCTGCCCCCTATAGAGTTTGCTTATTACAACAGCTTCCATGCTAGCATCCAGATGGACCTATTTGAAGCATTGTACGGAAGAGGGTGTAGGTCCCATATCGGGTGGTTCGAGGCTGGTGCAGCAGAATTGATAGGGCCATATCTCGTCCACCAGGCCATGGAGAAGGTAAGAGTTATTCAGGAGAGGATGAAGACTGCTCAGAGTCGCCAGAAATCCTATGCGGACGTGCGTCGAAGAGAATTGAAGTTTCAAGAAGGAGATTGGGTATTCCTAAGGGTATCCCTTATGAAAGGAGTCATGCGCTTTGGGAAGAAAGGGAAACGAAGTCCTAGGTATGTCGGGCCTTATAGTATTACTCAAAGGATCGGTCAAGTTGTGTACAGGTTGGAATTGCCCCCTGAAATGTCCTTAGTACACCCGGTGTTCCATGTATCCATGTTGAGGAAAGTCTTGGGTGATCCGTCTACAATTGTTTCAGTTGAAGACATCAAGGTTACCGAAGAGTTATCATATGAGGAGATTTCGGTTGCTGTCCTGGATAATCAAGTCCAAAAGTTGCGAAACAAGGAGTGTTGTGGCGAAACCAACAAGTCGAGGAAGCCACGTGGGAAGCGGAAGATGAGATGAAAATGAAATACC
The DNA here is from genome assembly GCA_034376525.1 of Nicotiana benthamiana. Classification (NCBI taxonomy): domain Eukaryota; kingdom Viridiplantae; phylum Streptophyta; class Magnoliopsida; order Solanales; family Solanaceae; genus Nicotiana; species Nicotiana benthamiana. The sequence goes on along the minus strand of CM067338.1, from coordinate 70,337,327 downwards.
CCCATCTATTTGAACAAGTTTAGAAATGATCGTACGAATATTTTCCCTAGGGGAACTAGTGTTGTGTTCCATTAGGTGTAAGAAACATCCCTTCTCTCCCCCAAGCGTCTTACTATTGTAGTCCCTCAAAGTTGTGTCGAAAATTATGTGTTGCGATTATTTGAACAATGTGCAGTCCTTCTGGGGAAATAAAAGTTTTGTACCCTCATGGTAAGTAATTAACTAATAATAGTACCAACAATTAATTATTAATTTTGCATGGATAGATAGTCCCAAAGTGTTCTAATTGTGTAATGATTAGTTTTTGCATGGATGAAGAGTGCCAAAGTGTTCTACTTGTGTGTGCAAGTGTGATAGTGCTTGGAAATATGCTTTGTGGGTTCTCTGGCAGGTGCTTATGTCCATATTACAAAGGAAACTCTGCCAAAAGTTTTCTAACAAACTTGAAAGTTAATAAATGTGCAGGAACTTGCATATCATGTTTTAAAACTCATTCGATTTCCAAGTCCTCATTCGAGTACGAATGATCTTAAGCGAGGGAGAATGTAAGGCCCTGTGAAAATGAGTGCTCAAATGCTAGCATCTCACAAAGCCAAATCTACCTACGTGGGTCGGATCCTTTTTACTATTTTTCACTTGAAAAATTCGGAGTCAAGATTTTTCCAGAAGAAGTCAAATATGCGGTCCAGAATGCGGTCGCAGATAAAGAATGCGGACCACATTTCTGCCACAGAGAGTTCCAGAGAGCAGACAAATTTTGGTGTTGAAAATGCGGTCAGATCTGCGATCGCAAAATCAATATGCCGCATAGTGACCACATATGATCCCTGAAGAATTTCAAAGGTCAGTTCCGCGGTGCATTCTGCGACCGTAGAACATGAATTCGGATCACATATCCACCGCATTCCCAACCAGAGAAGGTCCGAAACTTGGGACCCTTCTATAGTCCATTCTGCGCACCGCATGTCAGTTCTGCGATCGCAGATCGTGCTCGCCCAGTTATTTTTTAGAATTTTCAACCCGACCCCTCTTTTAATAAACACCCCATCCCTCATTTTGACATATTAACAAAAGAAGAGAGAGGAAGAGAGGGTTCTTAAGAGAGAAAACTATTTCCTATCAATTGATCTTTCTAACCATTGGAGCCCGGGGAATTTTGGTGCATTGTCTTCGCTTTTGATTTCACAGTAAAAACCCTAACACATTTCCCCTAAATTTTAGAACTTAAGCTTTGGGAGGGAACCTCATGCCCTAAATTCTTACGCTCTTGATAAAACCTTCATGCATGTCTTTAAAACTCTAAAATATAGTAAAAAGGAATTGTGTAGTAAATTATAAGTTTCTATTCTAAGGCCTACGTATTGATCATGAACTAGATTGACCCATCTTGATTGCATGGTGAATTGGAGTGGAAGTTTCAAGGGGATATTCAATTCCAGGTATATATGGCTAACTGTGATCCTTTTGAAATTGCCCTGTGTTGGTGCGTGAAATTGCTTGATAATTGATATTTATGTGGGGTTATGGTGAAACTCTTGTGATATGTACTTGTGGTAACATATTGTGGCTAAAGCTGAGGAACATGTAATTGAAATGAATTCTTGAATGGTGAAACTGGAACTATTGTGGTAACAACGTATATGGTTGGTTATGGACATCCATTGTGATAACTCAGATTGTGTACAAATTGATGAACATGAGGAAATTGTTATTGTTAGTTGTGGAAGTACTTTACTCCTTGTTGTGGTTATATCTTAACAATGTGCTATCGTTGATTTCTTGTAATTGGTTGCTGTGTTGTATGTTTTTTGTGGACTGAAATTATCCGTCGGGGTTGGGTTGCTCGCCGCAACACGGTGAAATAATGTGTGGGTTGGGGCGATAAGGGTGGCCGAGGTAATAAGGGTGGACGAGGTAATAAGGGTGGAAAAAGTGATCCAATATCACTACTGAAATGAATAGAAATTATGAAATGATAAATGTGAAATTGTAAAAGGAGACAGTGGGAGAGTTTGTAACCTGTAGGGCACTGATTGCCCCATTGTTTGACTAATTGTATCATCTTTTTGTGAAGTCCTTGATAGTTTTTTCTATATTTGTTCAGCTATTTACTTGTATATGTATCTTCGGCTTTAGTTTACTTGGGACAGAATTTGTTCAGACATACCAGTACAATTCAAGTGTACTGACGTCCCTTTTTCCGGGGGCGCTACATTCGTGTTATGATTGTAGGCGGATCCGTGGCAGGCACTCCATTCCACCGTCCGTAGCTCCTCCTCCTTCTCCATTGGCAGTGTTCGTAATTGGTGAGCCCCTTTCCTTCCGGGGCCCTGCGTGGCTCATGCCACCTTTGTTGTTGTATTTTTGTATTTTGTGTCATTATTGTAAAGGTATAGCCAGGGCCTTGTCGCCGGCAAGTACTGTATTATTTTCTTCATCTTAGAGGCTCCGTATACTGGATGATGTGGGTTATGGAACTTGTGTAATATATGTGTTTGTAGTGGCGTTGTAATACGTAAACCATGCTAGCTGTTAATGATAATATGTATATTTTTGTAAAAGAGGAGTTCTGTTTACTTTCAGTTGCATCAAGTATCATTAGTTAATTAATATTGAATATTGTGGGGTAACACGTGGGAATAGCAAAGGTAACCAGGTTCGCTTGACTGGGGCCACCCGGTCGGGCGCCGGTCATGTCCCTCGATTTGGGGCGTGTTAGTTATTCCACTCACCTTGACCATTGTTGTTGTTCCAATTATTGTTTTTGTTGCTATTTCAATTACCTTGATTACCCGATTGTTGTTCCCCCAATTTCCACAGTTGCCCCAATTTCCTTGGGATCGCCACTGTTGATTCCTTTGATTTCCTCTATTCCCCTTGTAATTATTGATGTATTGAACTTCCTCGCTTTGATCATCATAGCATTCATTTGAATAACCACCACCATCATCATAGTTAACATAATTTCCTTGAGGTTGTTGCCTTCTTTGCCTCCTTTGTATCATATTCCCTACTTCCATGGCATTGATTTGGCGCGAGTTTTGGACTTGTTGTAATATCGCCTTCGCCAATTGATTCATTTTTGTTGTGAGTTCGGCAATGGCTTGGTTGTGATCATGAAACTCCTTATGCAAATATATGACATTAAGGTCACCTTGAGGAACGTTTTCCCGGCTTTTCCATGCCCAATAAGTATCGGCCATTTCATCAAATACATCATAAGCTTCATTGTAAGAAATCTTCATAAAATTTCCTCCCACAAATTGGTTCACAATACATTTGTTGGTTGTGCTAATGACTCGATAGAACGTTTGTTGAATCATCATATCATTGTTGGACACTTTTTAATCATAGTTCTAAATCTCTCCCATATTTCCTACATGGATTACGTTGGCTCTTGTTTGGAAGCCAAAATTTCATCACGGAGCACCGCCATGTGACTTGGAGAAAAGAACTTGGAGATGAATTTGTCCACCAGTTCATCCCATGTGGTGATAGAATGATTGGGGAGCCTCTCTAATCAGTCTAACGCTTTACCCCTAAGTGAGTGCGGGAAAAGCCTCAATATCAATGCATCCTCCGAGGCATTTTTCTGCTTGCTACCCCAACATGTATCCACAAGCCCCTTCAAGTGCTTGTAGGCATTTTGGTAGTAGGCACTCGTGAAATATCCCCTCTGCTCGAGCAGGCTCAGCATAACATTTGTAATTTTAAAGCTTCTCGCCCGGATTTGGGGAGGAACAATGGCACTCGCGTACCCTTGATTAGGGAGAACTCTTGGGGCCACTATTGGTGGAGGTGGAAGAGGGTCTGGAATGTTCTCATTTACATTGGCATTTTGACCTCTCCTCGGAGCTTGAGGTAATACATCTTCTTGTTCTAGATACTAAACCTCCTTCCCGGCGACCACATTGCTAAGAGGGCATTTGCATTTAAAGCCATGTGTACTTGAGTGATTGACACAAATAAAGTTAGTAAATAAAAGGAAAGAGAAGCAAAACACAAAACTAGCTACACAGATAGTCAACACTGTAAGCTCCCCGGCAACGGTTCCAAAAAGTGATCATTGCCAACTCAACGCTACACGAATGTAGGGAGAGCAGGTTGCTACATCCTTTACTCAAATAGTGGTTTGGGATCAAATTTCCACATGGAGCTTGGAGTGGAGTCGAATTGTCTGTTTAGTCTAGAATTGCGTTTGTACTTCTAATTGTACTCCTAACATTTTTAGGTTTTCTTTGTACTAACAACTACTATAATGAACTAAATATTAAGACTAAATTATGCTAAGGAAATATTGCTAGGTTGTAACTAATAGGGAGAAAGGCACTAGGGTCGTAGCATCACCTAGGTGGTTAACTAACGGGTAGAAACTACTAAGGATAGATTGACATATTTGGGATTTCTTCTATAACCATTGCAAAATTGTACCTACTCTCACACCTCTCGGTAGAGAGAATGATTTTGCCTAATTGACTCTCTCGAGACCAATTGGGTAGGCCAATTAGACCAAGCAACTAGGGTTCAAGTAGGGTATTTACTCTCTCGAGATTTAACCCGTTAATTGGGACTACCATTTCTCATGGGTCCATCCCAATTCGTTGTTGGGTTAATTTCGGGGTCATAGACTCTCTTTTTCAAGAAGAGTCAAAACCCACTAAGCTAGAATCAATGTTTGCAACCACTAACCGTAATTAATGCATTAAATTAACCCAAATAATAAATACCCAATACCAATCTATCATAAGAAAGCAACACCTATCAATTACCCACACGCGGATTGAGCCACAACTCTAGATAATTTGTTTAGCTAGACATAATTTAAGAAGAAATACACATATTAATTACTTACTAAGATAAAACTATAAGAATCTGTGGCAAAATTAATGCTGAAATGCTAAAATAGGTTAAAACTTCCATCCTCACGAGAGCATCTCTGTTCACTAAATAAAATTAACCTAATATGGTAAAATGTTCTATATATAGCTGGCTGAAAAAACTGGACAAAATTGCACTTGCGGGGTCAGTGCGGGCTGCACAATTATGAACGTAGTCGCGCTGGCTCTTTGACTTCAATTTCTATCTTCTCTGAAGTGGCTGGCGCGGACCGCGTAAAGGTGTGGCGGGTCCGTGAGGACGTTTGACGCAGACCGCGTTAGAGTGACAGCGACCCATGGCTTGCAATTGCCCAAATGTCCAACTCTTTGACTCTCTTGGCGCGGACCGCATGACACAATGTCGCTGCCACGCAAGCTAAACGTGGGTCGCATAAATCCAACCGTGGCCGCGTGGTTAGCATTCTGATGATGCACTTCTCGAGATCACATGGTGCGGCCGCATGCATAATTGTCTTGTCCGCACTAGGCTCCTTTTTCCACCACTTCACTTGGCCTTTGATACTTGAGCAGTTTTCACTCTGTTTTGAATCGATCTTTGATATTTCATCACTTTGTCGCTCAAACTCACAATCAACCATAACTTGTAAGCATTTTGACACTTCTTTGTAACTAAAAGCATAGGCAAGTAGGGGTATAAAACACGTTATAACCCTACTTATCAGGTCACATCGGACAAGTGAATGCCAGAGTTGGGGAAGCTTGCAGCAATGATACAGAACTTTGCTCATGCACATAAGGATTACAAGAGAAACTGCCTGCATTTGAGGGATGCGCTTGGAATGTAAGCCAAAATTAAGGGAATCCAAAGCCTATTTTGATGCCATGCAAATGGAGCATGGTGGCAGCAACAAACGTTGGGGGGATATTTGAAGAGGGTGGCGAGATACCAAGTGATGGCACGCTATCAGACTCAGACGATGCACGAGGCAGAGGGGTCAAGTTTGCTAGCAAGGTTGTGACCACGTTGTTAGCTAAAGAGGGAGTGCAAGCAGAGATTTGTTGCTTGAGAAACTGCTTGACTTGGTTGATTCATGCGAAGATTCAGGCCAAGAGCAAGGAAGGACATCCGATGGGCGGAGGATCGAGACAATCATTTCTAGCCGTTGAAAGTACAAACGGGGAAAAAAGGTGATCAGTACCTTATAACATGGGAAGGCCAACCTCTTCATAGAGCATCCTGGCTAATGGCAAAAGATTTGCGGCGATGCCAAGCCGAGGCGCGTGCGTAGATGTAGATGCTTTATGCCGAGGGCGGCACAAAATTGTGTAGGTGAGAGTATCATGACCCTCCACATCATCATACCACATAGGTTCCACTTGGCACATATTTTTGCCATGTGGAAGGATTACATAAGTTAAGGACTAGATCTTGGTGGAATATTCTGAAAGTATGGTTAATATCCTTGGGAATGCTCTAGATATTTATGCACTTGTAGGAATGTTCTGGATATACATAGAGGTTTTATTAGGAAGACCCTAGAATTCTATGGAACTATTTGAAAAGTCTTTGGAAGATTCTAGCTATATAGAAGATTCTAGAGAGTGCATTATTTGTAAATATGGAATCTAACTGATCATTTTCAATCCTTATCTTAGACTCCTACCGATTGTGAATATCCGCCCAAGCCATTGCTTGGAACTCAAGCAAGCATTCCTCAATTTTCGGGAAGCATAAAAGATTTTCGGATTCAAACCCTTGGTGAATACTTCAGCCGCCCATTTATCTGAAACAGTGGGGAGCAACATCCTCTCCTTTTGGAATCGGGTGAAGAATTCCTATAGTTACTCGGACTCTCCATGTGCAATCTGAATATGTTGGCCTTTCGGGCATTAACTTTCTAGCCCTAGCAAGGGCCTTAGCAAAATAATCTACGATAATATCAAAGAAATCTATGGAATGCTTAGATAACAACGAATACCACGTCAAGGCTTCCCTCGAATGAGTCTCCCCGAATTTCTTCAGCAAAACGAATTTGATCTCGTGAGGAGCTAAATCGTTTCCCTTCACTACCATTGTATATGTGGTACTCTGTTCCTGAGATTCATCATATTTCGACACATAGCATATTTTAAACTGCTTTGGGATCAATTCTGGTGTCGCGCTTGGTTTATACGGCAACTGAGTATACTTCTTCAATCTGTCCCTTTCAGCATTGATGGTGCACCCGGGATTTTGTCCATGCGTTCGTTCACTTCCCTTATAAATCATAAGAGCTCGCTTTTGAAGGGATCAATTTCTTTGTTACGATCGGAGCTGCTCTCCCCAGCCCCATCAGAGCCAACCTCATCTCTGGGGGTGTTGTTGTTGACCCTCTGCATTTTTTGATTTGCGGGAGCAATGGGAAGAATTGGACCTCGCCTATTTGTGTTATTTGAAGCACCCGATAATGCTGCTTTATTTATGCCATAAGATTGTCATGCCGGGTGAGATGGCCCAGAATGACCTCTTGTTGCTCCTGCGGGACCCTTACTGCTTGAACAACTTGCTCATCTTCAGCACCATTGGGAGTCACCTACCAAACATGTCGCGGGTACTGCCTGTCAAGGATCAACGTAGCATCATTTCCCTCATTGCAGGTGTCGGTGATTGAATCTTTGTGCCGAGGATGGTCTCGTTGAGCCTGACGATTGTGTGTATTGTTAACACCATTATCTGCCATTTTATATTATTTTTGCTAAGAACAAGTAATCAAAACACGTTAGTAATAGAGGCGAGGGCCAACTTAATTACATGACTGTCTACGTCCCACAGTGGACGCCAGACTGTTTACCGGTAAAATAGTACAGTTGAATTTATACGTGGTCTCTAGACAAATAAATTAGTTCGATCCTGAAATAATACAGGAATTGAAGAAATACACAATGCTTTGCCTTGAAATGAACAACAGTATTAAAATCACAAAGTAGGAAGATAAAATTGTATAAAGCTTTAGATAGATTATAGTGTTAGTTTGCTAAAAAGTTCATGTCCTTTACAATGATAACATAGCTCAATTATAGTGGCTATTGAAGAATGCATAATGGTAAGCATAAATGACAAATTCTTTGTAACAAACAATGTACTAAATGCTACAAAATATTTTCTATTAAATTCTATCGGATGGTAGGTATTTGTTGCGTCTTTATAAGTGTCATTCTTTCCGGTAACGCATAAAACAATTGTTTTCGGTTTTAGTTATCCTCTAGCTTTGGCTCCACGTGTCACTCTCTTATGTAGTTACTTAGCATAACATATCTTTACCTTATACAATACTAGTGAGGGTGTGCCCGGGCATAGCCCGACCCCAACAACTATTTAATATTGTTAATAATACTATTATTTTTATATATAACTCACTTTTGTACATAAATCCGCTATGTTGATTATGCTGATGGTGATAAATTTACGCCATCAAAGGTTATTGTTGCAGGTTGGGCGTCCTTCTTGATAAATTAGAGCATATATCTCTACAATATTTTTATGTAACACAATTCACATGTTCCAAATTATAAATAATAGTGAGAGAAGTAATTTTTCTACTAATGTTATCCGGCCAAGAAACTGAATTGTGGAGTTTTGCAATAGTCTTAAAATACATAATATTTTGTAATTAAGAGAGGTGTGATATAAGTTCGATCCGTTTAGCTTGTGTAGGTAGATTTAAAAAGGTTACATGAATGATCGAAGAATGAAACTTCGTATACACGATGCAAGTTTAATATATTGAAAAAATAAGATATTCCATTTTTATAAATCACAACTACATTATTTTCTCTAGCTGGTTTGGCAATGGAAGCACTACTTTAATGCAAGTGATAGACACAAATACTTCAAGCACTTAGGTAAATTTGTACTGAAGGTATCAATATTATCAAATAGATCAAAAGGATGTAGTTAGACAAAAGATCCAAGAATGTTGAATTTTTCTTGTGATTTTTATGAAACATATTATTTTCACGCTACCAAAGTACATGCAAATAATCAAACAAACTATAATTAGCCTAATCCTTTTGATAACTAATCCTACAATGAAGTTTTTTTTTCAACTATATCACTTTTTGTGCACTTAAAGTAACATTTAGATATTAGCATATGTAAATGACATATGAGCAGCAGAATTATTAACTAAAAGTCTATATAGAATGAGCACATCTCGAAAAGATTTTATGTGGAGATGAGGAACCATAAGTAGTTATGAGCTATAGGTAACATCAATAAAAAAAAAGTTACTTTGCTTTCCATCTCAACAACAGTACGTAAGCCCAAATACTCTAATTGTAAGCCGTGCTAATACGGGTTCAACATTTGGAGGCTCTTTAGTTCAATTCAATTCTAAAATCACTAATGCAATATTTCTTTTTCAAGACTATTATCAATACATTGAAAATCGCCCCAAGTTCTTAAAAAATTAGGTGTCATTAAAAATAACTATTATGATAAAAGTTGCAATCAACTAAGTTATTTTTTGGTCGAAATTAGAACTTTTATTCCAACTTTTCCGAAAATATACACTATCTGCTCACTATAAACTTTGGAGCAGATCTCAAAAAAAAGAAAACCATTTACATTACCTATAACATATAAAGAAAGCATATCACTATCCTATAAACAACTAGGGTAGTTATTTAACTTTTCCATCAGTGGATTCCATTTCTGTTTATTGTGTCCGGTAATGTAAATTTAGACAACTATCTCTTTTGCTCTGTCTTGTACTCAGTGACGGATCTACTTATATAATTTGGGTGCTCGAGCACCCATTAACCTCGACGCAGAGTATGTATAGTTATATAAAAAATTTGAAAAAACGTATAAAAATTTACAAAAGCACCCATTAATTTTATGTACAAAAAAAATTCAGCACCCACAAACTTGAACTCCTAGATCCGCCACTGCTTGTACTGTTCTCTTGATTTTTTGAAATCTTCTACTATTTTTTTCCATCCATATATTGTACAACATAGCAGCAATTAAACTAAGTTTACAATGAAGGTGCATACTTCTTGAATACGAAAATTCGATAATGTTTATTTTAATTGTGGTGATTTTTTATAATTACTCCCTCTGGTCCGTAATTTTTTTAATTTTTTCTTGTGGTCCAAAATAAGTAATTTTTTTAGATTTTAAGAATGAATTAATTATTTTTTTTCTTATTTTGCCCTTGGAGTAAATAACATTGGAGTATGTGTTAAGAGTGTTTATGTAAAGAGATAGCAAAGGTTAATATGGTCAATTTTATTGTTAGTTAATGTTTAAAATGCAATTTCTTAGTATATGTGAAAACGACTAAAAAAAATCACATATTTTGAACCCGAATGAGTAGTTTTTATCATTTTTTTTTTTGTTAGAATTGTAATGGATGTGGGGTTCTGCAATATATTTTAGCATACACAATATATAATTCTAGTAAGTGTTTGGCTTTTCTTATCATGTTTATCGTAAGGAAAAGTTAATATATTTTCGTGCTTTAACGTAATTTTAGATAATAATATCTAAGATTGAAATTCTAAATACTTGACTACTAAAATAGTGATAAGAGTTTTAGTGGTACAGTCTTCTTTTATGTTGTTTCTTTGTTATTTTAAAAACTAATTCGATTATTTATACTGTTGTGTACTTGAGTTGTTATTGAATTGTGCAGTATATGACGTACAAAATTATGGATACTCTGCCTAGATAACCATATAAAAGTCACTACTGTTTTGATGATATTTTCATGTTCTTGGTCTTTCGCTTTGAATTTATGTTAATCATTAAAAATCGGTTTAACATTAAAGTCTTCCCGAAAAAATAAATTTACCACTTGTTCTTTAAATTGAATTTTACCAATACAAATGGTAGTCTTAGAATATTTTTAAAATGGATCAGACCCCAAAGCTCTTAACTGAGTTTTAAAAGACTTAAAATGCTCTCTAAATTACATTTCAACCATAATATAAGAATTATTATTATTCACTAAGTTAAAAAAATTATGGAGCCCATATTAGACGATATATACAGTAGAAAATGGGGTATAATTTATTTTTTTTGGTGCTCACATGATACGATGGGACCTAATAGGAAACATTAGAAATGTTATCTTCATCCCTTTAGACCAAAAGGTGAAAATCCTCATAACTTGTACTCAACTTACGTGGCTTAGTAAAAAATAAATGACTAAGCAGATCTATATGCAGTCAAAGTAAAGCTGATTATTCGGCTTTTGCAAAACTGCTCAACTGTACCCTTTATTTACTTATTCTGAAAGATGGCAATTGTAGTAATAATGAGTTAATTTATGGGCAAACAATAATCCTTCAAGCTCCTCAACTGCCTCTTATTTATAGTAGGAATTATCAAGGTTTCTTTCTTATAATAATCAGAAAAATTACATAATTTTTTTCCAAGTAAAACCGAAAGTCTTTAGGAAAAAACAAAGGAGAAATATTCTCTAAGATACTTAGGAAAAATGTCTCTATTTCTTTTTTGTTATACATCTCTATAATGATGAGAGGCTAAAGCGGAAAACAAAATATAAAAATAAATAAAAAACTAAAAATGAGGAATTAAAAGAGGAAAAGTAAAAGTTGGAGGGAAATAGATTAACAAAGACCTATATGAAAACTTCGTTTTTTTAGTAATTCATGCCGAGGCCGCGCCACCCAAAGAGAGCTAAGAGCTCGGAGCCTATGGAAATATTCAGCAATTGCCAAAAAGCACCTTGCCGCTTGACGAGTTGTCAAAATTTGATGCAATCGATGAATTATTTGGTGCCTCAAACTATCAGCCTGTAAGTGAAAATAATTATTAATAATAATTTCTTTTCATTCGTCAATAACTTGTACTTATTTCATTGCATATTATATGACGTAGTTTCGAGTATAATTGGTCAACCTAGTTAGATATTTGATGCAAGTTCAAAGAAGAACTTTTCCAATTTATAAAATAAATTTATATATTTAAAAACTACGTAAAAAATTATTATGAGCCATAATATTTATCATTAAATATTATAAAAATATTTACCAAAAGAAATGGTAAAAGAAATTTGGTTCTCCAAATAATAAATATATCACATAAAATGAAACAAAGGGAGTGGTACATACATAAATTATTAAGAAGTTAATTCATGTTTGACTTGTTTGATTTATATTCTTTTATTTTAGATTCTTAAATCGCCATCAGTGATTTAAAAAAAGGTATATAGCACACGAGTATAACAATTGTTATTGTGGTAGCTGGTGATTTAATGGTTGACTTGACTTGAGAGTATTGAGTTATTTATATTCTTTTCTTTTTTTCCTTTCCTTTCCTGTTTAGTTATAGTTAGTGGTAGTCAGTTACAGTTGTTAGAGGTTAGAGTGCCAGTTGTGCACTTACAATAATTATATATATACACTCTGTATAGCATCAATAACACATTGAGCTTCATTTTACAAGTTTCCCTCGTCCCTTCTTCTTCATTCTTCCACATTAGTCTAGAAGCTTCTGCTTCTGCCATGGCAGACTGAATCGAGCTTTAGTGCTCCAGCTTTTAGCTCCAATCTTCACATGGTATAAGAGCGAGGCTGATCTCGTGGATAGATCTGGTTTCTCTATCCTATTTTCATCTATTTTTTCGATTTGATTTCACTGATTTTAGATCTGGACTAAATTTCTCTTTTGTTTCGTTCAAACTGTCGAGCTATTCTAATGACTGAAAATTGAAAGTCCTTGAATTTTCTTTCTCGAATTGTTTTGTTATGGCTGTAACTAATCAAGGTGATTCGATCGGTGTCGAAACTGCTACAAATGTTGCTCCGGTGGGTGCAGGGATTGATCCTAGTGATCCTCTGTACCTTCATCCATCTGATAACCCAGGAGCTATGCTGGTTTCAACTGCATTTGATGGAATAGGTTATAGATATTTGAGAATAAGTGTATTGAAGGGATTATCTGTGAAGAATAAGCTAGGGTTTATAAGCGGAGAGTGCAAACAACCTGATACTTCGTCACTACGATTTCGACAGTGGGAACGATGTAATAATATGGTAACATCCTGGATTTTGAACTCATTTTGTAAGAAAATTGCAGATAGTGTGGAATATGCTAGTGATTCTATTGAACTTTGGAAAAAATTAGAGGATCGATATGAACAGAAATAATGGAGCTAGGCTGTATCAAATTCAGAAAGAAATCAATGATCTCTCTCAAGGTACCCTCTACATCACTACTTATTACACTAAGTTGAAGAAACTCTGGGAAGAACTTGCTACTTTGAGTAAAAGGAATCAATGTAATTGTGGAGCAAAAGAAATCATATATAAGGCTGAGCAGGATAGGAGGTTAATACAATTTCTTATGGGATTAAATGAGATATACACTGTGGTTCGAGGGAGTATACTTATGATGAATTCATTGCCCAATTTAGCACAAGCTTTTTCACTCTTAGTTCAAGATGAGAAACAAAGAGAGATCAAGCCAAATAATCACTTTATGGTTGACTCAACATCACTGAATGTGAACACTTCTGGTCAGAATTCTTTTAAGAAAAATTTTCAAATAGATAACAATAATCGTGGTATCTCTAGAGGTAGAATCATATGTGACTACTGCAAAATGCCAGGACATAGCAAGGTGAGGTGTTACAAGTTACATGGCTACCCGCAGGACTACTCTACTAAGAGTTTACCTCCAAGCAATCTTTCAACAACCGGAATTATGAACAAGGCCAAGGTCCTAAATATAACAACAAAGGGAAGAGATTAGTTGCAAATGTGCAGGGAATTGCATATGAGTTTATTGCTAATGAAGAATCTGAGAATAAGACACAAGATAATAACAAAAATATGAGTCTCACTCAGGAACAGTATGGACAATTGGTGAGCATGCTTCAACAGTTTCATGAGAGGAATGGAGATGCAGGGAAGACATCAGGAAGTTCTCATTCATCTAACGTCAATGCTGCCAACTTTGCAGGTATGATAGTGCACCTCCTCCATTGAGTTTGGTGAACTTGCTAGCAAACGTTTTGAGTCCAAAACTGACACATGGATATTGGATTCGGGGGTTTCCAATCATATGACTTTTAATAAGTCCTTATTGTCCAACATTCAGTTGTTACCCTATCTTCTTCTAGTAGTTTTACCCAATGGGTATAAAGTCAAAGTATCTAAAATTGGTGATGTTGTTCTTACATCAAAAATAGTGTTGCAAAAAGTCCTCCTTGTTCCTTCTTTTAAGTTTAATCTGTTGTCTGTCTATTGGTTAACCAAACATCTCAGGGGAATGGCATCTTTCACTGATAATACTTATCTGCTGCAGGCCCCTTCAGTGAAGAGGCCTCTGCAGATTGATAAAGTGAGGAATGGCTTGTACCTGCTTTGCTCCAAGTGTCTGAGTGACAACAACCATTCTGTGACTTTTATCCATTCATGTGATGTAAACAGTTCTTTCTTGGATGATTTTCATAGTTATCTGCCTTCATTTGTAGATAAGTCATCTGTGAATCAAGTGCAAAACATTCCTACTTCGTGTACTACTACTTTGGATAATGATCTATCTAAATTTGCATCATGTTTTTCCAATAATGTTGATATATTATGGCACAATAGACTTGGGCATGTGCCATTTGCAAAGATGAGACACATTTCTAACATCCTTGCTGCTTTTTCCCCAAAACAACCTCTCTTATGTACAATTTGTCCCATGGCTAGACAAACAAGACTTCCCTTTCCTCAGAAAACCAGTACTTCTTCCAATAATTTTGAACTGCTCCATGTGGATCTATGGGGACCTTACCATGAACATACCCATGATAAATACAAATATTTTCTTACCATAGTAGATGATTTTAGCAGAACTACTTGGACTCAGCTCTTAACTTGCAAGAGCAATGCCTTACAAGCAATTAAAGCTTTCATATCTCTTGTTGAAAATCAATTCAAAATCACAGTTCAAAACATCAGGTCTGACAATGGGTTAGAATTCAATAACCAAAAAACCAATGCTTTCTTCCAGTTAAAGGGAATTGTACACCAAAGAACCTGTCCTACACACCACCACAAAATAGAGTGGTGGAAAGAAAACATACATATCTTCTTGAAACAGCCAGAGCCCTACTTTTTCAGTACAAATTACCTCTAAAATACTGGGGGTAATGTGTTTTGACAGCAACCCATATTGTGAATAGATTACTCACTATATATCTTCAAAACAAGTCTCCATTTGAAATATTATATGGAAAACAGTCAGATTACACACAGTTGAAAAGTTTTGGTTTCCTATGTTTCCCTACAACACCCAAAGTCCACCGAAATAAGTTTGAACCAAGATCTATTCCACATGTTTTTCTGGGATACCCTTTTGGTGTCAAAGTTTATAAGGTTCTAAACCTAGCAACCAGGAAAATACACATCACCAGATATGTTGTGTTTCGTGAGTTCATCTTCCCATTTGACATTTATTCCAAGTCTGAGTCACTCCCCACATACTTTGATATTCCTTCTTCTGTTGAACATGTTAACCGCAATGTTGTCACTGGAATTCCTATTAATGGTTCCTCTTCTGATGCCTTACATATAGATCCATGTAGTTCAAGTGATCCAATGTCCACTCCACCTTCTCCACTTTCTTATCCTTCTAACTCTCCAATTTCAACTTCTCTTCTTGAAACACCTATGCCATCCTCATTATATCAGCCACCTTCACCCATTGTTTCTTCACCAGTACATCATCCTCCCACTCTCTTAAGGAGGTCACAAAGGGAACACCAAACTCCAGTCCGCCTAAAAGACTATTTTCACAAAATAACTAACACAAATGAAAACTCATTTTCTCTCCACTCTTTGTTTTCTAAATGTCATCACATAGCCAATGAATCAATGAATCCTAGTAGTAAGTGTTTGATGAATAATTTTTGCACTGTTAGTGAACCATCTTCCTTTGAGGAAGTTGTTGTCAGTCCTGCTTGGCAGGCAGCTATGATTCAAGAGTTTTAGGCTCTTTATACCAACAACACATGGCATCTAGTCCCTCTTCCTCCTGTAAAAAGGCAATAGGTTGTATATGGGTGTGTAAAATAAAGCATAGGTATGATGGCACAATAAAAATGTACAAGGCCAGACTTGTTGTGAAAGGCTACACTCAGCAAAAAGGTGTGGATGTCATAGAGACATTCTCTCATGTAGTGAAGATGACCACAGTGAGAACCTTAATTGCAGTAGCAGTAAAGCATGGTTGGACAATTTTTCAAGTAGATGTTAACAATGCCTTTCTCCATGAGGACCTATGTGAAGATGTGTATATGCAGATTCCACTAGGTCTTATGGTGGAAGATAAGTCATTGGTCTGCAAGCTGAACAAGTCCTTGTATGGACTCAAACAAGCCAGCAGGCAGTGGTATGAAAAGCTAACTGAAGCTTTGTACTCTAAAGGTTTCAACCATTCACTAAATGACTATTCACTGTTCTATAAACAAGATGGAGGCCTAATAGTCTATGTTGCAGTTTATGTGAATGATATTTTGTTTACAGGAACATACATGAGGGAAATACTGTAGTTGAAAGCCTTTCTTCATGACACGTTCAAAATAAAGGACCTTGGCACCCTGCATTATTTTTTGTGCTTGGAGGTGTTATACAAAATCGATGGTGTGATTATTTCCCAAAGGAAATTTGTTCTGGATCTATTGAAAGAATACAACAGCTTAGAATATGATACTTTCAGTTCACCTCTTGATCCCAATGAAAAACTCAAAGCCAAAGAGCGCAAGCCTCTAGATAATGCAACATTCCACAGAAAGCTTATAGGGAAGATGAATTTTCTTTCCAATACTAGACTGGATATAGCTTTTGGGGTTCAAGATCTGCGCCAGTTCATGCAGGATCCTAGGTAGCCTCATCTAAAAGCTGCCTATCATCTACTGAGATATCTTAAGGGGGATCTTACTCTGGGTATCCTCATGTCCAAGTCTGATGACTGGACTGTTAGAGGTTTTTGTGATTCAAAATTAGGCTTCATGGCCAGATACAAGGAGGTCTGTAAGTGGGTACATTGTTTTATTGGGAAATAGTCCTCTTAGCTGAAAATCTAAGAAGCAAGAGGTTGTTTCCTTATCTTCTGCAGGCAGAGTATAGGTCCCTTAGAAAATTAGTTGGAGAGTTAGTCTGGTTGAGCAGACGTTTGGCTGAATTGAATGTTCCTTCTATACACCCCATTCAAACATTTTGTGATAGCTTGTCAGCCTTACATATAGCAAGTAATCCTGTGTTCCGTGAGCGTACCAAACACGTCGAGGTTGATTGTCATTTAGTGAGGAAGCAGTTGTAAGAAGGCCTCATTTCACTTCATCACATTACAACTGATCAACAACTTGGAAACATCCTTACTAAGGCTTTAACGGGAATTAAACACTCAGGTGTATTAGCCAAGTTGGCAGTGACACCACCGCCAACTTGAGTGGGTATTGAAATATTCATATTCTTTTCTTATATTCTTTTCTTTCTTTTCCTTTCCTTTCCAGTTGTTAGTTATAGTAAGTGGTAGTTAGTTACAGCTGTTAGAGGTTAGAGTGCCAGCTGTGCACTTACAGTAATTGTATATATACACTCTGTATAACATCAATAACACATTGAGCTTCATTTTATAAGTTTCCCTCGTCTCCCTTCTTCTTCATTCTTCAACATTAGTCTAGAAGCTTCTGCTTCTGCCATGGCAGAATGAATCAAGCTCTAGTGCTCCAGCTTTTAGCTCCAATCTTCACAGAGAGCACGCTCGTAAAGTTTTGTGTCAAAGTGGAACAAAAGAACTCATTATATTTTTAAATATTATGGGTTTATATCTTTTTTTTACATATTTAATGAATTTTTACACACAAATTTAGCTTGTGATATTATATATATATATATATATATATATATATATATATATATATGATAGATTTTTAATATATAGAGACTTTGGGGTGAATGCTTTCATATTTATTGAATGATACTTTAATATATTTAAATCAAAGAATAGGATACATTTCAATTTTATTTTTAATTTTACATAAATAAAAATAAAAAATTTAATTAATTTTTCAAATAATTATTTGAAACTTTATCAAGTTAAATAGTATTAGTTATTTAAAAAGAATTTTTATGCCCTTATTTATAATTTGATACTTGAAAATATTTTTGAAAAGTTTGGCAAATACAAAATCTCCTCAAAGGTACTTATCAAATTGATTAGCCAAGCACAAATTGCTTTTTTCAAAAATACTTTTTTTTAAAAAGTACTTTTCAAAATAAGTAAATTTAGAACTGTTAAAAATTAAAAAATATTTTCGTTCAAACATATTTTTTTTAATAAGCAATTTTAGAGAATAGCAGTTGATGTTTGGCCATTATTACTTGTGTTTAATCAATATTTTCAAAAAGTACTTTATGTTTTAAATTATGAGAAAAAGTAGTATTAAGGTTTAGTTTATAACTAGTATTATTTGAAAGAGAAAAATAAATTTATATATTTACTACAAATAAAATTTAATTAATTTTTTATTTTTATTTAAATAAAATATGAAATAAAATTTATTTTTATTTAATTAAAGTATCTCTATTCAAAGAAGAACAGGATGCGAAGAAGAAAAGAAACGACAGAAGAAATTTTATTTATTTATTTATATATACTAGAAAGACTATTTCAAAGAGGATAGGAGAGGCAAAATAAAAATATGGTAAAATGTAAAAGAAAAGAAAGGGATGGCACATATAAATAAAAAGGAAAACTAAGATTAAATTAATTAGGTATAATTTTACAAAATATAAATTTATGATACGGATAATTTGTCTTAAAAAAAATAACATTATAGCTTTGCTAGCTTCAAGCACTTCTCCAGTTTAGTCAAACACCTCAAATTTTATTAAAATAATTTCTTTTTAGGAAAAAGTGCCTTGGTTAAAGAGGCTGTTAATCTAAAATCTTAACTGTGTGCGTACATATAATACAAAGAGATTTAGTTTAGCGTTAGATTCTTCTCAAGATATAAAAGATGACCTCGAATAAAACACCCTTTTGTGAGTATACTATTAGAGGTTTCAACATATTAAGGCTGACAATATAAATATTATCCGTGTAATATAATTTAATTTAATTTGTTCCAGAAGATTGTATATCTTATTGACACTACCAATATTTAGAAATTAATTAAATTTATTAAAAGTAAGTTGTGACATACCTGTCTTAAAACATTCAAGAGTGGAAAGTTTGTCGGTGGCAAGGGCCATTTGGCCCATGTAGTTGGCCGTATTTTGAGGGAAATTAGCCAATGCATCTGAGACAATAATTGTTTCTGAAAGAGACTGATTCAGAGCTTCCAGCCTTTGTGAAAGGGCATCCTCAGCTTCTTGTGTTGATTGTTGTAACCCACAAATCCCCGAAAATTGTTCTTCTGTTAATGGCTCAATTTGCCTCTGGATAATCTAATCATGAGTCATTAATTAGACACAACAAACCAAGGTTAATCAGCTTATCCCAGACATATATACACATACATGCATAAAACTCCCAAATATACACCTAATATTCACCTATATACGAGTGTTAGATGGTAAACTCTTTTTTTTTACGTACTTTAATGAGGTCGGATGGACGGAAATCTCCGATCCAAATGAAACAGCGCTCTGCCGGAGTTTTCCACATGCCGGAAACAAGATGAAAGACGTCGGATTTTGCAAGCATGCTCTTAAGGTTCATGATGTCGTCGTAATGTGTCACGCAATTGGCGACGTACATCCCACGTTCGTTCTCCGGCAAATGCTCCTGCACTAATGCACTACGTAGCTCGCACATGAGACGATGCTGTTCCTCCAGCCACCTTCCGTACTCCATATCAAAAACTGCTGCATCTAAATTAACATGAATACTACACTCTCATAGGTTATATCTTAATCAGAACAATAATAAACCGTAAAGCTACAGATTATATGTCACATGAGAGAATTTTATACGGTTGAAACGGGGGTAACGTTTACCCCAATTTCCCAATGAGTCAAACATAGCAAGGATTTGATTACACGGGATTGAATCGAAGATGAGAACTTCTTGTACTAAGGTCCGAACAAAATGCTCGCCATCGGACTTGATAAAACGACGCACCCTGACCCGGAATGGGTTCTGAGACTTCGGGAAGCGCATGAACGGTTGCACACGATTAATGGAGGCCTGTCACTACTAGAATTCAGTCAAAAAGCGAACAAAAAATGGCAACCTAACTTTGTCTGTCAAAAAAAGCGACCAAAGTTGGTCGCCAAACTTACGAAAATAATAATAAAACATTTGAAATACAGTAGCGACCATAATTGGTCGCTATTTGGACGGACATTTAGTCAAACTGTTGACTGGACTAGTCACACTAGCTTGGTCAAGGATATTCTGAGGTTAGCGACCAATATTGGTCGCAAAAGTGGGACCCACATAATTTTTTAATAATTTTATTATTATTTTATAAGACTTATAAAATACAAATATATATAATTTAAAACTTGCGACCAAAGTTGGTCGCTAACTGAAGGATAAGAAGTTAGCGACCAAGTTTCGTCACTAAAGTGGGACCCAGTTATAATATTTTAATAAATATATATTTATTTTAAAAAATTATGAAATATAAATAAATATAATTCAAAATTTAGCGACCAAAGTTGGTCGCTTAAGGAAATAGAGAACAACGTTGGTCGCCACTATGGGACCCAGTTCTAACGTTTAATAATTTTTTATTTTATTTTGTAAATATTATATAAAATATAAATAAATGTGATTAAATTTTAATGACAAAATCTGGTCTCTAAATTAAGTTCATGTACAGTTAGTGACCAACATTGGTCGCTAAATTAAATTAATTTAAAGTTAGTGACCAAAGTTGGTCTCTATATGGTCAAAATTAAAAATCACTTTTGTATTTACTATGTAAATAATATAAATGTAAGTAGTTAATACTTTTGTAATACAAGGGAGGAATAGTACTACGAAGTGGGCATGTATGTCTATATATATAATATAAGTACCTACGCTATACTATGCACTAAGTATAAGTGTATATGAGATAATACTGTATCGAATACAGCTAATATATATAATATATGTACTTACGCTATACTATGCATTAAGTATAAGTGTGTATGAGGTAATACCGTATCGAATACAGCTTATATATATATATATATATAGATATATATATATATATATATATATATATATATATATATATATATATATATATATATATATATATATATATATATATATATATATATATATATATATATATATATATATATATATATATATTGTACATACGCTATACTATGCACTAAGTATAAGTGTATATGAGGTAATATCATATCGAATACATATATATATATGTATGCACAGTATATGTACTTACGCTATACTATGCACTAAGTATAAGTTCATATATATATATATATATATATATATATATATGTATACTTATGCTATACGGTATACTTACGCTATATATATATATATATATATATATATATATATATATATATATATATATAGTATATGTATTTACGCTAGACTGGACTTACAAGAATATTGCAGGCGGCCTGAATTATACTTGCAGACAGCAAACAATGGTATGTTATTCAAGCCCAATGCAAGTTTACACATTCACTTTGGAGGAAAGGCGGCAGATTTGTGATTGGGTAACGAAATTGAAGATGCCTGAAGGTTATGCGTCGAATTTTGAGAAAAAAGTTGATATCGAGGTAGGGAAGTTGATCAATTTGAAAAGTCATGACTGTCATGTTTTCATGGAGACCCTAGTGCCTATTGCATTCTCTGGTTTGCCTGAAAGAATCTGGAAAGCCATCCGTGAGATTAGTTTATTTTTCAAAGATTGTGTTCTTCCACATTAAGGGAAGAAAACCTACGCCGGATGGATCAGAACATTCGTGTAACTTCGGGTAAGATGGAAAAGATATTTCCATTTGGGTTTTTTGATGTGATGGAACACCTTCCAATCCGCCTTGTACACGAGGCACGACTTGTAGGGCCTGTTCAATGCATATGGATGTATCCCTTTGAGAGGTAATACTATAATCCATATATAATTTCCTGTTTTATTTGAATGTTCTAGGCTAACCCGAAATTATACAGGACTAATGGCAAATGCAAACAATTTGTTAAGCAAAGGAATATAATTGAAGGATCTATATGCGAAGCTTATCCTGCAAAGGAAACTTCTCATTTTTGTTCTTATTATTTTGAGAGCAATGTGTCATGTGCTCGGAATAGACCCAACAGGCACACGGTCGACCTTACGAATGATCCATTATATCCGCCTATGTCCATATTCAATCAACTAGGCTGATGTTCGAAGGATGGTAGAAAGAGAAGTTTGAGTGATATGGAGTTCAAGTCAGCTACACTTCATGTGTTGCTAAATTGTCCCGAAGTTGTACAATTTCTCAAGTAAGTATTGATTTAATATTTATCAAAATATAAAATTTACTTTGATTACATCTCAATGCAAGTACTAAAAATATTTGATGTGTCACAGTCACTTCGTGGGTCAATTTGGGCAAGATGATGTATATACGACATTTACTAGGTGGTTCAAACAATTTGTAAGTATATCCTTAAGATATTCTAACAATATGTATGTAAACAATGTTTGAAAGTTATGCTAACATATGAATTTTATTAACAATATGTAGGTAAATGATCTAAATAATGGTGTAAATCAATTTTTGAAAGATATATCTTGGGGATCTGGGGTTGAGGTCACAACATATTCCAAGTACTTTGTGAATGGTTATAAATTTCATATAGAGGGTTGCTCTAAAAATAAAAAAAGCAACAACAGTGGGGTGTGGGTTCAAGGTGGTGATGGCAACCAAGTTGGATATATTGATTATTATGGCGTGCTCAATGAAATAATAGAACTAGAATATTCAGTTAGGCCATTTAAGAAAATTATTCTCTTTAGATGCAAGTGGTTTGACCCAAATCCAACAATAGGTACAAGAGTTCACAATCAATACAACTTAATTGAGGTTAATTATATGAGGGTGTATGATCGATACGATCCTTTCATAATTGCACATAGTGTTAGGCAAGTGTATTATGCTCCTTATCCATTTCAGCGGAATAAGTCCTATTGGTGGGTTGTAATCAAAACAAAGGCTGTAGGTAGGGTCGAAGTCGAGAATGTGTTGGATGTTGCATATCAAAACGATATCTCCAGTGTTCACGAAATAGTGGACGAACTTTTAGAGAATTATTTGGAACATCCTGAACACATATTGGAAGAAAGTTGATATAAATGTAGTAAGTATTATAGAAAACGAAGAAGAAGAATCAACTGATGAAGCTTAAACTAGTGAGGAAGAAGACTTCTCTGATGAGGAAGAAGAATTCTCTGACGAGGAAGAATACGTCAATGAGCTTTAAAAAGTTGGTTTCTTCGATACCTCTCGTTTATAGATAGTTTCCTTATATGTCTCTATCTAAATTATGTATTATCTTATGCAGATGACAGGAAAAGGTCGAGGTAACAATGAAGGTAGTAGTTCTCGGAGAAAAGGAAAGGCTAGGAAGCAAAAGGGGAGGGTAGAAGATAATACTTATCAATCTTTTCCACACTCTTCTGATTTCCCTGTCACTATGCCACAACCTGTACCCCTTGGCTATACTGAGCTTCTATTGCATCACCAGCCCTACACCTTTGTGCAGACCCCAGGTGTTTCTTCGCAGGCCATTAGACTGTGTGTCCGACATACAGTCCACCTGCCTCACAGCCACGTGAATCCCACCCAGCAACATCACATAGATCACATTGATCCATTTCACATCCACAAGGATCAAATCCATCAGTCTCACAACCAGTTGGGTCATAGCCACTCGGGTCACAGCAGTCAGTATCACAGCCACTTGTGATCCGTGCATCTATGTCGTAGTTACACGGATCACATCTATCATCATCAATGACTCCACCTATTGGAGGCCTTCGCTTGCAGGATAGTAGCTCTAACCCCCTACTCCGTCCACACATGCCTCTGATACACATGTTTTGGACGATGCTGATGCTGATGCTGGTGAGGAGGTGAATTATGATCAGTATGACAGGTTCATCATAGTCCCCGAGGATGATGGGTAAGAGTTATTTGTTATTTTTATGTTTATTATTTTGTATAGTTTTTACTAAGATATTAATTTGTTTATTTATTAAATTGCAGGTTCCTCCCGAGTAATATTGCTACGAGGATAAGCACCTATGCAACTAGAAAGCTTTATGATTCCCCTTATGCATCTTGGCGTGAATTCTCATTCTCACTGAAAGAGGCAATTTTTAGTGAATTTAAGGTATAAATTTTCTTTTATGCAGTATAATTATTTATATTTAGGATATTTCCATATAATATTTAACGTTTGAAATACAGAGCAAATGTGTATGGGAACACTAGTATAGCACGGACGTGGATGCAAATTTTAATCTCAAAGCTCGCAAGCGGTTGTCACAGGCTTTCTCCATAGCTAGATAGCTGAACCAGAAGCCTGGCTGGTTGCTTCAGGAGTATTGGGATGATTTGAAAGGAAATGGCTTACTGCAGAATTCTTACGGAAGGACGAAAAGGGAAAGAAAGCTCGAGCATCTGAGAAGGGAGGATCCTTGCACACCGGAGGTGCGGTCAGACAGGAGACAAAAAAAGAAGAAGAATGGTACGTAATTGCGTAATATATTTTAATTTTCAAAGTATATCTATTCTATTTATTAATTAAAATTTATGAGTTTCAGGAAAAGAAGTTGGGCCGTCCGATGAATCAAGATGAGCTATTCAAGGAGACTCATATTGAGAAGAAGAAGAAAGAGACGGATGACGAAAGGTAGGTCGAGTGACGTGCCTCGAATGTACATGTAAGTTTTCACTTTTCATTAAATATTTTTATTTAATTTTATATAAATTTTGAAATACTCAATCAATTTACTTTTTCTTATAGGATCGCTTCAGAGTTGAAGCTGAGGAATTCATATGGAGTCAGCCACCTAGTGAGTCGGGAGCCATTCCAACTTTCGACCAAGGATATTGAAAGACTATGGACGCGGGCTGCAGGCGGTCCAAAATGCAAGGTAGACGACCTTCCTACTAAGACATTCCATCGCTATAGTAATGCAAGAAATAGGGACTTCCTCGCAAGCCGAGCAACTTGATGGGGAGAGCCTCTCCTTTATGCGGGATGTCAAAGTTCACATCCGAGCTAGAAGAGTCCAAGAAAGATAAAATCTTAGAGATGCTCAGTATGTTGGCGTGGTCACTCAGTGCCAAAACATGCAAGATCAGATAAAAAAATCTCCTAGCTGGATCTTTTTCGATTCCCCGATCTCGACCATCATCGCGAGAGGCTGCCCGTCCCCGTGCTCGTTTGTCCCGTCCTCCAAGTGGCCGTTCCTCCCGTCCTCCCCGTGATCATTCTTCCCGTCATCGACAAGTAGACCCTTCTCAATACCATGATGATGATGATGATGAAAGTTCATCAGACAGTGATGATATTGATGTACCAAACAATGAATGAATTGTACACAATTTGAACTAGACAAATACAATTTAGTTTCCATTGGGTTGGAATAAGAGTTAACATAATAGCTTGGCAGTTTGAATGTTTTCCATTGGTAGTTCTATTGAAATTAATGTTATTTTTGTATTGTTGTTAGGTTATTGTTTGGTATTATTATTGCAATCATTGTTTGAATTGTTGTTGTTGTTGCTTGTTAGGGTTTTGGTATGAATGACAGGTGGTGTAGTTTCCAAAACAGGAAGTTTCTGCCAAAATAATACGCAGAAAAGCGGCCAAAATTGGTCTCTATTTGGTCGCTTTTCAGGTGGAAAATAGCGACCAACTTTGGTCGCTATTTTCCCAGATTTCTTCAAAAAGCGGCCAACTTTGGTCGCTATCTCATTAAAAAAAATCTGCTAATATAGCGACCAAAATTGTTCGCTATTGTTTAAAAATTAAATTTAAATTCATGTATTTAGGGACCAATGGTGGTCGCTAAATTAATAAAATAAATAAATAATTGAATAAAATAGCGACCAATATTGGTCTCTAGTTTTCATATTTTAAAATATAATTTTTGGATTAGAGACCACAGTTGGTCGCTTGTTAATGATTAATAATAAATAAATAAATAATATTTTTTTATTTATAGACCAACTTTGGTCAAAAAATTTATATCATTAAATTAATATAGCGACCAAAGTTGGTCTCTATAGTCAACATCCAGAAAAATGGATCCATTTAGAGTAGAGACCAAAGTTGGTCGCTAATTAGCAACCAACTTTGGTCTCGCGACCAACTTTGGTCCCTAAATAAAAGGGACCATCAATATAGTTACCATGCCACATTGGTCTCTTTTTGTTCGCTTTTTGGCCGCTTTTTAGTCAAAAAGCCACCAAAGTTGGTCGCTTTTCCCGAATTTCTAGTAGTGTGTGATAATCGCGTCCAACCGGATATCACGTTGCAGATCTCGTCCGATGTCGGTAGCGAATAAGAAATTAACAAGAAAGAAAGATATTTACCTTTTTAGACTTGTACTAGGGTGAAACTCTCTTGTTATATAAAGGAGAAACTTTTATTTCATGAGGACACATTATAACGCACATACCAAGGCAATACAAATTGATTTCTATGCTTTCTAGCTATTAAAATGAAAGGTTCTTAATTTATTGTTGTTCTTCATATACGTTTGGCTTCAAACCAAGGGTTTGACCGAGACAAAAATTATTGATAAGCCCAAATTCGAGCTTGGCTGTAACATGACAATTGGTATAGTTATTCATTCTATATTTAATTCATTTATCTGACATTCTTGATTATTTATGTTGAATTGATCCACATATCCTTAGAATTGCGTATAAATTTACTACCTTCGTTTCAATTTATGTGAACCTATTTGACTGAGCAGGGAACTTAAAAAAAATAAAGACTTTTGGAATTTGTTGTCCTAAACAAGACAAAAAGGGACCGAGGGTATTTGTGTGGTTATATGAGATTCTCATTAAGGGGTAGAATTGTAAGTTTAAGTTAAATTGTTACCAAATTTAGAAAAAGATAATTATTTTTAGAGCAGACCAAAAAGAAAATAGGTTCACATAAATTGAAACAGAGAAAGTAATAATTATCCATTTTAAGGGCAAACAGGTATCAATTTTTCTGTTTGTTGAAAATCGATAGTATTACTGGACCGCCGTCACAATAAGTGATGCACTTGCGTTTTTAGTTGTTCCAAAAAATAATGTACCATAATTTCATTTTTCTTTAGTATGATGATAACTCACTTTAAAGTTTAAAATACAAGTTTCTAAAATATTTTTTTTCATTAAATTCAGTGTTCAATCAAAATGATCACATAAAATAAAATGAGGCGAAAGCTAAGGAATATTATAAAGTACAACGACATTAGTAAATTTTCAATGAAAATATCTTCTTGGGAGATGTTTGATTGGTTAGCGCATGGGAAATATGTCTCCAGAAAAATATATACTCTATTCATGTTATTTTATATAAATCTATTTCCTTTTAAGTAAATTTCAAAAATGGTGAACATTTTTCTAATAATGAAACTTTTAATTTGGATTTCATCAATACTACTTTTAAAATAACATGCCATTTTAAATTTGTAATATTCTATATTTTTAAATAAGGGTGTATTGGTAATAACAATAATAATAATAATAATAATTATAATAATAACAAATTTTAGAAAAATAATTATTAACAAAAAAAAAAGGAAAAGTTAGGCAAATAGGGCCGAAGCCCAATCTGCCTATAGAAACAAAAAGGGCAAAACGTGGCTGCAAAATTCAAAGAAGCAAAAAGCTTCAACAAAACGTGAAAAAAGAAGAAAACTAAATAACGAACAGAGAAAGAAAAAGGGGGAAAAGAGTAGAAGAAGAAGAAAAGGAGGCTGGTACCAAATCTCAATACGCACCGATTGGCAAAGGAAGTAGCAACCAAACACACATAGAGGCTGCAAGACAAAGTAAAGCTAAAACTATCAGGTTCTCTCTCTAGCGTCTTCTTCACGTAGAGGGCAGTTATGGCTGCGACAACCTCTCCTCAGCCCAACCCAAAACACCTCACAAAACACAACAAGCAATAATTCCAAGCTAACGTATGCATCACAGATTGCTGGAAAATTTTATGCTGCAAAAACATCAAAACTGGAGCTTTGTCCAGTAAGTTTCGAACATGGGAACCTGCTGTTCAGTTCACCACTGAAGAGGTGAACTCTTTCACCATCGAAGAGGGGTTACACCAAGCAGTTATCTTCAAGTTTTCATATGGAAAACCTGATCTTCAGAAGCTACGACAGTTGATTCCGAAACAGTTCGATATCAAAGGTTTTTTGCAATATTGGACAGCTCGAATATCGGCACATATTGGTAAGATTTGATCTTTATGAAGATTTTGTACAAGTAATATCAAAATCTTCTGGTCATGTTAAGTTTAAGGGTGATGAGTTTTTCTTTAGAACTTTTTCATGGACAATTGGATTTAATCCAAGAGAAGAAACGTCCAAAGCATTGGTTTGGATATCTTTACCTGATCTCCCAGCAAACGTTTTTGCAAAAATATCTTTAATGTCCATAGACTATGCGATTGGAAAACCTTTAGAAGTTGATAAAGAGACACAAGATAGAACGCATCCTAATACTGCTAGGGTTAAAATTTTGCGGGACTTACTAGACAAACACCCTTAAAAGATCAAGATTAAGATTGGGGATTTAAAATCTGGTAAGTTGGTAGAATATTATCAACAGATTGTTTATGATGATCCACGAAAATACTGCACTGTTTGTAAACATCAAGGACATAGTGAAAAGTCATGTCGATGGAAGATCAAGGAAAATACGACAGAGGCAGATCATGTGGAGGTAGTAGAAGGCTCGGGTAAGCTTGAAAAATTAACAGGTGATGCCAGGGATTACCTCAATACCAAAAGAGCTGGGCAATCAAGGGATCACGAGGCAGAACAGGTTTCTACTGAATAACGGGTTTTACCAAGGGATGAAGGAGAGCAAATTGATGCTTCGATAAATGATAAAGGGAATGCGAAGACACCACTAGGGAGTAACGTATTACCCATGGGTACAAATGGTCATTCAACATAAGAAGTTGGAACAGCTAAAGATGGTGGGGTATCCGTTCCAGTTGCTACAGCAACAAATCCAAGTGACAGGGATGAACAAACAGTGGTCAAACACGTGGGCCATCTTGATCATGTGATTGACGTAAAGGAAAATGAGATGGGTGACTTAGGTAGTGTGAAGGAGCAGCACCATGTTTTTGGTGTGGGCACACCAGGTCAAAAAAGTTGTGGTATTGGTGTGCAACAAAAGAAATATCAAGCTAGTGAGGCATGTAATTGATTTTGTGGCTCATAGGCACACTATGATAATGATAACATTGAGCAAAATTCTGAAAAAACCATACACATGGCCAAAAAATTTGAAAAACAAGAGCAAAAGGTGGCGGGCCAACTTGGTCTTTTGACCAATAGTGATGATAATATCATTTTTGGTAAAGATGAACATGTGGGCTCAACAAAAATAAATGGGTATCCAATATCCATAAATAATAATAAAATTGATGAAATAGTACAACACTTAAAAGAGAACCATTATGCTTTCGGTGTCGTCTCATCTGGGCAAAAAAGTGGCGCTACTTCTGCGCAAAATTTGAATAATAACCATGTGGGACAGCTGTGTCTAAATAAAAATTCCAAAAATCTTAAGTTAAATGGTCAAGCGTTGGCCTCATCTATTCCGGGCAGTGGCAAAACTACTGTTGTTCAAACCAATGCAATCATTTCAGCAGAAGAAAGAAGACTATTGGATACTATGGACAAGGTGATGTCTCGAGCCAGTGACGAACGAGGATTTGAAAGTAATGAAGAATTGAGCATACCGGAGGAAGTAGGATCCTGTAGTAATACACAGCTTCTCGTCAATTCTGGGCATAAACCAATAAGTATGACCAATACAACAGATTTTTTATCCCATGATAAGCAACTGTTGGATGCAATGCTAAATGCACATCCCTTTGAAATTTTGGATCGTGATCCTTATTGCGCTAAACGTGCAAATAGGAGCAGGAATGAGGTACAACAACAAATCAAGCAAAGTGATATTAAATCACAAGATGTACAAAACTTGGATGCACAATGTGTTTTACACATGTCAAATCATCAGACATAGAAGAAGGTGACATAACTGAAATACTGCCACAATGCGTCGAAACAGACCAAATTATCGCTACAAAGAAACAAGAGTCTCAAACAAAGGAAAAGAGCAGGGACGACAATGTTAGACGATCTCTGATGAGAAATGCCAAGCTTAAGCACGCCGCCCCAACAACGTCAACAAAGTCCAATCAATCTAAAAATAAATCATGATTTTTGAATACTTCTTGAAGAATTGGGACGATGGTGATAAAGAATTACAAATTGAAGAAATTGCAAGGATCGACAAAAAGGGACATCATTATAAATTTTTCATCGTTTTAATCTGCCACTTTGTTAGTATACTCATTTGTAATCTCATCACAGAGTATGCTACAAACTCTGTGATGATCATAACATATTAGGACTTGTCAAGTTCGTATTGTTGTATTCCTGTTAATAAGTGAGGTTGTCAAACCTCAATAGGATTTAGTATGATAAGTTTAGCCTGGTATGTGTTATATGGGTAACAATACCGGTGCTAATACCCCCTTATTTGTACTTTTACTATTTGTTGTATTTTCTTGTTTGCTATTAATAAAAATCTAGGCCTAGGCTTTTGCCTAGTGGATTACAAAAAAAAAAAATACGCACCTATTCCTACGGGTAATACTCGAATTCCTCATCTGGGTTCTTTTCTTTTGGTAATTCTTTTCATCTTAGTTCATATATTTGAATGGTTTCACAAGGTATATGAAATTAAATACCAATAAAAATTATTCTGGGCAAATTAAGAGTCAAACATGAAACCTCGAGGGTTGAGTATTCTAAAATAGCTATGAAGTTGCCTAAATAAGAAAACTAACATGAGATCGATATTATGGAATTACAGATTCATTGGAGGAATTTGTACGAATCACTCGAGGTGAAGCATTTAGTATTTCGGCACGAGTATTGTGAGTAGTAATCTTACCGCAATTTGTGTTTTCATAACCTGCATGGTTTATATATGATTTTTGAAAATAAAGATTTTACCGATGCTTTGATATTTGCATGTGGGGAAATTCCTTTACTTGATATGATACCGAATAGTTTACTTGAGATGTCTAACGGTTAATCAAAATATTTTCACTATTACTAGATATGTTTACCGTTACTTGAGATATAATTACTGTTACCGAAATAGAATTACAAGATTTGAAAATGAATGATATGCCCTTTATTAGTTTAAAAATGCTTTTGTACGAGTATTTACTATTTACAAGAAAGAATATAAATGGGAGGAGACTTTAAAGGATCCCGTAGCTAACAGCGGGTTCGTTAGACCCGGTGCACCTTGAATTTACTAATTACCGAATACAGTTATAGCTCTCACAAGTGGGAAGGTAGAACTAGCATACAGTTACAGTTTTCCCTCAAGTAGAGACCTACAGTTATATTTGACTCGTTTTACGAAGGGGTCCACACAGTGATAGAGATTACATGTTCCTTTTCTGGAAACCTCCCAAATATAAAGATTGGCTATGACACAGTATTTACTGAGTTTATTACTGAATTGTTAAATTTATTTTGTTACATGAAACACATGAAGAGACTGATTTTCATTACCGGTTTAAAAAAGGTATTTTATTTTGTGATATTATGCAAGCATATTTTCGGACTTGTCCCCCAAATAAAAACTGTTGTGGTTAAGTGTTATTACTCACTAAGGTGGCGACTCATTTCCCGCTAATTTTTTTACAGAGACAGCAGTTGACGCATGCGAGCATTTCGTTAATTAGATCACAGGTTAAGCACTCTTGGTGAGCCTCGCACTTTTTCGCGTGGGCGGATATTTTTAATAATTGTTATGATTTTTCTTAATATTCTTCGAGTCCCTCCTTAGTCATTCTTTTGGTGTCATGAGTATTAATTTGTTTTTAGTTTTATTTTGAGTATCGTTCTTTAGCATTAAAGTTGGAGATAATTAGTAATTCTGGTTGTTAGTTGGTGATTTAGTCATGTTGGAGATTTGTGTTGGTTAATTGACATGTTTTCAATTATTTGGTATGATATTAGGATGTTTGGTTATTGATTTGAGACAAGGAAAATGTTTGGGATGGTCCAAAAACAGGGAAAACTCTACCCGACTTTTTGTAAAGTTACCGATGAGGCTTACTTAGGAGCACTTGCTTCTAAGCGCCAGTCACAATACTAAATTGGATCGTGACAAAATTACAAGTTTTAAAAGATTTATAATCATACAATTGTTGTGATATATTTACAACCACAAATTTAAAAAATCTCTTTTTTTTTAGTGACTGCCTAGTCAAATAAATTTACATCAATTAAAATAGAGGAGGTATTGAAAATTAATGATTGTATTAGCAAACGGGAGAGTATTATGATGAAAATTTTGAATACTAAATATATGTAATAATAATGTCTAAATATTAATTAGAATAAGTAATACTGAGTTAAACTATAATCAGAGAATAACTATCGGTCATAATTGATCAGGGAGAAGACATCTTCTTCCTCTTAATAAAAATTACTACTTTCTTTCTAAACGAACACCTGAAAACCAACGGAATTAGAGCTCTAGCTATAGGTTCAACTATACGCAGTAACTTTGACTAGAACTTTAATTGTATATATGTTAAGAAATTTACTCTCTCTATATATATATTATTCAGAACCCCATTAACTTAAAATTCTTAATCTCAAAAATAATTTCTCGTAAAAATATTTTCTTGAAAAACGACTTTCTATTCTACCAAATAGATTCTATTTTATGGGGTTGAAAATTTACCTGAGCTCATGCTGGCCATGTTAACAGGAAGGCCTTGGTCTCCTCCTAAAAGAGCATTACCCCCAAAATGAAATCCCTACAAATATTTGAATTTTTTCTTAAGGATTCTTTGAGCTTTATAGTAGGCTGAGTTGGTTAGAGAAATTAAATGTTGTTACTTGAGATCTGGCCCTTTGTAATTCTTGTTCTAACTGGGCAAGCCTAACCCTACTTGACTCTAGCTGCTGAATATAAGCCTGCAATAAGTAGATTAAACAAATTTCCATAAATTAAATATATAATTGCTCAAGCACGATGCTCCTGTTTTATGTGTCACACCAATAGTAATTAAATGAAAATAATTAAGTACCTTTTTCCTAAGTCTGCTTTTTCTAGCTGCTTCTCTATTCTGAGCAAGTCTTCTTAATATCTGCAAAGAAAAGTAATTAATTTAAAATTAGAATCGCAAAAAATAAAAGATACATTTCTGCAAAAGATCAGAAACCCTAAGTCTCACCTTATGATCTGGTGTTTTAGATGCATCTTTCTCAGAACTTGATTTTAGACCCTTCATGTTCCATTCTCGCTGCCACCAACCAATGAAACCTTTTTAGGGGAAATTTAATAAAAAAAGAGGCAAAGGAAAAATTATTCCCTTTATTCTAATTTATCTGACAATATTATTATTATTTGAAAAGTTAAAAACATTCTTATTTGACCGCATAGGTGAAACCATGATTTCAAGTTTATTAGTTCGAAATTCTAAGCGTTTTAAGCTACTGGTTTCTAAATTAATAAGTTTATACATTCAATAAATTTTTTAAGACAAATACAGAATTCATACCAAAGCTATTGGGTTCGGCTGAACCCACTAAGTAAGAGCACTCTAGCTCCGCCCCTGTTTAACCACTATTTTCTTAAATTATGTTTTAAATATTTTAAATTATTAACTATGTGAAGTATAATCTTTTCATATGATTCTTGAGTATGTAAATTTCATTTCAAAAAATTAAACAATTTTTGTGTGAAATCCCACAAAAATTAAATAGTTAGACCATCATACTCCAAAACTGGAATGAGGCGACTAATATTTGCTAAGGAATATATACTAACCATGAAAAAGTTAAAAGTAAACAATACCTTAGCAACTTTTGGTTCAGGTACAGAAGTAGAAATAATTTCATTTTTAGGGTTGGATAACTCAAATCCACTATTTGCCTACCAAACGCAGAAAATAACAAGCCATTAGAAATTATAGAAACATAAACAGCAAGAAAATGAAAGTAAACATTATATATATATTGCCTTTCTGTGCACATAAAATATTAAACTTGTTATCCATGTTTGAGTTTGTGTACCTTATAAGTTGATGTTGGTACAACATGCATGGGCTGTGATGGAAAAATGTTCAGAGTCGGTGGTCTCATCTCACAATTACTTTCTGCAATCATATAAACAGAAAAAGGGACAAAATTGAAGTTTAAAATCATGAAATAGAGGGTCATTAAAATCTTTCATTTGTAAATTTCACTGTACAACCTGCTTTGTGAATTCTTATATCTGAAAACAAAAAGGAATAGGATAAAATCAAAAAGGGTGGAAACAATATATATTTTCCCTTAAATCAGAAAAATAAGGTGTATAAATACTAAAAACTTTAAACACTGAATCCATCAAATTTAAATACAGAACACATTCATTGGTGAGAAGAAAAAAAAAATGGGTGGAAGGAAAGCTCACGTCTTTGGTCATGGTTTGCTGAAGGATCTTGACCATCAAGATAAAGGAAAAAGGCTTGATCCAGTTCACCTAAATCATAATTAGCTCCACCAGTATTGTCTTTGCTTCTGCTCGTGGATGAACGACAGAAAAAAATAAAAAATAATAATTATTAACTCAAGAGAAATGGAGAAATGAGCTGCGAAGAAATTAAATCATGAGATGAATTTTTGTATCCCTAGCTTCAATTAAACAAAAGAAAAATATTAGTACATAAAGTTTCCTGGAACGGAAGATGATGCTGAAGTTGACTGCTGCTGTGACATTCCAAAAGCAATCTGATTATTTTGCAACTGCTGCTGCTGAGAAATATTATGGAATAATAAATGTCGCTGCCAAAAGAAATCCCATTATCACTTTCAAGCCCCATTTTTTTATATTACTAAAATGATCGATAGCTTTCTTCACACAGATATGTTATGTATATTTATAGAGTTTCGACTTCCTTTGTGAGGAGGCACCCCTTCTCCTGAAGTTACGAATAAGATATTTTGTCCGGTTCCTAAGAGAGAGTTGTCGATTTTGGTTATAGGTCTTGTGCAAAGTCGATCGTTTAAAGACTAACATAATCACTACATATATAGAGATAAAATCTAAGACAGCTAGCACTTGTCGGTGAGAATACAATTTTTTTTCTGAACAGAGGATGAGGAAATGAAAAATTGAATGCTAAAGAAGCAAACGGACAAAGTTATTTTAACCTTCTAGCTAGTGAAGAAGAAGAAGACTTTCTTTCTTTGAATACAAAAAGAAAATCTTTTCTTTTTCAGATAACGCGGTAGGCTCTATAAACTGACGTTTTTGAGCTTCCTTGTTCGACTATTATATCTCATTGTTGGATATAATGTGAAAGGACCTCTTTGCCTCTTCTTCTTCGTGGTTTTACAATTGCCGTTAGAATCGAAAATCCGGGTAGTGCAGAATTTAGTAAAATAATATTATAATAACAATAACAAAGACAACGTCACTTGACAATAATGGTAATTAAAGCACATAAAAAGGATACCAATTTAACGTGATTTGGTCAGTGTGACCTATGTCCACAAGCAGAGAGGAGCAATTTCACTATAACAATAAGAGTACAATATTAGAGTAAAAAACTCTAATTAATCCCAAATATCACAAGAGAATAACCTCGCAGGATCACTCCAAATAAGGGTTCAAACAAGTGTTTCCCGACACTCAACTCTCTTACAAAATAATTTTAATTACTAAAGAAGGAGGGGGAAACAAGAAATAAATAATTCAAATCTTGTTGGCGTACCTCAAATGAGCCAGAACAGGCTCAAATTTATGACCAAAGGAATTGGATTTGCTTTGTTATAACTTGGCCATCAAATCTCAATGCTGATTGTTTCAAATTGGCCATCAAGGCCTCTTACAACAAGGCCGCATTAACAAATCTTCATCCTGGCCTACTTTCACGCTAATATAGTAAATTTGCTTTACCTTTTCCGCAAGAAGCCCTAGTGGGCAAAGTTATTCTTTAGAAATGCCAACCAAGTTCACGCAAAGCTTGAACTTGGCAACTGGAAGAGTCTTCGTAAACATGTCAGCATGATTGTCTCTAGTGTTGATCTTCTGAACATAGACTTTTCCTTCAGCAATGGTTTCTCGGATTAAATAATATTTGATATCAGTGTGCTTTGTCCTCTCATGACTCATCTGATCTTTAGTCAGGTGAATGGCACTTGACTATCACAGAAAATGGTAATATTACCTTGGTGTGAACTCAGTTCATATACACTTTAACCATTAGGCTTCTTTGATCGCCTCGGTCACTGCCATATATTCTTCTTTGATAGTAGATAAAGCAACTACATGTCGTAATGTAGCTTTCCAGCTGATAGCGCAACAACCAATGCAAAATACATAGCATGTCAATGATCTTCTTTTGTCAAGATCACTTGCATAATCTGAGTCTACAAAACGAACCAAAGTGTTAGTATTTCTTCCAAACTCCAAAGATGTGTTTGAAGTGCCTTGGCAGTATATGAGAATCCATTTTACAGCCCACCAATGTACTTTACTAAGGCAAGCCATATATCGGCTTACCACGCTCACTGCTAGTCTGGACGTGTACAAACTATGGCATATATAATACTGCCGACTGCAATGGAATAAGGTACATGTGTCATATACCATTCTTCTTCCTCTGAATCCGGGGACTGAGCAGCTGAAAACATAAAACTAGCAGCAAGAGGGGCACTCACTAGTTTAGCATCTTTCATGCCAAACCTCTCCAAGACTTTCTCCAAGTACTTATTTTAGGTTAGGAATAGCCCGTTGGCTCTTCCATCTATTTCGATCTCCATGCCAAGGATTTTCTTGGCTTCTCCTCAATCATTCATCTCAAAGTCACTTTTCAATAGACTTTTCAAATTGTGAATTTCTGTAAAATCTTTAGCAATAATGAGCATGTCATCAACATATAATAACAAGTACACAAATGAACGAACATTCAACTTCCGGAAGTAAACACAACTATCATACGTCCTCCCCGAATAACCATGACCTATCATAAATGAATCAATCCTTTTATACCATTATCTTGGAGACTGCTTTAATCCGTACAAGGATTTCTTTAACAAGCAAACGTGATTTTCTTTTCCTTCAATTTTAAATCCTTCGGGTTGATGCATACATATTTGTTTCTTAAGTTCGCCATATAAGATAGTTGTCTTAACAATAAGCTGTTCTAATTCCAAATCATACATGGCAATTAAGGCAAGAAAAACATGAGTAGATCTATGTTTAACAATAGGTGAGAAAATATCATTAAAATCAACTCCCTGTACCTGACTACAACCATTTGCAACTAATCGTGCTTTATACCTTGCATCTTCAACCCTTGGAATGCCATCTTTTTTCTTGAAGATCCATTTGATACCAACAATTCTTTTTTCTGATGGCGGCTTCACAAGAGACCAAGTACCATTCTTGTGGAGAGACTGAATTTCTTCATTCGTTACTATCGGCCACTTGGTTGAGTCAGCACCAGAAACTGCTTCTGAATATTTTAATGGTTCTTCAATTTCTTCAGTTTCCTATGCAACTGAAAAATTAAATGCAATATAATCTGCAAACCTTAATGGTTTCTTACTTTCTCTTCTTGATCTATGTTTGGCTATAGGATAATCCTCTTTTTTCGATACAACTTCAGGAGTCTCAACTTTAGATATTTCAGCTTCTGGCTCAACTTCAGGAGTTCAAATGTATTTTGCTCCAAAGTTGATGAACTTGGCTCAGAAGAATTGCCAATCTCAACCTCCACCTGCTTCTCTGTACTCTTCCTTTTATCTGTGTTACAAGAACTAGAAGACTCTTTTCTGGAATGTGACATAGAGCATTTATCAAAGTTTAAATCTATGCTAATTATTAAGTTTGGTGCCATGAGATCAGGATACCACAGTGGTATCCTTTCAACCCAAATGCATACCCAAGGAAAATGCACTTTTTAGCCCTTGGCTCTAGTTTTCCATCATTTACATGGATGTATGCAGGGCAACAAAATATATTTAGATGAGAATGATTACCATGATTACCTGACCACATTTCCTCTGGAGTCTTAAAGTTCAAGGGTGCAAAAGGTGCACGATTGACAATATAACAGGTTGTAGAGATAGCTTTTATTCAAAAGGTGTTTGTCAACCTAGCATTTGAAATCATCCTAAGAGCCCTTTCTAATTGAGTTATATTCATCATTTCTACCACACCATTTTAGTGAGAGTGTCATCCTCACAGTACGGTGTCGAGTAATTCCTTTATTCTTGCAGAATTCGTTGAATTTATCATTACAAAATTCAATCCATTATCTCTTCTAAGTTGTTTAACCTATCTTCCTGTTTGTTTCTCTATCAAAACTTTTCATTGTTTGAAAGGTAAGAAAACATCACTTTTATTTTCTGGAAATAAAACCCAAAATTTTCTTGAATAATCATTAATGAAGGTTAACATATACCTGGCACCACCTTTTGACGGAGTACGTGAAGGACCCCAAAGATCTGAATGAATGTAATCTAAAGTACCTTTTATTTTATGAATTGCCGGAGATTTGAAGCTAATTCTTTTCTGCTTCCCAAACACATAGTATTCACAAAACTCTATATTTTCGGTACTTTGGCCACACAATAAACTTTTTTTGCTGAGGATGGAGAGAACCCTTTCACTCATATGCCCCAATAGCATATGCCATAATTTGGTGACGTCAGAATCTGATTTATCTGATGTTGAAACTGCAGCGACACCTATAACAGTAGATCCCAATAGAGTATAAAATGTACTAGATCTGCGTGCTTTCATGGTCACAAGAGCACTATGAGAAACTCATAAAACTCTACTTTCACCTGTGTACTTGCACCCAAGAGATTCTAGAGTGCCAAAAGAGATGAGATTTTTCTTCAAGTTAGGAACGTGTCTAATGTCGGTTAGAGTTCTCTCCACACAATCGTGCATTTTGATTCAGACTGTACCTTTACCAATAACATTGCAGGCAACATTGTTGCCCATCAAGACAACTCCACCTTCGACATATTCATATTTGGTAAACAAAACCCGATTGGGACACATATGATAAGAACAACCCGAATCTAAAGTCCACTCATTGTTAGATTTAAAAATATTATTAGTTGCTAAAAAATAGTTTCCTCAGTATCATCAGCAGCTACACTTGCTTCTGTAGTGTCAGTATTCTTATGCTCATTTTTCTTTTTTGTATGATTTTCTTTGTTTTTAAATATAAAGCATTTAGGAATAATGTGACCTCTCTTATGGCAGTATTTGCACATGATGTTTCTGTATTTGGATTTTGACCTTGATTTATGTCTTTCACTACTTGAATTTCTCGTATTGGATCTACCTCTTATAAACAAGCCTTCCCCTTGGTTCCCACTAGTTTCCCCAATAATATCTCTATTTATTTGTTCTTTTGATTTCAAAATAGATTTGATATCTTTATAAGAGATATTATCCTTTCCATAAAGCATAATATCTCTTATATAAATAAATATATGGGGTAAGGAAACAAGAAATAATACGGCTTGATCCTCATCTTTAATTTTAACATCTATGTTACTTAAATCCATAAGAAGAGAATCAAAAGTATCAGATGTGTAAGTATAGAGGTACCTTATGCCATACGAGAAGTGTAGATTTTTTGCTTTAGGTAAAGCCTTATATCTACTGTCTTTTTCATATACAGGGTTTTTAGTTTCTTCGATATACCTTTGGATGAGCTTTTTGCTGCAACTTCACGCAAAACCTCACTTGAGATTTTTATAATAATACCTTCTTTTTCCTTTTTGTGTATGACGTCAAACTCCTCGTTCATTATGTTTTTCGGCTTCTTCTCTATTCGTTGCAGTGCCAACTCTAAGCCATCCTGAATTAAGATAGCTTCCATATTTAATTGTGACATTCCGAAGTTTGCACTTCGATAAAATTTTTCAACATGGATCTTTTTTGGAGTCATATTTTTTGCTATTGTAACTAACCCGGTTAAATCCGTTTTGATACCAATTTTTTAGGATCAGGAACCCGGGTAATGCAAAATTTAGCCAAACAATGTTATAATAACAATAAGAAAGAAAATACCAGTTGATAATAATGGTAATTAAAGCAGATAAAGAGGATACCAGTTTAACATGGATCGGTCATTGTGACCTACGTCCACAAGCGGAGAGGAGCAATTTCACTATAACAATAAAAGTACAAAAGAGAGTAAAATATTAGAGTAAAACTTCTAACTAATACCAAATATCCCAAGAAAATAACCTCAGAGGATCAGTCCAAAGAAGGGTTCACACAAGTATTTTCCGACACTCAACTATTTTACAAAATAATCTTAATTACTAAAGGAGGAGGAGAAGAAACAAGAAATGAATAATTCAAATGTTGTTGGTGTACCTCAAATGAGCCAGAATCGGCTCAATTTATAACCAAAAGAATTGGATTTGTTTGGTTATAACGTGGCCAAAAAATCTCAATTTTGATGGTTTCAAATTGGACACTAAGGCCTCTTGCAAAAAGCCAGATTATTACAATTGCAACATTTTGTTGAGAAGGGGATAACTTAGCATGTGACGAGCACGTGTAGTGGTTAGTCAGTTAGGAGATAAAAACTTATATTTATTTGTTAAATGAGCAGTATAACTGTAATTAGAGGCCATTAGGTAGAGTAGTTAGTGGTTATTATATATAAGAGGGAAATGTACAGATTTCATACATTGCTTTTCAATACAACAATAAAGACGGTTGCAGTTCCTCATAAGCTAAACGAGAAATATGAACAGACTCGTGAACAGATCATGATGGAGCCAATTCCAATAGTGAACAAAGCTTACTCCATGCTGGCTGAAAGATAGAGCCAGGAAGCAAAGCTAATATGACAATTGGTGGAGATAAATGTGAAATGACAGCCCTGCTAAGCACAAAATGATCTTATGCTCATAAAGTCAAAAGGAATTACAATGTCCAATGACTACTGCAAGATGAAAGGCCAGACTAGAGAAGACTGCTTTAAGGTGATTGGCTATCCAGAGGATTTATGTTCAGAAAGAAGTTTGTAGGGAACTCTGCACTCAATGTGATTTTGGGAGACACCAGACCTTCTGATGTAGGAGGAGGAAGGAATCAACATTTAGATGGATTGAGAGCAGCAGATGCATTTAAAGGACCTACATTAACCCCCACAACCTCCACAATTTATTGCAGAATAATATAATGGAATAATGAAGATCCACAACAAAGAAAAAAAATACCTAAGAGCTCAGCAAACATGGAAAGTAGCTCAACAAATATGGCATTTAGTAATAAAATTTTCGGATAGATCATAGACGCTGGAGCAACAAACCACACGATCTCAGACCTACAACTATTGAAGAATAGGTTGGAAGTTGATCAAAATAACTCTAAAAAGGTATATCTACCTAATGGAGCAGTGGCACATGTAACTCACATTGGGTCCTGTAGTGTGATGACCACAGAAATACTTGATAATGTTTATATATACCTTACTTTAGACATAGGTTGTGTTTGGTATGAAGGAAAATATTTTCCGAAAAATATTTTTTTTCATGTTTGCTTGGCTTAAATATTTTAAAAAGTTATCTTCCTTATCAATTCATTTACCTCCAATTGGAGGAAAATATTTTTCTTATCAAAAGAAGGAAAAACATTTTCCAAGGTTCCTTCTCAACCTTCCCCACCCTCACCAACCCACCTCACCCCCTCTCCAAAAAAGGTTTTACTTAAAAAAAATTAATTTTTCCGTTACCACCCAATCTACTACCCCTCTAGCCCCCGCCCCCCTCCCACGCACAAAAACAAATTTACTTTGTTTTTGTAATTTAAATTTCTACTTTGTTTTTTGTTTTACTGTCCCCCAACCCCGCCCCTACCCCCCTCTCCCCCCCCAAAAAAAAAAAATTTTAAATATATATTTTCAGTATTAATTTTATTATTTATCGGTTTAAAGGCTAAAAAGTTTACAAGTTTTAAAATTATGAATTTGGAAGGTTACATGTTTAGAAATTATAAAGTTTATAAATTAAAAATTCCGCGATTTTAAAAGTTTAGCGCTTCGAAAATTTATGAAATTTTTGGGTTCGTAAGGTTGTTGGTTTGAAAGTTTATGGTTTCATGTTTATTATATTTAAATTATTTATGAATACTCTTGAGAATTCATTTTCCTTATTTTTCGTACCAAACACCAGAAAATGAATAAGATTACTAGTTTTTTTACGTAAAATATTTTCCGGTATACCGAACACACCCATAATATCTTTTAAGTATCTAACATCACCAGAGCTCTATGTTGTTGTATTGGGTTCTACCCTGGTTTTTGCATATTACATGACCTTTGTAGTGGGAAGGTGAAGGAGATTAGTAGAGAAAGGAGAGGACTCTACTTGTTTCCTCAAATTTCTTGAAGGAAGAGGATTGCATTGTTGGGACTAGCTGGAAGGAATAAAAGTTTGTACATTGAGTTGTGGCATAGAAGATTTGGACATTCTTCTATATGATCAATAAGAAATTTGCTTACTTTGATATATGAGGAGTGTAAAAGAAATTTAGGAAATTGTAATTCCTTCTCTCTAGCAAAACACACTAGATTTCTTTTCTATGATAGTACTAATAAAATTGAGGAGAATTTCCAGTTATTACACATTGATATATGGGGATCATATGCTGTGTAAACATTTGATAAAAATAAATGTTTCTGACAATTGTAGATGATCATTCAAGGATGACTTCGGTATAACAATCGAGACTTAAAAGTGATGTGATAGTGATTCTAATATATTTCCTTAAACTTGTTCAAACGCAGTTCAACAGAAATGTAAAAATCATTAAAACTGATAATGGAACAATGTTTGTAAATACAGAAGTAGTATATTGTTTCAAAATTATAGAACCCTTGATCAAAGAACATATATCTATACTCCTAAGAGAAATCGGCTAGCTGAGAGGAAGAACAAACACATCCTTGAAGATTGCAATGGCTATGAGGTTCAAAGGATGTATTTCGCTCAAGTTCTAGGGCCATTGTGTAATAGTTGCAGTAAATGTGATGAACATGTTACCTTCTAGAGTCTTGATAGGGAAGAGTCTATTTGAAGTCTTTCATGGTAGAAAAGCTCAAAATAGACCACATTAGAACAATGGGTTGCTTGTGCTATGCAAAAACGATGAACATCATTGAGAAGTTTGGAAGTAGAGCATTTGTAGCTATGTTAATGGGATATTCAAAGGTCACAAAAGGCTATATGTTTTATGATCTAACCAAACACTGTTTCTTTGTTAACAGGGATGTTACCTTTGTTAGATAATACGCTTAACGCTAGACGGGGGGTGAATAGCTTTATAATAAAAATTAGCGTAAACTTGCGGAATTTAAAAATTGCAGGAAATAAATAAGTGCGATAAGTAAATAAATTAGAACAAACGCACCGATGTATCCTGGTTCACCACAACCCGTGGCTAGTCCAGTCCCCGAGAGACTCTTTCGAGATTTCCACTAACTTGTTAAGCTTACGGGTGCTCAACAAACCGTTACAACTTGAGGACACAAGCCTCAACAACCTTTGCTCGGAGATACAACACTCCAAGACTTCAACCAAGAAAACACAAGTTCCTTCTTACAACACAAGGGACTTACACTTCCCTTCAAGTGTACAAAAACACTTAGCACTCAAACAAGACACTCCTTTAAGAGTAGATATGAGTAAAAAGAATACCCTCAAGATCGCAACAACTTTCGACAAGAATTTGGCTCTCAAAAGCTTATGTAATGAATATAAAATGATAAGCAATAAAGTATTCAAGCTTTAGCAATTGTATGATCAGTTGTTGTGTTTAGAAGACTGAATTGAAGCTGTATTTATAGTTGAAAAACTTTGTATTACCGTTGCCTAATTGCCAATTAAGAATTGCTGATTTTACTCTGTGACAATCGATTGTCAAATTACAACAATCGATTGTTTGCCAGTTCTTCCAAAAATAAATCCCAGATTTTATGCATAGCAATCGATTATCTAAGATCAATAATCGATTACTGGCAACGTCCAAAAAATCATTTCTAGATTTTACTTAATACAATCGATTGTCAGAAATCTACAATCGATTACTCAGCAACGTTCAAAAAATCCTT
Organism: Nicotiana benthamiana; assembly: GCA_034376525.1. Lineage (NCBI taxonomy): Eukaryota > Viridiplantae > Streptophyta > Magnoliopsida > Solanales > Solanaceae > Nicotiana > Nicotiana benthamiana. Next base: position 70,293,068 of record CM067338.1, on the reverse strand, counting down.
TCCAGATTTTAATTAAAGCAATCGATTATAGGAAATCAATAATCGATTACCTGAAGGTATTTGAAAATATTTTGGCAACGCTCAGTTATACAATCGATTATATTAAGTTAACAATCGATTATACATCAGTCTTGAAAAATCAATTTAGACACTGCCTCTTGACAATCGATTGTTATTGGTTCACAATCGATTATTTAATAACTTTCAAAAAGTCTGGAAGAAACTGCCTCAACACAATCGATTGTCATAAGTTCACAATCGATTATTTTGTGACTTTGAAAAATCTGATGGACACTGTCTCTTCACAATCGATTGTCATTAGCTTCACAATCGATTATTTTGAGCTTTGAAAAACTTTGATGGACACTGCCTCCTCACAATTGATTGTCATAAGGTTCACAATCGATTGTCATGCAGATTTGAGAAAATCTGATGCGCACTGCCTTAGCACAATCGATTGTCATAAGTTCACAATCGATTGTCAAGAAGCTGACTTAAACATAATCGATTATCATAAGTACATAATCGATTATCTTAGTCCAGATTTTAGAGGCATGTTTAAAAATCATTTTGACTAAAGTAAATATGCATTATTTAAAATCTTTTTGCTCTAAATTAAATATGCATGATTTGTTAAAAATATTTTTACGAGAGAAGCCAGGTCTTGAGTTTAAGTTGTCGGATCAAGATCACAATTAAATACCGACTCATATAAAACTTACTCTCGATCTTTGTCTTGTGATTGAATCTCGTTATATATCAATTTTGCGCTTGTGCTTGGACCTCGTCATATGTCAATTTGCGCATAGTTTGTCATTCATCAAAACCTACAAATATGAACACACGTTTAGTATAATGCCTTGAGAACGTGTTTCCAACAATTTCCCGCTTTTTGATAATGGCACACTTTAAGCGGGATATGCATACGATTCAAGACAAGTAAAGATATGCAACAAGTATATAGATATGCAAATTGTTCCCCCTCAGTATATGAATTCCCCCTCAATTTATCCCAATAAGTATCGAGAGTGCATGCCCGTTTGTTCCCCCTCAATATATGAATTCCCCCTCAATTTATCCCAATAAGTATTGAGAGTGCATACCCGTTATCTTCCCCCTTTTGCCATTAGCAAAAAAAATTATGGAATAATTAAAAAAAACTTGTTTATTTATTAAATCTGCAATTTCAGAAATAATAATGCAAATAATGTCAAGACAATCGATTATTGATACTGGATAATCGATTATATAAAAGAGAAATCGATTGTTCTGTGCGTCAAGCTTTATAATTCCCCCTGCCTTTAGGGCGATACCTGCAAAAATACGTTAGACGTCTCCAATGCTCAAGTTAGAAAACATGTGAAAGGGAAAATGCAATGCATGACTTAGATCAACGTGGAGTCAAGGATCCCGAGTTCACTACGAATTCGGAAGAAGGACTCTTTCTCTAAGGGCTTTGTAAAGATGTCGGCCAATTGATCTTTGGTTTCAACAAATTCAATTTCGACATCGCCCTTGATAACGTGATCTCTTATAAAATGATGTCTAATTTCAATGTGTTTTGTTCGCGAATGAAGAACGGGGTTCTTTGTCAAGCATATGGAACTAGTATTATCACATCTAAGAGGGATATGATCAAGACTTAGGCCATAGTCCAAGAGTTGTTGTTTCATCCAAAGGATTTGAGCGCAACAACTCCCCGCGGCTACATATTCAGCCTTGGTTGTGGACAACGCAACACTTACTTGTTTCTTGCTAAACCAAGAAACGAGAGAGCTACCGAGCAACTGGCAAGTGCCACTAGTGCTCTTGCGGTCCAATTTGCATCCAGCAAAATCGGAATCGGAATAGCCAACAAGTTGGCATGAAGAACCTTTGGGATACCATAGACCCACATTTGTAGTACCAACAAGATACTTCAATATCCGTTTTACCGCAGTTAGGTGAGACTCCTTCGGACACGATTGATAACGAGCGCATAAGCACACGCTAAACGTGATGTCCGAACGACTAGCAGTAAGATAAAGAAGAGAGCCAATCATACCTCGATACTTTTTGGTGTCGACTTCCTTACCTTTCTCATCTTTGTCTAGATGATCGGATGTGCTCATGGGGGTTGCCATTGCTTTTGCATTGGTCATTTCAAATCGTTTCAGCAATTCTTTGCAATATTTCGCTTGGCAAATGAACGTACCTTCTTTCATTTGCTTTAGTGGTAATCCCAAAAAGAATGTTAACTCACCCATCATAGACATCTCAAATTCTCTTGTCATTAAATCGGAAAATTCCTTGCACAACACATTGTTAGTAGCACAAAATATAATATCATCCACATAGATTTGAACTAATAAAATATCATTGTTTTTATGCTTAACAAAAAGAGTGGTGTCAACTTTCCCCCTAATGAAATCATTTTCCAATAGAAATTTACTCAATCTTTCATACCAAGCTCGGGGAGCTTGTTTTAAACCATAAAGAGCCTTTTGAGTTTGAAAACATGATCGGGAGATTTAAAATCTTCAAAATCGGGGGGTTGTTCAACATAAACTTCTTCTTGAATGACACCATTTAGAAAAGCACTTTTCACATCCATTTGATATAAATTGAAATTCATAGAAGAGGCAAAAGCAAGCAATAAACGAATAGCTTCTAATCTAGCTACGGGAGCATATGTTTCTTGATAGTCAATACCCTCTTCTTGATTATAGCCTTTTGCTACAAGCCTAGCTTTGTTTCTAGTGATTACACCATTTTCATCTAGTTTGTTTCGAAAAACCCATTTCATACCAATTATGGTAGGATTTTCCGGTCTTGGCACCAAATCCCAAACGTCTTTCCGTTTGAATTGGTTAAGCTCCTCTTGCATTGCCAAGGTCCAAAATTCATCCCCAATTGATTCGGAGATGGTTGTTGGTTCAATTTGAGAAACAAAAGCAGTATGTCCTAAGGTGTTCTTAAGGGAGTTTCGGGTACTTACCTTTTCTCCGACGTCGCCAATTACCTGTTCGAGAGGGTGATCTTTGATTGTCCTCCAGTCGTTAGGCATTTTCGTTTCTTTCTCCAATTGTGGCGTTTCCTCCGTTGATTGTTCCAAGATTTCATCTTGAATTTCCTTAGGAGTTTCCTCTTGTACTTTGTCTTTTAAACTATTTAAAATACTTGCAAGATCAGAACAAGAATCCTTTCTCGCCAAGCGAGCATTATTTTCGGAAAACACAATATGGTGGGATTCCTCCATAGTTTGGGTTCTATTATTAAATACCCTATATGCTTTGCTACGTGAAGAATACCCAATAAAAATTCCTTCATCGGATTTGGCATCAAATTTTCCCAATTGATCTTTTCCATTGTCATGAATAAAAACTTTACAACCGAATACTCTAAAATGGGAGATATTTGGTTTCCTTCCCTTGTAGAGTTCATAAGGGGTTTTCATGAGCATTGGCCTTATGACTACTCTATTTAAAACGTAGCATGCGGTACTCACGGCATCCGCCCAAAAATGTTTGGCAATCTTAGCCTCTTCGAGCATGGTTCTAGCCATCTCATCGAGGCACCTATTTTTCCTTTCGACTACCCCATTTTGCTGTGGTGTTCGTGGAGCGGAAAAGGTATGCTCGATACCGAGTTCGTCACAAAAGTCCGCAAAGAGATTGTGATCAAACTCTCCCCCATGATCACTTCTAATTGAAGTGACAGTTGTTTCCTTATCGTTTGGAACATGTTTAAGAAAATATTTAAAATTCTGAAAAGCATCACTTTTATGGGCAAGAAATAAAGTCCAAGTAAATCTGGAATAATCATCAACAATAACAAAAGCATAACGATTTCTACCAAGACTTTCAATGCGAGATGGTCCAAACAAATCCATGTGAAGCAATTGCAATGGTCTAGTAGTTGAAACAATATTTTTTGATTTAAAAGATGCTTTTGTTTGCTTCCCTTTTTGACAAGAATCACAAATAGAGTCATTTTCAAATTTCAAATTTGGAAGACCAACAACTAAATTTTGTGAAACCAATTTGTTCAAAAGATGCATGTTGATGTGAGCTACTCTACGATGCCATAACCAAGAATCATCCTCTTTGCTCATTAAAAAATTCACATATTCGGGTGAAGAATTTGCAAGATCAACCATATAAATGTTATCCATTCCAAAACCACGAAGGATAATTTTAAAAACGCTACGTCTAAAAACTAAGCATTCATCCGAATCAAATAAAACAAGATTTCCCTTGTCACATAATTGACTTATGCTCAAGAGATTATGTTTTAAACCTTTCACAAGTAATATATGCTTAATGGACGAAATTTCATCCTTACCGACCGATCCGATGCCGATAATCTTTCCTTTGTTGTTATCACCAAAAATAACACTTCCCCCTTCCTTGTGTTCTAGTTGAAGGAATTTGGATTCGTCTCCCGTCATGTGCTTGGAGCATCCACTATCAAGGTACCATAGTACACTTGATCCCTTCAAACATACCTACAAAACAGATTAATGAGTTTTAGGTACCCATGCCATTTTGGGTCCTTGGGGGTTAGGCAACTCATAGTGATGTGATTGAGTGTTATGTCTATGTCGTGTAAAACAAGCAGGAGCAGTATGTCCAATTCGTCTACAATAATGACAAGTCACGTTAGGATTATGCATCCTTCTAGGTTGATAGTAATTGGATGGACGAAATTTATTTACTCTATTCTTGACAATATAACTATTGCGCAAATCATGAAAGTCATTTCTCCTACCATTTGTTCTAGGATATGCATCATTTCTAGAATAGTTGTTTCTAGGTTGGAAGTCATTTCTAGATGTTCTAAAAGGTTCAAAATTCCTTCTAGTGTTTGGCCTAGAATGTGCATTATTTCTAGCATGATTATTTCTAAGTTGCGATTGATGAAAACCATTTCTAGGTTTGTTGTATCTAGGATGAACATTTGTTTTATTTATCCTAGGTTGAGCCATAGGTGGTTGGGGGTTGGCTTCAACTTTCTCTTTCGGCTCGTTTCTAAAACCTATGCCATGCTTGGTCGACTTCAAGTTAACAAGCACTTCATTCAAATTTTTATGAGAAGAGTTAAACTTATCTAAGGTGCCCTTAAGCCTTTCTACTTCATTTTTGAGATGCATGCAAGAAGTACAATTTCTAGAACTCTCGAGCTTGTCGGCGCTTCTCTTGCCAAAAAATTTGTTTTCCTCTTTCAACTTCTCATTTTCTAAAATCAGTTTTTCCAATTCCTTTTCTTTAAAAGAGAGTTGTTTTTGAAAATCTTTTTCTTTTAAAGAAGCATTTTCTTTTATACTCTTAACAGTTTTTGAAGCTTTAATAAATTCGCTATACAATTCATCAAAAGCATTTTGCATTTCTTCAAGGGAAAAGAAATTTTTGGAAGAAATTTGACATACCTCTTCTTTGTTGTCTTCTTGTGCCATAAGACAAAGATTTGCGGCTTCGTCTTCTTCTTCCTCACTTGACTCGTCACCGGAGTCGCCTCTCCAAGATATGTATGCTGTTGCTTCTTGAAGGGTTTCTTCTCCTTTTTAGCATTTGGGCAATTTGATTTAATGTGCCCGGTTTCTCTGCACTCATAGCACTTTATTTGATCTCCTTGCTTTTTGCCCTTTCGTTCATACTCTTTTCGCATGAACTTTTGAAATCTCTTGATAACGAGTCCGAACTCGTTGTCTCCGTCCTCATCATTTTGAGGTTGGCTTGTGCTTGCCTTGAGAGCGATTCTTTGCTTCATTTGATCATCAACAAGAGGGTTAAGTATAGTAGATTCATAAGTTTTAGGATTACCTCTTAATGCGTCGATGGTGACATTTGAAATGCCAATGGATTCTTGAATCGCGTCGGCCTTGGATCGCCATTCCGGAGTGAGACTTCGGAGAATCTTTCGGACAAGTTCCTTATCCGTGAAGGTCTTCTTATGAGCATGTATATCATTTACGATTTTTGAAAATCGTTCAAACATCTCATCGACCTTTTCGCCTTCCTTCATGTGAAACAATTCATATGCATGGGTTAGGAAATCAATTTTGGCTTCCTTTACCTGGTCCATACCTTCGTACGTAATTTCCAGCTTGTCCCACATTTGCTTTGCCGTTGTGCAACAAGATATCTTCCTATAGTCATCAGCATTTACAGCACAATATAATAAATTAATAGCTTTAGCATTATTTTGCACCATTCGGATATCATCCGCATCGTATTCATCTTCGGACTTTGGGACCCATTCATTTTCAACCTTCTTGGTTGGAATTTGTTCTCCATTCATTATGACCTTCCAAAGATGAAAACTATTTGATTGTACAAATATTCTCATCCTCTCCTTCCAGTATGTATAATTCGTACCATCGAATAGCGGTGGTCGGGTGGAGCATTGTCCTTCACCTATTCCTGCAAAAGAATCACGAGTAGAAGCCATGGATGTTTCTCTCAAACAATTAAGTCTTCAGAGAGTTGGGCTCTGATACCAATTGTTAGATAATACGCTTAACGCTAGAGGGGGGGGGGGGTTGAATAGCGTTATAATAAAAATTAGCGTAAACTTGCGGGATTTAAAAATTACACGAAATAAATAAGTGCGATAAGTAAATAAATTAGAACAAACGCACCGATATATCCTGGTTCACCACAACCCGTGGCAAGTCCAGTCCCCGAGAGACTCCCTCGAGATTTCCACTAACTTGTTAAGCTTACGGGTGCTCAACAAACCGTTACAACTTGAGGACACAAGCCTCAACAACCTTTGCTCGGAGATACAACACTCCAAGACTTCAACCAAGGAAACACAAGTTCCTTCTTACAACACAAGGGACTTACACTTCCCTTCAAGTGTACAAAAACACTTAGCACTCAAACAAGACACTCCTTTAAGAGTAGATATGAGTAAAAAGAATACGCTCAAGATCGCAACAACTTTCGACAAGAATTTGGCTCTCAAAAGCTTATGTAATGAATATAAAATGATAAGCAATAAAGTATGAAAGCTTTAGCAATTGTATGATCAGTTGTTGTGTTTAGAAGACTGAATTGAAGCTGCATTTATAGTTGAAAAACTTTGTATTACCGTTGCCTAATTGCCAATTAAGAATTGCTGATTTTACTCTGTGACAATCGATTGTCAAATTACCACAATCGATTGTTTGCCAGTTCTTCCAAAAATCAATCCCAAATTTTATGCATAGCAATCGATTATCTAAGATCAATAATCGATTACTGGCAACGTTCAAAAAATCATTTCTAGATTTTACTTAAAACAATCGATTGTCAAAAATCTACAATCGATTACTCAGCAACGTTCAAAAAATCCTTTTCAGATTTTAATTAAAACAATCGATTATAGGAAATCAATAATCGATTACCTGACGGTATTTGAAAACATTTTGGCAACGGTCAGTTATACAATCGATTATATTAAGTTAACAATCGATTATATATCAGTCTTGAAAAATCAATTTAGACACTGCCTCTTGACAATCGATTGGTATAGGTTCACAATCGATTATTTAATAACTTTGAAAAAGTCTAGAAGACACTGCCTCAACACAATCGATTGTCATAAGTTCACAATCGATTATTTTGTGACTTTGAAAAATCTTATGGACACTGTCTCTTCACAATCGATGGTCATTAGCTTCACAATCGATTATTTTGAGCTTTGAAAAACTTTGATGGACACTGCCTCATCACAATCGATTGTCATAAGGTTCACAATCGATTGTCATGCAGATTTGAGAAAATCTGATGCGCACTGCCTTAGCACAATCGATTGTCATAAGTTCACAATCGATTGTCAAGAAGCTGACTTAAACATAATCGATTATCATAAGTACATAATCGATTATCTTAGTCTAGATTTTAGAGGCATGTTTAAAAATCATTTTGACTAAAGTAAATATGCATTATTTAAAATCATTTTGCTCTAATTTAAATATGCATGATTTGTTAAAAATATTTTTACGAGAGAAGCCAGGTCTTGAGTTTAAGTTGTCGGATCAAGATCACAATTAAATACCGACTCATATAAAACTTAATCTCGATCTTTGTCTTGTGCTTGAATCTCGTTATATATCAATTTTGCGCTTGTGCTTGGACCTCGTCATATGTCAATTTGCGCATAGTTTGTCATTTATCAAAACCTACAAATATGAACACACGTTTAGTATAATGCCTTGAGAACGCGCTTCCAACAACTTTCAATGAAGAAATCTTCCCTTTCAGGCATAAGATGCAGTAAAGTCATTTGTTTCTGAATGAAGAAGTCTCAGACCAGCTCATGCCAACCAAAGTACCAATAGAGTCGTAGCTAGCAACAAGCTTCAATAAAAATGTAGGCAATCCTGTAGCTGCACAAGAAGGAAACTTTTCATAGGGAATTCCTTTGGAGGAGGCAGATACAGACCACTAGCAATCTATGAAAGAAGTAGATGGAGAACACTTGGATGCTATAGACTATGAGCCAGCATGTACATACAACTTGGAACAGGAACACGCTACAAATGTTAATGAGATTGAACTTGCTGATCAAACTGTTAGGAGTCCAATAGAGACAAGAGGACACCATTATGGATGACATATTATGTCATTGCAGTAGCTCTAGATAAGTCTGTAAAGCCATATTCCATTTGAAACTACTTGAGCTATGAAGCACTAAAGCCGGACTATCATGACTTTTTGAAAGCATTTTCAGAAATAATAGAACCAAAAATATTCCTTCAGACATCTTCACAAAAAGGAAGGTTAGAGGCAATGAAAGCTAAAATCCAAGCTCTAGAAGATAATCAGACTTGGGAGTTAGTGACTGTACCAAAGGAAAAAACTCATATAGGTTCTAAATGGGTTTACAAAGTGAAGTAAAAAGACAACGAAGATGTGAAAAGGTTCAATCCACGTCTAGTGGAAAAGGGGTACAACTAAAAAAGGAACTTGACTACAATGAGACATTCTCTCCTATTCTAAAGATAGTGACTGTGAGGGTTGTAATCTCCATAAGATGGATGTATACAATGTATTCCTTCAAGGTGATTTGCATAATGAAGTGTATATATAGTTGTCCTGGGGGATTTGCAGGCAAGGTGGAGAACAACACTAATGGCAAGGTTTGCAGGCCTGTCAAATCCTTATGTGGGCTCAAGCAGGAAAACAGACAATGGAATGTTAAACTCATTAAAGAACATGTCTTTCAAGGGTTTGTAAAGAGTCATTTTGACTATTCATTACTCACAAAAAAGTCAAGGAACTAGTATAGTGATCATACTCATATACGTAGATATAAGCTCATAACTGGTAATAATTTAAATTTAATGGAGGAGACCAAGGAGAAACTGTATCAATCTTTCAATATCAATGACATGGAGAGTTGAAATACTTTTTGGGTATTGAATTCCATATATCATGAAGAGATATTAATGAATAAGAGTAAGTACAGTTTGGAACTGATATCTGAATTGGGGTTAAGTGCAACAAAATCAAACTGGACCACTATGGATTGCAATCAAAAGAGTTCCCTGATCATACATTAGTAGAAGGTGATGTTCCATTCACTGATAGGGAAAGATGTCAAAAGATAGTTGGAAAGCTTCTTTATTTTACCTTGAAAATGTTGGATATTGCCTTTGCTTTTCAAATATTTAGCTCGTTCATGCACAACCTTAAGGAATCACACTAGGAATTAGAAATCAAGGTTGTGAGATATGTGAAAAGGGAACTAATCCTTGGAATTATGATGAACAATACTAAAAAGAATACTCTAATTGCATTTTGTGATACAGATTGGGTTCCATGTCCAAATACTGAAAGATCAGTGATAGTGTTCATCGTCAAGCATGAGAAATCACTAATATCCTAGAAGTCAAAGAAGCAGAGTACAGTGTCTAGAAGCTCAACTAAAGCAGAATGTAGAAGCATGTCCACAGTGATAACAGAGCTGGTGTGGTGACATGCTTGCTTAAGGAACTTGGTGCAAAAGTGGAGTTGCCTATTGCCTTATACTGTGTTAGCAAGCCTGCAATGTACATAGCAACAAATATAATATGTCATGAGAGAATAAAGAATATTGAAATAGACTGTCATTTCATAAGGGAGAATATTTGAATGGGGGTGGTTAAGACAATGCATATATGCTCCAAGGATTAGTTGGCAGATGTATTTACGTAAGGATTAGAAAGATCACAACATGAGAATTTAATGCCCAAGCTGGGAGTTCTCAATGTGTATGCACCTACCCGCTTTAGGGGGAGCGTTGAGAAGGGGGTAACTTAGCACGTGAGGAGCATGTGTAGTGGTTAATAAGTTAGGAGATAACAAATTATAATTATTTGTTAAATGAGCAATGACACCGCAATTAGCTGTCATTAGTTAGAGTAGTTAGTGAGTATTATGTATAAGAGGGCAATGTATAAATTTCATATACAACTTTCCAATACAACAATAAAGGCGGTCACTACATATCCTTTCTCCTCTCTCATTTCTTCTTTTAAGAAGCTAGCTTCCATGGTTGTCACCTCCAAATTCCACACAATTTTAACTAAATACATAGATGTTGAATAATGAGCTATATGAGTATGGTATTGACCTATTGTAAATATAATTTTTAATAATTAAACACAATGGCATAGATAAAAAAAAAGATGATTCCCGTTTATAGTACATAAACAAAATTTTCTGCAAGAAATATCGGCATTTAAAGAAGCAAAAATTACTGACAAGATATTAGTGCTCATTTTATGAAGCATTCGATTTTTGCTCATATTCATCTTATTTCATGTACTATGCATTTAGTTTGTGCATAGTAACTGTATTGAGATTGGTCATACACATTTGTATTTTTCTTTCCTTTACTAGTTTTTAGGTTGTTAGTTTTATTAGTTTGTTAATGTGGCTTGTTATTGATAGTGGAAATTATTAGTTAGTGCGAACAATTATTGCAAGCTGTCATGTGTATAAGTAAGAGATTTCGACCATTTGATAGTTGGAATATTCATTTCAATTTCCCTATTATGTGTTACTGCTCTCTCAAAGCTTCTTCTCTCATTTGCTCTCTTCTAGCTAGGTTTTCAGCTTGTCCACCATTGGAGCTCGAGCTCGATTTAACTTCTCTCACCTTTGAATTTGTCATGGTATCAGAGCAGAGGTTCTAATCCTTAGCTTGTCAAGAAAACTTAATGTTTGATATTATTTCGTCTTGAGGTTCGAGGTCATCCCAAAATTTGTGTTTGGTATAGAAATTGGGCATTAAGAGTTCTCTTCTGAGACATATCGACCATGATCATGGAAATTGAAGAAGGCACATCATATTCTCCTTATCCGCTACTCGATTCAACTAACTCGCTTTACATGCATCCATTCGAAAACAATGTTAAATGCTTGCACTTGTACCTTTTGATGGATCAGAGTATATATCATGGAGACAAGGTGTACTTAGAGATCTTTCTGGGAAAAACAAATTAGATTTTATAAATTGGAAGTGTGGGACATCGATCAGTTTATGATTACTGCAAGAAGCCAGGTCACACCAAGAATAGGTGCAATACACTTCACGGTTATCCACAAGACTCTAAGTTCAACTAAGAAAAAAGAGTGGCTGCCAATGTGTTTTGAGATTATGGTGATAAAGATTCTAGTGTAGAACATGAGGGAAAGTCGTATACTCAAGTAGAGGGACGAATGATGCAGAATCTGACCAAAGAATAATACATCTAACTCATCAGTATCTTAGAATATTTTCAAACTGGAAATGCAAAAGACAGCCTTAGTTTACCCTTTTCTAGTCACATTACCTAATTGATATAAGGTGAAGGTGACACTAGATTGTGATGTAGTCTTGCGACCCAAATTCAGCCTCAAAAGTGTTGTTTTTGTGCCCAGCTTTAATTTTAACCAAATATCTATCCATTGGTTAATAGTTAAATTTTATTTCTATGTCATCTTTACCAAATTTTCATGTATTCTTCTGCATCCACTTTCACTGAAGAAGCCTCTGAAAATTGATAAGGATACCGATGGTATATACAATTATAACGACCCGACCGGTTGTTTTGAGCCCTAGTATGTCATTCAGCTGTCTGAGGCTTTGAAAAGCTTCATTTAAGGTGTTGTGACTTGTACACATGGAAGAAATTGAATTTCGAGAAGTTCGAAGTTGATTTGGGCAGAGAATTTTCATTTCGGAAAGCTTAAAGTTGAAGGAATAAACTAGGATTGGATCTTTGAGTAAATGACCTAAAAATCGGGTTCTGAAGGTTCCAACATGTTTGTATGATAATTCGAGACTTGGGCATATGCCCGAGTCGGGTTTTGGATAACTCGGGAGTGTTCTAGCACCTGTTGTGGAAGTTAGCATTTTGGAAGAAATTTATTAAGTTTGGCTTGAAGTGCATTTCAGCATTATTGATGTACGTTTGGGATTTCGAGACTGGGAGTTGCTCCATATGGTGATTCTAGAGTTGGGAGCGCGATCAAAAGTAAATTCGGATATCTGTAGGTCATTTGGGAGCTATTTGGTTAAAGATAGAAACTTAAAGGTGTTAGATAATACGCTTAACGCTAGAGGGAGGGGGGGGGTGAATAGCGTTATAATAAAATTTAGCGTAAACTTGCGGAAATTAAAATTTACAGGAGATAATTAAGTGCGTTAAGTAAATAAAAGGAAAGAACGCACCGATATATTCTGGTTCACCACAACACGTGGCTAGTCCAGTCCCCGAGAGACTCTCTCGAGATTTTCCACTAACTTGTCAAGCTTACGGGTGCTCAACAAACCTTTACAACTTAAGGACACAAGCCTTAACACCTTTGCTCGGAGATACAACACTCCAAGACTTCAACCAAGAAAACACAAGTTCCTTACAACAAGAGAATCACAATTCTCTTATAAGTGTACAAAACACTAAACACTCAAAACAACACACTCCTTAATGAGTAGATATGAGTAAAAGAAGTAAGCTCAAGATCACAACAACTATGGACAAGACTTTGGCTCTCAAAAAGCTTTATGAAATGAATATAAAATGATGAACAATAGTATGCAAGCTTATAGCAATAGCATGATCAGTTGTTGTGTGTTGTTGTGTTTAAAACACTGAAATGAAGCTGTATTTATAGTTGAAAAACTTGGCATTACCGTTGCCTAATTGCCAATTAAGAGTTGCTGATTTTACTGTGTGACAATCGATTGTCAAGAAGCCACAATCGATTGTTTGCCAATCTTTCCAGAAATCAATCCCAGATTTTACGCTTGACAATCGATTGTCCAAGATCAATAATCGATTATTGGCAACGTTCAAAAAATCATTTCCAGATTTTACGTAAAACAATCGATTATACAGAATCAAAAATCGATTATTCAGCAACGTTCAAAAACTCTTTTTCAGATTTTAATATCAACAATCGATTGTACAAAATCAACAATCGATTATTCAGCAACGTTCAAAAAATCTTTTTCAGATTTTAATATCAACAGTCGATTGTATAAAATCAACCATCGATTACCTGACGGTATTTGAAAACTTAACGACAACGGTCAGCTTCACAATCGATTGTGCAATGTTAACAATCGATTATTTATCAGACTTTGAAAATCATTTTAGACACTGCCTCGTGACAATCGATTGCTATATACTCACAATCGATTATTTAATAACTTTGAAAAAGTCTGGAAGACACTGCCTCAACACAATCGATTATTTTGTGACTTTTTAAAATCTGATGGACACTGTCTCTTCATAATCGATTGTCATTAGCTTCACAATCGATTATTATGAGTTTTGAAAAACTTTGATGTACACTGCCTCATCACAATCGATTATCATAAGGTTCACAATCGATTGTCATGCAGGTTTTGAAAAACCTGATGCTCACTGCCTTAACACAATCGATTGTCATTAGTTCACAATCGATTGTCATGCAGTCTTGGCTTAACATAATCGATTATCATAAGTACATAATTGATTATCTTAGTCCAGATTTTAGAGGCATGTTTAAAAATCATTTTGACTGAAGTAAATATGCATGATTTAAAATCATTTAGCATTAAATTAAATATGCATGATTTTGTAAAAATAGTTTTACGAGAGAAGCCATGTCATGAGTCAAGTTGTCGGATCAAGATCACAATTAAGAACGACTCATTTAAACTATAGAACTTTGTCTTGTGCTTGAATCTCGTTATCCACCAATTGTGTGCTTGTACTTGAACTTCGTCATATATCAATTTGCGCTTGTTTGTCATTCATCAAAACCTACACATAAGAACACACGTTTTAGTATAAGGCCTTGAGAATGTGTTCCCAACAATTTCCCCCTTTTTGATAATGGCAAACTTTAAGCGGGATATGCAACTTAAACAATATATAATGACGATTCAAGACATGCAAAGATATGCAATAAGTATGCGATTAGTTCCCCCTCAATATATGAATTCCCCATCAATTTAAGCTTATAACTATTGAGGGTGCATACCCGTTATCTTCCCCCTTTTGCCATTAGCAAAAAAATGTAATATAAGAAGATGCCAAAGATGTAAATAAAACTTGTTTATTTATTGGAAATAAAACGAGATCACATAAAGAGAGAACAATAACTCAAATAATAGCAGAACAATCGATTATTGATACGAGATAATCGATATTTAGACGATAGAAACCGATTTTTTTCTGAAGAGTACTCGAATTTTTGCGCGTCATGCTTTATAATTCCCCCTACCTTTAGGGCGATACCTGCAAAAATTCGTTAGACGTCTGCGACGCTCAAGTTAGAAATTATGTAGAATAAAAAGATGCAATGCATGACTTAGATCAACGTGGAGTCAAGAATCCCGAGTTCACTACGATTTCGGAAGAAGGACTCTTTCTCTAAGGGCTTTGTAAAGATGTCGGCCAATTGATCTTTGGTTTCAACAAATTCGACTTCGACATCGCCCTTGAGAACGTGATCTCTTATAAAATGATGTCTAATTTCAATGTGTTTTGTTCGCGAATGAAGAACAGGGTTCTTCGTCAAGCATATGGCACTAGTGTTATCACATCTATGAGGGATATGATCAAGACTTAGGCCATAGTCCAAGAGTTATTGTTTCATCCATAGGATTTGAGCGCAACAACTCCCCGCGGCTACATATTCAGCCTCGGTTGTGGACAACGCAACACTTACTTGTTTCTTGCTGAACCAAGAAACGAGAGAGCTACTGAGCAAATGGCAAGTGCCACTAGTGCTCTTGCGGTCCAATTTGCATCCAGCAAAATCGGAATCGGAATAGCCAACGAGTTGGCATGAAGAACCTTTGGGGGTACCATAGACCCACATTTGTAGTACCAACAAGGTACTTCAGAATCCGTTTAACCGCAGTAAGGTGAGACTCCTTCGGACACAATTGATAACGGGCGCATGAGCACACGCTAAACATGATGTCCGGACGACTAGCAGTGAGATAAAGAAGAGAGCCAATCATACCTCAATACTTCTTAGTGTCGACTTCCTTACCTTTCTCATCTTTGTCTAGATGATCGGATGTGCTCATGGGAGTCGCCATTGCTTTTGCATTGTTCATTTCAAATCGATTTAGCAATTCTTTGCAATATTTGGCTTGGCAAATGAACGTACCTTCTTTCATTTGCTTTACTTGTAATCCCAAAAAGAATGTTAATTCACCCATCATGGACATCTCAAATTCGCTTGTCATTAAATCGGAGAATTCCTTGCATAAGACATTGTTAGTAGCACCAAATATGATATCATCCACATATATTTGAACTAATAAAATATCATTGTTTATATGCTTAACAAAAAGAGTGGTGTCAACTTTCCCTCTAATAAAGTCATTTTCCAATAGAAATTTACTCAATCTTTCATACCAAGCTCGGAGAGCTTGTTTTAAATCATAAAGAGCGTTTTTGAGTTTGAAAACATGATCGGGAGATTTAAAATCTTCAAAGCCGGGGGGTTGTTCAACATAAACTTCTTCTTGAATGACACCATTTAGAAAAGCACTTTTCACATCCATTTGATACAAAGTGAAATTCATAGAAGAGGCAAATGCATGCAAAAGACGAATAGCTTCTAATCTAGCTACTGGAGCATATGTTTCTTCATAGTCAATACCCTCTTCTTGATTATAGCCTTTTGCTACAAGCCTAGCTTTGTTTCTAGTGATTACACCATTTTCATCTAGTTTGTTTCGAAAAACCCATTTCGTACCAATTATGGTATGATTTTCGGGTCTTGGCACCAAATCCCAAACGTCATTCCGTTTGAATGGTTAAGCTCCTCTTGCATTGCCAAGGTCCAAAATTCAGCCCCAATTGCTTCGGAGATGGTTGTTGGTTCAATTTGGGAAACAAAGGTAGTATGACCTAAGGTGTTCTTAAGGGAGTTTCGAGTACTTACCTTTTCTCCAACGTCGCCAATTACCTGTTCGAGAGGGTGATCTTTGATTGTCCTCCACTCGTTAGGCATTTTTGTTTCATTTTCCAATGGTGGCGCTTCCTCAGTTGGTTGTTTCAAAAATTCG
Organism: Nicotiana benthamiana; assembly: GCA_034376525.1. Classification (NCBI taxonomy): domain Eukaryota; kingdom Viridiplantae; phylum Streptophyta; class Magnoliopsida; order Solanales; family Solanaceae; genus Nicotiana; species Nicotiana benthamiana. The sequence goes on along the minus strand of CM067338.1, from coordinate 70,276,556 downwards.
TCTTGATTTTCCTTAGGCGTTTCCTCTTGAATTTTGTCTTTCAAGCTATCTAAGATACCTGCAAGATCAAAACCAGAATCCTTTCTCGCCAAGCGAGCATTATTTTCGGCAAATACAACATGAGGGGATTCCTCCACAGTTTCAGTTCTTTTATTAAAGAGCCTATATGCTTTGCTACGTGACGAATAACCAATGAAAATTCCCTCATCGGACTTAGCATCAAACTTTCCCAATTGATCTTTGCCATTGTTATGAATAAAACATTTACAGCCGAATACTCTAAAATGGGAGATATTTGGTTTCCTTCCCTTATAGAGTTCATAGGGAGTTTTCATGAGTATGGGCCTTATGACTACTCTATTTAAGACGTAGCAAGCGGTACTCACGGCATCCGCCCAAAAATGTTTGGGAATCTTGGCCTCTTCGAGCATGGTTCTAGCCATCTCTTCGAGACACCTATTCTTCCTTTCCACCACCCCATTTTGTTGTGGTGTACGTGGGGCGGAAAAGGTATGCTCGATACCGAGTTCGTCACAAAAGTCCTCAAAGAGATTGTGATCAAACTCTCCCCCATGATCACTTCTAATTGAAGTGACGGTTGTTTCCTTTTCATTTTGAACACGCTTAAGGAAATATTTAAAATTCTGAAAAGCATCACTTTTATTGGCAAGAAATAAAGTCCAAGTAAATCTAGAATAATCATCAACAATCACAAAAGCATAACAATTTCTTCCTAGACTTTCAATGCGTGATGGTCCAAATAAATCCATGTGAAGCAATTGCAATGGTGTAGAAGTTGAAACAATATTTTTAGATTTGAAAGATGCTTTTGTTTGCTTTCCTTTTTGACATGAATCACAAATAGATTCATTTTCAAATTTTAAATTGGGAAGACCAATAACTAAGTTTTGAGAAATCAACTTGTTCAAAAGATGCATGTTGATATGTGCTACTCTACGATGCCATAACCAAGTATCATCCTCTTTACTCATAAGACAATCAACATATTCGGGTGAGGAATTTGCAAGATCAACCATATAAATATTATCCACTCTAAAACCACGAAGGATAATTTTAAAATCACTACGTCTAAACACTAAACATTCATCCGAATCAAATAGGGCAAGATTTCCCTTGTCACATAATTGACTTATGCTCAAGAGATTATGCTTTAAACCTTTCACAAGTAATATATGCTTAATAGAGGAATTTTCATCCTTACCGACCGATCCGATGCCAATAATCTTTCCTTTATTGTTATCCCCAAAAATCACACTTCCTCCTTCTTTGTGCTCTAGTTGAAGGAAATTGGATTCGTCTCCCGTCATATGTTTGGAGCATCCACTATCAAGGTACCATAGTACACTTGATCCCTTCAAGCATACCTACAAAACAAGTTAATGCGTTTTAGGAACCCATGCCATTTTGGGTCCTTGAGGGTTAGGCATATCATAATGATGCAATTGAGCGATGTGTCTATGTTGTGTAAAACATGCAGGGGCAATATGACCAATTCGTCTACAATAATGACAAGTCACGTTGGGGTTATGCATCTTTCTAGGTTCATAGTAACTTGATGGACGAAAATGATTTACTCTATTTTCATTTTGACTATTGCGTATTTCATGAGAACCATTTCTCCTACTATTTGTTCTAAGATGAGCAGCATTTCTAGAGTAATGGTCATGTCTAGATGTTCTAAAAGGTTCAAAACTCCTTCTAGTGTTTGGCCTAGAATATGCATCATTTCTAGGGTAGTCATTTCTAGGTGGTAAGTCATTTCTAGGTCTTCTAAAATGTTCAACATTTTGTCTAGCATGCATATTTGTTCTAGGATTGCTATTTCTACGATAAGCATTTGTTTTATTAATCCTAGGTTGAGCCTTAGGTTGTTGGGGTTTGGCTTCAACCTTTTCTTTAGGCTCATTCTTAAAGCCTATGCCATGCTTGGTTGATTTTAAATTAACAAGGACATCATTCAAATTTTTGTGCGAAGAATTGAACTTATCTAATGTGCCTTTAAGCCTTTCTACTTCGTTTTTGAGATGCAAGCAAGAGGTACAATTTTTAATAGAACTTTCGGGCTCGTCGGCGCTTCTTTTTCCAAAAAACTTGTTTTCCTCTTTCAGCTTCTCATTTTCTAAAACCAGTTTTTCTAAATCCTTTTATTTCAAAGAGAGCTGTTTTTGAAAATCTTTTTCTTTTAGAGAAGCATTTTCTTTTATGCTTTTGACAGTTTTTGAAGCCTTAATAAATTCAACATATAGCTCATCAAAAGCAGTTCGGATTTATTCAAGAGTAAAGAAGTTTTTAGAAGAGATTTGACATACCTCATCTTGCTTGTCTTCTTGCGCCATAAGACAAAGGTTTGCGGCTTCGTCTTCTTCTTCTTCGCTTGACTCATCTCCGGAGTCTCCTCCCTAAGAAATGTATGCGCGTTGCTTCTTAAAAGGTTTCTTCTCCTTTTTGATATTTGGGCAATTTGATTTGATGTGCCCGGTTTCACCGCATTCATAGCACTTTATCTGTTCGCCTTGCTTTTTGCCCTTTCGTTCATACTCCTTTCGCATGAACTTTTGAAATCTTTTGATAACGAGTCCAAACTCGTTGTCTCCGTCCTCATCAGCTTGAGGTTGGCTTGTGTTTGCCTTGAGCGCTATTCTTTGCTTCCTTTGATCATCAACAAGAGGGTTAAGTATAGTAGACTCATAAGTCTTAAGGTTACCTCTTAGTGCGTTGATGGTGACATTTGAGACGCCAATGGATTCTTGGATTGCGTTGGCCTTTGATCGCCATGCCGGAGTGAGACTTCTATGAATTTTTTGAACAAGTTCTCTATCTATGAATGTCTTCTTGAGAGCATGTAGATCGTTTACGATTATTGAAAATCGTTCAAACATTTCATCCACCTTTTCACCTTCCTTCATGTGAAATAATTCATAAGCATGGGTTAGGAAATCAATTTTGGCTTCCCTTACTTGGTCCGTACCTTCGTACGTAATTTCCAGCTTGTCCCACATTTCCTTCGCCGTTGTGCAACACGATATTTTCCTGTAATCGTCAGCATTTACAGCACAATATAATAAATTAATTGCATTAGCATTATTTTGAACCTTTCGGATATCATCCGCGTCATATTCTTCTTCGGACTTGGGAACCCATTCGTTTTCAACCTTTTTGGTTGGAATTTGATTTCCCTTCGTTATCACCTTCCAGAGATGAAAGTTGTTTGCTTGAACGAAAATTTTCATCCTCTCCTTCCAGTACGTGTAGTTGGTACCGTTGAATAGAGGTGGTCGTGTGGAGCATTGTCCTTCATCAATTCCTGCAAAAGAGTCACGAGTAGAAGCCATGGATGGTTCTCTCAAATTGTTAAGTCTTCAGAGAGTTGGGCTCTGATACCAATTGTTAGATAATATGCTTAACGCTAGAGGGGGGGGGGGTGAATAGCGTTATAATAAAATTTAGCGTAAACTTGCGGAAATTAAAATTTGCAGGAGATAGTTAAGTGCGTTAAGTAAATAAAAGGAAAGAACGCACCGATATATTCTGGTTCACCACAACACGTGGCTAGTCCAGTCCCCGAGAGACTCTCTCGAGATTTTTCACTAACTTGTCAAGCTTACGGGTGCTCAACAAACCTTTACAACTTAAGGACACAAGCCTTAACACCTTTGCTCGGAGATACAACACTCCAAGACTTCAACCAAGAAAACACAAGTTCCTTACAACAAGAGAATCACAATTCTCTTACAAGTGTACAAAACACTAAACACTCAAACAATACACTCCTTAATGAGTAGATATGAGTAAAAGAAGTAAGCTCAAGATCACAACAACTATGGACAAGATTTTGGCTCTCAAAAAGCTTTATGAAATGAATATAAAATGATGAACAATAGTATGCAAGCTTATAGCAATAGAATGATCAGTTGTTGTGTGTTGTTGTGTTTAAAACACTGAAATGAAGCTGTATTTATAGTTGAAAAACTTGGCATTACCGTTGCCTAATCGCCAATTAAGAGTTGCTGATTTTACTGTGTGACAATCGATTGTCAAGAAGCCACAATCGATTGTTTGCCAATCTTTCCAGAAATCAATCCCAGATTTTACGCTTGACAATCGATTGTCCAAGATCAACAATCGATTATTGGCAACGTTCAAAAAATAATTTCCAGATTTTACGTAAAACAATCGATTATACAAAATCAAAAATCGATTATTCAGCAACGTTCAAAAACTCTTTTTCAGATTTTAATATCAACAATCGATTGTACAAAATCAACAATCGATTATTCAGCAACGTTCAAAAAATCTTTTTCATATTTTAATATCAATAGTCGATTGTATAAAATCAACCATCGATTACCTGACGGTATTTGAAAACTTAACGACAACGGTCAGCTTCACAATCGATTGTGCAATGTTAACAATCGATTATTTATCAGACTTTGAAAATCATTTTAGACACTGCCTCGTGACAATCGATTGCTATATACTCACAATCGATTATTTAATAACTTTGAAAAAGTCTGGAAGACACTGCCTCAACACAATCGGTTTTCATATGTTCACAATCGATTATTTTGTGACTTTTAAAAATCTGATGGACACTGTCTCTTCACAATCGATTGTCATTAGCTTCACAATCGATTATTCTGAGTTTTGAAAAACTTTGATGTACACTGCCTCATCACAATCGATTGTCATGCATGTTTTGAAAAACCTGATGCTCACTGCCTTAACACAATCGATTGTCATTAGTTCACAATCGATTGTCATGCAGTCTTGGCTTAACATAATCGATTATCATAAGTACATAATCGATTATCTTAGTCCAGATTTTAGAGGCATGTTTAAAAATCATTTTGACTGAAGTAAATATGCATGATTTAAAATCATTTAGCATTAAATTAAATATGCATGATTTTGTAAAAATAGTTTTACGAGAGAAGCCATGTCATGAGTCAAGTTGTCGGATCAAGATCACAATTAAGAATGACTCATTTAATCTATAGAACTTTGTCTTGTGCTTGAATCTCGTTATCCACCAATTGTGCGCTTGTACTTGAACTTCGTCATATATCAGTTTGCGCTTGTTTGTCATTCATCAAAACCTACACATAAGAACACACGTTTTAGTATAAGGCCTTGAGAACGTGTTTCCAACAAAAGGTTTTTAAGAAGTTTGACCAGAAGTGGACTTTTTTATATCGGGGTCGAAATCCGATTTCTAAAGTTGGATTTTGTCTGTTATGTCAAATATGACTTGTGTGCAGATTTCAGGCCAATCGGACATGATTTGATAGGTTTAAACCTCAGATGTAGAAGTTGGAAATTTCTATGTTCATAAAGCTTGAATTGTGGTGTAATTCATGGTTTTAGCGTTGTTTGATATGATTTGAGACCTCGAGCAAGTCTGTAAAGCGTTTTAGTATTGGTTGGTATATTTGGTTGAGGTCCCGAGGGCCTGGGGGGGATTTCGAGTGGTTGACAGATCGAATATGGGTCTGATATTTTCGCTTCTGCAGAGAGGCCCTGCATAAGCGAGGAGGTAGCCGCAAAAGTGGTTGAGCATGAGGGCAGCCAGGAATGCAGAAGCGGCCATTGATCCGCTGGTGCGGTAACACAGAAGCGGTTGTTGACCGCAGAAGAGAAATTTGGTCTCAAGCCCCTGGTCCGCAGAAGCGGAGCTTTTTCCGCAAAAGCGAGACCGCATAAATGGAAATAGTTCTGCAAGTACGAAAAAGAATGGAGGTAGAGAGTTGTTTTAAAAATTGGATTTTGGTCATTTCTCTTATATTTTCATGGCTTGGGCGATTTTTGGGGAGCTTCGAGAAAGGGCTTTAATCGACAATATTAAGGTATGTTATCTCCAGCTATTATGAGTTAAATACATTGATTATGTATGGATTTAGCATGTAAATCGCTAGAAAATTGAGGGTTAGAGGAAGACCTAGAAAATGAGTTCATGGATTTTGACCACGATTTTGGATATGGAATTAAGTGAAAACTATATATTTGAGTTCCTGAGGTCATGGGAAAAGTTTATCTTGGAGAAATTTTGGATTCTAGGCACGTTGGCCCGAGGGCATTTTTATCAACTTTTTGTTCGGGGTTAGTAATTATTATAAATTGGGTTGTAATGTATAATTGAGCGTAAATTAATAGATTTGTATGATCGTGGGCTAGTTTTGGAGCATTGTGTGTTGGTGCAAGTCTTCGGAAGAATGTATAATGCCGGTTGTGGATCTTTGGAGCAAGGTGAGTCTCCTTTCTAATTTTGTGAGGAGAAATTACCCCATATATGAGTTAAATTAATTATGTTCTCCTAATTGTGGGGGCTACGTACGCACAAGGTGACGAGAGTCTGTGCGTAGCTACTATTATGCTATTGTCCGTGTAGTCTAGGACCTAAAAGCATATTATAGTTGGATTATTTGTGAGCCCATTGATGGCTTGAATTGCCTAAATCACATTAAATTAGTAAATCAATTTCAAAAGGATTAAGCTTCATTTCTTATAATTTGTTAAAGGGGAATTGGTTTTATTTGAATAAATATTTCGCGATATGTTCCTAATTGATTGATTGAGTATGTATTCCTTATATGTACCTCCATCGCATGCATTATTCGCGAGTATGGTATGTGTTTACTTTTGGGACGGACTGAACGCCTCGACAAATTAAATGATGCATCTATGATACAGGCCGCTCGACGTTCGGTAGTGCACAATTTATATTTTTGTTGGGGCGGGCCGTCGACCTCGGCATAATTTGCGCATGTTTGTGTTGTTGATCTTGAACTTATTTAAGTTGTCTTTGCCTCACCCTGATTCAAGATTTTTTTTTAATAATAAATAGGACTTATAGAAAATTACTATGGAAGAATTATGTGTTTACTTATTTCCTCTATCTAGATTAAAATCGTTTTTATAAAATAAATCCAATGTTTAATATATTTATTAAGGATAAAAAGTTGTTGGACCACTAGAGAGTATCAACGTTGACAATCTCGTCTCTACACCTTCGGGATTAGGCGGGATACTCATTGGGTACACGTTATTTTTGTACTCATACTATACTTGCTGTGTATTTTGTTGCACATGTATATGTGACTCTAGTGGCTTACTAGGCCTAGGAGCACGGATGATTCTGGGGCTAGGTGAGATGCATCATTCGAGACGGCCGCAGCTAGGGTAGTCCCTTCCACTGTTCTGTATTTACTTTCTGTTCACTGTATTCCAGACGTATATTGTTTTTTATTTCTCTTATCAGTAGATGCTCATGCACTTGTGACAGCGGGGTTCTGGGATGGTTTCAAGTATTGTATTAACTGTTAACCATTTAAATTTGATTTGAAAATATAATCATTAAAATTTCTAAATAATGAAGGACAAAATCTTGTATTTCCAAAGTGTTGAAACAAGACTAAATTTTAGCAATTGAGTTGGCTGGCCTGACAGTGGTGTCTGACGCCACCATGATCCTTAGAGGATTTTGGGGTCGTGACAACATGGTATCAGAGCACTAGGTTTCCGTCAAAATCACGAGTCATGAGCATGTCTAGTAGAGTCTCGCGGATCGGTACGAAGACGTCTGTGCTTATCCTCGAGAGGCTACTAGGCTGGTAGGAGAATTCCCTTCTTGATTACCTTATCGTGTTGTTCGATTACTTTGAGGCTTATTCCTTTGATTCATTCCTACTTAATCTTATGTGACGCAATCTCTTGTTGGAAATCAAGAATTTAAAGAATGAAAATGGCACTACAAATGTGGTGCGAGATAATTTTTTTCCCGGTATAGTTGATTGGACTATGATTGTCACATTATAGAGGGATATTCTACTGTTTCAGCTCAGTAACAGAACTTCTAAGAGCCTTGAGGCTAGGCGCAGGTTGTCATAATGGTTATGAGCGATTATTCCGCAGTGTTATTGTGATGATAGGATGTTTGCCCACGTGTCGGGACAGTGGATGAAATGAAGTGAGGTTTACTCAGTTTGTAATCAAGGGATTCAATATTTTATTCCCGGTAAGGGAAAGGCAGTCGGACTAAGAATGGTTAGATATGGGCTGGTGGAAGTAATGAGACTTGGTTTTTCTATGACGGGGTGTCGTGGTCCTGATTGAATGTATTAAGTTTGTTGATGTTACAATATGCTACAATTTGCCTCTATGGAAAAAAATTGTGAAATTGTATTGGAAATACAGATGTCAGATATCGCATGGTACGATGGTTTAAGATCAAATCAGAATTTCCTAATGTGGACGGCTCGAGAAAGATGACCTTTGGAAAGGTTTAATGTTAGCAGAAATGCTGGGTTCAAGTTTCACAAAGATACATTTTATTTATGGCAACAATTGATCAGCAAAGTATGAGGAAAGACATGCGGGAAGTGTCAGGCGGTGTTCAAAACTTCTAGAAGGCCAAGTATCAGGAGCATGGTTGAGTGGTCGATTAAAGAGTTGAGTTTCGCTAAAGTGGGATAGTGGGGGATGTTGCATATGGGCTTGGTGGTAGAATGGCTACGCGCCTTAAGGAGCATTTGGATCAAATTGGGAATTTTAATGATTGGTGATTGAAGTCTGTGGGTATGATTTGAAGTATGGGCTATTATAGGGCAGAAGATTGATATGGCGGAAAAGAGCTTCTTGAAATAGAGAAGGTGCAACATGACCCTAAGTTGGAAGGATGTTGCCTCAGATTTAATTGATATGCGTGAGGGGCGAATGGACATGTACAGTTGGAAGGTGACCTCAGACTTAGGATGGAATATTCGTGTCATAGTAAATGTACCCCGTGTAGCCGCATGGGAAGATTTTGGGAGTTGATTCCCCCTAGGTGGGTTTTTTCCTGTGAGCAGGTTAGCGGTCGCGTGGTTGGAGAAGCTTCTACAAGGAATTCTATCGATAATGCAACGGAGAGATCGGCCTTGCGAACGTGGTTGATGATTCAGAGGTCAAAAAAGGGGGTTTTACAGGAAGATTCAGAGAAATTTTGATAATTAGTGGAGCTAGGTTAAGTCAATAAGAGGTAAAAAGGTTGGGTGAACTCAATAATTGTGAAATGATGGCTTCAAGCTAAGTGGGAGAGTCCCACCGCTTATGATTAGGCTGTAGGATTAACTACTAGCGTGATTTCTGGTTATTAACATATTGATGGATTATTTCAGCTGTGACAAAAGACCATAATTGGTAATTCGAGCAAATGAATTGTTGGAGGCATGCGATGGTTGGCCTTATTGGCTCACGTTCGGACCTGAAAAAAGGTTCAGGATTTATGCCTTGCATGGATACATGTGTAATAGAAAGTGGTTGCATCGGGTGCTTAGCCGAGAGAGCATTTGTGTGTTATAAGATTTATGGGAATGAATTATATTTGGGACCAAGTCAGAGCGGGTGGCTCTCTATAATGGTCCTAGTGAACGCAGAAGTTAAAGTGTAGTACTCAATGATTTCGAGACTACGAGTACAGTTAAGAATCAAGCTTTGTAACAACTTATGAGAAGGTGCCCAGGATGTTCTATGATATTTTGACTTGTGGTTTTGCATATGGGTGATACGAGTTCGTGGGAATTGAGGTAGCCTGGTCTCGTAATTCATAGATGGAGTATGTTATGTGTTGAATGGAGTTAGTATTATTTCTAAGAAAGCAAGTATAAATTGGAAGAAGTTAGAATTATAAACCCTAGTTGAATTAGCAGATTGAGAGCAATTGACCAGTGCTAAAGAGGATCAAGTTATGTGTATGACTTGTGGCGATACGTGTAAGGCCTGTTGGCCGACGTAATTTATGTTATTAAGGAGACTTCTTCTATTATAGCTTGTTAAGTGGAAGTGAATTACGGAAGGGCTATGGTGGCTTGGACCACTACTTGCAGATTTGCATATTCTATGGTTATGGGGATTTGCCTGTGTGTTGCTATAATCCTCATGAAATGAGTTACGTGAAAGGTTCTTATATGATGGAATGTGATAATATTAATGAATTCAGAGTTATGATGAAAATCGTGTCCTATCGTATATTGGCACGATTGGGTGCGGTGAGATGTATGGAAATGTGAAGTGAGGATCAAGGTTGCAGTTCCGTGTTGACAAGGATGTCATGGGTTCGGATGACCAAGGAAAAGGTTTAATGATTAAAGTAAATTGGTATGGTCTTCAGCGTCACCTGAGATCGATGTGTTGTGAAAGAGGCTTTGCATCTTGGTGAAGGATTCTTGATCACTTTTCAGGGTCAGTGCGTCCAGTGGTTTAGATGTGCGGACCCGCTGTTTATTTCGTATGTTTGTGGGAGCGTGTACCATGGGAAGATGGTATAAGTGTGACATGTAGTCACTTGATTGGCTAAAAATTTAAACCAAGTATGAGGATTGTGGTAATGTCATTAATTTGAGAATTTATGCCTGGAGGGCACTTTGGTTATTGGGTTATGAACTGAGGAGTTTGCTCTGATGATGATGGTTGCTCTTATGTGTTATGAAGGAAAATGAGTTACTATGGAAATTTGAAAGGTTATTAGCCAAGTTGGTGTAACTAGAAATCAGCTTGAGATCAATTGATCAATTTATATGTGAGCAGGCCTTTATATCAAGCCAGTTGTGTTCGTTTCAGCGAGCGTTCCCTATGGAGGAACAGTCAGGTGTTAATTTGTCAACAGCTATTTCAGGTAATGATGTATTGCACCATATGAGTTGTGAGATGGCTTGGTAAATTCTTGTGTGTTAAGGTTCCGCGTGGAAATAATGTTATGTGAGCAGAATGGCTCTTAAGTTTCAGATCTTGTATCGCACCTCAGTTGTACTTGAGTTTTGAAGCCTATAGGGCTATGCGTTTTCTCAGGGATGGTATTATGCACTTAGTGTGCTTGCGATCAAAATTTGATATTTTTGTTGTAATGAGCAGATTTAGCTCAAAGTGCAACCTCCTTGTGTGATATTTATGTGTGGATCGAGTGGCACGCCGCCATGGATATATCATTTTGGATCGGGTTGCACGCCGCACCCGTGTGATGTCGAGTTTGGTACTCTATTGGTCCGCGTGGCTAAGTCTGAGGCTAGGGTTTCAGGTGAACCAGCGCGGCCGCGCACCAAAATTGTGCGGTCCGCCCTGGGAGGGTTCAGAGAAGCCCGTATTTTTCCTCCCACTCGGTGCGGTTGCGGCTCATTTTTCGTGCGGTCCTCGCCAGGTCCTCAGAAAGATATAAAAGTTCGAAAATTTCAGCCATTTTTCCACTTTTCAAAAACCCAAAACCTAAGAGGCGATTTTCCTAACAACTTTTCTTCTCCAAAACGATTGGTAAGTGATTTCTAACTTAAATTCCTTACTCCTTATCATCTGTTAACATGACTTCAACTTCGATCAAAGGTTTTCACAAATGGGAATTTGGGGTTTTGGGTGGAACCTAAGTCAGTCAAAGAGTTGGACCCCAATTGGAGGTCCAATTTCAAAACCAATCATATATTTGGATTAACAGGGGATGGGTAATTAGATTTTGGTTCGAACCTCGTGTTTTGACCACGTGGATCTGGGGGCATTTTAGGAAGTTTTGGACAAAACTTTTGGAATTCAATCTTATGCATTCAAATTGATTTTACTATCATTTGTTGATACATTAGGTTAATTTGTGAATAGATTCACGCAGTGTTATGGTGAATTCGAAGGGTAAAGCTATATTAGAGGCTTGAGTTGAGTTTGGAGCTTTCGAGGTAAATGTTCATTCTAACTTTGGCTTGAGGAATTAGGATTTGGATATTATTTGCTACGTGCTAATTGTGGAGTACAATGTATAGGCGTGGTGACGGTTATCTATGCACCGGAGTCTAGCATAATCGTGAGTCGTAATTGCTTTTAATTTGAAAGATGTGATACAATTGTGTTGTTTACTTGATAATTTCATGTGAAGTGGTAGTTGAGAAGGAAATGAGTGAAAGGAGGATGTGCAGTATTATTCCATTGCTGAGACTTATTTGTTGATTTACTCTCCCTTGCTGGGATGTTTAATATTGTTGTTTATCCCCTCCCCAATTGGTTGCAACTGTACCTGGGTGAGGAAGAGCGATTATGCACAAAGGGTCATTCCGTGCCATGTTTTGATAATTATGCTCGAAGGGTTATTCCGTGCCATGTTTTGATAAGTTGAGCGCGAAGGGTCATTCCGTGCCTTTATATGAGAGTTATGTGAGGAAAAGCACGAAGGGTAATACCGTGCACTTTACTTGACTGTTTTGGTGAGATTGAGATTAAAAATACAAAGGTTGGTGCCGTGCAGTTGTTGATTTACCTGTTCTCTTTAATTGATGTTATGGCCCAGTTCCATCTCTTTGTTTGTTGATCCTATATCTGAATTGTTACACCCCACAGCATGTCCCCTCCCTATTAGTTGTTTAAATTATGTATATGTTTCTTGTTATTTTACATATATTTGTACAGGTTATCTATGGTAGGTCCGGTCTAGCCTAATCACTACCTCGTCAGGGTTAGGCCAGGCACTTACCAGTACATGGGGTCGGCTGTGCTGATGCTACACTTCTATGCTTTATGCACAAATTATTGTACCAGAGCAGCTTTTGGACCACAGCAGTAGCCTATTTGATCGGGAGCTGACTTCGGTCCAGGGACTTCGAGGTAGCCTAGATGGTGTTCGCAGGCCGGAGTCATTTTCTATGTTATGTTTGTTTTCTTTGTACCGTGATAGACGTTTTGTAATTCCATTCAGACTTGTTTGTAGCACTATTATTGGTCCGTGAGCTAGTGACACCGGGTTTTGGGAAGTGATATGTTTAAAATTTTTGTATTTGATATCATTTTTTATTGAACTTTAAGTCTTCCATTTTTTATTTATTTGTTTCCGCATAATGACATTGTTGGGATTTATAGGAGAATGGTTAAAGTTTGGCTGGTCTAGCTCTGTTGGTAGGCGCCGTCACGACTCCCGATGGTAGGAAATCCGGGCCGTGACAAGTTAGTATCAAAGACCTAGGTTACATAGGTCTCACAACTCACGGACAATCTCAGTAGAGTATGACGGATGAGTACGAAGATCTCTGTATTTATCCCTCAGAAACTACAAAGTTAGGAAAAATTTCACTTTGTTCATTTTTGTCGTGCGATATTGCTTCTCAAATATTGATTGTCATTCTACTCTATTCTTTCATAGATGGCCAGAACACGTGCTTGCTCTTCTACCGCCCAGCAGCCCGAGCCCCTAGCAGCAACTCCTATCAGGGGCAGAGGGCGAGGCCATGCTAGAGGTTGAGGCGGTGGCAGAGCTTATCCCCGAGCAGCAGTCCAAGAGGTGGAGCCTCATGTTGACTACGATGAGGAGGTTTCAGCACTAGCAGCTCCAGTGGGCCTATCTCAGGTCCCAGAAGGTTTCATAGTCACTCCAGTACTCCAAGACACTGTGGTCCGACAGGTAGGCTTTATAGAGAACGTCTCTAGAGCTAGTTTGCTTCCCATAGCACCAGCCAAATCTCAGGATGGGGGAGGAATTCAGACTCCCGCTACGCATACTTCGGAGCAAGTAGCTCTTCAGCCTCAGGCCCCAGTAGATCCACCAACTGTGACAACCCAGTCGGGTATTCCGGCTCAGACCAACGATGATACGACGATGCCGCGCATGCGTGACAACCCAGTCGGGTATTCCAGCTCAGACCAATGATGATACGACGATGCCGCGCATGCTTTGTGGAGGCTTGATAGGTTCACCAAGCTATTCACCACCACCTTCAGCGGTTCTTCTACAGAGGACCCCCAGGATTTCTTATTCAGCTGATGAGGTTCTCAGGACTACAAGAATTGTGGAGACCAATGGGGTCGACTTAATCACTTTTCGGCTTGCAGGATCCACCAAGACTTGGTGGAGGGTCTATTACTTATCTAGGCCAGCAGGGTTGCCAATATTGACTTATGATTAGTTTGTAGAGTTATTCTTGGAGAAGTTTCTCCCGGTGACTTAGCGAGATGCTCTACGCAGGAACTTTGAGCGTCTTCATTAGGGTACTATGACAGTTACGCAGTACGAGACTCCGTTTTATTGATTTGGCATGACATGCTATCGTTATACTCCCCACTGAGAGGGAGAGGGTACAAAGATTGGTTTATGGTTTGATTTGTCCGACTTCAGATGGATGTGGAAGCCGGTAGTGATATGTCGTTTCACGAGGCGGCCAATGCGGCCCGCATGATAGAGATGGCACTTGCACGAGGAGGTGGTCACGAGTCAGATAAGTGGCCTCGTCATTCGGGTATGTTCAGTGGTACCTCATCTGGAGGTAGGAATTCATATGGTTGAGGCCACCCTCAGAGGCCGTTTCAGTCAGCACTTCAGGTTTCTCATGGTGCTCCAAGCGGTGGTGGTTCTCAGTAGTATTATTCGGATCAGCAGTCCTTCAGCGCATCACTAGCCCCCATCAGTACACCGCCACTTCAGAGCTTCAGGGGAGGACATACAGGTTGACAGGGCCAGCAGTCTCAGTAGCCGAGGGCATGTTATGGTTGTGTTGACCCGAGTCACATTGTCTTATTTTTCCCTCGAGTCTCGAATAGTTCTCAGCATCAGGTTCCTCGCCCCATATTTCTGGCACCATGTGATCCACAGCTTGCCAACAAGCTAGAGGCCGGGGTAGAGATCATATATAGGGTTAGGGAGAGACCGTAGAGGTGGAGCTCGGACCGCCTGAGGCAGGGGTCAGCTAGTAGCTAATCACCTTAGAGATACAGTTCAAGGAGGTGGGGCCCAGCCCCATTATTATACTTTGCCGGCCAGGGCAGAGGCTGAGTCATCAGATGCTATGATTACAGGTACTATTCTAGTCTGTGATAGGGATGCTTCTATGTTATTTGTTCCCAGATCTACGTATTCATATGTTTAGATATGGTGGACTTTGACGTTATTTTGGGGATGGATTGGTTGTCCCCGTAGCATGCTATTTTGGACTGTCACGCCAAGACCGTGACCTTGGAATTTCCAGAAATATCCCAACTTGAGTGGAGAGGGACCCCAGGTCATGCCTCCGCAGTGTTATTTCATATGTCAAGGCTCGATGCATGGTTGAGAAGGGGTGTCTAGCATATCTAGCATATGTTCGTGATTCCAGTGCAAGGATTCCATCCATTGACTCTGTTCCTATTGTTCGGGAGTTTCCCGAGGTTTTCCATTCAGACCTATTGGGTATGCCGCCCGACAGGGATATTGATTTCTGTATTGATCTGGCTCTGGTCACTCAGCCTATTTCCATTCCACTGTAACGCATGGCCCCGCCAGAGTTGCAAGAGTTGAGGGAGTAGTTTCAAGACTTGCTTCATAAGGGTTTCATTAGACATAGTGTATCGCCTCTAAGTGCGCTAATGTTATATATGAAGAAAAAGGATGGGTCAATGAGGATGTGCATTGATTACTGGCAGTTAAACAAGGTGACGATAAAGAACAAGTATCCACTACCGAGGATTGACTACTTATTCAACCAGCTTCAGGGTGTTCTCGAAGATAGATTTGAGGTTTGGTTATCATCAGCTGAGGATTAGAGCGTCTGATGTCCCTAAGACAACATTTCGTACTCGGTATGGGCATTATGAGTTTTTGGTCATGTCATTTGGGTTGATCAATGCCCGGGCAGCATTTATGGAGCTTGTGAATCGAGTGTTCAGGCCTTTTTGGATTTGTTCGTGATTGTTTTTATTGACGACATTCTGATATACTCCCGCAACCAGGAGGAGCATGAGAAGCACCACAGAGTGGTTCTTTAAACTCTGAAGGATAGATAGTTGTGCGCCAAGTTCTCGAATTACGATTTTTGGTTGAGTTCTGTAGCATTCCTAGGTCATGTGGTTTTAGCAGAGGTTATTCAGGTGGACCCGAAGAAGATTGAGGCAGTCAAGAGCTGTCCTCGACCAGCATCAGCTATAGAGATTCAGAGTTTCTTAGGGTTAGAAAGTTACTACCAACGGTTCGTGGAATGGTTTTCATGCATTGTAGACCCAGTAACTATATTGACCAAGAAGGTTTCCAAGTTCAGGTGGTCAGATGAGTGCGAGGCGAGGTTCCAGAAGCTCAAGACAGCTCTGACTACGGCAACGGTATTGGTTTTGCTCACGGGATCAAGGCCTTATACTGTCTATTGTGATATGTCCCATATTGGGCTTGGCGCAGTGTTAATCCCAAATTGCGGGGTCATAGTATATGCTTCGAGGCGGTTGAAGATCCACGAGATGAATTATCCAGTTCATGTCCTATAGTTGGCAGCCATTGGTCATGCCTTGAAGATCTGGAGGCATTATTTATATGGTGGGACGTGCAAGGTGTACACGGATCACAAGAGCATTTAGTACTTGTTCAAACAAAATGGATTGAATTTGAGACATAGGAGGTGGTTGGATTTGTTGAAAAATTATGATGTTGCTATATTATACCACCTAGGAAAGGCCAATGTGGTGGCCGATGCATTGAGCAGGAAGTTTGCCAGCATGGGTAGTCTTGCCCATATTCCGGTCAGCTAGTGACCGCTTGCTTTGGATGTTCAGTCCTTGGCTAGTCGATTTTCAATGTTGGATATTTCTGATCCTAGTAGGGTGTTAGCTTGCACGATTGCTCGTTCGTCATTGATGGAGCGTATCCGTGAGCGGCAGTTTGAAGATCCCCATTTATGTGTCCTGAGAGACACGGTGCAACATGGAGGTGCCCAAAAAATAACCTTGGGAGGTTATGGTGTATTGAGATTGCAGGGGCCAGTTTGTGTGCCAAATGTTGATAGTATTCGGGAGTTGATCTTAGCGGAGGTTCATAGTTCTCGATATTCTATTCATTTGGTCACCACGAAGATGTAATAGGACTTGAGGCAACATTATTGGTGGCGCAGAATGAAGAAGGAAATTGATACATATGCGGCTCGTTGTCTGAAATGTCAGCAGGTTAAGTACGAGCATCAGAGGCCAGGTGGTTTATTTCAGAGGATTGAGCTTCCCGAGTGGAAGTGGGAGAGAATTATCATGGATTTCGTTTCTTGCCTTCCGATGACATGGAAGAAGTTTGATGCTATATGGGTTATTGTTGTTAGGCTGACTAAGTCACCACATTTTATTCCCATTTCCACCACATATTCGTTCGAGAGATTTACTGAGATTTATATCAGGGAGACCTTTTGCCCTCACGGAGTGCCGATATTTATCATTTCGGATCGCGGTCCGCAGTTTACCTCGTATTTCTAGAGAGCGGTACATTAGGAGTTGGGCATCGAGGTTCAGTTGAGTACAACATTTCATCACCAAATGGACGGTCAGTCCGAGAGGACTATTCAGATTCTTGAGGATATGCTCTGAGCCTGCGTAATTGATTTTTGAGGCTCGTGGGACCAGTTCTTGCCTTTAGCAGAGTTTGCCTACAATTACAGCTACCGTTCCAACATTCATATGGCTCCGTATGAGGTGTTGTATGGTAGGCAGTGTCAATCCCCAGTCGGATGGTTTGAGCCGTGAGAGGCTAGGTTATTAGGTAGTGCAGGAGGCCTTAGATAAGGTCCAGATCATTCAAGACAGACTTAGGTGAGCTCAATCTAGGTAGAAGAGTTATGAAGATCGCAAGGTTAGGGATGTTGCTTTCATGGTTGATGAGCAAGTATTGATCCGTATATTGCCTATGAAGGGCGTGATGAGATTCGGGAAGTAGCCCTAGGTTAATAGGCCCATTTGAGATTCTTCAGCGAGTAGGAGAGGTGGCTTGTAGACTTGCCTTGCCGCCTAGCTTGTCCATCGTGCATCAAGTTTTTCATGTATCCATGCTTCGGAAGTGTCACGACGATCCAGCCCACGTGTTAGATTTCAGTACTGTCCAATTGGACAAGGATCTGTTATATGAGGAGGAGCCGGTGGCTATTTTAGACCGGCAGATTCGACGGTTGAGGTCGAAGAGTTTTGTTTCAGTGCATTTTCAGTGGAGAGGTCAGCCTCCTGAGGCATCGACCTGTAAGTCTGTGTCTGATATGCGGAGTCGTTATCCCTATATATTCCCCGACTCAGGTACTTCTTTATTTTGTCCATTCGAGGACGAACAATTGTTTTAGAGGTGGCGGATGTGACAACCCAAAGGGTCATCACCATAATTCTCCCTTTGTTCGTGCTTCCGAGTCCTTGGAAACCTCGCTTTTTAGTTGTCTCCGTGTACGTGCATAGTAAAGGCACAAACCCTACAAAATTTATGTTAAACCATGTGAATTCTGTGGAAAATTTAAAGAATTTTGATAATAACATTGATATAGTTGACTTTTCTCAATATTTTGGGTAAACGGACCCGAACTAGGGATATGACGGTCCCGGGAGGTCCATAGAAAAATATGGGACTCAGGCGTATTTCGGGAATCGACATCAGAGGTCCCTAGCCTGAGTATAGAGTTTTTGAAGGAAATTGTTTTTCTGAAAATGATATGAAAAATGAAAAAGAATTTGAGTCAGAAAATATAAGTATCGGGCTCGTATTTTTGGTTCCGATGCCCGATACCTGCCTAAAATGTGCGTTTAGCACATTCTGTGAAATTCGGTCGAAATCGGATGTCTTTTGACGTGTTTCAGACCTAAATATCTAAAGTTGAAAGTTTAGGAACTTTGAAAGGAAAATGATGACTTTGAGGTTCATTCATTGATTTTAATATTATTTTAGTGATTTGATCCCTCGAGAAGGTTCGTAGGATGTTATTGATTTAGTGTGTGTTTGGTTGGGAGCCCCGAGGGCTCGGGTGAGTTTTTTGGGTGAGGCCCGGGGGTTATCAGACATAGAGAAAAAAACATGTTCAGGTGTTGCAGTCACCAGCTCGGTCGCGGTCATTTCCGTGCGGTCCGTGCTGGAGCCACATGGCTGCGAAGCCTTTCTGCAGTCGATGTTGCTGATTCTCAGGATAGGATTTCAGGTGAACCAGCGCGGCTGCGCACCAAAATAGTGTTGTCCGCGCTGGGAGGGTTGAGAGAAGCCCAATTTCTCCTCCCACTCGGCACAACCGCAACACATTTTTTATGTGGCTCGCGCCAGGTCCTCATAAACGATTAGCAACTGATTTCTTACTTAATTTCCTTACTCCTTAACATCTTTTAACATGATTTCAACTTCAGTCAAAGGTTTTCACAAATTGGAATTTGGGGTTTTGGGTGGAACCTAAGTCTTTCAAAATTTGGGGGGTTGGACCCCAATTGGAGGTCCGATTTCAAAACCAATAATATATTTGGATTCGTGGGGGAATAGGTAACCAGGTATTGGTTTGAACTCATGGTTATATTGGGATTTTTTGGGCAAAACTTTGGGAATGCAATCTTATACATTCAAATTGATTTAATTAGCATTTGTTGATACATTCGGTAATTTTTGACTAGATTTGGGTGGTGTTGGTGAATTCGAAGGGTAAAGCAATACTAGAGGCTTGAGTTGAATTTGGAGCTTTCAAGGTAAGTGATCTTTCTAACTTTGGCTTGATGGATTAGGATTGGGATATTATTTGCTACATGATAATTATGGAGTACGATGTATTGGCGTGGTGACAGTTATCTATGCACCGTATTTTAGCATGATCGTGAATCGTAATTACTTTTAATTCGAAGATGTGATACAATTATGTCGTTTAATTGATAATTTCATGTGAAGTGGTAGTTGAGAAGGAAATGAGTTAAAGGATGAAGTGTAGTGTTATTCCCTTGCCGGGACTTATTTGTTGATTTGCTCTCCATTGCCGGGATGTTTAATATTGTTGTTTATCTCCTCCTTGATTGGTTGTTACTATACCTGGGTGAGGAAGAGCGATTATGAACGAAGGTTCATTCCGTGCCATGTTTTGATAATTATGCACGAAGGATCAGTCCGTGCCATGTTTTGATAAGTTGAGCACGAAGGATCATTCCGTGCCTTGATATGAGAGTTATGTGAGGAAAAACACGAAAGGTGATGCCGTGCACTTCACTTGACTGTTTTGGTGAGATTGAGAGTAAAATCACGAAGGTTGGTGCCGTGCAGTTGTTGATATACATGTTCTCTTTAATTGATGTTATTGCCCAGATCCATCTGTTTGTTGATCCTATATCTGAATTGTTACACCCCACAACATGTCCCCTCCATATTAGCTGTTTAAATTATGTATCTTTTTCCTATTATTGCACATATATGTGTACAGGTTATTTGTGGTAGGTAAGGTCTAGCGTCATCTCTACCTCGCCGAGATCAGGTCTGTACTTTTTGCATAG
The DNA here is from genome assembly GCA_034376525.1 of Nicotiana benthamiana. Taxonomy (NCBI): domain Eukaryota; kingdom Viridiplantae; phylum Streptophyta; class Magnoliopsida; order Solanales; family Solanaceae; genus Nicotiana; species Nicotiana benthamiana. The sequence goes on along the minus strand of CM067338.1, from coordinate 70,256,339 downwards.
ATTACGGTACCAAGCATCTTTTGGACCACAGCAGTAGCCTATTCGATCGGGGATCTGACTTCAGTCCAAGGACTTCGAGGCAGCCTAGTTGGCATTCGCAGGTTGGAGTCTTTTTCTATGTTATGTTTGTTTTCTTTTTACCTAGACAGATGTTTTGTATTTTCATTCAGACTTGTTTGTAGCACTCTTAGTAGTACGTGAGCTATTGACACCAGATTTTGGGAAGATACATGCTTAAAACTTTCGCATTTTGATTTCATTTTTATTAAACTTTAAGTCTTCCATTTTTTATTTAATTGTTTCAGCATATTTACATTGTTGAGATTTATTGGAGAATGTTTAACGTTTGGGTAGCCTAGCTCCGTTGGTATGCGCAATCACGACTCCTGATGGTAGGTAATGCGGGTCGTTACATGGGCGTATGCCCGAAATCTAATTCCGAGGTCTCAAGCCCGAGAAATGAATTTTTGTGTGAAATTATTTTCTGGAAATAATAATGGAAATTGAAAAAGAAATTTGATCAAAACACTATGGTATCGGGACCGTATTTTTGGTCTGACGCCCAGTATAAATCTGATATATGATTTAAGCACTTTCTGTAAATTTTGGTTGAAAACGAACGTCTTTCACATGGTTCGGACTGAAAAATGGAAATTTGGTGTTTTATGAAAAATATGAAAGAAATCATGAGCTTTGAGGCTTTATTCGATGTTTATGATGTTATTTTGCGATTTGATCGGACGAGTAAGTCCGTAGGATGTTTTGACGTTGTGAGTATCTTTCGTTTAGATAGGTTTTCCGGGATGCCTTAAAAGTAAAAAGATCACATGTTGTAGGTTCAGGAGTTTTGGCAGGCTTCTGAACCCTCCAGCGCGGCTCGCGAAGAAACGAGTGTGGTCACGGAGGGGGCAGTGGGGCCGCAGTCGCTTTTATGTGGTCCGCTGTGGGTATTGGGCGGGCGCGGTCCACACTAGACAATTATCCGCAGGCCTTCATCAACTTGTACAGTCGCGGTACTTTTTCTGCGGTCCACACGGGTACCTTCAGATGTTTATAAATACACGTGAATTTCAATAATTTTTCACTTTTCAAAAACACAAAACATAATAGCCGATTTTCCAAACGATTCTTCTTCTCTAAAATGAATGGTAAGTGATTTCTAACTTATTTTGTTCACTCCTCAACATCTTTTAACGTGATTTCAATTTCAATTCAAAGATTTCCATGGGCGAAATAGGGGGTTTTGGGTAGAACTTGGGTTTTCTATAAATTGGGGAGTTGGACCTTAATTTGAGGTCCTATTTCAAAACAAATTATATATTTGGATTCGTGGGAAAATGGGTAACTAGGTTTTGGTTGGAACCTTGCGTTTCGACCACGTGGGCCCGAGGGCATTTTTGACCTTTTAGGTAAAACCTTGTAAGCGTATTTACATGTATTGGTGTTGACATATTTAGCATTATTAATGTAATTAAGCAACTTGTGATTAGATTCGAGCAATTTGGTGGTGGAATCAAGAGGTAAAGTTGTACTTGAGACTTGAGCGGTGTTCAAGGCATCGAGGTAAGTGTTTGGTCTAATATTAGCTTGAGGGAATATGAGTTGAATCTTATTTGCTACTTGCTAATTGCTGAGTATGATGTATAGGCATGGTGACGAGTATCTATACATAGGTGTCTAGCATGACCTTGAGTCCTTATATCGCAAATACTTGATTTTATTGTATCTGCCATGCTTAATTGATGTATTCTATATCATATAAAGAGCATGTGAAGGAAATTGTGATTTAAGAATTTCCTGGTGCGTTGGCTTGAGTTGAAAATACAAATTGTGATGGTATAAGAGATATCTAAACATTTGGAGCATTGGCTCAAGTGATAAGGTGGACTATGAGATGAAAGTGAAAGAAAGAGAAAGATTTATTGATTTATTTCCTTGCCGGGGCGTTCTTTTGTATTGTTGATATTTCTCCCTTGCCAGGATTTAAATGATTAATTGCATTCCCTTGCCGATATTTCTATCACTATTTGATTACTTTCTTGCCCCTTATCTATGATTGTTGTTTGGGTGGGGAAGAGTGATAAAGCACGAAGGGTGATGCCGTGCATTGTATGACATTTGTGGACCGTGTTTCACATCGCAGCAATGTTAAATGATATGGATCGGGCTGCATGCCACAACAATGTTAAATGAAATGGATCAGGTTGCATGCTGCAATAATGATATTTATGGATCGGGTAGCACACTGCAACAGAGTTATTACATATTGGGATTGGGATCGGGTTGCACACCACAACAATTACTGATACAAGATTGATTATTTTTGGATATTAGTGTACAAGCCCGACCGGTCATATTGAGCCCTAGCGCATTTTTCAGCAGTTTGAGGCCATGAACAACTTCATTTAAGGTATTATGACTTGAATGCATGGTCAGAAGTGAATTTCGGGAAGTTCAGAGGTTATTGAAGAAGAGAATTCTCATTTTTGAAGCTTAAAGGTGAAACAATGAACTAGGATTGGATTTTTACGTAACCGGTCTCGGAATTGGTATCTAAAGATGCCAGCATGTTCGTACGATTAATTCGGACTTAGGCGTATGCCCGGTACGGGTTTTGGATAACCTGGGAGTGTTCTGGCGCCTATTGTGGACGTTTGCATTTTGAAAGAAATTTCTTAAGTTTGACTTGAAGTGCATTTCAGCAATATAGATTTCCATTTGGGATTCTGAGACTAGGAGTATGTAAGGCCCCGAGAAAATGAGTGCTCAAATCCTAGCAACCGGTAGAGTCAGTCCACATATGGTCGGACCCTTTTTGCCTATTTTGCACTTAAAAATCTAGAGTTAAAGTTTTCAAGAAAAGTGTCGTTTTTGTTGTCCAGAATTCGGTGCAGATCAGGTATGCGGACTGTATTCCTATCACAAAGTTAACCAGGTGAGCAGTCAAAGCTAATCAGTATGTTGACCGTATTAATGTCGCAAATTTAATCAGAGAGTTGGTCTAAATTGATGTTAGAAGAGCGGTCCATCATGCGATCCAATAGTCAATATGCGGACCGCATAGTTGTCGCATAATTCCCTCAAGGATTTTTGAAGGTCCTTTATGCGGTGCATTATGTGATCGCATTCCCATCACATACATAGGAAGAGATGATCAGTGATTGGGACTTATCTAGGGTCCAATCTGTGAGCCGCATATCAATTCTGTGATCGCATAGTGCGACCGCTGACCCGGCTCGGGCTTCTATTTTCTAAAATTTTAATCCCGACCCTCTCTCTAGTAAAATACCCCAACCCCTACTTTTAGCATATTTTCTTAACAAAATAAGAGAGATGGAGGAGAGGTTATTGAGAAAGAAAGTGGTCTTTATCAAATTGATTCTTCAAAACCTAGTCGGGCCGGGGAAAATCCTAATTTATTGCCTTCGTTCCCACTCTTACAGGTAAAATCCCTAACCCTTTTTCCTTGATTTCCGAATTTTTAGCTAAGGGAGGGAGTCTCATGCATTGATTCTTGAAATAATGGGTGGGAACTCACATGCATGTCTTTCAAAACCTAAAATCTAGGAAGGGAAATTGGGTAGAAGTAAGGGGTTGTGCTTGATAACCTAAATAAGCTCGGGTAGTAATTTTGAACTTCAATTCTAAGGCACATGTGTTAATTTCTGAACTAGATTGACGTGGCTAGATTACTTGGTGACTGAGAATAGGAGTTTAAAAAGGGAATTCGACTCTAGGTAAGTGTGTCTAATTTTTTATCCTTGTGAAAATTGCCTTGTTTGGTGTACGTATACTCGGTAGGTGATATGAACGTGAATTACTTGTGAATTTCTTGTGGTTGATATGCTGTGATTGTGTTAAGTGGTTGAAGTTTAGAAATAATGACTAAAGGAAATAGTAACTAATGCAATTTGAAAAAACTGTGGTAACAATATCTATGGGTTGTCGAATATGATGGAAATAATACTGATGGTTATGGGAACACTTGCTATATTGTTTTTGTTACGTCTTGAGAAGAATTGTTGTTGATCTTGTGAATTGTTATTGTTGTTGTGTTGTTTGTGGATTGAATCTATTCGCTGGGATCGGGTTACACGCCGCAACATGAAGTTGTAAGGTGCGGGTTGTGGTGATAAGGGTGGCAGAGATAATAAGGGTGGACGAGGTAATAAGGGTGCAAAAGTGATCAAAACCACTCTTTAAATAAATATTTGGGCAAATTTGTGAAATCATTGGTGTGGAAATTGTGAAAGGTGGGAAACCTGGAGGATTGAAACTTGTTAGGCTTGATTGTACTTTTCGTGTAATTGGTTGTTGCTTCTATTGCTGTTTTCTACTTGTGTACGGATTGAATTTACTTGGGGCAAAGTTTGTCCATACATACAAGTAGAATTCAAATATAGAGACGTCCCTTTTGCTGGGGGCGCTACATTCGTGTTATGATTGTAGGTAGATCTATAGCAGGTACTCTGGTACATCGATCGTAGCTCCTCCTCACTTCCAGTTAGCGGAATTGGTGAGTCCCTTTTCTTTTTGGGGAGTTGTGTGGCTCATGCCGCTTCTGTTCTTATATTTTTGAATCTTGTTATGGTATATGTAAAAGGTATAGCCGGAGCCTTTTTACTGGCAAATATTTTATTAACTTCTTTCATCTGTAGAGGCTCTGTTGATAGGAAACATGGTTCATAAGCTTATGCAATAGGTATATTGTATATTCGGCCAACGTAAAATGTAAACCACGCTAGGAACTATGTACTTTGTTTACGTTTTGTAATGAATTGGTGTTTTAAATAAACCATATGGTCTTTTCGTTTGACTAATAAGTAAGGAAAGATGTGGGGTATGGCGTGGGGTAGGAAAGGCACCCAGGTCCGCTTGATTAGGGGTACCTGGTTGAGTGCCGTTCATGTCCCTTGGATTTGGTGTGTGAAAAACTTGGTATCAGAGCCTATGGTTTTATAGAGTCCAAGGATGTCTCAGAGCCGTGCCTAGTAGAGCTCTTCTTATCGGTGTGTTGTCTACCACATCTATAAGTAGGGGGCTACACGGGCATTTACGAAACTATTCTCTTCCTTGTTATCCAATTTCGTGTGGTAAGGTGAAAGGTGGAAATGTATGCATCTAACTCGTGCTTTGTTCCGAAATGTTCAGAAATGGCACCTAAGAAGAAATCTAGACTCAGCCTTGAGGCCAACGCCACCCCAAGTGTGGTCATGAATCATGTACCTGATTCCATGGGTAAGAGTGACTCCCCGGCCTTGAATCTTCCTAGCCCATCTATTCCCGATCCAAGCATTCCTGTTCCAGCCGTGGCAAAGGGTGCCACCATACCTCCCACTGATATTCCTAATCCTGGTGCTATTCCAGCATCCAGTCCCAAGGCTTCTGATGGGGATCTTAGAGGAGCCATCCATATGTTGACCCAGTAATTGGCCGCTCAGGCCTAGAGATCTCATGATGCCCCCGTGTCCTCCAGCGGACAGGGAGATTCTGCCAGTTCCAGAGTCCCCTAATTTCTGCGATTGGCCTTTCCAAAGTTCTCAGGCACATGCCTAGAGGCCGATCCATAGGATTTCCTTGATGAGATGTACAAGACCCTTCGTGTATTGAAGGCCACAGAGACAGAGGGGGTTGATTTGGCCTCCTACAGGTTGACAAGAGCAGCACGTTCATGGTTCGAGATTTGGGAGGATTCCCGCAAGGATGGAAGACCTCCTGCTAGACAGGATGAGTTTGTGGATGCCTTTATGGACCATTTCCTACCTGCCGAGACAATGGCAGCCCACACCACTGAGTTTGATGTTTTCAAGCAGGGTATCATAAGTGTTTGGGAGTACCACATAGAGTTTGTGAGGTTGTCTAAATATGCTCATCAGTTAGTGTCGACCATGGACGCTCCAGTTCAGCGTTTTATGTAGGGTCTTAGTCCTTTGGTGGTGAATGAGGGTGCTACAACGACCTTACACTCGGATATGAATTATGGCAAGATTGTAGGGTTCGCTCTGGCCACAGAGGCTAGGAAGTTGAAGATACAGGTAGATAGGGAGAGTAGCAGCAGGGCCTGGTCAATGGGTTACTCGGGGAGGTCAGCTCCTAGGAGAGGGTCATTAGGGCCATCCCGGTCATATGCGCAGTCCTCAACGAGCGCACCCCCATCTGTGCACAGTTATCAGCGGGGCAGTCACTCGAGACCAAGTTCATACAGCAGGAGGTTCCGTCAGTCCGATCATCCAGGAATGAGTTCTCAGCAGTAGGGGGAGCTGCATGCCCTAAGTGTGGGAGGTTCCACACAGAGACGTGCTATTTGGATATCTCGGTGTGTTATAGGTGCGGGGTGATAGGTCATATCCGGAGGGACTGCCATGCACCCAACCAGGACATGGGTAAGGATCAGCTCAGTCATTCGGTTTTTCAGCTTCTACATCATTCACGCGTCCTCATACTCGGCATGGTATGGTGCAGATAGGGGTGGAGCTCGGGGTAGAGGCAGACCTAGCCGGTTTTATGCTTTGAGTGGTCACTAAAGTACTGATGTTTCTCCGGATGTGGTTACATGTATCTTATCTGTTCAGGCCATTGATTGTTATGCTCTTATTGATCTGGGGTCTTCCTTGTCCTATGTCACCCCATTCGTTCCTTCGAGTTTTGGGATAGAACCTGAACAGCTTCACGAGTTGTTTTCTGTGTCGACTATGATTAGTGATTCTATTACATCCACGCATGTTTATAGGAATTGTATTGTCATGGTGTGTGGTCGTGTTGCCACGGCCGACCTTATTGAACTTGGAATGGTAGATTTTGATGTGATTATGGGAATGGACTGGCTCTATTCGTGCTTTGCTAAATTTGACTGTCAGACGAGAGTTGTGAGACTCAAGTTCCCTAACGAGCCAGTTATTGTGTGGAAAGGAAATGGTGTGGTATGAGAGGGTTTATTTCTTACCTTAAGGCTTAGAAGATGATTAAGAAGGGGTGTATCTATCACTTGGTCCGGGTAGCGGACGTCACTTCAGAAGTATATGCCCCCGAATCCGTACCAGTTGTGAATGAGTTTCTTGAGGTATTTCCAGATGCTCTTCCAGGGATTCTGCTAGATAGATATATTGCTTTCGGGATTGATGTATTGCCGGATAGCCAGCCAATATCTATTCCACCATACAGAATGGCACCAGCAGAATTAAGAGAATTAAAGGAGCAGCTCAAGGATTTATTAGAGAAGGGGTTCATACAACCGAGCGTGTCACCGTGGGGTGCTCCAGCTCTTTTTGTCAGAAAGAAGGATGGGTAGCTTCGGATGTGCATTGATTATCAACAGCTTAACAAAGTCACCATCAAGAACAAATACCCTTTGCCTCGGATAGATGATTTGTTTGACCAATTGCAAGGTGCAAGGTTCTTCTTCAAAATTGATTTACGATTCGGGTATCACCAATTGAAGATGAGAGAGCAAGATACTCTTAAGACCTCTTTAAGAACCCGCTATGGTCACTTCAAATTTTTGGTCATATCTTTTGGGCTAATCAATGCCCCGACTGCTTTCATGGATCTTACGAATCGGGTCTACAAGCCATTTCTAGACTCCTTCGTGATTATTTTCATTGAAGACATCCTTGTTTACTCGCGAAGCATTGAGGATCATGACAATCACCTCAGGGAAATTTTGCAGTGTCTTCATCAGTACCAGTTGTACGCTAAATTTTCAAAATGTGAATTTTGGTTGGAGTCCATCTCCTTTTTGGGTCATGTTGTTTCCAATCAGAGGATTCAGGTAGATCCTCTAAAGATTTTAGCAGTGAAGGATCGGTCTAGACCCACGACCCCGATGGAGATCCGTAGCTACTTGGGTTTAGGAGGGTATTATCGGAGGTTTGTAGAGGGGTTCTCTACCCTCGCCTCCCCATTGACTAGATTGATGCTGAATTTAAGTAAAGTTCCAATATTCCGATGATTGTGAGAGAAATTTTCAAGAATTGAAGTTGAGGCTGACCTCAACACTGATATTGGCGTTGCCGCAAGGCACTAAAGGATTTTTGGCCTACTGTGATGCCTACAAGGTTGGTTTAGGGCGTGTGTTGATACAACATGGGAAGGCTATAGCTTATGCTTCAAGGCAACTCAAGAATCACGAGAAGAATTACCCAATGTATGACTTAGAGCTTGCAGCAGATGTATTTGCCTTGAAAATATGGTTGCATTATCTTTATGGGGTCCATGTGGATGTGTTCTCGGACCACAAGAGTCTCCAATATTTGTTCAAACGGAAGGAGTTGAACTTATGGCATCGGTGGTGGTTGGAGTTGCTTAAATACTATGATATAAACATCTTGTACCATTCAGGAAAGGTGAATGTGGTGGCCGACGCCTAAGTCGGAAGTCCATGGGTAGTTTGGCTCACTTGGTAGCGAATCATAGGCTCATAGTTTTGGAGGTTTATCAATTGGCCAGTCTTGGAGTTTGTTTTTCGACCAAAATGAGGAGGAAATTATGGTTCACAACATTGCAGAATCGTTGCTTCTAGTGGAACTCAAGGAAAAGCAGTTAATTGATCCAACATTGGCATAATTGAAGGAGGCAGTTCTAAATAACAAGATCTCAGCATTTTCACTCGGCAGCAATTATGGTATGTTACGATGCCATGGTAGGTTATGTGTTCCCGATGTGGATGATCTTCAAGAGATGGTAATGGCGGAGGCTCATCATTCCAGGTAATCGGTGCACCCAGGTTCTACAAAAATGTATTATGATCTCAAGGAAATTTATTGGTGGAGCGGTATGAAGATGTGTGTGGCGGACTTTGTATCGAAGTGTCCGAATTGACATCAAGTAAAAGTCGAGCATCAGCAGCCCAGTGGGGTAACCCAGCCAATGGAAATACCAACGTGGAATTGGGAGATGATAATTATGGATTCCGTGGCAGGACTACCTTGCACTCAGCGCAATTTCGACTCAATTTGGGTGATAGTGGATCGACTCACCAAATTAGCTCACTTCTTACCGGTAAAGCCCACGGATACTACAAAACAATATGCCCAATTGTATATCAAGGAAATAGTGAGGCTTCACGGTACTCCACTTTCTATTATTTCTAATCGAGGGGCTCAGTTCACAGTTAACTTTTGGAAGAACTTTCAACAAGGTTTAGGCAGTCAGGTAAATCTCAGCACGGATTTTCATCCGCATATCGACGGGCAAGCATAGCGGACTATTTAGACGCTTTAAGATATGTTGTAGGCTTGTGTCTTGGATTTCAAAGGTAATTGGGATGATCAGTTTCCCCTCATAGAGTTTTCTTACAATAACAGCTTTCATGATAGCATTCACATGGCCCAATTTGAAGCACTGTTGTGGAGGAGATGTAGGTCTCCGATCGGGTGGTTTGAAGTAGGTGAAGCAGAATTGATAGGGCCGGATCTTGTGCATCAGGCTATGGAAAAAGTAAAAGTCATTCGGGAAAGGATGAAGACTGCTCAGAGTCGCTAAAAATCTTAGGTTGACGTGCATCGAAGGTAATTGGAGTTCCAAGTAAATGATTGGGTATTCTTGAGGGTGTCTCCGATGATGGGAGTCATGAGATTTGGGAAGATGTGGAAACTGTGTCCTAGATATGTCGGCGATATCGGATCACTCAAAGGATCAGACAAGTTGATTATAGGTTGGAATTTCCCCCTGAAATGTCCTTAGTGCACCCGGTGTTCCATGTGTCCTTGTTAAGGAAAGTGGTTGGAGATCCATCCACCATGTGCCAGTTGAAGACATCAAGGTTACTGAGGAGTTATCATATGAGGAGATTCTGGTTGTTATTTTGGATAGGAAAGTCCGTAGATTGCGAAATAAGGAAATTACTTTAGCCAAAGTGTAATGGCAAAATCAACAAGTCGAAGAGGCCACGTGGGAAGCAGAAGATGAGATGAATGGGAAATACCCCCATTTGTTTGAACAAGTCTAGAAGTGGTCGTGTGAATCCTTGTCCCTAAGCGAACTAGTGTTGTGTCTTGTGCAATGGCACCCCGTTTCTTCCCTAAATGCTTTACTATTGTAGTTCTCCAAGTTGTGCCAAAATTTTTGTATGTTGTGATTATTTGAGCCATAGGCAACCCTCTTGCTAAATGAAAGTATTGTACTCTTGTTATAGTGCAGAGGAGTAATGCTTAATTTAATTGTGCGTAATGTACCAAAGTGGTTAAAAGTGTGTCGGACTCCTTAATGTAACCGACTATGTGCAAAAGTGTGTTGAGAAATTGAATATGTAAAAGTGTGAAGGTAATGAATTGTATATGAGTTATAGGGGTAACAAGGTTTGTGTGATGGTGCTTGAAAATGTGTTTTGGTGACTCTTTGGCAGGTAGATATGTCCAAATTTCAAAGGAAACTGTGGCAAAATTTTTCAAAAATATGGGAGTTAGAGAAAAATTAGGAGCTTGCATATCGTGTTTTCAAACCATCTGATTCTCAAAATCCTCATTCGAGGACAAATGATCTTAAGCGAGGGAGGTTGTAAGGCTCCAAGAAAATGAGTGCTCAAATCCTAGCAACTCGTAGAGTTAGTCCACCTATGGTCGGGCCCTTTTTACTAATTTTGCACTAAAAATCTAGAGTTAAAGTTTTCACGAAAAGTGTCATTTTTGCGGTCCAGAATAAGGTCGTAGATCAGGTATGCGGACCGCATTCCTGTCGCAGAGTTTACCAGGTGAGCACTCAAAGCTAATGTTGTAAATGCGTTCCATTATTGGACCGCATAATAAGTATGCAGACTGCACTCCCACCGCAGAATTAATCTGAATGTTGGTCTAAATTGATGTTAGAAGTGCGATCCATTATGCGATAACATAGCCAATATGCGGACCGCATAGTTATCGCATTATTCCCTCAAGGATTTTTGAAGGTCAGTTCTGCGGTGCATTATGCGATCGTAGAACAGGAACGCGGACCACATTCCCATCGCATACCCAGGCAGAGATGTTCAGTGATTGGGACTCATCTGCTGTCTAATCTGCGGACCGCATATCAATTCTGCGATCGCATAGTGCGACCGCAGACCCGGATCGGGCTTCTATTTTCTAAAATTTTAAACCTGACCCTCTCTATAATAAAAGACCTCAACCCCTAGTTTTAACATATTTTCTTAAAAAAATAAGAGAGAGGGATGAGAGGTTCTTGAGAGAGAAAGTGGTCTTCATCAAATTGATTCTTCAAAAACTAGTCGGGCCGGGGAAAATCCTAATTGCTTTCCATCGTTCCCGCTCTTACAGGTAAAATCCGTAACCTATTTTCCTTGATTTCTAGATTATTAGCTAATGGAGGGAGTCTTATGCATTGATTCTTGAAATAATGGGTGGGAACTCACATGCATGTCTTTCAAAACTTAAAATCTAGTAAGGGAAATGGGGTAAAAGTAAGGGGCTTTGCTTGATAACCTAAATAAGCTCGGGTAGTAATTATGAACTTCAATTCTAAGGTACATGTGTTATTTTGTGAACTAGATTGATGTGGCTAGATTACTTGGTGACTGAGAATAGGAGTTTAAAAAGGGAATTGGACTCCAGGTATGTATGGCTAATTTTTTATCATTGTGAAATCGCCTTGTTTGGTGTACGTATGCTCGGTAGGTGATATGAACATGAATTACTTGTGAATTTATTGTGGCGGGTATGCTGTGATTGTGTTAAGTGGTTGCAGTCGGAATAATGATTAAAGGAAATAATAACTAATGCAATTGGAAATAACTGCAGTAACTATATCTATGGGATGTCGAATAAGATGGAAATAATATTGATGGTTTTGGGAACACTTGCTATATTGTTGTTGTTACTTCTTGAGAATCATCGTTGTTGATCTTGTGAATTGTTATTGTTGTTGTGTTGTTTGTGGATTGGAACTTTTCGGTGGGATCGGGTTGAACGCCGCAACACAAAGTAATAAGGTGCGGGTTGTGGTGATAAGGGAGGCCGAGGTAATAAGGGTGGAAGAGGTAATAAGGGTGGAAACGTGATCGAAATCACTCTTGAAATACATATTTGGGAAAGTTTGTGAAATCATTGGTGTGGAAATTGTGGAAGGTGGGAAATCCGTAGGATTGAAACTTGTTTGGCTTGATTTTTCTTTTTGTGTGTAAATTGGTTGTTTCTTATATTGTTGTTTTCTACATGTGTATGGCTGGAGTTTACTTGGGAAAAAGTTTGTCCATACATAGCAGTACAATTCAAATGTACTGACGTCCCTTTTGTCGGGGGCGCAACATTCATGTGATGATTGTAGGTTGATCTATAGTAGGTACTCCAGTCCATCGATCTTAGCTCCTCCTAACTTCTAGTCAGCAGAATTGGTAAGCCCATTTCCTTCTGGGTTGCTGCGTAGCTCAGGCTACTTTTGTTCCTGTCTTTTGGAATCTTGTCTTAGTATTTGTAAAAGGTATAGCCGGAGCCATGTTACCGGCAAATATTGTAATAACTTCTTTTATGTGTAGAGGCTCCGTAGACAGGAAACATAGGTCATGAACTTATGTAATAGGTATTTTGACTATTGGGGCAGTGCAAAATGTAAACCACGCTAGGAACAATGTACTTGTTTTACGTTTTGTATGAGTTGGTGTTTTAAATTAATCATATGGTCATTTCGTTTATATAAGTAAGGAAAGACGTGGAGTAATGCGTGGGATAGGAAAGTCACCCAGGTCCGCTTGATTAGGGATACCCGGTCAAATGCTTGTCATGTCCCTAAGATTTGGGGCATGACAGAGTAGCTCCTTATGGTGATTTTGGAGTTGAGAGCATAATCAGAAGTGAATTTAGGGGCCCGTAGGTCATTTTGAAGCCATTTGGATAATGATAGAAATTCGAAGGTTTTGAGAAGTCTGGCCGAAAGTGGACTTTTTGATACCGGGGTCAGAATTTGATTTGGAAGTTGGAGTAGGTCCTCAGTGTCAAATATGACTTGTGTGAAAAATGTAAGGTCAATCGGAGGTCGATTGATGATTTTTGCTTTTTTATATGATTTGAGGCCTCGAGCAAGTCCGTAATATGTTTTGGGATGGGTTGGTATGATTGGTTGGGGTCCCGGGGGCCTTGGGTAGATTCCGGGTGACTAATGGATCAAATTTAGAGGTTGAAGAATAGCTGAAGGGATCTGGTTGCTGGTATTTCCGTTTCTTCGGAAATGGACTGCAGAAGCGGTCCCGCAAAAGCGGTAAATGAGGACACAGAAGCGGAATTGATCAAGGGCTTGTGGTCCGTAGATGTGGTCAATGTTCCGCAGAAGCGGGACTACATCTGCGGGAGGCTGGTCGCAGAAGCGAAACCTGGGAGGTTCAGTGGAAGCCGCAGAAGTGGTAGTTGATCCGCAAAAGTGGGACGACGGAAGTGGAATTTCTTCCGTAGAAGCGGAAGTAACAGGGAGCATAGAGGTTTTAAAAGTCGGTTTTTTGGCCATTTCCTCTCACATTTTCTTGGTTTGAAGAGAGGATTTTCTACATCAAAGTTAAGGTAAGTCATTCCCACCTATTTTGAGTTAAGGACATCAATTATATTTTGATTTTAGCATGAAAATGGGTAGAAAATTGGGGGTTAGAGGAAGACCTAGAAAATTTGTGTTATTGGATTTTGAATGCGATTTTGGATATGGAATTAAGAGAAAATTACATATTTTAGTTCCTAATGTCATGGGTAAAGTTTATTTTTATAGAATTTTGGATTCCGGGAACGTGGGCCAAAGGGCATTTTGTTAACTTTTTTGTTCGGGGTTAAGAATTATTATAAATTGGGTTGTAGATTGTAATTAAGCAACTATTAATGGATTTGTATAATCATTGGCTAGTTTTGGAGCATTGTGTGTTTGTTCACGTCCTCGGAAGAATATGGAATGCCGGTTAAGGGTCTTCGGAGCGTAGGTGAGTCTCCTTCCAAATCTTGTTAGGGGGAATTTACCCCATAGGTAAGTTAAATTGATTATGTGCTCCTATTTGTAGGGGCTACGTACACACAAGGTGATGAGAGTCCGTGCGTAGCTACTATTATGCTATTATCCGGGTAGTCTAGGACCCAAATGTATGTTATACTTGGATTATTTGTGAATCCATTGATGGCTTGAATTGCTTAAATAACCTTAAATTAGTAAATGAATTTCAAAAGGATTAAACTTCATTTCTTAAAAGTTGTTAAAGGAGAATTGGTTTTATCTGAATAAATTTTCCCCGATAAGTTCATAATTGACTGATTGAGCATGTATTCATTATGTGTACCTATGTCGCATGTATGATTAGTTAGCAGGGTATGCGTTTACTTTGGTACTGGTCGAACGCCTCAGCAGATTAAATAGATGCATCTATGGAAGAGGTCGTTCGACCCTCGGTAGTGAACAATTTACATTTCTGTTGGAGCGGGCCGTAGCCTCGGAATGATTTGCACATGTTTGTGTTGTTTCCTTGAGCTTATTAGTGTTGTTACTACCTTACCCTGGCCCGAGATCATTTTATTAATAATGAAAATAAATCTTGGAAATTTAAGACTTATGTGTTTACTTGTTTCCTCTGTTTGGATTAAAATCATATTTATAAAATAAATCCACTGTTTAATATGTATTAAGGATGAATAATTATTGGACCATTAGATAATGTAAAAGTTGACCATCTCATCTTTACCCCTTTGGGATCAGGCGGGATACTCATTGAGTACACGTTGTTTCTGTACTCATATGACACTTGTTGTGCATTTTGTTGCACAAGTATATGTAACTCCAGTGGCCTACTAGGCATAGCAGCACAGATGATTCTGGGACTAGGTGAGCTGCATCATTCCAGACGGTTGCAACTAGAGTATTCCCTTCCAGTGTACTGTATTTACTTCCTGTTCATCGTATTTCGGATGGATTTTGTATTTTATTTTCTTATCAGTAGATGTTCATGCACTTGTGACTCCGGGTTCTGGGATGGGTTGAAGTATTGTATTAACTGCCTAACCTTTAAATTTGATTTGAAACTATATTCTATAAAGTTTCTAAATAATGAAGGAAAAATCCTGGATGTCAAAAATGTAAAAACAAGATTTAATTAAGTATTTGAGTTGGCTGGCCTGATAGCGATGTCCGACGCCACCACGACCCTTAGAAGATTTTGGGTCGTGACAACATGGTATCAAAGCTAGGTCTCCATCGGTCTCACGAGTCATGAACAAGTCTAATTGAGTCTCGCGGATCGGTACAAAGATGTCTGTGCTTATCCTCGAGAGGCTACATGGTTGTTAGGAGTACTTCCCTTCTTAATTCCCTAGTCCCAGAATCATTTGTACTCATACGACAATTGCTGTGCATTTTGTTGCACAAGTATATGTAACTCCAGTGGCCTACTAGGCATAGCAGCACAGATGATTCTGGGACTAGGTGAGCTGCATCATTCCAGACGGTTGCAGCTAGAGTATTCCCTTCCAGTGTACTGTATTTACTTCTTGTTCATTGTATTCAGATGGATGTTGTATTTTATTTTCTTATCAGTAGATGTTCATGCACGTGTGACTCTAGTTTCAGGGATGGGTTGAAGTATTGTATTAAGTTCCTAACCTTTAAATTTGATTTGAAACTATATTCTTTAAAGTTTCTAAATAATGAAGGAAAAATCCTGGATGTCAAAAAATGTAAAAACAAGATTTAATTAAGTATTTGAGTTGGCTGGCCTGATAGCGGTGTCCGACGCCACACGACCCTTAGCAGATTTTGGGTCGTGACAACATGGTATCAAAGGTAGGTTCCCATCGGTCTAACGAGTCATGAGCAAGTCTAATTGAGTCTCGCGGATCGGTACAAAGATGTCTCTGCTTATCCTCGAGAGGCTACACGGCTGTTAGGAGTACTTCCCTTCTTAATTCCCTTATCGTGCGGTTCAATTCCTTTGAGGTTGATTCCTTCCTACTCAATCTTACACGAGCACTTGTTATAAATCAAAAACTTGAAGAATTAAAATGGCACTACAAATGTGGTGCGGTATGATTTTCCCGGTATAGTTTATTGGACTATGATAGTCCCATAATGGAGGGATATTCTATTGTGTCA
Source organism: Nicotiana benthamiana (assembly GCA_034376525.1). Lineage (NCBI taxonomy): Eukaryota > Viridiplantae > Streptophyta > Magnoliopsida > Solanales > Solanaceae > Nicotiana > Nicotiana benthamiana. The sequence goes on along the minus strand of CM067338.1, from coordinate 70,240,304 downwards.
GCTCAATAACTGAACTTCTAAGAGCCTTAAGGTTAGGCACAGGTTGCCATGATACTTATGAACGATTTTTAGTAATTTTTTTGTAATGGTAGGATGTTTGCCCATGTGTCGGAGAAGTTGATGAATTGAAGGGAGGTTTACTCATTGTATAATCAAGGGATTGAGTATTTTATTCCCTGCAAGGGGAAGGGCTGTTATATTAAGAATGGTCAGATGTGAACTAGTGAAAAAAATGCGACTTGGTAATTGCAAGTGTGGTGGAGCTTTTATTCTATGATGGGGTGTCGTGGGCCCGATTGAACATACTAAGTTTGTTGGTGTTATAATCTGCTACAACTCGCCTTCATGGCAAGATGTTGCAAAATAGTATTGCAGATAGAACTGTCAGTTATCGCATGATGCAGTGGTTTACGATCGAATCAGAATTTCTAATGTTGATGGCTCGAGGAAGATGGACGTTGGAAATGTTTGAAATTAGCAACAATGGTGTGTTCAAGTGCCACGAAGATAGATTTTATTTAAGTCAACAATTGAGCTTCAAAGTACGAGGAAGGACATATGGAAAGTGTCAGGCGGTGTATAAAACTTCTAGAAGGCCAAGTATAAGGAGCAATGTCGAGTGGTCAATCCAAGAGATGAGTTCTACCAAAGTGGGAGAGTGGCGGGTGTAGCATATGGGCTTTGTAGTAGGATGTCTACGCGCCTTAAGGAGGGTTTTGATCGAATTGGGGATTTTCGTGATTAATTATTGAAGTATGCAGGTATGACTTGAAGTATGGGCTATTATGTGGCAGAAGGTTGATATGGCAGAAAGGAGCTGCTTGAAATGGAGGAGGGTGCAACACAACTCTGAATTTGGGAAGGTGTTGCCGCATATTTAATTAATGTCCACGAGGAGTGAACGGACTAATGCTGCTAGAGAGTGAGCTTGGACTCAGGATTTGGTTGTCGGTGTCATAGTGACTGTATCCTTTGCAGCAGCATTTGGAAGGTGTCGGGAAGTGATTTTTGATTGAGGGTTATTTCCCGTGAGCACATTAGCGGTCCCGTGGTTGTCGAACCTTCTGCAAAGAACTATATTGGATGTCCAACAAAGAGATCGGTCATGCGAATGCGGATGATTATTCAAAATATGAAAGGTAGGGATTTACATGAAGATTCTGAGAAAATTTTGATAATTGATGTAGCGAGGTTAAGTCAATAAGAGGTAAAAAGGTCGGGCGAACTCAAGAATTGTGAAATGATGGCTTCAAGCTAAGTGGGAGAGCCCAACCACATATGATTGTGATATATGATTCACTACTTGCGTGATTTCTGGTTATTAACATATAGATGAGTTATTTCATCTATGAGAAAAGACTGTAAGTGGTAATTCGAGACAATGAATTACTGGAGGCATGCTATGGTTGGCTGTATTGGCTCATGTTTGGACTTGGAAAAAGATTCAGGATTTATGCCTCGTTTAGATGCAGGTTTCAGAGGAAGTGAATTTGCCGAGTGCTTCATCGAGAGGGTATCCGTGTGTTATAATATTTATGGAGTGGATTATATTCGGCACCTAGTCAGAGCGGGTGGTTCTCAATAATGGTCCTAGTGAATTTAGAAGTTAAATTGTGCTACCCAAGGATTTCAAGCCTATGAGTATAATTAAGAATCACGCTTTGTAACAGCTTATGAGAAGGTGCCCAGAAAGTTCTATGATATTTTGACTTGTCGTGTAGTATTTGAGGGATATTAAATAGTTCGTGGGAATTGAGACAGTTTGGTCTCGTGATTCAAGATCACTTTGGGTGAGTGTATATGGAGTATGTTATGTGTTGAATGGAGTTAGTATTATTTCTAAGGTAAGCAAGGATAAATTGGAAGAAGGTAGAATGATTAGCCATAGTTGAATTGGCATATTGGGGCCATCGATCAGTTCATTCTGAGTGATCAAGTTATGTGTATAATTTGTGACGGCACGCGTGAGGCTTGTTGCCTACTATAGTTGATGTTATTCAGAATCATTCTTCTATTATGGCTTGTTAAGTAGAAGCAGATTATGGAAGGGCTAAGGTGGCTTGGACCACTACTTGCAGATTTGCATATTGTACGGTTATGGAATTTTACATGTGTATTGTTATGATTCTCCTTAAGTGAATTCAATGCAAAGTTCTTATATGATGAAGTGTTAAAATACTAATGACTGCGGAGTTATGATGAAAAATTGTGTCCTATTGTATGTTGGCTCGTTGGGTGCAGTAAGTAACACGAAAATTTGAAGTGAGGATCGAGGTTGCAATTTGGTGCTGGTAAGGATGTCACAAGCTCAGATGAGCAAGAGAAGGGTGGAATGTTTAAAGTAAGTTGGTATTGTATTTCGCGTCACCTGATCGATATGTTGTGAAAGAGGCTTTGCATCCTGGTTAAGGATTCTTGATCATTTTTCAGCGTTAGTGCAGCCGATGGATTAGATGGGCGAACCCGTTATTTTTCGGAAGATTGTGGGAGCCTGTCCCACAGAAGATTGTATAAGTGTGACATGTAGTCACTGTTTGCACGTGTTTTTTTCCCTATATGAATTGCTCCCAGAAATTCAAACAAAATAATTTTTTTATTATTTGCAATTTTGTGGATTTTTGTGACGTTTTAAGTTAATTTTTTGCATTTTATTTGTGCATGTTAATTAGTGAAAAATACAAAATACTTGCCATTCGCATTTAGTATCTAATTTTACATTTAGGATTAATTAGTAATTAATATTACAAACAAATAAATAAATAACAAAAAATAGTTTTTTTTTCACTTATATTTTTAATTGTCTTAGTTTTTTTTTTAAATTAGGAATTAGTTTGTTTGGAATTTAAGTAGTATAATTTTAGATTCATTGGGTCTTTTATTTTTTAGTTTAAAGTTTAACAAAATTCAGAAAAAAAAACAAATAAAAAATATAAAAGAAGAAAAAAAAAGAAGCCTAAAAGATTTTAAGGACGGTTTAATTTGGGCAAATTTTCCAATTAAATAAGCTGGCCCAAGATGAAACACACTTCAGTCTGGCACAAAACCTCTTTCCTCGCCCAGTCTGATTTTGCCCTTCCAAGACGACCCCATTTCCCCAAAGTGATCGCAGTCCATGATTTTCTTCATCCAACAGATGATAACTAACTAGGCTTACGATATAAAATGGTCGGACCATGCCCGCCCCTCCCCCCAAAGTCATCGTCTTCTTCACCAAATCCAGAGCTTGTAACGCCGCTGGCCGGAAATCGCCTCCGCCGGCGACTGGTCGCCAATAGCCCCAAAATTCACACCATAGCACTATCTCAACGTCTTCATCACACATCCCTTACCATCTTCCTTTAAATCCCACCAGAACCCTTCGAATCTTCAACTCTTTGGACGCCGCCCACGGAGGCGCCATGTCCATACAACTCCAAAATAATAACACATCCTCCCCTCATTCCCATCTTTCCAAATATACCTTTAGTTTCATTCGAATCATCACTAGTCTCTTCGAATCTCAAATCAACATCCCGGCCAAAACCCTAATCACTTCAAAATAACACCCAATATTCCTCATGCCTCCTTCATGCCTAATATGGCATTGGTTTCCGTCAAAAGCGTCTAGCATTTCTCAAACTTTGGATCCAAGTTAGAGCTTCAATGACTCAAGTAAGTGTTCTTCAAGTTAAGGGTGATTAGCATCAATGTTCATCAAGCAGAGTTGTGAGTTAATCAGTGAGTTGCTCATAAAGCCATTTGCCTTCTTTGTCTGTCTATTTTGCTTTTTAATGCATAGTTTTCCGCTTATCTTTGGTCAATTCATATTGAGTGTGTCTTTCTTTTGGAGTAATCTAGGGTTCTAATTTGATTTTGCCCTGTTAATTTTGTTTATGTGTTTTAATGATCTTATTTTATGTGATCTTGAACGTTCTACTGATTCAATGAGTGAAAGCATAATATGTTTCTTTAATTTTGTTGTTTTATTTCATTGGCATTTAATCACTTCAATTTCAGATTAGCCTTAAGGCTTTAGGATTAATTAGATTAATTTCATTTTTGTTGTAGCTTATTCAATCTGGTTAATTAGTGCTAACTAGAATTATTATGTGTTCATGTTTAGTTAGTAATGTTTGGTTGTAGCTGAAAGTTCCCAGCCTCTTTGTTTGTTAATCGTGGTCATTTGACCAAGTTCAAGGGGGGTTAGGTTTAGTTTAGTATAGGAAAGCAGATTCAATTAAGTAAAGGGGTGGGATGGATAATTCAATAGAAGAGAATACTACAAATAGCTGAATAGAAGTCCCTAGAACATTCTAGATGGGAGTCAAAATAGATTTTCAGAAAGATAATGGTTTAACTTGAGTAACAAGCCAGTAAATAACAGACTTATGGTTAAAACACTGAAAATAAAATAGTTACTTAGGGGTAAAATAGAAATATGAGGGCTGCCATTAGTTTTGCCTATAAAAGGCAGCCTCTAATGCCTTAATTGATAAGTTTGAACATCTAAAAATTTCCCCCCAAAAGTTTTCTACAACTTTCTACAAATCTGAAGGTTCAAATTCAAAAAAAAAAAAACCAAAAACTAAAATCTGAGTGAACTTTTCATCATAGATTTTAGATTCCAAAAAAACTCAAAAACAACATAAAAACCCCGAAATATTACAGTTCCATTGAGCTCTTCTTCACAACGATTTCTAGTTCCAGTTATAAAGTAGAATTCCCATCTTGTTTGAAGTCAAAAATGGTTTAAGCACTTCCTTTTTAGTGTTTGAGGTTTTCTGAAGTTTCTAGGATAATTTCAAGTGAATCTAGTTTATTGGAGTCAATTTGGGTTTGCTGGCTGGTTGCATGAATTATTAGGTCTCGTTTAATACTTCTCCTTGAATTTGAGATCTATTTCGAGCTGTTGTGACAGCTGCTTACTGCAGCTGATTCCTTACTTTTCTTACATTTTACTCTACTTCCAGGTACTTCCCTTGGTCTCATATGAACTATGAAGGAAGAACTGTAGGTCTGATGTTGAAGAACTAAATATTTGAGTTAATCTCTTAGTTTTCATGCTTCGTTTTGTTTCAAAATATGTAAGACAGTCATGTTTATGCGAAACTTTACAATTTGTATAACTAGGACTATTCGAATTGGGACTACTGAACCATTTTACTTATATGAATAATCTATTAATAGTGTTAGACCATAGTTGTTTGGCTTTTTGGTTTATCACACCGTGACAATTAAACTCGGAATACGAGACTAGCTCAATGATTTTAATTCAGTTATATTGCAAGCATAGGAGTGTATTGGCCTGTTTAAATCTCGAAATAGTATACTCACAACTCCTAAAATCACATACACTTGGCGATTTTAAAAAAAAATAATTGGTTTATTTTGTTGATTCATTTCTAGATTCAGCCTGCATATAAAGTTCATAATACGCAGTGGTTGTAATCAATTGAGTGTTGAAAATTTCAGAATAGGTATGCAAGATTCTCAAAGTGCACACGAGTTGAATATGTACGCAAAGATGGCTTAAGATCGATATGCTTTGATTTGAATATTAAGTGCCCACTTACGACTTGGAATTTAGCTTTGATTCATGTGTAGGCTAAGCTAGACAGCCTTTGTTTAATTAAAGTTTGGGCCTAAAGTTTGCATGTGTAAGACCCAACGCTGAAGCAGTTGTAATAAGCTGACCACAATTAGGTTTTTGTAACAAACCTAAGTCAAAGGGTCTCCAATAATCGATATTTCCTTTCTTAAATTTGGGCCTAATATTGAGGCTCGGATCCTTTTCATTGCTTGCAACAATTATTAGTTAGGCCCTATTAAAGATAATACTTAATAGAATATCATAGCTCTTTCAGGTTGGTCTTAAAAAATAAATTGAGGTGCGCCGCGCAAAATAAAAGTACCTGAATTGCGTGGCCCTCTTTCAATACTTATATAAAAATATTTAGACCTCGGGACGTGCCATTTAGTGAATTTCATGGTCTCCCGCAAAGTTAATAATATGCTAGTTCCTTTAGACCCGGCATATAATAATATTACTTTCTTAAACTCGGGTACATTTATATGACCTAAATCCAAATCCCAAAAAAGTTGAAATGTGTCCAAAACTACGGGTGCAATTACGTGACATGGTTCGAGGCATGTTTTCACGACATTGCAATTCTCTTTAAAAATAATAACAAAAGCGGTTCAAAGTTAAAAAGTACATACGTTAAAACATGTTTTAAAATCAAATAACTAATCCAGATATAACAGTTCAGCGACCGTGCTAGAACCACGGAACCCAAGAATGTGTAATACCTTCTCTTGGGTTAACATAATTCCTTACTTGGATTTTTTTTTCACGGACTGTTAAACAGAATCATTCTTTTCCTCAATTCGGGATTCAACTGGTGACTTGGGACACTATTAATCTCCCAAGTGGCGACTCTGAATCATTAATAAATAAATCTCATTTCGATTGTCCTTTAATTAGATAAACGCTTTTATACCCTTGCGGGTGTAGGTAAAAAGGAAGTGTGACAGCTCTGGTGACTCTGCTGGGGACACAAACCCAGAACTTCAGTTCAGGGTTTGAGAATTCAAGCTTAGAATAATTGTTATATTTGGCTTTATCTGATTTTCCTACATGTTTCATGCTAAATGTACATAATGCTTTACCACTTTGATATTATTTGAATTGTATATAAACTGTGGCGAAACCCTTCTCTTCTCATCTCCAGGGATGTGCTTACTGGTTGAGACTCCCTATTCTGTTACTCCCTGAAATAAGAAATTGGCTTCATTCCGGATCCCTAGTAGGAACACTTACTTGCATCACATTCATATAACTTAAGGGACTCAACACAGGGGTTGCGTCCGTCTAGGACAGGTAACCTGAAATGAAAAAGACCATCCTGATGCATCATACATGTTGCGCGTACATATATTTATCTCGGTCTCGCACGTGACCGTCTTTTGGAAATTTGGGAAAAGTTGAAAAAAGAGAAAAATAGCAGTGTAAAGAGTTAATTACCTATTTTAGAAAAACAAATGTCCAAGTAGTGCCGAAACTCTGCCGAACTTTTGAGAAAGTGAAAGGAAAAAGAAAAGTGTTTGTTGCCAATGAAAAACAAAAAGAGTTTTATTGTCAAACTAGTTTGTTTTATTTGCCACTGAAAAAAGATAATATAAAAGAGTCTTGTTTTCAGAAATTGTGTATTTGTCAACGAGAAGAGTCTTGTTTTCGAAAATAGTTAGTTTTATTTGCCCGAACTACACCAGTTTAATTCCCACAGGGTGTGGGATACGTAGGCAACCCCCATCGGGTCCAACTCCCCTTTTTTCAAAAGTATCCCAAAAAAGAAACAAAATTTTGTCATGAATAAGTCAGGTGAGGCCATTCTTGCCTAAATCAGGCCGAATATCCCTAAAAGGGCGCCGGAAGACTGTTTTTGAAATAACAACCACCTTGGGTCATTTTCAATGGTTAGCGAGCACAGCCTTAAAGCATTCTTCTCGAAGTACTAAAAGGGCGTATCCGCAAAATCTGCTGTCTATTTTAAAATTAGAAATTTGAACAAAAATAGTGTCATTTTTTCTCTTTTAGGTCAAAATAAGTGATTAAATCACCTTAATAACTGTGCAGGATGAGCACATTCAAAATGAACCATTTTCAATAATGAATAAAGTCCCTCTGGAGTTGCGTCTACGGTGGAACGATCTAGGTAAAGAAGGACAAGACGAGGTCAACAAGTATTTTGAAAGGACTTACCGATTTGTTGGAGATTGTGCATCGGGGAGACATCATAAGAGCATTGATCACATGATGGGACCCGGCACACAACATGTTCCATTTTTCAGACTTTGAACTCACCCCAACCTTAGAAGAAGCATCTGGATACATCATAAGTGTTGAGGTGCCTTTAAGACACAAGTACTTGGTTGCCCCGAGAACCTTAGCTATACACATGTTCTTAGACTTGCTGAAGAAAATTAGGACGGTCCACAATGCGGATTTGGCCAATGGATTTTGTTCTCCGCACTTCATATACCATAGATATGGCCACATAGGCGGGTTCAATAACCCGGAAAGCAAGATATGTAGCAAGGGAAACCGGCACAAATGGGAGGAACATAAATGTTTTTATTTTATGGTGGTTTTTCTAGGGTTTTTGGTATTCCTGAGGAAAGATGGAAACATTGACATAAAAATAGTCGGGGTTATCAGCACTTTACTCACTCAAGCCAAAAGTATTCTTGCGCCCATGATAGTAGTTGAAATCTTTTGAGCACTTACAGCCTGCAAATCTGGGGGAGACTTCTTTGAGTGGTGCAATTTATTGTTGCATGTGAATGACCGAACACATGTGCTATCGTCCTCAGTTCCTAATTTATGGGTCTACAGAGAAACCCTATATAGAAGAGTTTTATACGGGGATTAAGGGGGTCACTCTGCCTAATGAAATCACAGAATGGACATCATACTTTTGGTCCCTCAATGCTAGTCAAATAGAATGGACGTTTGGATGGTTACCTATTGATGAAATTATGTATATGCCAGCAGCGGGGCCAGACTTCCTCTTGATGAGTATTAAGAGCATTCAACCTTATGCTCCATATCGGGTTTTGAGTCATCTCAGGAGATGCCAAGTAGTGCCAAAAGACGACGATCTTAGTATCCAAGTCATTAAGATTGGTCCTGATGGCCAGTTTCCTGAAGCAAAGATCCGTCAGATCTGTAGCGAATGTCAATACTTGGTGGCAAACACGTCTGTGCGGGATTGATCTAAAGGAGAAGTTTCACCTGGGTATCATGCTTGGTACATAAGGGAAGTTGCATTTGGGAGGCCCTCCACATGACCTTACCTAAAGGATTTTTCCGAATCTTCACAAAAGCAGTGGGCCTGGTTAGCTAAAGAAAATGAATACATGGCCAAAATAGGAGAATTGGAAAGGCGGGTCGAAGTCCTTCAATTTGAAAATGGTGTGCAAGTCGCAGCCGATGAGGGTGAGAAGAAGAAATTGGCCAAAGAGAATGAAGCCTTACGAACCCAAATTCAAATGATGAAGATAACGGCCGAAAATACCGTTAGGAGTGCCAAGGATGCAAAACTTATAGACAATCTAAGGGAAAAGGTGAATGACTACAGTTTTGACCTCAACAAAGCAGAAAACGAATTAGTCGGGGTTCGAAAAAATTGGCTAAGTACATGGAAGAACGGGTTCTCATGGTTAAGCAGTTGAAAGAAGAATATGATAATCAGTTCACGAGGTTAAAGAAAAGAGTCATTTCCATATAGACAAAATAATCAAACATGCAAAAGAATTCAAGGTTGAAAGAGAGCACTGCTACACGTCGTTGGCACAATTAGAAATGGACTTGTAACAACTCCTGGAATAAATGCAGGTAGCCGAGAAGACGTTGGAGGGTAGGGCCCAACAGATAGGGCGGTTACTTTAAGACAAAGGCAGGATCATAGAGAGAATCTTAATTGTTGCTCACTACATTACTAGGAAATACAAACTGTGCGAGAACATGACTCAGACCAACTTCTTTGCATCAGTGATGATATTTGTGAAGAGGATAATGAGTGACCTAGACAGACTTCAAAGGGAACTTGCATATAGGCATGCGACAAGACCGAACGATGTCCCGCGGGCACCAGTAGCTTTAATGTATTCATGATTGTCATTAGAGTATGTATTTGCTTTTTTACTTAGAGTTCGTCAGTTGTTGAGTCTGTATTTTCTTTTCGCTAAGAGTCTGTCAGCTGATTGAGTCTGTATTTTCTTTTGAAATAGAATAGTTAACGTTGGAGTCTATATTTTTTCTTTTCATTAGAGTATGTTAGTTGTTTTACCCAGTCACTTTTGAGTCTCTGTAGTCGAAGTATTTGCTATGAATAAAATCAAAATCCCAAAACATTTTGCTTCTATTTTGCATTATTTTCGCGAACTATGCTTGGTCTAATTCATGCGGGGTTATGATACGTAGTCAATCTCCATAGGATTCTACCGTAACCAATTGAAAAAGGAAAAGGTTAAAAAACAAGTGAGAAGAAAAACAAAAAATAAGAAAATAAGAAACCAAAAGAAAGAAGCAATGGCAGAAGCAATGGCAAAACAAGAGGGAATGAGAGAATAAAACTAAAGAGAAAAAGCAAGGAAAAAAGAAGAAAGAATGAAAAAGGAAGAAAAAGAGAAAATTTGCAACCGAAAATAAGGAAAGTCGGGATGATGCAAGCAGTCGAGCAAATGCATACTAGAATCTGTTAACTGTTTAGGTGCATTCATTCCTAAAATGTGCGGTTATCAAATCTGTTAATGCCCTAACCACTAACCACGTTGTGTTGATGTTGAGTTTAGGCAGGTGGTTAATTGATTGATATTCTGGCAACCCATTCTTACAACACCCGGTCAAAAGACAAAATGAACATGACAGGCCAGAAATCAGATACCAGTATCGTTGACCCATAAAAGGAGGTAGAGGTGGTGGATGTTAATGCAATAAGGGAAGAAATGTATAAGTTGAGGTAGAAAATGGCCAAAATGCAACAGGCCTGGGCTAAAGGTCAGCTGGTGCCAATTTATCCCGCCAATCTAGCCTATATCCCACCTTTGGCTCAGTCTCAGGAGCCTCCTACTGTGAATTAATCTCCAACTTTCCCTTTATACCAACAAAGCTATGGCACCACCTCCTACCTTCGCCAAGCTCCACCACCCAAACAATATCCCCCTCCACAATTCACCCCTTTCTTTGTGGCGCCTCTACCTGCCACACTGCAAAGATCTTCTAGTGAGCCACTGTTTCAGGCTCACAACAACCAGTACTACCCTTCTGAGCCCAACTTTAAAGCTCCCGAGCCATATTCCTACACCCCTCACTTTGAGCTCCCGGTGGAAACTGAAAAGCCGCTTAAGAACCCGGAGCAGGAAGAGATGTTTCGAAAAGTAAAAAGCATGGAGCAATTCTTCAGGAACATACAAAGGATTGTGTAGCAAATTCTGTGTGGCCTACAAGGATTTGTGTCTATTCCCAAATGTTTAGTTACCAGCGGGGTTCAAAATGCCTAAGTTTTACCTGTTTGACGGGCATGGTTACCCTATAGCCCACTTGAGGGGAATGTGCAGCAAAATGAGAGGGGTAGGTGGAAAAGACGAGTTGCTGATTTCGTACTTTAGCCAGAGTCTGAGCGGATCTGCTTTGGAGTGGTATACACAACAGGACCAATATAGGTGGTATACCTAGGATTACTTGGCACAATCATTCGCCTGCCACTTTCGGTATAATCTAGAAATTGTTCCAGAACACCTGTCAATGATAAAACCTGAAAAGAAGTCCAGGGAGAGCTTCAGGAAGTATGGGTTCTGCTAGAGAGAACATGCCGCGAGGGTCAACCTTTTGATGAAAGAAAGTGAGATGGTCGATTAATTCTTAAAGGCTTTGGAGCTGACTTATTTTCGTCACTTGGTAACTACAATTGGCAAATATTATAACAAGGTGGGACGATAGGAGGAATGGTTGAGGAAGGACTTAAAACCAACAAAATCTTTAGCTATTCAGCAATTAAAGCAACCACCTAGGCCATCCAAAGTGACAGTGGGGGCGTGCTTGGGAAAAAGAAGAAAGAAGAGGTTGCAATAGTAGATTCCGGAGCTTGGTCCAGATCTAGAAGTCTGTCACCCTATTACAACAAACCCTGACCCCACTACCAAAATTATCCCTACATTCCATATAGTCCTCCACAATGCTACTACCTACCACCAAATCCATATTTTTCTGTCCACCTACTCAAACTTATACCCAGCATTTGGCTCATGCGCAATGGCGTGAACCGGCTCTCCAAAACTCATACCCAGCTCCACAAAACACCTATCCACTCCCAAGGGCATACAGAAACCCTCGCAGAATGTGCCACCGACCAAACCCAGCCTTCAAAAAGGAGAGATTATAGAAACTAAAGACTTTTACTCCACTGGGAGAATCATATACCAGTCTCTTTAACAAATTGAGACAGCTAGGCCTGTTGAATACAATTGAGCCCAAAGTACCAAATCCCCTTCCTAGAAATCTGGACCATTCAGTAAGCTATGAATATTATTCGGGGGACCCGGACATGATACAGAAAAGGGTTAAGAAACTAAATACCGTTGTGCAAGAGCTCATTGACGCTTACCGGATTGAGGTTGAGGCCCTAGAGGCACCAAATATTAACCAGAATCCATTGCCAGCTCACCATGAGGCCCACGTGTACACAAGGGAGGGGAGCTCAAGAAACCCTCGCAAACGGTAATGATGATTCATGCTAGTGAAACCAGTTCAAAGGAAAAACCAACCAGTGGGAAGGCAGTGGTTCAATTGAAATGGACGGACATCAAGCCAGTTGTGGTAGCCGAGAGAGGGTCATCAAGAATTTCTGCAATAAAACCAAATCCGTCAAAGTGGTGGTGCAAGGGGTAGAAAATAAACACATGGTGGTCGTGAAAGGAGCTTGCATAAAGCCTGTTATCACAAAGCTAGTAAATCAGCTGCCAGTGACCAACATCAAAGCTATTCCTTGGAGTTATGAACAAGTGGTGGTGACATACAAGGGGAAGCAAATCAAAGAATAAGTTTATGAGGTGCAGGTTCTGACTCGTTCGGGAAGGTTCTTTTCCCCCGAGGAGTTAAGAAACGCCAGGGTCCCCAAAGACAACCCCGTACTGGTTAATAAGGTCATGACGAAAGAAAGCAGAAGAATTCTTGAAAAAAATGGAAGTGCAAGATTACTCTATTGTTGAATAGTTAAGGAAGACGCCGCTCATTATTTTCACTGCTTATCCAAACAGACGAACATCGCAGGGCACTGATGAAAATACTGAATGAGGCTCATGTCCGTGATAATATTTTGGTGAATCATTTATAGAAGATAGAGAATAAGATCTTTGAGGTGAATAGAGTAACCTTCTCCGATAATGAGTTGCCCGTGGAGGGCAGGGTATATAATAGGGCTCTTTATGTGACAGTGAAGTGTGAGGATTGTGTAGTCACCCGAGTGCTAGTTGACAATGGGTCCAGTGCAAACATCTATCCTTTGTCCACACTAACTAAGCTGAAGGTCGATGATGAAAGAATTTACAAGAACATTATATTTGTACGAGGGCTGGATGGTGGTGGTAAAGACTCAGTGGGGCGACATAATTACAGTTGACAATTGGACCAGTGGAATTCACTATGGAATTCCTGGTAATATATGTGGCGGTCTCTTTTAACCTTCTACTAGGGCGACCATGGATGCCTTCTACATTGCATCGAATGGTCAAGATCGAATTGGACAGACTGGAGATTGTAGTTCACGGTGAAGACAATATATGTGATTTAAGTAATGTCATTGTGCCTTTCATTGAAGCTGACGATGACAAGGGACCGTGGGTCTACCAAGTCTTTGACACAGTATCAATGGAAAAGGTCACAGAGGAGAAAAGCATCCCAGTTCCTAGAATAACAGCTGCAACTGTCATGGTGGCTTCAGAGATGTTAAAGAATGGGTTCATACCTGGTAAAGGTTTGGGTGCCGATCTTCAAGAAATCGTACAACCAGTTTCTCTTCCCAAGAATCTAGATACTTTTGGATTGGGGTTTAAGTCCACAACATCGGATGTAAGGCGGGCTCGCAAAATGAATGAGAGGGCATGCGTCCTTCCCAAGCCAATCCCGAGTCTGTCCAGATATTTCGTCAGGCCGGGTATCAAAAAGCAATTGTTGTCAAGGGTTCTGGGGTCATTGATTGGTGCTAATAGAAACTTGGATAAAGGTTTTGAAATGTTTTTCACTGAGGTTAACATGGATTAAGCATGGGAAGGGTCAAGCAAGGCAAATGTGCAGTTCGTCGGACCACGCGCAAAAGTCAACAACCATAAGGCTACTCCTTTTCCTACTTGGAGGGAGTCTTGGTAGTGGGTTTTGATTTTCTTTTGATGTATGTAATATTCAGGGTTTGTAATTCATATATTATGGTTCGTCCAGTTGGATGTGTTAAAGCCCTATTATTTTTATATTCAATGAAATGTAATTGTCTTTCTTTCTTCTTTCCTAATTTTGTTTTCATTTTCTTATCTTCTCTGAACAGTTCTTTTTATGATGATACCAATGACATGACATGCCTGAGGAATCTTTGGCCCAATTTTAAAAGCCAATCTAACTCGGAAAGAATAATATATATGCATGAGCAATCTTTGGCCGAATTTTAAAAGCCAATCTAACTCGGAAATAACAATACAAGAAATTAAGTGTGATGATGAGGTGGAATATGATGATGATGAGCCCTTTGAAGAAATTAGTAAGGAATTAAGCCACTTTGAGGATAAACTTAAACCTAACCTAAATGACATGGAAGTAGTTAATTAGGGGACAAAGATAATGTCCATAAAATTAAAATAAGGGTTCACCTGGACTTACAACTCAATGAGGAGGTAATCAAAGCATTGTTCGAATACAAAGATATTTTTGCATAGTCGTATGATGATATGCCGGGTCTAAGCACTAATTTAGTGGCTCAAAAATTTTCCATTGACCCAACACTCCCTCATGTCAAGGAGAAACTAAGGAAGTTCAAAATAGATATAAGTGTAAAGATCAAAGAAGAGATCACCAAGTAGTTCGATGCGAAAGTCTTTCAGGTAACGCGGTATCCAACCTGGTTAGCCAATGGTGTGTCTGTGCCAAAGAAAGATGGAAAGACCAGGGTGCGTGTTGATTACTGGGATCTTAACAAAGCAAGTCCCAAGAATAACTTCCCACTACCAAACATCCATAAATTGATTGAAAATTGTTCCAAACAGGAGATTGGCTCTTTTGTGGATTGTTACGTGGGTCATCATCAGATCTTAATGGACGAGAAAGATGCAAAAAAGACGGTATTTAACACGCCGCGAGAACATACTGTTATCGGGTCATGCCGTTTGGTTTCAATAATGCTGGGGCAATTTATATGAGGGAAATGATAACAATATTCCATGATATGATACACAAGGATATTGGGGTATACATAGATGATGGAATCGTGAAATTTAGAAGGCAGTCTGACCTTGTTAGGGATATGAGGAAGTTCTTTCAAAGGCTTTGCAGGTAAATTCTCAAGCTCAATCTTGTAAAGTGCGCTTTCGAGGTGCCGTCTGGAAAGTTGTTGGGATTTATAGGCAGCTGCCAGGGTATTGAACTAGACCCATCCAAAATCCAGGCTATTCATTAATTGCCACCTCTGAGGAACAAGACCAAGGTGATGAGATTTTGGGGAGATTGAATTATATTAGCAGGTTCATTGCTTAGCTCATGACAACTTGTGAGCCAATCTTCAAACAACTAATGAAAGATGATGCGGTCATGTGGACGAATGAATGTCAGGAGGCTTTTGATAAGACAAAGGGAGTCTTTTGATAAGACAAAGGGGTATTTGTCGAACCCACCTGTGTTGGTCCTACCAGAACCAGGGAGGCCTTTGATTCTATATTTGACAGTATTGGATAATTCATTTGGTTGTATACTGGGGGAGCATTATGTTACTGGCAGAAAGGAACAGTCTATCTATTATCTCGGTAAGAAATTCCAATCTTACGAGGTTAATTATACTCATATCGAGAGGACATGTTGCACCCTAACTTGGGTTGCACAGAAGCTGAAACATTATTTGTCATCTTATATTACTTACCTCATCTACCGTTAGGACCCATTAGAGTATATTTTTCTGAAGCCTATGCCAACAAAGAGGCTAGGAAAGTGGCAGATCTTGCTTACAGAGCTCGACATTGTCTATGTGACCCGAACTCCAATGAAAGCACAGGCCTTGGACGATCATTTGGCCAAGAATCCAGTTGATGTAGATTTTGAACCTTTGAAAACTTATTTCCCATATGAAGAGGTGATTCATATTCAACAGTTGGAACAAGTTAAGAAGCCAGGATGGAAACTTTTCTTTGATGGGGTTGCGAATATGAATGGCGTGGGAATAGGAGCGGCACTTATTTCTGAAACAGGGCAGCACCACCTTGTTAAACCCAGGTTAGTATCTATTTTACGAACAACATGGCAAAAGATGAGGCATGTATCTTAGATCTGAGGTTAGCTGTCAACATGGGTGTCCTGGAAGTCTTGGTCATGGGGGACTCAAACCTATTGGTACACCAAAATCAGAGAGAATGGGAAACATGAGACTTGAAGCTTATACAATACTGACAATGTTTGCATTATCTTTATCAACAGTTTCAATCAATAGAGTTCAGGCACATTAAAAAGATTCATAATGAGGTTGCCGATGCGTTGGATACTTTGGCATCAATTTTGCATCATCTAGATAAGGCTTATGTGGATCCTTTGCAGATTCAGGTCCGTGATCAGCATGCTTACTGTAATGTTATGGAAGAGGAACTTGACAGTGAGCCGTGGTTTCATGACAAAAAGGAATATATCAGGATGGGAGTGAATCTGATATAGGCCATAGGTGATCAGAAATGAACAATTCGATGATTGGCAAGCGGGTTTTTCATAAATGGATGAGTGTTGTACAAAAGAACTCCAGACCTCGAGCTATTAAGATGTGTTGATACGAGGCAGTCCATAGCTATCATGACTTAGGTACATTCCGGAGTTTGTGGACCGCATATGAGCGGGTACGTTATGACAAAATGCATGGAGATTTGATTCATACTTCACCCTCAGAATTACACACGGTGTCACACCATGGCCTTTTGTTGCATGGACATGGATGTAATTGGGACAATCGAGCCATTAGTGTCAAATGGGCACAGGTTCATTTTAGTAGCTATAGATTATTTTACCAATTGAATAGAGGCTAAAACATTCAAGTCCGTAACCAAGAAAGTTGTGGTGGATTTTGTGCATTCAAACATTATCTATCGGTTTGGGATACCAAAAGTGATCATTACAGACAATGGAGCTAATCTCAATAGTCATTTGATGAAAGATACATGTGAGCATTTCAATATTGCCCATTTCAATTCTACCCCATACCGCCCTAAGGAAAATGGTGCGGTTGAGACGGCACACAAGAATATAAAAAAGATACTTCGAAAAATGGTGGAAGATTCTAGACAGTGACATGAAAAGATTCCTTTTGCATTGTTGGGGTACCGCACCACTGTTCGTACTTCAGTAGGGGCAACTCCCTATTCGTTTGTGTACGGCACCGAAGCAGTGATACCTGCAGAGGTGGAAATATCGTCCCTTCGATTATTGCGGTGGCTGAGATCGATGATGATGAATGGGTGAAAACCCGCCTGGAGCAGTTAAGTTTGATCGATGAGAGAAGATTGGAATCAGTGTGTCATGGCCAAATGTACCAACAAAGAATGGCAAGACCGTACACCAAGAAAGAACGTCCGAGGAAGTTTGAAATGGGACATTTAGTGCTGAGACGTATTTTACCTCATAGGGCTGAAGCAAAAGAATGTTCTCCCCAAACTGGCAGGGGCCATTTGTTGTAACCAGAGTGTTGTCTAATGGTGCATTATATTTGACAGACGTAGAAGGAAAATGTATAGAAATAGCTATCAATTCCGATGTAGCCAAGAGATACTATGTATGATTTCTTTATTTGATTGTACATGTTTGTATTTAGCATATTTTGAAGATTGAAATGACGAAGGCATTTTGTTCTGCTATCTAAACATTTTATCCCTTGTCATCCCCTTTGAGCCTTATTTATTTTCTTTGATACCCCTCTTTCGGAATCAATGGCACAACTCAGGAATGCAATTGCGGAGGATAAGTAAGTGAAATGGAATAGGAAGAAAAAGAAAAAAAGAAGCAGAAAAATGAAAAATGAGAGAGGAAAAGAAAGAAAGAAAAAGAAAAGAAAACAAAAGAAAAATGATAAAGGAAAAGGAATAGAAGAACAAAAAAACACAAAGAAAAAGAAGAGAAAGGAAAGGAAAATCACAAGAACAAAGTAATTTCTATGCCACGAACTATGTTTGACTTGATCCTGAAACGGTACGTAGGCAGCTCTCTCTGAGGTTCAGTCTCCTCGAAATAAAAAACCAAAAGTCCCCAAGCAAGAAACTGGGGAAGAAGTTGTAGTCGTTGTGAGAAATCTGATTTCAAAAGTTGTAGTTTTAACCCATTTTGAATTATTTTGAGCCTTTTATACCCTTTGTTTCTAACCCATCCAAAAGCCCACATTACGGTCCAAAGAAAGACCTTCCAATCAGTCTTCGAGAAATGCCAAGTCAAGCAGGTAAAAGTAATTCATGATAGAGGCAACACTCTGGTTCAAGCAGGAAAGATAAAAATGAGAGAGTCTTACTGGTGAAAACACTCACGGGTACCCTAAGGCGATGGGAGCTGAGAGAAATAAAAATAAACGAGTCTTATTGCTGAAAACCTTCACAGCGACGTGAGTTGAGAGAAATTAAAAATGAGAGTCTTATTGGTGAAAACCTCCATGGGCACCTTGAGGCGAAAAAGAGTTAAAAATGAACAAATGGGAGAGGTCTGTTGGTGGAAAACTGTTTCGAGGCACCGCATGATGAACAAGGTCAAGGTTTGGGTAATTTAATCAAGTTATAAAAATTCTGAGGCAACGAGGTATGAAATTTGAAGTTAATTTGTTGGAAGATTGGGCCGACTAGACCGAAATGCATTCCATCATCATTGGTACCAGCTGTTCCGGTTAGATAAGTTTCTTTTCTATCTCTTTTTAGCACGGTTTTGGATTCTTCATATCCTTAAATCGTAATATCATTGCAATTTCATTTTCTTTTGGGGTTTATCTGTCTAAAGATGTTTCAATGTTAGTTTTGTTCAAAGCAAGTGAAAAGGTATTTTTAAGCTCACTACCAGTTCCAGAAAATGCAAAGCACAATGTCGTCAGAACATGTTAAAGACATCATGATAAAAGATGGAATATAGGAAATCATTGGAAGCTTCATCGGTGAAATGATTTGGTAATGTCATGGGAAACGCAAAGGTTTAGATAAATGGGTCAGATGTGTGAAACAACATGGGTATAGAACACTTGGGTTGTCGAAGGTCATGGCGTTTGAAAGTCTCAAAAAGTTAAGCGGTTCAGGGCCAGTTCTGGGAAGCAAGTCAAAGCAAAACACGGCCGCGGGGACATCCTCAACAAGAATGCCATCAACTAACCATCGTTTTAAACTGACAAAATTTTCTTTGATTAAAACAGGGGCAGAAAATTTTGGTTGTTTCGAAGGAACTCTCCGTGGAAAACAAAAACAAACATTAATCAGCTTTGACTGTAAAGTGGGGTTTGATCAAAATACAAGATAATCATGAATAGCATAGGGGAATGTTAGTTGGTGTCAACGTTTGCATGTTTAAGATAAGATTAAACTAAGAGTTGTCAGGACCTTCCTGTATATTAGGACTTAGCTTTCAAACTCTTAGTAATAGTTGGTATAATGACTCAGTTAGCACTCACCCATGTGCCCAGCTTCCAAATTGGGGCAGGAAAGTTTCTTTGTTTTGTCTATTCTATTGAAGTCGGGAGCCCGCCGGGAGAACAGAGGCACAAATTAAAGTTTGAACAGTCAGAAGCCCTCCTGGAGAACAGAGGCATATATTTTCAAGTTTTGAAGTCGGGAACCCGCCCGTACATCAGAGGCATGTATTTTCAATTTTTGAAGTCAGGTGACCGCTTATATAACAGAGGCATATATTTTCAAGTTTGGAAGGAGGGAGCCCGCCCATATAACAAAGGAATGCAGTTTTCAGGGGTAGAAGTTTGGAGCCCCCCCGTTTAACAGAGGCATGCAATTTTATGTTTTGAAGTCGGGAGCCCGCCCATATAACAGAGGCATACATGCTCAAGTTTTGAAGTCGGGAGCCCGCCCGTATAATAGAGGCATGAATTTTAAAGTTTTGAAGTCAGGAGCCCGCCTGTATAACAGAGGCATACATTTTTAAGTTTTAAAGTCGGGAGCCCGCCCATATAATAAAAGCATTTATTTTTCAATTTTTGAAGTCGGGAGCCCGCCCGTATAATTGAGGCATATTTTTTCAAGTGTTGCAGTTGCGAGCCCGCCTGTATAACAGAGGTATTTATTTTCCAGTTTTGAAGTAGAGAGTCTGCCCGTATAACAGAGGCATATATTTTTCAAATTTTGAGGTCGGGAGCAAGCCCGTATAACAGAGGCATGTATTCTCAAGTATTAAAGTCCGGAGTCCACCCGTATAACAGAGACATATATTTTCAAGTTTTAAAGTTAGGAGCCTGCCTGTATTTCGAGGCATACATTTTCAAGTATGGAAGTTGGGAGCCCGCCCGTATAATAGAGGCATACATTTTCAAGTGTTGACGTCGGGAGACCGCCCGTATAACAGATGCACATATTTTCTAATTTTGAAGTCGGGAGACCGCCCGTATAACGGAGGTATATATTTTCAAGTTTCAAAGTCGGGAGCCCGCTCGTATAACTAAGGAATAAATTCAAGATCAGCAGTCTATAGTAAAGAAAAAACATATCAATTTACAATTCAGAGCGGCAACAATGGATTTCACCGAGAGGATGCAAGGCAATAAGAAATACAAGGGCAAGTTTGAAGAATCTAGATAGGCTTTTTGTAATTCGTAGATCATAGCTTAGGCTAGCTTCTTTTTATTTTGATATGGTATACTAAGAAGGTCCAGTAAGCAGTAGTAACAGCAGCAACAGAGAAATTACAGTTCCTGGTAGTCCCAGCTGCCAACCCTTCCCGAACTACACTAACCTAATTCTTTTTTAGCCAAGGATATGTAGGTAACCTCAGAAGTAGGATGAGGTAAAATCCTTCAAAAATGCTTCACACAAAGTGTTCAAACTGGCAAAAATTGATCGAATCCGCTTACTTATTTTAATACGAAAACTCTTCGTGTTCCCGAGCAAAGAGGGGCGGTTGTGATTACGTAATTTTTTCCCTATCTGAATTTGCTCCCAGAAATTTAAACAAAATGATTTTTTTATTATTTTAAATTTTATGAATTTTTGTGACGTTTATGTTAATTGTTTGCATTTTGTTTGTGCATGTTAATTAGTGAAAAATACAAAATACTTGGCATTCGCATTTAGGGTCTAATTTCACATTTAGGATTAATTAGTAATTAATATTACAAAAAAATAAGGAAATAACAAAAATGGTTCGTGTGCACTTATATTTTTAATTGTCTTAGTTTTTTCTTAAAATTAGGAATTAGTTTGTTTGGAATTTAAGTAGTATAATTTTACAGTCATTGAGTCTTTTATTTTTAGTGTTGAATTTTAAAAATAAAAAAAAAATAAAATAAAAACAAATAAAAGAAGAAGAAAAGGTCTGATTTTGCCCGTCCCAAAATGACCCTGTTTCCCGAAGGTGATTGCGGCCCTTGATTTTCCTCATGCAACAGATGATAACTAGCGAGGTTTACGATATAAAATGGTCTGACCATGCACACCCCCCCCCCAAAGTCATCGTCTTCTTTATCCAACCCAGAGCTCGTAACGTCGCCGGCCCGAAAAATCGCCTCCGCCGGCGACTTGTTGCCAATAGCCCCCAAATTCACACCATAGCACTATCTCAACCTCATAGTCACAAATACCATACCAATCCTCATGCCAAATATGGAATTGGTTTCCATCAAAGCATCCAGAATATCTTAAACTTCGGATCCAAGTTCGAGCTTCAATGACTCAAGTATGTGTTCTTCAAGTTAGGGGTGATTAGCATCAAAGTTCATCAAGCAAAGTTATAAGTTAATTAGTGAGTTGCTCTTAAAGCCATTTGCCTTCTTTGTCTGTAAATTTTACATTTTAATGCATAGTTTTCCTCTTATCTTTGGTCAATTCATACTGAGTGCGTCTTTCTTTTGGAGTAATCTAGGGATTTAATTTGATTTTGCCCTATTAATTTTGTTCGGTGTGTTTTAATGATCTTATTTGATGTGATTTTGAACGTTCTACTGGTTCAATGACTGAAAGCATAATATGTTTCTTTAATTTTATTGTTTGATTTCATTGGCATTTATTTCACTTTCGATTTCAGATTAGCCTTAAGGCCTTAGGGTTAATTAGAGTAATTTTATTTTTGCTGTAGCTTATTTTAATGTGGTTAATTAGTGCTAACTAGAATTATTATGTATTCTTGTTTAGTTAGTAATGTTTGGTTGTAGCTGAAAGTGCCCAGCCTCTTGTTGGTTAATCATGGTCATTTGACCAAGTTCAAGGGGGGGTTGTTTAGTTTAGTATAGGATAGTAGATCCAGTTAAGTAAAGGGGTAGTATAGGTAATCCAATTAGGGCAGCTGAACCGTTTTAGTTATATGAATACTCTGTTAATGGTATTAGACCATAGTTGTTTGGCTTTTTGGTTTATTATATCGGGACAATTAAATTCGAAATATGAGACTGGCTTATTGATGTTAATTCAGTTATATTGCAAGTATTAGAGTTTATTGGCATGTTTAAATCTCGAAATAGTATACTCACAACTCCTGAAATCACTTACACTTGGCGTTTTAAAAAAGATGATTGGTTTATTTCGTTGATTCATTTCTAGGTTAAGCCTGCAAATAAAGTTCACAACGCGTAGTGGTTGCAATTAATTGACTGTTCAAAATTTCAAAATTAGTATGCTAGATTTTCAAAGTGCACAAGAGTAGGATATGTATGCAAAAGATGGCCTAAGATCGATATGCTTTGATTTGAATGATAAGTCAGCTTACTTACGATCTGGAATTAAGCTTTGATTCATGTTTAGGCTATGTTGGACAGACTTTGTTTAATTAGAGTTTGGGCCTAAAGTTTGTATGTGTAAGGCCCAACGTTGAAGCAGCCCTAATAAACTTACCACAATTGGGTTTTGGTAACAGACCTAAGTCAAAGGGTCTCTAATAATCGAAATTTCCTTGCTTAAATATGGGCCTAATATTGAGGCCCGGATCTTTTTTATTGCTAGCAACAATTATTAATTAGGCCCTTTTAGATATAATACTTGATTGAAAATCGTAGCTCTTTTAGGCTGGCCTTAAAAATAAAAGAGGTGCGTCGCACCAAATAAAAGTACCTCAATTATGTGGCCCTCTATAAATACTTATATAAAAATATTTTAGACCTCGGGACCTGCCATTTAGCGAATTTCATGGTCTGCCGCAAAGTTAAAAATATACTATTTGCTTTAGACTCGACATTTAATAATATTATTTTCTTAAACTCGGGTGCACATATATATGACCCATATCAAATCCCAACGAAGCTGAAATGTATCAAAAACTACGCCTGCATTTATGTGACGTGATCCGAAACGTATTTTCACTGCGTTGCAATTCTCCTTGAAAACTAATAATAAAAGTAGTTCAAAGTTAAAAATCACATAAGTTAAAACATGTTTTAAAATCAGATAACTAAGCCAGATATAACAGTTGAGAGACCGTGCTAGAACCACGGAACTCAGGAATGCCTAACACCTTCTCCCGGGTTAACAGAATTCCTTACTCAGATTTCTGGTTCACAGACTGTTAAACAGAGTCATTCTTTTCCTCGATTTGGGATTCAACCAGTGATTTTGGACACCATTAATCTCCCAAGTGACAACTCTGATTCATTAATAAATAAATCATATTTCCATTGTCCTTTAATTGGAAAAACTCCTTTATACCCTTGCGGGTGTAGGTAAAAGGAGGTGTGACAGTCACTTGATTGACTTAAGATTTAAACAAAGTATGAGGAATGTGGTAATATCATTAATTGGAGAATTTAGGCCTAGATGGCACTTTGAATATCGGGTTATGAACTGAGGAGGTTGCTCCAGTGATGATGGTTGTTCTTATGTGTTATGAGGTAAAGGGAGTTACTATGGACCTTTTAAAGGTTGTTTTCTAAGTTGGTGCAGCCATAAATCGGCTTGAGATCGATGGATTGATTTATATGTGAACAAGGCTTTATATCATGCCAGTTGTGTTTGTTTCAGCAAGCGTTCCCTATGGAGGAACACTCGGGTTGTTATTTTGTCATCAGCTATTCTAGATAATGATGTATTGTGCCATATGAGTTGTGAGATTGCTTGGTAAATTCTTATGTGTTGAGATTCCGCGTGGCAATGATGTTATGTGAGCCAAATGGCTCATAAGATTCAGATCTTGTATCGCACCTCAATTGTGCTTGAGTTTTGTAGCATATAACTCTATGTGTTTTCTCAGGGATGGTATCATGCATTTAGCGTGCTTGCTATCAAAATTCAATATTTTTATTATAATGAGCAGATTTAGCTCGAAGTGCAATATCCTTATGTAAGATCTATGTATGGGCCGGGTAGCACGCCGCCATGGGTATGTTATTCGGATCGGGTTGCGCGCCACAACAGTGTGATGTTGATTCTTGTTTTCTATATGCTATTTTTGTGTGTTTCGCTTCCTATCTTCTAAGTAAAGTCTATATAAGTGCGAGGGTGGTCAGGTAATTCCTTCCAGAGTTCAATTTCTTGTTTGTGTTGTGTTTGGATTGGTGACCTATTGGCACATTGTGGCGTCATATGAGACTTTTGATCGTGTTCAGAGTGGCTTATTCCCTGAGCAGTTTGTATTGGTGAGAAAAGATTATGGGATTTAGGGTAAGTGCAATCTAGTTATATGAATTACATTAAGAATTAAAGATCATTATTTGGTTCAGAATGTGGTAATGTTTCTTGTCATAAGAATAGACTCAATGATTGCTTGACTCGGCAGTTATTATGAATTTCGCCACATCTCATCTGTCGTGGCAGTATTATAAGAGTTAGAGTAAGACTTGCATGTGTTATGAGGTGCAATAGGAACATTTGATTCGTTGAATATTTGCTAAGTTGATCACAAAATATTACCGTAAGAATCCAGCAGAGTTATGCAGTCAGGTCGGAGTACAGAATGTACTGATTGATATGGTGATCGTATGTTGGAAACAGGCCTGGCATAGAATAATGGATGTTAGAATCGGGCTCTAAGGCTTATTTGCTTGAGTAAAAAGGGAATATCTTCAGAATTTATCGAGCTAATGTGTTTAGCTAAAATATGGTAGCACGGGAAGGTGCATAAGGTGCTAAATAGTGAGTACAGACTACTTCAGTATAGTTCTCAGCATGTTCGAGGACAAACGTATGTTTAGTAGGAGAGAATGTAACGAGCGATCGGTCATTTGAGCCCTAACGCTTCCTTCAGCAGTTTGAGGCCATGAGCAGCTTCATTTCAGGTGTTATGACTTGTACGCGTTGTTAGAATTGAATTTTAGGAAGTTCGGAGTTAATTTGAGAAGAGAATTCTCATTTCAGAAGCTTAAAGTTGAAAGAATGAACTAGGAATTGATTTTTGAGTACACGACCTCGGAATTTAGATTTGAAGGCTCCAGCGGGTTCATATGATGATTTTGGACTTGCGCGTATTCCTGGTTTGGGTTTGGATAGCCCTGGAGCGTTCTGGCGCCTATTGTGGAAGTTAGCATTTTGAAAGAAATTTCTTAAGTTTGACTTGAAGTACATTTCAGTATTATCAATGTCCGTTTAGGTCATTTTGAAGCCATTTGGCTAAAGATAGAAATTCGAAGGTTTTAGAAGTTTCACCGGAAGTGAACTTTTTGATATCAGGGTCTATATCTGATTTCGTAAGTTGGAGTAGGTCCGTAATGTCAAATATGACATGTGTGGAATATATGAAGTCAATCGGACTTGATTTGATAGGCATAAAAACAGAAGAAGAAGCTGGAAATTTCAAAGTTTATAAAGCATAGATTGGAGGTCGATTGATGATTTTAGCGTTGTTTGATGTGATTTGAGACATCAAGTAAGTCTTTAATGTGTTTTGGGATTGGTTGGTATGATTGGTTGGGGTCCTAGGGGCTCGGGTGGATTCTGAGTGGCTAACGGATCAAATTTGGAAGTTGAAGAATTGCTGAAGGGATCTGGTTGCTGGTATTTCCGCTTCTGTGGAAATGGGACCACAGAAGCGGCCCCGCAGAAGCGGTAAAGGAGGACGCAAAAGCGGAATTGATCAAGGGCTTGTGGACCACAGATGCGCTCAATGTTTCACAGAAGTGGAACCGTATCTACGAGTTGCAGGTCGCAGAAGCAAAACCTAGGAGGTCCGGTGGAAGCCACAGAAGCAGCAGTTGATCCGCAAAAGCGGGACTACGGAAGCGGAATTTCTTCCGCAGAAGCAAAAGTGACTGGAATCAGAGGGGTTTCAAGAGAGTATTTCTCCATCAAATTTAAGGTAAGTCATTCCCACCTATTTTGAGTTAAGTACATCAATTATGTATATATTTTAGCATGAAAACTGGTAGAAAATTGAGGGTTAGAGGAAGACCTAAAAAAATTGTGTTATTTGATTTTGACCATGATTTTAGATATGTAATTAAGAGAAAATTATATATTTGAGTTCCTAATATTATGGGTAACGTTTGTTTTCAAAAAAATTGGATTCCGAGCATGTGGGCCCAAGGGCATTTTTTTCATTTTTTTGTTCGGGGTTCAGAATTGTTACAAATTGGGTTGTAGAGTTTAACTAAGCATATATTAATGAATTTGTGTAATCATTGGCTAGTTTTGGAGTATTGTGTGTGGGTTCAAGCCTTCGGAAGAATATACAATGTCGATTAAGGGTCTTCGGAGCATAGCTGAGTCTCCTTTCTAATCATGTAACGGGGAATTTACCCTATAGGTAAGTCAAATTGATTATGTGCTCCTATTTGTGGGGGCTACATATGCACTAGGTGACGAGAGTCCATGCATAGCTACTATTATGCTATTGTCTGGGTAGTCTAGGACCCAAAAGTATGTTATACATGGATTATTTGTGAACACATTGATGGCTTGAATTGCTTAAATTGCCTTAAATTAGTAAATGAATTTCAAAAGGATTAAGCTTCATTTCTTAAAAGTTGTTAAAGGAGAATTGGTTTTATCTGAATAAATATTCCCCGATAAGTTCCTAATTGACTAATTGAGCATGTATTCCTTATGTGTATTTGCGTCACATGCATGATTCGTGAGAAGGATATGTGTTTACTTTTGGAACGGGCCGAACGCCTCTGCGGATTAAATAGATGCATCTATGGTATGGGTTGTTCGACCCTCGGCAGTGCACAGCTTACATTTCCGTTGGAGCGGCCCATTGCCTCGGCATGATTTGCGCATGATTGTGTCGTTTCCTTGAACTTATTAGAGTTGTTACTGCCTCACCCTAGCTCGAGATTATTTTATTAATAATGAAAAGAAATCTTGGAAATTTCCTATGAAAAGAATTATGTGTTTACTTGTTTCTCTATATGGATTAAAATCAAGTTTATAAAACAAATCCACTGTTTAATATGTATTAAGGATGAATAATTATGGGATCATCTCATCACTACCCCTTCGGGATTAGGCGGGATACTCATTAGATACACGTTGTGTTTTTACTCATACTACACTTGTTGTGCATTTTGTTGCACCGGTATATATGTAACTCCAGTAGCCTACTAGGCATAGCAGGACAAATGATTCTTGGACTAGGTGAGCTGCATCATTCGAGACGGCCGCAGCTAGAGCAGTCCCTTCCTATGTACTGTATTTACTTCCTGTCCACTGTATTCCGGATAGATTTTGTATTTTATTTTCTTATCACTAGATGTTCATGCACTTGTGACTTCGAGATCTGGGATAATTTTAAAGTATTGCATTAAGTGCGTAACCTTTAAATTTGATTTGAAACTCTATTCTTCAAAACTTCAAAATAATGAAGGAAAAATTCTGGATTTTAAAAGTGTTAAAATGAAATTTACTTAAGTTCTTGAGTCGGCTGGCCTGATAGCGATGTCCGGTGCAACCACGACCCTTAGTGGATTATGGGTCGTGACAATTAGTTTCTTTTGTTCGTTGTAAATTCTAAGCTGCCCATAGAGTGTACTCTGGATTTACTGTTAACACTGGTATACCCCGTAGCATGTTTCCCCCTCCCATATTTACTTGTTTATTTCTGCTTTTCTTTTCACTGTATATTATATAACTGCACAAGCTTAATTGTTGGTCTGGTCCTAGCCTCGTCACTACTTTGCCGAGGTTAGGCTAGACACTTACCAGTACATGGGGTCGGTTGTGCTGATACTACACTTTGCACTGTGTGCATATTCCGTAGCAGCTATCGAAAATTAGTTGGACGGCTTCCTTCAGTCCACTCGGAGACCCAAGGTAGACTTGCAGGCATCTGCAGGCCCTGGCATCCCCCTCTATCCCATTTCCTATATCCTTATCCTTGCTCAAAAATAGTTTTATGTATTTCTTCAGTCTTTTTATTTAGTGACTCTTAGACGGTCTATGGTACAGTGACACCAGATTTTGGGGTGTTAAGTTTTAAAGTTGTAATAGATATGGCTTAATTAAGTAGTTGAAGACTTACGCTTAAGTTCTATATAAATCTCATTTTCACTATATCGTTGTCTCATGTTGGTTAAAAGAAGTGATATGAAAAAGGGTTAGTATTTAGTTAAGGTTCAGCTTGCCTAGCTTTCATTAGTAAGCGTCATCAGGACTCCCGAGGGTGAAAAAATCGCTGGTCATGATATCAAGTCGTAGTATCAGTTGATGCACTTTATTTGGATGATTACATTAATGAGCAAGCTATTGTCATAACTGTGAATGCTAAAGCTATTTGTAGTGAAGAGTATGAAAAAATCTCAAGCTGTGAAACTGCTAAGAAAATGTGGAATAAATTGGAGGTCACTGAAAAAATCTCATGCTGTGAAACTGCTAAGAAAATGTGGGATAAATTTGAGGTCACATATGAAGGAACCAACAAGGTAAAAGAAACAAGGATAAATATTTTGGTTCGCAGGTATGAGTTATTTCAACTGAAGGATGGAGAATCTGCAGAGGAAATGTTCACTAGGTTCAGCAAAATTCTTACAGATCTAAAATCCTTTGGTAAACAATAAAGAGCGGAGAACAAATTAGAAAAACTCTAAGAAGTCTACCTACAATTTGGCATCCAAAGTTCATTGCTCTCAAATGCCAGGATCCTGACAAAATATCATGTGATGAACTTAGGGGTGATCTAATGGCTTTTGAGAAAACTCATTTGGACATGCAAATTCAACAAGAAAAGAAAAAAATAGTTGCCTTCAAGGAAATTGTGGCTGAACCAGAAGATGAAGAAGAAGATGAAGGAGAATAATAGGATGAAAACATAGTCATGCTCTCCCAAGTTGTAACAAGCATGATGAGGAAAAATAGAAATAGCAGAAGAGGTAAACCAAACTTCCGAAAGGGAGAACTAACAATGAAAATGATGGAAGATGTTATGAATGTTGAAAACATGAACACATTCAAGCTAATTGTCCTGAACTGAAGAAGAAGTTCAGCAGCAACCTCCAAAATAAGAAGTCATTTATAGCCTGGAGTGATGACGAAGAATTTGACCATGAATAAATTTCAAACATGTGTTTAATGGCCATAAACGATTATTGCAATGAGGAATCAGGAAAGCGTGGATTCACAGAAAATGAAGGAGCAGATGAGGAAGAAGACCCAAGTAAACTTGGCCTTATGGCAGACGAGCGAACCAGTGAGGTACATCTTCCTACTTGTCCCAAATTTTATGAACTTCAAGAATTTTTTGATAATGCTCTTGTAGATATTGAAAGAGTTCTAAACGAACTCAGAAAAATCCAAAGAAAAAAAGAAAGACTGCGCGTTGAAGCTGGAAGTTTGTAAAATTTAGCGTCACATGCTTCAAGAAGAAGTTAATGAACTTCAACTTCAACTGAATGGATTAAAAAAATCCATAATTCATAGTTCTGTCAAAGAAAATCAAACTGTCTCTTATAATTCTTTTATTAAAACTAGAAAATCTCATGCGTGCTCGTATTTTTAGAGTAGAAAGAGGCTCTAAAAATCCTGGAAATCCATTGTGTTTTTTTTTTGGGAAACATGATCACACCTCTAACCGTGGCAGGTTCAAGGACAACACGAGAAGGGTCTGGCGACCTAAATCCTCTAGTCACACTAACAATCATAAATCTAACCATTCAGGACCCAAGTAGGCTTGGGTACCTAAAAATAAGTAACTTTGTTTTGTAGGAACACCGCAAGAAGAATAGAAAAGGAAAATGGTATCTTGATATCGCGTGTTCCAAACATATGACGGGTGATATACAATTATTCAAACAAGTCACCAAACTAGATGGAGGAATAATTATCTTTGGAGATAAATCAAAAGGAAACTTTATTGGAGTTGGAAAAGTTCCCCTAAGATCAACATGTGATGTGGAAAAAGTTTACCATGTTGATGAACTCGATTACAATCTTCTCAGTATCAGTTATCTATGTGACAGTGATTATAAGGTTCGTATTAAGAATCATGGATGGTTTATAGAAGATGAATCAAGTAAAGTTATTCTTTTAGGAAATAGAGACAGGAATGTTTATACTATCAGTAATATAGATAGCCTTTATTGATCAAATATATCGTTCTTCTATGATTGACGATCATTTGGTTAGGTATAGAAATCTTGAATTTGGTAGCATGCATACTATTCAAGATCTTTATAAATAGGATCTTGTAATTGGTCTTCCAAAACTAGATATTTCAAACTATCATATTTGCGATACATGTCAACTCAGGTAACAAACTCGCTCATCTTTCAATATCAAAAATATTGTTTCTACCTCTAAACCTCTTCAACTATTGCATATGGATTTATTTGGTCCAACTAGAACTGCTAATATAGGTGGTAGGAAATATATTTTTGTTATTATGGATGATATTTCTCGATTTACATGGATCATATTTTTAAGTCATAAAGTTGAAGCTTTAAGGAATTTTGAAGTATTTTGTAATAAGTTCAATGAGAAAAGGAATACTAACATTTCCACTATCAGAAGTGAATGGAGGAGAGTTTGAAAGTAGAGCTTTGAAAAAATTTTGCAATGATCAAGGAATATCTCACAACTTCTCTTCACCAAGCACACCACAACAGAATGGAGGGTAGAACGTAAAAATAGAATTTTACAGGACATGGCAAGAACCATGGTTGTGGAGAATTCTCTACCTCACCATTTCTAGGGAAAAGCTGTGGGCACAACAGGTCATATCATCAGCATGTATCTTATTTGACCAATTATTAAAAGGACTCCATATGAACTATAGAATGGTGAGAAATCCAACATCAGCAATTTTCACCCTTTTGAATGCAAATATTTCATTCACAATAATAGGATGAAAAATCTGGGTAAATTTGATCCTAAAAGTGACGAAGGTATATTTCTTGGATATTCCCCCTCAAGTAGAGCATATATGGCTTATAACAAAAAAACCTTATGTATTGAAGAATCAATTCATGTTTTTCGTTGATACTAACCCTTACTTAAGGAATGAGAAACTTCTTGAAAATATGAGTGTTAATACAAACACAATACATAGAAAAAATCGTAATACAAAGGAAAATTAACATTTACCAATCGGCTCGTAGATTATGTAAAATTGGGGAGAAATAATGTCGTCACTCTTATTCTCCCATGGAGATAAGTTTAGATCTAGCCAAACGCATTCAAACGGAACCTGTTCGGATAAAACTGTTTCAAAAAAATACCTAATGATTGAGGGTTATCCCTATTTTGTGGAACCTCAATATTGCGATTGTCTTCAATCTAGACGTACATTATTTTTATCACAAGAAGTTCCTGGTGTTCATCTGAAGTCCTCAAAAGATATGTCATAATTTCATCGTCTTCGATTTTAAACTCATCATAACAAGCAACCCCTTGCGAAGTAACAAAATACGGATATCTTTCGATTACTTTAATATTAACCGAACATTTTCCCGCACTCATTTTTTATAGACCAACGATACCAATCTATCGTACTCCATTGTAAGTGGTAACTTAACATGACACTGTGGAGAACAACTATAGTGTACTGAGTTATTCTCCACCACAACCTCACCCCTCCAATAGAATGCAG
This sequence comes from Nicotiana benthamiana, assembly GCA_034376525.1. Taxonomy (NCBI): domain Eukaryota; kingdom Viridiplantae; phylum Streptophyta; class Magnoliopsida; order Solanales; family Solanaceae; genus Nicotiana; species Nicotiana benthamiana. Next base: position 70,208,410 of record CM067338.1, on the reverse strand, counting down.
CCCTAATTTTTCGTTCTTCGGACATTATGACAAAATGCAAAATATATTAAGCAAAGAAATATTTAGAAGACCTAAAGGATCCTGAATGGATTTTGACCTAAATTTTGGAACTCCTTAAATAAGCAAACAATCAGTCTGGAATACAATAATTAAGGGTATAGAGCATATATATTATATAGGATGCACTATATATGTAGTGCTAATTATGCATGCGCTTACCCTCAATTATTGGTGTGTTAGTAAAGTTCAGATGAATTATTAGCAGGCCGGTTAAATTTACATATAGCGCATGTAACAAATGCGACATATCTTAACCAACAAATGTGTTGTTAAGGTATAGCATATTTAATATATGTGTTATATATACTTAGATCATCACTTATTTTTCACCTATTTTTGTACTTTGAAATTAAAAAAGCAATATTTTAATTCCGCACTCCCACAAATAGTTGGAACAAAGGGAATAGGAATACGCTAAGGGTGGTCAAGTCTAAATTTAGAAAAGAGTCCCTAACTTTTAATTTTTATGGGACGTGGGCCTTATAAAATTTTCCTCCGAACTACCTCCTACTCTAACAACACTAACCTTTGTCTAATTCTTCACATGGTGTCTATGAACCTGGACTCTCCTTTGCTACTTTCCAAAAATAGAAAGTCTTGATCAAGTTCTGAAGTTAGTTTTCTTTGTTTCTGTTTCAGCCGCTCTCTAGAAGGAAATAATTTATGTTTGCTATTGACCAAGTATTAACACTCACTGTCCTCCTTGTTTAAATTCAATTCAGATGCACCTTTCGGATCCCTTATCTTTAATAAGAATTTCGGGTTCAAGCCCTTCAAACGAAGGGTTCTAATTATATAGGGAGCGCTTAACCCTTTTTAGTGAGCTTACCTAGCATGTATCCGAACTAATAGTATTACTTATGCACAAGTGGACTTCAACGAGATATTGTTCAAATTTTGATGGTGTAAGAATTACTCAATCATTTTTACTTGTTCACGATACTAAAAATATATTTTGATTTTTACTTGTCCATTGTACTAAATCAAGATAAAGTTAATTTTTTTCCTCTTTTACCATTATTATTAACTACTCATTCCCTAAATTATTTTTCAAGACTTTTTGGAATGCTATAATTATTACGAATATAATTGTACAGTACATATTTTATTTTTTATTTCTTAAAAGACATGAAAAGTCTAAAGTGGACAACTAAAAGTGAACAGAACTAGCCATTATTAAATATTTTGGGAGTGTTTCGCTTTGAATTAGAGGCGAAGTTAGAATTTGAAGCTTATAAGTTCGGGATTTTTATTATTTTATTTATTTAGTATTAAATTAATAGTTTATTTATATTTAACGAATTTCTTATGACAAACAAGAGATTTGAATCAAAATTATTGAATTTGTCGAACCCTAAACCGTATTCTAGCTGCGCTCTTGGACTGCAGCTTGAGTCTGGACTATGAGCCAAGTCGTGGTGGTGTTTGTACAATTTGGAGCATGCACACATTTGTCTAAAGCTGGCTTCAAGACAAATGACTTGTTCTAGAACTTTAGTGATAAGTCCTATGTTTCACACGGAACCTTCTGCTCCAATTATCTCTCCCTCTTTCTCTTGCTCTTTTTCATTTAATTTCTTTTGTTTTATGTCACAATAATCATGTAATTCCGATCATTATCATTTTTATTTTCACAAACAAAAAAACATGAAAAAGAAATTACGTTTCGTTGTGCTTACTTGGAGTTAAGACAGTTTCTTGCCTACTTATTTTACTTAAGTTCGAGCTATAATTACTGTTGATGGTAGTGTATTTTATATTAAAATTATAACATTAAAGTTCATTATTTCTTGTGAGCTAGTGGTTATAAATTGACAAGAAAATAATTATTGCTTTGGTGTAACTCATGAAATTACTCATGCAATGATATACCACTAAAGACTAGATTTTATAATCACTAACCATGTTATATAATTTTATTATCCCACTATTTTACCTTTATTTCATGGAAGTTTCTTCCTTGTGTTGTGGATGAGAAAAGTATTGTAATGTGCATGAAAAACGTGTTGTTGATGTAGTAAAAAAGAGAGTTGAAAAAAGGAGAAAATCTAAGTCTCCAACTTATTCTCTACAAAAGAGATATTATTTTATTAATGAAAGGTGTTCATTTTGATAAAGTTTACACAACAATTTTTCCAGAGTTTATGAAGTCATACGACGTTGTCGGGCTGTAGGGACAAGTCCAGAATATTAATGCTAGACCGGTGAAGATGATACCGCAGTGGGCTTGAATCTGCTTAAAGAGGACGAGTTATCGGCGCCTCAACATGAAGAATATTTATTTATTTTTCTTTATCTTCTTATTAACTGTAATTACTTCTAATAACCAATAGTAACAACAAAATCAAATAGTAGTGTTTACTTATAAAACGGTACAGCTAAATTTATACGGGGTTTCTAGACAAGTGAATTAATTCGATCAAAATAATAAAATAATTGAAGAAAACAATGCTTTTCTCTTGAAATGAGGACAAAATAGCAGAAACAGTAATTCCGGGAGCAGTGCTTCCGGGCACAACAGTAATAAAATCAACGGGCAGAAAGATAAAATCAAAAAAAGCTTATATTACAACAACAACAACAACAACTACCCAGTATACTCCCACCAGGTGGGGTCTGGGGAGGGTAATATGTAGACAAGCCTTACCCCTACCCGAAAGGGCATTCCAATCGACCCTCGGCGCATAGAATAAAAGGAAAAACAGCTATAATATAAAAACAAAGACAAAAACAAAAACAATAGAGCATTAGTAACTCCCGCAGAAATAGCGTAAATAATTATCTAAACATAAGAAACATAAATACAATCACATGCAATAATATCATACAGTAACTACCATAACTAACAACCATTGGGGGACATAAGCTAAAATACAAATCATCTATTGGTATCCCTGCTGGCCCACACCCAACCCCGGATGAGGCGTACGAAGAACTCTAGGAGCCCCTAACCTACAACCCTGATTCTAGACCTCCAGACTCTCCTATCAAGGGTCATGTCCTCGAAAACCTGCATTCTAGTCATGTTCTGATTAATCACCTCTCCCCAATGCTTCTTAAGCTTCCCTCTGTCTCGCCGACCGCCAACAATCTCCAGCCGCTCACAGCTCCTCACCGGGGCATCGGGACCCCTCCTCCGAACATGCCCAAACCACCTCAGCTTCGCTTCTCACATCTTCTCATCCACGTATAAAGCTTATATTGGTTATAGTATAAGTTGCCTATATTGGTTATAGTATAAGTTTTCCGGAAAATTCGTCCTCTTACAATGGTAATAGAACTCACTATTTATAGTTGCACATAGGGAATAAGGTCCGAGGATTAAGCCCCTCTTCAATGCCAATTATGAGGGCTATTGAAGAATGTCAAAAAGCATGCATGAATGCCATATTCTCTTGTAACGGATAGAATACTCTCCATTAAATATTATCGGGTGGGGCATTTATTGCATCTTTATGAGCATCATTCTTTCCGGCAATAAATGGAACATTCATCTTTGGTTTTGACTGTCTTCTCCCTCCGGCTCCACGTGTCTCTTTCTAAAGCGGCCAACTAGCATAGCATACTTTACCACATAAAGTCCAAAGACATAACTTTGTGTCACCGCGAAGTTGGTAGAAACACTCTTTTTGACAGTAGCTACTATGATTCCTTCTGAAAGGTTTCAGATAGTTGATTAGACGCACGTCTCTCTGCATTTAATGCCCCGAACACGCATCATCCACGATTCAACATAGCTTTTGCCGGTTATCGAGGTAATCATGGCCGCAAATTTAGCTGCCTAAACCTTTACTTATACGCATCGATCTTCTTCACTCATACTCTACAACTCTCCAAACTTCCTAAAGCCTTCTGTTGGCCCAAGATTAGATGAAGTTTTGAAGAATGACAAATTAACTCAGTGATGGACCAGGTCCATCATGTGAGACACGGTGTTTATCAACCTATACATGTGACATGCATGTGAAGAACATAAGTCTTAAGGATCAAGCATCAATATCTTCTGAACTGATCGAAAAGGTTGCATATTAGATAAGGAGAAGAATTCTCCTTATTAGAAGAGAACACAATCTGGATCATGGATAGTGTTGGAATTTGTGTTGTTCAAGGACTCAACTTTTATGGAAGATCAGCAATTGAGTCTCAATCAAACTCTTATTACTAACTCATTAAATAACTGTAGTTGTTCTCTTTTACAACAATTGCACTTACCAGAAGTTAAACTAAATTGAGAGCAAAAGAGCTAGACAATTTTGTAAGTAATTTATGTGAGATTTAAGTGTGCACTCCTGAAGCTACTTGAATGAGATAGAAGAAATATTGTGTTTATTCTTATTCTAGTTCAATTGTAGTAGGTGGTTTAAAATTATACCTTTTCAACTTTCATAGAAGTAATTTTATTAGGTACTTTGAGTATTCAAGTTAGAGTTAACTTGAATGTGTCGCAACAGTTGAGGCTGTGTGCCACACTAGGATTAGAGTTAATTCTTAGGTTTACAAGAGTTTTGTAAATGTTATTTTGGCTCATTGATTTTAGTAGATATTTGGGAAAAGTCTTATTTGAGTAGTAGGTCGTGGTTTTTTCACCTTTTGAGCCAGGTGTTTTCCACGTGAAAATCTTTATATTTTTTATTTTCTAAACTTTTAATTCTGCAACAGTAGAAGTGAAAACACCTAGAAGAATCGGGTTCTTCTAGATCAAAAAATTGGGTACCACACAAATCACCCCCCCCCCCTGTGGTATTGACGTTTGTAACTTCAATTGGTATCAGAGCGTGTTATCCTTGAAGAGGCTAACATCTTAGGAAAAGATCAACATGAGTGCTCCACCTAGGAGCTGAGAAGGGCAGTCTATTGACAGGCCTCCATTCTTCAATAAACAGTACTATTCTTTGTCCTTTAGCAACAACAAATAAGAATGAGGAAGGAGTGGATGTGCCAAAGAGAAGGGCTGACTGCACTACTAAATACCTGAGGAAGTGGGACAAAACTGCTAAGGCCAAGAAATGGCTTGTATGTGGACTAGGTCCAGATGAGTACAGTAGGATCCAAAGTTGTACTACTACTAAGGAGATATAAGACAATTTTCAAGTGGCTCATGAAGAAACACCTCAAGTGAAAAGATCCAGAAGAACACTGATGTATTCTCAATATGAGAATTTTACTATGAAGGATGGAGAAACTATCCAAGAGATGAATACTAGTTTCACTACACTGAAAAATGAACTTAAGTCTCTTGAAAGGATTATTCTTGAAGAAGTCAAGGTTGAGAAAATCTTGACAAGAGTTCTCCCAGTTGCTGGGAAAGTAAAATCACTGCTATTCAGGAATCCAAGAAAAAGGCTACTCTTAGACTGGATGAACTGATTAAAAATCTTACTACTTATGAACTAAGAAGGCAAACCATGAAGATGGATACACCCAAAAAGGAGAGAAGCCTAGCTCTCAGAATTGCTGAAGGTTCAGATCTGGAGATGATGAGATGGCTATGATCACTAGAGATTTCAAAAAGTACCTTATGAGAGGAAAAGGTTCATCAAGAGGTACAACCTTTCAACAAGTCAAGAGCTCCTGAGAAATACACCAATGAGGGCTGTTATAAGTGTGGTAAGACTAATCACACGATCAAGAATTGCCCTCAAATTAAGTGGAAGAAAGAAATGGTTGAACGAAGGAACAGGTTCAACCAAAAAGGAACAAAGTTTCAACTAAGGCTATGGTTGTTGCTTGGAGAGAAACCTCAAATGAAGCTCAGAAGATGAAGTTGAAGAAGAGCAAGCTCTTATGGCCATCGGAGAATCAGAGGATGAGCAAGAGGTAAGTATTTTGCATCTAAGACAAGATTAAATTTTTGTCTAAAGAAAGGCTGGCTGAGCTATTATTAGACTTTATTGATGAGTCTGATATAGTTAACAATGAGAAGGAAGTTCTGTGTAGGAAGTGTGTAATCTTAAAAGCAAAATGCAAAAGTCTAGAGTCTAGGGCTGCTGAGAGTGATAACAAATATGCTAAGTTGAAAAAAATACGTTATTGAACTTGATAACAGTGCCGTAGAACTTAGATCTAAAAATTTAAAACTGAAACTATGAACAAGAAAAACGAAGGATGATCACTTATATCTCACTCTAGAAGAAAATTTAGGAAAATTAAAAGATGAGTTGTATAAGAAAGATGCATTGATCAAAGTCCTAAAAGAAGATCTAGGAAAAGTGAAACATGAAATAGACAGAACTTGCAATTGGAAAAAAGCTTCTGATGCACTTTCTTGGTTGCAAGAGCATCAGAGTAGCAATAAAAAAGGACTAGGTTATGGGACTCGAGCTCCAAAATGGGACCCTAAAAGCGAGTATCTCACACTTTTTGAGAATAAAATCTGCACACACTGTGGCAAGACTGGCCATTACAAAAATGAATGCAACGCAAAAGAAAAGGCCAGTTAAAAGAATAAAGCTTTTGTTCAAGAGAAACACAAGCTGCCTAGTTGGGCAAGAAAGAATCTGATTCATCCGTTTGCCTATAGAAAGGGATCAAAACTAGTTTGGGTTCCTAAGACTAACTCCTGATTTTGTTTTTTGTAGGTCCAAGTGAAAGGGAGGAGCCAAATATGGTATATGGATAGTGGCTGCTCCAAAATATATGACTGGGAACAAGGACCAGTTCCTTTCACTTGAGGACCTAAAAGGAGGTAATGTCTCCTTTGGTAATGCAAAGAAAGGTGAGATCATTGGGGTTGGAAAGGTAGGTAAGACAATGTTCATTCTATTGAGAATGTCTACCTGATAGATGGCTTGAAATATAGCCTACTAAGTATGTCACAACTATGTGATATAGGTAACCTTGTAGCTTTCACCTCTACCAAATGCTTTGTGATTAACCTTACCACTAACAAGATTGTTTTGTAGGGAAAAAGAGATAACAACATTTACATTGTATATTTGTCAACTTTACATTGTATATTTTGTCAACTCTTTTAGAAAATGAACTCACATGCTTAAATGTGTTAGTTAATGATACGCTTGTGTGGCACAAAAGACTTGGTCATGCCAGTCTAAATCAACTAAAAACATTAGTCTCCAAGGACTTGGTGATAGGGTTACCTAATATCAAGTTCAAGGAAGACAAAGTTTGTGAGGCATGTGCAAGGGGAAGCAAGTAAGGTCATCCTTCAAATCCAAGAAAATGGTAAGTACGTCCAAGACGTTGGAACTGGTTCATATGGATCTTTGTAGTCCAATGAGAACCACAAGCAGAGGTGGAAAGAAATATGTAATGGTACTTGTTGATGACTATTCTAGATTTACCTGGGTACTATTTCTGGCATCTAAAGATGAAACATTTTAAATGTTTATTGCTTTGGTTAGAAAAACTCAGAAATAATTAGGCAATCAACTTGCATCCATTAGATCTGATCATGAAACTAAATTTGAAAATGCAAAGTTTTCTAAATACTATGATGAAAATAGTATAGACCATAACTTCTCTGCCCCTAGGACTCCTCGGCAAAAAATGGAGTAGTTGAAAGAAAGAACATGACCCTCAGGATATGGCAAGGACCATGCTTCTTTCTAGTAAATTACCTCACAGCTTCTGGATAGAGGCTATAAATACTGCATGCTACATAATCAATAGATGCATGACCAGACCTCTTATTGAGAAAACTCCCTATGAGGGAGAAAACCAAACATATCTCATTTAGGGCATTTGGTTGCAAGTGCTATGTGCACAATAATGGAAAAGACTCCCAAGGTAAGTTTGATCTCAGAAGTGAAGAGGAAGTATTTTTGGGACATTCTTCACATAGAAAAGCATATAAAGTGTTCAATAAAAGAACTTTATGTGTGGAAGAAAGTGTGCATGTTGTATTTGATGAAACTAACATTCTTTCTGAAAGACAAGAACATGAAGATGAAGCGATTGGACTAAGAATTGACTGAATCTACAACACAAATCAAAGTGGCATCAAAAGAAGGAACAGGTGATGGAACATGTCCTTCTACTGAGGTCAACATGACAGGGGGAACTAATCAAGGAGAAATTGAAATAAACTCGCTAAACAAACATGTTCATGAACATATTCCTCAGCAACAGAACAAAGGAGAAACATCTAGTAGAAACCAGTTGGTTGTGAAATCCCACAAGTATCAAAGTTCTCAGCCCATTGAGAATATTATTACTGATCCAACATCTGGAGTCAAAACTAGATCTCAACTAAAGAATATGTGTGCATTTGATGCTTTTCTGTCTCTTAGTGAAGCTAAAAATATTGTTGAGGCTTTGCATGATGCAGATTAGGTCAATGCTATACAGGATGAACTAAACTAATTTGAAAGAAGTCAAGTCTGGCATCTAGTTCCAAGTCCCAAGGACAGATTAGTCATTGGCACAAAATGGGTCTTCAGGAAAAAACTTCATGATGAGACTTTTGCTCTAGTTGCAAGACAATAGGCAATCAGACTCCTCATAGCCTTTGCAACACACATGGAATTCACTCTTCATTAGATGAATGTCAAAAGTGCCTTCCTGAATGGTTACCTAAAGGAAGAAGTATTCGTGAAACAACCTTCGGGATTTGAAAGCAAGGAATGTCACGAGTAAGTGACAAGCTAGACAAATCTATATATGGGCTCAAGCAGGCCCGAAGAGCTTGGTTTGAACGGCTATCAAAATTCCTACTGGAGCATGGTTACAAAAGAGGTATATTGACAGTACCTTGTTCTTAAGGGAAAAAGGTAAAGACCTTCTTGTTGTGCAAATATATGTTGATGACATAATATTTGGGGCCACTACTGATAGGTTGAGTAAGGACTTTGCAAAACTAATGGGGAATGAGTTTAAAATTAGCATGATGGTTGAACTTAACTTCTCTTAGGCTTGAAGATCAAATAAAGTCCAAATGGAACCATGATCCATCAGCAGAAGTATACAAAAGAACTAATCAAAAAGTTAAAAATGAGGATTCTAAAGAAATAGATACACCTATTGCAAGTGCCACTAAGTTATATTTTGATGAACCTGGTTCATCAGTTGATCAGAAGTTGCATAAGGGTATGATTGGTTCACTCTTGTATCTTACTGCCAGCAGAATAGACATTGTTTTCAGTGTAGGCATTTGTTCTCGTTTTTCAAGTAAATCCAAAAGACTATCACTTCAATGTTGTCAAGAGGATATTGAGATATTTGAAAGGTACCACTGATTTGTATCTGTAATATCTCAAAGGTAGTAATTTCAATCTAGTAGGATATGCTGATGCTGATTATGCAGGTTTCCTAGTAGATATGAAGAGAACCTTAGGTATGTCACCCTTCCTTGGTTCATGTCTTGTGTCACGGGCTACCAAAAAGCAAAATTCAGTAGCCCTATCTACTGCTGAAGCTAAATATGTTGTTGCTACTTCTTGTTGTGCTCAATTGCTAGGGATCAAACAACATCTGGTATATTTTGGAATTGAAGTGGGATGTATACCAATATTCTGTGATAACACTAGTGCTATAAGTATGACAAAGAACCCTGTTCATCCAAAAAGTACCAAGCACATAGATGTTGGACACCACTCCTTCAGAGATAACTACAAGAAAGGATTGATTTCAATATATTCTATGCTACTGATAAACAAATAGTTGATATCTTCACTAAAGCACTAAGTATGAAAAACTTTGAAAGGAACATGTTGAAATTGGGGATGATTAATATCACCTAAAAGGTCCAATTCAGAATGCACAATGAAAAAAAAAAGAGAAAAAAGAAATTTGGTTAGAAGTTCAGACTTTGTGTAAATATCTAGACTAATTCTTACTTAGTCTCATACTCTAATCAGTATACTCTTGTGAAATATGTTTATATTGACTCACTGATCGCTTACAATGTTTTATCTATTCTGACATTTGAGGCAGATCAAGAGAAGTTCTACTTAAAGAAACTGGTTCATCAGTATATGCTCATGAGAAAGTTCAGGTATATTTCTATACTTTGCACAACTAAAAAGATTAATTTTCTAATCATGAGCAGAAGTCCTATTTTTACCAAACTCCCAGAAAGTGTATCCGTTGAGCATTGAACTAGTTTCATTCTCCTAGAACTCTAAAGAAAATGGGATTTTTGCCTAAAAACTAGTGTCATCTATTAATCACTAACAGACCTGAATTCTAAAGTAATTAGACTTCTAATTGACTACTGCAAAAAGCTGTAGTTACTACATTTAATCATAACCTTCTTTAAATACACACCACATCCTCCTTTTAGTCCATAAATATCATTAATCTCTCCCGAATTCTGATCATCCTCTTTCTCTCCAAAATTCCCAAAATTCTCCAGAAATATTTCACCATGACAAATCCTCAAAATAATCTAGGCACTCCCCCATCATTATCTCCTAATACATCCTCATCTACACCACCTAGTGAAACCCAAAACCTAGGTTTCACCAGCAGAAAATGTTGTCCAAAAAATGGTAACTTTTGATTCTCTGAGAGAAGCTCTAAATGAGAAATTGAGGGCTAGCCAGAAGAAAGAGAGTCCTGCTAAAGAATCTGACTCAAGTTCTGAGTCTGAAGCATTTATCTCAACTGGCAAAGGAGAACAACACGGGTCTTCTGACACTGACAAAAATCAAAAAACCCCTGGTGAGGTAAATACTTGTCTTGTATTTCTCTAACGCAATAGAACAGGTAGATAATAGGTTTGTGTTGGTTGGTTCTATGAAAATTGTAAAAGGGGGCTGAGTCTAGTAGAAGGGGAAAAAAAAGATAAAAAAAGTTCTTGCAATCTGTGGAGGTGTAGAGGAGAGTGGCAACAAGTTAAGGGGAAGCGGCTCCGGGGAGGCTGCTGAAGGTCTTGTTCATTTGAGTAAGCAACAAGATGAACCTGGTTTATCTGTTGAAGAAACCCTAGCTGATGTCCTGAAGAAGGTTGGGGCCAGCTATAATCAAAAGAAGCCAAGGCTTCTTCCCAAAAGGCTCCAACTGCTTCCAAGCCAACTAATAAAAGTAAGGTGTCACCTCCAAAGTCTACTATCTCTTCATTACCAAAAGGAAGAGCAACTAGAAGTAGGATCAAACAAAGTGAGGCAGAGTTGCAGAAAGCTTTAGAAGAAAAAAGGAAAAATAAGAAGGAGAAAGGAAAATCAAAGGTTGTGAAAAGCTCTAAGGCTGCAGAAGAGGAGGAGGAGGAGGAGATTGAACTGATCCCTCAAGAAATAGGTACAGTTGTGGAGGTTCCCACTCCCAAACCAAACAGATCCAAGACTTCTTCAAATATGTCTTCAAAACTTCAACTGAAACCTCCTTAGCCAAAAGAACTAGGTCTTCAATGAATGGGAAACAGGTAAAAATTACAGAAGAAGAAGAAGAAGAAGAAAAATGGAGTGGAGAGGAAGAACAGGAGGAGTCTGAGAAAGAACAAGATAGATTTGCCATTTAGGCACGAGAAAGATTTTGAAAGGTAGGTTGTTGAAAGACCTGGAGGAGCCAAGTATGATAATATTGGTGGATTCCCTGGATGCACAAGGGTGGAAGGACATGGTCCTTCAAATGGATGGAAGGTTGGCCGGGAAGGAGCTCATTGAGTGCATGGCCAATGTCACTGTAAAAAATAGGGTAGTCACCAGCTTGGTGAGGGGATTAAAGGTGCAGTTTAATGCACTAAATTGGGCAAGATTCTGGACATATCCAGTGAGGGTTATGATGACTATACCAAGCAGAGGTGTCCTTGTCTAGATTCTCTCCCTACTACTCTCAAAATCACCAGAAATTTTTGTAATACTAAATCTGCTGAAGATGTGCCTGAGGCAAGGTTTGTGCAGAAGAGTGAGATGAAGCCTGAGCACAAGGTGATATTTTGAGTTTGTGAACAAATGCTTGCTACCCAGACAGGAAAGAAGGCATACTGCAAACTACATGGACTTGGTTCTTATGGAATGCCTTATAAGAGGAATGCATATTAATGTCCTGCTTTCATTGTCAAGCTGCTGGATAGGGTCATCAATGGATCCAAGGCTCATGCTACTCCACATGGGTTTATACTGACAACTGTTCTGGATAGGCTGAATGTTCCTTTGAAAAAATGGGAAATGGTTTCTAGCAATGAGCATGTTGGTATCAAAACTCTGCAGGCTTGTGACTATCTCTCAGTGTAGCCCCAGTTGAACCTGGTTCATCTCTGAAGACTCCTGTGAACAGCGAGGTTAGGACCTTGGTTCAAGAATGTGGAACAAAATATGTTGAAATTTCTAGGCTCCAGGATCGTGTTGTTGCACTCGAAAAAGAGAGAAATGGCCTTAAAGTTGAGCTACCAAAGGAAAAGGAAAAGAGTGAAGGGATGCTTTAAACTATGCTCAATATTCTCCAATCCCAACCCTCTAGTTCCTCCAAGCCTTAGGTCTTCCAGTTCCTGTCTTTGAACCAGTCTAGAAGCCCTCCCCCCCTCCCCCACTGGCCCAAATTTGGGACTTTTCTTTGTTTTTATTCCTCATGGTTGGATGTTTTTTCTTTCTTTTTGTGGTCTGGTTTGTAGAAACATTTCCTAATTAATGAAAATTTGCTTTTTCTCTTGTTTTATGAAGATTCTGATCTTAATAGTTAATTTTTATCAAGTTGATTATCGATTAACTGAACCATGTTTTCACTTGCAGTTTCCACAGTGGCCGTGAGTAATGATTAAAATCTGGGATTCACATTTTATGTAACTTTTCGATGATGTCAAAAGAGGGAAGAGTTATTTACTTTGCATTCTGAAATAAAGTGATATTTATAACTTGATTAAACCTGGTCCTTAATGATAAGTTAAAATTTTTAAATTAAATTATTGATAATTAAGCTGAGTTCCACAAGTTCTCTATTTAGTAAAAGCGCAGAGTTTGTAATCATCAAAAGCGAAGAATTTGTCGGCCCAAGTTCAGATGAAGTTTTGAAGAATGACAAATGAACTCAGTGATGGACCAGGTCCATCTTGTGAGACACAGTTTTTATCAACCTATACATGTGAGATGCATGTGAAAAAGATAAGACTTAAGGATCAAGCAGCAAGAACTTCTAAACTGATAAAAAAGGTTGCATATTTGATAAGGAGAAGAAGTATCCTTATGAGAAGACAACACAATCTGAATCGAGGATAGGGTTGGAGTTTGTATTATTCAAGGACTCAACTTTGATGGAAGATCAGCAATTGAGTCTAAATCAAACTCTGATTACGAACTCATTATATTGCTGTGGTTTTTCTCTTTTACAGGGAATGCACATATGCAAGAGGTTAAACTAAATTAAGAGAAAAAGAGCTAGGTAATTTTGCAAATAATTTATGTGAGATTTATGTGTGCACTCCTGAAGCTACTTTAACGAGATAGAAGAACCAATTTTATTGTATTTATTCTTATTCTAGTTCAATTGTAGTTAGTGATTTAAAATTATACCTTTCCAACTTTTATAGAAGCAATTGCATAGTACTTTGGGTATTTAAGTTAGACTTAACTTGAAAGTATCGCAACAGTTGAGGTTGTGTACCACATTAGGACTAAAGTTAATCATTAGGTTTAAAAGAGTTTTGTAAATTATGTTTTGGCTCATTGATTTTAGTGGATGTTTTGGAAAACTCCTACTGAGTAGTAGGTCGTGATTTGTAACCTTTTGAGCCAGGTGTTTTTCACGTAAAAATTTGTGTGTTATTTATTTTTTGAACTTTTAATTCCGCAACAGTAGTAGTTAGAACACCTAGAAAAATAAGGTTCTTCTAGATCAAAAAATTAGGTACAACAAAGATCACCACCGCACTCCTCTTATGTGGTATTGACGTTTGGAACATCACCTTCTTTATTGTTCTTAAACATTTCTTTAATTTCCTTCAAACAAAAAAAACTTTTCCTTCACCCATAACATATAATGGCTTCTTCTTTAAAGAACATCAGCTCCTTAAAGAGCAAAAGCAAAGCCGAGGACGCTACTCGTCCAACAGTGGATTACATCATCCCTAGAAGTCTTGTTACGACAAAAGATTTCGTAGAGAAATTCCTTGGGCTAACCCTCTCGCATGTGGCTTGTTTGCAGGTACATTTCTTCCATCTTCCCTTCCAGTATTTCTATTGTGAAGGAAGATTATCGCAACTGTCGCTCGCCTCTGAGAAATGGAAGCCAAAGCAGCTGAGGCTGTTGTATTAGAATCTCGTTTGCAGCAAAGCGAGCAATAAGTGGCAATCCTTAGCCAAGAGATTGGCCCACTGAGGGTTAAATTTGATGAAGCCAGGGCAAAATGGGCTGAAGTACATAATGTCGTTCTATCTGCAATAGACCGCGAGGCTATCTCTACTGATAGATTGACCGACTTGGAAGAAGCCTTGACTCAAAAATTGAAGAGCTTGTTGCTGGGGGGGATGAAACAAGCCCAGTTGTTGGAGAAGTATAAGAAGACTATCGAGCATAATAGCCTATTTAACTATACTTTCCGTGACCTTGATGTTAGCCTCCGGTCTGTTAGAACCCCCCCCCCCCCTCCCGGCGAAAACCTTTTTGCTGAGGTTACCCAAGTTAGCGTCGGGCGGTTTCCCTCGTTGTTGAGAAAACTTATGATATATATAGCATAAGGAGAAAAAACTTGAAAGAGGCCAAAGATGATGCTCTCGAGTCAGTTGCTAAAAGGGGTCTCCCTGCATGGCCTGATGCTTCTGATTCTTCTAGTCTAGTTCTAAATCTTTGGGAATTGATGGGAAAATAGAAGGAGAAGATGTTAAAGGACAAAATAATAAGGTCCAAGATGATAAGCCATCGGCGGACCTACCTACTTCCCTGGGGGCGAGGACAATTTTCTTCCTCCAGGTTCTGAAGAGGCAGCAGTTTAGCTTTTCCTTTTTTCCCAACTTTATACATGTGCCATTTAATATCTATTGTAAATAAAAACCTATTTTGCTCAAGTATCGAATGAGTCTTTCTAGATTCTTTCGTTTGAATATTTATGCAAGTTTTAACCTTTTGCATTCTTTTTTGCTTTATTTTGTGCAAATTTTAATGTTTGCGTCTGATTATGTAAGCCTTGGGTGTAGTTTTCCTCCCAAAAGCATTTGAATTTGGTCACAATTAGTCCGAAAATAATTCTTTAACGTGAGGGTTTTCATAAGTATTGAGCAACTTTGATTTTTGCGTCTTTTTGCGCATTGCTTCAGGTTCCTTTTCCCCGAAGATCTTTTATTCTGGGCATGAGTTCTCTCTAAATCAACCCTTTAACATGAGGTTTTTCATAAGAGATGACCCCCTTATGTTTACGGTGATCTTGAAGATGATGTCTCATGCTCATTACGGCACTAGTATTTAACGTACTTGTTTAACTTTCAAATGACAAAGTCAATTCATCGTTCAGACAAGAAACAAGATAGAAATAAAATGATTTTAATTTATTCCTTCCATTTTTATAAAGTACATAAGTATTCGTTATGCTAAAAAGAAACAACCATTATTTGTGGCTAACTTATACAACTTGTTTCTCCGGGGCTAGCCGTGCAATTCCCGGTCCCGATGATACAACTATGTTTCCGATATTTGATTCCCGATCGATGTGGCAGTCATTATTGTTGTATCATCAAATCATCTGTCACGACCCAGACTAATGGGCCGCGACGGGTGCCTGAGTTCTACCTGTCAAACACCCCTAATTATGCATCTACAATATGAACCTGTAAACATCTGCTGAATTATGAAAATAACATATATGAAGGAAACTTGCCAACAAGGCATTGTACGTATACATGCAGAATATAGTGTGCGAGCCGGCAAGACTTCTATAGACAAATATACATCAAAAAATGAAAGCTGACAAGACTATGTATAACCCAACTAGACGTACTGTCTACAGATCTCTAATAGAACATAACTGTACAAAGACGGGACTAAGTCACGTCATACCCATATATATATGTATATGTATATATATATATATATATATATATATATATATATATATATATATATATAAACACACACACACAAAAAAACGTATCGTACCAAAATAAAAAGCAGCTCTGCATCACGTGGAGCATGCATGACACGACATTTATACGCACGTGCATGACATTATCAATGTTTTAAAATTTATAAAGTTATTCAGATTTAAAGACGTGTTTCTATATTCCATGTTTCATCTATGTATTTTACGTACTAATTTCCACGCATTACATACTCAGTATTTTTTTCGTATTGTTGCCTTATTTCTCGGAGCCTGCGTTTCATGCCCGTAGGTGCAGGTAGGCAAGCTGACGGTCCTCCTTCTTAGAATCCCAGATCAGCGAGAGTTGACGTGCTCCACGGCATACCTGCACCTACGGGCATGAAAAGCAGGCTCCGAAAAATAGGGCAACAGTACGAAAAAGGTACTGAGTATGTAATGCGTGGAAATTAGTACGTAAAATACATAGATGAAACATGGAATATAGAAACACGTCTTTAAATCTGAATAACTTTATAAATTTTAAAACATTGATAGTGTCATGCACGTGCGTATAAATATCGTGTCATGCATAGATATGGGTGTACATCATATTATCAAGCCATTGATGGCATACCATCATATCGTCTCAGCCACTGTAGGCAACATCATCAACATATACCAGTTGATTAGGTGGTGGTGCGTATATAATCCCATAACCTTTTTTCATAACCCATATACATATATTTACATATATACGCGTATATAACGTCATCTGGTCATGGGTCAATGCACATGTATAAACGAGTGAAATGCATGAAAAATATGTAATACACTCAATATTCCTTTTGGATAAACTTGTTCAACTGTGTATTATTGTGAGACTCATGAACAGAAGATAATAATATTTTATATGGAGAATCAAAAATATAGACACCCCTATTATTTCAATGAATAGAGTATTTATGGAGACTGTATGTTTTGCTCGTTTTTTCAGTACAATTTGGATCATGCTAAAAGAAAGAAGGAATAACTTAAATATACATGTTCCTTAAATTATTTACACGAAATAAAGCTTCTGCTTCTTTGAATTTAAAAAAAAAATTCTGCTTCTGATTTATGAAGCTTTCTTTGTAAGCTAAATCCTGCTTCTGCTTCTATTGTTTTAAATAACAATGGCCTATGTATCTTGTAGCAGACTTGGACGTACTACTATTTCTTAGTCCAAAAGAAAACCCAACTCTTTAAGTTAATTAGCCCTTTTAAAAAGTTATTCATTCTTGTGAGTCATTTAATGACTTACACGATACTGAGCATACAGGCATCTATGACTATGAGTCACATGCTGGAATGGTGGCCTACTGCCACGTGGGGTGTGTTATTTTATTAATTTTTTATTCAGTGATTAGTTAATTGGATAATGTTCTATTGTCCGGTAATTAATCAATTACTCGCATAATTTAAAAATTACCATAAATTATTTAAAATTTTATTTATTTTTAGTATACATCATATATACTTATATATTATACTACCTTGGTCAAATGGTACCTTGCATGGTACTAGTTCATAATTATTCGGTATTATTGCTCGACCCGTATTTTATTCCAAATTGATCACTTTCAACGAAACTCGTTTTCTTTAATTCGTGTACCCCATTTATCCATAATAGCACTTATTTATCGCTTGTTATAAATAGCACTTTCTAGATGATCTCATCCTCGAGTCCACGTCGGTTAACTTAAAATAAAATTTTAATGTACGAAAACGAGATGTAGCATCCTTCCCTCCATAGAAACATTTGTCCTCGAATGTTCAACTCCCGGTGATCTATATAACTTTGGCAAGGTCGTCTCTGTAACATCAGCACTACCAACTCTCCCTGTAGAAGGTTAATAAGCCAACGGCACACAGGACCATAATTATGAATAATGGCAATGGTCTCACATGACCAACAACAATAACCAACACTAGAATTTATACTCGTCCTTGTGATTATGACGTCTCAGCCGGACCCTTATCTGGAGGAGGAGCTAAGTAGGGATATCTACACTTCATATGTTCCTCGGCCTCCCAAGTTATTTCTTTCATATTGTTGTTTCTCCAAAGTACTTTTAAGGAGGCTACCTCCTTATTCCGCAGCTTGCGGATTAGTCAATCTATGATGGAAACCGGAACTTCCTCGTATGGTAAGTCTTCTGTAATCTGTACATCATTCCTGGGCACTACTCAGGTAGGATCTCCAATTCACTTTCGTAACATAGATATGTGAAACATCGGACGAACAGACTCTAATTTCGAAGGAAATTCTAACTCATAAGTTACTTGGCCCACTCTCCGAATGATTCAATAAGGCCCAATATACCATGGGCTAAGTGTGACTTTCTTGCCAAATCTCATCACACCCTTCATAGGTGACACCTTTAAGAATGACCAGTCATCAACCCTCAATTCTAAATCTCAACACCACAGGTCAGAGTATGACTTCTGACAACTCGAAGCTGTCAATAATCGATACCGAATCAAGTTTACTTTCTCTATGGCTTGCTGAACCTGGTATGGCCCATGTAATGCAGATTCTCTAACATCAAACCATCCTATAGGCGATCTATATTTCCGTACATAAAGTGCTTCGTATGGAGACATTTGAATACTGGAATGGTAACTATTATTATATGCAAACTCAATAAGCGACAGATGATCATCCCAACTACCTTTAAAGTCTATTACACAAGCTCGTAACATATCCTCTAGTATTTGAATAATACGCTCATCTTGTCTGTCTGTCTGGGGATGAAACGTTGTACTAAGACTTACTTGAGTCCCGAATCATTTTTGGAAGGACCTCCAGAAGTTAGCTATAAATTGAGCTCCTATATCCAAGATAATATATACAGGAACACCATACAATTGTACTATCTCCTTAATATAAAGCCTGGCATAATTCTCTGAGGAATATGTAGTTCTGACGGGCTAGGTAGACTTTGTAAGCCTATCAACAACTACCCATATCAAATCGAACTTATGCTGGGTACGAGGTAAGCCTACAATTAAGTCCATATTGATTATTTCTCATTTCCAAGTTGGAATCTCCGTTGCTTGCAATAACCTCTGATGCTCAATTTTAACCTGCTGACAGTTAGGACACTAAGTAACAAACTATGCTATATCCTTTTTCATTCCGTTCCACCAATACACTTTCCTCATATCATGATACATCTTTGTTTCCCCTGGAAGGATAGAATAATGAGAATAGTGAGTTTCTTCCGTAACCTGCCGACGCATCCCTGCAACACTAGGAACACATAATTGTACTCGATATTTGAGGACCCCATCTTTTGTAGTTTCAAATGGCGTCTTCTAGTTCTGAAGGGTGGTATCCCTATAATGAACTAACACAGGATCCTCGTACTGGTGTTCCTTTACTTCAGTTACTAACGAGGATGTTGTCGTATCCTGAAGAGTAATTCCAACGTTACCTGAGTCCAATAATTGAAGCCCAAGACAAGCTAGCTAATGAACCTCATGGGCTATTCCCCTTCCCCTCTTTTCTAGGTGTAAATACGATAGACTACCCATAGATCTACAGCTTAGGGCATCAGCTACAATATTTGCCTTCCCCGAATGGTATAAAATATCAATGTCATTGTCTTTAAGTAGTTCCAACCATCTCCTTTGACGTAGATTCAATTCCTTTTGCTTGAAGATGCACTGGAGGATCCTACGGTCCGTATAGATATTAACATGAATTCCATACAATTAGTGTCTCCACATATTTAGTGCATGAATCACCGCAGCTAACTCTAAATTGTGGGTTGGGTAGTTCTTCTCGTGCTTTCTTAGTTGTCTAGAAGGATCAGCCGCAACCTTACCATGCTGCATCAACATACAGCCCAATCCAACGCTAGAAGCGTCGCAATAGATAACATAACCATCTGTCCTTTCTAAGAGAGTTATAACTGGTACTGAAGTTAACGTGTCCTTTAATGCCTAGAAACTCCGTTCGCAAGCATCAGACCATTAAAACTTTGCTCCCTTATGAGTCAACTTTGTAAAAGGTGCTGAAAGGGAAGTAAATTCTTCCATAAATCTCCTGTAATAACCTGCCAAACCGAGAATATTACAGACCTCTGTCAGTGTTATGGGTCTAGGCCAAGTCTTTACTACCTCAATCTTTTGTTTATCCACCCGGACGCCTTCACCCAAAATGATATGCCCAAGGAAAGTTACAGAGTTCAACTAGAATGCACATTTAGAAAATTTTGCATACAACATCCCTTCTTATAGAACTCTGAGCAAAGTTTGCAGATGATCAGCATGCCCATCCTCTGAATGAGAATACACCAATATATCGTCGATAAATATGATTACAAACAAATTTAAAAGTCCTAAACACTCGGTTCATTAAATTCTTGAATATTGATGGGGCATTGGTCAAACTGAATGACATTACCCGAAACTCAAAGTGCCCTTATCTAGTCCTGAATATTGTCTTCGGAATATCTTCATCCTTAAACCTTACCTGATGGTACCCGGACCTCAAGTCTATCTTTGAAAAATATTAGATCCTTGTAACTAATCAAATAAATCATCAATTATCGAGAGCGGGTACTTATTCTTGATCGTCACCTTATTCAGTTTCCTATAATCAATACAAATTCGTAAGAAACCATTTTTGTTTTTTACAAAAAACACAGGTTCTCCCCACGGTGACGTACTAGGTCTGATAAAACCTTTTTCAAGAAAGTCCCTTAGTATTTCCTTAATCTTTTAGCTCTTGGGGCCATTCTATAAGGAGGAATAGATATTGGGTGAGTATCCGGTAGTAAGTCAATAGAAAACTCAATTTCTCACTCTGGGGGAGACCCGGAAGCTCATCGGGAAACTCATTAACCACAGGGATTGACTGAATGGTTGGTGACTCTATTTCCATATCCTGAACCCGAACTAAGTGATAAATACAGCCCTTTCTGGTCATCTTCCTTGCCTTGAGATAGGAAATAAATCTTCCTCTCGGCAATTCCATATTACATTTCCACTCCAAAACAGGCTCCCTTGGAAATTGAAATCGGACTATCTTTGATCTACAATCAACGTTGGACTGACAAGAAGCTTACCAATCCATACCATTATAACATCAATTCTACCATATCTAACTCGATTAAGTCTGCTACGGTAGGTCGACCATGAACTACTATTATACAACCCCTATATACTTGCTTAGCTATCACCGAGTTCCCAACAGATGTAGATACCTCAAAAGGTTTAACTAATTCAAGTTTTATTCCAAACTTATCAGCAACTAACGTAGTAACATATGATAAGGTGGAACCTGGGTTAATTAATGCATATACATCATATGAGGAGATTTATAATATACCTATGTCACACCTCCTTTTTAACTACACCCGCAAGGGCATAGAGGAGTTTTTTCAATTTAAGTGACAATTGAAACGGGATTTATTATATAGATTCATAGTCGCCACTTGGGAGATTATGGTGTCCCAAGTCACTGATTTAGAATCCCGAATTGAGGAAAATATGACTCTGTTTACAGTCTGCAAACCAGAAATTCGAGTAAAGAATTTTGTTAACCCGGGAGAAGGTGTTAGGCATTCCCGAGTTCCGTGGTTCTAGCACGGTCGCTCAACTCTCACTTAGCTTATTTATCTGATTTTAATACATGTTCAACCTATGTGCCAATTTTAACTTTAACTACTTTTATTCAATTTATTTTTAGAAGAAGGTTGAACGTTGTTTAAAACGTATCTTTGGATCTCATCACATGAAATGCATAGGCAATCCTGAATACATTTTATTCAACATTTTCGGAATTTGATTTGGGTCACATAAAATGCACACCCGAGTTTAGGAAGGTATATTATTAAAAAGCACGCCTAAAGAGACTAGTGCGTTATTATCTTTGGGGAAGGCCGTGAAATTAGCTAAACGACCCGTCCCCAAATCTAATTATTCTAAATATAGATATTTATCAAGGGCCCCGCAATTTATATATTTTGTTTAGCGAGGTTCATCTCATTTTATTATTTAAAAGGCAAACCTAAAATAACTATGATTTTATACTTTATTTGTCTCTAATAATAAAGAAACAATCCTAATTAATTAATATATTTGAGGCCAATTCTCATTATTCGATCTCAAATCAATTGAACCCAACAAATCAGTAACTAAAAGATGAGGCATTTCAGCAGTTGGTTCAAATCAGCCCATATTCTATCTACAGAAGGGGGGATATTTTTTGGGCATGTGATGAAAGGTCTAGGCCCAGGGCGTGCCGGTGTAGGTATTTTAGTTCAAAGATGAATGTGGTTGTTTAGGCTTATGTGTTTGATCCCAGAATCGAAGTTCGTATTGAAACCAAATTTAACACTAATCATGAAACCAAAACGAATTCGATGAACCAACATGTTGCAGCCATTTCAAGTCAATTATTAACATCGTTACTCTGCTATTTTAGACACTCAAAACTGTTCAAGAAGACAATCACACAATCCAAATTTTTAGAGGCAAGTAGTGTAAAGCTTAAAAACAAATTTAGAATCCTACTTGGCTAAACTGTGATTTTTTCACTTGTGAATAAACGTACTGAAGGTCAATTTTGAATCTATCCAAATTACAATTATTACACGGATTACCTCCTTCCTAGTTAACATGAAACTTAGGCGACCAACTATCTCTGAATACGATACTTTCACCTTATTGAAATTCAGATCAGTTCAATACCATTCACCATAGTCTTATTTGATTACTGATTGAAAGTGAAAATAACTACTATAGATTTTATCTCGTTTATGAATCACTTTTTAAAAAGATTTACAAAAACAACCAACAGGAAATTAACTACTACTAACGTGAACTATTCTATTAGCCTAACAGGAAACTGAAAAAATTCATATGAATCTGATAAGTAGCAGTTTATACAGTCCATTTTTTAGTCCAATTATACAAGGTAAACACAAATCAAAAGTAGAACTAAGCAAGTACAAGTCATCTAATATCTATTATACTATGGTAGCTTGAATACACATGTTTCAGGAGTAACAGTTTATTTCAGCATTTCAACTCAATAGTTACATCAGTTAGTCTCAAGCGTGTACCTGAAAATGTAAAATAGAAGAAGAAGAAGAAGAAGAAGAAGAAGAAGAAGAGGAGGAAGAAGAAGAAGAAGAAGAGGAAGAAGAAGAAGAAGAGGAAGAAGAAGAAGAAGAAGAAGAAGAAGAAGAAAAAGAGGAAGATGAGGAGGAAGAGGAGGAGGAGGAGGAGGAGGAGGAAGAAGAAGAGGAAGAGGAAATAATCAGCAGTAATCTGAGAGTCAACAGTAGCTCAAATCGAAATCACATCCCAAGCAAATGTTGTGAGTCTCAGTCCAGGAATGAACAACACCAAAATAAACAAAATAAACTTGAAAATGAACCTAGAACACAGTTGAAACCTTTAACAGACCAAAACTAACTCAATTAGACCCAAAATCACTCGAAATCATAATAGGAAGTTACAAAACACCTTCAGCAATCAAAACGCCCAGAACAACTAAATTCCTAAACACCCTGAGATGCTTTAAACCTTCGATTTTAGAAAAGAAACAGAGAAATCCGAGCTATTTCTGATCCTAAATGAGCTAACCAGTTGAATTAAGCGCTAAATTTTGAAAAATGATCAATGTAATAGTGTTTTTTTGTATTTTATGTGGCTTTTGTGTATTGTTTTTTATTTTCTAAGATGGCTTTCAAATTTAGTGTTTGAATATAAAATTCAAATTAACTTCTGGAAACTAAGACTATTTTGGGGGGAAATTTTGGCTGAAAAACTTGTGAGTGAATGCATTGGACGTGGCTTTTATAGTTAAAGATCAAGGTTCTATCAGATTTTAGACTTTACATATTAGTCCCCCTTTTAGTTTTTAGTTTTTCCCACTTAATCCTTCATTTTCTGACTTTTTACACAAGCCACTACATTAAAATTACTTGAATCTAAACTAAGGCCCTATTCTAGAATGATCTAGGGGGTTTTAGTATAACCCACAACACTTCTGTCCAATCCTAAATACCCAAACTGCCGTTGAACCTACTTTGAAATTACTAGTCTAACCCCTAGCCTTTAATCTCAATTTACCATGATTGAAATTAACAACTATAACCAAACTAATAAAAAACTAATCGTCACTGAACATGGATAGACAGAAATCAATAAGAACAAATTAAAATCTTAGTTAACCAAATTAAAAGAAATTAACACCTATGCTACTGAACTAAAAGTTTCTATCAAATGTATTCAAACTAAACTAATTACCAAAACAGGGTCAGTTCCAAATAAAATCACAAGAGTGGAATAAAGAGGAAAATTATTATTTTCATGCTTTGAACGTTAATTTGACTATGTAACAGAATTAAAGAGGAAGACAAGCAAAAGACTAATTCCAGATTGAACAAACCTAGGTAAATATAAGATTAAAGGAAGCAACGGAGACCAGCATAAGCTTGGCTATTTGAATAGAAGAAAGAAAAGAAGAGGGAGATTGAAAAAAATGGAAGAAAAAGAAATGATGAAAGAACGAGGACTCACCATTTTGACTCGAACTCGTATGAACAGCTTTGGCCTTAGCTTCGAGAACTCGAAACTTCGATGTGAAATTGACAAAATCCAGTTCAGATTTTCATGCAGCAACCACGAGAAAGAGGCTTAGAGCGGCCAAGGGGTTGTGGGATACAAATTTATGAGGGTTTGGAGAACTTAGGGTTTTGGGTCCTAATTTTGATTTAAAATCCGAACGGGTTGAAGGTGATTCAAAGTAAAAGGGGTGTAGATTCGTGATGTAGGGGAAACGTGAACCTATAGTGTAAATCTGGTAATGATTGGGATGGTGCCGCCACCGAAAAATGTTAGGGCGGTGCTAGGGTTCGTCCCTTCGAATCAAGATACGAAGGGTTCTGGTGATATTCGAGGGAAAAGGGAGGTGGATTCGGAATGGGGAGATTGAGGGGAATTGGTGGTGTTAATTTAGAGTTGTTTGGATGCTTACCCCGCCATCAACGATGGTGGAGAGAGGGGCGGCAGCATTAGGGTTCTTGGGGTGTTCTTTATATTAAGAACGAAGAGAGATGAGAGAGGGGGTGGGGACGTTAGGACACTCTTATATTAAATGAAACCTGGTTCCTGACCGTTTCATTATGTAACATCGACGACCAGGATTGAAAGCCGATTAAACAGGGTCGTTTTGGTGAGAGATGGGCAGGCTGATTATTGGGCGTCTAGGCATAGGACAAATGGTTGTGGATTTAGGCATTTGGTCTAGGCAGAATTAGGAAAGAAGTGGCCCAATTCGGGTCTTTCATTAAGACCTTCTTTTTTTATTGTTTTCTTTTATTTCCCTTTTTTGTTTTCATTTTGTATATTTTTTTCTGATTTTTAAAAATGCAAAATTAAATAAAGATCTAATTTATTTCCAAAATTAAGCTAATTAATTCCTAAAAATTAATTAAGTCCTATTTCAAAGTATACTCATGACAAATTCAATAATTAATAATTAAAAATATAAAATGCACTATTTTTGTTATTTTCTTTATATTTTGTCTAAAAAATAACTTAACTACTAATTAATGCTAAAATATAAGATTAAATCCTAAATGTAAATGCCAAGTATATTTGTATTTTTACTAATTAAAGTGCACAAATAAACATACAAATAATTAACATAAAAGAACACAAAAATTCACAAAATTACAACATTAAGAAAGAAATTATTTTGTTTGAATTTTCGGGAATAATTCATATAAGGCAAAAATCACGTGCTCACACCTGTAACAACATCAGGCGATGAATCTTGTTACTGTCGTCCTGCTAACGTATTAATGAAGTTCTGAGGGCTACTCGAGCTAGATGCTCCGCCTTTGCCTCTACCATGACTCATTAGTGCTTAGGGACCTTGCCTATGGGGCGTACTGACAATGACAAACCAACTACAGATCCCTAGCTGAGCTATGCTTGCATCACCCCTCATCAGACAATCCCTCATAATGTGGCCCGGATAACCACAAGTATAACAAACACCAAATCCCATACGGCATTGCTCGGTATGCTACTTACCATATTGAGCACATGGTTGGCAAGGGTGGCGACATCTAATTTGACTTACCCCTACACTGAGAACTTGAGGCCCTCAAATTTTGACCAGACCCTGAATATGTGGAACGATCAAATATCGTAACGCCAAATTGAGGGGGCACGCTAGCCGATGTTTGGGATGGATACCTCGAGTACAGCTGCCTCTGACCACCTCAAAACTCACCAGGAGGACCTGAAGACCTCGTTTTCTTATTCTGGGCCCTATAATGCTCACGATCGGTCCTCTGTTTCTATTTACGCTCTTCTACACCCTGAGTATATGCCTTAGTACGAGGAAAATCCATGTCTGGCTGAAGTGAGACCAACATACAATCATTAAGAAAATGAGGCTCTAATCCCAAACCTGTGAACCCGATACTCCATCTTAGATACAATAGGGGGAGCATACCTAGCTAACGAATCAAACTGAAGATTGTACTCCCAAACACTCATGTTAACCTGTCGAATGGTCAAAAACCTATCAACTCTAGCTCGCCTAAGCTCTGGTGGTAGTTAGAGACAAAGAAATTCTTCTGTAAACTCCTGCCATATTGCTGGAGGGGCATCCTCAACTCTGGACAATTCCCAAGACTCATACCAATTAACTACAACATCTCGGAGTCTATAGGAAGCTAGCTCAACTAACTCAGTCGCAGTAGCCTTCATTTCTCATAACATCCTCTGAAATCAATTAATAAATACCTGAGGGTCCTCGTTTGGATTTTCTACAGTGAATATCGAAGGGTCTAAATTAATAAAGTCGCGAACCCTCACACTTACAGACCTATCTGCATAACCAATACCTATTTCCTGACGTCGAGCATGTGCGGCTACTAATCGGTTCAATAACTGAATTGCATGTCTCATCTCCTGACCAATACATCCGGCTGAGGTGCTGAACATACAGGGGGGCACTGGAGCTGGTGCCCCTCGGAGCTCTTCTGGAAAGAGCGGGGTATGTTAAGTCTCTGATGGAACCTCACTATGAGACTCTCCTTGAGCCTTGGTAACTCGTGGCGCTCGACTAGTAGTCTCATCGGTCGTGGACTTTCCCATTTGGGCAGCCTAACTCTTTGGAGGCATCAATGAAAATATAACATATCATTAGGAACATGAATTCTTGTATCGCTCGATCTGAGATAAAAAGAGAGGATAACATCCTATATGTCTTGTAGTCTCATGTTTATAAGTGTGGTACATGACACACCCATAAACAAGACTCTACTAGAATACAGTGGGTGAGCCGGAAAGGCTGCTATAGACAATTATACATCTAAAATTGAAAGCCGACAAGGTCATATACAACCCAACTAGACATTACTATCAACAAACCTCTAATAGAACATAATTGTACAAAGACGGAACTGAGCCACGTCATACCTCCATATATATATATATATATATATATATATATATATATATATATATATATATATATATATATATATATCACCGTTTAGAGATATTGAACCTCTAATAGAACATAATTGTACAAAGACGGAACTGAGCCACGTCATACCTCCATATATATATATGTATATATATATATATATGTATATATATATGTGTATATATATATATATATATGTATACACAAACATGTTGTACCAAAATCAAAGGCAGCTACGGATCAAGTGGAGAACACCAACTCTCGATGATCAGGGATCCTAAGAAGGGGGGTCGTCAGCTTGCCTACCTGCACCTACGGGCATGAAATGAAGCTCCCGTGAAATAGGGCGTCAGTACAAAATGTACAAAGTATGTAAAGTAGGGAACTTAGTACATAAACGACATAGATGAAAGATGGAATATAGAAACACGTCTTTAAATCTCAATAACTTTATAAATTCTAAAACATTTATAATGTCATGCACGTGCCTATAAATATCGTGCCATGCATAGGTATGCGTGTACATTATATCATCAAGCCACTGAGGGCATCCCTTCATATTGTCCCGGCCACTATGGGCAACATCATCAACATATACCAGCTAATCAGGTGGTGGTGCGTATATAACGACGTAACCTTTTTTCCATATCCCATATACATATATTTACATATATACGCGTATATAATGCCATCTGGTCATGGGTCAGTGCACATATATAAAAGAGTAAAATGCATGAAAAATACGTAATAAACCCAATATTCCTTCCGAATAAAATTTTTCAACTGTATTATTCTAAGGCCTATGAACAGAAGAAATGAAGAATATAGACACTCCTATTATTTTTATGAATCGAAAAATTTATGAAAACTGTGTGTTTTCCTGGTTTCTTCAATATAATTTGGACTATGCCAAAAAAAAGAATGACTTAAACATACTTATTCCTTGAATCATTTGCACGAAACGAAGCTTGTGCTTTTGTGAATTTGAACGAAATACTGCTTCTGATTTACGAAGCTTTCTTTCTAAACTAAGTCTTGCTTCTGCTTCTATTGTTTTGAATAACAATGTCCTATGAATCTTGTAGCAGACTTGGTCGTACTAATATTTCTTTGTCCAAAAGAAAACCCAATTTGTTAAGTTAATTAGTCCTTTTAAAAAATTATTCATTCTTGTGAGTCATTTAATGACTTACACGATACTTAGCACACTAGGAATATATGACTATTGAGTCATATGCTGGAACGGTGGCCTGCTGCCACGTGGGGAGTGCGTTATTTTATTAATTTTTTTATCCACTTATCAATTAACTAGGTAATGTCATGTTATTCGGTAATTAATTAATTATTCGCATAATTTAAAAATTACTACAAATGACTTACAATTTTATTTATTTTTAATATAATTCATATATACTTTATATATTATACTATCATTGTAATATGGTACCTTGCACGGTACTAGTTCATAATTATTGAGTTTTATCGCTCGATCAATATTTTATTTCAAATTGGCCACTTTCAACGAAACTTGTTATCTTTAATTCGAGTACCCACTTTATCCTTCATAGAACTTATTTATCGCTCGTTATAAATAGCGTGTTTACATTAACGTCAAGATGATCTCATCTCCGAGTCCACGTCGATTAACAGAAAATGAAATTTTAATGGACGAAAACGCGAGATGTAACATGGTCCCCCCCCCCAATGTTCGAAAGCGAAGAATATGAATTGAAACACTGAACGTTTTGCACCTTCGAGGACATCATTAATGAATTGTTAGATATTCATTAACTCGGTAACACACTTCTCTTTCCTGCTACCAAGCAAAAGATTATCTAACAATTACATTTGTGAACGGTCAAGAAGTCTTTGTTCGATAGCAAACTTAACTTCTTGGTAGGAATTTTTCTATCGAGAATATTAACTAACCGTCCACGTGATTCTACGCCTGTATGACTTGTTATTAGAAGGTCTTATTATTGTTGTTGAAACTTTTTTCGTAGTATACTTTCCGTTGCTGC
This sequence comes from Nicotiana benthamiana, assembly GCA_034376525.1. Taxonomy (NCBI): domain Eukaryota; kingdom Viridiplantae; phylum Streptophyta; class Magnoliopsida; order Solanales; family Solanaceae; genus Nicotiana; species Nicotiana benthamiana. Next base: position 70,178,919 of record CM067338.1, on the reverse strand, counting down.
CTCGTTAAATACCTTGCTAGAAAAATTCAATAGGGAGAAAATCAGACGAAGGGAAAAAGACTGCAGCACTTCAATAAAAAAGATATCGGTCAGCAATAATATCTCTTGAGGTGCCCCATATTCCAGTTATTGGGCAAGTTCTTTCCATGTTGATTGTCCAGCTTGTTCCCAGCGACAGTTGAAATCCGGTAGGGACCTTCCCTTGTTGGACCTAGCTTTCCTACGTTGAGCTCATGGGTGTGTTCAATTACTTTTCATAGGACCAAGTCTCCTACTTTAAAATAATGGAGGTTGACTCTTCGATTATAATATCATGCCATTCTCTACTTTTGGGCTGCCATTTTATAAGCGCCAAGTCCCTACACTCCTCGAGTAGCTCCAAGTTGATTAACATTGCTTCGTTGTTTGACTCTTAATTTGCTTGAAAGGTTGGATCCCCTACTTCCACCGGGATTAAAGATTTTTCCCCGTACACAAGTGAAAAAGGAGTTTCTCTTGTGATTGATTTGGTTGTTGTTCGGTACGCTCATAGTACCCCAAGCAGTTCTTCAAACCTTTTCTTGAGATTTTGTATAATTTCTTTTTTTGTTGATTTGACCATTTGTGCTTGGGTGATAGGGTGAAGATGTGACTATTTTTATCTTCAAATCTCCAAGGAACTTTGTAATCTTCGTGCCAATAAATTGTAGCCCATTATTGCATGCTATCTCTTTTGATATTCCAAACCTGCAGATTATGTGCTCCCACAAGAAATCCACCACTTTGCATTCTTATAAAGACCTGCTTCTACTCACTTAGAAAAATAGTCAGTTAAAATCAAAAGAAAACTTAACTTACCAGGGCCCAGCGGTAGTTCTACGACGATGTTCATCCCCTATATCATGAACGGCCACGAAAACAGAACTGAATATAGTGGTTCTTCCAGTTGATGCTCCAGCAATGCAGAGCGTTGGCACATATCGCATTTTTTGGATGCTCCCAAACATCGGGCGTGCGGACCTTGGAAAGATTTTCTGTGCAATTGTCCTCTTTTGAAGCTATATTGTGCTACTTTGACACACAGCGCCTGGGATACCTTGGAGTCTTCGGACAATTTCTTGTGCTTGAGATAATCGATGATCTCATTCATCTGGTCCAAAACCAAATTAGTCGCATTTACCTCGTAGTATCTATCTTCATCAAGGACCGAGTGCATCAGTTTCACTACCGACCTGTACTCTGATGCCTTCATCTTTGTTGATGAACGGAGGCTAGCCAGTGCATCTACTTCTTCATTTTCTTCCCACAAGATATGAGTAATCCACCACTCTCGAGATCGAGACAGCATTTCACGGACCTTTACCACGTATTGTTGCATGCACTCCTCTTTGGTTTCGAATATCCCGTAGACTTAATTTACCATTAGCTCTGAGTCGCACTTGATTTTATTGACCTTGGAACCTAGTCCCCGGGCCAGTTCAAATCCTGCAATCAAAGCCTCATACTCTGCTTCATTATTAGATAAAGGTACCATTCTAATGGCTTGCCTTAAGGTTTCTCCTGAAGGCATAGTTAATATTATACCAGTCCCGAACCCTTACGTTAGAGGAACCATTATTAAATAAGGTCCAAACTCCTAATGTCGATTTTGACACCATAAACGCCTCTTTGGTTGCTATAGGCAGCAATCCCGGACTGAAATCGACCACAAATTCAGGCAAGACTTGTGACTTAATCGCAGTACTTGGCTTACATTCTATGTCGAATTCACTCATATCGATGGCCCATTTGGCTAACCTACCCAAGAGTTCGGGTTTATGAAGGATGCTCCATAGAGAAAGTGTGGTCACTATGGCTAACTGGTAATATTAGAAGTAGGACCTCAACTTCCAAGCAGCAACTACGATAACTAAGTCCAGCTTCTCCAAATGTGGGTAGCGAGTTTATGCTCCCATTAAATTTTTACTAACATAATAAATGGGAGATAGCGTACATTCGTCCTCACAGACTAAAACTACACTTAACGCTACTTCCGACTCTGCAAGGTAGACCAACACTGTTTCACCTTCCTTTGGTTTCAAAAGTAATAGAGGGCTTGAAAAGTACCTTTTCAAATCTCTCAAAGCCTGTTGGCATTCCGGGATCCATTCGAAGTTGTTTTTCTTATTGAGCAGTGCAAAGAAAGGGTGGAATTTCTCATACAATGGGGAAATAAACCTGCTCAAAGTGGTCAATCTCCCCGCTAGACTTTGGACTTCTTTCACGCTTGATAGCTGGTCCAGGATGTGTTTGATGGCCTTGATCTTATCAGTGTTTACCTCAATCCCCCTTTTTATAGCAGAAATCCTAGGAACTTGCCAAAGCGGACCCCGAACGCACATATCTCGGGGTTAAGCTTTATGTTATGCTTCCTTAGGATGTCAAATATTTCTTGCAGATGGTTAAGGTGGCCACCTACATTCAAAGACTAAACGAGAATATCGTCTATATAAACTTTCAAAGTTTTACCTATTTGTTTTTCGAACATCTTGTTAGTGAGCCGCTGATATGTGGCTCTAGTATTCTTCAACCCGAGGGGCATCACATTATAGTTATATTTTCCAAAATTTGTTATGAATGAAGTCTCTTCCTGATACTCTAGGTTCATCTTAATTTGGTTGTACCCGGATTAAGCATCGAGGAAACTCATTAACCCGATCATTTGATTGATGTTTGACAATGGGAACGAGTCCTTCAAGAATTCCTTATTCAAGTCCTTATAATCTAAGCACATGCAAAATTTATTGTTCTTCTTAGGAACTACCAGTACATTAGCTAGCCAGTATGGATACTTTACCTCTTGGATCGAACCGATATCTAGTAAGAGAGTTACCTTTTCTTTTCTCCAATTTATTCATGGCCTCCACAATAAAGAATTTCTATTGTCTTAACAGAGGGATGTTGGGATTCAAACTTAGCTTGTGCACAGCCACCTTCGTCGGGACACCTTTCATGTCTGCATGCAACTACACCAAACAATCGATATTAGTTATAAAAAATTCAATAAAGCTATACCGAAGCTCGATGTGTAGTCCTGTCTCCAAGTAAAATTCTATTTCTAAAAACTTTTCAAACAATGTAACTTGCTTGAGCTCTTCTGTCTTGGATTTTGCTGCATCTGTCTCTTCTAGTACCTAGACATACCTTGGCACCAGATAACATTCTGATTCTTCTAACCCCGGGCTAACCTTATTTGATTCGGGAGAGGGTGTCGGTTCCTATAGTTTCTATGTCGTGTGCTTCATTCCTCTTACTACCGGAGACTGAAATCATATCATCTCCCTTGTCATCTGTTGGTCTTCCCTTATCTTTTCTAATTCCTTCGAGCAGTGAAAATTTCAGCAACTGATGATATATTGACGGTACAACTCTCATCTCGCCCAACTATGGTCTTCCCATAATAATATTATATCTCATATAATCATCCATCACTTCAAAAAGAATCATTTTCATTACTCTTTCGGCATTTGTTGGCAACAAAATCTCTCATCGGGTTATCACGCTCGTGAGGTTAAATCTGAAGAGGACTTTTGTGGCTGAAATGATGCTTCTGCTGAGTTTACTTTGCCCCAGTACTCTCCATTATATGATATTGGCCGAGCTTCCTAGATTCACCAGAACACATTTCATTTTAAAGTCTAGCACATTTAACAAGATTAATAATGCGTCATTGTGCAGTAACAACAATCTGTCTACATCCTCCTCCATGAAAGTGATGTCTTCTTCAGCAACTTCCCAGAGTCTCTTACTATGGGTTATTGCTACTTTCTGCTTTTTTTCTTCAGAGAAGGTGATCCCGTTGATCTCATTCTCTCCAAATATCATGTTGATCATCTGGCGCGAGGGATGTTCTCCTACTTTTGAGGGTTCCGCGTTATCCCAGTTGTGACCGTAATTGTTCTTGCCCTCGTCACTTATGAATTCTCTTAGATGACCACTCTTCAATAGAGTCACCACCTCTTCCCGGAGATGTCACCATTCCCAAGTGTGGTGGCCATTTTTCCTGTTGTATTCACACCAAAAGTTGGGATCCCTCTGGTTGGGATCGGATCTCATCGTCTTCGATAATTGTGCTTCTATGATGTTTCTCGTAGCTAATACCAACTCTACTGCACTGACATTTAAATTTTATTCTGAACGCTTGGGGTAAGAAGGATATCATGTATCTAATGCTTCTTCCAGCAACGATCTATTGTTCCGACCACGATCAGTCTTTCTATCGGTAGCAAACCTGTCTGTTGACCAGAATCCCCTACATCGGCCTTTGATCTGTTCGTAGGCCAAAAATTAGCCCCTCGAAGATTTTTTGTCCGTATTGATATTTTCTTTTGATTTTTATTTATTCTTCTCGCGTTCTTTTGCCGGTAACAGAAAGCCAACCTGATCATCTTTGATCCTTATCTTTGACTCGTATCGATTGTGGACATCTGCTCAATTTATTTCTTGGAACTCAATCTAAGTTTCCTTTAGTTTCCAGGAAGGTTCTAAATTTCTCGGATTCAGAACCTTGGTGAATGCTTCAGCCACCCATTCATCTGGAACAGTCGGGAGCAACATCCTCATCCTTTGGAATTGGGTACCAGACTCTCGCCGCAACTCAGATTCTCCTTGTGCAATTCTAAATATGTCGTCTTTTCAGGCCTGCAACTTTCTGGCCCCAACATGAGCCTTAATAAAAGAATATGCTAGCATATCAAAGAATCTATGGAATGCTAGGTTAACAGCAAAAACCACGTCAAGGCTCTCCTCGTGAGAGTCTCTCCAAATGTTTTTAGCAAAACAGATTCAATCTCGTGGGGAGCTAAATCATTCCCTTTCACCGTTGTTGTATAGGTGGTAATATGCTCATGTGGTTTTGAAGTTTCATTATAATTTATAACGTTGGGCTTTTTAAACCGCTTCGAGATTAATTCTAGTGTCGCACTCGATATTGACAACAAATTGAGTATACTTCTTCAAGTTTGTAACTTTCAGCACCGGTGGGGCACCCGTATTTGGTTAATACGGGTGCTCAATTCTGTAATAAACCATAAGAGTTCATTCTTGAATGGATCATTTTCATTATTGGGGCCGGATCTTCTTCCCCAGCCACATAGGAACTAACCTTTCTCATTGGGGTGTTGTTATCGACTCTCTGCATCATTTGATTTGTGGGAGCACCAGGAGGAACTGAATATCATCTATTCGCGTTATTGGAAGTGCCTGATAACGCCTACTTCAACTTCATCATAACCTTATCTTACCATGTGAAGTGGCCTTAAATGATCGCTTGTTGCTCTTGTAGGACCCTTACTGCATTAACAACATGATACTCTTCAGCATCATCGGGAGTTGCCTCCCGAACATGTACCGGGTACCGCCTGTCGTGGACTGACGTGGCATCATTCCCCTCATTGTGTGTGTCATTGATTGTATCCTCAAAATGAGGTTGGTCTCCTCGAACATCAGGATTATGTATGTTGTTAAGACTTAATCAAAACACATTAGTAAAAGAGGCAAGGATCAACTTAATTACACGACTGTCTAGGCCCAACAATGCCAAATTATTTACCCGTAAAATGATACAAAAGAATTTTTATGTGGTTTCTATACAAGTGAATTAATTCGATCCTAAAATAATAAAATAATTAACAAAATATACGATACTTGTCCTTGAAATAAGGACAAAATAGCTGAAACAATAATCCCAGGAGCAGCGCTTACAAGCATAACAGTAACGAAATCAAGGAGTAGGAAGATAAAATTGTATAAAGCATGAATTGGTTATAGTATAAGTTTGCAAGTAAATATGTCCCCTTGCAATGGTAATAGAGATCATTATTTATAGTTACACCTAGGAAATAAGGTCCTAGTATCAAGCCCTCTTCAATGCCAATTATGAGGGTCATTGAACAATGTGTAACAGCAGGCATGAATGCCATGTCCTTTTGTAACAAGCAGTATATTAAGTGTTGTAGAATATTTCTCCATTAAATGCTATCGGCTGGCCGGCATTTACTGTATTCTTATGAGCATCATTCCTTCCGATAACAAGTGGAACAGTTATCTTTGGTTTTGGATGTCTTCTGCCTCCGCCTCCATGTGTCACTTTCATAAGCAGCCACTTAGCATAGCATATTTTATCGTATATAAATAGTAAATTGTAACCATTTGATATCACCCAATGTCAAAATATTCTTATTCTATTTCCTACGAACAACTTCGTTACTAGATATACCTACCTAAGTTAGTGCAATTGCTATATGGACGACGACGACGACGACCACAACAACAACGACCAACAACAACAACCACAACAACAACAACAACAACAACCACAACAACAATAACAACCACAACAACAACAACCACAATTATAATAATACTTATGTCATCCACAAATAACAGTTTCATTTAATTCTTTGGGATAACTTGATGAATTTAGTAAATCGATTTACGAGACCTAATGACTAATAAAAACAACAACAACAACAACAACAACAACAACAACAACAACAACAACAACAATAATAATAATAATAATAATAATAATATAATAATAATATAATAATAATAATAATAATAATAATACTTATGTTATCCACAAATAACAGTTTCGTTTAATTTTTGGGATAACTTGATGAATTTAGTAAATCGATTTAGGAGACCTAATGACTATAGATAGAACCTATCCATTATTACAGTAGATGGTATGCTGTTCGCGGCATGGCTATACCTAGTGGTTTAAAAGGCATTTTAGGGGTGATCCCTAGGGCGAGGCATACCAAAAATGCCCCGAGGCGATACTGTGGGACGAAAGTTTCAAGAGGCGTATGCCAGCAATTCGGGCAGTATGCTCGGGCGATTTGTCACGACCTCAGTTCTCCCTCCGTAAACTATCATGACGGCACCTAGTCTCTACGATTATGTAAGCCTAAAAACAACAACTACTACTACTACCCAGTATAGTCCCACAAAGTGAGGTCTGGGGAGGGTAATATGTAGACGAGCCTTACCCCTACCCGAAAGGGCAAAGAGGATGTTTCCAATCGACCCTCGGCACAGTGAAGTAAAGGAAAAACAAAAACAATAATAAAAGAGCATTAGTAACTCCAGCAGAAATAGCGTAAATAACTATCTAAACATAAGAAACATAAAAAAATAGCATGCAATAATATCATACAGTAACTACCATAAATAACTACAATAAAGACAAGCCAAAACACAAATCATCTATGGATAGCCCTGCCAAGCCTCACCCAACCCCAGTTGAGGAGTATGAAAAACTCTCGGAGCCCCTATCCTACAACCCTGATACTAGACCTCCAGACTTTCCTATCAAGGGTCATGTTCTCGGAAACCCGCATTGTAGCCATGTCATGCCTTATCACCTCTCCCCAATACTTCTTAGGCCTCCTTCTGCCTTGCCGAACACCGACAATTGCCAGCCGTTCACAACTACTCACCGGGGCATCAGGACTTCTCCTCCGCACATGCTCGAACCACCTCAGCCTCGCTTCTCGCATCTTCTCATCCACCGGGGCCACCCCCACTTTCTCTCGAATAACTTCATTCTTAATCTTATCTAACCTAGTGAGCCCGCAAATCCACCTGAGCATCCTCATCTCCGCAACCTTCATTCTCTGAACATGAGAGATCTTCACGGGCCAACACTCCGCCCAATACAACATTGCAGGTCTAACCACAACTCTATAAAATTTCCACTTGAGTTTATGTGGAACTTTCTTGTCACACAAGACTCCTGATGTAAGCCTCCATTTTGATCACCCCACTCCAATACGATGAGTGACTTCCCCGTCAATCTCTCCATCCCCCTGAATCACCGACCCAAGAAATCTGACACTGTCCCTCTTGGCGATGACCTGAGATCCAATCGTCACGTCCCTGCCTAACAAGAGCAGGAAAAAAATCGAGACTTTGCGGAAATATAACTTAAAACCAAAATTTAACAAAATGGAAGAAAAATAAGAAATTCCACTCGGCATATACAGCACAATAACTCAACTTCTAAACACTATCTCAAAACCCGAAAACTCACGGGAACACAATCTATTAGAATTTCAGCAAAAAGCTCTAATCTACAGAGTGTCTACATCAATAGTACGGTAGAATTTCTAACACTATAAGATAGAGTAAAGAAGGAGACTCTTCGGTCTGCGGACGCGGAAGATGTACCTCGAAGTCTCCAAAAGCTCTCCCTGCCTCAATGATGGTAAGTATGTGCAAAGGTACCTGGATTTGCACATAAAAAACATGCGCAGAAAGGGCATGAGCACACCACAACGATACTCAGTACGTGCCAGGCCTAACCTTGGTCGGGTAGTGACGAGGAAGGTCACGGCCCTACTGAGGTGAAACATAATATAAAGTTTCAACAGTATGAAAATAGACAATATAAATGAGTATAGAAGTGAATAAGCCAAGTTATACAAGGCAACAACAAACATACAAAGAACAGAGTAAACACGATTTTAAGAACAACTCAATACCAATAGAAACAATGAGGATCTCCCAAGATACCGTCCTGTAATCCCTTTCATAAACTGTCCATTGGATCTCCTAGGATACCGTTCCATAGTCTAATTATCAATGCGCGGGGATCTACCAGAACCCCGGTCCATAGTTCCAAATGTAATTATCCAGTACTGGGGGAATCTACCGTGTGCATTCCTGAAGTTCCACATAACTGCATAGGGGGATCTACCGAAAACCTAACCCGTAGTCCCAAAGTAAACAAATAAGAGGGAGCTATCGGAATCCAACATCCGTAGTCCCAATGTAAATACGCAACAAAAGCAAGAAGATGTTTAAGAAATAAAATTTCATATAAAGGAATATAACCAATTCTAGCCTAACATGCTTGACGTAGTGCAATCAAGGCAATTTAAGAAAAATTGGCAATTTAAGTCAACTAAACATGTTGTTCTAACTAACAACATGCTAAACTTGCATGTATAATAAAGCAGGAAAAGAAACATGCTAATAGATACTTTAAAAAAATCGGATTTCAAACAGTTTGCACAAGTACGCGCTCATTACCTCACGTATAAGGCAATTTAGTTACCAAATATACATATCCTAAGGGGAAGGTTTCCCACACAAGGTTAGACAAGCCACTTACCTCGAACCGGCTCAAAACTTTTGCGACGAGTATTTGACTCCAAGTTGCCCAAATCTATTAAATTTCATTTCATAATGTAAATAATACTTCAAGAAACTGATTCTACCATAAAAATTCTAAGCTAATACGCAAAATATTGTCAAATGACTAAAATGCCCCTCAGACCCACGTCTTGGAATCGGGTGAAATTTATATTTTCATAATCCTCACACTCACACGAGTTTAGTCATATAAGAATCTCTCAAATCAGATGTCAAAAACCCAATCAAAACTCAATATCTAGGTCTAAGAACTTTTCCCCCAATTTCTATCAAAATTCCAAAATTAAAGGATGAATTTGAATTCATGGAAATTAGTCTAATCGAGTAAGAATCACTTACCCAAGTTAACTAGGTAAATACCCTCTCAAAATCGTAATCTCCCGGGCTCCCAAGTCCAAAATATGAATTATGGTCTAAACCCTCAATTTTGAGTTTTAAATTCTGCTCAGGTATATTGTACATCGGGATCGTGAAAGAAGGCTTGCGATCGCGAAGAGTAAAAAATAAAGGTTCCAGGAAATGGCCTATGCGAACACGACAGGAAGCACGTGATTGCGAAAGAGGAATAAATGGACTTATTTGATCACGGTTGAAGACACGTGAACGCGAAGTGGAAAAGGGATACTGAGCCACCGGCTCGTATTTCTACTACGCTAACGCGAAGGTGCAATTACGAACACGAAAGAGGAAAGAGCAGTACTACGCGATCGTGAGTCAAATAATGCGATAAAAAATAAGGAATTGGACCCACCTCAGGAATTATACTATGCGACCACAAATGGAAGGCTGCGATCGCATTGAAGGATATCAGATACCACCAGTTCAACAATTCAACAAGTTCCAATAATGACCCGTTGAGCATCCAAAACACACCCGAGGCCCTCGAGACCTCAACCAAACCTATGAACATATCCATAACATCATTCAAACTTGTTCCAATCTTTGGAACGCATAAATAACATCAAAACACCTATTTTTCATTGAATTCAAGCTTAAAATTTCCAAAAACTCTAAAAGTACACTTTCGATCAAAAAGTCTACCAAACCTCGTCTGAATGACCTGAAACTTTGTACGCACATCCCAAATGACGTAACAGAACTACTGCAACTCTCAAAATTCCATTCTAACCCTCGGATCAAAATCTCACTATCGAACCGAAAACTTCCAAAATTTTATCTTCGGCATTTCAAGCCTAAATCAGCTATGGACCTCCAAAACACTATCTGAACATGCTCCTAACCCAAAAATCACCTAAAAAAGATAACAGAACCATCAAATTTCCATCATAGGCCGTCTTTGTGCTATTCCGACTACGGTCAACTTTCCAACACTGAATCTCTCATTTAGGGACTAAGTGTCCCAAAACTTTCCGAAATTCAAAATCAAACATCCCGACAAATCAATTAATAGAAATAAACTTGAGCAAAGCAGTTAATAGGGGATTGGGGCATTAATTCTTAAGACGACCGACCGGGTCGTCACATCCTCCAATACTTAAACATTCGTTTGTCCTTGAACGAACATAGAGACATACTTGAAGTAGTGAAAAGATAAGGGTAACAGATATTCATATCTTGCTCGGTCTGCCAAGTCGCCTCTTCGACCGGCTGACCCCCCCCCCCCCACTGAACATTTACTGAAGTAATGTTCTTTGATCGCAACTTTCTGACCTGCCTATCCAATATAGCTACTGGCTCCTCAGTATAGGATAGGTCCTTGTCCAACTTGAATGAACTAAAATCCAACACGTGCGAAGGATCACAGTGATACCTCCGGAGCATTGAAAACTAAAATACCGGATGAACTCCTGTCAAGCTAGGAGGTAAGGCAAGCTCATAAGCAACCTCCCTAACACACCTCAATATCTCAAAAGGGCCAATAAACCTCGGACTCTATTTCTCTTTCTTTCCAAATCTCATAACGCCCTTCATAGGCGAAACCCAAAGAAGAACCCGCTCTCCAACCATGTAGGAAACATCAAAAATCTTTCGGTCCACGTAACTCTTCTGTGTGGACTGGTCTATACGGAGTCTATCCTGAATCACCTTAACCTTCTCCAAGGCATCCTGAACCAAATTTGTGCCCAATAGTTTGGCCTCACGCGGCTCAAACCAACCCACCGGAGATCTACACCGCCTACCATATAAACCCTCATACGTTTCCATCTGAATGCTAGACTGATAGCTGTTGTTGTAAGCAAACTCCGCAGTGGTAAGAACTGATCCCAAGATCCCCCAAACTTAATCATGCACGCACGGAGCATATCCTCAAGAATCTGAATAGAGCGCTTGGACTGTCTATCTATTTTGAGGGTGAAATGTTGTACTCAACTCTACCTGAGTTCCCAACTCACGCTGAACGACCCTCCAAAACTGCAATGTGAACTGAGTACCTCTATCTGATATAATAGAAACTGGAATACCATTCAGATAAACAATCTCCCAAATATAAATCTACGCAAACCACTCTAATGAATAAGTAGTACACATAGGAATGAAATGAGCAGACTTGATCAGCCGATCCACAATCACCCAAAGAGTATCAAATTTCTTAAAAGTCCATAGGAGTCCAACTACAAAGTCCATGGTGATCCGTTCCCACTTCCACTCTGGAATCTCTATCTGCTGAAAAAACTCACCCGGTCTCTGGTTCTCATACTTCACATGCTGACAGTTGAGGCACTTAGTTATAAATCCAACTATATATTTCTTCATCCGCCTCCACCAATAGTGTTGCCTCAAATCTTGATACATCTTCGCGACACCCGGATGGATAGAATACCGTGAACTGTGGGCCTCCTCCAGAATTAACTCTCGAATCCCATCAACATTAGGTACACAAATCAGACCCTGCATCCTTAACACCCTATTATCTCCAATAGTCACATCTCTGGCATCACTGTGTTGAACCTTATCCTTGAGGACAAGCAAATAAGGATCACCTTATTGTCGCTCTCTGATACAATCAAGTAAGGAAGATTGGGAAACCACGCTAGCTAGAACCTGACTGTGCTCCGAAAGATCCAATCTTACAAACTGGCTAGCTAAGGCCTGAACATCCATCACCATAGGCCTCTCTAATGCTAGTAAAATTGACAAACTTTTCATCCGGCGACTCAAGGCATCAGCCACCATATTGGCCTTGCCTGGGTGATATAAAATAGTGATGTCATAATCCTTCAGCAACTCTAACCACCTCATCTGACGCAAATTTAGATCCTTTTGCTTGAACAAATGTTGCAAGATCCTATGGTCAGTATAAATCTCACAGGAAACCCCGTAAAATAATGGCACCAAATCTTCAGGGTGTTAACAATGGAAGCTAACTCAAGGTTGTGAACAAGGTAGTTCTTCTCATGTATCTTCAAATGTCTGGACGCATTGTCAATCACCCTACCGTCCTGCATCAACATTGCTCCGAGGCCAACCCTAAAGCATCACACTAGACTGTATAAGATCTCAAACCAGTAGGAAATATCAAAATTGGGGTTGTAGTCAAAGTCATCTTAAGCTTTTGAAAGCTCGCCTTAAACTCCTCTGTCCACTAAAATGGAGCACCCTTCTAAGTCAATCAATTCATAGGGGCTGCAATCGATGAAAACCCCTCCACAAAACGATGATTGTAGCCCGCCAAGCCAAGGAAGCTACAAATCTTTGTAGTTGAGGACGGTATGGGCCAACTCTGAACGGCCTCAACCTTCTTCAGAACCACCCGGATACCCTCACTCGATACTACGTGTCTTATGAATGCCACTGAATCCAACCAAAACTCACATTTCAAGAACGTCGCATATAACTTCTTCTCTCTCAAGGTCTGAAGCACGATCCTCAGGTGTTGCTCATGATCTTCACAACTCCGGGAATACGCCATAATATCATCAATAAAAATAATGAAGAACAAGTTAAGATAGGGCCAGAACACACTGTGCATCAAATGCATAAAAGTTTTTGGGGCATTGGTCAATCCAAATGACATAACAAGGAACTCGTAATGACCACACCGAATCTTCAAGATGTCTTGCTACCGAATCTTCAACTGATTGTAACCTGAGCGCAAATCAATCTTAGAAAACACTTGTGCGCCGTAAAGCTGGTCAAATAGATCATCACTACGAGGAAAAGGATAATAGCTCTTCATTGTAACCTTGTTCAACTAACGATAATCAATACACATACGCATGGAACCATCCTTTTTCTTCACAAACAAGACAAGAGTACCCAAGGTGAAACATTGAGTCAAATGAAACCCTTAGCAAGCAATTCTTGTAACTGATCCTTCAACTCATTTAACTCAGGAGGAGCCGTACGATACGGAGAGATAGAAATGGGTTGAGTGCCCAGCAATAGTCAACGCCAAAATCAATATCTTTATCAGGAATGTGCCTAGAAGATCAGGTGGAAACATATCGAAAAATTGTCGTACCACTGGGACTGACTCAACAAAATGGGTATTAATACTGACATCTCTAACATAAGCTAAATACGCATCACACCCCTTCTCAACCATACGTTGATCCTTAAGGAAAGAGATAACTCTACTGGAAATGTAATTTAAAGTATCACTCCACTCGACATGTGGTACACCTAGCATAGCCAGCGTCACGGTCTTTGCATGACAATCAAGAATAGCATAATGGGGAAATAACTAGTCCATGCCCAAAATAGTGTCAAAGTTAACCATGTGAGTAGCAATAAATCGGCTCTGGTCTGAAAACCACGAACAGTAACCAAACACGACCAATAAACGTAGTCCACAATAAGAGAATCTCCCATATTAATAGAAATATGAACAGGGGAACTCAAAGAATCTCGGGGTACACTCAAATGCTGAGAAAAATAAGAAGATACATAAGAATAAGTGGAGCCCGGATCGAATAGAACCGACGCATCTCTGTGACAAACCAGTATAATACATATGATGACAGAATCGGTGGTAACAGCCTCGGTATGGGCAGGAGGCCTCCCCCTCTAGGGCGACCTCTACCTTCCCCACCTCCCACCCTAGCTGGCTGGGCAGATAGGGTAGTACCTAGAGCTGTGATCATATCCTAAGAACTCTGTGAGGCACGTTGTGGCTGAGAAGTCAATAAAGGTGCACCCCTCCCAAGTCTAGGGCAATCCTTGATCAAATGGTGTGTGTCACCACACTCAAAACAAGCTCGGGGAGGATGTGGTGGTTGTGACTGGATCGCGCCATGTCTGTTGGACTAACCTTTGAAAGCACCATGCGTAGGAGGCGTGCTAGAAACAGGAGGTGCATAATAAGGCTCCTGAGTCCTAGGAAGAGTTGGAGCACTGCTGGCCCCTGGAAGAGCTGAATGAACGGGGCGAATCATATAACCCTACCATGACGACCTGAAGATGAGGCACGGGCACCTAAGAAATGGCCCGACTCTCGAGACCTCTTGGCCTTCCTCTCCTCTTTCTCCCTAGCATGCATACCCCCAATCCTCCTAGGAATGCTCACCACCTGCTGATAAAAAATATTCATCTCCAATTCACGAGCCATGCTAGACCTGATGTTGGGAATAAGCCCCTCAATAAACCAGCGAACCCTCTCGCAAACAGTAGCAACCAAGGCCGGTGCATGCCTAGCCAAACTGGTGTAACAGACAACATACTTTTAAACAGTCATAGCACCCTAGCGGAAATGCTCAAACTCGGCACGCCATGTGTCCCTAATTCTCTAAAGAACATACAATCTCAGGAACATATCCGAAAACTAAGCCCAAATCAGTGAAGAAGCCACAACTGGACTGTCTAACTCATAGGCGTGCCATCAATTGTAGGCGGCTCCTTGAAGTTGGAAAGTAGTGAAAGAAACCTCGTTCGATGCAGAAATACCCATAGTATGGAGAATGCGTTAACACTCATCAATAAATCCTAGAGCATCCTCTGATGCTAGACCACTGAACTCGGGAGGCTTGTACCTCTTGAACCTCTCAAACCTCAACTGCTCCTTCATGGAATCCACTTCCACGCCCTCGGGCTGAAGTGGCGCTGCAGGCGGTACCGAAATAATCTCAAAGACCTGCTTAATATGCACTCGCTGCTCAGGAGTGCGGGCGGTGGGAGTCTGCGCTCCTCCCCCGGCCTGGGATGTGATTGCTGCAATGGGATGCAACCCTACCTGAGCCAAAGTGGTGTACGTGCTCATGAACTGTACCAAAGTCTCCTGAAGGGTTGGAGTAGTAGCAGTAGGCATGTCAGGTGCCTGGACTCCACCTGGATTTTTTGGTGGTACGTCGATGGCAGTAGGTGCTCTCGCTGCACCACGTGCGCGTCCTTGGCCTCTAACCCAGCCCCGGCCTCTAACGGTTGTAGTAGGGGGCGCGGGTGCCTGATCATCCCGAGTAGCACGTGTCCTCACCATCTGTGAGATAATAGAATATAGAAGTTTAGATTTGTGATGTCAAAATATCGCATGAAAGGAAATCAAATGAAGTGAAAAAATATTTCCTAATAGTTACATAGCCTTTTGTAGTCTCCATATCGATCAACGAGACTTTAAAAAACCGTCATGTGTTCCGTGACTCCTATGAACCTAGAGCTCTAATACAAACTTGTAACAACCCCAGTTCGCCCTCCAAGAACTGTCATGATGATATCTAGACCCTACGACTAGGTAAGCCTAACAAGTGCAGAAAAACAATCGAGACTTTGCGGAAATATAACTTAAAACTAAAATTTGATAAAATGAAAGAGAAAATGAAATGCCACTCGGCATATACAGCACAATAACTTCTATAACACTATCTCAAAAGCCAGAAACTCACGGGAACACAAGCTAGAAGAATTACAGTAAAAAGCTCTAATCTCTAAAATGTCTACATCAACAGTACGATACAAGGCTAACACTACAAGATAGAGTAAAGAAGGAGACTCTTCGGTCTACAGACGTGGCAGATGTACCTCAAAGTCTCCAAAAGCTCTCCCTGCCTTAAGGATGGTAAGCATGTGCATAGGTATCGGGATCTGCACATGAAAAACATGCGCAAAAGGGGCATAAGTACACCATCGATACTCAGTAAGTGCCAAGGTTAACCTCGGTCGGGTAGTAATGAGGAAGGTCAGGGCCCTACTGAGGTGAAACATAATATAAAGTTTCAACAGTATGAAATAGACAATATGAATAAGTACAGCAGTGAAATAAGACAGATTATACAAGGCAACAACAAATATACAAAGAACAGAGTAAACACGGAACTAAGAACAACTCAATACCAATAGCAACAACGAGGATCTCCCAGGATACCGTCATGTAATTCCTTTCATCAATTGTCCAGTGGATGTCCCAGGATATCCTCTCGTAGTCCAATTACCGATGCATGGGGATCTACCGGAATCCCAGTCCGTAGTCCCCAATTTAAATATCCAGTACTGGGGGAAAATACCGGGTGCATTCCCATAGTTCCATATAACTATACAGGGGGATCTACCGGGAATCTAACCCTTAGTCCCAAACTAAACAAACAAGGGGGAGCTACTGAAATCCCACATCTGTTGTCCCAATGTAAATATGCAGCAATAGCAAGAAGGTATTTCAGAAATCAAATTTTATATCAAGGAAAATAAGTAATTCTAGCCTAACACGCTTCACGTAGTGAAATAAAGAAAATTTAAGAAAATAGGCAATTTAAGTCAACAAAAACATTCTTTTCTAACTAAAAACATGCTAAACTTGCAAGAATAATAAAGCAGGAAAGGGAACATGCTAATAGATACTATAAGAAAAATTGGATTTCAATCATTTGCACAAGTACGCGCTCGTCACCTCACGCACAAGGAAATTCAGTTACCAAATATACCAATTCTAGGGGGAAGGTCCCCCACATAAGGTTAGACAAGTCACTTACCTCGAACCAGCTCAAAATCAACTAGAAACCATGCTTTTGCCATGAGTATCCGACTCCGAGTGACTCAAATATATTCAATTCCATTTCTTAATGTAAATAATACTTCAAGAAGCAGATTTTACAATAAAAATTCTAAGCTAATACGCAAAATTATATAAAATGACCAAAATGGCCATTGGGCCCACGTTTCAGAATCGGGACAAATTTATATTTTCAGATTCCTCACACTCACGCAAGTTTAGTCATATAAGAATCTCTCAAATAGGATGTCAAAACCCCAATCAAAACTCAATCTCTAGGTCTAAGAACCTTTCCCCCAATTTCTACCAAAATTTAAAAATTAAAGGATGAATTTGATAAGATTCATAAAAATTAGTCTAAATCGAGTAAGAATCACTTACCCAAGTTGCCCATGCGAAAATTCTCTCAAAAATTGTGATCTCCCGAGCTCCCAAGTCCAAAATATGAATTATGATCTAAACCCTTAATTTTGGGTTTTAAATTCTGCCATGGCATATTGTACATCACGATCGCAAAAGAAGGTCTGCAATCGCGAAGAGTAAAAATGAAGGTTCTAGGAAATGGCCTACGTGAACGCGACAGGAAGCACGCGATCGTGAAAGAGGAAGAAATAGACTTACGCGATCGCGGTTGAAATGTCCTTATGTGACAGGAAGCACACGGACGCAAAGTGGAAAAAGGCTACTGAGCCACCGGCTCATATTTCTACTACTCGAACGTAAAGGTGCAATTGCGAACATGAAAGAATAAAGGGCACTAATACGAGATCACGAGTCAAGTAATGCAATCGCGAAGAAGGAATTGGACCCCTTCCAGAATTACATTATGCGATCGCGAATGGAAGGTGGCGATCGCGTTGAAGGAAATCAGATACCAGCAGTTCAACAATTCAACAAGTTCCAAAAATGATCTGTTGAGCATCTGAAACACACCCGAGGCCACTGGGACCTCAACCAAGCCTATGAACATATCCCATAACATCATTCAAATTTGTTCCAACCTTTGGAACGCCATAAACAACCTCGAAACACCGATTTTTCATTGAATTCAAGCATAAAAATTCCAAAAATTGTAAAAATAAACTTTCGATCAAAAAGTCTACTAAACCGCGTTCGAATCACCTGAAACTTTACACGTATATCCTAAATGACATAATGGAACTATTGGAACTCTCGAAATTTCATTCTGACCCTCGGATCAAAATCTCACTATCAAACCAGAAACTTCCAAAATTCAATCTTCGGTATTTCAAGCCTAAATCAGCTACGAACCTCTAAAGCACTATCCAAATACGCTCCTAACCCAAAAATCACCCAACGAGCTAACGGAACCATCGGATTTTCATTCCGAGACCATCTTCATGTTGTTCCGACTACGGTCAACTTTCCAATACTAAAGCTCTCATTTAGGCACTAAGTGTTCCAAAACTCTCCGAAACTCAATACCGAACATCCCGAAAATCAAATTAGCAGAATAAACTTGGGGAAAGCAGTTAATAGAGGATCAGAGCATTAATTTGTAAGACGACCGATTGACCGTCACGCGATTGAGGCCCGTTTTCTTAGTGAGGCGTAAGCTCTAGAGAGTTTTTTCAAATTAAAATAAAATTTATTGAATAAGTCCTTCCTATAATACCCAAATTCTCAAAATTCAGCTTGGTAATTACTCAAAAGTTTTAAAAAGGAACTCAAATGTATTAAATTTAAAAGTCAAACCTTTTTTATTGATTGAATCTCTATTTTAGTCTATTGATATCTCCTCAAAGTAATGAATATTTAATTCTTTTTACAAATACAAAGAGAACTCTCCATTCTCCTTCATAAGAGCATGTTCAAAGTTCAACAGGTTAGTCATCCTTTTTGTTCTTTCATGTAGAAAATTTTATTCTTTTCGACTCAAGTTACTTGTGCTTTTAAGTAGCGTATAATAGATTTTTTTGACTAGTTTTTTTGTGGGGATGGAGCAGACACACACACACACACACACACACACATATATATATATATATATGTGTGTGTGTGTGTGTGCGCGCGCTCCATCCCCACAAAAAAACTAGTCAAAAAAATCTATTATACGCTACTTAAAAGCACAAGTAACTTGAGTCGAAAAGAATAAATATGTGCTCCATAACTTGAGTCGAAAAGAACTTTATTTATTTATTTATTTATTTATTATTTTCTTTAACTTTTATGCAATTTCACCTATTTATAAATATTTATTGTAATTATATTATTTTGTAAAATATTAAAAATAAGATACCTATGGGGCTTACGCCTTGTGCCTCGGGGCTTACGCCTCGTTAAGGCATATATAAAATACCCCGCCTAACGTCCATGTCTTGTATCAGATATTAAAGTTCAAATCGGTTAATATTTCGGATTTTTGGATCGGATTGTACGTATTATAAGGACTTTTTCTTTTATTTTTTTTGCGTTTTCCGTTCCTGGATAGGCAAACAAATTTGGTGGTTAAGCAACTTACTAAGTCATTTCAATCCAAATTATGATAGGACATGAAGGCTTCGTGATGAAGCACACTGTAAAAGAGTTATTTGATACTCAATCCCGGCTTGTTTCTTTCAATTAAGACCTCTTTGTCTAACTTGTTCAGAAAGTTGGAGCTAGCCAACTAGACATGACTGAGAATTCACTGAAACAAGCCAATGAAGAGATGATAAAAAATACTGTGGAATACATTATGGAAAAAACGTCTTCATCTTCTTCCTCCCATAGCAAATTGATCTCATTCATTGATCTGAACGAAGACAACGAAGGGGAAAGTTGTGAAGAAGAAGAGAACGAGAAAATGAAATAAGATTATACCTAACCCTAAAACTAAAATTATGTTATAAAATATTCTATTTAAGGTGAATGTCCATATTTAGAGAGATCCTAGGGTTTACTACTTGGTGGCTAAGTCACCACCTCCCTATAAATAAAGGGGTTCTCTCCCATTGTAAATCATCCCAAAGTATCAATAAGAATACTCCTCTCTCTACTTTTCTCTATATTGTTCTTGTTCTTGTATTATTGTTCTTGTTCTTATATTATTTCATAACACGTTATCAGCACGAGTCTCTAACCAATTGAATTTAATTTCTTCCTCATCCCAAAAATTTTTTTACGGAAAAATAGAAGAGGAAAGACACTGAAAAAAAAAAGAAAAAAAAGGAAACGGAAAAGAAGAATAGAAGGAAAAGAGAGGAGGAAAAAGAAAGAAAAGAAGAACAGAAGGAAAGAAGCCAGAAGACAAGCCGCTGTATTTTCTGTTCAAGTTCAGGCGGGTTTTCATTGTTGGGGTCCATCTGGCGCCGATTCAGCCGTTGTAATTTCACTGGAGAATTTCTATACGGAAAAATAGAAGAGATGGTATCATCATAAAGTAATGCAACGGGATGGAAACTCAAGAGATATATTTGATATCACAACATTTATTGGTATACCTTAAAGGTAAGTAATTTACTTTTCCCTTTCAAATTCTTGAAATTCTACGATTTGATTTCATATACAAACATAGACAACAAAGTTTGATTATAACTCTAATGGAGTTTGTAAGGAATTATAACCACGTGAAGTGGTAAAAGTTCTATGTCTTGCCATGATTAAATTCATGTATGATTGTGGGCAAAGAATTGAAAATCCGTCCCATTGAACTTGCTTCATTCTCATTCCCTTTAGAGAATGTGATAGCAGTATGTGATAAGTCTGAAAGAAGACAAAATTATTACCGTGAAGGTATCAATGGATGTGGACGTGGCAATAGACGGAATTATAATCGTCATCATTGTGATAATGAGAATAATAAAGATTCTCAAATAATCTTTCACTTTATGAAAGTAATATTTGACATGAGATTGTATATAGCACATACAGATGATTATGATCCATTCCCTGAAGTGAATGTGATAATTGTAATAAAGCCTGTAAGTATGGACACGCTCTTGATGTAATTTTGTTTTATGTCTGACATTATGAAAAGAAAGTTCGTTGCCCTTGAAATTTCGGGCAAGAACTATATGACGTGGGTGCTGGATGCTGAAATCCATTTGGATGCAATGGGTCTTGGAGACGCCATTAAAGACAAAAATAATGCATCCACCCAAGACTATGCTAAGGCTTTGATTTTCTTGCGCCATCACCTTGATGAAGGTTTGAAAATTGAATATATCACAGTCAAAGATCCACTTATCTTGTGGAATGGCTTAAAGGAGAGATACGACAACCTCAAGTTGGTCACTCTGCCACAAGCAGATGCGATGAGAATCCAAAAGCAAATAGTTCATAAACTATATATTATCGTTGCGGTGGAAAAGGGCACTGGGCGAAAATTTGCCGTGTACCAAGTTATTTGGTTGAAGCTTTATCAAGCATCTCTAAAAGGTAAATGCCCTGAAACCAATTCTGTCTCTGACGACAATTTTGACATCACCCACTTGGATGTGGCAGACTTCTTTGAGCACCCTGAGGGGAAAATAGACCACTTAATTGGTGATGGATCTGTGATGAAGGAAGATGGAATTGTTTGATTTTATTTTACTTATTTGTATTAGTTAGTGAATAAACTAATAGTCATTAGTATCAGCTCGTATTAGTTAGCTTATGATATAATGTTAGTATTAGTTCTTTAGAATGTTCAAATATGCTTAAATTTCAAAGATATTTTTATTTTACAGTAGAGTTAATCGACTAACCTAACAGTTAGTCGATTATTTAATATTTCGCATTAAAACTAGATTTTTCCGCAAGCTAAGTTAGTCGACTATCTGATTTAGATAGTCGACTAACCTGATGACTGTTTACTAAGTTAGTCGACTATCAACTTAGTTAGTCGACTAACTAATATTTCGCATTAAAACTGGACTTTTCCGCAAGGCAAGATAGTCGACTATCTGATTTAGTTAGTCGACTAACCTAATGACTGCTTCCCAAGTTAGTCGACTATTAACTAAGTTAATCGACTAACCTCAGCAGATTTTGAAAATATTGTTTAATTATGAAGCAACGGATTAAATTTGTTTATTCTCATGTTCGTATATCTCTTTTGATTAATTGATTCATGTACCACACATACGATATTCAAAGAGAAGAAATGTTAGATAATACGCTTAACGCTAGAGGGGGAGGTGAATAGCGTTATAATAAAAATTAGCGTAAACTTGCGGAATTTAAAAATTGCAGGAAATAAATAAGTGCGATAAGTAAATAAATTAGAACAAACGCACCGATATATCCTGGTTCACCACAACCCGTGGCTAGTCCAGTCCCCGAGAGACTCTCTCGAGATTTCCACTAACTTGTTAAGCTTACGGGTGCTTAACAAACCATTACAACTTGAGGACACAAGCCTCAACAACCTTTGCTCGGAGATACAACACTCCAAGACTTCAACCAAGGAAACACAAGTTCCTTCTTACAACACAAGGGACTAACACTTCCCTTCAAGTGTACAAAAACACTTAGCACTCAAACAAGACACTCCTTTAAGAGTAGATATGAGTAAAAAGAATACGCTCAAGATCGCAACAACTTTTGACAAGAATTTGGCTCTCAAAAGCTTATGTAATGAATATAAAATGATAAACAATAAAGTATGCAAGCTTTAGCAATTATATGATCAGTTGTTGTATGTTGTTGTACTTAAAAGACTGAATTGAAGCTGTATTTATAGCTGAAAACCTTGTATTACCGTTGCCTAATTGCCAATTAAGAATTGCTGATTTTACTCAGTGACAATCGATTGTCAAAATGCCACAATCGATTGTTTGCCAATCATTCCAAAAATCTATCCCAGATTTTACGCATAGCAATCGATTATCTATGATCAATAATCGATTACTGGCAACGTTCAAAAAATTATTTCCAGATTTTACGTAAAACAATCGATTGTTAGAAATCTAGAATCGATTACTCAGCAACGTTCAAAAAATCCTTTCCAGATTTTAATTAAAACAATCGATTATGAGAAATCAATAATCGATTACTCAGCAATGTTCAAAAAATCTTTTTCAGATTTTATTTAAAACAATCGATTATAGGAAATCAATAATCGATTACCTGACGGTATTTGAAAACATTTTGGCAACGGTCAGTTATACAATCGATTATACTAAGTTAACAATCGATTATATATCAGTCTTGAAAAACCAATTTAGACACTGCCTCTTGACAATCGATTGTTATAGGTTCACAATCGATTATTTAATAGCTTTGAAAAAGTCTGGAAGACACTGCCTCAACACAATCGATTGTCATAAGTTCACAATCGATTATATTGTGACTTTGAAAAATCTGATGGACACTGTCTCTTCACAATCGATTGTCATTAGCTTCACAATCGATTATTTTGAGTTTTGAAAAACTTTGATGGACACTGCCTCATCACAATCGATTGTCATAAGGTTCACAATCGATTGTCATGCAGATTTGAAAAATCTGATGCTCACTGCCTTAACACAATCGATTGTCATAAGTTCACAATCGATTGTCAAGCAGCTGACTTAAACACAATCGATTATCATAAGTACATAATCGATTATCTTAGTCCAGATTTTAGAGGCATGTTTAAAAATCATTTTGACTAAAGTAAATATGCATTATTTAAAATCATTTTGCTCTAAATTAAATACGCATGATTTGTTAAAAATATTTTTACGAGAGAAGTCAAGTCTTGAGTTTAAGTTGTCGGTTCAAGATCACAATTAAATACTGACTCATATAAAACTTAATCTCGATCTTTGTCTTGTGCTTGAATCTCGTTATATATCAATTTTGCGCTTGTGCTTGGACCTCGTCATATGTCAATTTGCGCATAGTTTGTCATTCATCAAAACCTACAAATATGAACACACGTTTAGTATAATGCCTTGAGAACGTGTTTCCAACAATTTCCCCCTTTTTGATAATGGCAAACTTTAAGCGGGATATGCATATTAGGTAATTCATAATGACGATTCAAGACAAGAAAAGATATGCAACAAGCATATAGATATGCAATTTGTTCCCCCTCAATTTATGCCGATAAGTATTGAGAGTGCATACCCGTTATCTTCCCCCTTTTGCCATTAGCAAAAAAATATAGAATAATCAAACTTGTTTATTTATTCAATAAAAAACGGTTACATAACGAGAACAATAAAAACATAGAACAATAAAATAGAAAAACAAATAAAGAAATTATTCATCATCATTTCCCGGCTCATCATCCGGCACTGCTTCATAGGGAACAAGACCGGCATATGGATAATGAACATGGTCAAAATATCCATGGATCTCATGTGTCAATTGACCGACATAGGTGGTCAATGAAGCAATTTGGTCGGAAATGGATCGAAGAGTAGGTTCTTGAGGCTGACGCGATCGACGAGTTGGAGGAGGAGCAGGAGCTACATGATCGCCGTCATGGGGAAAGGAGGATTCTGAAATTTCCCACTTCTTGGTGCTCTTTTTGAGAGGACCGATGGAAGTGTTGAACCCGGAAGCTTCAAGAAAATTCATAATAAGGAGGGCATAGGGAAGAGGTCTATCATCTCCGATAGCATCACGCATGTGAATTTTGACGAACTTACACTAATTGATGTGAGCTCCGGTTATAATGGCATGCATGAGCTTAGCGTCCTCTTGGGAAAGAGTGGTATGATTATGCTTCCGAGGCTTGAGGACTCGGGTGATGAAATAGAAAATCAAACGATATTCGGGGAGCATTCCCGTAATGGTAGGACGTCGAGTAGATAGATTAGGATCATAAGCTCCAAGTCCTATTTGGTTTAGGAGAGTTTTCTCATCAAATAAGGCACCGGCCTCTCTAATGTAGCGAGTAATGTTTTCGCCACTTCGAGGAAGATGGGCAATGGAATGCAAGTTTTCATTGGACAAAAGAATTTGAACACCATTAATATTTGACACAAGCTCACCATCGTCATCCTCATGAAGGTTTGGGTAAAATGCTTGAATTAATGGAGGATAAATATAAGGATAGGTAAGATATAAGATGACAAGAAGTTGACATTCCTTAAGCATGTTTGCAGCGGGGGCATATGATTCAAGATACTTGCTTGTTGAAAAGCGAGGAGGAAGAATGTCACGCTTTTCGAATTTTGTCAAAAATCTAGTAAGCTCGGTTTCAGTATTGAATGGTAAAATAGACCCATCTTGATAAGGGAAAGTTGGAGGTGGAGGAGCAGAAGAAGATGCACCTTGTCTACCTGAACGGGAACGTTTAGAGTGTCTGCCCGACATTTTTCAAAAAGTAGTAATGAACTTTGTAAGAAACTTGGAAGATTTTTGAATGTTTGGGAGCAAAGATTGATGCTTGAGTGAATAAAATTGAAGACTTGTGATGCCTATTTATAAAGGGAAGAATGGCATTTCATTTATAATGAAAATCTGCAGAAATTTATAAGCCAAAACAGTCAGAAACGGTAAAAATAAATTGCACTGACCGTTAGACAATCGATTGTCGAAACGAAATAATCGATTGTTGAGCAGATTTTGACTTGAACTCGGAACTGACACAAAATTGATTGCAGGGCCCAAACGGTAACAAATATTTGAATTTCTGACAAAAAATAATCGATTGTTGAATTATGATAATCGATTGTTGTGATACAGTGAGCACGGTAATTTTCAGACTAAATAATCGATTATATTTATGAAACAGTCGATTATTTTAGGAAAGCAGTACTGAATGGCTGAGATGGTAATCGATTATACAGTTAAAAAATCGATTATTAAACACAAATGCATAATAAGCATCAAACATAAATAATCGATTAGTGATACTTGCTAATCGATTGTCCGCACAGTAAAATAATCGATTATTTGCTGTAACAATCGATTGTTCTATGCCATGTCTTTATAATTCCCCCTGCCTTTAGGGCGATACCTACAAAAGAGAATTAGACGTCTCCGACGCTCAAGTTAGTAATTTGTAACGAAATAATGCAATGAGAACGTGTTTCTTAAGAAGTGTGTCCTAAGGTGTTCTTAACAGAGTTTCGGGTACTTACCTTTTCTCCGACATCGCCAATTACCTGTTCGAGAGGGTGATCTTTGATTGTCCTCCACTCGTTAGGCATTTTCGTTTCTTTCTCCAATTGTGGCGTTTCCTCCGTTGATTGTTCCAAGATTTCATCTTGAATTTCCTTAGGAGTTTCCTCTTGTACTTTGTCTTTTAAACTATTTAAAATACATGCAAGATCAGAACAAGAATCCTTTCTCGCCAAGCGAGCATTATTTTCGGAAAACACAATATGAGGGGATTCCTCCACAGTTTGGGTTCTATTATTAAATACCATATATGCTTTGCTATGTGAAGAATACCCAATAAAAATTCCCTCATCGGATTTGGCATCAAATTTCCCAATTGATCTTTTCCATTGTTATGAATAAAAACTTTACAACCGAATACTCTAAAATGGGAGATATTTGGTTTCCTTCCCTTGTTGAGTTCATAAGGGGTTTTCATGAGTATTGGCCTTATGACTACTCTATTCAAAACGTAGCATGCGGTACTCACGGCATCCGCCCAAAAATGTTTGGGAATCTTAGCCTCTTCGAGCATGGTTCTAGCCATCTCTTCGAGACACCTATTTTTCCTTTCCACCACCCCATTTTGTACTGGTGTTCGTGGAGCGGAAAAGGTATGCTCGATACCGAGTTCGTCACAAAAGTCCGCAAAGAGATTGTGATCAAACTCTCCCCCATGATCACTTCTAATTGAAGTGACGGTTGTTTCCTTTTCGTTTTGAACACGTTTAAGAAAATATTTAAAATTCTGAAAAGCATCACTTTTATGGGCAAAAAATAAAGTCCAAGTAAATCTGGAATAATCATCAACAATAACAAAAGCATAACGATTTCTACCAAGACTTTCAATGCGAGATGGTCCAAACAAATCCATGTGAAGCAATTGCAATGGTCTAGTAGTTGAAACAATATTTTTCGATTTAAAAGATGCTTTTGTTTGCTTCCCTTTTTGACACGAATCACAAATAGAGTCATTTTCAAAATTCAAGTTTGGAAGACCAACAACTAAATTTTGTGAAACCAATTTGTTCAAAAGATGCATGTTGATGTGAGCTACTCTACGATGCCATAACCAAGAGTCATCCTCTTTGCTCATTAAACAATTCACATATTCGGGTGAAGAATTTGCAAGATCAACCATATAAATGTTATCCATTCTAAAACCACGAAGGATAATTTTAAAATCGCTACGTCTAAAAACTAAGCATTCATCCGAATCAAATAAAACAAGATTTCCCTTGTCACATACTTGACTTATGCTCAAGAGAATATGTTTTAAACCTTTCACAAGTAGTATATGCTTAATGGAAGAAATTTCATCCTTACCGACCGATCCGATGCCGATAATCTTTCCTTTGTTGTTATTACCAAAAATAACACTTCCCCCTTCCTTGTGTTCTAGTTGAAGGAATTTGGATTCGTCTCCCGTCATGTGCTTGGAGCATCCACTATCAAGGTACCATAGTACACTTGATCCCTTCAAACATACCTACAAAACAGATTAATGAGTTTTAGGTACCCATGCCATTTTGGGTCCTTGGGGGTTAGGCAAATCATAGTGATGTGATTGAGTGTTATGTCTATGTCGTGTAAAACAAGCAGAAGCAATATGTCCAATTCGTCTACAATAATGACAAGTCACGTTAGGATTATTCATCCTTCTAGGTTGATAGTAATTGGACGGACGAAATTCATTTGCTCTATTCTTGACAATATAACTATTGCGCAAATCATGAAAATCATTTCTCCTACCATTTGTTCTAGGATATGCATCATTTCTAGAATAGTTGTTTCTAGGTTGGAAGTCATTTCTAGGTGTTCTAAAAGGTTCAAAATTCTTTCTAGTGTTTGGCCTAGAATGTGCATTATTTCTAGCATGATTATTTATAGGTTGCGATTGATGAAAACCATTTCTAGGTTTGTTGTATCTAGGATGAACATTTGTTTTATTTATCCTAGGTTGAACCTTAGGTGGATGGGGGTTGGCTTCAACTTTCTCTTTAGGCTCGTTTCTAAAACCTATGTCATGCTTGGTTGACTTCAAATTAACAAGCACTTCATTCAAATTTTTATGAGAAGAGTTAAACTTATCTAAGGTGCCCTTAAGCCTTTCTACTTTATTTTTGAGATGCATGCAAGAAGTACAATTTCTAGAACTCTCGGGCTTGTCGGCGCTTCTCTTGCCAAAAAATTTGTTTTCCTCTTTCAACTTCTCATTTTCTAAAATCAGATTTTCCAATTCCTTTTCTTTAAAAGAGAGTTGTTTTTGAAAATCTTTTTCTTTTAAAGAAGCATTTTCTTTTATACTCTTAACAGTTTTTGAAGCTTTAATAAATTCGCTATACAACTCATCAAAAGCATTTTGCATTTCTTCAAGGGAAAAGAAATTTTTGGAAGAAATTTGACATACCTCTTCTTTGTTGTCGTCTTGTGCCATAAGACAAAGATTTGCGGCTTCATCCTCTTCTTCCTCACTTGACTCGTCACCGGAGTCGCCTCCCCAAGATATGTATGCTCGTTGCTTCTTGAAGGGTTTCTTCTCCTTTTTAGCATTTGGGCAATTTGATTTAATGTGCCCGGTTTCTCCGCACTCATAGCACTTTATTTGATCTCCTTGGTTTTTGCCCTTTCGTTCATACTCTTTTCGCATGAACTTTTGAAATCTCTTGATAACGAGTCCGAACTCGTTGTCTCCGTCCTCATCATTTTGAGGTTGGCTTGTGCTTGCCTTGAGAGCGATTCTTTGCTTCCTTTGATCATCAACAAGAGGGTTAAGTATAGTAGATTCATAGGTTTTAAGATTACCTCTTAATGCGTCGATGGTGACATTTGAAATTCCAATGGATTCTTGAATCGCGTCGGCCTTGGATCGCCATTCCGGAGTGAGACTTCGGAGAATTTTTCGGACAAGTTCCTTATCCGTGAAGGTCTTCTTAAGAGCATGTAAATCATTTACGATTTTTGAAAATCGTTCAAACATCTCATCGACCTTTTCGCCTTCCTTCATGTGAAACAATTCATATGCATGGGTTAGGAAATCAATTTTGGCTTCCCTTACCTGGTCCGTACCTTCGTACGTAATTTCCAGCTTGTCCCACATTTGCTTCGCCGTTGTGCAACAAGATATCTTCATGTAATCATCAGCATTTACAGCACAATATAATAAATTAATAGCTTTAGCATTATTTTGCACCTTTCGGATATCATCCGCATCGTATTCATCTTCGGACTTTGGGACCCATTCATTTTCAACCTTCTTGGTTGGAATTTGTTCTCCATTCATTATGACCTTCCAAAGATGAAAACTATTTGATTGTACAAATATTCTCATCCTTTCCTTCCAGTATGTATAATTTGTACCATCGAATAGCGGTGGTCGGGTGGAGCATTGTCCTTCACCTATTCCTGCAAAAGAATCACGAGTAGAAGCCATGGATGTTTCTCTCAAACGGTTAAGTCTTCAGAGAGTTGGGCTCTGATACCAATTGTTAGATAATACGCTTAACGCTAGAGGAGGGGGTGAATAGCGTTATAATAAAAATTAGCGTAAACTTGCGGAATTTAAAAATTGCAGGAAATAAATAAGTGCGATAAGTAAATAAATTAGAACAAACGCACCGATATATCCTGGTTCACCACAACCCGTGGCTAGTCCAGTCCCCGAGAGACTCTCTCGAGATTTCCACTAACTTGTTAAGCTTACGGGTGCTTAACAAACCGTTACAACTTGAGGACACAAGCCTCAACAACCTTTGCTCGGAGATACAACACTCCAAGACTTCAACCAAGGAAACACAAGTTCCTTCTTACAACACAAGGGACTAACACTTCCCTTCAAGTGTACAAAAACACTTAGCACTCAAACAAGACACTCCTTTAAGAGTAGATATGAGTAAAAAGAATACGCTCAAGGTCGCAACAACTTTTGACGAGAATTTGGCTCTCAAAAGCTTATGTAATGAATATAAAATGATACACAATAAAGTATGCAAGCTTTAGCAATTGTATGATCAGTTGTTGTATGTTGTTGTACTTAAAAGACTGAATTGAAGCTGTATTTATAGCTGAAAAACCTTGTATTACCGTTGCCTAATTGCCAATTAAGAATTGCTGATTTTACTCAGTGACAATCGATTGTCAAAATGCCACAATCGATTGTTTGCCAATCGTTCCAAAAATAAATCCCAGATTTTACGCATAGCAATCGATTATCTAAGATCAATAATCGATTACTGGCAACGTTCAAAAAATCATTTCCAGATTTTATGTAAAACAATCGATTTTTAGAAATCTATAATCGATTACTCAGCAACGTTCAAAAAATCCTTTCCAGATTTTAATTAAAACAATCGATTATGAGAAATCAATAATCGATTACTCAGCAACGTTCAAAAAATCTTTTTCAGATTTTATTTAAAACAACCGATTATAGGAAATCGATTACTCAGCAACGTTCAAAAAATCTTTTTCAGATTTTATTTAAAACAATCGATTATAGGAAATCAATAATCGATTACCTGACGGTATTTGAAAACATTTTGGCAACGGTCAGTTATACAATCGATTATACTAAGTTAACAATCGATTATATATCAGTCTTGAAAAATCAATTTGGACACTGCCTCTTGACAATCGATTGTTATAGGTTCACAATCGATTATTTAATAGCTTTGAAAAAGTCTGGAAGACACTGCCTCAACACAATCGATTATATTGTGACTTTGAAAAATCTGATGGACACTGTCTCTTCACAATCGATTGTCATTAGCTTCACAATCGATTATTTTGAGTTTTGAAAAACTTTGATGGACACTGCCTCGTCACAATCGATTGTCATAAGGTTCACAATCGATTGTCATGCAGATTTGAAAAATCTGATGCTCACTGCCTTAACACAATCGATTGTCATAAGTTCACAATCGATTGTCAAGCAGCTGACTTAAACACAATCGATTATCATAAGTACATAATCGATTATCTTAGTCCAGATTTTAGAGGCATGTTTAAAAATCATTTTGACTAAAGTAAATATGCATTATTTAAAATCATTTTGCTCTAAATTAAATATGCATGATTTGTTAAAAATATTTTTACGAGAGAAGCCAAGTCTTGAGTTTAAGTTGTCGGATCAAGATCACAATTAAATACTGACTCATATAAAACTTAATCTCAATCTTTGTCTTGTGCTTGAATCTCGTTATATATCAATTTTGCGCTTGTGCTTGGACCTCGTCATATGTCAATTTGCACATAGTTTGTCATTCATCAAAACCTACAAATATGAACACACGTTTAGTATAATGCCTTGAGAACGTGTTTCCAACAAGAAATATTACTCTCATTTAAGTATGTGTAAGGCAGATGTTACTACAATTTCTGGTAGTAGTAAATTCATTAAAGGCTCCGGAAGAGCAACTATAACTCTGCCTAAAGGAACAACATTTTAGAGAATGCAATGTTCTCCTCCAAGTCTAAAAGGAACTTGTTGAGTTTTAAAGATATCATTCAAAATGGATATCATATTGAGACAATAGATGAGAATAATCTTGAATTCCTCATTTACTCATGAAAACGAGGCTGCCCACTTCGGTTTGGGGTCACGCCATTTTGCATGCAGCAATGTTAGTTCGTCTCAGAACGACGAATTATCACAAATATTCCCCGTTGCAATGAGTTTTGGGTCATGAACCTAATATATCCCACTTAAGAATTTTTGGATGTGCAGTATATGTGCCTGTAGCACCGCCATATTGCACCAAAATGGGTCTGCAAAGAAGGTTAGGAATATATGTTGAGTTTGAATCGCCCTCCATTATTCGCTACCTCGAAACATTGACAGGGGATTTGTTCACTGCACGATTTGCAGACTGTCAATTCGATGAGACACTTTTCCCAAAATTAGGGGGAGAAGTTGGTGAAACCAAACGGGAAATTTTGTGGAAAAATGCATCATTATCTCATCTTGATCCACATACCTCTATTTGTGAAAAAGAGGTGCAAAATATTATCCATTTGCAAAGAATAGCAAATCGAATGCCAGACACATTTACAGATTTGAAAAGAATAACAAAATCACATATCCCCGCAGTTAATGTGACAACATCTGATTCACCAATACATATTCATTATTGGAAGAATATGAACATGAAATTGGTATTGAATATACCACACTCACCCCTAGAAGGAGGTTTGAGATGATATATGAAAATAATGTCATTGTTATGGCATGAATAGTCATTGATCACGTACCTATTGTACGCCAAAATAATTTGTCAATGTGATTATCAAAGGACAATAATAATGCAAGAAACATATCTTGCATATAATTTTGACATGACCATAATGGTATAACTTTCTCTTTAGAAGAGATATTCACCACATGGATGTTGATGAATTTGTGGTAGTACAAAATTAATTGAGAGCTCTAGAAGAGCCAATTATTACTATGTTGGAGAAACACAATTGATTACCAATAAGGTATTGTGTTGTAGTAAGTCTCAAAGAAACTTATTCAGTTTCCAAAGTATATGCGAAAGCGATTGATTATATTGAGACTATAAATAAAGGAAAGATTTGATATCTTCTATTACTACAACTAGTAGCGGGATAATCTGTATATGAAAAACTACCCGCTTTATTCTCCAGCTTGTACTACACAAGAATACCACAATAAAGTGGACGTTTATTGATATAAAAACCCATATCATAATAAACTTGAAGTTTATTGATAATTGCACATGTCATTGTGTAAATTTGAAGTTTATCAATATTGATAATTTATTCAGTTGGCATTCGGGTTAGCCATATCATTTTAAGTATGATGTGCAGTAATAGAGAATTCACATGGGTAAATATTAAAGAACTAGAAAGTTCTTTATGAATTCTCTTGTATTACTTGTTCTCATTAATTAATTGACCAACTAAAGAGTTCGGGTTGAATCCCATAAATTCTGGAAATATCAAAGGTGAATATGGGCCCATTCACCTGCCATGTATACCACATATGATGCATCTATGATATGGTTACATGTGCGATTGTTATTAACCCGCAGCCTGGCCGATGCTTGCGAGGTAAATTGCTCAGTAATATAACTTCGAGCATAATTTCCAGATTTTCTATTCAAGATAGTTCATCTTGATAAGTTGGTTTATATCATAGTTGGTTTAGCAAGATAATTATTGAGTGCCTCCACTTAATAGCTAAACTGTTTCTTATGAGAACAAAGTTATATATATCAGTTTGATATACGTTGTATACGAGAGTATATTATATTCTCCCCTCACAAGTGGTTCAGGGTCAGGAACCAAACAATTTCATCTTATTATTATTGATGTGCGGTGTATATTTTCATTAACACCATAATGCACAAAGATGGACTCTCAAAGTTGAGGAAACAAGTTAGATTTTCTAACATGAGGGGGAGACATGATAAACACTTGAGAAAAGGTTACATGGGATGAATTATCATTTGTATATATAGATCCTCGAATATCATAATATGAACCTGAAGTTCATAAAAGGGTAATTCAATTGCAACATATTGCAAAGCATGTATACGTATTTGCTGACCCAAAGAAAGTAACTATATTCTCACTGCAAATGCTCATATTAAGTCCCAGAAGGACAAAGTCTTTGATACGCTTAAAGCGTATAGACAAATCGGTTTCAAAATAACTTCTTAATAAAGAAGATGAGCAAATGATCAAAGTGATCATAATGGGGAGGCAAGTGATCTAGAAGATCACATGACATAACACTTCATAAAATCTCATGAGAGATTCAGGTACCTGAATATATGAATAAAGAGATCTCCATGTTATGTCTTTATAAAAATTTACTGGAACCGATATAAAATGTTCGTCGACGACATCTATGATAGCGCTAAATATCGATGAGGATCTTATGTTTGTCGAATACAAACAAAAATATTGGCTAAATGGAAGAGATACAATTCAAGAAGAATTGATTCCATATGAAAGACATATAGTTTTGGACATGTAGTTCAAATACTTGAAAGTATAAAGTCAATGGTATGTGTAATCAGTTTTCGATATCTTATTTGTTTAGCATGACATGAAAACTTGATATGCATCTAAAGTCTATTATATGGCTTATATGACTTAACTTATATGTCAATCCATGAAAGATTGAAGTTGCTTGAAGCATATACAATTCTTGGTCCTGAAGTACCACATCCTAAGTGCAACTTGTGTACATATGTATCTTGCTATAACTATAAGCATGGTGGCATCGAGAATACCTCTATGGAGATATTGAAGAGTCATTCCACGACATTATATGAAGATGTTCATATCTATCAAGAATGATAATTTCAAGGTGCGAAATATTTATTCAAATCAATATGGCTGATTTATTTATCAAATCTCTACAAAAGATCGTTTTGAAGATGGTGCACAAGATTGGAATGCAAATGCTCAAGGATGTGAATTGATGCTCTTTTCAGGGGGAGTTAATGCGCATTGCACTCTTTTTCCCTTACAAGGTTTTGTCCCACTGGGTTTTCCTTGCAAGATTTTTAACGAGGCAACCAATAGGCGCATATAAAATATTCTATTTAACGAGGCACATTATTGAATAGACATTCAAGGGAGAGTGTTATAAAATATTCTATTTAAGGTGATGTCCATATTTAGAGAGATACTAGGGTTTACTACTTGGTGGCTAAGTCACCACCTCCCTATAAATAAAGGGGTTCTCTCCCATTGTAAATCATCCCAAAGTATCAATAAGAATACTCCTCTCTCTACTTTTCTCTATATTGTTCTTGTTCTTGTATTATTGTTCTTGTTCTTATATTATTTCATATCAAATTAGTATTTATGCTTACCCTAATAAATTCGGATTTTGGATAGGATCGGGTTCAAACTATACAAATCCGTATCCAATCCTATCCGAAAATTTGAAATTTTAACAAAACAAATCTGAATCCGATCCGATTCAAATATTCGAAATTGAGCGGATCGATTCAGATTTTGGATATCCGATCTAAAGGCACATCCCTATCTTGAACCCCTTCCTTGCACCAGCTTATCTTTCCATTATTACCTTACATCGTCAAATTACTAATCCGATTGGTCCAAATGATGTATTAGCAAAAAGGCCCAATTCATTTTAACTTGAGCCGAAAGAGGAAATATGCAAGTAATAAGGTAAAATTTTCCCCGATTATCCTATGCCTGGAGAAATTCAAAAATAGCCAGATTTACAAGTGGTCATTCAAAAATAGTCACAGTTTTAAAAGTAATCAAAATTTAATCACTTTTCATGTAAAGATAAATTTGAAGGAAAACACGGTTCAAAATCCGAAAAATACCCCAGCATAATATACTGGAGTTCGAGCAGAAGTATATGGAACTCCAGCATATTATAATGGAGTTCCAGCATAAGTATCCTGGAACTCCAACATATTATAATGAAGTTCCAGTATAATATACCGGTCAAGTATAATATGCTGGAAATTCATACGCATGTACTCCAATCTCCAATATTATGCTGGAACTTTCCGCGTGTTGGAGTTCCAGCATAATATGATAGAAGTTCATACACATGTGCAACGATCTCCAGTATATTATGCTGAAATGGTGGCTATTTTTCAATAATTTTGCAAATATTGGCTATTTTTGAATAACCACTCCGAAAACTGGCTAGCATGTACTATTTAACATTTTAATAAATAATCTTTTTATTTCTCTTTCAATTAATGGACCTTTTCGAGCAAATTTTTAAAAAAATTTAGAAAATGTTAGACCACGATCTAAAATTTAGAAACATATTACAAATGTTAGACCATAGTCTAATATTTTAGGAACAAAATTAATTTGTAGAACTTTTGAAAATAATGAAAAATATCTAATCAACGACCTAAAAAAGAGACATTACCTTAAATTAGCTAGTAATAAGGGTTAATAGGCCAAAATATTAGTGTCCATTTATGGTAAAAATAGCATTGGTTAATTATTTTCTAGACTGGCTATTCCAAAATAATCAGTGTTTGTAAAGTCATTCAAAAATAGCCACTATTTTGCTGCAATACAAAAAGTTCCAACATAATATACTGGAGATTGGTACACCTATGCATAAACTTCTGGCATATTATTGTTGGATCCCTACACGCAAAAAGTTCCAGTATAATGTACTGATGTATTTTTTGGATTTTAATTTAAACAGTGTTTTTGTTCCGATTTTTCTTTACATAAAAAATAACTAAATTTCGATTACTTTTATAATTATGACTATTTTTAAATGACCACTTATAAATATTTCTATTTTTGAATTTATCCCCCATTTAGGCCCTACGTCTCAAAAGCAAGGGAAGCCCATTGTTACTGTTAGTTATACAGCTTCAAAGAAGTACACTCACGTCAAAAGAACAGATTTTGTTTTCATAAGTTGACAAAAGCCACCAACAAATATATTTTCAAGTTGCATTATAGTGCACAAGTACAATTAAACAATTCTCAATAAGGAAAAGTGCAATATTTTCCCATCACCCTATGTTTAGTTATATTTACCCTATTTTTGGTTTTTTTAGTATAATTATCCTTATCGTTATACTTATTGATCATGTTTGTCCATAACCCAGTAAATTAGCGTTTGGACATAGATTTGGCTAAAATTCGGAAAAAAAAATCTTTGAAGTTGTGTTGAAAATATTTTTGGAAGTTAAAGTTTATTTGGTCATGCAAGTTATTTGGGGAAAAAAAAAGTTAAAGTTTTGTGAGTGAGAAAAAAAAATCACTTAATTTTTGGGAACTCGACAAAAAAAAATTAAAACTGATCATATAGGAGCTTAGCTCGATCCCATCTTAAAAAAGACATTCAGCTAGCCCTGATTGGATTTTAATACCTGGCAACAATTTTCATTTATACACGTTATCATACTTGGACATAAAAAACAAAGTATTGGATTTGTGAGAGACGAAAACTCACATTTGGATAGCAATATGCAAACCTGACCATGTCAATGAAAGAACAAAAAACAAATAAATTCCATTTGAATATGGAGTACTTAGAATTGAGCATGGAGCTTGTTTAATGTACTACAAAAGAACTTACAGGCTACATGATTACAGACATAAATTTGCATCAGATAGCCAACTTTTGACAAAGTTAGAACAAATAGAAAGCAAGTTTCTCATGAAGATCTTCATCCAAAAACAAGGACACAATTTTCACCACTAGGTGAAGAGGAAAAGGAAAAGGACAGCCTCACAAATTTCTATATCATTTTCGTCGATTCAAGAGGGAAAACCACATAAGGTAGGATAGAGATGATAGCTGCCAAAAGCACAGCTCAGAGCATGCAGTCTGTTCTAGCAGGTAACCTTCTGAAGAAATTAAGCGGCACAGATGGAAGTTTATACCGGAACCTAGGATGTCTTAATACATAAAATCCAGTCAAGAGTGCCACAGCTTGGAATGGCGTAACATAGAGCACAATGGCAGCAACCAAGCAGAAAATCACAAACAGCGCTGTCGCTCTAGGGTCCCTCCAGCTCAGCAAAGACTGCAGCCTCTCCCCTTGAGTAGCCAAGTCGCCAACGACAGTCTGAATCCTCCCTGCAATACTTCTTATGCGGTCATACCTCATCCTAATAATATCAGGAGGACGTGAAGTAGGGAAAGTATCAAATTCCTCATCCAACTCATCAGGATGAGCAGCATCAGCACAAGAAAGGCGAGTGTCCATGTGAGGAGGATGCCTTGGCCTCCATCTGTAGTACCAAATACCAATTAGGAAGAGATAGAGGAAAATGGTAGGTAGAATAAGCTCCGGATATAGTATCAGTATCAAGAACAAGATATGGATTAGGACAGTCGTAATGGGGTTTTTCCAATTACATATCTGATCAAACCATTTTCCAACAGAAATTACCACACCTAGAACACCCATAATCCTGAAAAAGTTAGCCTTGCTTCTCCTCATGCTCCACATATGAGAACCAACATCCAACATATACTCTACTATCTCTTTCCTCAAAGGTGGCTCAGCACGACTCAGCCTCAACGAGACAATCTGAGTGGCTTGGTGCCTCAAGTTGTCCAGCTGACTAACAGTTAATGGATGAAGATAGTGCATTTTGGGTAACAACGGCTGAGAGTACATATGCATCATATTCACCAACGATGAGCAAGTGAATCTTACAGCCAAGTGTATTTCACCCATCTTCTTCACCCCAGTAGGATGCAAGACCAGCAATGGATATGAATGTGTGTAGACACGATCAGTTTCAAGAGTCGAAAGACGGATCCTGACCTTTCCAATCCTTGAGTCCCTTGCCCCTCCGGATTTATCTCCTCCTTGCAGATGGCAATTATCAAATACACCAATAGTTATAACAGTGCAAGGATCAAACACTTCCCAGGTGTATTGCTCGTTCCACTTGGGAGCAAAGCTATCGATAATTGTCCTTGTCCGCACCCACTTCTGCCCATATTTGGCCACACAATAGGCATCTGTCGTTGCTCGTCCATCCTTTGTTTTCATTGGTGATAGGCCCTGAGCGCTCAGAACACCTACTTCAAGGACACCGATGTTAGATTTCCACAGCTGTTTTGCAGTTGGCCTAAGATCACTACTGTAATGGGTTGACTCATCCAGAACATGGTAGCCTCCTTCCAAACATACTCTCAAGTGAATCCGGCTAGCAAACTTGATTTCCTTCTTTTCTCCCTCGACAATAATATGCTTCTCAAGATTAAACCACCTAGTGTTCACAGGTTTATGGTCCAACCTCCTATCCACATACTGCAAAGGAATAGCACATCTTCCGATGACCTCATCTTTGTTTGGTGCAACCCTATCTTCCACACTCAAAATCAATGGCTCCTCAAACGGTTCAGCTGCTACAAACATCAGATCCTCGTTCCACATGGGATTAATGGTCTTACTCATGGAAACTCTGGTCCTCAACGCTTGATTCCCAAGGATGGCCTTGACAAAAACTTCTGGAAACCTGCTTTTGTCACTCGGAATCAAGTCTTGAGCCTCAATCACATTAACTCTAAGGTACCACAATTTTGGTGAGAGGTATACCTTAGACCTTATATTTGCAAGACCATCAGCGCCACTAACAGCAGCAGCATCTGAATGCCAAGCTTCAGGAAAGGCTTCATCAGCTTGATTTCCCATCCAAACAGCCAACATCAATTCTCCTTTGACTTTACTACCATTCCTCTCCTCCAACCTATACCACTGCGGAGCGAGAGGACTATCCGGGGGAACCCTTTTAGGTATATCATTCAAATCAAACAGAACACGACCCACAAAGTCATCCTTAACAACATCCTTATCTTTCACAGTCACTTCAAGTACAGAAGCCTGAATCCTATCCTTTGAAAAAGCAAACACCTGACTCCACTCAGGATTCGACTTCTTCTCAAAATGACGAGTCGTACCCTTATAGTTCCCCAGCTTAACCTCAACATAAGGATCAAGACTACCAGTAACATCCTTACCAGGTAAATCCCTGGCTTTCACTACTCGGACATAAAGATATAGCATTTGCTCAACAAGATCATATGTGCTAGTGAGCTTATCACCACTGACCTTCCCTCCACCAAGGTGGGGTTTGGTCTCCTTGAGTGAGAAATCTTCTTGTGGGGGTCTCTGCATTTTTTATATAACTTGTTCCCAAAATTAACACTAAAACAAATCCCCTATATCCACCACCAGAATGTGAGAATTAATCAGAATTACTTTAATGCTCCAACATATTCAATCAAAACAGAGTGTTAAGCAAATGTAGCCAAAAAGATGAAAAGGAACCTCTAGAATGCCAAAACCATTCAAAGCCTCAGATCTGAATGCTTCCAAACCTTCACAACATAAAAAATAAAGAAAAAGTCAGTTCCTTTAGCATACAAAACTGAGCTAAAAATGCTGGAGCAACAAAAAAAGTCAATCTTTAATAATGCTAGAACAAACTCTACAAAAAAGAAACACTCCTCTCCTCTCTCAACCACAAAAAAGGAAAAGCAAACAAAAGCAAAAGGCAAATATTAAAAAAAAATGCAGAATGCAAGAAAATCTAACCACATTACAGATGTACAAACATCAAGTTTCAAGAAAACACCAGCCAAGATTCAGCAAAACCCAAAATGTAGCAACATAAAAACAACAATTTTTTTACAAAATGCACATCTATAAGAAACAGAAAAACACAGAAATGAATATACCTTGTGGTTTTTACTGATTAAGTTTGTGAAGAGTATTGGAGCCTTAAGAGGGGCAAAAAGAAAAAGGGTTTTATAGAGCTTTCCTTGTAACAAAGCGAAGTAGAATAGTACAGTGAGGTCTAGCTATAAAAAGTGAAGAAACAACACAAGAAAGAAAGAACAAAACAGTGTATATTTTGAAAGAGAGTAAAAAACAAAGTAGGGTGGTAATGCTCTGTTTTCTTTGTTTGATTCTAAAGAGGGGTGGGGTGAAGTTGGGGGGGGTGAATCTGCTGAGATTACACCGAAAGCACCGTTGATGCAGATTTTCTCAGTGTATGTGTGTGTTAAGTGAATATTTGTGTTTCTGTTTGTGGCTTTTTGCTTTTTTTACTTTTGTGTTATGTTCACTTTATTAAGGTACTATTTGTCTTGTGTTGCTTGACCAGAGGAACCGGGTCGCGCGTGCGAGGAGTATGTCGGGACTTCACACGTGCCGAGCTAATCTATTGGAGATGTATAGATTATAATGAAAT
Source organism: Nicotiana benthamiana (assembly GCA_034376525.1). Taxonomy (NCBI): domain Eukaryota; kingdom Viridiplantae; phylum Streptophyta; class Magnoliopsida; order Solanales; family Solanaceae; genus Nicotiana; species Nicotiana benthamiana. Next base: position 70,138,124 of record CM067338.1, on the reverse strand, counting down.
AGCTACACTTTTATATATTTAATTTGTATAAGTACCCCCACTTAATCCAAGCTAATTGTTGTGTTGTCTCCTGTTATTCACTCATTTGAATAATTTGTAAAATTATTAGTAAACATAAAATATCCTTTCATCCTTATATTTTTTTAAAAAAAAACATTATGCTACTAAAAATGTACTAACGTAAATTTTCAATTGCGTTAAACACTAGAATGTTGCAAGACTAGTCATGATTTTCTACTGAATTTGAGAGTTTCTGCCCAATCATGTCTTAATTGGACATATACTTTGAGGGAAAAGTTATTCCTTGTGAGTTTGGAGAACGCATTAACAAACATAAAGACATCTTTCCCTCAATGTTGAGGAACTTCCTATTCTCTAACAGAGACAGAAGTAAGTGAAAGGAGAATAAATAAATAATAAGACGAAGAGGAACTATGGAGCTGATGAGTTTGTGAAAGCAAGGACATTACCAAGAAGAAAAAGAAAAGGAAAGTAAAGTACTAAAGTTTCAACCTTTGTCCCGACAATGAATGTTGTCTCGGACGATGCACAAATATGAAGGACTAAATGAATGATGATTATGGTCAGTGTAATTCGGAGATCAAGGTATGATGTTCCAATGAGTGTCTAAGTAGTTACAACAATAACAACTACAACGGCCAGTATAATCTCACAAGTGGGATCTGAAAAGGATAATATATACGTAGACCTTACCCCTACCCGAGGGACAGAGAGGCCGTTTCCGGGGAGTGTCTAAGTAGTTAGGTTAGCAAAAAGATAGGGGCAACAACAAACGATTCTGCGTTTGACAAAGCAAATTTTCAAATGTATATTAACTTCATCTGTAGTACTTGTTTTTCTGCACACACAGTCACACACCTAAAGTTTGACTTCCAAACAAACGATTCTGCATTTGACAAGGCAAATTTTCAAATGTATATTAACTTCATCTATATTACTTGTTTTTCTGCACACACAGTCACACACCTAAAGTTTAACTTCCAAACACTCAATTTTATCAAACCTACAAACCCATATTTTGATCCTCCATCGGGACGAGCGGTATATCTGCTAACAGGTGAAGCCCAAAAGCTTTTCCTGGCCCCGTCGCGAAGATGTCAAATGTCTCTTTCTACGAAAAAAATCCACATCGATTTCTTGAAGCCATAACTCAAAAGGTTCTCCAGCAATGGTTTACAGCTACTAAAAAAGCATTCAATCGATGCCATAAAGGGTTACTTCAGCTACAAGGTTTACTTGCAGGCAAATGCAACCATTGGTTCAACCTACTATTTGCCTAGTATACAGCAACACAAAACCAACGCTGTCTTTATATAGTAAAGGTCAGACTTCATCTTTGCAAACAACAATTGTTTATAGCAAATCATCACAATTCATAATCAGAAATAGAGAAGCGAAAGAGTGTCAGAATTTGGAATGACAGATAACCTAAGAAAATATCTGGTCAGGTATTCAAACTCAATGAAAAATCACCTGCCATGATTGAAGTTGAGTACATAGCATTCTTATTTGCATCATACTTTCAGGTTAAAGGAAAAAGTAGGATAGCACAAAACAAGAGGGTGCGGTCACATCATTCATAGTGAACTTCAGCTGAGTCGCGCTAATTCTGTCCAACTATAGTCATTCAACAGCAGCTCTTTTCTTCGTAGTGTAAGGATAGTACTCCTTGCCATTGTCAGTTCTCGTTGTCGCACCTAATCCATCAATTACCCCAGAGGTGACTGCAAGTGCTGCTCCAGCAGAGATAGCTGTTGAAATACTCCTTCCTACAAAGGCAGCAGTCAAATCAGCCAAAAAAAATACCCTTGGTATCCCAGTATGTTTCCAGAGACAAGGGTGTAGAACCGTCGACGAATGATGTAGATAATCTGCTAAAATTGCCTTTTGCAACTCATGAGATTAGGCACTCACTAAATTCTAAACTTTTAGTTCATGAAACGTTCATTCTGCATAGGGATTTCTATTGATCTGTTCTCAAATGTGTGTAGTGCTCTCGGTTAGCAAGAGCAACTTAATTATTCTGTGACCGATTTCTTTTAGAAACTAAATGAAATGCCATTGACAAAATGGTCCTGGTCATGTTTAAGACATCTTTATGCAGACAAGCATATACATATTCTCTGCCAATCAGATCTATGGAGAATTTTTTATGTTCTTGGAATAAAAAATCTTAATATGCATCTAAAAATAGAGAGGATAAAGGAATTAAGCAAAAGCCTTCACTATAAACCAAGAACGCCAGGGCGTGGAACTGATAAGATTTTTCTGGCTGCACCAGTCACTGGAAATTGGCACTAGCACTGGATATGCACTAAGAACAAACCAATCTGCAACATGTCATAATAGCTTCCTCTCTTTATTCCTTTGCCGATTCTAATTTTTCCCTTACATATAATTAAATTTAAAGCGAGTGCAACAACAGACTTGTATTCATTCCACAAACACTTCTCTTTTATTAAGAAATCACTCCACAAACACTCATCTCAGTTTAAATGGTGTCTTGGGTGGAGAGGGAGGTGATTACCTTTGTAACCCAGTATAGAAGCACCAGCAACGAATCCACCAACTGCTCCATTAACAAAATCCCTTTTCATCCTATAGTTCTGCACCAACTGTTCTACCCCTATATAGACTCCACCAATTGCAGCAAAGGTAGCCCCATGGTTTCCCATCATTTTCAATGTCCGAATCAAACCAGGAAGAGCAACACTTCTCTCAACACGGGGTACATCATGCCAAGTGGCAATAATGGCACCCCAAAGAGTACCAGCAACTAGACCTGTTGTTGCACCTTTAAATGTTTTCATCCCCGGTGTATCCTCATCTTCATAATACCTTAGCTCTGCAGCATCATCCATGATTTTACTCGATCCTTTACCAAAACACCAGAAATGTTAAAAGATTTAAAACATAATTAAAACAAGTTGGGCTTGAACTAATAACCAGATACCAAAGGTAAGAGACAGTGAGAAATAATGCATCACGAACAAAATGTGTGAAGCAACAAAACATCTTAGTCCACAAGAAGCAAATGATGAGAAATCTAAAAGCTCGCATATATTTAGTTCTGTCAAGACCCTATATGCATACCCATAAATGGAAATTATTTTTCTCTTTTAAATGAAGTAAAAAACTTCATTGAGTGGCATCAAGAAGATGCAAGAAAGTACAAATAGGTTACAAAAAACAATAATTAGCTCCAACATATGATTGGCTAATCTAGGACCAGGGAGCTAATAAAGTGCAAAAAACTGTCGGGAGAGTCAATAGGGGACATGTTAAGCCCTACATAGATACAAGAGACATCTAGCCTTAATAGAGTGATTAGGAGCTGATAAGCCATCACACAGAAATTCATAAGATTAAGTCTGCTCACATACAAGAGACATCTAGCCTTAACAGAGTGATTAGGAGCTGATAAGCCATCACACAGAAATCCATAAGATTGAGTCTGCTCACATAGGTCCATAACACTCCCTCTGCCCATTTTATTCTACCTCAATTTTCTAACCTGTTACTTGAGTTACAAAGTTCTCCCTCTGAAAAAATCGAATAGATACAAGATAGTACTACTTAATAATAGTTGCGGCAGTTACATCGTTTTATTTAAATAACTGATCAAACATATTTGTCATAACCAACCTGCTTGCATTCATTTCAACTGTTTATCATATCTCAAGAAAACTCCAATGCAATACACAATTCAAAGTTAATAATCTCTAAGTAACTCAAGTAGGTTCAACAAAAATGTGATGAAAGAAGCATTAGAAGTTTGTCAAAAGCAATGTGAACATCAGATTCAGAAAAGCATCAAAGGTCTAAGTAACGCTAGAATGATTGACCCTCCCTCATATTTTTACATCTTGTGCTTGAAACTCAACTGCAGGTTTGATTTTCCTAAGGCAAGCTATCAATTGGTCACCAAGTTAAGACATATGCCACTAACCAAGCATGATGTAGAAACGTATGAAGGTTAGAGATAAACAAAAGAAAATGAAAACCACTTATAAGTACATGCTCAAGCAAAGGCAATGCTTCTTTCATCCTCAAATTGTAACACGTTTCAGATACGACAGAGACTTATCTGTTGAAGCACCTAGCTAGTTCAGATTCCATATTTAAAGTATTTATCTAAACAGCGAAAACGAAGTTAAGACATTATTTCTTCTAAAATACGTCGTCTCAACTAAAGTATAGGTTGTGTGTTACATAGGAAACTTTAAAGACGAATAAGGGTTGTATGTTATCTAATTCACCACATAGGAAAAAAGGCAAGACTCTAGGTCCTTCCAAATGGAGCACACGGTTAGATGAGATATCAATCCCGAACTAATTGAGATAGGCTATATGAATCTTTATTTTTTTTGTATGACCGAAAAATCCGTACGGGGCCAACCATTAGGACCACCGCAGCCTTTGAAACTCAGGATAATGAACCTACCCTTCTCCACTTAAATACCAGGGGCTCGAACCTGTGACCTAGGTCACAAGTCCGTCAACATTTTCCACTTGAACTAAGCCCTGGGGACCATCTTTTGTATTCATTACACTTTATTTGGGTTCATTTTATTCCAATACTAAATAATATCTTTCAAGGAAAATTAGGGGCGTACTCTAAAGCTAAAGGTTCTATAAACCTCACAGTTGTAAGTTATGCCTACACTGATATACAAGTTTCTGACCAGAATAAAAGGGCTATTGGTAAACAACGGACTTTTTTGGTATAATCATCCGATATATGGATCCCACTGGTCCGACTAATCCAGATTCGCATTGCATTGAGCCCATTTAAGGAGAAAGCACTCCTAAACAAGAATTTTCATTCCCAGCTTCTAACCCGAGAGGTCTAGGTGGAAACAACGGATCTAATATAGCAGCTAAACATTAATCTTAACAAGTTAGTATCACCCACATGCTAGATTCTATACCCATAAAAATTCAGCTCCTCAAACAAGGCCGAAAGTAAAAGGAAAACAATCGCAAATTCAAATGAACTGGAAAACTGCGATCAATTACACGGACCTATACAAAATCACATAACGAAATGAAGCTCATATTCCATTAAACCAATAAAAGTCTACCACTTCTATAAACCCTAGAATCCGATTACATTTCTGCATTTCTCTAATAAAAAAGAGAGGAAAAATAGAATTGAATAGAAATTATCCATGTGCATTTATATAAACAATGATAGAGAGAGGGAGCTCAGAGAACTCACCAAAGCTTAAAATGACACTGATCTGTTAAGCGATGTGAGAGAGAAGGGAGCGAAGAAGATGCATGTGCAAATTGGTAATATAATGGTCCAATATATCAATGTTTTAGGCTCCGGCCCAATAACAAGCTTTTCAATAACATGGGCTTAATAGGCCCGTGGTTAGAGATGGCAGCGGCGTGGAGCGGGGCAGTTGCGGTGCAGGTTTAAACTTTTGAAAAAAGTACTATTGAAAAAAAAAGGAAATTTTACCACCTATAGAATAGGTTAGTACCCTATTTATATTCTATAAACACCCTTTTAAAATATTACATTCTATAAATACCCTTTTTAGTTTATAGCAAAAAATTTAAATTTAACTCAATCCTAAAATTAAGGCTTAATATATGATAAAAAATATTTTTTTTCTCTTTTTTTTTATTTTCTCTCACCTAATTAGCATATAGGTCCTCTCATCAGCTTTTCTCTCTCTTCTTCAATACACTTTTCCCTCTTCTCCCACAAACTCACGTTCCATACATTTTCAAAAACCCTCCTCCGCTTCTCCGCGGTTATCACAAAGCACGCCATTCTTCTTCCCAACTGGTTTCAACTTCAATCGCATCTCTTATGCGTGGTATTTTTGACCGAGAAGTTTGTTCTCAGTCGACGGCAAGCTTATTTAGAGATTCACATTTGCATTTTGGTAATCTTCTCCCCGTAAGTGATTCAACTACTTCGAAGGGTGCTTTTTCATTTGTTTGTTTCTCTAAGTTTTTTTATCGAATTTACACAAATTTTTTATATATCTTCCATTTGTATTGTTCATTACCAGGATTCTTTGAGTTTTCTCTATAATGTCGGATGCCAACCCAATCCACAGGCTACCTAGAGGTATACCCACCAAAATTTTCAATTTTGATGGGCCTTTTTCTCGTTGCAACTGACTCAAGCGGAGAAAGATTTTGCAGGTGTATCGGAATCCAAAGTTTATGAAAGAAGAAGTAAAATACAAAATGACAAGTTGAAAGAAGTTCAAGTTGATGAAGCTTCAAAAGAAACCAATATTCAAGTTGGCGCAAAGAGGAAAAAACCTGCAAAAGACTCAGGAAATCAAAAGGTAACTGGTATTCTTACATGTATTTAGTTGTATTCAAATGTATCTTCTTGTATTTTTTACATGTATTCGTGTATATTTGGTTGTTTCCAACAGTTCTATTTAATGTAATTTATCTGTATTCATATGTATTTTGGTGTATTTAGCGTTTGTTAATGTATATTGCGCTAATTCAATTGTCCAGTTTGACCTCAAATGTATTCATATGCATTCATGTGTATTCAGTTGTATTCATCCAAAATATTATGTATTATATCTATATGTTACAAAGTTCTTATCATATGGTAGCATATATGTTTGTAGTTGTCTGACATGCATTTATCCTTGTCATTGTATAATGTCTTATATGTATTCTAACAAAATATAAAATGTGTTTTTGCAATGTATTCATAGGTATTAACATGTATATTTCAATGTTCATTGAGGGAAATTGATTTGTTTGTGAAACAACATCCCAAATTAGCTCCCCATATCAGTAGTTACACCAACACTGATATAGTCTCACACCTAAGAGAAAATCTTACTCCCGATACGTTCCAACAATTCGGGAATATATGCTTTGGCTCATTTCTTCAAATGAAGCGATTTGATGTTCAACAACAACTCTTTAGATGCTTCATGGCTCGGCAGTTAAATGGCACTCCAAACAATGTTTTTGTTGTATACGTTAATGGTATTGTATTACATTTCACATTAAGGGAGTTTGCTCTTGTTACTGGCCTCAAATGTGTCGGTAAAGATCAAGATTTTGAGTTTGACAAAACTCCTCCAAACAGGCTTATTGTGACTTATTTTGGAAGTGCTAATATTGTAAAGAATAAACACTTGAGACAATGCTTCAATGACAAGGCATGGGGCCCCGACAATGATGAGGATGCTTTGAAGATTTCTTTGTTGCATTTCATCCACACCTTCTTATTTTTATCTGAGAAGAATAGCGCAAATTACCGAGGCTACATTTTGACTTAGTAGAGAATGGGTGCAATTCTGAATATCATTGGGGTATAAGCGCATTTGAGCAGTTTATAAACTCGATAAGCAAGAAGATGGATGCTGTGAAGAAGTATTACAGGATAGCTAGGATGCCCCTAGCTATGCATGTGTGGTTTTATGAGTGTTGGTCTTCTGTTGATTCTAAAATTGCACTCCGAGTCGACGATGTGGTCCCCAGAATACTCAATTGGAGAACCACTGGAAATCAACCAGCATTTTCTTATTTGATGAACGGCATGTTCAAAGACACCGGAAACACGGTAATATACAAATGTTATCATTATTCTGAACATAATTGAACACAAATACATCTATAATTTGCATACATTTGCATTTAGTTAGAGGGGAAGCCTACTGTAATATACACTGGATGCAAAAAATTATATACGTGAATACTTGCATACATATTAATACATTTTAATACATCTAAATACAACAGAGTTAGATACACCTGAATACAGCATTATACAGTTATATTTTAATATGTAATCTGTAAGTCATAAAAAATCTTTTGTTCTCAGATTGTGTTCAAGGACATCACTCCTCTAGATGTAGAGCTTGCTGTTATTCAGATTCCTCAAGTGTGCGCCGATATTGAGAAAATACCTACTCTTGCGCATTCAGACAAATCAGGACAGGATATGGATGACTTTTCTCCTACACCCAATCTTCAATCTAAGAAGAAATATGTAGAAAGTGTAGGTCTATCTTCATCACCGCCACATAAGAAGTTCAAGGAAAAGCCCAAGATTCCTACAAAAGAACAAGAATATCAGCCCAAAGTTCCTCCTGTTTGTATTTCTGACATTTGACATAAACTTGTTCATGACCATCAGCGCCCCAAAGGCCAAAATGAGGAAGTATCTCTTTGAGGCATGACCTAAACTCATTCAGAGAATACGTGAGTATTTACCCACAGATTATCTTCAATAAAGTTTGATAGCTATGTGTTTTAGTATTTTTCTAACTATTTTGTCTTGTTAAGGTTGTTGGAGAGTTCAAGTCTCTAAGGACATTGATCAATGATAACTTCAAGATGCTTTCAGACCATCTTCAACAAAATCAAGAAACAGAACCCACAGTGAGAAATGATGTTGGCATTGACCCAGATGTCGGAGATAATCATGAGGTATACCCCAAGTTAAGATATTGAACATATATATTTAGCTATATTGATATATGTTTTAATCTAGCCATTCTATTTTGCTGTATTTAAATGTATTTGGGGGTATTCTGTTGTATTCTGCATTAATCTACAGTTTTATTTCAACTGCATTTATATCTAATCTGATTGTTACATGTATTCTTTTGTATTCATATGTTTCTTCTTGTATTTTTGTACCTCTTTGTATAGTGTATTCATAGTGAGTGTTGCTTCTTCTACATTAGCTTTATTATGATGTGTTTACATGTATTTGGGTGTATTATACTATTTTCAAAATTAATCTGCAGTTTCAATTCAACTCCATTTATATCTACTCCGACCGTTACATGTATTATGTTGTATTCATGTATTTCTTCTTGTATTTTTGTATCTCTTTGTATAGTGTATTAATAGTGTGTTTTGTTTTTTCTATAGTATCTTTATTTTGTTGTATTTACATGTATGTTGGGTGTATACTGCTGTATTCAAAATTAATCTGCAGTTTCATTTCAACAACATTTATGTATATTCTGCATTTATATCTTTTTTGTACCTCTTTGTAATGTATACTAGCAATTTATATTTATTTGATCTTTTTTATAACATTAAGTTACCATCCTAACAATGATACATACAACTACCAGAAAACTACTCCAGAGGCACCGTCCATCATACCATCCACCACAAATCAAGAGGAGGTACCTAATGAATTATATGTTTCTCAATTTGAACTGGACGACAAGTTTCTACCCAGTAAAATTCCAGAAACTAGAATAGTTGTTCACGCAAGTACAAAAAAAGTTGAAGCCACACTAGTGCAACCTCAACGAAATAGGCGGCCAAGTAGATGGAACTCTTTCCCTTATCAGTCTAACTTCGACTAAGGAGGTAAGTGATTTTACAAACATAATATTCAGCATCCATCGTGATTGAATCATTTATAGTACTCAATAAACACAAACTAAATTTACAGCATGTTCCTCCGTAACGTTGACACCCATCTTTGAGAAAAAACACCCGTTTGAGGAATATCCAATAACGAGGCCACATCCTATGTTAATCATTCAAGAATATGACAAGTGGGTCCGTGATGGTCTTCTAGCAAGACATGATCAGAAGTGAGTTTTCCCTTATTCATTGTATTATGTTTTCTTCTTTTAAGATATGTACATAATGAGTGTTATATCATACTTGTAGAGGTAATCTCGACGACCATTACAAGAAAAACAAATCTATACTCCACATTCCATTATATTTTGGAGTTGATCAAGTTGATTCCAAAAACTGTTTTACCTTCTATCCATTGACGGGAAGTTATGGGATGACAATGTGAGTCTTTCTCAAAACTGGTTTTACCTTGTGAACAGTTGTATTTTCCTCTTATTTCCAATGTACTGAGCTATAGTTCAACTGAATTGAACTCTTTAATTAAGCTATAGTAAAATGAATTGAAACTATCGTATTCAAATGTAGTGAACAATTGAATTACATGTATTCATCCAATGGCAGTTAACTGTTTCAAGATAACTGTATACAACTGAATTACAGTGTATTCTACCACAGTCAGTTGAATTAAACTGTACTAAAAAGCTATTTTCAACTCTATTCAACATGTTATATTCACCTATATTAAGGAATTGAATTAGTTGTCTTTCTTCAATGTCAGTTGAATTCAACTGTATCCTATAAGTTGTATACAGTTGTATTAACCTGTATTACAGTGTATATCTATATTTTCTAGCATCTGTATTGAGGTATTCCTATATATTATTTCTTAGTTCAAGCAAATAAACTCACACTATCTACTAACCTCTTTTGTTTATAGCATATGGATGTCATATTCTACTATTTGCGAAAGATGGGCAAGTACAATCAGCATAGGGACTTCACATTTACTACTGTTGATTGTATTTTTAAGATAAGAATAGCTGAGATATATGACAGGTATGAAGATACAGATAGTGATGCTAATGTAGCCAAACAAGAAGACGTTGTATGTGAGTATATTAGGGGCTACAGATTGCATGCTAATGTACCCTGGCATACCGTGGATAATGTCTTGATACCAGTGAACTTGAAGGAAAAACTTCATTGGGTGTTGGTTGTTGTAAATTTCAAAGATAGATGTATCAAAGTGTACGATTCGTACACGTCTTCCGATCATGATGCTTATGTAGTCACTGAGATTGTAAAGCTAGCTAAGCTATTACCTCTGTATCTGTCAATTAGTGGCTTTTACATAGATAGTCAAGGAATTGATTGGTCTGCTTATCCCACATACACAAACAAGGATCAGAACGAACCTTTTGAAGTTATCTTTGTTCAAAATCTGCCTCAACAGAAAGCAGGCAGCATGTAAGTATCCAATCATCATTCTTATATATTTTATACAGTTATATTTTAATTATTTTATATTATGTTTCAATTAATTATTTTTTAGGGATTGTGGATTGCATATTGCAGCCTTCGCGGAGTTTCTGAGCACTATTGGAGAGATTACACAAAAACACCATTTGATGCCACTCTTCTCCGTCAAAGATATGTTGCTCTGTTATGGGACTATGCTATGCACAATATAGATGCTGATGCAATAAGCGAGAGTGAAGCACCTTCAAAGATTGAAAGGCAAATTTCTGAGTCGGAGGCAAAGATGCAGATAGTTTTAGAATAGCTTTAGGTTATTTTTTTAGTATAGTTTGAACAATGATACTGATTGTAGTGGTTTTGGTCGTAGATTCTATTAACTTACATGCAGAAGTTTGGTTAAGTTTTCTTGCACGGGTTTTAGTTAATGCACATGTTAGATACACTTTCTGAAACTTTATGTATGCTGAATGATTTTTGTTAATGCCATTTTTTGAATTGTATTCAGTTGCGTAAGATCAGCTTTATCTTTCAGTATTAAACAAATGTATTTAGTTGTATTATTCTGTTTAGTTGATTGTATTAATCTATATTATTCATGTCATTTCAGTTGTATTAAAGTGTTTTTATCAGTTGTGTACAGTTGTTATGCAAGTATAGTCAACTGCATCCATACAGTCATACAAATGTATTTAGCTGTATCCATTTAATTGTATTAATTTGTATTTTGTTGTATTATTCAAATGTATTCAGCTGTATCTTTCTTTGATTTCATATAGATTCAGCTATAATCAATTTAATTGAACTGTATTATTAACCTATTGTCAACATTATTAAACATGTTGTATTCAAATGTATTGAACAATTAGATTAACTATGTTCATCCAATGTCAGTTAAATTGAAAGTTTGAAGTAACTGTCCACATATGTATTCGAATGTATTACGCTGTATTCATCCAAAGAAAATTGAATTCAACAGTGTTAACCTATATTCAACTGTATTAACATGTTGTATTCAACTATTCTAAGATACTCTCACTTCATATATAGTTATATATAAAAATATACTTCAACTAAATAAAATTCGCAGATAATAACAAAAGTCATTCCACCATATATTAATTTGAAAAACGAATATATTATAGCTCATAATGTCATAATAAGTGTTGCCAAATTGTCGAATCACCAATACATGTCAGAATACAAGGATTAATTACGTGGAGCATTCCTACAAGTTCGCTTGTTATGTCCTCCCTGTCCACATATGCTACATGAATGTTGATTTTTCGGCAACAACAATTCACTTAAAGTTTTGTCGCACTTCTTTTTTGGCCTTCCAGGAGGTATTTTCCATTTGGGTGGTAGTACAACCTCCTCTGCAACATGCTCTGGTATATTCCAGTCATTTTGTCAGGTAGCGGGTACACTGGCACATTATATGTCATTATAATTGTACTTGGCTTGTAATAGCTAGAGCAATATTCTTCCGGCATTAAAAAATTGCTCTTCAATACAACCCAGGCATGTGGGCATGGCAATTCATCAATTTGGAACCTCCCACAAACACATTTTCTCTCGAGCAGGCAGAGTGTGTAATTCCTCCCACCATCGTTAACAATATGTAAGTATTCAGTTGAGGGTACCACCTACATTTAAAAACATAAATATAGTTTTGAACACATTTACATGAATTAACAAATATATAAGGCTGAGTTAAATTGCTACTATCAACTATAAAAATTGCAACTTCATCCAATTTCAGTTATATTCAGTTGTTTCCAGCAACTGTATGCAACTGTATTACTGTGTATTTTTTATATTGTCTGCATTTGTGTTCAACCTTTTTTGAGCAAATGTTTTCAGGTATATACAATCAATTTAAACAGTACCAATCACCTAAATTACATTGTAATACCAAGTGCATACATTCTTAGTAATCATATGTATTTACCTGTATTCATCTATATCATTTACTAGTTCAAGTAAATATTCATAAATAGAAACTTACAGCCATACGGGTACACATGGTCTCATTCACCTCCAGTATTTCCTGGTATTTTTTCCCAAGCATCTTGTATCTCTGAGTAACTTCTTTACGGTTACTACAATTCCAACGACCAAACGTCTTCCTAACTTCTTCAAGGAAGTCATATATTGGAAATTCCCTTGCTGAAACTAGTGATGCATTGATTGACTCAGCGATATTTGACGTCATTGTCCATCCCCTGTTAGCAAGTGCATACAACCTAGCCCACTTTTCGTAACCAGCTAACTCTAAGTATTCTTTAACGCTAATATCTACCTTCTCAACCTTTTCCATCAGACTATCAAATCCAGTTTATCTGTATGCTTTTGCCATCGATAAGTATATCTCACTCAACTTGGCATGGCTCATTTTGAATTTCTTGTATATGTTATTCCATAGATGCCATATGCAAGCAAAATACGGTACATCAGGATACACTCTCGATACAGATTTAATGATACTCTCATTTCTATCTGAAACAATTCACATGTTTTCTCTTACACCGTATGCTATCTTGAATTTCTCAAAGAACCACGTCCAAGCAGCATCGTTTTCTAAATCAATAACATCATATTCTAGTGGCAATATATGACCTGTTAAATACAATTGTATATAATTGTTTTTAAATACATGCTTTCCAATAGCTTTAAATATTAACAAATTGTATTATTATTGATGTACTCACGTGCACCATCTAACGTGCTTGCAGAAACGAATGTCCCGGTGTAGTAGGATTTTAGATGACTTCCGTCCACAACAACAATTGGTATACAATGATCAAACCCCCTTATAAAGGCATACAGTGAAATATACACGTATATGAATTCATTCTTTGACGACTTTTCCATTCTGATGTGAGAACCTAGATATGTCTTATTCATTGTATATAAGTATCCTGGTAATTTTTTGTATGAATCAATCGGTTCACCTCTAAGAAAATTCATTGCCTTTTCTTTAGCCCTCCACACCAACATGTAGCTAACATCTACATCTAAATCTAATTTCACATCATCAATAATGTCCCTCGGGGTGTATTTCCTATTATGATTTGTAAGCTTTGGCCTTATAATACCACTTATAAGGCTGCTACTAGCTTGCCGCTGCTCGTACACTTTATCCTTTAGAGGACATGTATGGTTGTCATTGAATTCTCTCACCTAATAATTCCGATTTGTTTATGCTTGAAGCCTTAAACCTCCAATCACAATCTTCTGAAATACATATTAATGCATAGCTAGAAATTTTTTTTTACACATCAGACAACTTAACGAAGATTACATAATATACTTCCTAGTAATAAAGTACCAAATTTAACTCTCTGTATATGTACTTTTGTATACAAAGGAATTCTGATATTGTTTTATGTGATTAAATACAATAAATGCACCTAAATACATTCGAATGAATCTCCAAGCACTTAGCAGAATAGTAGTTATAATTCAAAAATAATTATAGCTACTGTTGTAATTTTTCCAACAGTAAAATACATTTGAATACATATAATTATGAATACTAATCAAATATAAATTGTCATTCATGTTCATCATCTGGAGGAAATACTCAAATACAACTAAATACAACAAAGTTAAATAAACATCAAAGCTGACAGTATTAGACTGATCAACCCGGAATTGAAACCTTTGAGCTATAGCATAATTCTCCATGACCTTTTTCAATGTAGCCTTATCCTTATAAACTTGTCCAGCCATAACCTCCTTTCGATCAGTTTTTAAAATTATCAAATCCTTGTGGAACCCCAATAGCTTCTCCTGAATTGGCAAGCTCTATAGTTAGTGTATCATCTGTATCAGAATCGTACCTTTGAACTGCTTCGTCTATCTGCACCATGTCGCCTTGATTTAAACCATATCCGGAGATAAGCTCCTTTTCCATAGTTGTTATGCACAAAGGATACATCCCAAATTCTCTGTTGTCTTTCTTCAATTCTACATACACTCTGTAACCCATATCATTGTGTATTTCCATTGACGTGCGATTTCCTTCAACATTGTATTGAATTTTAATGGTATTTGTGCTCAAATATATACATAGTTGATTGGAGATTGAAGCAACTAGATCATTAAAGGAGGCATACTCCTTAATCAGGATTCCCTCAATGGAAAAATCGATATAGTTCCCCTCATCGTTCCACTTTTCAGAATGACGCAACAAAATTGTTAAGCTTGCTATCTGTATAGAAGAGTTTTACAGTCTTTTGTATAGAAATATTTGTGTATTGTATCAATCGATAAGAAGGAGAAGAAAATCGCACAATATTTATGCCTCTTGCTCTGTTTTTTTCACTTCTTTCTGGGTTTCTTAATTTTAGAAGAATACAGATTCATGGGGTATATGTTTATTGAGTAAAATTAGGGAAATCATAATTGATTTGATTCCCTTCCGTTTTTAAAAGCTTTATCGTTCCATATCTTGCGCAGACCTGTTTGTATTTAGCGTTAATAGCGCTTGAATACATGTAAATACATATCGATTATTAGTTGTCATTCCTATTTGTACGCCGATATCGTGTTATAATATTATTAAATATAACACCTTGAATACATTAAATACATTAAAAGGTATCTATATGACGTAATATAGCAACGGGTTTCTATTAATGACTAATAAGGACTAAAGGATGGTACTTTGTGAAAAATTCTCACAAATAAAATACTTCTCAAAATAAGCTAATTTTTGCAGTTTGGCCAAACAGACTATTATACTTGATAAATTTTTGTTTAAATATGCAATATAATTTTTTTATAACTAGTTATAAATATATAATATGTAAGCTCATATATGTGTGCTGATACATTAAGTGGAATATGATATAATAGTAGTGGACACTTGGACAAGGTCTTTGGCACATATAGGTGAATGTCTGGTATTGTTACAACTCATATTCACGTATGTTAGCTCATGCCATTTGGCAATAGACAGACATACATGACATGATTATCTTTAAGATGATAAGAAGTTAATTCTATTGGTCGTAAAATGATACAAAAGTGTAAATGGGTGGATGACAAGTACTAGAAGTTAAACGAATCAAAGATGTTGTCATCCATATTTTCGGATAAACCTAGAGGTGCTTAGTACAATAAGAGGTAGTGTTTTAAGGTATTTTAAATCATTAATATATGTATTATAAGTCTTGAAGTCAAACGAGTTATGAGACAAAAGTTATCGCAACTTAGGTTCACAATTTTACTTAAACATTAGGTCAAATTTTACGAATCTTTTATCCCAATTTACTAAGAATTATGGATTTATCTAACCACAAATTGAATACCTGTGAGTCTTGTTTCTAATGCATTAAACCGTTTGTCGATACGATCTCGGAGTAGAAAGATATTCGCGTTTTCGCGAGACTGCGCCAAACACCTCTCCATTGGGCCCACTAAGGAGGTTTAAGACATTTGGGCCTATATATGCCACTTTCAACCCGTTTTACGTCATTTATTTTCACTATTTTCAGACCTTAGAACCCTAGGAACATCCTCTCAAGGTTCTCTCAAGGTTCAAGACCCAAACAAAGGGCAAACAACACAAATTAAGCGTCGGGAATTCCATGGCTCTAGTAAGTCTCTTGTTCTTATTGTTGTTGCTCATTTTTTTTTTGTTCCAGCTCGTGTGGGAGGTTGTTTTAGAGGTTTTATGTTCTGTAAATACTCCCTCATGTTATTAGTCATATTCTCTAGCCACTCTATTTATTGCTTGCCTTAGTTTATACCGTCTATGGTGATTTTCATGGAGTAAAACCGCAATAAAATTCACAATGGAACCCGAAACGGTCCCGCCTTGCATCAGATTTTGAAAAAACTTTTAATCCACACTGCCTCTCGTAAAATCAAGCCTTTTAGAAGTACTTTAGATTCTCCACCAATTTTCTAAATTATGTTGCATTAACAAAGCCGTGAGTATTGTCTTTAGTTAACATCAGTTTCCCTTCAATATTGGCAATATATGATTTGTTTTTAACCATGGTAAATCCCTTCAAAATATCATCAATATAATTTTTCTTTACTTTGAAATCATCTATTTCTCCAGTTGCCTTGTAGTTGGACTTGTATACTCATTCAACTCCAATTAAATATTCTATAGGTTGTAGAGTAATGCCAGAAATAGATATTTCATCTTGCTCCTTGAACAATGGTATAAAATTTATTTTATCTTCGATATATATAATCATGTGTTGTTGTGGTTCTGTACCCCTAGCTATTTCTGCCTCTTGGTTGGATCATTAGATACATTCTGTTGATGAACCATCTTGCTTATTTCATTACCCAGTTCATCTTCAATACCAGCAAACAATTTTTCTTTTGAAATACTAACCTCATTTGGGCTAGCAACCCTTGCAACTAAATTATCCTTTTTATCAATCGAATGAACTTTTGAAAGATCAATTTGAATATTATTTGACTTTCCTTTGCATTCAGTATAATTTTTTACAACAAAAATTGCATGTACCTTCTCTTCTTTTGTCCTCTGTTTCTGAATTTGGCCTTCTTGAATTATCTTCGTCATTTGATGTGTTTTCTTTTTCTTTTGGTTGATCATCCTTTTTCTTGTGAGGCCTCCTCCAATGTCTCATCTTTTTTTTATTCAGTGATCTCTCATATGTGTGAAATGCATTGTTCATAGGTATCAGCTGAAGTGTCATTCTCTCTAACGGCTCTTTCCCCCTCTCTCTCTTCTCTTCTCTCTCTCTAAGCTCACACCACCAGCTCCACCACCACCACCGGGCGGGTCGCCGGCACCCCCAGGTAACCACCAGGTAAGTGCCACTACCCCACCTTCTCCCCCCTTACCCCCACTGCCCGGAACACTGTTCCGATAGTGTTTCGACATCCCTCGGGAGTTTCTTGGACTCACCTCCCACACCATTGTGACACACAGTGTCTGGCGCACATTTTCTGAAAATTTCGTCGCCGGAAACCACAGCACGCGCGCCCACGCGCCGCCCACGCGCCGCCCACGCGCCGCCGCTTCCCCACACGCGCCGCGCGCGTGAGCCCACTTCCGGGCACTTTTTTCGCCGGCTTCTTTTGGACAGCTTTCTCACCCCATTTTTTCGACCCACTTGGTACTCTCGGAATTTTTTATTGGTCACTTTATTCTTCATTGTTCATTTAGCCACCTTTCTTTTCGCCGAAAATTTTACCGGCAACTACTGCTCTTTTCCTTCTATTCTACCCCTGCCTTTTGTGGGTGTGTTCTATTTTCTTGGACAGGTACCTATTTCAACGGCGAGGATCTCCGACAACTGTCGTCCAAGCTCTCATTCAGACTCACGGCAGGACGCAATAGAGCCGTGCACTTTGCTAAGATTCAGGAGAACTCGGGCGCAGCAAAGCATACTTCCAGGTTTTTCCACCGGGAGTTGGTACCTCCCGCTCTCTTGCTTATTTTGTGCACATTCTTTACGTATTTTTACTAGCATTCCGAGTGTGGTCTATTCTGTTGTTATCTAGTTTGCTACATTTGCGTTTTTAGCCTTAGTGCGTCTGTGTCACTGGATAGTGGCCGCAACGAGTAATGATAGCATAAGGTCATGTCCTCAGGAGGGGGTGGTGGTTGCGGGGGTGTGTAGGGGTGCAGGGGGTGGCATTTCGGGCAGGGCAGGAGGTAAGGGTGGGAAGAGGGCGGCGGTCGCCCGTAGATTAAGGATTGGGTCCTGGAACATAGGAAACTCTGACGGGTAAGTCCATCGAGTTAGCGAAGGTTCTCCAACAAAGAAGGGTTAACACAGCGTGCGTCCAGGAGACTAGGTGGAAAGGGACTAGGGCGCGGGACGCTGATGGGTTTAAGCTGTGGTACTCTGGGCTCGAGAGGGGTAAGAATGGAGTAGGCATCTTGGTTGATAGGGACCTAAGGGAGTCCGTGGTCGAGGTGAGGCGAGTGAACGATAGGTTAATGGCTATTAAGCTGGTTATTGGGGGTGGGGTCCTCAATATGGTCAGCGCTTACGCGCCGCACGCAGGCTTAGACGAGGAGGTTAAAAGGCGCTTCTGGGAGGACTTGGACGATCTGGTGAGGAGTATTCCCCAGTCGGAGAAGTTAGTTATTGGAGGGGACTTTAATGGTCATATTGGGGCCGAGGCTGGTGGCTACGATGAGGTGCACGGGGGCTTTGGCTTTGGGGCCAGGAACGGAGGAGGCACTTCGCTGCTTGATTTCGCCAGGGCTTCCGAGCTCTTGATTGCGAACTCATCATTCCGGAAGAGGGAGGAGCATTTGGTCACCTTCAAGAGTGCGGCGGCGAGGACTCAAATTGATTACATCCTCATCAGAAGGAGCGACAGGGGTCTGTGCAAGGATTGCAAAGTTATCCCGGGAGAGTCTCTTTCAACTCTTCATAGGCTCCTAGTGATGGATGTTGATCTCTGGGTGAAGAAGAAGAGGAGGGGCGCCCGGGGTCAACCGAGGATTAGATGGGGAGCTTTGTCCAAGGAGAAAGCTCAGGAGATGGAAAGGAGGTTAGAGGAGGGCGGAGCTTGGAGAAGTTATGGGGAAGCGGACGCTATGTGGTCAGCGACAGCTAACTTGGTTAGGGGGGTAGCACGGGACGTGCTCGGGGTTTCTAAGGGATATTCAGGTAGGCATCAGGGTGATTGATGGTGGAACGATGTAGTCAAAGGAAAAGTGGAGGCGAAGAAGGCGGCGTTCGCAAGGTTGGCAGGGAGCACAAGCGAGGAGGAGCGGAGAGTGAACAGGTTGTCCTATAGGGAGGCGAGAAGAGAAGCTAAGATGGCAGTCACGGAAGCTAAAAACGCGGCGTTCGGTCGCATGTATGAGGAACTAGGGGAGAAAGGTGGGGAAAAGAAGCTATTTCGGCTGGCTAAAGCAAGGGAAAGGAAAGCCCGTGACCTAGACCAGGTCAGGTGTATCAAGGACGAGGATGGTAGAGTTCTGATGGGGGAATAGCAAGTCAAACAGAGGTGGCAGGCGTACTTTCGGGACCTTCTTAACGAGGAGGGGGATCGGAGCATAGAGCTAGGGGAGCTGGGGCATTCAGAGCGTCATAGAGACCTTGGGTACTGCAGGCGCATTAGGGTGGAGGAGGTCTTAGGGGCGTTGCGCAGGATGAGTAGGGGTCGAGCAACCGGGCCTGACGAGATCCCGGTGGAGTTTTGGAAGTGCATGGGTAAACCTGGAGGGGAGTGGCTCTCTAGGCTATTCAACGTGATATTCAAGACTAAGAGGATGCCGGATGAGTGGCGGTGGAGTACAGTGGTGCCCTTGTACAAGAACAAGGGGGACATCCAGTGCTGCAACAACTATAGGGGTATTAAACTAATGAGCCACACGATGAAGGTTTGGGAGAGGGTGATTGAGGCGCGAATGAGGGGGGCGACGAATATATCGAGGAACCAGTTCGGTTTCATGCCGGGCCGCTCCACCACTGAGGCTATTCACCTAGTCAGGCGGCTGGCGGAACAATTCAGGGATAAGAAGAAGGACCTGCATATGGTGCTTATCGACTTGGAGAAGGCGTATGACAAGGTTCCGAGGGAGGTGCTATGGAGGTGCTTGGAGGCGAAGAGTGTGCCAGAAGCCTATATCAGAGTTATCAAGGACATGTACGATGGGGCTAAGACTAGGGTGAGGACGGTGGGTGGCGATTCAGACCATTTTCCTGTGGTAATGGGGCTCCATCAAGGATCGGCGCTGAGTCCCATGTTGTTCGCCTTAGTGATAGATGCTCTAACCCATCATATCCAGAGGGATGTGCCCTGGTGTATGCTCTTTGCTGATGATATAATATTGATAGACGAGACGAGGGCCGGTGTTAGTGAGAAGTTAGAGGTATGGAGACAGACCCTCGAGTCTAAAGGTTTCAAGATAAGCAGATCTAAGACAGAATATCTGGAGTGCAAGTTCAGTGACGAGCCGAGTGGGGTGGGCAGGGATGTGATGCTTGGTTCTCAGGCCATCGCCAAGAGGGACAGTGTCCGATATCTTGGGTCTGTGATTCAGGGGGACGGAGAGATTGACGGGGACGTCACCCATCGGATAGGAGCAGGGTGGTCGAAGTGGAGGCTTGCTTCTGGGGTCCTGTGTGACAAGAAAATCCCACACAAACTCAAAGGGAAATTCTACAGAGCCGTGGTTAGACCTGCGATGTTGTACGGGGCAGAGTGCTGGCCCGTGAAGAACTCCCATGTCCAGAGAATGAAGGTTGCTGAGATGAGGATGCTTAGGTGGATGTGTGGGCACACCAGGCTGGATAAGATTAGGAATGAAGTTATTCGACAGAAGGTAGAGGTGGCCCCAGTGGACGAGAAGATGCGGGAAGCGAGGCTGAGGTGGTTCGGGCATGTACGGAGGAGGGGTCCCGATGCCCCGGTGAGGAGCTGCGAGCGGCTGGAGATTGCTGGTGGTCGGCGGGGTAGAGGGAGGCCTAAGAATCATTGGGGAGAGGTGATTAGGCAGGACATGACTAAAATGCAGGTTACCGAGGACATGACCCTCGATAGGGGAGTCTGGAGGTCTAGAATCAGGGTTGCAGGATAGGGGCTCTTAGAGTCCTTCGTTCGCCTCACCCGGGGTTGGGTGTGGGATAGTAAGGTTACCCATCGATGTCTAGTGTTTTAGCCTAGGTCCCCTCTTGGTTGCGACGGTATTTATGTTCCTTAGGTTTACATAACCATTTACGTTATTTCTGCAGGACTACTTATGCTTTGTTTTGTTATTTTATTTTGTCTTGCCTTGGTTACTAATTTTGTCTTTGTTTTCCAATGCAGCTTTTCATTCTGTCCTATGCGCCGAGGGTCGCATGGAAGCAGCCTCTCTGCCCTTTTGGGTAGGGGTAAGACTGCCTACATATTACCCTCCCCAGACCCCACCTGGTGGGAGTATACTGGGTAGTTGTTGTTGTTGTTGTTGTTGATCTCTCATATGTCACCAACTCACCTTTTAAATTATCATGTCCGAGAGTGCTAAGATATTTGGTAGCCTCAAGAATAACTTTGTTGTTGCTAAACTAGAAAGTTAGAGACTGCAATACTTTTTCAATAATTTTAACTTCTTCCAATACTTCTCTATTGATCCTCAGACCATTGACTATTTCTTCAATTCCCGTAAAAAGAATTCTTTGATAAACTCTGTTGGTCCCATATGAGCTAACTCAAATTGACTCCTAAACTCTTGTAGTTTCTCCTTTTTTATGGCAGCAACTTTTCGATATGAATTCACATGATTGTTCAAACCTCCTTTGATGAATTTGCATAAAAATATTTTGTTTGATATATACAAATCGACTTTGATGGCGAGATAGTAGCGTGCCTTATAATCTAAATATATTTTCTTATCTAATTGCGTAGTTGCATCACCCGTCAATATTGCGCCTTCTAGGGTTCCTCAAATCCTTCATCAATGATGGACCATAATCCAATATCCTTAGAAAAAATTCTTCATCTGTTGATACCAAGTTTCAAAATTACTTTTTCCCTCAAACACAAAATGTCACGACCCGGATTTTTCCACCATCGGGAGTCGTGATGGCGCCTACTACAAGAGTTAGGCAAGCCAAACATTAAAATATTTTACTGATTTCATTTAAACAATATAATAAACTAGAATAATAATTAAAGCGGAAGACTTTTAAATGCTTAAATAATTGAAAGAGGAAATACAAAAGTTCCAAAATACACTTCTACCAAGTATCTGGTGTCACTACTAATGAACTACTATAGAATACTAATAAAAGAGTCTGAAAGAAATACATAGAAGAGTCTGTCTCGGTACAAGGAAAACAAACTAATAATATAGAAGGGACTCCGGCCTGCGGACACCAGCTAGGCTACCTCGGAAATCCCTGGACCGAGATCGGCACAGGAGCAAATACTACTATTGAGGTCCAACAGCTGGTCCCGGATATGTGCAAAAAAAATGCACAGAGTGTAGTATCACCACAACTGACCCCACGTGCTGGTAAGTGACTGTCCTGACCCCGGTGAAGTAGTGACGAGGCTAGACAGGACAACACGACAAACCTGTGCAGTTCAACATGTATATATGCAGTAGCAAATGGTATGGAAATTAACCTGTTAAAAGGAAGCGGAGCATGCTGTGGGGGAGATAACAGTCCATAAATTAAACACCAAATTAAGGAAGAAAAACAACGCAACTAGAATATCAACAAGAGTAGGAAAAACAATAGCTACACGGCATCACCCATCGTGCTTTATCGCTCTTCCTCACCCAATCAATCATATAAGGTACACAGAATGATACTTCATGCATTAATATTTGTATCATGGCACGGAATGTTCCTTCGTGCGTTAGTAATCATATCAAAGGCATGGAATGTTCCTTCGTGTTGTAGTAACATATCATGGCACGGAATGTTCCTTCGTGCATTAGTAACCATATCATGGCATGGAATGTTCCTTCGTGCTTTAGTAAACATATTATGGAACGGAATGTTACTTCGTGCTTTAGTAAACATATCATGGCACGGAATGTTCCTTCATGCATTAGTAAACATATCATGGCACGGAATGTTCCTTCGTGCATTAGTAAACATATCATGGCACGGAATGTTCCTTCGTCCATTAGTAAGCATATCACAATCGTGCACGGTATCACCCATCGTGCTTTGTCACTCATCCTCACCCAAACAATAATCACAAACAAAGGGGCGAGGGGATAGACAACAGTAATAGAAAAATCCTGGCAAGGGAAAACACAGGTAAACAGTTATATCCCAGTAAGGGAAACAATAACAAGAACTTCCACATCTCGGCAAGGGAGGTAATCAATATGCGAAACGCGACCCAGGCAAGGGAATAATCACATCTCTTTCTCTTTCTTCCACTTCTTACTCTATAGCTACTTTATCATTCGAGCCAACGCTCCACAGAGTTTTCAATTCATAATCCTCTCTCAAACTCTTCCCATTATATGAAAATCATTAATTAAACAAGGAAGAGTCACATCAAAATTCGTATAGACACCAGTATATAGATACTCGTCACCATGCCTAGACACAGTAATCGACAAATATCAATTAGCAAGCAAACACTCTAATCATATTCCCTCAAGCAAAAGTTAGATCAAACACTTACCTCGAAAGCTCCAAACTTAACTCTAGCCTCTAGTATAGCTTTACCCTTCGAATTAACCTCAAAGCAGTTCGAATCTAGTCACAAATTACTCACATGTATCAACAAATACTAGTTAAATCAATCAAAATGCATAAGAATGAATTTCTCAAAGTTTTACCCAAAAATTTCCAAAACGCCCCTGGGCCCACGTGGTCAAAACCCGAGATTTGAACCAAAACTGGGTTACCCATTCCCCCACGAGTTCATATCTATAATTTGTTTAGAAATCAGACGTCAAATTGAGGTCCAAATCCCCCAATTTAGTGAAAACCTAAGTTATACCCAAAATTCTCATTTTCACTCATGGAAAACCTTGATTTTAAGATGAAAACATGATAAATGATGTTAAAGATTAAATAATTTGAGTAAAAGTTGACTTACAATTAATTTAGAGAAGAGAGAGTTCGTAAGAAATCGCCAATGGGTGTTTGGGTTTTGAAAATATGAAAAATGAGCGATAAAAATTGTCTAAGTATGAAATATGTAGGTGGAGGTGTGGGAATTGTGAACTGGGTTTCGCAGTTACGAACCCCAACCCTGCTATGTTGGGAATTGCAAAGAAATATTCGCATTTGCGAACATTGTTAAAAAATTGCGGGCTTCGCATTTGTGATCAAGAAGTCGCACTTGCGACTGGTCGCCCTTCGCATTTGCGAACACGATTGTCACATTTGCGACCCTAGCAGGAAACCCCTTCCATTGCATTAGCGGGATGGTCAGACCTGGGACTTCTTCGCATTTGCGAACTCCGCTTTTGCAAACCAGGTTTTGCAAAAGCGAAACTTGCAGGTCTGAAATGCATCAGCTGGTTTTTCAAAGGTTCAAATACACTCACGGCCTATCCAAAACTCACCCGAGCCCTCAGGGCTCCAACCCAAACATACACTCAACCTCAAAAACATCTTACAGACTTACTCGTGCGATCAACTCGAAAAAATATCATCAAAATACATGAATCAAGCCTTAAAACACATAGTTCTTCTTTCAACTTTCATAAACATTAAATTTTTTCTGTCTGAAACACGTCAAACGACGTCCGTTTTCAACCAAACTTCACAGATTGTGCTTAACACATATTTAAGACTTGTTCCAGGCATCGGAACCAAAATACGGGCCCGATACCTATATTTTCTAACTCATTTTTCAAATTTTCATATCAAATTTCAGAAAATAATTTCTTTCAAAAATTCTTTACTCGGGCTCAGGACCTCGGATTTTGATTCCGGGAATATGCCTGAGTCCAATATTTATTTACGGACCCTCCGGGACCATCATATCACGGTTCTGGATCCGTTTTCCCACAATCTTGACCAAAGTCAACTTTAACAATATTAATATCAAAATTCTTCAAATTGTTCATAAAATTCACATATTTCAACGTAAAAGCTTTTGGGCTAAGGATCCGGACTGTGCACGCAAATTGAGATAACAAAAAGCGAGCTTTTCAAGGCCTTAAAAGCACAGAAAAAGAAAGAATTACGGTGATGACCCATTTAGGTCGTCACATCCTCCACCTCTAAAACAACCGTTCGTACTCGAACGGACAAAAGAAAGAACTACGTGAGTCAGGGAATAGATGAGGATAACAGCTCCGCATATCTGACTCGGACACCCAGGTCGATGCCTTTGGAGGCTGACCTCTCCACTGAACACGCACTGAAGGGAAACTCTTCGAGTTCAACTGTCGAACCTGCCGGTCTAAAATAGCCACCGGCTCCTCCTCATATGATAGATCCTTATCCAATTGGACAGTGCTGAAATCTACCACGTGCGATGGATCTCCGTGATACTTCTGGAGCATAGATACATGAAACACTAGATGCACATTTGACAAGCTAGATGGCAAGGCAAGTCTATAAGCCACCTCTCCCACACGATCAAGAATCTCAAATGGATCGATGGACCTAGGGCTAAGCTTGAACTTCTTCCCGAACCTCATCTCACCCTTCATTGACGATACACAGAGCGATACTCGCTGACCATCCATGAAAGCAACATCTCTGACCTTGTAGTCTACATAACTCTTCTGCCTGGACTGAGCTGTACGAAGTCTATCCTGAATAATCCGGACCTTATCCAAGGCCTCCTGTACCAAATCGGTACTCAACAACCGAGCCTCCCCCCCTCAAACCATCCGACTGGGGACCAACATGTCCTACCATACAATGCCTCATACGGAGCCATCTAAATGTTGGACTAGTAGTTGTTATTGTAGGCAAACTTTTCTAAATGCAAGAACTGGTCC
The DNA here is from genome assembly GCA_034376525.1 of Nicotiana benthamiana. NCBI lineage: Eukaryota > Viridiplantae > Streptophyta > Magnoliopsida > Solanales > Solanaceae > Nicotiana > Nicotiana benthamiana. Next base: position 70,111,906 of record CM067338.1, on the reverse strand, counting down.
CACGAGCCTCCAAAATCAATAACGTAGGCTCAGAGCATATCCTTGAGAATCTAAATAGTCCTCTCGGACTGACCGTTCGTCTGAGGATGGAATTCTATACTCAACTGATCCTGGTTCCCAACTCCTGCGTCGCTCTCCAAAAATGCGAGGTAAACTGCGAACCCCGGTCCGAAATGATAGATATCGGCACCCCATGAAGGCGAACAACCCCCCTGATATAAATCTCAGCTACTCTCTCGGACAAATAGATGGTGGCAACCGGAACAAAATGCGCTGACTTGATCAGCCTATCCACAATAACCCAAACTCCATAAAACTTCTTTCGAGTCATCGGAAGGCCAGAAACGAGATCCATGGTAATCCTCTCCCACTTTTACTCGGGATGCTCAATTCTCTGAAATAAACCACCGGGCCTCTGATGATCATACTTAACCCGCTGACAGTTCAAACAACGAGCCACATATGCAACAATGTCTTTCTGCATTTTGCGCCACCAAAGTGCTACATCAAATCCTGATACATCTTCGCGGTGCCCGGATGAATAGTATACCGAGAACTATGGGCCTCCGCTAAGATAAACTCTCGAATACCATCAACAATAGGCATACAAACTCGCCCCTGCAACCTCAACATACCATCATCTCCCAAGGTCATTTTCTTGGCACCTCCACACTGTATCGTGTCTCTCAGGACACACAAATGGGGATCATCAAACTGCCGCTCCCGGATATGCTCCAACAATGACTAACGAGCGACCGTGCAAGATAACACCTTACTATGCTCAGAAATATCCAACCTCACAAATCGATTGGCTAAGGCCTGAACGTCTAAAGTAAGCGGTCTCTGGCTGACCGGGATATAAGCAAGTCTACCCATGCTGGCGGACTTCCTACTCAATGCATCGACCACCACATTGGCCTTCCCAGGGTGGTACAAGATAGAAACGTCATAGTCTTTGAACAACTCCAACCACCTCCTCTGCCTCAAATTCAACTCCTTCTACTTGAACAAGTACTGAAGTCTCTTGTGATCCGTGTACACCTCACACGTCACACCATATCAATAATGCCTCCAAATCTTCAAAGCATGAACGATGGCTGTCAACTCTAGGTCATGAACTGGATAATTCTTCTCATGGATCTTCAACTGCCTCGAAGCATATGCTATGACTCTGCCATTCGGCATCAATACTGTGCCAAGACCAATACAGGAAGCGTCACTATCGTGGGCAAAACCAATATTGGTGCCGTAGTCCGAGCTGTTTTGTGCTTCTGGAAACGCGCCTTGCTTTCATCTGGCCACCTAAATTGGGCACCCTTCTGGGTCAATCTGGTCATCATGGCTGCAATGGATGAAAACCCCTCCACGAACCGTCGGTAGTAACCTGCTAACCCCAAAAATTTCCGAATTTGTGTATCTGATGCCGGTCGAGGCCAGTTCTTGACTGCCTCAATCTTCTTCGGGTCCACCTTAATACCCTCTACTGAAACAACGTGACCCAAGAATGCAACAGAACTCAACCAAAAACCGCACTTCAAGAACTTAGCATACAACTGACTATCCTGCAGAGTCTGAAGAACCACTCTGAGGTGCTGCTCATGCTCCTCTTGACTGCGGGATCTTATTAGAATATCATCCATAATGACTATCACGAACGATTCCAATTAGGCCCTGAACTCTCGACTCATCAGAACCATGAAAGTCGTTGGGGAATTTGTCAACCCAAATGACATCACCAAGAACTCATAATGCTCGAACCTAGTGGAGAAAACTATCTTTAGGACACCAGATACCCTAATCCTCAACTGATGATAACCATATTCCAAATCTATCCTTGAAAACACCTTGGCGCTCTGAAGCTGATCGAACCCTATCCTAAACCCTCGATAGTGGATACATGTTCTTTATCGTCACCTTCTTCAACTGTCGGTAATTAGTGCACATACTCATCGACCTATCCTTTTTCTTCATAAATAATACCGGCGCACCACAAGGCGACACACTGGGCCTAATGAAACCTTTATTAAGCAAATCCTGAAGCTGCTCCTTTAACTCTTTCAACTCTGGCGGGGCCATGCGATACGGTAAAATGGAAATAGGCTGCGTGCCCAGAGATAGATCAATACAGAAATCAATATCCCTGTTGGGCGGCATACTCGGTAGCTTTAAAGGGAAAACCTGGAGGAACTCCCAAATAATTGGAACAAAACCAATAGAAGGGACCTCTGCGCTGGAGCCGCGAATATACGCCAAAAGAGCAAAACACCACTTTTTGACCATGCATCGATCCTTCACATATGATATAACACTACAGGTCGAATAATCTGAAGTCTCTCTCTACTCCAAACGGGGCAAATTTGGAAAAGTCAACGTCATGGTCTTGGCGTGACAATCCAAAATAGCATGATACAGGGATAACGAATCCATCCCTAATATAACATCATAATCCACCATGTCTATGAGCAATAAGTGAACACGGGTCTCAAAACCCTCAAATACTACCACACATGAACGATGCACTTGGTCGACCAACATAGAATCACCCGCCGATATAGATACATAAACAGGAACACTCAAGGCTTCGCTAGGCATAACCAACAAGGGTGAAAAATAGGATGACACATATGAATACGTAGACCTAGGGTCAAATATCACTGAGGCATCTCTATCACAAATCAGATTAGTACCTGTAATGTCTGCATCTGAAGACTCAGCCTCTGGCCTGGCTGTTGGTTGGCCTCTACCTCCAGCGGCCTAAGCTCCACCTCTATGACCTCTACCTCCATCTCTATGACCTCTGCCACCACCTCTAACTTGTTGGGCAGTCTGAGGAACCTCTGGTGCTCGAATCCTAGTACGAGAACTCAGATACCGAGAGATGCTCGAAGCTCAAGGGAAAAATCTGACTATGTGCCTCGGATCACGACAAGCATGGCAAGACCTCTTCTACTGTGGCTGAGCACCCCTTAACTCGGGCAAACACTCCTATTGTGACCATACTCACCACACTCACAACATCTACACGAATGCTACAGCTGAGGAAACTGAGGCTGACCCTGTCGACCTGAATGACCACCTGAAGTCCCATGAGTGACCCAGAGAGCTGACTAAGAGGGCCTAGGAGGATGGCCTCTACCATAAGAACCTCAACCTCCTCACAAGGTACCACTAAATCTGCCTGCACAACCGGACCTCTTATCCGACTCGTAACTACCTCCTAGTGGCAGAACCACCTCAACTCTATGGCCCACATTGGCCGTCTCATGAAATGTGACCTCACTTCCGGGTTGAGCCAATATACCTGGCTGACCTGCCACCACTGGTGAACCACTGTAACTTGAACATGAGGAGCTACCTACTTTGGAGTATGTGCAGCAGGAGTCTGAACCCCTCCTCCAGCCTGAGAAGTGGCTGGTGCTACTGGAAGCAAACTCGCTCGAATGACACTCTCTATGAAGTCTGCCAGTCAGACCAGAGTGTCCTGAAGAACTAGGATGGCAATTAACCCCCCTGGGACTTGAACTTGGCCCAACGGAACTGCTGGGGCCGGAGCCTCCTCCTCAAAATCGACCTGAGGCTTCGCCACTAGGGCTGCTGCTAGGGACTCGGACTGCTGAGCGGTAAATGAAAAAGCACATGTTCTCACCATCTGTGAAAGTATAGAGTAGAATACAATCGGTGTTTGAGAAACGGAAACGCACGACAAGAAAGGATAAATGTGAAGTTTTTCCTAACTTAGAAGCCTCTGGGGCGTAAATACAGAAGTCTCTAAATCGATCCCTCAGACTCTACCGAGTTTGTACGTGAGTTGTAAGACCTATGTAACCTAGTGCTCTAATACCAACTTGTCACGACCCGATTTTTCCCACCATCGGGAGTCGTGATGGCACCTACTATCGGAGCTAGGCAAGCCAAACATTAAAAGATTTTACTAATTTCATTTAAACAATATAATAAACTTGAATAATAATTAAAGCAGAAGACTTTTAAATGCTTAAATAACTGAAAGAGGGAATACAAAAGTTCTAAAATACACTTCTACCCAGTATCTGATATCACTACTCACGAACTGCTATGGAATACTAAACAAGAGTCTAAAAGAAATACATTGAAGAGTTTGTCTCAGTACAGGGGAAACAAACTAATAATACAGAAGCAATTCCGGCCTGCGGACGCCGGCTAGGCTACCTCGAAAATCCCTGGACCGAAGTTGGCGCACGAGCAAATACTGCTACTGAGGTCCAACAGTTGCTCCTGGATCTGTGCAAAAATACACAGAGTGTACACAACCGACCCCATGTGTTGGTAAGTGCCTGATCTAACCCCGGTGAAGTACTGACGAGGCTAGCCAGGACTACCAAACAAACCTATGCAGTTCAATATGTATATATGCAGTAGCAAAGGGTATGGAAATTAACAGCTAAGAGGAAGGGGAGCATGCTGTAGTGGAGATAACACTCCATAAATTAAACACCCAATTAAGGAAGAAAAACAAAGCAACTAGAATATCAACAAGAGTAGGAAAAATAACAGCGACACGGCATCACCCATCGTGCTTTATCGCTCTTCATCACCCAACCAATCATATAAGGTACACAGAATGATCATTCCTATATTAATATTCATATCATCGTACGGAATGTTCCTTCGTGCGTTAGTAATCATATCCATAGCACAAAATGTTCCTTTGTGTTGTAGTAACATATCAAGGCACAGAATGTTCCTTCATGCATTAGTAACCATATGATGGCACGGAATGTTTCGTGCATTAGTAAACATATCATGGCACGGAATGTTCATTCATGCACTAGAAAACATATCATGGCACGGAAAGTTCCTTGGTGCATTAATAAGCATATCACAATCGTGCACAGCATCACCCATCGTGCTTTATCACTCATCCTCACCCAAATAATAATCACAAACAAGGGGGCGAGGGGATAGACAACAGTTATAGAAAAATCCCGCCAAGGGAAAACACAAGTAAATAGTTAAATCCCGACAAGGGAACAATAACAAGAACTTTCACATCCAGGCAAGGGAGGTAATCAATATGCGAAACGCGGCCCACCAAGAGAATAATCACATCTCTTTCTCTTTATTCCACTTCTTACTATATAGGTACTTTATCATTCGAGCCAATGCTCCAACGATTTTTCAATTCATAATCCTCTCTCATACTCTTCCCATTATATGGAAATCATCAATTAAACACGGAAGAGTCACATTAAAATCTGCATAAGCACAAAATAAGGACTCACGGTAATGCTAGACACCAGTGTATAGATACTCATCACCATGCATATACACCGTAATCGACAAATAGCAATTAGCAAGAAACACTCTAATCCTATTCCCTCAAGCCAAAGTTAGATCAAAAACTTACATCGAAAGCTCCAAACTCAACTCAAGCCTCTAGTATAGCATTACCCTTTGAATTCACCTCAAAACCATCCGAATCTAGTCACAGATTACTCAAATGTATCAATAAATGCTAGTTAAATCAATTTGAATGCATAAGAATGAATTTCTCAAAGTTTTGCCTTAAAATTCCCAAAATTCCCTCGGGCCCACGTGGTCAAAACCCGAGGTTTGAACCAAAATCGGGTTGCCCATTCCCTCATTAGTTCATATATATAATTTGTTTTGAAAGCGAACCTCAAATTGAGGTCTAAATCCCCCAATTTAGTGAAAACTTAAGTTCTACCCAAAATCCCCATTTTCACCCATGGAAAACCTTGATTTTAAGATGAAAACATGATAAATGATGTTAAGGATTGAAGAAATTGAGTAAAAATGGACATACAATTGATTTGGAGAAGAGGCAGTTCGTGAGAAATCGCCAACGGGTGTTTGGGTTTTGAAAATATGAAAAACAATCGTTAAAAATTGTCTAAGTATGAAATATGCATGTGCAGGTGTGGAAATTGCGAAATGGGTTTCGCAATTGCGAACCAAACCCTACTATGTTGGGAATTGCAAAGAAATGTTCGCAATTGCAAACACTATGCAAGAATCGTTGGCTTCGCATTTGCGATCAAAAAGTCGCATTTGGTATTGGTCGCCCTTAGCATTTGCGGACACGATTGATGCATTTGCGACCCTAGTAGGAAACCCCTTCCACCGCATTTGCGAAGAAAATCTCGCATTTGAAAGATGGTCAGACCTGGGCCTTCTTCGCAATTGCGATTGGCCTTTCGTATTTGCGAACTCCGCTTTTGCGAACCAGGTCTCGCAAATACGAAAGCTACAGGTCTGAAATGCATCAGCAAGTGTTTCAAAGGTTCAAATGCACTTGCGGCCTATCCAAAACTCACCCGAGCCCTCAGGGCTCCAACCCAAACATACACACAACCTCAAAAACATTTTACGAACTTACTCGTGCGATCAACTCGCCAAAATACTAGAAAAATCTATTAATCAAGCCTCAAAACACATAGTTCTTCTTTCAACTTTCATAAACATCAAATTTCTAGTTTTGTTGAGTGAAATACGTCAAACGATGTCTGTTTCAACCAAACTTCGTAGATAGTGCTTAACATGTATTTAAGACATGTACCGGGTGTCGGAACCAAAATATGGACTTGATGCCTGTATTTTCTAACTCATTTTCAAATTTTCATATCAAATTTCAGAAGAAAAAAAAATCAAGAATTCTTTAGTCGGGCTCAGGACCTCGGATTTTGATTCCGGGAATACGTCAAGTCCCATATTTTTTTGCGGACCCTTCGAGACCATCATATCACGGGTCCAGATCCATTTTCCAATATCTTGACCGAAGTCAACTTTAACAATATTAATATCAAAAGTTTCAAAAAATTTACATATTTCAATGTAAAATCTTTTCGGCTATGCGTTCGAACTTTGCACGCAAATTGAGGCAACTAAAAGCGACGTTTTTAAGGCCTCGGAGGCACATAAAAAGGAAGAATTACGGTGATGAACCCTTTGGGTCGTCACATCCTCAACCTCTAAAACAACCGTTCGACCTCGAACAGACAAAAGAAAAAAGTTCCTGACTGGGGAATAGATGAGGATAACGGCTCCGCATATCAGACTCGGACTCCCAGGTCGATGCCTTAGGAGGCTGACCTCTCCACTGAACACGCACTGAAGGGATACTCTTCTATCTCAGCTGTCAAACCTGCCCATCTAAAATAGCCACCAGCTTCTCCTTATATGATAGATCCTTGTTCAATTGGACAGTCTTGAAATCTAACACGTTCGATGGATCGCCGTGATACTTCCGGAGCATAGATACATGAAACACTGGATGCATAGCTGACAAGCTAGGTGGCAAGGAAAGTCTATAAGCCACCTCTCCTACACGATCAAGAATCTCAAAATGGACCAATGAACCTAGGGCTAAGCTTGACCTTCTTCCCGAACCTCATCACGCTCTTCATAGGCGATACACTAAGCGATACTCGCTCACCAGCCATGAAAGCAACATCTCTGACCTTGCGGTCTGCATAACTCTTCTGCCTGGACTGAGCTGTACGAAGTCTATCCTGAATAATCCGGACCTTATCCAAGGCCTCCTGTACCAAATCGGTACCCAACAACCGAGTCTCTCCCGCCTCAAACCATCCGAATGGGGACTGACATCGCCTACCATACAACGCCTCATACGGAGCCATCTGAATGCTGGACTGGTAGCTGTTTTTGTACGCAATCTTTACTAAAGGAAAGAACTGGTCCCACGAGCCTCCAAAATAAATTACATAGGCTCAAAGCATATCCTCAAGAATCTGAATAATCCTCTCGGACTGACAGTCTATCTGAGGATGTAATGTTGTACTCAACTGAACTGGGTGCCCAACTCATGCGTTGCTCTCCAGAAATGCGAGGTAAGCTACAGACCCCGGTCTAAAATTATAGATATAGACACCCCATGAAGGCGAACGATCCCCCTGATATAAATCACAGCTACTCTCTCGGAAAAATAGGTGGTGGAAAATGGAACAAAATGTGCTGACTTGGTCAGTCTATCCACAATAACCCAAACCACATCAAACTTCTTTTGAGTCATTGGATGGCCAGAAACGAGATCCATGGTAATCCTCTCCCACTTCCACTCGGGAAGCTCAATCCTCTAAAATAAACCACCGGGCCTCTGATGATCGTACTTAACCCGCTGACAGTTCAAACAACGAGACACATATGCAACAATGTCTTTCTTCATTCTGCGCCACCAATAGTGCTGCTTCAAATCCTGATACATCTTCGTGGTGCCCGGATGAATAAAATACCGAGAACTATGGGCCTCCGCTAACATAAACTCCTGAATACCATCAATATTGGGCATACAAACTCGCCTCTGCAACCTCAACACACCATCATCTCCCAAGGTCATTTTCTTGGAACTTCCACGCTGCACCGCGTTGTCGACGCCCCCTTTTATAACTACTGGAAAGAAGCAAAATCGGGTTTACGATCTATTTCCCATTTGGGAATTGGGTTATGGGATCCAAACAGTTGCCACCTAATGATTATAGTGCATTAGGACACTTTAAGATGAAGAGGGTATTTCGAGAGAAAAAACCAGAGTTTGGGTAAGGGCTTGAGATTATCTTGAGGGGAAGGTGTTAGGCACCCCTCAAGATCCACAAATGTGGTTCTCGGCCGTGCTAATTGTGATTTTAATAGAGGATGAAGCAAGTAGAAAAATAAGATGCACATGTATAACATTCACATAACTTGAAAGCTTTATAGAAAAGGAAGGGTGTAAGTTTGAAATAAGAGATGACTAGTTTGAAAAGCATTACTAGAAGCATTTAAATAAAGAAAATGAAGGAGGAGGAATGGTCCTAGGTTTAACTATAATATGGATCATTAGATGCAATATCCCGCAAATATTCCCAAAGAGGGGTCGCTTTATGATATTATCGCATCGTCATCATCTCCATATTCTACCCTTCCCACCATGTTAAGGTATTTAAATGTCTTGGTATCATTTACTTATTGCATGCTAATACCCGTCCCAACCTGTTAGTACTGGGGTATTAGGACTTCTAATCCTAAAGAGGGGGAAGAGAGAGATAGGATATATATATATATATATATATATATATATATGGAGTTATAAAAGGTAAAAACACTAAAGTGACAGTTAAAAACAAGTAGCATATAATAAGGTATGCAAAAAAATAGTTAAAGGCACAATTAAACCCCGTAACATACAGCAAACAGTTTAGCATGACTTCAATTACTGATTTGGTAGTTAAAAGAAGTTAGAAGAGCGGGAATATTAGTTTAACACATATGAGTTGGATAGAAAATCTGCTTGGAGCTCCCCGGGCTCGTTTTAGGAGTTGACAGGGTTTAGAAAATCAGTTCATTTTAAAGAAAACAAAGCTTCAGACATAGGTCTGTTTAAAAGAATTAAAGTTGCACACAAGTTTAGAAAAGGCCTTATAAGTTAGCCACACTGATTTGAGTAAAACGGTAGACGCGAGAAAAGAAGAATAAAAGATCTTAGATAATTCAAACTTAAGCAGACAATCAATTGAAAGCACTGATTCAATATTTAAAGCGGTTTACAGGTTCAGAACATTACAAAAGGGGGCAGACTCGGGCCAGTTTTAGAGTAAATAGATTTAGGACAAGTTGAACCAAAACGTTTGAAACATTAGGCGAGTCTGGACTTATAACATACTTATTAACCTTTTAGTCACTGCTTTTAGATGACCTACTATTTTTCCTGGCGTTTATATAGTTCCTATAGGCATTCTTTCTAGGCGAGATTAAGAATGCGAAAGTATAAGCATGATTTCTATATGAAGTTGATGTAATAACAAAACCCTATGGCCATGACATCTATATGGTGTCGATGCAATAGTGAAAAATAGGCATGGTAACGGTATGGCATGGATGTAATAATGTAAGGTCCTAAAACATGGTTTCTAACTGATGCAAGAGAAAATAAACCTGTAGTCATGATTTCAATGATTCCAGAAAAGTAAATCCTTATGGGCATGCTTTCTATATGACAATGAGAAGCCTATAGACATGGTATCTGAACTAACAAGTGATGCAAACCTAATTAACATGGTTTCTAATGAATGCAAGAAAGTAAATCCCTCCCATGTACCTTTTCACTATACCCCCGAGTTCTTTTATTACAAATTATTAAAAATCTGGGAAGAAAAGGAAAAGAACATTAAAAGAAATAAAAGATAAATACATTAGCAACTATAACAGGCCCAAGGAGTCTCGAAGAAACTTTAACGTCCAACTTATGCCTTTTACAAAATCCGAGCTCCCAAGGTCCGAGGCTTTTCTCTTTTTAGAGTGTTACAAAGTTCCTAGAGCTTTCAAAGAAACCCAGGCATTTCTTAAACTCCAATTGGAATAGTGCAAGTGTGGAATTACTAGCCCTAAGGCATCCAAGTTCAGAGGAGACTCCAAGGTCCCTAAGCATGGCTTACCAAAGGGGGTAGGAACTTAAAGGACCAAGAATAAGTGCAAAAGTGAGGATTAGAATGAAACCAATGTATGAAGTGGTCATACCCAGCCTATTGAGTGAGACTGGCATACCCCAGACTTCTTACAAGGGTTAACAAACAAGAGCAAACTTGTAAACAAGTCAGACAAGGGTATGACTGGTGATTAGGACACCAACATGCCTTTGTCAAGGCTCAAACACATAAGATAGGGGATGGGGGGTGGGATTGCTTTGAGTAGAGGCTGTTGACAGCCTTAATTCTAGACTAGAAGTTGCAATGAAGTGCCACCCTTATCCAAAACAAACTCACATAATAACAAGGACCAAAGGGAGAGGGGAATCATATAAAGGCATTTAACAGACAATATTAGATTGAAGGGATTCAGGGGAAAGAATGCATAATAATGAACAATACACAACCAAAGGAAAAGGATTTAACATGCTGCACTTAAATAAAATACTAAATGTAAGCAACCAAAGGGAAAGGGAATAGGGATTAACATGCTGCAGTTTAAAACAAAAGTATAAGAAGACAAGGAGCAGGGTTAAGGACTAACCTGCTGAACTTAAGCACAAACAGACAAGGGAACAAGGGGAAGGGAATTTACATAAAGCTTAACTGAGATATGCAAAACAGGTGAGGGAACCAAGGAAAAGGGAATAAAACATGTTAGAGCTTAAACTGAAACAGCATAACAGCCTAGGGAAAGGGAGAGGGAATTAAACATGCTTGAATTCAAATGAAATACTGAAATAAACAAACAGACAAGGGGACAAGGGGAAGAGGTTAAACATGCAAGAGCTCAAGTTCAAATAACATAACAGACAAAGAAAGGGAGAAACAAACAGATAGTTGAAGGTCATTAATTGAAATTAGGAGCCTACAAGTGCAACTTGAGTAACAAAGAACCTTATTATTATCCTTGTCTTTCAGCCGGCTAATCCTTAGCTAAAGAGGGCAAGTAACCGAGAAGAGGAGAGAAAAGCAGAGAGTTTTTTAGTGAGTAGGAGTAGAGAGAATTCGTGTATCCATGTGTCAGTGAGAAAAAGTGAAGGCCTATTTATAGTTTGAAAGAGATGCAACACTTAAGGCAAGAAAATATTCGGCAGTACCAATCTTACACAATTAAGGAGAAGGTTCCCTTTAATTAAGGAACCAACTGGAAATAAATAAACCTTGGTCTAATTTTGGAAAGGAAAATCAAATACCAATCACAGAGTATAGGGTAAATATATGTAAAGAGCTTGAAAATTACATGGGTAAACATATAAGACAGGTAATCAACTAGAAAATCAAGGAATCAAGATACTCGTGATTCGAACTTAGTCAAAAAACAGGGGTCAATTAGAGAATCATACAGCTGTAAAAAATCAAGTTTTCCAATTAGGGTTTCAGAGAAGGGGAAATGTGACAATATAAAAGAGGTATAGGTTAGAACATACAAAAATCGGAAATAGCAGAGTAAACATGTAGCAAAACACACAAGAAAACAATTTGCGACGGCTAGGGTTTTACAGAGAATGAAATGGAAAATTCTCTTAGAATTTAGGGTTTCTGTGACACATAGAGCATAAAGAAAGTCATAGATGAAGATGAACACAACGAAGAACATCATAGAGAAAGCATAGAACGCATGAACTGAAAACCCTAATAAGTAATCAGTGAAGCAAAACATCTCATAGCCATGGTAGAAAAATGCTTAAGAATCACAGTGAAGGCTAGAGAAGAACACACACTAGCAAATAAAGTGGACAAATCAAGGAGATCAGAGAAGTCATAGAAAACCCTAAGTTTAAAAGGCGAACCATTTGAAAACAAGAAATAGGCGAAGAAAAGATGAGAAATACATTAAAATATTTAAAAAATAATTAGGACTCAGAGAGAATCGTAAAAGTAAACGCAGAGAAGAACCTTGAGAAATTAGGGTTTTAGATAAAGGTCTCGAAGCATTGAGAAAAGCCTGGAATGGACTAGTCGGAGCCGGCAGAGGGCCCTAGGCTTTAAGGCTTGCCGGAGAATGGCCAGATACGACTGCAAAACCCCATTAGAGGACCTTTGGTCCAGTCACCGTTGCAATACTATCCCGATCATTGAACCTAGAGGCCAGAAGAGGTGATGAGTGGATGAACACGGGAGTTTCAAGCCTTGGACGGCCAATAACGCCGGTGAAGTGAGCAAGAGGCGACTAGATTTTTTAGAGAACCTAGAGAGCATTTGGGAGTGAAGACGGCTGGTTTGTAAAAATGATTGTAGGGTTAAGGGTTTGGGAGGTTTAATTTGGTAAGTTAAAATGTGGATCGTTGATTTGGGAGATCAACAGCCAGGATTAGTAGAAGAAGCGGGTGGGTTAAGTTTAGTGGGTTCGGGTGGGTTTCTTAAATTGGGTCAGGTGAATTGTGGGGGGTCAAACTGGGGTTGATTTTGGGTTTCAATTTGGGCTAGAATTGAAAGATTAAAGGACTACATTTTAAATAGCCATTTTTTCACAATTTGATTTTATTAAAATAGTAAGTAATTTTGTTAAAATCCAATTAAATGATGAGTTAATAAAATATATTTAGGAAGCAACTAAAAAATATCAGGAATGATATTGTTCTTGAAATACTTATTAAATGGAGAAATAGGCTAAAATTGAAATAAATGCAATTTTAGTTTTAAAAAATACCTAATGCTTTGTAAAATTCTGTAAAAATTACAAAAATTATATTTTTATGTAAATGAGATAATACAATAAATTATTTATTAAATAACAAGATTTGATACTCAATTTTGGATTTTCTAGTACAAAATAAGTTGTAAATTGGTTTTAATATACTTGAAAAAATATAGAAAAATACCAACTTTTTGTGGATGCTTATATATGCACAAGCTATTTTGAAAAATATTTTGGGTACAAAAATACATAGGAAAAAATTGGGTATCAATAGCTGCCCCTCTTTACCCGAGGAGGATGAAAGAGTTGCGGGTAAAGATAAGATGGCCAATATTGACCGGAAATGACAATTGTATGAGAATTTCAACCGCGCTATGGCTTCTGAGCTTCCTACATATCCCTAGTTTTATAGGAATCAGGTCGTATGTAGTTCATGAGCTATTGGCGGAACATGCCAATGGAAATTTGAAAAGGCGGACGCAGCGGGGGTTTGAGATTTGGCAAGGGTTCGGGGATCGGACGAGCCGCGGAGAACTGGAGCGGGAGCGCTCCTACTGAGACAATCGTGCCAGCCGGTATACCTGCAAATGAACGATATGCGTGTATATTGCATAATTTAAACGTGATGCGTGTTCCCATTGGACCATAAATGTTGTCTTCGGACGATTAGGATGGCGTCCTCATACTATGACGTCCGAGCAACGGAGAGCATGAAAGTAAAGATTCGCAGGCCATGAAATGGTGTTCTCGGGCCATGCAGATGGTGCCTCCGAACTACGACTCCTTTGAATAAGTTGGTGATATTTCAGCCCATGAAAAGGTGGCAATATTTCAGCCGAATGAATGTAGAGGGTGGCGATCTTTCAGCCGAGCAGGAATTTAAAATGCGGGGTGGCGATATTTCAGCCAAAATGAAACAGGGTGGCGATATGTCAGCCAAAATGCAAAATGAAGGAGGCAGAGCTTAACCTCGAAAGGAAGAAGATAGCCTCATGCAATGCAGACATGGAGACAGAGCTTATTCTCGAAAGGCGGAAGATAGCCCTATGCAAGGATGGAGGTGGAGCTTAACCTCGGAAGGCAGAGAATAGCCTTATGAAAAATGCAAGATGGAGACATAGCTTAGTCTCGAAAGGCAGCAGATAGCCTTATGTAGGATGGAGGCAGAGCTTAGCCCCGGAAGGCAAAGAATAGCCTTATGCAATTCAAGATGGAGACAGATCTTAGTCTCGAAAGGTAGAAGATAGCCTTATGCAAGGATGGAGGTAGAGATTAACCTCGGAAGGTGGAGAATAGCCTTATGCAAAATGCAAGATGGAGATAGAGCTTAGTCTCGAAAGGCAGCAGATAGCCTTATGCAAGATGAACGTAGATCTTAACCTCAGAAGGCAGAGAATAGCCTTATGCAATGCAAGAAATGCATTGGAGACAGAGCTTAGTCTCGAAAGGCAAAAAATAGCCTTATGCGGAATGGAGGTGGAGCTTAACCTCGAAAGGCAGAGAATAGCCTTATGCAATGCAAGAAATGCAGATGGAGACAGAGCTTAGTCTCGAAAGGCAAAAAATAGCCTTATGAAAGATGGAGGTAGAGCTTAACCTCGGAAGGTAGAGAATAGCCTTATGCAATGCGAGAATATAAAGGGGAAGATAATAGCGATTTCTTAGCTGGTAGATGATTGTTAATTTGTGACTGCTCGGGAAATGTCTGCATGTAGGTAGTAAACTTCTGCGAAGCAGGGGTTGTTTTGGGAATTTCAACTCCAAGGAACAGTTATGCTATTGGCTTGGTTCCTGCATCCAAAGAAAAATCGTGAGTTCTGTAAAAGGGGAAGGTTAGTTCATATCCCTCGACCCATGGCGTCTTGTACCCTTTGGGGTAGCGTTGCTGAACGATAGTGAACCAAATGATTTTATGCAAAATTTGACTAATATGATGCAAATGTATATATATAAGCAAAAGATAGTTTTTGTTTTATGATGAACCACAACTGCAACGTGCTTCAAGGCACGGCAACCTCGTTGTTTCCGGAATTTTGGGGGTCTTCCTCAAAATTCTGCCCCAGTTTATTGGGCTAATGCTGTTGACGGCAGTGCTGAACGACTGAAAGCGGATTGACCTTAGAATTTTGAGGGTCCTCCTAAAAATTCTGCCTAGTTTACTGGGTCGATGTTGATGCGAAAATTGATAAGATGACTTCGGAATTTTGAGAGTCCTCCTCAAAATTCTGCCCCAGTTCCAAATGCGGGGAAAATAGAAATTTATTAGAGATGTGACCGAACCCATAGGGCTGCCCACGTATCCCCTCTTAAACGGGAATCAGGTCAAACGTAGTTCAAATTATATCATAAGGAAAAAGCATGCTGAATAAATGTAATATCTCTTCACTACATCTGAGTTGATCGGTTTTGGCCAGATTTCTCCATCCATCTCTGCAAGAATAAGGGCTCCTCCGGTCAGAACCCGATAAACCATGTATGGACCTTTCCAGTTGGGAGAGAACTTCCCTTTGGCCTCATCTTGATGTGGAAATATCTTCTTCAACACCAGCTGCCCTAGTGTAAACTTCCTTGGTCGAACTCTCTTGTTGAAGGCTCTGTACATTCTGTTCTGATATAACTGACCGTGAGAGACAACGTTCATTCTCTTTCCATCTATAAGGGCTAGCTGCTCATAGCAAACCTTGACCCATTCTGCATCCTCTAGCTCTGCTTCTTGTATGATTCTTAAGGACAGAATTTCTACCTTGGCAGGAATTACCGCTTTTGTACCGTAAACCAGAATGTAGGGAGTTGCCCCGGTTGATATGCGAACTGTAGTGAGATAACCCAATAAAGCGAATGACAACTTCTCATGCCGCTGCTTATGCCATTCGATCATTTTCCTTATTAGTTTCTCGATTTTCTTGTTGGCTTCTTCCACGGCTCCATTTATCTGAGGTCTATAAGCTGTAGAATTTATGTGTCTGATCTTGAAAGTTGCACATATCGCTTTCATCAAGTCGCTATCGATATTGGAACTGTTACAGTGATGATTGACTTTAGAACACCGAATCAACAGACAACCCGATCTCGGACAAAGTCTGCCATGACTTTCTTGGTTACTGCTTTGTATGAAGCCGCTTCAACCCATTTAGTGAAGTAATCAATTGCCACTAGAATGAACCTGTGTCCGTTTGATGCGGCAGGCTCGATTGGTCCAATAACATCATTCCCCAAGCGGCGAACGACCACGGTGAGCTCGTTGCACTGATCTCGTTCGGAGGTACCTTTATCGTATCTGTATATATCTGATAGCGGTGACACTTTCTTACATACTGAATGCAGTCCGTCTCCATAGTCATCCAGAAATATCCTGCTCGGAGTATCTTCTTTGCTAGAACAAAATCATTCATGTGCGGCCCACAAGTCCCTGAGTGCACTTCCTCCAATAACTTGGTTGCTTCTATCGCATCGAGACACCTTAAATAGTCCCAAATCAGGAGTCCTCCTGTACAGAACACCTTAGTTTCTCAATTTTCTTGTTGGCTGCTTCCACGGCTCCATTTATCTAAGGTCTATAAGCTGTAGAATTTATGTGTCTGATCTTGAAAGTTGCAGATATCGCTTTCATCAAGTCGCTATTGATATTGGAACCGTTATAGTGATGATTGACTTTAGAACACCAACCGATAGACAACCCGATCTCGGACAAAGTCTACCATGACTTTCTTGGTTACTGCTTTGTATGAAGCCGCTTCAACCCATTTAGTGAAGTAATCAATTGCCACTAGAATGAACCTGTGTCCATTTGATGCGGCAGGCTCAAATGGTCCAATAACATCATTCCCCAAGCGGCAAACGGCCATGGTGAGCTCGTTGCAGTGATCTCGTTCGGAGGTACCTTTATCATATCCGTATATATCTGATAGCGGTGACACTTTCTTACATACTGAATGCAGTCCGTCTCCATAGTCATCCAAAAATATCCTGCTCGGAGTATCTTCTTTGCTAGAACAAAATCGTTCATGTGCGGCCCACAAGTCCCTGAGTGCACTTCCTCCAATATCTTGGTTGCTTCTATCGCATCACAGGAGTCCTCCTGTACAGGATTCCTCCGATGTGAAAGAAATTGTTGGACAGCCTTCTAATTGTGCGCTTCTGAGTAGCATTAGCAAGCTCTGGATATTCTCTTGTTGTCAGGTACCTTTTGATGTCATGGAACCCGGGTTTTCCGTCGGCTTCTTCCTCTACATGTGCACAATATGCCGTTTGGTCATGAATCTTGACCTGGATAGGGTCGATGAAATTTGTATTTGGAGGCTGAATCATGGATGATAAAGTGGCAAGCGCATCTATGAACTCATTATGTATTCTTGGAACATGTTGGAATTCCGTTTTTTCTTAACCCCTTTCTCAACTCCTGTATGTGGTGCAGATAAGGGAGTATCTTGGAATTCTTAGTTTCCCATTCTTCTCGCACCTGGTGTATGAGTAGGTCTGAATCCCCAATCACTAACAGCTCCTGGATGTTCATATCAATGGCCAGATTAAGACCCAAAATGCTAGCTTCATACTCGGCCATGTTATTTGTGCAGGGGGACCTGAACTTGGCGGATACCGGGTAGTGCTGACCGGTTTCTGATACCAGGACTGCTCTAATACGTAATTTGCGGCCCCGTCGAAAAACATCCTCTAGAAATCATAGGATTCTGCAATATCTTCACCTATGAAAGCTGCTTCTTCATCAGGAAAATACATCTTCAATGATTCATACTCCCCTTCATCAGGATTTTCTGCGAGGTGATCTGCCAGGGCCTGTCCTTTAACTGCCTTCTGGGTGACATAGACAATGTCGAATTCACTCAAAAAAATGTGCCACTTGGCAGGCTTACCAGTGGGCATGGGCTTCTAAAAAATATACTTTAGCGGATCCATTCTTGATATAAGGTAAGTAGTGTAAGCACAAAAATAATGCCTCAACTTCTGAGCTATCCAAGTCAAAGCATAATAGGTGCATTCTAACAAAGAATACCAAGCCTCGTATAGGGTAAATATCATGCTGAGGTAGTCAATAGCTTGCTCCTTTCTCCCCGTCTCATCAAGTTGTCCCAAGACACAACCGAATGATCCATGCAACACTATTTTTAGAGAAATAAAGGCCTTCCAGGTTCAGGCAGAACCAGTACTGGAGGCATAGACAAGTATTCCTTGATCCTGTCGAAAGCCTTTTGACATTCATCGGTCCATTTGGTGGCGGCATCCTTCTTCAGCATCTTGAAAATAGGTTCGCAGATGATGGTAGACTGAGCTATGAACCGGCTGATATAATTGAGTCTCCCCAAGAAACTCATTACCTCTTTCTTGCTCTTCGCCGGTGACAACTCTTGAATAGATTTGACCTTTGATGGATCCAACTCTATTCCACGATGACTCACGATGAAACCTAATAACTTTCCCGCAGGGAGCCCAAATGCAAACTTGGCGGGATTCAATTTCGATTTTTACCTCCTTCGTCTGTTGAAAAACTTTCGGAGGTCCTCCATGTGATCTGCAGCCTTCTTGGACTTAATGATGACGTCGTTCACATATACCTCAATATCCTTATGTGTCATGTCATGAAAGAAGGTAGTCATGGCCCTCATGTAAGTAGCTCCCTCATTCTTCAATCCGAACGGCATCATTCTGTAGAAATACATTCCCCAAGGCGTGATAAACGTTGTTTTCTCTGCAGCCTCTTTTTCCATACATATCTGATGGTATCCTGCAAAACAATTGATAAATGACTGCAACTCATGCTTGGCGCAGTTGTCGATTAGAATGTGTATGTTTAGCAAGGGGAAATCGTCTTTGGGACTAGCCCGGTTGAGATCCCGGTAGTCGACACAGACTCTAACTTTCCCATCCTTCTTTGGTACCAATACAATGTTAGCTAACAAAGTTGGATACTTTACCACTTGAAGAACTCTGTCTTTGACTTGCTTGGTGACCTTCTTTTTGATTTATAAATCATATCTGGCTTGAATTTTCTGAGCTTCTGTTTTACCAGCGAACATGCAGGATCTGTCGGCAACTTGTGAGCGACGATGGATGTGCTGAGACCGGTCATATAGTCATAAGACCATGCGAAGATATCATCATATTCCCTCAAGAACTATGTATATTCCTCTTTCTTCATCTGTGATAAGTGCATTCTGATGTGCGTCTCTTTGACATTCTCTGTATCTCCAAGTTGACGACTTCGGTTTCATCCAAATTGGACTTAGGTCTATTTTAAAATTGTCGGCCTCTCTGACAACCTCTTATGGTATATCATTCTCCTCTGAGTCTATGTCTGTTTTTTGCATAGCCTCGTTGCAAGTTATAGTTGTTGGTTCATCATCAAGATACGTAATAGTAATGCTGTGTGAAAATAAAGTAAATAGAAGAGAAAGTAATGAATAACAAGATATTTGATAAACTGAAAATGCTTTTGATAAAATTCGTAAATGTTCAAAACATCGGAGCTCTTTTGGAAAGTAAAGACAAATACGGAAAATAAAGAAAACAACTAAAACAAAGATGCATAATGCTTGTTCAACCTTGCTACCTCGAAGGTTTCTAGGCGATGGTGGTCCTGATTCACCAGTTGGTGAGGTGCTCCCCTCGGTTCACAGCCTTAATGGAAGGGACTTCCTCCCCTTCCTCTTCAAAAATCACACAACAGTCCATGTCCTCCTTCAGAAACAGTTTCTTCATTGCTGCAAGAGCCTCATCTTCTTCTGAACCATAGAGAGTGTCGGCTGGCTGAAATGTCTGCTCCAACATAGGTATGGGGCGCTCCAGTGGGTAATATAGGCCGCGCCATAAAGGTGACCAGTTTTTGAATTCTTACCACGTGTACTCGTACCCCAGTCCAAAGGTAGTACCTCCGATCGTCGGAATGTTCTGGCAACTGTATATGGGGTTGCTACCGTCGCCATTGATGATTACTTCTTGATGGTTCCATTCGAACTTCACAGCCTGATGCAAGAATGATGCTACAGCCCCAGCGGCGTAGATCCAGGTTCGTTCCAATAGTAAGTTGTAAGATGTTGGTACATCGATGACTTGGAAGTCAACATCAAACCAAGTGGGCCCCATTTGCAAACATAGGCTAATCTCCCCGAGAGTGGACCTCTGAGAACCGTCAAAATCCATAACAATAATAGCCCCGTCCTTTATCTCGTGCAACCCCTTGCCCAACTTCTTGAGGGTGATTAATGGACAAATATTGAGACTGGAACCTCCATCGACTAAAATTCTGGTGATGAAATGATCCTCACATTGCACAGTGATATGCAGTGCTTTGTGAGCCCTTCACGCAGAAATTCATCCTTGTGGAAAGTGATTTTGTGACTTTCCAATACCTGCCTATCATGTTTGCCATCTCTCCTCCCATTATGTTGCTTGGGACATAAGCCTCGCTCAATATCTTCATCAAGGCATTCTTATGCGCCTCGGAACTCTGCAGCAAGGCTAAGATAGAAATCTGTGCCGGAGTCTTGTTTAGCTGTTCAACAACTGAATATTCCTTAGCCTGTATCTTTCTCCAGAGATCATCAGATCCAGTTTCAATGAGACACCCAGAGGCCTGCTTGCTAGACTCAGCTAGGTGCTCTGGTGTGTATACCCTGCATGTTCTAGTCATACCTTGTGCGGTGACTACTTCACCTGTGCGTGCTTTTCCTTTCCTTCTTGCCTCGGTTGTGTAGTCCTGAGGTATGGCATTTGATTGAAATGGGGTTATGTCCGACATGGTGACCGGAATGGGTGCCCTTGGGGGCAATATAGCTACTTTAATTGGTGCAGGCGTCTTTGGAGTCCCGAATTCCACCTCAATCGGTTTTGGAACCTTTGCAGGAAGTGCCTCTTACCACGTCACCCTCATATAGCTGTACTTGTACAACAATAAGATTAAGAGTGACCGCCGGTTTCTTGGGCTCATCTCCTTCAGATATTAGACCGATTGACCCTTTATGATCCCAGCCGTTCTCAACCTCAATCATGTGGATGCCTCCACTTTTGTGGTCTGGTAGAGGGTTGTTATGAACATTAGGAGCAGTCTCCTTAGCCACGATGACCTTGTTTTCAATTAAGGTCTGAATTTTATCTTTCAACGAGCGGCACTCGTCGATGGTATGGCCCTTCATCCCCGAATGGTATGCCCATGTTTTATTTTGCTTGATCCATTGGGAGGGGTTTTCTAGGGTTACGGCTGGGGTGGGTGTAACGTATCTGGTGGCTTTAAGCTTCTCATATAATTGGTCAATGGGTTCAGCAATAGCAGTGTGCTATCTGGGCGGTTTACGGTCAAAGTTTAGTCTTGGCCGTGGGAAGTTTTGGCGGGTATGCGATGATGGATAGTGAGGAGGTTGGGAGTTGTAAGCTTGGTATACAGGTGCGGGTTGGGAATCTACTGGTGAGGTGGGCTGATATGTTGGTGGTGGAGATGTTTGGTAGACAGGATTGGTAGGTGAAGGTGCTTGGTAATTTAGAGAGGGTTGGTATGTGGGTGGAGTTGGAGGGTAGGGTTGGTATTTCACGGGAGAGTGGTTTCTTTGAGCAGCCATTACGGAGTTTACATCTTTTTTCTTCAACGTACCACCAGATTGCAAGGTTTTGTTGGTGGCCTGCAGTGCCTCAAGGTTAGTAACCATACCATTTTTGTTCCCCTCTTCAATTCTTTCTCCCAGTTTGATGATATCGGCGAACTTCTGCCCCTCTATCAGCATCAATCTCTCGTAATACTATCGGTCCTGAGCACGAACAAAAATCTGTTCATTTGTTCTTCTTCCAAAGCCGGCCTGACTTTGGCAGCTTCTTACCTCCAACGAGTAGCATACTCGTGAAAGGTTTCAATGGGCTTCTTCTTTAAATTCTGAATAGAACATGTCTGGCGCGTTCTCAGTGTTGAACCTAAAACAGTACATGAAATCGGATGCCATATTTACCCAACTAGTCCACTTCTTCACATCTTTACTGACATACCAAGATAGTGCATCACCTTTCAAGCTCCTCATGAACAGTTTCATGCGAATCTTTTCACCTCTACCGACTCCCACTAACTTGTCACAACACATCCTGAGGTGAACCCTGGGATCACCCGTACCATCAAACATTTTGAAATTAGGAGGTTTGTACCCCTCCGGGAGCTCGACATCAGGCTGGACACACATGTTTTCATAATATAGACATTTCACACCTTTGTTACCTTCCATGCCTTGAACCCTGCTAGTGAGTTTCTTGAGTTCAGCAGCCAAGTTCTGGATGAGTGACCTGATTCTGACACATCTGATATGGGTTGTGTATAGTATGGCACAGTATCCACAAAGATAGGGGTATCCTGGTGGTTTGGAGCATTTTGAGCCTCAGGGATGAGCGGTGGAGCATTGTTGCGAACCTGGGTTGGAATCTTCTGTGGAGGTGCAGTGACCTGTTTGTTGACATCTGCAGCACCAAGGAGTGGACAAGCTTGCCAACCTCCGGACCTGGTCAAGCTCTTCTCGAAATCTTAGCAAAGTTTTCTCCAAATGAGCAGCAGTTTCTTTGGTGATCAGGGTACCCTGAGAAGTTCCTTTAATTTCCTTCCTTTTCATTATCTCCCATCTTTCCTTTGCTCTTGTTTTTGGGAGGAGGAGGAACCTTTAATCTTGTTGAGTATGCTGATGGTTCCAAAATGCACGAACTAACCTTTGGGGAGGGGAATAAAAACAAAAGAAAAACAAAAGGTAAAAAGTTAGTGCGGATTCTGAGAAAGAGAACATTGCGGTATTTAAACAAGTTGTTGCAGGAATATAAGTCGTTTCCTATTTGGGTGCCTCATTATGCCCGAGGTAGGCCTAGAGACAAATATGATTTGGAGAACTCGTAATACCAAATGCCTCATTGTATTGACGGAAAATAAAATGAGTCAAAACAAACCGACATAAAGAAAAATTGTCACTAATGGCCAAAGGCCTTATTACATCAGGAAAGCAGTAAAATCCTAACTTCTTGGTCCCAGAAGGACCTTCCCCAGATTCAGTATCTTTGCCTCCCTCGTACAGTTTCATCAGCTCGCGCAGTCCCAGCAACAAGTAAGCTCGAGCCAAGTTCCCACCTTCGTTACCTTCAGCTTCCTGACAGTCGTTGATCCTTTTCAGAAACTTGCCTTCCAGCTCCACTAGACCCCGTTCCAAGTATCCTAAATGATTGTTTGCGTGGTCATCCATGTTCTTCCATTCATTTATTACTTTCTCTTGAGCCTCCAACATTTCCCTATGTTCATTTTCACACTCTCGCATCCGCTTGCGCAGCTGATTATACTTGATCTTTGCTGCAGCTTCCTCATCAATTACCCTGTGACCATGGACGAAACCCGTTTTTCCCAAGCCAATGTGATCATCTTCTAACCACCCTGGATAAAGCGGTGTATGCCCTTCCTGATACATGTCTGTCTCCATGGACTCCTTTTCCAAAATGATTTTGGAGTTCCACATATGCTGAGCCCGATACCTGTGTGGGCTATCGTCATCCTGGAAATCAGCCCTATAGTGACTCATCTTTTCCACCCTTGGTATAATTTTCTTCCTTTCCGCTTGCCTCATGACTCGGAGAGGGACATAAGGGTAAGTTCCTCTTAAGCCGATGAGTACAAGGAATGGTGCATCCCTAGACCGAATGATGAATTCTCCAGTTGGAAACCACTCGCACATCCATTATTCCTACTCTTCTCTCATATTCCCTAATAGTTCCACCCATCCACTGCCGTCTTCCGGGTGAGCAAACATATCCGGCATGAAATGCATACGCTTTGGATGATGGAAAGCAATATGGTCATACCAATCTTGTCGCACGATCTCTTGTCTATAGTCTCCCTTCTGAAGATGCTCGATGAGCCAAAGTTGTAGTAGCAAATTTCACCCTTCAAAGTATGGTGCCCCTTGTTTACATTTTTCTAAGGCTCGCTACAGTTCGGCGAGGATCATGGGTCTTATGTTGAATGTCTGTCCGTCGATACCCTCCGTTACGGATTTGGTTACCATGGCTAGTCTTTTATGGATTCTAGCCTGCTTCATCGGAAAAACTATCATGCCCAGAAAATAGAACATTAATACAAAGTCCCTCCTATGTATGTGCCCCAAATAGGTGAGGGCGAACTCGTCCAAATGATTGCGGTATGATTCGCTATGTCCGAACCTTTCATACATGAAGTCGAAGGATATGTAGGAGTCCTTCAGACTGGTCAGATTAGGATTCTTCTTGAGCCCCATCATTTTCAAGAACCCTCTACCTTTGCGGTTTTTCGGCATATGCAACCCCGGGCTATCCCAAGGAATTCCAGCTAGACCCCCAATTTCTTCCAACAGTGGCGTCATTTCAATACCCCCAAAGCGGAAGACGGACCGATCACTATCCCAAAACATAGTAGCAGCTTCCACAATCTTGTTATCTGGCCTAACTTCCAGAAGTGAAGGAAGATTTCCTAAGTGCTTGCGGACAAGAACCCGATCACTACCATGCAAATCATCCCACCATCTTAGCAAGTTTGGATGAATGTTTGATACCATACCGAATCTGGGGACCTCATGCCTTATTTTCCTGTAAAATAGAGAGTTAGGCCCTCAACCCCACTGGACTCGGCTATTTAAATCAATAATTAGCAAAGGTATTTAATTCTCCAAATAAATGCACATAACGAGATTGTCTATTTGGGTTCGAGGAAACCTGATGGACTTTGGTTTAGGCTATCCTAATGAGTCATTATGCGGACAACATAACTGACTCGTCTAAGTTTTACCATGATGCATGAACATTTAAATAGAGTAAGGTTTCTACCTTTGAAGTGCTACACAAGGTACCCTTGAGCGGACAACTCAAGAGGGAAAGGCACGGAATCGTCGACTACACCGTTGATCAACTGGTTTTACCGCAAATATACCTTTACCAAATTTAGGGGTTTTATAATATGGAAGAGCACAACCACTCATTATAACCGTTGCTGTAGGATTTGTTTGACACGAGTGGAAAAATGATGTTGAAGGATGCAATTACAATAAGGAAATAAATACATGTATTTTCACGTTCATACAATGATGGTTACAATGAATGCTCGAAATTAAAGACGGAATTGAAATAAAGTAGAAAAATAGTTAAAGAAAAAGAAAGACATGAAGAAACAAGTTAGTAATTGTGAAAAAATAAGTAAAGCAATAAATAAAGAAAGCAATAAAGTCACAAAACACGTAGTGGTAAAAGCCTAAATGAAAATCCCCGGCAGAGTCGCCATGTTGTCGACGCCCCCTTTTTCAATTACTGGAAAGAAGCGAAATCGAGTTTACGACATTATGGGTGAAACAACTCTATTTCCCATTTGGGAATTGGGTTATGGGATTGGAAGAGTCGCCACCCAATGATTATAGTGCATTAGGAATCTTTAATATGAAGAGGGTATTTTGAGAGAAAAAACCAGAGTTTGGGTAAGGGCTTGAGATTATCTTGAGGGGAAGGTGTTAGGCACCCCTCAAGATCCACAAATATGGTTCCCGACCGTGCTAATTGTGACTTTAATAGAGGATGAAGCAAGTAGACAAATAAGATGCACATGTATAACATTCACATAACTTGAAAGCTTTAAAGAAAAGGAGGGACATAAGTTTGAAATAAGTGAGGAATAATTTGAAAAGCATTACTAGAAGAAAGCATTTAAATAAAGCGAATGATGGAGGAGGAAGGGTCCTAGGTTTAACTATAATATGGATCATTCGATGCAATATCTCGCACATATTCCCAAAGAGGGGTCGCTTTATGATATTATCGCATCGTCATCATCTTCATATTCTAAAAGATCTTGAAGAATTTAAACTGAAGCCGACAATCAATTGAAAGCATAGAATAAGTATTTAAAGTGGTTTACAGGTTCGGAAAATTACGAAAGGGGGCAGACTCGGGCCCGTTTCAGAGTAAATAGATTTAGGACAAGTTGAACCAAAACGTTTGAAACATTAGGTGAGTATGGACTTATAACATACTTATAAAACCCTTTAGTCACTGCTTTTAGACGACCTACTATTTTGCCTAGCATTTATATAGTTCCTATAGGCATTCTTTCTAGGTGAGATTAAGAATGCAAAACTATAAGCATGATTTCTATATGAAGTTGATGTAATAACAAAACCCTATAGCCATGACATCTATATGGTGTCGATGCAATAGTGCAAAATAGGCATGGTAACGGTATGGCATGGATGTAATAAAGTAAGGTCCTAAAACATGGTTTCTAACTGATGCAAGAGAAAATAAACCTGTAGTCATGATTTCTATGATTCCAAAAAAGTAAATCCTTATGGGCATGCTTTCTATATGACTATGAGAAGCCTATTGACATGGTATCTGTACTAACAAGTGATGCAAACCTATACACATGGTTTCTAATGAATGCAAGAAAGTAAATCCCTCCCATGTACCTTTTCACTATACCACCGAGTTCTTTTATTACAAATTATTACAAATCTGGGAAGAAAAGGAAAAGAACATTAAAAGAAATAAAAGTTAAATACATCAGCAACTATAACAGGCCCAAGGAGTCTCGAAGCAACTTTAATGTCCAACATATGCCTTTTACAAAATCCGAGCTCCCAAGGTCCGAGGCTTTTCTCTTTTTAGAGTGTTACAAAGTTCCTAGAGCTTTCAAAGAAACCCAGGCATTTCTTACACTCCAATTGGAATAGTGCAAGTGTGGAATTACTAGCCTTAAGGCATCCAAGTTCAGAGGAGACTCCAAGGTCCCTAAGCATGGCTTACCAAAGGGGGTAGGAACTTAAAGGACCAAGAATAAGTGCAAAAGTGAGAATTAGAAGGAAACCAATGTATGAAGTGGTCATACCCAGCCTATTGAGTGAGACTGGCACACCCCAGACTTCTTACAAGGGTTAACAAACAAGAGCAAACTTGTAAACAAGTCAGACAAGGGTATGAATGGTGATTAAGACACCAACAGGCCTTTGTCAAGGCTCAAACACATAAGATAGGGGATGGGGGTGGGATTTCTTTGAGTAGAGGCTGTTGACAGCCTTAATTCTAGACTAGAAGTGGCAATGAAGTGCCACCCTTATCCAAAACAAACTCACATAATAAAAAGGACCAAAGGGAGAGGGGAATCATATAAAAGCACTTAACAGACAATATTAGATTGAAGGGATTCAGGGGAAAGAAAGCATAATAATGAACAATACACAAGCAAAGGAAAAGGATTTAACATCCTGGACTTAAATAAAATACTGAATGTAGGCAACCAAAGGGAAAGGGAATAGGGATTAACATGCTGCAGTTTAAAACAAAAGTATAAGCAGACAAGGAGCAGGGTTAAGGATTACCTTGCTAAACTTAAGCATAAACAAACAAGGGAACAAGGGAAGGGAATTTACATAAAGCTTAACTGAGATATGCAAAACAGGTGAGGGAACCGGGGAAAAGGGAATAAAACATGTTAGAGCTTAAAATCGAAACAGCATAACAGCCTAGGGAAAGGGAGAGAGAATTAAACATGCTTGAATTCAAATGAAATACTGAAATAAACAAACAGACAAGGGGACAAGGGGAAGAGGTTAAACATGCAAGAGCTCAAGTTGAACTAACATGACAAACAAAGAAAGGGGGAAACAAATAGATAGTTGAAGGTCAATAATTGAAATTAGGAGCCTACCAGTGCAACTTGACAAAGCAAAGAGAAACCTTATAATTAGCCTTGGATTTCAGCCGGCTAATCCTTAGCTAAAGAGGGCAAGAAACTGAGAAGAGGAGAAAAAAGCAGAGAGTTTTTTAGTGAGTAAGAGTAGAGAGAACTCGTGTATCCATATGTCAGTGAGAAAAAGTGAACGCCTATTTATAGTTTGAAAGAGATGCAACACTTAAGGCAAGAAAATATTCAGCAGTACCAATCATACACAATTAAGGAGAAGGTTCCCTTTAATTGAGGAACCGGCTGGAAATAAATAAACCTTGGTCTAATTTTGGAAAGGAAAATCAAGTACCTATCACAGAGTATAGGGTAAATATATGTAAAGAGCTTGAAAATTACACGGGTAAACATATAAGGCAGGTAATCAACTAGAAAATCAAGGAATCGAGATACTAGTTGATTCAAACTTAGTCAGAAAACAGGGTTCAATTAGAGAATCATACAGCTGTGCAAAATCAAGTTTTCCAATTAGGGTTTCAGAGAAGGGGAAATGTGACAATATAAAAGAGGTATAGATTAGAACATACAAAAACCAGAAATAGCAGAGTAAACATGTAGCAAAACAGACAAGAAAACAATTTGAGACGGCTAGGGTTTTACAGAGAAAGAAATGGAAATTCCTCTTAGAATTTAGGCTTTCTATTACACATAGAGCATAAAGAAAGTCATAGATGAAGATGAACATAACGAAGAACATCATAACGAAAGCATAGAACGCATGAACTAAAAACCCTAAAAAGTAATCAGTGAAGCAAAACATCTCAGAGCCATGGTAGAAAAATGATTAAGAATCACAGTGAAGGCTAGAGAAGAACACACAGTAGCAAATAAAGCGGAGAAATCAAGGAGATCAGAGAAGTCATAGAAAACCCTAAGTTTTAAAAAGACGAATCGTTTGAATACAAGAAATAGGCGAAGAAAAGATGAGAAATACTTTACAATCTTTATAAAATAACTAGGACTCAGAGAGAATCGTAAAAGTAAACACAAAGAAGAACCTCGAGAAATTAGGGTTTTTAGAGAAAGGTCTCGAAGCATCGAGAGAAGCCTGGAATGGACTCGTCGGAGCCGGCAGAGGGCCCAGGGCTGTAAGGCTTGCCGGAGAAAGGCCGGATACGGCTGCAAAACACCATTAGAGGACCTCTGGTCCAGTCACCTTTGCAATAATATCCCGATCTTCGAACCTAGAGGCCAGGAGAGGTGATGAGTGGATGAACACGGGAGTTTCAGGCCTTGGACGACCATTAACGTCGGTGAAGTGATCAGGAGGCGACTAGGGTTTTTAGAGAACCTAGAGAGCATTTGGGAGTGAAGGTGACTGGTTTGTAAAAGTGATTGTAGGGTTAAAGGTTTGGGAGGTTTAATTTGGTAAGTTAAAATGTGGGTCGCTGATATGTGAGATCAACGGCCATGATTAGAAGAAGAAGAAGTGGGTGGGTTAAGTTTAGTGGGTTTGGGTCAGGTGTATTAAATTGGGTCAGGTCAATTGGGGGGGTTAAATTGGGGTTGACTTTGGGTTTCAATTTGGGCTAGAATTGAAAGATTAAAGGGCTACATTTGAAATAGTCATTTTTTCTCAATTTGATTTAATAAAAATAGTAAACAATTTTGTACAAATCCAATAAAATTACTGAGTTAATAAAATATATTTAGGAAGCAACTAAAAAATATCAGGAACGATTTTGTACTTGAGATACTTATTAAATCGAGAAATAGGCTAAAATTGCAATGTAATGCAATTTTAGTTTTAAAAAATACCTAATGGCTTTGTAAAATTCTGTAAAAATTACATAAATTATATTTTTATGTAAATGAGAGAATAAAATAAATTTTTTATTAAATAACAAGATTTGATACTAAATTGTGGATTTTCTAGTACAAAATAAGTTGTAAATTGGTTTTAAAATACTTGAAAAAATATAGAAAAATACCAACTTTTTGTGGATGCTTATATATGCATTCACAAGCTATTTTGAAAAATATTTTGGGCACAAAAATACATGGGAAAAAATTGGGTATCAACACGTGTCTCTCAGGACACACAAATGGGGATCATCAAACTTCTGCTCCCGGATACGCTCCAACAACGACTATCGAGCGACCGTGCAAGCTAACACCCTGCTAGGCTTAGAAATATCCAACCTCACAAATCGATTGGCTAAGGCCTGAACGTCCAAAGAAAGTGGTCTCTGACTGGCCGGGATATAAGCAAGTATACCTATGCTGGCAGACTTCCTACTCAATGCATCGGCCACCATATTGGCCTTCCTCGGGTGGTACAAGATAGAAACATCATAGTATTTCAACAACTCCAACCACCTCCTCTGCCTCAAATTCAACTCCTTCTACTTGAACTGGTACTGAAGGCTCGTGTGATCTGTGTACACCTCACAAGCCACACCATATAGATAATGCCTCTAAATCTTCATAGCATGAATGATGGCTTCCAACTCTAGGTCATGAACTGGATAATTCTTCTCGTAGATCTTCAACTGCCTCGAAGCATATGCTATGACTCTGCCATTCGGCATCAATATTGCGCCAAGTCCAATACAGGAAGCATCACAATAAACGGTAGAAGGCCCTGATATCGTGGGCAAAATCAATACTGGTGTCGTAGTTAGAGCTGTCTTGAGCTTCTGGAAGCTCGGGTCGCACTCATCTGACCACCTGAACTGGGCACCCTTTTGGGTCAATCTGGTCATCATGGATGCAATGGATGAAACCCCTGTTAGGATTTATGCCCGTCACTAGAGGGGGGGGTGAATAGTGCGGCACGAGAATATTGATAAATATTGCGGAATTAAAATTGCAGGAGTAAAGTAAATGCAGTAATTAAAAGATTAAGGAAAGGACACACCTAATTTATACTGGTTCACCACAATGTGTGGTTAGTCCAGTCCCCGAGAGACTCTCTCGAGTTTCCACTAACTCCGTTAAGCTTACGGGTGCCTAACAAACCGTTAAACTTGCTCGTAGATGTACACTCTACAAGACTTCAACTTGCTCGAGGATACCTCACCTCAAGACTTCACCTTGCTCGTGGATACCGCACCACAAGACTTCACACACTAAGATTGAGGGTACTTAGCAAACCCGACAATCAATGAGAAGATATGGTCTTCTCAAACACCTTTCTCTTTTACAACAAGAACTCTCTAAAAAGAGTAGATAAAGAGATACAATATTAGCTCTATGAACAACTCAAAGTTGTCTCAATTGGCTCAACAAAAGCTCTAAAATGATGCACAAATAATATCAATATGTATATGAATAATGAGAGGTGTTGTGTGTTTCAAATCAGCTCAAAAGACCTCTATTTATAGGTGTTATAAGTTGTATGTCCCTTGCTTAATTGACAATCAATTATGCTGATTTTATGCAAGATAATCAATTATCGGATTTGCATAATCGATTATCAGCATGTCGTTCAAAAACTTTGGCAACGGATACAAGATAATCGATTATGCCCAAGTGTATAATCGATTATCCTATTCTGCGGAAATTTCCAATAAATGGAATTTCCCAGAATAATCGGTTATCACTTTTGCATAATCGATTATTCACCTATGCTGTCCAGAATTGAAAACTTACTTCAAAAACCATTTTGGTTAAAATGAAAACGTTAAAATCATTTTGTTTGAAGTATTTGAAATATGTTTATGATAAATATGATTTGGTAAAAAGATTTTATGCATATTTATGATGACCTATGCTGAGCCAAAAGACGAGATAACTTAAACGTTGCTCTTACATTGGTTCTACCTAACGACCTATGCCTTGGGTCTTCGGTCTTGAACTTTTGAGCTCGTCTTGGCTTGTCTATGCAATCCCGTCATCAATATGCTTCTCGGCATTCAATCTTGATTGTTTGTCATATAATAACGTTGTTTGACACTTGACTTCATTGTTTGTCATTCATCAAAACCTATACCTGAAAATCATGCTAATACAACCAAAGCACACATATCATGGATAGAATGATTTTCTACAATTTTCCCCTTTTTGATAATGACAAACAACAGGAGATATGCATATCGAATTCCCCCTAAATTCACGTTATATCTCAACATACAATTCATGTAAACGATTCCCCTTAATGATAATTTCCCCTCAAATAAGGCATACTATAACGTAGATACATTCCCCCTTATTTGATGCATATCGCCTAAACTCTTCCCCCTTTTGGCATTAGCAAAAAGAGAGTATGCAAAGGCTACTATCCCCTTTCGACACTTCCCCCTTTTGGGTATATCAATTGTTAGTGTCAAGAATAAAATAGGAAATACAATTAGGAATATACATTGACGATATTTAAACAATCATACCAACATGAAATAATACCAAATGTTAGTAAAAACATAACAACCATAATAACGGTTATTTTTCGCAAATCATATTGCTTAAGAACATATCAACAGTTAAATTTTAACAAACCAATAGTTGTATTAAAAACACGAATCATCTATTTTTCAACAATATATCAACTCTTATTCAAACCAAAAATAATATTCATCAAAACATGAATCAATTATTATTTTTAACAAAAATAATTGATACCAATTGTTATTCAAGAAAAAAGTTATCAAAACATGAATCAAAAAAATAATTAATATCAATTGTTAACAAAGATATATTAATTGTTAACACATATCAACTATTACGTTTTTATCAAAAATATGATAACTAACCGACATTCCCCTCGATGCAATAAGGTTTCGTGCTTGTGCATCTACTACGATATTGTAGTCTTCAAGCACACCTGCAAACGTACCTAAAAATAGGTTTTAGGTACCCAAGCACTTTTGGGTCCTTGGGGGTTAGGCAAATAATAATCATAGCTCAAAAATAGATCCCTATGTTTTGCAAAACATACGGGTGCTATGTGTCCTACCCGGTTGCAATAATGACATATAACATTCGGGTTGTGCATATGTCTTGGTTGAGCCAAAAACGTTCTAGGTGATCTAAAGTCGTTATTCCTAGACGTATTGCGATTCCTAGAGTTATTTCTAGGTGGTCTAAAATAATTCATTTTAGACTCATTACCAAAATTCCTAGAGTTGTTTCTAGGTGGTCTAAAATGATTAATTTTAGACTCATTAGTGAAGTTCCTAGAATTATTTCTAGGTGGTCTCACTTCATTTCTATCATCCTTTCTAATATACTTCTTAATTTCTTCAATAGTTTTATGACCATCAACACTACGTTTTTCTAGTGTGTTCCTAAGTTCTATGTTCTCTGTTTTCAAGGAATCACAAGATGAACAATTAAAACTTTGATCAATTGAAGAATCTTCATGCATCTCCTTAATTTTATTTCTAAGATCAATATTGTCATTTTCCAAAAATTTATTTTTCTCTTCTAAAACTTTAATTTTAGCCTTGGCCTCTTTGGAGATTTTTGAAGACTTTTTCAATTCATCATATAATTCTTGAAAAGCTTCTTGTAATTCTTCAAAAGAATAAGAGTTAGAATTACTTACCTCTTCTTCCTCGTTGGCCATGAGGCATAATGTGGCAGTTTCATCGCCCGAGCTGTCCGAATCCCATGTCACACGCCTTTGGTGTTTGTTCTTCTTCTTGTCCTTGGATTTTGGACAACGTGATTTGGTGTGGCCAAGTTTTCCACAATTTTGGCATGAAGGACTTGGTTCTTCCTTCTTTATTTCCTTTTTCATAAACTTATAAAACTTTTCGATCAAGGCATTGGAAATATTATCATCATCGCTATCCGAATAACTTACCTCTTCTCTTTTAGAGGATGAGGCTTTGAAGGCAATACCTGGACCTTTATTTCCAAGATAAGGATTAAGAATAGTGCTTTCATAAGTTTTGAGGTTACCTCTTAGTCCATCAGTTGTGACGTCCGTGATTCCCATCGGCTCTTGGATGGCATTGGCTTTGGAACGCCATTCGAGTGTGAGACTCCGCAAGATTTTTCGAACTAGATCTTTGTTCGAATATACTTTTCCGAGAGCATGGAGATCGTTGATAATCATTGAGAATCGTTCGAACATAATATCGATGCTTTCATTTTCCCTCATTCTAAATAGTTCATATTCATGTGTTAGAAAATCAATTTTTGATTCTCGAACTTGAGACGTACCTTCATAAGTGATCTCGAGTGTATCCCACATCTCCTTGCGGTTGTGCAGCAAGAAATCTTCTGATAGTCATCTGGATTCACCGCACAATATAATAAGTTGAGGGCCTTTGCGTTATTTTCAACTTCTTGACGTCCTCGGCATCATATTCATCATCCTCCTTTGGAACCGTGGTTTCCCCAACTTTCTTTGTTGGCATTTGTTCACCGTTCTTGATGATTTGCCACAAGCGAAAGTTATTTGATTGGATGAAGATTCTCATCCGCTCTTTCCAATATGTGTAATTGGTTCCGTCAAATAGTGGAGGCCTATTGGTGGAGTGTCCTCCGCTCATCATTCCTGCGTTCAATATTCTCAACAAAAAAATATATCGTTCTCTCAACCGGTTAAGGCTTTCAGAGAATTAGGCTCTGATACCAATTGTTAGGATTTATGCCCGTCACTAGAGGGGGGGTGAATAGTACGGCACGAGAATATTGATTAATATTGCGGAATTAAAATTGCAGGAGTAAAGTAAATGCAGTAATTAAAAGATTAAGGAAAGGACACACCGAATTTATACTGGTTCACCACAACGTGTGGTTAGTCCAGTCCCCGAGAGACTCTCTCGAGTTTCCACTAACTCCGTTAAGCTTACGGGTGCCTAACAAACCGTTACACTTGCTCGTAGATGTACACTCTACAAGACTTCAACTTTCTCGAGGATACCTCACCTCAAGACTTCACCTTGCTCGTGGATACCGCACCACAAGACTTCACACACTAAGACTGAGGGTACTTAGCAAACCCGACAATCAATGAGAAGATATGGTCTTCTCAAACACCTTTCTCTTTTACAACAAGAACTCTCTAAAAAGAGTAGATAATGAGATACAATATTAGCTCTATGAACAACTCAAAGTTGTCTCTCAATTGGCTCAACAAAAGCTCTAAAATGATGCACAAATAATATTAATATGTATATGAATAATGAGAGGTGTTGTGTGTTTCAAATCAGCTCAAAAGACCTCTATTTATAGGTGTTATAAGTTATATGTCCGTTGCTTAATTGACAATCAATTATGCTGATTTTATGCAAGATAATCGATTATCGGATTTGCATAATCGATTATCAGCCTGTCGTTCAAAAACTTTGGCAACGGATACAAGATAATCGATTATGCCCAAGTGTATAATCGATTATCCTATTCTGCGGAAATTTCCAATAAATGGAATTTCCCAGAATAATCGATTATCACTTTTGCATAATTGATTATTCACCTATGCTGTCCAGAATTGAAAACTTACTTCAAAAACCATTTTGGTTAAAATGAAAACGTTAAAATCATTTTGTTTGAAGTATTGAAATATGTTTATGATAAATATGATTTGATAAAAAGATTTTATGCATATTTATGATGACCTATGTTGAGCCAAAAGACGAGATAACTTAAGCGTTTCTCTTACATTGGTTCTACCTAACGACCTACGCCTTGGGTCTTCGGTCTTGAACTTTTGAGCTCGTCTTGGCTTGTCTATGCAATCCCGTCATCAATATGCTTCTCGGCATTCAATCTTGATTGTTTGTCATATAATAACGTTGTTTGACACTTGACTTCATTGTTTGTCATTCATCAAAACCTATGCCTGAAAATCATGCTAATAGAACCAGAGCACACATATCATGGATAGAATGATTTTCTACAACCCCTCCACGAACCGTTGGTAGTAACCTGCTAACCCCAAGAAACTCCGAATCTCTGTAGCTGATGCCGGTCGAGTCTAGTTCTTGACTGCCTCAATCTTCTTCGGGTCCACCTGAATACCTCTACAGAAACAATGTGACCCAAGAATGCAATAGAACTCAATCAAAACCCGCACTTCGAGAACTTAGCATACAACTAACTATACTGCAGTGTCTGAAGAATCACTCTGAGGTGGTGCTC
This sequence comes from Nicotiana benthamiana, assembly GCA_034376525.1. Classification (NCBI taxonomy): domain Eukaryota; kingdom Viridiplantae; phylum Streptophyta; class Magnoliopsida; order Solanales; family Solanaceae; genus Nicotiana; species Nicotiana benthamiana. Next base: position 70,076,058 of record CM067338.1, on the reverse strand, counting down.
ATGCTCCTCCTGACTGCGTGACCATATAAGAATATCATCCATTACGACTATCATGAATGATTTCAAATAGGGCCTGAACTCTCGACTCATCAGATCCATGAAAGCCGATGTTGCATTTGTCAACCCAAATGACATCACCAAGAACTCATAATGTCCGAATCGAGTGCGGAAAACTATCTTAAGGACACCGGATGCCCTAATCCTCAACTGATGATAACCAGATTCCAAATCTATCCTTGAAAACACCTTGGCGCTCTGAAGTTGATCAAACTCTATCCTAAATCCTCGATAGTGGATACTTGTTCTTTATTGTCACCTTGTTCAACTGCTGGTAATCAGTGCACATCCTCATCGACCCATTATATTTTTTCACAAATAACACCGGCGCACCACAAACCGGCACACTGGGCCTAATGAAACCCTTATCAAGCAAATCCTGAAGCTGCTCCTTTTACTCTTTCAACTCTGGCGGGGCCATGCAATACTGCAGAATGGAAATAGGCTGCGTGCCCGGAGCTAGATCAATACTGAAATAAATATCTCTATTGGGCGGCATACTTGGAAGGTCTGAAGGGAAAACCTTGGGGAACTCCCAAATAATAGGAACAGAATCAATAGATGGGACCTCTGCGATGGAGTCGCGAACATACGCCAAAAGAGCTAAACACCCCTTCTAGACCATGCATCGAGCCTTCACATACGATATAACACTATAGATCGAATAATCTGAAGTCCCTCTCTACTCCAAACGAGGAAAATCTGGCAAAGTCAAGGTCATGGTCTTGGCGTGACAATCAAAATAGTATGATATGGGGAAAACTAATCCATCCCCAATATAACATCGTAATACACCTTTTCTAAGAGCAATAAGTGAACACGAGACTCAAAACCCTCAAATACTACCACACATGAACAATGCACTCGGTTGACCACTATAGAATTACCCAACGGTGTAGATACATATACAGGAACACTCAAGGAATCGCTAGGCATAACCAAGAAGGGTGAAAAATAAGATGACACATATGAATACATAGACCCAGGGTCAAATAGCACTGAGGCATCTCTATCACAAATCGGATTAGTAACTGTAATGTTTGCATCTGAAGACTCAGCCTCTTGCCTGGCTGCTGGCTGGCCTCTACCTCTAGCGGCCTAAGCTCCACCTCTATGACCTCTACCTCCACCTCTATGACCTCTGCCACTACTTCTGACTGGCTGGGCAGGCTGAGGAACCTTTAATGCCCGAATCCTAGTACAAGAACTCTGATACTGAGAGATGCTCGAAGTTCGAGGGCAAAATTTAACAATGTGCCTCGGATCACCACAAGCATGGAAAGACCTCGTCTACTGCGGCAGAACACCCCTCAACCTCGAGCAAACCCTCATGTTGTGACCATACTCATAACATCTACATGACTGATGCAGCTGAGGAACCGAGGCTGACCCTATCGACCTGAATGACCACCTGAAGTCCCATGAGTGACCTGGAAAGTTAACTGAGAGGGCCTGGGAAGATGGCCTCTACCATAAGAACCTCTACCTCCTTAGGAGGTACCACTGAAGCTGCCTGCACGACGGGGTCTCTTATATGACTCGTGACTGCCTCCCAGTGGCAGAACCACCTCAAATCTACGGCCCACATTGGCCGTCTCCTGAAAGGTGACCTCACTCTCGTCCTGAGCCACTATACTTGGCTGACCTGCAACCACTGGCTGAACCACTGGAACTTGAACATGAGGAGCTACCTGCTCCGGAGTACGTGCAGCAGGAGTCTGAACCCCTCCTCCAGCCTAAGAAGTGGTTGGTGCTACTGGAAGAAAACCCGCTTGAATGACACTCTCTATGAAGTCTGCCAATCAGACTAGAGTGTCTTGAAGAACTAGGGTGGAAATGAACTTTTCTGGGGCCTGAGCTGGGTCCATCGAAACTGTTGGGGCCGGAGCCTCCTCCTCACAATCTACCTGAGGCTTTACCACTAGGGCTGCTGCTGAGGACTCGGACTGCTGAGTGGTGAATAAAGAAGCATGTGTTCTCGCCATCTTCGAAAGTACAGAGGAGAATTCAATCGGTGTTTGAGAAATGAAAACGCACGACAATAAAGGACAATTGTGAAGTTTTTCCTAACTTAGTAGCCTCTGGGGGATAAATAAGGTGTCTCTGTATAGATCTCTCAAACTCTATCGAGTTTGTCCGTGAGTTGTAAGACTTATGTAACATAGTGCTCTGGTACCAACTTGTCACGACCCAAATTTTTCCACCATCGGGAGTGGTGATGGCACCCACTATCGGAGCTAGGCAAGCCAAACATTAAAATATTTTACTGATTTCATGTCAACAATATAATAAACTTGAATAATAATTAAAGCGGAAGACTTTTAAATGCTTAAATAACTAAAAGCGGGAATACAAAAGTTCTAAAATACACCTCTACCCAGTATCTGGTGTATCTGGTGTCACTACTCACGAACTGCTATGGAATACTAAAACAGGAGTCTGAAAGAAATACATAGAAGAGTCAGTCACGGTACAAGGGAAACAAACTAATAATATAGAATGGACTCCGGCCTGCGGACACCATCTAGGCTACCTCATAAATCCCTGGACCGAAGTTGGTGCACGAGCAAATACTGCTACTGAGGTTCAACAGCTGCTCCCGGATCTGTGCAAAAAATACAATAGTATCAGCACGACCGATCCCATGTGCTGGTAAGTTCTTGGTCTAACCCCGGTGAAGTAGTGACGAGGCTAGACAGGACTACCAAACAAACCTGTGCAGTTCAATATGTATATATGCATTAGCAAAGGGTACGGAAATTAACCAATTAAGAGGAAAGGGAGCATGGTGTGGTAGAGATAACAATCTATAAATTAAACACCCAATTAGGAAAGAAAAACAACGCAACTAGAATATCAACAAGAGTAGGAAAAACAACAATTACATGGCATCACCAATCGTGCTTTATCGCTCTTCCTCACCCAATTAATCATATAAGGTACACAGAATGATCCTTCGTACATTAATATTCATATCATGGTATGGAATGTTCCTTCGTGCGTTAGTAATCATATCAATGGCACAGAATGTTCCTTTGTATTGTTGTAACATATCATGGAACGGAGTTTTCCTTCGTGCATTAGTAACCATATCATGGCACGGAATGTTCCTTCGTGCATTAGTAAACATATCATGGCACGGAATGTTCCTTCGTGCATTAGTAAGCATATCACGGCACAGAATGTTCCTCCATGCATTAGTAAGCATATCACAATCGTGCACAGCATCACCCATCGTTCTTTATCACTCATCCTCACCCAAACAATAATCACAAACAAGGGGGAGAGGTGATAGACAACAATAATAGAAAAATCCCGGCAAGGGAAAACACAAGTAAATAGTTAAATCCCGGCAAGGGAAACAATAACAAGAATTTTCACATCCCGGCAAGGGAGGTAATCAATATGTGAAACGCGGCCCGGCAAGGGAATAATCACATCTCTTTCTCTTTCTTCCACTTCTTACTATATAGCTACTTTATCATTCGAGCCAACGCTCTACAGAGTTTTCAATTCATAATCCTCTCTCATACTCTTCCCATTATATGGAAATCATAAATTAAACAAGGAAGAGTCGCATCAAATCTGTATAAGCACAAAATAAGGACTCACGATCATGCTAGACACTAGTGTATAGATACTCGTCACCATTATCATACACCGTATTCAACAAATAGCAATTAGCAAGCAACACTTTAATCCTATTTCCTCAAGCCAAAGTTAGAACAAACACTTACCTCGAAAGCTCCAAACTCAACTAAAGCCTCTAGTATAGCTTTACCCTTCGAATTCAGATCAAAACCATTCGAATCTAGTCACAGATTACTCAAATGTATCAATAAATGCTAGTTAAATCAATTTGAATGCATAAGAATAAATTTCTAAAATTTTTGCCCAAAAATTCCCCAAATTCCCCCGGCCCACGTCGTCAAACCCCGAGGTTTGAACCAAAACCGGGTTACCCATTCCCTCATGATTTCATATCTATAATTTCTTTTGAAATAGGACCTTAAATTGAGGTCCAAATCCCCCCAATTTAGTGAAAACCTAAGTTCTACCTAAAATTCCCATTTTCACCCATGGAAAATCTTGATTTAAAAATGAAAACATGATAAATGATGTCAAAGATTGGTGAATTTGAGTAAAATTTGACATACAATTGATTTGGAGAAGAGGGAGTTCGTGAGAAATCGCCAATGGGTGTTTGGATATTGAAAATATAAAAAATCAGCTTTAAAATAGTCTAAGTATGAAATATGCAGGCGCGGGTGTGAGAATTGCGAACTGGGTTTCGCAATTGTTAACCCCAACCATGCTATGTTGGGAATTGCAAATAAATATTCGCATTTGCGAACACTGTGCAAGAATCGCGGGCTTCGCATTTGCGATTAAAAAGTCGCATTTTCGACTGGTTGCCTTTGCATTTGCGGACACTATTGTCACATTTGCGACCCTAGCAGGAAACCCCTTCCATCGCATTTGCGAAGAAAATCTCGCATTTGCGAGATGGTCAGACCTGGGCCTTCTTCGCAATTGCAATTAGCTTTTCGCATTTGCGAACTCCGCTTTTGCGAACCAGATCTCGCAAATGCGAAACCTGCAAGTCTGAAATGCATGAGCTGGTTTTTCAAAGGTTCAAATGCATTCGCGGCCTATCTAAAACTCACCCGAGCCCTCGGGGATCCAACCCAAATATACACACAACCTCAAAAACATCCTACGGACTTACTTGTGCGATCAACTCACTAAAATATCATCAAAATCTATGAATCAAGCCTCAAAACACATGGTTCTTCTTTCAACTTTCATAAACATCAAATTTCTCATTTTTTTTGTTTGAAACACGTCAAACGACGTCCGTTTTCATCCAAACTTCACAGATAGTGCTTAATACATATTTAAGACTTGTATTGGGCGCCGGAACCAAAATACGGGCCAGATACCTATATTTTCTAACTCGTATTCATTTTAAATTTTCATATCAAATTTCATAAAATAATTTCTTTCAAAAATTCTTTACTCGGGTACGGGACCTCGGATTTTGATTCCTGGAATACGCCCGAGTCCCATATTTTTCTACGGTCCCGGGCGTCTGGGTCTGTTTTCCCAAAATGTTGACCGAAGTCAACTTTAATAATATTAATATCAAAAATTTTCACAAAATTCACATATTTCAACGTAAAAGCTTTCTGGCTACACGTTCGGACTGTGCACGCAAATCGAAGCAATTAAAGGCGAGGTTTTCAAGGCCATAGAAGTACGAAAAAAGGAAGAATTACGGTGATGACCACTTGGGTGGTCACATAAAAACAGGACAATTAGGTAATAGAGTATCCATTTTTTGGATCTCCTACCGGCTCTGACAGGAGCTCACGCTGGCTTTGATACCAATTTTGAAGGATTGAAATACCCCAAGAACGATTTAGGCACAAGCAAAAAATTTAGCAAAAGCTATATAGAAGAAATTATTAAACTAGGGAGAGAACTTGGTATGATGCTTTTTCACAACTCATAAACTCTTGAATCTCTCTACAGCGTAGCTACCTCTCCACAATGAAAATATGTAGTGGCACCCCTTTATAATATTACAAAATAAAAACATATTCTAATATAAAATTGGTAAACAAATTCTAATAAGAAATGAATTAAATAAACTACCAAATATCAAATCTTAGGCAACTTAGGAATACTAATTAATCTTAGTTTAATTTCCAACAAATTCTTTAAAAATTTTGAATTTTGGATTGGATTTCAGATTTAGTGCTTTATTATTAGTGCTATCCATTAGACATTTGTTCACTATTCATATGGCCAATCATAATATGTCTAATATCCTACATATTATCAATATTAATTACTAAGTTACTTAAAGAATACTTTCAATTTGGATATGGTTTTAATATTGCTAATTCTTACTGGCCTTATTAATATCTCGGTTGTATTTGTTGGATAATAATTTCATATTAGTTGAATATATAATTTGAATGATTGCGGTGAAAAATGAGGACCTTTTTAGGCAATTTAACATGAATATTCCATTTGGATGTTCATTTTTTAAGAAGAAGAAACAACTCAATTTATAGGCTTAAAATAGTAAATCTAAAATATTCAAACCGATTAATCTGAAGCCGAACTTAAAAATATGATCCAATTCGAGATTATTTGGGTTGGATTTGGATTGTCATTTCTTTAATCCGGAAACTAAAAATCGAAACCAAAATTTTCATATCCAACCCGAATTGCTCGAATGCCCACATCTATTAAGAACCTTAAAAATTGAACTCATAAAATTAAAACTTGGCATTTCAATCATGAACGTTAGCAACAAACAAGGTGAAAATCTTTCAAATTTAAACGAATCCTTTTCATCAGAATGTGGCTTCGGCATAGACTAGTCTTCAAGTATGAATTATTGGCGCAACTCCCTACAACCCCAATTAGCATTTCTTGGAGATAGAGGCTCTATAGCACGTACGTACGAGAAGATCGCTGGATGAAGAGGCTGGAGATTTATGTATTTTAGAGCCCAAATGGAAAAAATAAAACGAGTGCAGAAAGGAAAAACCAGAAAAAGCAGACAAAAATGAACATCATAATAAAGCATCTTTGTCGCTACAGGTTCATACTTCATCTACCAGAGCATTAACATCATTACAAGGGCAGTGTCTAACAGGTAGAATATTGTCCTGTCCTGTGATTTTGAGCTTGGAAGATTGACTTTTCACCAAAATATCATATACCAAGAGTGATAAAACAGAATAAGCACGATAAAAAGATGCGCCAGAGCAAATGATAGCAAGTTATCAAACAGTTCAAGAACAAAACATAGGTCATCTTGGGACTAGCTCAACAAGAATGCATGCACATAAGCTGCATAATATTAGTGGTCGTCCGTCAACAGACAGCCTCACAAACATCAAACTACTTCATCAACATGTTCTCTTACAACTGTGATCATACTACTCAAAGAGTCCAGTGCACATTCTGAACAGAAGGATGATAACCGTTAGAGTGGTCCAGTTCCATGTTTTGTCGTCCACTCTGCTGACCTATCCCTAGCTCACCACAGTACTGATCTTCAGCTGCCTGTGAAATTTGACCCAAACCCAAATCAGAAGGCATCTCGTGTGAACTGCTGCTAGCTTCATTTCCTTTAAACCGCAATGAAGGGCTTGAGAAGTGATTGGTAGGTGCACCATGGGAATCAGAAGGTTGAATGGTGTGTATCCCATCAATGTTAGCTCCAAGACTTGAGGGTGGATTCCTTGATCCCCAGGACCGATTTGACAGAAGAGAGAGAGCACCAGTTCGTGAGTCTGAGACTCCAGAAAAACATTCCCCTGAAGGAACATAATTGGTCCTGGTGGGTGAACCTTGCAGAACTAACTCAGATGTAGCGTTTTCAGAATTATTAAGCCAAGGACGCTGAAGAAACTTCCCTGATGCAGTAGATTGATGATCCCATCCTTGTTCAGATGCTCTAGTATTTGGCCACGAACTCTCGTTGACATGTGGGTGTGAGCTGAAGTCTAACAGAAAGCTTCCAGATTTGCTGCTATTATTTTCTATCAGTTCAAATCAAAATAACCAGAGTCAGCATAATGTTCTTTCCTTTTTATAAAAGGAAAAGAGAAGAGCATAAATTTTCGAGTATAGTGCAGACAAAGAGAAAACGGAAAGGAATTCTATCAAACCAAAAATTGATGAAGAAAGGCTCCCGTAATGTGTAGAGAAAAGAGATCCAGATGGAGGCTTCCTGCGGCGCTCATTATGGCATGCCAGGCGCCTGCGGCAACTTCTTTTTCCTTGGTCAAATTCTGGCAATTGATGGAACCTGGAACCAAAGTACCAAGAAACTATTAAGTCCATGCAATAAGGCGGACATTGACTGGGCAATAAGTGAACTGAGAAGATGAGATAGCTTTGGCTAGCCATTATTCTATCCAATACATTTGACATGTTTCGTCATAGGCAAGAACAAAATCAAAAAATACATGCCGGCTTTGAGTACTCGAGGGAAAATTGAACTATATACACATATTTATACAAAACGCACATAAATAACAGGGGGCATTCTAGTTATGTTTGAGTAACTACTAATCATTGTGCAATGCACATTCTTATCAAAACTTCCCCAAACTTTCACATATTAGATTTCCTTCTTCATCAAGACCAAAGTTTGGCTCGCATATGAGTTGGTGGATTTATTAACTACTAAGCTTTCAAGATAAAAAGAAGTGCATACTCGGAAACTTTATGACTAATATCTCTTTAAATTAATTATCTCCCAATAAATATTGGGAGAGATGCCAGTAGTAAGGGACTGCAGATTTTGGTTTGAGACCATTGCCAATTGCAAATGAGTACTTAGGTAGTTATAACACACCATAATGATATCCGGTGCACCAGTTTTGAAAATAATCATTCAGCTACCTTATAAATGACGAACTCAAAGAAAAAGGCTTCAGTGAGGTTCTTTTTGGAGTCAGAAGGCTAGAAATCTTAAAGATGATCTCTTTAACTTTTCTCTCTGACTTGGGAAATGCGTAACCCCCCCCCCCCCCCCCCAATGATGATATCCAGTGCACCAGTTTTGAAAATAATCATTCAGCCACCATATAAATGATGAACCCAAAGAAAAAGGCCTTGGTGAGGTTCTTTTTAGAGTCACAAGGCTATAAATCGCAAAAATGATCTCTCTAATGTGCCCCCCCCCCCCCCCCTCTTTGCTACACTTATACTCTCTCCAGAGCTGGGCAGAAGATTCTCCGGTCATATTAAGATCGATGAAGAAAACTTGGGTCTGCGAAACATTACAAAAAGCGTCACGGATATGTGGAAAACCTCTATAGGAGATGGGGAAGGAAAATACAGTCACATCTTTATAGAGTTTACCAGAACTACAACATTTATGGCGAATACATCAGAGTGCAAAACATGGCTTGGTGACATGAAAAAAGCCATAATCATTCCAGAAATAGACTACAACAAAGGCTGGGGGATATTGCAGGGAAGATATTATAATTTTGGGAAGGCCATCAACATTAGATTCCAACACTTTGCAGATGTGCAAAACAAGAAATACTTTGATGCTTAATGATTATTTGCAAATATTGTGAGATGGATCATCATACGCGTCAATAACTAACCGAAGTGAAGTTTTATCTGAAAAGCTAGTAGGCATGACAAAACAGCAACTAATATAGAGCAAAGCTGTTTCAGAAAATATGCTGCCCTTTAACTTCTAGCAAAGATCAATTCAGTAGGATCTTATGGATTGTGAGAACGAATATCAATATTTCTGTATAAATGGTGGAACATTAGATCCATAAAAGCCAGTGTCATTCACCCAAATAAAAAGACAAAACAAAGAAGAAAAAGTAAACTATCTTGCTTCAAGATCACATCATTTCACCAAATGTAAGTAGGACCCTTTGAATGGTACTACTAGTGGCACAAAGGATTTCTTTTTCCTCTTCAGATTTTTAGACTGCTTATACCGTAGTTACATATACTTAGTTCATATCAGCAAGGCACTGTACTAGTGCATTTTTCTGATGCTAAGAGAATACAACCAGGCAAATCAAGGTAAATTACAGAGTACTGTTAATACCATGGAGTAGACTGATAAATTGCTTGTCTCTATATCCAATTAGCTTTAGCCTACCAAGACTCGTGCTACTATGCATGTTCTGATTGTAATGCGTATGACCGTCAATCTTGTAAATCATAAGGGGAAGCTTATGATGCAGAATACCAATATATTAAGTTAATTTCTTCAGGGTGAAAGAATGGCAGTAGCAGAATGGACAAAACAACACAAATAAAAAGTAAATACTAATTTTTCAGAGACAAAGTTTAAGAGTGTTCAGCAGAAACTTTTACCATTCCGGACTAGGATATGACCATATGAGTCATAGATGATACACCAGTCAAATATGTTGCTTTTGCAAAAATATTGGCCACAAAGAACATGCTTTTTAATCAAAACCATACAATAACAACAATTATGCCTCAGTCCCCAACAAGTCGGGTCAGCTATATGAATCCTTACTCACCACATTACTCCAATTAAACTCATCTCATGTCAATATTAAGCAAATACAAATAAAAAAGTATTAGAAGTTATGCATATTTTCTAAACGTAAACCACTCCTAGAAAGCATAAGACCAACAATAAAAGTGTTAATATCTAAAAGATATTCTCAACTAAATATGTATCACCTATATAGATCTTTTTCCGCATTCTCCAAATTCGTACCTGTTCAATACTTTGTCACTTCTAACAACAATTGTTTCAGCATGAAGCTGGTCCTAAATCACTGAAGTTCATATTTGTGAACAAAAGCTTCACATTTCATTAACCAAAATGAATTTTAAAATTTGTTCCATGTGTGTCATTTCTTTGATTAGTACACACCTTCAAGCCACTGAGTGATATCAGGAGCATCCACAGTTGATTCTCCCTTGTAGATGTACAACGAATGCAGGTTGCCTCTCAATGAAAGCACAAATCCAAATCCCTACCTATTCAAGCAAGTAGTTTAAAATGCTCTTCGATAACCATCTCTATATCTAGATCTTCAGAACTTCATACGTACAGGAGTTGTAGGCGCATTTCTAATATAATCTTAATTGTCTTATTGCTCCACATAAAACACCAATGTAGTGCTCATTATGAAGAAAGGCCCCTCTAAAACTCACTTAGCAGCGTGAATTGGTCCAGCCATACAAGGAAACAAGCGCACATCACTTAAGGAACTGCTTTTCTATGACAAAAGAAGCAGAAGAGCGCCAAGAACGCCTAAAAATTAAACTCGAAAAACACTATAAGCAAGAAGCTGTTAATACAAGACTCGCAAAATCCATGGTCATATTCAAGCACAGAATATCAACATGAGTTTCAAAATGTTATTCAATTTAGGAAATAAAGAAAGACGCCAGTAACAATTTAACAATTCTCCAAGCAAACAATTAACACAATAATTTAATAAATCCACAATAGCCAACTCTCTCCACCGAACCAATATATAAACAACTTTACATACAAGGACCACTAGTCCATAAGTTAAACTCTTGTATAAAAAGTGAGTTTCAGACACCTGTTGTGCATGTTTTGTATCAGCCTATCAACACAGCCATATAAATATAGAGCATAAATACTTAAAACTTCTGATAACAGTAATTAGAGTAATATGGAAAATTAAGCTGACCTGCTACACTGTTGACAAAACCTCTGTTCAAGACCAGCAACAATAACAGTAGGGGACTTAGAGTGCATACCACAAACTTTATGCCTCGAATAATAAGCCTTAGCATCACTCAGATCTACCTGACAACCTTCAACTTGACACCTAGGTGGCTGACCACCTTGCATCAACCCACCCCTCCCCCTCTTGGAGGCCGGCGGCAAGTTCCCGGCTCCCGTCACCGGCGATGACCCACCACCCACATTTTCAAAGTAAATTTTCTTGCCAAACTTCAAACCATTGAGAGAGTCGGAGGAGCTTGAGTTACTACCAGGAGAAGAAACTGAACCCAGTTCCATTACCGAATTCCACTGCCCATTCATTCCACAGCTTTAAGGGGTCAAATCATTATAAAAGGTGGCATTCACATGAACAGAGTCACAGTGTCATGTACATTTTTATACATATACTTAGAGAAACAGATATTTTGAAAAAGGTCACCTTTTCTTTTGCACTTTTTCTTGTTTTATCACTCCTACTGTAGTATTTCTTTATTCCCTCCGTTGCATAAAATACAGAGTTGTTTGACTGGATGCCAAGTTAAAAAGAAAAAACAGACTTTGAAATTTATGATTAGAATAAGACATAGACATTTTGTGGTTAAAAGATTAAACAAAACTCTCTATTTTAAAAATAGGAATATCCATGTATACATTTACAAAGAAATAGGAAGAGAAAAGTGATTAACTATAATAGAGTTTTGTTTGCTTAAAGAAAAGGTATATGAGAGTTTTAGTAGGTGGAATAATTTTTAAAAGAAAGAGGAGAAAATAACGGAGGAAAACGGTCTTAGAATGTGGATGAGTTTATTTTAATTAGGTGAGTCTTAAGTTGTGCCGATGGGACGATGATACATGGAAATTAATTACGTTTTTTTGTTTGCTTAACAGGGTTTTTGAAAGTTGTACGACGTAAAGTATTGTTGACAAAAAAATTTTGGTTGTGTGAAAATAAAACTTTAATGATATTTGCAGTGATTGTTCAAATAGAGTGCAAGGTCAAAAAAGGATGAGAAAAACAAGAGGAATATGAACCCACACGCTAGAGGGGGAGGGGAAAGGGAGAGATTTTTTGAGATGAGGGTATTATTGTACCAACTCCAATAGTCTAGGGGCAGTTTTGTCCTTTTTTTCGTTATGGCACATGGAAATTAATTAATTTTTTTTATCTAACATGGTTGTTAGTCGTAAGGGCATTATTGAGCCAAAAAAATAACGGTGAGGGCAATTTTTCCAAAATAGGGAAACGGAGGGCATTATTGTACCAATTCCAATTGTCTAGGGATAGTTTTGACCATTTTTCGTTTAGAATAAGACATAGACATTTTGTGGTTATAATTTTTTCCTTTAAAAATAAAATAAGATGTTTAAAAGATTAAATTATTTTTAAATATATTATATATTTTAGACAAATAAAGAAAAGATCCAATAGATTGTGATAAAAAGTACTTTCTTCTCCGGTTCAGTTTATTTTCTTATTAATCTATTCAAAAAGAATGATACAAAATGTAATATATTTATTTTATTCTTAAAGGAAAAACTTTTATAGTCACACAGGTGCAAATTTAGAACTATAAGTTTTAAATGTCTCACAACAATAACAACTTAGTAAAATCTCACAAGTAAATTTGGAAAAGGTAGATTGTACGCAGATTTTATTATTACTATGGAGTGATAGAAAGGCTGTTTTCGAAAGACTCTCGACTCAAAAAAAATAGATAATAAATCAGTGACAACAATAGAAGATAAAAAAATAATAACATCATAGTAAGAAATAGAAAAATAAATGTAAAAGTAATAGCTACAAACAACAATACTGCCGTAGGAAATAGTGAGAAAACTGCACAAACCACTAACAATCCACAGCGAAACATCAACAGGCCAATCCCGCCCCCAAAACAACAAAGAAAAAGAAGAAGAAAATCCTCGCGCCCTCCTAACCTACAACTCTAATGCTCGACCTTCACCCTTTCCTATCTAGAGTCATGTCCTCAGAAATCTGTAATGGCGCCATGTCCTGTCTGATCACCTCACCCCAATACTTTTTAGGTCGTCGTCTATCTCTCCTTGTACCTGCCAATGCTAACCGCTCATACCTCCTAACCGGGCCATCTATGCTCCTCCTCCAAACGTGCCCGAACCATCTAAGTCTAGCTTCCCGCATCTTATCGTCGACGGGAGCCACATCCACCTTCTCCGAGAAATCTAATATTCATAATCTTATCCATCCTAGAGTGCACATACATCCATCTCAACATCCTCATTTCTGCCACTTTCATCTTCTGGGTATGAGAACTTTTGGATGTCCAACACTTAGCACATACAACATGGCTGGTCTAACTACCATTCTATAAAACTTGTCTTTGAATTTCGATGGCATTTTTTGTCACACAGGACTCTAAAAGCTAACCTCCATTTCATCCATCCCGCTCATGTACGGTACGTGACATCCTCGTCTATCTCCCATCCCTATAAATTGTTGACCCAAGTAATAAGTTTCAGATACCTTAAAGTTACATAAATATATATAGTATAACTTTCATAAATTTTATGTGTTTAACTTTATATTATGTCAAATTATACTTCCTTCGGTCTACAATAAGTGACCGATTTGCTTTGGGCACACCCATAAAGAAAATACTAGATTCTAGATAAAAATAGTTAGTTTGACTAAATTACCATTAATTAAATATTGCAGCATAGTTATAATGGCACTTATTTCTCTCCTCAACTGTGAAGAGTAACGACTCTTTAAGGATACGTATATGAGGATAATTTTAAAAAAATAAATTAAATTTCTTCTTAATTATATAAATGAATACTTCTTTTGGACCAAAACTAAAAAAGAAAAACTTAATCACTTATTATATACTGAAGCAAAGGAGTACAATATAAATTGAAGCGAAGGGATTAGGTCGACAAGGGTAATGTTAAATTTTGTGCATTCGAGTATATAGAGGTGAAATGAAGAGGGAGGTGGTGAGATATTTTTTGTATGTTTAGGGGATTGTGAAAAAGTGGAGAGCTGACAATGGGCCATGATGCCAGCTTGGGAAACCCATAATGGAGGTGAGAAAAGAGAAGACCTCTTTGCCTTTGGTTTTTAACTACTTTTTGGAGAGTTCCCAGCAGCTTTACAACTGTTGGGGTCACTATCTCCCAACTCCCATCTTATTTACAACCACAATTTTCTAATCTTTGCTTCCTTCCCTGATTCGTATATTTTTTTTGTTATATACAAATGCAATCATACAAAAATACAGTTATCTATAGAGTTGATAAGAATTATACTTTCAGAAAGAATAATTTGTGCAAATAAATGAAAAACTGTAAAATTTTATATGTTAGACCAAAAAGATCTAGAGTACTAACCACGGATGATTTGAAACAAGGTGGATAAGGAGAGTTTGCCAACCCAATTTGAACTCATGACATACTACCCTTGGTGCTGTGGGTATAAATTATAAGTTAACTTATAAAATGTAAGCAATTTATCCCGCCCGATTCTAAAGCTCACACCCGTAATATATAAGTTATACGAGGATAATTTTATCATTATTTCAAGGCTACCATTTATTATTTTATACATTAGAATTAGAAAAAATTATATTTCAAAGACTAAGGCACTTGTTCAAAAACAGATTTTGTACATAATTTATCATTCAGGTATGTGAATGTATGAGCATGTATTTATAGTAGTGCATATTGCCTTAATGTTCTGATCAAACTGTCACATCCTTAGTCTCAAACTAAGCGCACTTGCGATACTTGACAACTCCCTCACAATCTTAAACAATTTGTTTATGTTTTTGCTATGCCAAGTCAGCTTTACTATACTCAAGATCGCTAACGAATGTTAAAACACAAAAAAATTGCCAAATGAAACTTTTGTATTAGAGAGAACTTGATTGTTTTGCTCGGTTAATTACAAATGAATGACCCTCTTAATATACTAGTCTCCTAGGAGCTAATATTTAAATATGAATTGTTGCGTAAGTTGTTACACCCCAAGTTTTCATACGTGAGAGTACGTCGTAAGTTATTGATGTAAGCTCGGAATTGAGATTATATTTGGAAGCAAATAAAGTAAGTTAATCATGTTACCTTAGAGGTTACAAATATTTAAGATCATGAATAACAAGTACCAATAGGGTTGGAAATCTTAGAAGCTAAACTAATTGAAGAAAATAAGTTTCGTCGAAAGCCGACAAGTTTGGAATGTTATAACATGTACTTTAGGGTGAATATAGGGTTCTTAACATGATAAGAAAGTTATTATATGAGTTATTTTAGTCGTATGATATTCATTTTAAAGGCAAGCAAGTTGTGGAACAAGAATTGGCAAAGGTCACCACAAGGTACATTTATAAATTTGCTGAAATTTAGGTCAAATGTAGATTCACTTTCTCACAATATACTTGGAATCAAGGGATGATATACTACCAAATTTAAGATCTACGAGTCTAGTTTCTAACGCATTAAACCGTTCATTAATATAACATCAGACTAGAGAGATATTCGCGTTTTCGCGAGACTGAGCCATGCAGCTCTCTATGGGGCTCACATAGGCGGTTTAAGACATAGGGATATATATAAGATGCCTCAACCCCGTTTTAAATTATTATTTTCAGTATATTTCAGACCTTAAAACCCTAGAAATACTCTCTCAAGGTTCTCTCGTGATCCAAGACCCAAACAAAGGTCAAACAACACAAATCAAGTGTAGGAAATTCTGTGGCTAGTAAGTTTCTTGTTCTTCTTGTTGTTGCTGATTTTTGGGTGGTTCCAGCACGTGTAGGAGGTTTTTTTAAGTGGTTTATGCTCTATAAAATACTCTCTCATGGGTTTTATATCAACCCTAGGTTATTTCAAGTCTTGCAAATGGATTACGCCATATTTCAACATCAAAAGTGAAGAATAACACCTTTTTGAGGTTGTCTTTTCATTAAGGATTATTGTGGGCTGTATTTGGATGAAATTCCAAGTTTTCGCTACTGTATAAGGTGATTAAAACAACCTAGTGATTGTTCTTAAGCTTTCTTACATGTTGGTTAAGTTGTTAGGATGATAAACTACAAGATATACTTGGATTAGCTTAAGTCACTTGTATGGTATTTTATGTTCATTGAGGGTTGTTGTAAGCTGAATATAACTTGAATTTCGAATTGAAGTTACTATAGGAGGTGTTTATAATTTTTTTTCTTACATGTGCTTAGGTTATCTTGATGTTGATTAAGGTAAATGGGTGGAGTATGCATGAACTAGTGACCAAAGTTACTAATTGAAGATAGTTTGGAGTTGTGGATTATTTTCTTAGTTATAAATATATGGTATAAGGATGGAATCATTAATGAATGACTTCATTATCATGTTAATGATACTTTTATGTTAATGTAAGAAGTCGATAAGGGGTGATATGGGTTATATGGATTACAATTGAAGCTTTTCGCTCGTCGTGAAGTAGTTGTGACTTGTTGTTGTTATATGGTGTCTTGTTATTGACATTTATATGTTGATGGATTTCTCTTGCTGTTGTTGTTGGTATATGATATTGGTGGAGGCCCTTGTTACAAGGGAGATTCTGTCAAATTTAATGTAAATGAGCTGCAAGCTTAAGTCATAGACTTAGTCTTTGCTCATCACTAATTTTGAATCCCCTTATACTATGATAGATTGAGTTGACTTGTTTGATGAGTTGCTTGGAAGGGATTAAGGACTCAACAGGTTGAACGTATGTCAAAGCTAAGCTCTTCTTTCATTTGGCATGATCTCGTCATTACATTCATATCCCGGAATTTACGTATATTTTGCTAGCCTCGCAAATTCCGTATATTTTTCTAGTGTTGTAAGCTATAATATTCTTCTTATGGGGATTTCTTATTCAGTTGAGTATATCCTTTTTCCAGTCAAGAGAGCAGAGAGTTTATATATATATATATATATATATATATATGTATATATATGCAGTATTAAAAATTTTCATTACCATCGACCTATAATCGATGGGCAGGCCCCGATTGGGCAACCTCTGATCAGATGGTAAGTTATATACCGAGCCTACTGTGGCCGAGCACTTATTAGCGAGCCTATTTGGCCAAGATACAGAGCCTAGTACGGCCGAGCGCTTATGAGCGAGCCTACTACGGCAGAGCAGTTATATATATACCGATCATACTATGGTCGAACGTTTATTAGCAAGCCTATTTGGTCGAGACACAGAGCCTAGTAAGGCCAAGCGCTTATGAGCGAGCCTACTACGACAGAGCAATTGTGAACACCTAATTTTTTACCTCGCCCAAATTCTATATTATTTTAGTGGTAAATATTTTAATCTTAATATATAAACTTTTATCTTTCTCTTAATAGGTTTCATTTATGAAAATTAAAAAATACAAAAAAAATAAATTATTTGCATTCTTAGAGTATAACTTTTGTTCCTATTTTTAAATAGAAGAAAATTTACAAAATATATATATATTTGGTTTCTTCTAATTTTAAATGTAAGCTATAGTATTTTTCATAGTATAATTTAAACTATAATGTAAAGATTAGGTTTTCTTATAGTTTTCTTTAAATCTAAAGTAAGTTTTATATGCGTGTGTGTGTTTTTTATCTTCTTTTATTTAATTAAAAAGGGGTTAGGAAAATTTAAATAAATATATATAAAGTTTAGAAAATATATTTTAAAAAATAAAAATAAAATAAAACAACTCAACTTTCCCACTTCACGTAACTTCCTTCCCCCCTAACTCTCACGTTCCTAACTTCTCAATCCCCACTTCCCCACTTCCTTAGAAGTTATAAAACTAGTCATACGCATCTATATTAAGAAAAAGAGAGTTCTGTTATAAAACAATAAGAGGGAGAAGAAAGGACATAGAACGAAAAAAAATCGAGAAAAATTGTGCAAGAGAGAAAGAGAGTATAAAGACAGAGTTTGAGATTTCGTTCGCGGTTCCGAGTTCGAGGTTCTAAAAAAGTTGGCATTGCTAGCTTTGGAAATCAGTAGATTGTATCTATTTATCTGTTGTGAAATCTTCGCAAAAAGTAATATTGAATTTCCTTGCTAGTTCAATGATAATATCATGATTTAAGCTTGAATGTGTGTTAATATTTGTATTAAGTTTCTTAAGAGCCGAACAAAAGTATTGTTTTGTGCTTGTCTGACCTATCGCCGTCTATTTTTTACGATTTACTATATATATATATGCACATAGATAGCAGTCTAAAAATTTATCTTTTGTATTTGTTAATTTAAATCATCATCAAAGTTCAATTTATAAATTTGTCATGAATGAATCTAGGATTGAATGCTTGGTTTAATTAATACTTGAAGTCATCTTTATATTAATTTTGCACAATCATTCATGTAAACATGTCATAAATTATGATAAGTTTTTTTTATAAGATTATAATTGGTTTCCTCTAAAATAAAATAATCGTTATTTTTGGAATACACGTTTACACATGTTTGATTTCTTAGCCATGAAAGCTGAAAATTATCAAGTGTCAATTTAGTATGACTATTCTTACTTTAAAAAAGATAAGAAAAATCGTTAATTGTCTAACATTTTCTACGTCATAACTTGTTGTATTAGTTAAGTTATTTTAGTAATGATGTTAGTTACTTACCATAGTCTAAGGATATATATTCAATCTTTGTTTTACTACTGAAGTATAAGTTGGAATATTCATGAGTTATTATCTTTATTTAAAAGTTTATTTGATTTACTGTTAGTATAAATATGTTTCTTTATTAATAAATATGATATTTGAGGCTAAGCTATTAATTACGTTTCTTTCATATTCCAACTGAAGGTCGGGTCATGCGAGAATATAGTTAATTGGGGCTAAAAATATTTCAAGGACTAATACTAGAAAATAATTGTGAATGAGCAAAAGGAGTCATGAATTAACTC
Source organism: Nicotiana benthamiana (assembly GCA_034376525.1). Taxonomy (NCBI): domain Eukaryota; kingdom Viridiplantae; phylum Streptophyta; class Magnoliopsida; order Solanales; family Solanaceae; genus Nicotiana; species Nicotiana benthamiana. The sequence goes on along the minus strand of CM067338.1, from coordinate 70,056,834 downwards.
AAGACTCGTTCCAATAAGTAAAAGAAACAATAATGAAAAATAGATAAATAGACGTCTTGGTTTAGAAATAAATAAATAAACAACAACAACAACAACAACAACAACCCAGTATACTCCCACCAGGTGGGGTCTGGGGAGGGTAATATGTAGACGAGCCTTACCCATGCCCGAAAGGGCAGAGAGGCTGCTTCCAATCGACCCTCGGCGAGTAGAGTAAAAATGGGAAAGCTGCATTAAGAAACAGAGATAAAGTTAGAAACACAAGCAAGACGAAATCAAATAATAAAGCATAGGTACTCCCACAAAAGTAACGTAAATAGTTATGAAAACATAAGCAACATAAATACAGTCGCATGCAGTAATATCAAGCAGGAACTACCATACTAAAACACTAATCACCTATGAGCCCCTAACCTACAATCTTGATTCTAGACCTCCAGACTCCCCTATCAAGAGTCATGTCCTCGGTAACCTGCATTCTGGCCATGTCCTGCCTAATCACCTCTCCCCAATGCTTCTTAGGCCTCCCTCTCCCTCGCCGACCACCAACAATCTCCAACCGCTCGCAGCTCCTCACCGGGGCATCGGGGCCCCTCCTCCGAACATGCCCGAACCACCTCAGCCTCGCTTCCCGCATCTTTTCGTCCACCGGGGCCACCCCTACCTTCTGTCGAATAACTTCATTCTTGATCTTATCCAGCCTGGTGTGCCCACACATCCACCTAAGCATCCTCATCTCCGCAACCTTCATTCTCTGAACATGCGAGTTCTTCACGGGCCAGCACTCCGCCCCATACAACATTGCAGGTCTAACCACGGCTCTGTAGAATTTCCCCTTTAGTTTGTGCGGGATTTTCTTGTCACACAGGACCCCTGAAGCAAGCCTCCACTTTGACCACCCCGCTCCTATCCAATGGGTGACGTCCCCGTCAATCTCTTCGTCCCCCTGGATCACAGACCCAAGATATCTCACACTGTCCCTCTTGGCGATGGATACTAGAAAAGATTTTAGATGTGCTTTCAATATTAGCTCATGTGTTCATATCCGAATCTTGGATTGATGTGTTTAAATAATAAAAAGATCATGTGCGTATTCTCGCGTCTTGAATCCTTTCAAATTTAAAATAATCATCTTTTCACCATGTGTACATTTCGTACCTTGGTTTAATATCTAACTTCAAAGAAATACCTTGTGTGCGTATCGCATCTAGGTCCAGACAATTAATAAAAATATAATAATCAAGTTAAGCGGTTATAGACAAGCCATAACGAATAAAATACAAGAAAAGCCAAGAATTGATTTAAGCCGAACATTAGTCAATAAAGCGACCGTGCTAGAACCACGGGATTCGAGGGGTGCCTTATACCTTCCTCTCGGTTAACAGAACTCCTTACTCAGTCTTCTATTTCATAGACCATAATTAAGAGTCAAATCTTCCTTTTGAAACGGGATTCAAATAAAAGGTGACTTGGAACACCAAAACTCAATTCCAAGTGGCGACTCTAAATAATAAATAATCCCTTTTCAAAATGTCACTTTAATAGGAAAAACTCTTCTAACTCAACCCCGTAAAAGGGTACTTCGGAAGTAAAAAAAAGGTGTGACAGCGATGGCGACTCTATTGGGGACAATAACCCAGAACTTCTAGTTCAGGGTTTAGAATTCGAGCTTCAAATGTGATCTATAATTGGCTTTATTTTGTTATTAATGTATTTTTGGGCTAATGTGTTTATTGCCGCTTATTTACTGCTTTGATATTATTTTAATTGTATTAGCCTTCCTTCTTACGCCTCCCTTATGATTCTTCTAAATTTATGGTGCACACGTGCGTGTGGCCCACTTTTCTGTTAGAAGTCATACCAATTAGAACGAAGCTGGGTCAAGTAACTAGGCCGGGTAGATTTTCGTGCTCCCGGTATGTTGCCACCACCTCGGCTCGAGCTGTCCGCTTGGGTAAGCCATATCTAAAACACTCCCCCAGGATTTAAACCTAGAATAACATAGCCTCATGTCGGATCCCTAGTAGGGACGTTTGTTTGCATCATGTGCATTTGACTGTGGGGACTCAACACAGGGGTTGGGTCCGCGTAGGACAGGTTTACCCGAGAATTGCAAGACCATCCTAATGCATCTTATGTGCTACTTGTGCATTATGTTTGATTCGGCTTGTGCATGTTGACCGGTTTCTAAAAAAATATTAAAATTATATAAAAATATAAAAATTGAAGGAAAACCAGAAGGGAGAAAACATGAAAGAGAAAATTTATCCGATCTTTGAAAAATCTCGGTAATTATCCCAAAAAAATATTACAAAATAAGCCTGAATTTTTTTTTCAAAATAAAAAGGTGTCATCCTATTCCCGAAATATATACGAACTACGCGGGTCTGATTCTCACCGGATGTGAGATACGTATTCCATAGGGTTCGGCCCCATTTTTCAAAAAACTAAAATAAAATAAAATAATAATTTTTTTTAAAAAAAAGGGAAAATGTGTCTAGTGTTTTCTTTTAATTAAAAAAAAATTAGCAGACCAAGTTTCGGTTAATCACCAATTTTTCAATTTTTTATTTTTTATTTTCTTTCGGAATAGCATTAGAACATCTTCAAAATAGCATCACTTTTATCATCATGCCCATCCCGACCCTAAAGTTATCTCTGGAAGTATGAAAGGGCCATAATTGCAAAAACAACCACCCTCTCTTTGATTTTTCCTAAAATGGAGTTCCATACAAAGGATTGTTTTACAAAACGAGTGCATTGATTCTGTCTTTTGAGGCTAGTGTCAACCCTAACCTTAATCACCCACAGGTACAAAATGAGCACTATCCACACGCCATTGACAGATGTAGATGGGTTTCTACTTCAGCTTCAGATGTGGTGGATTCATGTCTCCACATGATATGTAGGCAACCCACACCAGGTTCGATCGAATCATTTTAAAAAATAAAAAAAGAATAAAGTGGTAAAAAAAGGAAAAAAAAGAGGAATCAAATTCAAGATGTAAATAAACTAATTAACTAATAAGCCGGGATGAAGCATGAAGCCTTCCAAACTCATTCTAGAAATGAAAATGGCGTTAGGCGCATGACATACAATGATTGATTAATATCCGCAAAATGCCTAACTCTAACATGTTTGTTGTTTGTCATTCAAAAGAGATAAAATAAACAGAGGTAGTTGGTTTGTGTTTTAAATTGGCACTCACCCTTACAACACAAGGTCAAAAGGAAAAAGTAGAATGGCAAACAACAGTGAGAATGAGTCAGATAATGATGATGTCCATGGACAATTGGTCGAACAAGGTTCAGGACTTGTTGAAGAAGTAAGAGTTTTGAAACAACAACTGGCAGATATGTACCAAGCCTGGGTGAATGGACAGGCACCGCCCTCACTACCCATAAGGTCTTCAGATAATCTTCATAATGTGTCCATAGAAAATCAATTGCCCATCTCCATTACAAGTAACCCATTGTACCAACCTGGATTCATTTCGAGCATTAACCTTCCCACTATCCCCAGTACTTCCATTCCACGTCCTCCAATGAGACCCCTCAAAAATGACCCATACGTTGTACCAATCGTACCGACTTTCACCGTTCCTCAACCGGCTCTCACTCAAAAGCTCAACAATGATCCACAATTGAATGATCATGATACCCAACATTACCCTCCAGAAATGACTTTCAAGGTTTCAGATTCATACAAGCATAGTCCTCAGTACATGCTCCCAGTCGAAATCGAAAAGCCCAATAAGAATATGGAACAAGCGGAAATGACCAGAAAATGAAGAGTTTGGAACAAAACATGAGAAACATACAGGTTTTAGGAGGCCACAGGAGTGTTTCATTCAATGATTTATGCATGTTCCCCATGTTCATTTGCCACCGGGCTTCAAGACCCCTAAGTTTGACAAATATGACGGTCATGGTGATCCCGTTGCCCATTTGAAGAGGTATTGTAGCCAGTCAAGAGGAGCAGGAGGTAAAGAAGAATTACTCATGGCTTATTTTGGGGAAAGTTTGACTGGAATTGCTTCAGAGTGGTTCATAGATCAAGACATCTCTCACTGGCACGTTTGGAATGACATGACTCAAGATTTTGTCCAACAATTTCAGTACAATATTCATATAGTGCCAGACCGCTCCTCTCTTGTCAACATATAGAAGAAACCAGCAAAAAGCTTCAGAGAATATGCAATCAAGTGGAGAGAGCAGGCTGCTAGGGTCAAACCACCAATGAAAGAGGCGGAAATGATTGACTACTTTCTCCAACCTTAGGATCCTGATTACCTCTATTATATGTTGGCCGCTATTGGTATACCTTTTGCTGAGGCGATTAAGATTGGGGAAATAATTGAGAATGTCATGAAGTCGGGAAAAATTATGAGTCAGGCAGCTCTCAAGATGACCACACAAGCAATTCAAAGCGGGTCACGCAGTTTCGAAAATAGGAAAAAGAAGGAGGAAGGATCCATGATAGCATCTGGGTTTGGGGGAGCAAAGAGGAATAGTTTTTGTACGTGAAATTCCAACAAGGAGAATCCAATTCTCCTCAACATTGTTATCCGCCTCAAGGTCCCCGGTACTCTGTTCCCTCGCAACAATAGACAGTGTTTAATGCTCAGGCTTATGCTAGGCCTCCCAATTACCAACAATGGCGAGCACCGATTCCACAAGGTTCCCGTCAAATCCGGCCGAATTTTCGTGTTCCATATAATCCTCGTCCCAAACAAGAATATGTGAGAGAACAGGAGCCAAATAAAGAGTTCACCCCAATTGGAGAATCGTATACAAGCCTATTTCAAAAGTTAATGCAGCTGAAGTTGATTATTCCATCAGGCCGCATTATGCGAATCCAAATTCAAAAAGTTTTGACTCCAATGCGAGATGTGAGTATCACTCTAATGGCCAAGGCCATAGTACTGAAAATTGTTGGACATTAAAGAAAGCCATTAAAGATTTGACCGAATCAAAGGTAATTGTGGTGGAAAACAATGAAGACACTCCTAGTATCACAAACAATACACTCCCTGCTCATGATAATACACATTTTATTGGGATGATTTGTGATGATCGGGATTATAATCCGTCTGGCATGACAGAGATGATTGTTGGAACCATAGGGCAAATCCAAAAGTGATAGTAAGCCCGCCTCAATCGGCACCGTTATTTGTGAGAGGTGCGAGTTCTACTTCAAACTTGGCAGGTTCTGAAAAAATGATTCTCTATGTCCTTGGAAGCACAAAAAAGATTGAGGTTCAATTGGGTGGGCCAAAACATTACATCCCTGGGGGCATTCAAAAGATTGTACCTAATAATGCTCTGAGAAATATAACAGAGCCAGTTGTGCCGACCTATTGCATAACTTCCAGTGTCAAACACAAAAGTTATTCACTGGAACTATAACAAGGACTGTCGTGACATACAAAGGAAAAGAGATAGTGGAATAAACAGATGAAATAGGAGGCTTGACTTGCTCTGGAAGGTGCTACTCACCAGAGGAATTGAGGAAAGCCAAGCAAGCCAAGGAAAATCACTTTCCAGTGAAAGAACATGTCTTAGAAAAAGAAGTAGAGGAATTCCTTAAGAAGATGAAAATGCAAGACTACTCAATCATCGATCAACTAAGGAAAACCCCCGCTCAAATATCTTTGTTATCTCTGCTTTTGCATTCTGAAGAACATCGCCGTGTCTTGATCAAAACTTTGAACGAGGCATATGTTTCAGAAAAGACAACAGTGAATCAGCTAGAAAAAATGGCTGAAAGATTCTTTGAGGTGAATAAAATTTCTTTCAGTAATGATGATTTACCTGAGGAAGGGGCTGGGCACAATAAAGTTCTGCATCTTATGGTCAAATGTGAAGGGCATTACGTGAATAGAGTTATGATTGACGGAGGCTCAAGTGTAGATGTATGCCCTCTTTCTATTCTACTCTAACTGAACATTGACACTAACAGCATTCGGACTAGTTGTGTCAACATCAGAGCTTTTGATGGTTCAAAAAGAGACACTATTGGGGAAATCGAACTCACAGTGACAATTGGCCCGGTTAATTTTAATATTGTCTTTCAAGTGTTGGATATGAAAACCTCCTATAATTTTCTTCTGGGAAGGCCGTGGATCCATATGAACAAAGCTATGCCATCCACCCTACATCAAATGGTCAAATTTGAATATGACAGGCAAGAAATTGTTGTTCATGGGGAGGACAACCCATCAATCTATAATGACCCATCCATTCTATGTATCTAGGCCAAGGAATGATGTGAATCCCTCATATATAAAACATTTGAGTTGATTGAGGTAGATTAAGTGGAAGAAGGAAAACTAATTCTGCATCCCTATCTTTCAGCCACATCTATGATGGTAGCTTCACTGATGTTGAGGAACGGCTATGAACCAGGAAAAGGATTAGGATCATTTCTACTAGGAATTGTGAACCACATTGCTCCATTTTTGAAGAAAGATACCTTTGGCTTGGATTTTAAACTAACATCGGCAGACATAAACAGAGCCAAGGCCCGCAAAAAGAATGGTTGGAAATTGAGAAAACCTATCTCTCGCATTGACTACTCTTTTGTCAAGCCACAATTTGAAGAAGTCCAAAATCCTTCTACCCAAGATGACATTGATGAAGTTTGCCAGGGTCTCAAGGAGATGTTCTACGGGATCAATATGGTTCAAGTTGGTGAGGCCTCTAGACGTGCAAGTGTTCAGCTGATTGGTCCAGATACCTCACTCAACAACTGGGAAGCAACTCCTCTTCCCATCAGGAAGGAGTCTTGGTAGTCTGTTTTGTTGCTTTTTCTGTATTTCGATTATTTTCAGGGTTGTAATCCATATATTTCAGTTTAATTGCTTTGCTTTGATGTTAACCTCTCTATCCTTTCAAATTCAATGGAATGAAGTTCCAGTTTCATAGTAGAATTCCGTCTTTTCCTTTCCCTAATTTTGTTTAATTTCTCATCATTTTTCAGTTTCGTTAATGCTGGCTTTAAAAACATGACATGCACGCGGAATTCATGCCCAAATCTTAAAAAGTTGTCTAATCTCGAAATAACGAATCAAGAAGTTTAGTATGATGAAGATGAGGCTTTTAAGGAAATAAAAAGAGAATTGGATCAATTTGAGAATAAGCCTAAGCCTACTTAAATTAAATTGGGGGAATTAAACTGGGAGATTCTGAAGAAATCAAAGAAATAAAAATAAGCATTCATACCGAACAAAAGACGAGAGATGCCATATTTCAAGTTTTGTTTGAGTATAGAGATGTATTTGCTTGGTCGTATGATGACATGCCGGGTTTGAGTGCCGATTTAGTTATCCATAAGCTTCCCACATATCCTAATTTTCCACTAGTCCAACAAAAACAAAGGAAGTTTAAGAAATACATGAGTGATAAGATTAAAGAAGAAGTCACGAAGCAACTAAGTGCAAATGTGATCAGGGTCGTCCGATATACTACATGGTTAGCGAATATTGTGCCAGTGCCAAAGAAGGACGGGAAAATTAGAGTTTTTGTTGACTATAGTGATTTAAATAAAGCAATTCCAAAGGACAACTTTCCTTTACCCAACATTCATATCCTTGTGAACAATTGAGCTAAACATGAGATCCAATCATTCGTGGATTGTTATGCCGGGTATCACCAGATTCTAATGGATGAAGCAGATGCAGAAAAGACTGCCTTCACCACTTTATGGGGAACTTAATAGGGTCATGCCATTTGGTTTGAAGAATGCGGGAGCAACTTACATGAGGGCCATGACTACCATATTCCATGACATGATGCACAAAGATATTGAGGTGTATGTTGATGACGTTATCATTAAGTCTAAAACACAAGATGATCATGTGCAAGACTTGAAAAGGTTCTTTGAAAGGCTACGAAGGTACAATCTCATACACAATCCAGCCAAATGTGCATTTGGAGTTACTTCTGGGAAGGTTTTGGGTTTTATTGTTAGTCGAAGAGGCATTGAGTTAGATCCCTCCAACATAAAGACCATTCGAGAACTGCCTCCCCCGAAGAATAAAAAAGAAGTCATGAGTTTACTAGGGAGGTTAAACTACATCAGCAGGTTCATTGCACAGCTTACAACCACATGTGAGCCTATTATCAAATTGTTGAAAAAGAACGCATCTATCAAGTGGACAGATGAGTGCTAAAAACCTTTTGATAAGATCAAGGAATATTAGTCAAATCCTCTTGTTTTGGTCCCTCCGGAACCTGATAGGCCTCTATTTTTATATCTGTCAGTAAATGATACTTCTTTTGGTTGTGTTCTGGGTCAACATGATGCCACAGGGAAAAAGGAACATGCAATATATTATTTGAGCAAAAAGTTTACTACTTATGAGACTAAATACAGTTTTTTGGAAAGGACATGTTGTGCCTTAACTTAGGTCGCTCAAAAGCTTAGGCATTATCTTTTGGCATATACAACTTACCTCATATCCCGAATGGATCCCCTGAAGTACATCTTTCAGAAGCCAATGCCCACTGGCAGATTAGCAAAGTGACAAATCTAGCTCACAAAGTTTGATATTGTTTATGTCACTCGTACAGCCATGAAGGCACAAGCTTTAGCTGATCATTTGGCATAAAATCCAGTTGATGATGATTACGAACCTTCGAACACATACTTCCCGGATGAAGAGGTTAATTTTGTTGAAGAAGTAGACCAAGATGACAATCAAATTTGGAAACTATACTTTGATGGGGTTGTTAACATTAAATGCGTAGGGATTGGAGCAATTCTCGTATCACCTATTGGGCAACATTACCCTGCCACATCACGACTTCGTTTCTTCTGTAGAAACGACACAGCAGAATATGAAACTTGCATCATGGTCTAAACATGGCAATAAACATAAATGTGCATGAACTATTGGTGATGGGAGACTCAGATTTGCTTATTAGGCAAGCTCAAGGCGATTGGGAGACTCGAGACATCAAGCTCATTCCATATAAACAATATTTGGAAGATCTTAGCAAGAGATTCGAGTCCATCGAGTTCAGATACATTCCCAGGTTTCACAATGAATTAGTTGATGCCTTGGCCACCCTGGCCTCCAAGCTTCCATATCCTGGTAATACTCACATTGACCCATTAGAAATTCAAATTCGAGATCAACATGGTTATTGCAATACAATTGAAGCAGAACTAGATGGTGAACCACAGTACCATGATATTAAACAGTTTCTGAAAACAAGAGAATATCCGGAACATGCTAATAGGGATCAAAAGAGAACTATTAGGCGACTCTCTAATGGTTTCTTTTTGAGCGGGGAAATCCTATACAAAAGAACCCCGGATTTGAATTTGTTGAGATGTGTGGATGCCAAAGAATCTGAAATTATTATGAATGAGGTGCATTCGTGGGATTATGGTCCGCACATGAATGGATACGTTCTAGCAAAGAAGATTCTTCGGGCAGGATATTATTGGCATACTATGGAGAGAGATTGCTTTCGTTTTGTTCGCAAGTGCCACCAGTGTCAGATTCACAGTGCTTTGATTCACTCTCCTCCTTCAGAGTTGTATCCTATGTCGGCTCCTTGGCCTTTTGTTGCTTGGGGAATGGACGCCATTGGCCCAATTGAGCCAAAAGCTTCAAATGGGCACAGATTCATCTTGGTTGCAACTGATTACTTCACCCAATGGGTGGAAGCTATTACATTGAAAGCAGTTACCAAGAAAGCAGTAGTAAAATTCGTTCACTCCAACATCATCTGTCGTTTCGGTATTCCAAAACTCATTATTACAGATAATGCTGCTAATTTGAATAGTTATCTGATGAAGGAGGTATGTGAACAATTTAAAATTGAGCATTGCCATTCTACTCCTTACTGACCCAAAGTTAATGGAGCTGTTGAAGCTGCGAATAAGAACGTCACGAAAAGTCTTAGGAAGATGGTCCAAGGGTCTAGATAATGGCACGAAAAACTGTCTTTTGCTCTTTTGGGATACCGGACAACTGCTCGTACATCAGTTGGCGCAACGCCCTACTTATTAGTTTATGGAACTAAAGCAGTCATACCGGCTGAAGTTGAGATTCCCTCTCTCCGAATAATTGTTGAAGTTGGGATTGAAGACACTGAATGGGTGAATTCACGACCGGAACAATTGAGTTTGATTGATGAAAAACGTTTGGCAGCAATTTGTTTTGGTCAGTTATACCAACAAATAATGGAACGCGCTTACAATAAGAAAGTGCGCCCAAGAAAGTTTGAGGTAGGACAGCCTGTTTTAAACGCATCTTCCCACACCAAGGAGAAGAAAAAGGAACCTTCGCCCCAAATTGGAAAGGTCCTTACCTCATCAAGAAAATATTGTCGAAAGTGCATGTCATGTTCATTGATGTCACCATATTCCTCCAGATAAGTCCTTTCTTATTTTTCCCCTGAAAGGGACGCTTCTTGATTAAGTTGTAATGCTTATTGGTTCACCTACTTATTTTCTTTCGTACTATTATTCTCAAGTCCCTTTCAGTATAAATTTGTCAAAGCAAAGCAAAGAGAAGTCCACAAAATTGGTTACAGCTTCCCCGTTACATGAAGCAAAAGTTTCTGGTCATAAATAGTATGAAGCCGACTTTGATATTCCTAGTCAAACAAAGGCTTGAAGAACTTAGCAATATTTCAAGGGTCAACAAAAGATACTCATCAAAAGTTGTTTTGGGGAATAAAGTTGTTTGCACCATAGACACAAAGGATGATAGGCGCAAAATAGTCAGGTATTGTTGAGAAAGAAGATATTCAGAGAGTAAAGTCAGAATCTCTCGACAATTTGTACGATCATCGACAGGATGGTTCTCCTAACAAGTGTAATGGACGCAAGGTCAAGTCACCCATGAAATCAAGGCCATAAACTCACCACCATTTTAAAACTAATGAATCTTACTTTGTTTAGAAAAGGAAAAGGATAGTTTAGTGAAACAGTTCATGGAAAGACAAACACCACCAAATGGAGTTCTCAAATCCATGATTTCCTTCCAATATACATGTAAGCAAGTTATTTTTAGTTTCATTATAGGGAATCAACACCCTATCTTCAACACAGGGTACAATATCCCCTGGTTGCATTATTTTTCTGCCAACACATGGTACAACATCCCCTGGTTGAATTATTTTCTACATAGGGTACAACATTCCCTAGTAGCATTTTAGAGTGGCACGAGCCTTATCTTGTTGTCAACACAGGGTACACCATCCCGTGGTAGCATTATTTTCTGTCAACACAGGGTACACCATCCCCTGGTTGCATTATTTTCTGTCAACACAGGGTACACCATCCCCTAGATGCATTATTTTCTGTCAACACAGGATACACCATCCCCTGGTTGCATTATTTTCTGTCAACACAGGGTACACCATGCCCTAGTTGCATTATTTTCAATCAACACAAGGTACAACATCCCCTGGTTGTCTCATCTTGTTGTCAACACAGGGTAAAACATCCCCTGGTTGAATTATTTTCTACGTAGGGTACAACATTCCCTAGTAGCATTTCAGAGTGCCACGAGCCTCATCTTGTTGTCAAAACAGGGTACACCATCCCCTGGATGCATTATTTTATTCCAACACAAGGTACAACATCCCCTGGTTGTCTCATCTTGTTGTCAACACAGGGTACACCAACCCCTGGTTGAATTATTTCTGTCAACACAGGGTACACCATCCCCTGGTTGCATTATTTTTCTGCCAACACAAGGTACAACATCCCCTAGTTGTCTCATCTTGTTGTAAACACAGGGTACACTTCCCCTGGTTGCATTATTTTCTGTAAACACAGGCTACACCATCCCCTGGTTGCATTATTTTTCTGCCAACACAGAGTACAACATCCCTTGACTGTCTCATCTTTTTGTCAACATAGGGTACACCATTCCCTGGTTGCATTATTTTCTGTCAACACAAGGTACACGATCCCCTGGATATATTATTTTCTGTCAACACAGGGTACACCATCCCCTGGATGCATTATTTTCTGCCAACATAGGGTACACCATCCCCTGGTTGCATTATTTTCTGTCAATACAGGGTACACCATCCCCTGGATGCATTATTTTCTGTCAACACAGGGTACACCATCCCCTGGATGAATTATTTTCTGCCAACACAGGGTACACCATCCCCTGGTTGCATTATTTTCTGCCAACACAGGGTACACCATCCCCTCGTTGCATTATTTTCTGTTAACACAGGGTACACGATCTCCTGGTTGCATTATTTTCTTTCAACACATGGTACAACATCCCCTGGTTGTTTCATCTTGTTGTCAACACAGGGTACACCATCCCCTGGTTGCATTATTTTCTGCGAACACAGGGTTGAACATCCCCTGGTTGTCTCATCTTGTTGACAAAATAGGGTACACCATCCCTTGGTTGCATTATTTTCTATCAACACAGGGTACACCATCCCTTGGATGCATTATTTTCTGTCAACACAGGGTACACCATCCCCTGGTTGCATTATTTTCTGTCAACACAGGGTACACCATCCCCTGATTGCATTATTTTCTGTCAACATAGGGTACAACATCCCCTGGTTGTCTCATCTTGTTGTCAACACAGGGTACACCATCCCCTGGTTGCATTATTTTCTGTCAACACAGGGTACAACATTCCCTGGTTGAATTATTTTCTACATAGGGTACAACATTCCCTAGTAGCATTTCAGAGTGCCACGAGCCTCATCTTGTTGTCAACACAGGGTACACCATCCCCTTGGATGCATTATATTCTGCCAACACAGGGTACAACATCCCCTGGTTGTCTCATCTTGTTGTCAACACAGGGTACACCATCCCCTGGTTGCATTAATTTTTGTAAAAACACGGTACACCATCCCCTGGTTGTATTATTTTCGTTCAACACAGGGCACTACATCCCCTGGTTGAATTATTTTCTACATAGGGTATAACATTCCCTAGTAGCATTTCAGAGTGCCACGAGCCTCATCTTGTTGTCAACACAAGGTACACTATCCCTTGATTGCATTATTTTATGTCAACACAGGGTACACCATCCTGTGGTTGCATTATTTTATGTCAGCACAGGGTACAACATCCCCTGGTTGTCTCATCTTGTTGTCAACGTACGATACACCATTCCCTGGTTACATTATTTTCTGCCAACACAAGGTACTCCATCCCCTAGTTGCATTATTTTCTGCCAACACAGGGTACAACATCCCTGGTTGCATTATTTTATTTTATTTTTTCAATTCTTTTATTTTGCAATAGCAATGATAGTTTAATGTGTTTTCAATAACTCACAAAAATTTCCTAGTGCAAACGCAGAAAATTTTGTTCGTTTTGTTTGTTTGTGATGGCTTGTAGGTTTTTCTACAAAGCACGGATTGGATATGCAAAAAGTAATATTCCAGCTCTCGCCAGAGAAAGTGGAACGTTTGATCTCTATACCACCCGCAACCAGCTTTGACGTAATGCATGCAGAGACACATGGCCAAGATCTTTTTTTCCTATCATCTGATCGAGAAACAAGCATGCGAGAATATTTCATAGTATGTTGCATCAAGAGCATCAAGTTTTAGTCAAAAGTCAACGGGAGAAGCAAGTCAAGAATCAAGACAAGACTCCAGACGACATTTAGATAGGAATTTTATAACTCTTAGATTTCAAGAGTATGTAATTTTCTTTTCACGTTGATGTAATAGTAGGAACCGTGGATCGTAACCTCGACTGAACTTTGCTCGACTCTCTTTCTGAGAATACTCTGTCACTATTCTTTCACTTAAAGTACACGTGACCTGACTCCCATATAACCCGGGATATGTAGGTTGCCTAAAACAAAGTCTAGGTCACATCTTTTTCTTCTCTTCTTTTCCTTTTTAAATAATAGTGAGGTCAAAAATCAGTCACCTTGTTCATTTTCTTTGCTTGAAAAAACTTTATGTTTCCAAGCAAAGAGGGGCATGCTGTGAACACCTAGTTTTTGACCTCACCCAAATTCTATACTATTTTAGTGTAAATATTTAAATCTTAATATATAAACTTTTATCTTTCTCTTAATAGGTTTCATTTATGAAAATTAAAAAAAAATAATAAAAAATATTATTTGCATTCTTAGAGTATAACTTTTGTTCCTATTTTTAAATAGAAGAAAATTTACAAAAAATATATATATTTGGTTTCTTCTATTTTTAAATGTAAGCTATAGTATTTTTCATAGTAAAATTTAAACTATAATGTAAATATTAGGTTTTCTTATAGTTTTCTTTAAATCTAAAGTAAGTTTTATATGTGTGTGTGCATTTTTTATCTTCTTTTACTAATTAAAAACAGGGTTAGGAAAATTTAAATAAATATGTATAAAGTTTAAAATATATATTAAAAATAAAATAAAATAAAATAAAATTACCCAACTTTCCCACTTCATGTAACTTCCTTTCCCACTAAATCTCACGTTGTTAACATCCCAATCCCCACTTCCTTAGAAGTTATAAAACTAGTCATACGCATCTATATTAAGAAAAAGAGAGTTCTGTTATAAAACAATAAGAGGGAGAACAAAGGACAGAGAAAAAAAATCGAGAAAAATTGTGCAAGAGAGAAAGAGAATGTAAAGACAGAGTTTGAGATTTCGTTCACGGTTCCGAGTTCGAGGTTCTAAAAACGTTAGCATTGCTAGCTTTGGAAATCAGTAGATTGTATCTGTTTATCTATTGTGAAATCTTCGCAAAAGGTAATATTGAATTTCCTTGCTAGTTCAATGATAATATCATGATTTAAGCCTGAATGTGTGTTAATATTTGTATTAATTTTCTTAAGAGCCAAACACAAGTATTGTTTTGTGCTTGTCTGACCTATCGCCGTCTATTTTTTACGATTTACTATATATATATATATATATATATATATATATATATATATATATATATATATATATATATATATATATATATATATATATATATATATATATATATATATATATATATATATATATATATATATATATATATATAGCAGTCTAAAAATTTATCTTTGGTCTTTGTTAATTTAAATCATCTTCGAAGTTCAATTTGTAAATTAGTCATGAATGAATCTAGGCTTGAATGCTTGGTTTAATTAATACTTGAAGTCATCTTTATATTAATTTTGCACAATCATTCTTGTAAACATGCCATAAATTATGATAAGTTTTTTTTATAAGATTATAATAGGTTTCCACCAAAACATAAAAATCGTTCTTTTTGGAATACACGTTTACACAGATTGATTACTTAGCCATGAAAGCTGAAAATTATCAAGTGTTAATTTAGTATGACTATTTTACTTTAAAAAAGATAAGAAAAATCGTTAATTGTCTCACATTTTCTACGTCATAACTTGTATAATTAGTTAAGTTATTTTAGTAATGATGTTAGTTACTTACCATAGTTTAAGGATATAGATCCAATCTTTGTTTTACTACTGAAGTATAAGTTGGAATATTCATGAATTATTATATATATTTATAAATTTTCTTTAATTTACTGTTAGTATAAATATGTTTCTTTATTAATAAATATGATATTTGAGGCTAAGCTATTAATTACGTTTCTTTCATATTCCAACTGAAGGTCGGGTCATGCGAGAATATAGTTAATTGGGGCTAGAAATATTTCAAGGTCTAATACTAGAAAATAATTGTGAATGAGCAAACGGAGTCATGAATTAACGCAAGACTCATTCCAATAAGTAAAAGAAACAATAATGAAAAGTATACAAATAGATGTCTTGGTTTAGAAATAAATAAATAAAATACTCTAAAAATACTAGAAAAGATTTTAGATGTGCTTTCAATATTAGCTCATGTTCTCATATCCGAATCTTGGATTTATATGTTTTAATAATAAAAAGATCATGTGCGTATTCTCGCGTCTTGATTCCTTTCAAATTTAAAATAATTATCTTTTGACCATGTGTAAATTTCGTACCTTCGTTTAATTTCTAACTTCAAATAAATACCTTGTGTGTGTATCGCATCAAGGTCCAGACAATTAATAAAAATATAATAATCAAGTTAAACGGTAATAGACAATCCATAACGAATAAAATACAAGAAAAGCCAAGAATTGAATTAAGCCGAATATTAGTCAATAAAGCAATCGTGCTAGAACCACGGGATTCGAGGGGTGCCTTATACCTTCCTATCGGTCAACAGAATTCCTTACTCAGTATTCTGTTTCACAGACCATAATTAAGAGTCAAACCTTCCTTTTGAAAGGGGATTCAAATAAAAGGTGACTTGGAAGACCAAAACTCAGTTCCAAGTGGCGACTCGAAATAGTAAATAATCCATTTTCAAAACGTCATTTTAATTGGAAAAACTCTTCTAACTCAACCCCGTAAAAGGGTATTTCGGGGATAAAAAAGAGGTGTGACAGCAGTTATATTTATTATATATTTATATATATACATACTGAGCCATATAGGGCCGGACATCTATTTTACTTATTATATTGAGAGAATTGAGTCAGTATCCACATGTAAGCATATCTTTAGATTATCTTTGACTTCCATCTACTTGCAATTCTTATATTATCAGTTCAGTTTCAACTTTCGGTATATTACCTTACATACTTAGTACATTTTCGTACTGATGTCCTTTTGTTGGGGACGCTGCGTTTCTTGCCCGCAGGTCCCGACTGATAATTTGACAACCCTCCTAATAGGCTATCAGCTCAGTGAAGGTGTTGCTGTACTCCACTTGCTCCGGAGTTTCCTATTTGGTCAGTATGCTTTGGATATATAATGATTGTTATGGCGGGGCCCTGTCCCGACCTTTTTGATTTTATATACTCTTAGAGGCTTGTAGACAGATGTCAGGTCTATGGATACTTGAATGGCGTTGTCGGCCTATGTTTTGAATTTACAAATGATCATGTCAGCCTTATAGGCCCGTATGTCACATGTATAAGTTTGTATATCATGTTGGGTCGTTATATGTTGAGTATTTCCCTATGTTTTATTCTTGGTATCTCATGACGGGTTTTCTGGATCATTTACTCATGATAGTATGATAAGAAAGATATGTTTCATTGGTACTTAGTTGAGTAAGGCACTAGGCGTCTGTCGTGGCCCTTCGGTTTGGGTCGAAAAGTCCCTTATTATTTACAAGTACGTTCCTTCTCTAGAATTCTCTACATAAATTGAATCTTCCAGGGACTTTCCTAGCGAATCCATAGGTTTCTAGAGTATTCCAAGGAAAACCTCTATATTTCTCTAGAACCTTCTCACAAGTGCTGCTCTATTTCATATATAAGCTTCCACATGGCATTAATATATGCCAAATGGAACCTACGTGGCATGATGATTGTATATGATAAAATCAGAGGTCTAATTTTCTGTCATTACGATGCCTCGTAAGCACGTTTTCTAAGGCTCGAGGCTATGGTTGAGATTAACTCCCGAGGGGCTATCGACGCCCAACCTAGGGGTAGTATAGATCAGCGGTTATGGTAAACAGGTGGGAAGTTCCCAAGGCGCATAGCTAGAGTCGACAAAGTCTGTCAGGCTAGCCTAAGCCTGCATCATGGCATTGACTGGATGACCAGCTCCTTATCTTTATAATAAATGTATTTATACTATGTTGGGATTCCCCCTTATATATAAAGGGGATCTCTGCCATTTTGTAGATATATGATACCCAATTTTGAATATACAAGAACATTCTCACTGCTTTCTAACATATTCTCTTGATATCATTGCTTCTATTAATTGCTTATATTCATTGTGTTTTATCTATTGTTCATTGTTTATTGCTTATCATTGATCATAAAGAGACATCATTTTAGCTCTCAAAATAGTTAGTCCTCTCTCGATTTCCCTAAGTTGGCCTCCAGACTCGACCTCAAGGCCTCATATATGGCAGCTCGAGGCCCCGACCTCCAGCCGTTCGGTTCGATTATCACATTAACTCTAAGTTATAATCTTGCCTTTTAATCTTTTAAGTAGCATACATTGCCTAATAACTACTAGAAAAATAGAGCACGTATTTTTAGAACCACAACATCAAATTTAATTGTCATTACCATTTTCACGATAAAAAGTTTGGCGCCCAGAGTGAGGCTAAAAGTAATAATGATTATTTTCTTGCTAGTTTAACTATATAACGCAACTTGCCTTTCACACTTTTTCTTGACCAAGATCTTTGATTTCAAGTCAAAATGTCTAACTCAATAAACAACAATCTTGAGGACTATGGAGAGAATGGTGTGGATGTTACATGTGCTGGTGTACTACCACAAAACTCTGAGAATGCACCAAAACCAATTCTCGTGGACGTGGTCTCACGCGATGCCCAATACATCGATATAAGCTCCCACACTAACAGGAGCGTACATCAAGGAGATCAATAATAAGTCCTAAAAACCCCAGCTCCGGAGGAACAAGAGGTCAGCCTTCACGTTATTTTTGAGATGTTGCAGGAACAACAGTTGGCAATCGCTCAGCTACAGAGCCACCAAAAAAACCCAAGTACAGCGGCCCCAAGAATATCCCTTCGGACCGAACAGGCACCAGAAAGATCAAGCAACAACAGGTCGGCAGCCGACCCTGTCATCGTAAAGGTGCTCGAGGACCTCACAAAGAGGATCGAGTCGGGCCAGAAAAAGATAGAAGCCAACGATAAGAAGGTCGATACCGACAATTCCAGGGTTGACCAAATTCTGGGCGCACCCCGATCTTGAAGGGTGTGGATTCAAAGAAGTTCCATACAAAAGTTATTCCCGTAGGAAGCGACTCCACAACCCATTCCAAATAAGTTCAAGATACCAGACCTTCCAAAGTAAAACAGAACCTCGGACCCCAACGAACACGTCACCTCTTACATTTGTGCAATGAAGGGCGACGACCTAAAGGACGACGAGATCGAATCCGTCCTATTGAAAAAGTTTGAGAAATGCTTTAAAATGGAACGAATGGAACTACCACCAGTCTCCGACGACTGGGTAGTATAGGCCTTTACTCAAGGTTTGGATGAAAAAAGCTCGGTGGCTTCAAAACATCTAAAATAGAATTTGGTTGAATACCCCGCCATGACTTGGTCAGACGTCCACAACCGATACCAATCAAAGATCAGGGTCGAAGACGACCAACTAGGAGCAACTCAGGCTCGGTATACCCAAGTAGGCTTCTGGGAAAGGAGCCAAAGCCAAACAAAGAAAGGTACCATCCATACATTGAAGACAAAAGAAACGCCACGAGGCGTAAATGCCTCAGAATGATCGAAGAACGGATCGAGGGCAGAACCCTCGGGGACTCTCCAATAGAGCCGGATTCGATAAGGACACAGGGCCGGTGGAGTCACCCCGCCTGTCGGAATACAACTTCAATGTCGATATATTAAATATCATGTTCGCCATAAGTAAAATCTGAGATACGAGGTGGCCAAGGCCTGTACAATCAGATCCTTCGCAAAGAAATCATAACTTAGTGTGTGAATTTCATAACACGCACGGACACGGGATCGAGGATTGCTACTAGCCCCGGGAAGAAGTAGCCCGACAACTCAACAAAAGGTCACCTCCGAGAATTCCTCAGTGACAGGGCCACATGAGCTTGGGAGGCATCGATGCCTCACAAGAACCCATGATCAGAAAAACAAAAATAACTGAGGGTTACATACTCTAGGATGCTCTCACATTCAGTGACGAGGACATACTGGTAATCTCTTTCCTTGTAAATACATTTCAAATTAAATTTATACTAGTGGATCCAGGTAGCTCGACCAACATTATCAGCTCGAGGGTGGTAGAGCAGGTTGGATTGTTTAACCAAATTGTGCCTGCCTCTCGAGTCCTCAATGGATTCAACATGGAGAGAGAAACAATGAAAGGGGAAATCACCCTCCCAGTCAACGTGGCCGGCACAACCCAAAATTCCAAATTACATGTCATCGAAAGACACATGAGATACAATGACTTGCTCCACCTTCGAAGAAGCCAAAGGATAAGCAAACAGTAAAATATCGATAACAAGCTACGCTCTCGACTACCCCCGACTAATCAAAACAAAGGACCCCACCGAGTTCTCTTGACAAGCGATTAAATCACATCGAGACTCGAAGTGCCGTCAGTACTAAGGTATGGTCATCTCCCTTTTTTAGTTACATTTTATACTAACATAAATGTAGGTATCCGATCGAAACGGCCGAAGATCTTCCCAACTCGAAGGCCTTAGGTTTGAAAAGCATGCATTGCACTATTTTCCTTCGACTGGGTTTTTATCCCAAGAAAGGTTTTTCCAGCAAGGTTTTTAACGGGGAAACATCTATATGCTACCAAAGAAAGACCCAACAAGTATTCAATGCTTCTCTTGCAATCAACCTCAAATACTGGGGGGAATCCCCTTGGAAGGTCTGTTGGACAATACGCTTTACGCTAGAGGGGGGGTGAATAGCGTTTTAAAATTATTAAGCGTTTTAGTGCGGAATTTAAAAACTTTACAGAAATTAAAACAAGTGCAGTAGAGTAAACTTACACAATGATGTATCCTGGTTGGCCACAAACGTGGTTAGTCCAGTCCCCGAGAGACTCTCTCGAGATTTCCACTAAACTTGTCAAGCTTACGGGTGCTTAACAAACCGTTACAGCTGAGGACACAAGCCTCACCTAGGTGCTCGGGGATCACAATCCCAAAGACTTCAATTGCTTGGGGATACCAATCCCAAAGACTTCAATTGCTCGGGGATAACAATCCCAAAGACTTCAACTGCTCGGGGATAACAATCCCAAAGACTTCAACTGCTCGGGGATAACAATCCCAAAGACTTCAACCGCTCGGGGATAACAATCCCAAAGACTTCAACTGCTCGGGGATAACAATCCCAAAGACTTCAATTGCTCGGGGATAACAATCCCAAAGACTTCAACCGAGGAATCACAAGTTCCTTAACAAACGAGAATCGCAATTCTCTTACAAACACAAAACACACTCACTTTACAAAGCACTCCTTAATGAGTAGATATGAGTAGAAATAGTACGCTCAAGATCACAAAAACTTAGCTCAATAGAATGGCTCTTCAAAAAGCTTTATGGATGAATGGAAAATGATGATCAATGTAGGAAAGCTTTTAGCAATGAAAATACTCAAATTGTATATGTTGTTGTTGTGAAAACACTGAGTTGAAGCTGTATTTATAGGTGAAAAACTCAGTCTTACCGTTGTCTAATTGCCAATTAAGGATTGCTGAAATTACTCAGTGACAATCGATTGTCAAGACTAAACAATCGATTGTTTGCCTATCAGATTCAAAATTCAATCCCAGATTTTACGTCGACAATCGATTACTTCAAATCAATAATCGATTATTTATAACGTTAAGAAATCCTTTCCAATTTTTGGCATAAAACATCGATTGTCCGGAAATCAACAATCGATTATTTTAACAACGTTCAGAAAATCTTTTCCAGATTTTACGCAAAACATCGATTGTTAAATATCAACAATCGATTACCTGAAGGTAATTGAAAATATATGACAACGGTCAGCTTCAACAATCGATTATCAAATGGAATAATCGATTATTAATTAATTTCAAAACTCTCTGTCTCATATATAATCGATTATCAAAGGCCACAATCGATTATCATTTTATTTAAAATCACTGGGAGACATTTTTCTCATTCTAATCGATTACCATTAGTTCATAATCGATTTTTATGAGTTTTGAAAACTTTGCCTCAGTTAACAATCGATTATCATAAGTACACAATCGATTGTTATGCAGTTTGCAAAAACCTGATGTTAACTGACTTACTCACAATCGATTATCATTAATTCACAATCGATTGTCATGCAGTCTTGGCTTAGAGATACTCGATTATCATAAGTACATAATCGATTATCTTAGCCCAGATTTTTGAGGCATGCTTGGAAAACATTTTAACAAATGTAAATATGCATAGTTTAAAATCATTTGACACTTAATTTAAATATGCATGATTTTGGAAAAATAATTTTAGTAGAGAAGCCATGTTATGAGCCAAGTTGAGGAATCAAGATCACAATTAATATTGACTCAATTATAACATTTCTAAACTTTGTCTTGAGCTTCTTGTAATGCATCCATTTTGTGCTTGTCCTTGAGCACTGCTATATATCGCTTTTTGCTTTGTTTGACATTCATCAAAACCTACAAAAGAACACACGTTTAGTATATTGCATTTGAAACGTGTTTCCAACAATTTCCCCCTTTTTTATAATGGCAAACATAAGCGGGATATATGCAATAATTATTTTGATAATCCAAGACAAGTGTAAAGTATGCAATTTGATGTTCCCCCTCAATTCATGTTCCCCCTCACTTTAAGCATGAATGAAGTTGAGAGTGATATAGCATACTTCTTGATATCCCGTTTCTTCCCCCTTTTGCCATTAGCAAAAATATATACAAGAGAAGAATATGCAAAAAAATATGAAATAAACAAAAGTTTATTTATTGGAAAATAACATTACATGGGTGGAGCCAAACACAATAAAACGAACAACAACTAACCAACCAAGGAAAAACAAATCAAAAACAACAATTTCATCATTCATCACCCCCATCCCCTTCATCATCATTGGGAGGCGCTTGATATGGCACCACCTGAGCATAGGCATAATGCACGTGATCAAAGTAACCATGGACCTCACGGGTTAATTGAGTAATTTGGTCAGAGATAGTCCGGAGGGTAGGCTCCTGAGGAGGATGAGCACGACGGGCTTGTCGATTTTGAGGAGGAGCGGGAGCATGATCACCATCATGATGAAAGGAAGACTCCGAAATTTCCCAGATTTTGGTGCTCTTTTTGAGAGGACCATTAGCAATATTGACCCCGGAAGCTTCAAGAAATTTCATTATTAAGAGGGCATAGGGGAGAGGTATGTCATCTCTGGTGGCATTGAACATATGAGATTGAATAAGCTTGCACCAATTGATTTTAACACCGGTGATAATGGCATGAAGAAATTTGGCATCCTCTTGGGAAATGGTGGTGTGATTGAGTTTACGGGGTTTGAGAACACGAGTGATGAAATAGAGAATGAAACGATAATTCGGGTCCATACCCTTTATGGTGGGACGACGGGAAGAAGACTCATCATAGGCGACTCCGGCTTGGCGGAAGAGATTAGCTTCATCAATCATGTCCCCGGCATCATTTATGTACTGGTAGATGTCTTCACCATCATGCGGAATGCCGGAAATGAGGTGGAGGTTATCTTCAGAAATTAGAATGGAAATGCCGTTAACATTGGTAACGAGTTCACCCTCATCATCTTTGTGAAGGTTGGAGTAAAAAGCTTCAACCAAAGTAATGTTGTAGTAGGGGTGAGTAAGGAGTAGGAAATTGAAAAGTTGGCACTCTCTTAGCATATTCGCGGCTGGAATGAATGGTGCAACAAGAGCGTTTGTTGAAAAGCGAGGAGGGAGAATAAGGCGTTTCTCAAATTTGGTTAAGAAACGGGTGAGCTCTTCATCGGATTCAAAGAATAGAACCGATCCATCTTGATATGGATGGCGAGAAGAAGAAGCACCTTGTTTGGAACGAGCACGTTTGGAGTTGCGGCTTGACATTTTTGAAAAAGATGTGCTAGGATTTTTCAAAGATAACAAGATAATTTGATGCTTGGGAGGCTTGAGTGAGTATACAAGAGCATATGTGCAGCCTATATATAGAGAAGGAATGAATCTTACACTTATTGGAAAAGATTTGAAGAGATTTGAAGAGCTTTGAAGTCTGAAACGGTAAAAATAAATTCACTGACCGTTCAACAATCGATTGTTTGAATAGAATAATCGATTGTCATTAATGAAAATGATCTGACACATCGATTATACGCCAAAAAAAAAATTTGAAAAAGATAGTCGATTGTCAAACTTGGTAATCGATTGTTTTTCATATTTATGACCTGACAGGAATCGATTGTAGAGCCAAAACGGTAACATAAGTTTAAAACAGATAATCGATTGTCAATATATAGTAATCGATTGTTTCACTCACAGAGAGTTTGGATTTTGGCAAATAATCGATTGGCAGAACAAATAATCGATTGTTTGGAAGGGGGATGCTAAAATGATGAGACTTAATTCTATCAAGCAATGTAAACATTCAACAAGATTTCATGACAAAAAAAATTGAATCAACAAATAATCGATTATGGATACTGATAATCGATTGTAAGCATAAATAATCGATTATGATCGATTTTTCTTGTATCAAGACAATTTATACTTTCCTCTTACCTTTTGGGGGATACCTGCAAAATAGAATTAAACATCTCCGACGCTCAAGTCAGTAATCTATAAATGAAATAATAACTTTGAAACTAGTGTAGTCGGGTGAAAAACGTGAACTCTTAAGAATTTTGTCCTAGGATGTTCTTAAGAGGGTTTAGGGTACTTACCTTCCCTTCGACTTTGCCAATTACCTGATTTTGAACATCCTCCGTTCATTTTGGTCTTTTGGCTCATTCTTCAATTTAAGAAGCTTCTTCCACAATTTTGCCTTTGTCTTCCTTGTATTTTGTCTTTTAAATTTTTCGAAAATACTTCCGATTTTGAAAAAAATGCCTAAATCGACTTTTCCGTCTCTTCCTCCTTCTTTGTGCTTTAATTGAAGGAATTTTGAATTCGTCTCCCGTCAAGTGTTTGGAGTATCCACTACACTTGATTCCTTCAAGCACACCTGCAAAACAAATCAATGTTCTTTTGGTACCCATGCCATTTTGGGTCCTTGAGGGTTATGCATACTATAATGATATGTTTGAGTAGCATGTCTATGTCTAGTAAAGCATGCGGGAGCAATATGACCAATTCGTCTACAATAATGACATGTCACATTTGGATTATGCATGCGTCTAGGCTCATAGTAGCTAGAATAATGCACATTATTTACTCTATTTTCATTTCTCCTAATTTGAGCACCATAATCATTTCTAGGTTGAACATTTCGGGATCTTCTAGCATGATCACTGTTGTGCCTAAAATATGCATCATGTCTATGGTGACGATTGCTAGGCGGAAGGTCATGTCTAGGTCTCCTAATATTTTGTCTAGCATGCATGTTTGTTTTAGGAAAGGCATTTTTGTTATTAATCCTAGATTGAGCTCTAGGTGGTTGGGTTTTTGCATCAACCTCTTCTTCATTTATGAAGCCTATTCCATGCTTGGTTGATTTCAAGTTATCAAGCACCACATTCAAGTTTTTATGAGAGGAGTTGAATTTATCTAGTGTGCCTTTTAATCTACCTACTTCATTCTTAAGGTCTACACAAGAAGCACAATTTTTTGTAGAACTTTCGGGCTTGTCAGAACTTCTTTTCCCATAAAACTTGTTTTGTTCTAGTAGCTTCTCATTTTCCAAAACCAATTTTTCTAATTCTTTTTCTTTTAATGAAAACTGTTTTTGAAAATCTTGTTCTTTTAGAGAAGCACTTTCTCTTAAACTAGTGACGGTTTTTGTAACTTTGAGAAATTCAGCATACAATTCATCAAAGGCATTTCTCATGTCATCAAGAGTATAAAAATTTTGAGAAGAGATTTGACTTACCTCACTTTGATTTTCTTCCTGTGCCATGAGGCAGAGATTTGCCGCTTCTTCATTTTCTTCTTCACTGGATTCGTCTCCGGAATCTCCTCCCCAAGATATGTATGCTTGTTCCTTCTTGAAGGGTTTCTTCTCCTTTTTAAGATTTGGGCAGTTTGTTTTGATATGCCCTGTTTCACCACATTCATAACATTTAACTTGCTCACCTTGCTTTTTCCCTTTGCGGTCATATTCTTTTCGCAAGAATTTTTGGAACTTTTTGATGATGAGTCCAAATTCGCTATCTCCATCCTCTTCAATTGGTGATTGACTTGTGCTCGCCTTTAGAGCAATCTTTTGCCTTCTTTGTTCATCAATAACAGGGTTAAGAATAGTGGATTCATAAGTCTTAAGATTACCTCTAAGAGCGTCTATGGTGACGTTCGTGATTCCAATTGACTCTTGAATCGCATCGGCCTTTGATCGCCATGCCGGTGTTAGACTCCTAAGGATTTTTCGAACTAGTTCTTTGTCTGTGAACGTCTTCTTGAGCGCGTGGAGATCATTCACTATTGATGAGAACCGCTTAAACATCTCGTCTACCTTTTCGCCTTCCTTCATATGGAACAATTCGTAAGCATGAGTTAAAAAGTCAATTTTAGCTTCTCTTACCTGGTCAGTCCCTTCGTAAGTGACCTCAAGCTTGTCCCACATTTCTTTCGCTGTTTTGCAGCAGGAGATTTTCCTGTAATCATTAGCATTAACAGCACAAAGTAATAAATTAATAGCTTTAAAATTATTTTGGACCATTCGATTATCCTCGGCGTTGAATTCCTCTTCTGATTTTGGCACCCATTCTCCTTCCACCTTTTTGACAGGAACCTCATTTCCTTTGGTGTACACCTTCCACAAGTAAGGGCTGTTTGATCTGACGAATATCTGCATCCTTTCTTTCCAATATGAATAATTAGTCCCGTTAAACAAAGGAGGTCTTGTGGGGCACTGTCCTTCATCAATACCTGCAAAAGAGTCTAGAGTAGAAGCCATGGAAAGATTCTCTCAAACGGTTAAGTCTTTCAGAGAGTATGGCTCTGATACCAATTGTTGGACAATACGCTTTACGCTAGAGGGGGGGTGAATAGCGTTTTAAAATTATTAAGCGTTTTAGTGCGGAATTTAAAAACTTTGCAGAAATTAAAACAAGTGCAGTAGAGTAAACTTACACAATGATGTATCCTGGTTGGCCACAAACGTGGTTAGTCCATTCCCCGAGAGACTCTCTCGAGATTTCCACTAAACTTGTCAAGCTTATGGGTGCTTAACAAACCGTTACAGCTGAGGACACAAGCCTCACCTAGGTGCTCGGGGATCACAATCCCAAAGACTTCAATTGCTTGGGGATACCAATCCCAAAGACTTCAATTGCTCGGGGATAACAATCCCAAAGACTTCAACTGCTCGGGGATAACAATCCCAAAGACTTCAACTGCTCGGGGATAACAATCCCAAAGACTTCAACCGCTCGGGGATAACAATCCCAAAGACTTCAACTGCTCGGGGATAACAATCCCAAAGACTTCAATTGCTCGGGGATAACAATCCCAAAGACTTCAACCGAGGAATCACAAGTTCCTTAACAAACGAGAATCGCAATTCTCTTACAAACACAAAACACACTCACTTTACAAAGCACTCCTTAATGAGTAGATATGAGTAGAAATAGTACGCTCAAGATCACAAAAACTTAGCTCAATAGAATGGCTCTTCAAAAAGCTTTATGGATGAATGGAAAATGATGATCAATGTAGGAAAGCTTTTAGCAATGAAAATACTCAAATTGTATATGTTGTTGTTGTGAAAACACTGAGTTGAAGCTGTATTTATAGGTGAAAAACTCAGTCTTACCGTTGTCTAATTGCCAATTAAGGATTGCTGAAATTACTCAGTGATAATCGATTGTCAAGACTAAACAATCGATTGTTTGCCTATCAGATTCAAAATTCAATCCCAGATTTTACGTCGACAATCGATTACTTCAAATCAATAATCGATTATTTATAACGTTAAGAAATCCTTTCCAATTTTTGGCATAAAACATCGATTGTCCGGAAATCAACAATCGATTATTTTAACAACGTTCAGAAAATCTTTTCCAGATTTTACGCAAAACATCGATTGTTAAATATCAACAATCGATTACCTGAAGGTAATTGAAAATATATGACAACGGTCAGCTTCAACAATCGATTATCAAATGGAATAATCGATTATTAATTAATTTCAAAACTCTCTGTCTCATATATAATCGATTATCAAAGGCCACAATCGATTATCATTTTATTTAAAATCACTGGGAGACATTTTTCTCATTCTAATCGATTACCATTAGTTCATAATCAATTTTTATGAGTTTTGAAAACTTTGCCTCAGTTAACAATCGATTATCATAAGTACACAATCGATTGTTATGCAGTTTGCAAAAACCTGATGTTAACTGACTTACTCACAATCGATTATCATTAATTCACAATCGATTGTCATGCAGTCTTGGCTTAGAGATACTCGATTATCATAAGTACATAATCGATTATCTTAGCCCAGATTTTTGAGGCATGCTTGGAAAACATTTTAACAAATGTAAATATGCATAGTTTAAAATCATTTGACACTTAATTTAAATATGCATGATTTTGGAAAAATAATTTTAGTAGAGAAGCCATGTTATGAGCCAAGTTGAGGAATCAAGATCACAATTAATATTGACTCAATTATAACATTTCTAAACTTTGTCTTGAGCTTCTTGTAATGCATCCATTTTGTGCTTGTCCTTGAGCACTGCTATATATCGCTTTTTGCTTTGTTTGACATTCATCAAAACCTACAAAAGAACACACGTTTAGTATATTGCATTTGAAACGTGTTTCCAACAAGGTCAGCTACTGGGAGAAGTCAAGATGCACTAAATGGGGGTCTCGATAGGAAAATAATATATCGGGCCAAATGGTCGAACAAACCGTGTCCGCATAGAACAACCGAACCCATAACAGCAAAAACATGTATACTTGTACCAAGTAATCAAAGAACACTTTCCCCTTCATCAGAGCATTTCGGGTTTCAATGAAGCTCGGTATCTTTTGCAAAAAATGGCCCCAAAGCCAAAAATTATCCTATATACTTGGGGACGGGCGTCAATAACTCAAAGCCGATTGGCCCCCGGGTCGGAGCTTCAAATTAATAAGCCCTCAAGGAGGCAACATCAAGATCACAAAATGGCTCCAGGGCCAAAAATGTTCCGAACACTCGGGGACTGGCATCGAAAACTCAAGGCCACATGACCTCCAGGTCGGAAACCCCAAAATCTTAAGCCCTCAATGAGGCAAAACCAAGTTGACAAGTAATGGCTCCTGAGCCAATAAACCCTAGATGGCTCGGGGACTGTCGCCAATCTCCACCCCCTGTCGACTTATCAAAACCCGAGGCCACAAGACCAGGTGCGGGTAGCCTCGGTCTCGTAAGACCTATATAAGGCAATAACAATATCCGTAAGACCTTAAGCAAGGCATGAACCACACTTGTACCTAGTGACTATATCTGTGAGACCTCAATTAAGGCATGAACCATACTTTTGCCAAGTAGCCAAAACTGTAAGACCTCAAAGGTATGTAAAACTTGTAAGACCTTACTAAAGACATAAACCTGATCTTACAGTTAAGGCTAAATATTAAACTTGTAAGACACCTAAAAAGTCATACCCTCGATATAGACGCTGAAACTACTTCACTCGGGGACTGAAAGGCTCCGACCAAACACAAATTACTAAGGTCACAAGGCTGTACTAGCCAAACTGACGCGATTAGGGGACGCACGACCATTGTTATAAAATCGCATGCCTTCAATTACTTCGAAAAGAACTGTTTAAATAGGCTACCCTCGACATAAGCAAAAGATCTTCGACCATGTCAGCTCCAAACTATCAGGCTTCGAGATACTCAGCCACCGAGCCTAACATCCGAAGTGCTCGATCATCGCCATATAATGACTCACAATCAAGGTTTCTATCAAATTGTCGAAGATCGAGGCAAACACAATTCCAAAAAGTCCTTAACGAGGGAAAAATAAAGCCTATATAAGAGGTTGTACCGATCCAATGCGTAAAAGCCACTGTCGCCAGCCTATATTAGAGGTCGTACCGACCCAATGCGTAAGAGCCTCAATCGCCAGCCCATACAAAAGTTCTACCGACCCAACGCATAAAATTTACTATCGCCAGCCCATTCAAAAGTTCATACCGACCCAACGCGTAAGATCCTAAGGGACAACCTAAAAAGTCAAAAACTTAAGGGTCGAACGAGCTCGAGTCGATACCCCACTCGGAGATTGAACCCAAAATAGTTAACTAAATATGTTTAGGAGCAGAAACACAAGAGCTCAAACACTGACATATACCAAAACGTCATACCGACCAAGCGTGTGAGAGCCTACGGGCCAGCCCAATAAGCCCCAGGGCTATACTATGAATCTAAGGGTTCCTTTTAACTCGAAGAGCAGTTCATCTGGCTAAAATTAAGGCAAAGAGAAATGCATGAAACATAAAACCATGAGGCTTCCTGTTATACATATATGCGAGAGAATACAATATTCATTTGCAAAGTCTTTTGAAAGCACTCTACGTAAAACAAAGAAGAAAGGCCTAATCTAATCTACGTACCCCTCGGGGACTATGGTTCGTCGGCCTCTTTCTCGCCATCTTCAACATCATACAAAAGAAACTTAGCATCATATTCTTCCGTCTTCGCCTGCTTTATCTCTTTCGAGAGATCAAAGACCATGGAATGAATTTTGTCGAGGGTTTACCTCCTAGATTTACACCTTACATACTCTTTTTTCCTACTCTCCTAGTCGAGAGCCCTCCTTAGCTCAGCACGAGCATCGGCAACATCCTTCAAATAGACAACCATCCTTTTATCAACCTTAGTTCGGATTGTTACAACTTCACCTCGAGCATCTATGACTTCGGACTTCATCTTCAAGAGCTCGAACTCGAGCCAAGGAATTATTTCTGTTTGAACCAAGTTGTTCTTGTGAGCGTTGCGAAGTTTCACTTTGAGGGCGGAAGCCTTGGCCAAAGCATTCTTCTTGGCCGATATCTGGGTGTCCACTCGAGATTTTAGCCCATCGCGCTTGAACTTGGCTTCATCAACTTCATTCCTAAGGCGTTCTAGATCCTCCGTATTTTTCTACAGATAAAGTAAAACAAAAAATTAGCCTTGGAGGATAGAAGAAGAAATGTGCAGTCCCTTGAAATAGAAGTTACCATTTCCTCGAGGTAGCTTTTGTAGTTCAGACCGCGACTCGCCTCATACTGCAACTGTGCTAACTCATCTTCCCTTTCATCGCAAAGAAACCTGAGATATTTCTCCCCATCTATGGCTTTTTGCAAGCTGGCCTCACGACGAAGAAACTCATATATGATCTTATTAAAATCATGTGGAAGAGAAACATGGTAAGAAAGTGAAAATTACAAAACTATAAACCCTGTACGAACGGCCAAAACCTACCTCCGAGTAAAGCCTCTAAGCCTTCTCGAAATTTGTGCGCACATCTACTGGTCTGTCTCCATCTACCGAGGTAGAACCGCCCTGGTTTAGGACACGGTCGCCCAATATACGTGCCCTTTGGCGTCGAACATCCCTCGAAGTGCCTTCGATGGGAAAAGAAGCCAGAGGCAGAGAAACTTCGTTTCTTAATGTACCTTCGACATTAAATGAAGATGGCA
The DNA here is from genome assembly GCA_034376525.1 of Nicotiana benthamiana. NCBI lineage: Eukaryota > Viridiplantae > Streptophyta > Magnoliopsida > Solanales > Solanaceae > Nicotiana > Nicotiana benthamiana. The sequence continues at coordinate 70,025,525 of CM067338.1, read as the reverse complement.
GTGGAGGAGGAACCATTTTTATAAAGCCGTCTTCTTAATGGCGAAGATCTAGTAGGAAAGAGCTGGAGATCATGAAAAGCATTTCCACACACGGAGGCAGGACCCTATATATGGAAAAAGTGGCGACTATCCGCCTGCCTCAAAAGCCAATTAAATATACTGGCTAAAGCTTTTATCACTTTGGGAAGATGTGTTGGCGGGATCGCCTCGGTCATTTCGTAACCATGTCATACACTTAACACCGTCATATGACGCTTTGGGGTCAGAGACCCCCGTATCAACCATGCCTCAAGACGGTATCTAATCTCGAGGGCCTCCTTCAAAAAGAAGAAAGGCTTTAAGGAACCATCAATATCATTACAAGCTTTGAGATGGTACCCGATCTCGACGACTTCCATCAAAAAAGAAAAAAGGCCCTAAGGAGCCATCAATATCATTGCAGGCCTCAATATGGCACTAGATCGAGGACATTCACCAAAAAGAAGATATGCTCCAATGATCCATTGACATCATCCCAAGCCTCGAGATGGTACCCGATCTTGATGTCCTCTTTCAAGAAGAAGATAGGATCTAAGGAGCTATTAATATCATTAGGAGACTCGATATGGTACCTGATCTTGAGGACCTCTCTCAAAAAGAAGACAAGCTTTAAAAACCTACTCATATGGGCTTGGCCTCGAGGTACCATCTAAACCAGGGTAAGCCCCCATCCGGGATCTATCTGCAACGCCGTAAGGCTATCTACACTGAGTTCAAAACAAATTTCCAGGTAGCCCGAGCTTGAGGGAAACCCCCACTCGGGGACTGCTTCTGAAAGCCTAAAGGCTATCTTTGTTCTCAGGCATTCAAGAAAATCCCCACATCAAGGACTATCGCAGGGAGTTCGAAGAGATGGATATCAAAGTCATTTATTATCGTTCCACTCTAAGAAACGCGGGGACTATCTGTATACGATATAATCAGAGGGTCTAATTTTCTGTCATGACGATGCCTCGTCAGCATGCTTTTAAAGGCTCGAGGCTATGGTCAAGATTCACCTCCAAGGTTCTATCGACACCCGAACTCGGATCAATATAGATCAACGTTTATGGTGAAAAAGAGGGAAGTTCGCAAGGCGCGTAGCTAGAGCCCGCAAAGTTTGTCAGGCTAGCCTAAACCCGCATCATGGCATTGACTGGCTGTACCAACTCCATATTTTTGTAATAAATATTTTTGTAATATGTTGGGATTCCTCCTCATATATAAAGGAGATCCCTGCCATTTTGTAGAGATATGATACCCAATATTGAATATACAAGAACATTATCTTTGCTCTCTAACATATTCTCTTGATCTTATTGCTTACATTTGTTGTTCATCGTGTATTACTTATCATTGATCATAAAGAACTATCATTTTAGCTCTCATAAATTTTTTTCCTCCTTCGATTGCCCTAAGTCGGCCTCCAGACTTGACCTCGAGGCCTCATATATGGCATCTCGAGGCCCTGACCTCCAGCCATTCAGTTTGATTATCACATCGTCTCTAAGATATAATCTTGCTTTCTAATCTTTTACTTAGTATCCACTGCCTAACAATTAGCATAAAAATAAATTACGTATTTTTAGATTCACAAAATCAAATTTAATTATTATTACCATTTTCACAGTAAACAATGATGTTGCGGGTCATGACACTCTCCCTCCACCCAGTTTTGTTTCGCAGTCAGCACAAAGCATCGACACGTACGCACGCACCTCACCTTGGCGACGCCGGTGATCTTTGTCCATTAGCCATGATGCTCTATGGAGTGGTTCGTCTTCCCATTTCACAAGGTACTGGTCACCTTTCTTCTTTCCCCATTTGTACTATGGACAATTAGCAATGATGACCCCAATCCTTCGCCCATTGGATACCTCTCCATTATCTTCGCCTGAATTTCCCTGACTCAACCAAGTTTGGAAGATTCAAAAGTATCGGGTCTATGCGTTCACTCCCTATTTGGCTTCCTTCCTTGGTTAGAGACTTGCTAGCAAACTTGACCCTATGCTTGGCGCATCGTGTAAGTCTGATAGCGTGCCATCACTTTGTAACTTACTATACCATCCCCTTCAACTATGTCCACTCAACTTTTCTTGCTACCATCATGCTCTATTTGCATGGCGCCAAGATAGGCTTTGGAATCCCTTACTTTCGGCTTAGATTCCAAGCGCATCCCTCAAATGTAGGCAGTCCCTCTTGTGTCACCCTTGTGTCCGTGAGAAAAATCTCCGATCATTGTTGCAAGCTTCCCCAACTCTAGGCACTCACTTGCCCGATGTGATCCTTTACAGAAGTAGCACCCTCCCTTAGGCACGTACTTGCTATTGTTTTTCGGCCTTTTGTCGTTTCTCTTGGACCCCTGTCCGTTATATGATGACCCTTTGCCATTACCCTAGGGTATACGTCGACTATGCCTTTCCCATTGTCCTCATCATGATCTCCCTCACCCCTCTCGGTGTTGCCTTTTTTGGACTTGGCATGCTCCATCTTGAAGTCAACAAGTGACTCGGCTATCGGTATGGCTTCGTCCACATTGGTAACTTGATGTCATCTTAACTCCTGCTTTATCCAATTTTGCAACTCATCCATGAAGTAGATGAGGAAATCTTCCTCGGACAACGACGGGATTTGCAGCATCAAGGTAGTGAACTCGCGCACATACTTCCCAATTGTGGCGTCTGTCGGAGCTCCCTTAGCTTCCGCCTAGCCTCGCACACCACATTCATCGGGTAGAATTACTTCTTCAAATCCTTCTTGAACTGCTCCCACGACTCAATCTTGCATAGCCCTTTTTTCAATGTTGGCACACTTACGATGCCACCCCAGCACGACAGCTTCAGTCAAGTACATTGAGGCATTGCGTACCTTAACAACTTTGTCATCCTCCTTGACTGCCTCAAAGTACTTGTCCATCCTCCAAAGTAAGTCTACCGCCTCGCGAGCATCCGGTGCAACGTCATATTACTTTCGCTTAGGGATCTTCAAGTTGATCCCTTCTGCAAGTACCATGCCCTTGGTAACTCTGGCCATGGTTTCCTACAAAACTTCATCCCAGCAATCTCTTGTATTCTTTCTAGCATTTCTTAGTCATGATCTTTACTATAATACCACGTTGTTATGTCCTTAGTCTCAAACTAAGCGCACGTGCGGCACTTGATTACTCGCTCACGATCTTGAACAACTTGCTCACGTTCTTGCTATGTCATGTCAGCCTTAAGGGAATGTTAAAACACTAAAGAATTGTAAAAGGAAACTTTTATATTAGAGAGAACTTGATTGTTTTGCGTGGTGAATTACAAATAAATGGCCTCAATTGTTAGAAACCACGCTTAACGCTAGAGGGGGGGTGAATAGCGTTTTAATGAAATTTAGCGTTTTCTTGCGGAATTTAAATTTTACAGGAAGTAAATAAGTGCAATAAAAATAACTTACACAAGGATATATCCTGGTTGGCCACAACAGTGGTTAGTCCAGTCCCCGAGAGACTCTCTCGAGATTTTCTACTAACTTGTTAAGCTTACGGGTGCTTAACAAACCTTTACAGTTGCTCGGAGATACAATCTCAAAGACTTCACTTGCTCGGAGGTTCCTCACCTCAAAGACTTCACTTGCTCGGGGATACAATCCCAAAGACTTCACTTGCTCGGGGATACAATCCCAAAGACTTCACTTGCTCGGGGATACAATCCCAAAGACTTCACTTGCTCGGGGATACAATCCCAAAGACTTCACTTGCTCGGGGATACAATCCCAATGACTTCAACAGAGGAAGCACAAGTTCCTCAACACAAGAGAATCAAAATTCTCTTACAAGTATTTGAAATACTTGAACACTCACTTAACAAAGGTACTCCTTGATGAGTAGATATGAGTAAAATAATACGCTCAAGATCACAACAACTTTGAACAATAATATGGCTCTCAAAAGCTTTATGAAATGAGTAGAAAATGATGAACAATTGAATGAAAGCTTAAAGCAATGTAATGATCAGTTAGTGTATGTTGTTGTATTTAAAACACTAAGTTGAAGCTGTATTTATAGGTGCAAAACTTGGTCTTACCGTTGTCTAATTGCCAATTAAGAATTGCTGAATTTACTCAGTGACAATCGATTGTCAAGACCGAACAATCGATTATCTGCCAGTCAGATCAAAAATCAATCCCAGATTTTACGCTTACTAATCGATTACTTACAATCCATAATCGATTACTGGCAAAATTCAAAAACAGATAATCGATTACACCAAATCCATAATCGATTACATTGGCAACGTTCTAAAAATCATTTCCGGATTTTAAGCAAAACATCGATTATATAAAATCTATAATCGATTACTTCAGCAACGTTCTAAAAATCATTTCCAGATTTTAAGCAAAACATCGATTTTATGAAAACCAATAATCGATTACTTTGAGGTATTTGAAAATCATTTGACAACGGTCAGCTTCAACAATCGATTGTCCTTTGCAACAATCGATTACTTGTTATTTTCTGAAAATCATGAAACTTACTGTCTCAGTGATAATCGATTATCTAAAGCCATAATCGATTACTTGTTATTTTCTGAAAATCATAAAACTTACTGTCTCAGTGATAATCGATTATCTAAAGACATAATCGATTACTTAATTAAATTTAAAATCACTGGAAGACATTGTCTCAACATAATCGATCACCATTAGTTCATAATCGATTATTTTGAGTATTGAAAAACTTTACCTCAACAACAATCGATTGGCATTTGATCACAATCGATTATCATGCAGATTTGGAAAAACCTTATGTTCACTGTCTTACTCACAATCGATTACCATTAATTCATAATCGATTGTCATGCAGTCTTGGCTCAGAAACAATCGATTATCATAAGTTCATAATCGATTATTTTAGCCCAGATTTTTGAGGCATGTTTAGAAAACATTTTGTCTAATGTAAATATGCATCATTTGAAATTATTTGATACAGAAATAAGTATGCATGATTTTGGAAAATAGTTTTATGAGAGAAGCCATGTTATGGAGTCAAGTTATAGGATCAAGATCACATTTAAGAATAACTCAATAATAACAATTAAAAACAACGTCTTGAGCTTCAATCTCAACATTTGTGCTCTTGTACTTGAACTCCGTCATATATCAATTTGTGCTTTGTTTGTCATTCATCAAAACCTACAAAAGAATACACGTTTAGTATATCGCATTGAGAACGTGTTTCCAACAATTTCCCCCTTTTTGATAATGGCAAACATTAAGCGGGATATGCAATTTTGACAAATAATATTGACGATTCAAGACAAGTAACAAGTATGCATATTTGTTCTTGTTCCCCCTCAATTTAAGAATTCCCCCTCAATTTAAGCTTATAAGCAATTAAGCAATTTAGAGGTGGTGCATACCCGTTATCCCGTTATCTTCCCCCTTTTGCCATTAGCAAAAAAATAGTAAGGAAAGATACACAAAAACGAAATAAAACAAAGTTTATTTATTGAAAATTAAAGGGGTACAGCAGAGGGACATCCAACAATACAATTTAAAACCAAAAAAAAATACAATATCAATTATCTCCGTCACGATCCGCCTCGTCATCCGGCGCAGCTTCAAAGGGAACGAGACCCGCATAGGGATAATGGACATGGTCAAAATAACCATGGATCTCGTGTGTCAACTGAGAGAGCTGGTCGGATATAGTTTGGAGAGTGGGCTCCTGAGATGGACGAGCACGACGGGCAGGACGGGTAGGAGGAGGAGCTGGAGCATGATCACCATCATGATGGAAGGATGATTCCGAGATTTCCCAGATTTTGGTACTCCTTTTGAGAGGACCATTTTCAGTGACAAATCCGGATGCTTCAAGAAAATTCATGATGAGGAGAGAATAAGGAAGGGGCATGTTATCGGCGACGGCATCGAGCATGTGCATTTTAATGAGCCGACACCAATTGATCTTGGCTCCAGTGACAATGGCATGTAAGAGCTTGGAGTCCTCTTGGGATATGGTGGTATGATTGTGCCTACGAGGTCTTAGGACACGGGTGATGAAGTAGAGGAGAAATCGATAATTTGGGTCCATGCCCGAGATGGTAGGACGACGAGAAGAAGCTTGATCATAAGAGATTCCGGCTTGGCGAAAAAAAATGGATTCATCAAAGAGAGAGCCGGCCTCATTAATATACCGGATAAGATTTTCACCATCGTTTGGAATGCGGGCGATGGTGTGAAGGTTCTCGTCAGAGAGGAGAATGTGAATGCCATTGATGGAGGTGACCACCTCACCATCTTCATCTTTGTGAAGATTTGAATAGAATGCTTCAACTAAGGTTGTGTTAATATGAGGATGGGTAAGGAGCAAGAAATCATAGAGTTGACACTCTTTGAGCATGTTGGCGGCAGGGGCGAAAGGTTCAAGGAGCTTGCTTGTTGAGAAGCGAGGAGGAAGAATAAATCGCTTCTCAAACTTGGAGAGAAACCTAGAAAGTTCAGCTTGAGTTTCGAAGAACAAAACGGACCCGTCTTCATATGGGAAGTTTAGAGGAGGAGGGACTGTTGAGGCTGAGGCACCTTGCCTGGAACGAGAACGTTTGGAGGAGCGTCCAGACATATTGGAAAATTTTTACTGCTGAATTTTTGAGACTAAGATGCAAGGAATTGACCTTTGATTTTTAGAAATGGTGCTTGAGTGAGTGAGAATGATCCTATATGAGGGCTATTTATAGGAGAAGGAGTGATCAGCCATTTACTAAAGATACCTGCTGAGAATTGAAAGTTGGAACAGTCAAAAACGGTAAGAAATAAATTTACTGACCGTTAGATAATCGATTATTTGGCAGAGATAATCGATTGTATTTACTGTTGGATTGAATTTTGAAACTGACAAATCGATTTAAGAGACAAACGGTAAAAAAATTTGAATGAGATAATCGATTATCAACACAAAATAATCGATTATGGAGCATTTATGTCCTGACAGCAATCGATGTTGGAGCCAAACGGTAACAAAGTTTAAACAAGAAATAATCGATTGTCAATATTGGTAATCGATTATTATTGAAATATGGTTGATACAGAGAACTCGGAGAATTTCTGAATATGACAACTAATCGATTATAGGAAGAAATAATCGATTGTCTGGAAAAGTATTGCTGAATGACTGAGACGGAAATCGATTATGCAATATAAGGAGTTAACAAATTAAACACATTTGCATAATAAAACTAATCAGTCGAAACAATCGATTATTGATACTGATAATCGATGTACTGCACAGTAGATAATCGATTATTTTCTTGGGATAATCGATTGCGGTGTGCTAAGACTTCATAATTTATCTTATCTTTGGGGAAGTACCTGCAAAATGGAATTAAACGTCTCCGACGCTCAAGTCAGTAATTTTTAGTGACGTGAATAAATTACACTAGTGTTATCAAGTGATATCGTGAACTCTTAAGAATTGTGTCCTAGAGTGTTCTTAAGAGAGTTTCGGGTACTTACCTTTCTTCCGACGTCGCCAATTACCTGATCAAGAGGGTGATCTTTGATCGTTCTCCATTCATTTTGTTCTTTTGTTTCACTCCCCAAATGTGAAGCTTCTTCCGTTGATTGTTCCACAATTTCATCATTGATTTCCTTCGATGCCTTTTCTTGTATTTTGTTTTTCAAATTGCTTAAAATATCAACCGATCTGAATATGATTGTTTCCAAATATGACGCTTCCTCCTTCTTTGTGCTCTAGTTGAAGGGATTTGGATTCATCTCCCGTCATGTGTTTGGAGCATCCACTATCAAGGTACCATAGTACGCTTGATCCCTTCAAGCACACCTACAAAACAAATTAATTTTCTTTGGGTACCCATGCCATCTTGGGTCCTTGAGGGTTAGGCATATTGTAATAATATGTTTGAGTAGCATGTCTATGACGAGTAAAACATGCGGGAGCAATATGACCAATGCGTCTACAATAATGACATGTCACATTCGGATTATGCATTCGTCTAGGTTCATAGTAGCTAGATGAATGAAGGTTGCTTACCTTATTTTGAACGCTATCATTTCTCCTACTTTGATCTCTAGGATGGGTAGTGTTTCTAGAGTGATGATATCTAGGTTGAGGACCATTTAGGGGTCTTCTAGGAGGTTCACAATTTTGCCTAAAATATGCATCATGTCTATGGTGACTATTTCTAGGCGGAGGGTCATTTCTTGGTCTAGCATGCAAATTTGTTCTAGGATAGCTATTTCTAGGATACACATTTTTGTTGTTGTTCCTAGGTTGAGCTCTAGGTTTTTGAGGTTTAGCATCAACCTTTTCTTCATTTTTAAAACCTATTCCGTGCTTAGTTGATTTTAGGTTATCAAGAACAATATTCAAGTTTTTATGCGAGGAATTAAACTTATCTAGTGTGCCTTTAAGTCTACCTACTTCATTCTTAAGGATCACACAAGAAACACAACCTTTAGTAGAACTTTCAGGTTTGTCGGCACTTCTCTTTCCATAAAACTTGTTTTGTTCGTGTAGCTTCTCATTTTCCAAAACCAGTTTTTCTAATTCCTTTTCTTTTAAAGAAATCTGTTTTTGAAAATCCGTTTCTTTTAGAGAAGCGTTTTCTCTTAAGCTAGTGACAGTTTTTGAAGCCTTTAAAAATTCAGTATATAACTCATCAAAAGCATTACGCATTTCATCAAGTGAAAAGTTTTCAAACGAAATTTGACGTACCTCATTTTGGTTGTCTTCTTGTACCATGAGACAAAGGTTTGCAGCTTCGTCGTTTTCTTCTTCACTTGATTCATCTCCGGAGTCGCCTCCCCACGAGATATATGCCCGTTGCTTTTTAAAGGATTTCTTCTCCTTTTTGATGTTTGGGCAATTTGTTTTGATGTGTCCAGTTTCTCCACATTCATAGCATTTTATTTGCTCACCTTGTTTTTTCCCTTTGCGCTCATATTCCTTGCGCATAAACTTTTGGAATCTTTTAATGACTAATCCAAACTCGTTGTCTTCTTCCTCTTCAATCTTTGGTTGGCTTGTGCTTGCTTTTAGAGCAATCTTTTGCCTTCTTTGATCATCAACAAACGGGTTAAGAATAGTAGATTCATAGGTTTTAAGATTACCTCTTAGTGCGTCGATGGTGACGTTTGAGACTCCAATTGATTCTTGGATAGCATCGGCTTTGGATCGCCATGCCGGTGTGAGGCTTCTAAGAACTTTTTGAACAAGTTCTCTATCCGTGAACGTCTTCTTGAGGACGTGTAGATCATTTACTATTGTTGAAAAGCGCTCAAACATCTCATCTACTTTTTCTCCTTCCTTCATATGAAACAATTCGTAAGCATGAGTAAGAAAATCAACTTTTGCTTCTCTTACCTGGTCAGTCCCTTCGTAAGTGACTTCTAATTTGTCCCACATTTCTTTTGCTGTTTTGCAACATGAAAGTTTCCTGTAATCGTTAGCGTTAATAGCACAATACAATAAATTTACAGCTTTATAATTATTTTGAATCATTCTATTGTCCTCTGTGGTGTACTCCTCTTCGGATTTGGGAATCCATTCGCCTTCCACTTTCTTGACTGGAATTTCATTTCCCTTTGTGTACACCTTCCAAAGGTAGGGACAATTTGACCGAATGAAGATTTCCATCCTCTCCTTCCAGTATGAGTAATTTGTGCCATTGAATAGAGGAGGTCGTGTAGGGCATTGTCCTTCTTCAATTCCTGCAAAAGAATCTAGAGTAGAAGCCATGGATGGTTCTCTCAAACTGTTAAGTTTTTCAGAGAGTTGGGCTCTGATACCAATTGTTAGAAACCACGCTTAACGCTAGAGGGGGGGTGAATAGCGTTTTAATGAAATTTAGCGTTTTCTTGCGGAATTTAAATTTTACAGGAAGTAAATAAGTGCAATAAAAATAACTTACACAAGGATATATCCTGGTTGGCCACAACAGTGGTTAGTCCAGTCCCCGAGAGACTCTCTCGAGATTTTCTACTAACTTGTTAAGCTTACGGGTGCTTAACAAACCTTTACAGTTGCTCGGAGATACAATCTCAAAGACTTCACTTGCTCGGAGGTTCCTCACCTCAAAGACTTCACTTGCTCGGGGATACAATCCCAAAGACTTCACTTGCTCGGGGATACAATCCCAAAGACTTCACTTGCTCGGGGATACAATCCCAAAGACTTCACTTGCTCGGGGATACAATCCCAAAGACTTCAACAGAGGAAGCACAAGTTCCTCAACACAAGAGAATCAAAATTCTCTTACAAGTATTTGAAATACTTGAACACTCACTTAACAAAGGTACTCCTTGATGAGTAGATATGAGTAAAATAATACGCTCAAGATCACAACAACTTTGAACAATAATATGGCTCTCAAAAGCTTTATGAAATGAGTAGAAAATGATGAACAATTGAATGAAAGCTTAAAGCAATGTAATGATCAGTTAGTGTATGTTGTTGTATTTAAAACACTAAGTTGAAGCTGTATTTATAGGTGCAAAACTTGGTCTTACCGTTGTCTAATTGCCAATTAAGAATTGCTGAATTTACTCAGTGACAATCGATTGTCAAGACCGAACAATCGATTATCTGCCAGTCAGATCAAAAATCAATCCCAGATTTTACGCTTACTAATCGATTACTTACAATCCATAATCGATTACTAGCAAAATTCAAAAACAGATAATCGATTACACCAAATCCATAATCGATTACATTGGCAACGTTCTAAAAATCATTTCCGGATTTTAAGCAAAACATCGATTATATAAAATCTATAATCGATTACTTCAGCAACGTTCTAAAAATCATTTCCAGATTTTAAGCAAAACATCGATTTTATGAAAACCAATAATCGATTACTTTGAGGTATTTGAAAATCATTTGACAACGGTCAGCTTCAACAATCGATTGTCCTTTGCAACAATCGATTACTTGTTATTTTCTGAAAATCATGAAACTTACTGTCTCAGTGATAATCGATTATCTAAAGCCATAATCGATTACTTGTTATTTTCTGAAAATCATAAAACTTACTGTCTCAGTGATAATCGATTATCTAAAGACATAATCGATTACTTAATTAAATTTAAAATCACTGGAAGACATTGTCTCAACATAATCGATCACCATTAGTTCATAATCGATTATTTTGAGTATTGAAAAACTTTACCTCAACAACAATCGATTGGCATTTGATCACAATCGATTATCATGCAGATTTGGAAAAACCTGATGTTCACTGTCTTACTCACAATCGATTACCATTAATTCATAATCGATTGTCATGCAGTCTTGGCTCAGAAACAATCGATTATCATAAGTTCATAATCGATTATTTTAGCCCAGATTTTTGAGGCATGTTTAGAAAACATTTTGTCTAATGTAAATATGCATCATTTGAAATTATTTGATACAGAAATAAGTATGCATGATTTTGAAAAATAGTTTTATGAGAGAAGCCATGTTATGGAGTCAAGTTATAGGATCAAGATCACATTTAAGAATAACTCAATAATAACAATTAAAAACAACGTCTTGAGCTTCAATCTCAACATTTGTGCTCTTGTACTTGAACTCCGTCATATATCAATTTGTGCTTTGTTTGTCATTCATCAAAACCTACAAAAGAATACACGTTTAGTATATCGCATTGAGAACGTGTTTCCAACATCAATTATATACTAGCCTTCTAGGGGCTAGTATGTAAATATTAATCGTTGCATAAGTTCCTTATTAATTACAAGTAAGTCCCTTCTCTAGAATTCTCTATATAAATAGAATCTTCGGAGACTTTCCTAGCAAATTAATAGGTTTTCAGAGTCTTCCTAGAAAAATCTTTATATTTCTCTGGAACTTTTTCACAAATACTAATCTATTTTATATGTAAGTTTGCACATGATATTAATATACGTCAAATGACATCTACGATGATGTAGTGGGTTATGACAAAACGCTCCAATTCTTTTACTTAGAAATTTAAGTAGGGGCCCTTTTGTTTTCTTTCATTTATTATTCCATCTAATTAATACCCTCCTGACTTGATGTGAACGTTGTTGCAGCTGGCAGTAAGCTTGTTTCATACATAACTCAAACACTTGTCTCCCCAAAACTACTTGCATCGAGAATGAGTTTCAAATGTCTGTTTTTTTACTGCATGTACGTGAATTTACTTCAACCAAGCTAACACATCATACATTATTCTTTGCGTTATACTCAGTTTTGGTAAGTTGTTGTACTTTTCCTTTTAGCTTAGCTGGAGTAAAAGAGAAAAGAAAAAGAAAAGAAAAGGAAGGGAATAAGTTTATAAGGGCACAAAATTACAAGACAGAAAACAAAAAGAAAAAAAAAACAAATTCCTAAACCTCAAAAGGTGAGACTGAATGCTGGAAAAAGCATGCATGTGTTTATGGAGTAAAACATCCATACTGGCTGTGGACTGATTTCATAGTTTAAAGCGCTTTTTCTGGGAAATTGATGTTAAAAATATTCGCCGTGTATGCATGCCTCCAAAAGCACACGTCATCTCTTGCTCATTAATGCCCTTCTCTTACAAGTTTTATTTTGTGTCTCGTGCGATTTACACTAATTGTATGAGATTTGTTTTACAAATTTTTGTCTTACAAATTTATGAATCTCAATCTTACACTTTTGAGTCTATAAAATTGTAAGATAAAAAAGTTATTTCATACGATTAGTGTCGGTTGTATGAGACACAAATTAAAATTTTCTCCCTTTTCGATACTAATATGGTTGAACATGATTTTCAATTTCTTTAACCATTCAATATCTGATTTTCAATGTTTTTCTTGATAGAGTTTGATACAGTTATCTCTGTATTGTGTCCATCGGACAGACCTACTAAAGGAGGTAAAGTGCTCATTATTAAAAAAAAAAAATTTTAATGTGAAATCACGATGTCTAGTTAAGGGTAGAATAACCCTAGTCATTGCCTTGCGATACTAATCCCAAATCACCAAAAAATGTGGTACAGTGGATAAGATTGTTTTTTCCTTAATTAAAATTTTTGGGTTCGAACCTTGAGTATGAAATAATCCTTGATAAGGAGTGCTTACCCCCGAATGAAGCCCTACGAAGCGTGAGTCCGGATATAATCGCGCTCCAATGCGATTACCAAATATCGGTTGGGAAACTCCAAAAAAAAGATACTATTCCCAAACCTTAACTAGCTTTTGAAAATAGATTTGGCTGAAACTTTAAAAAAAAAATTTAAATTGTGTTGAAAAATAATTTTTGAAAGTTAAATTTGGATTTAGACATGCATTTTATTTGGAATACAGTTGAAGTTTGCTGAGTGAAAAAAAAATTCACCCGAAAATTGCCCTAAACTAAATTTTAGGAACTTGAAAAAAATTGATTTGTTTTTTTTTATAAAACTTACTCCATGAACAAACAATATTTTTAAAAAATTAAAAAATAAATTGTCAAAATCTACGACCAAAAGGGAGCTTTTTAATATAGGAACTTTTTTTGGTGTTTTAACTTTTCTCTTTCTCTTCGATCAGGAAACTGGAGCACCACATAACAGCAGCCGAACATCACATAGGTTTAACAGTGATAGCTGAACTAAATAGAAGGATTTATCCAAGAATATAACTGTCGTTACATTTAAATTAAAGAAATTCCCAACTATAAGGAGACTGAAAATTTATGTGAAGTCAAGTTGGAAAAATAATACGTTATGATTGTTGTTAGAAAACCAGTTTGCATTACGAATAACTATTTCTCAATAATTGTTTCCATACATATTATGAATATCACATTGGCTATTGGTATGTGAACTTATATCGCATGACATCCACCAATGGAGCCTAAATATAAACTATTTATAAGGAAATCTGAAAGTTCCAAAATGAAATTTAGAAATGATACTGGCACTTGTAATCCAACGAGTTATGCATCAAATAAAATTACCACTATAGAGGGGAAAAAGATTAGGAATGTTGTTATTCGGGGAAAGTGCACGTGGTCCACATTGAGAACAAGATATGGAAAGCGAGGCTAAGATGGTTTGGGCATGTTCAGAAGAGAAGTCCAGATGTTCCGATAAGAATGTGTGAGTGGTTGGTAGTGGAGGATCCAAGAAGAGGTAAAGGGCGGTCTAAGAAGTACTATGGAGAGGTGATCAGGCAGGATATGACGAGGCTTTAGATTTCCGAAGACATGACACTTGATAGGAAGATGTGAAGGTCGAATATTATAATTGTAGGTTAGTAGGTAGTTGAATCTTACCTTATTTCGTGCCACTATGGGATTAGTCTAGTAGGATTCTTGTCAAAGATAGCTAGTGGCAATGTTGTATTATATTATTTTGCCTTTCAGTGCATGACCTATTTAATAGCTATCACTTTTGCTTTGATTTGCATCTTTCTTCTGGATTTCATATTGTTCCTATTTTAAATATGATTTCTATGGTAATACTAATATTGTCTCCTATTGTCTTTTTATTTTCTTGAGCCGAGGGTCTTTCAAAAATAGTCTCTTTACTCCTTCGGGTTAGGGATAAGGTTTACGAACACACTACCCTCCCAGGACCTCATTGGTGAAATTTTACTGGGTTGTTGTATAAAAGGGAAAAAAGCCAAGGAAAGGACCAAATACAGAAATCAACAATCTATAATTCTTCATAAGGAAAAGTTAATGACAAGTGTCTAAATTAATCAATGGACTTCAAATTTTTTTCATTTGCGATCTCCTCTTCCATCTGAGTTTTAAGGCTAGAAATAACAGATTTTTAGATAATTAGTAAAATTAAAAAGGAAATCAATTCATCAAGTGTCAGAAATCTAACAGGAAGAGCAAACTGAAGCAAGCAGTTACATCTCCACATAAAAAGAGGATCAATGTAATTCCAGAGATACATAACAAATTAACAATCTACCTGCCCTTGATTTAGATAACATATCTGAGAAGTAAAGTGTTTCTAGATTCAAAAGATATACAAAATAGAATTTGGAAGTCATGGGGCCTGGGAGGGTAGTGTGTACGCAGACCTTACCTCTACCCCGATGGGGCAGAAAGGTTATTTCTGATAGACCCTCGGCTTAGAAAGACGAAAATAAAACAAGAAGAGACAATTCATCAGTATCGTCAACAGAAACGTAAATTATACTAGTATAAAGAACACAAGTGAAAGTTGATTTCCTTCAAAACTCTACTTACTCCAAGTTCTTGATCATGCAACTCTTATCTCTTTCGAATGAAGAGCACACCTATAAGAACATCACAACCATCTCGCAAACCCTTTCTTTCGTCAAATTAGTAAATTGAGGAACGCAAACAAGCCAAACTGGGAGAGAATTCCTAGAATTTCTCAGCTTAAGTAGCTTACAGCAGATAATCAATAAACAACAACTAACCGTCAAACTAGGACAACTCATAGCAGTAAGATTCAGCTCATAGAAGCATTCTCTAGAGGTTCCTCCCTTACATTGCTCTCTTCCGCTCATACAAAATCACTAAAATTGTCATCTTAGTTTTCATGTAAGTTGCAACCAACTACACATCGTCTGTGACCATTGCATTGAAATTCAGCTCAAGAAGCAATTTCTAGGAGTTTCGCCCTTAGATTTACTTTCTTCCACTAATACAAAATCACAGAAATAAACAAATAAAGATGAGAGTGTCATCTGACTTACGTATACATCTTAGTTTTCAAGTAAAGTAGCAACCACTTCAAGTCATTTCTGGTGCAAGCATCAGAAACAGGAGAACGAATACAACATAGATAAAACGTTGTGGAGCCAATCTATGCTATGTTTAGATTTGAGGTGGACCATATTTATATTTTTGGCTGGGCCACATCAAACAACAGTCAGAAGACAAGCTAGGGACCAACAGAATATCAGTTGTCCAAGGAACATTTGTTCCTCAAACAGATTTAAGTTTTGCATATTTCAAGCTGAACCCTGATCCCACAAGTTGAAGTGCTGCAGCACAATAGCTTTGATGTAAGGTATGTAAACGAGAAATTAGATCCTCGGGAAATCATATCTTACAAAAAGAAGCTTGATTTCACTGGTGCAGGAACTGTTGTTAGACATTACGTATAACAGGCAGTAGAAATCAGAAAGTGCATAAAGATTGCATGAAGCAAAACCATAGTATCATAAGGATTGACAAGATGGTAATCACAATTGTAAAAGGTAAAACAGCTTCCAGTTTTCACACAAGACAATGTCGATGGATTAAATATCAATGAGAAAAGCAAATTAAAAGGTATTATGATACTCAAGTGCCAACAAGCCCGTACCTTCGATTCTGCACATCAAAACATGGCCTTCTTCCAGTTCAGTCACGCTGCAGGACTTCTTTCTCAGTTATCCACCAAGAGGCTTCCTCATGCTTGTTAGGTATTTGCTTTCAAATAACTGATAAAGAACTTCTAAGTCAAACAAGGGCACCATACATTTCAAACTGGAAGTAGCAAAAATTACACTCGAGGAGAAACATCATTCTCAATATTGATGAGACATGTAAAATGGAAGAATTCGCAAAGAGATTTGGCAGCAATACATTCAGCAAAGCTAAAACATGCTGCATAAATTTTCACAAAATTCAATTCGCAGAAAATTTAAGTTGAAATTTCCAAAAAGAACAAGTTATAACAGGACTAAAATAGACAAGCACATGTAAATAATCATAAAGTCAGTTCACAAACACAAAGAGAACCGTTTCATCTGCACTCAACACCAACTTCAGCAGCTCGTCTAGGCTTGTTTTTCCTTCTGCTCCCGATTTGTCTGAATCCAACTGACTTTATCAAGTCATTAGAGTTAGTTTTAGTTCCAACTCCATTTTCCTCCTTTACTGAATCCTTATTTTCCATGACTTGCGAAGGTCTCTTCCTCTTCTTTCCATCCTCAGCTACTTGGTTCTTAATATCTGTATTCAAGACGGAACTTTTTGTATTCTCACTACCATCTTCATCCCCCACTACCTTCTCAACTTCTTCCTCTTCTTCCTCTATTTCACTCTTCGGCTTCTGTGGTCTTCCCCTTCTCCTCACCGGCATCTTCTCATCTTCACCACTCACAAGATCCTCGCGAACAGATTGCTTCTTTGCCTTTCCTCTTCCTCTACCCATTGTACAAATAAAGAAACTTTGCTGGTGAAATGTCCTAGTATCAGGAATCACAGTAAAAACTGAAATGTCCTATGAATAAAACAAAACCAATATCAGAGGATTAAAGAGAACCAACACAAATTTACAGTACCAAACATTTGGTGAGGTCGTACTTGAGCTCATCAAACAAGTTCTGGTGAAGAGGATCCCAGTTGAAATCATTCACCAACAAGCATAATAAAGATAATAACTTTATCCCCTACAGTATCCTATCCTAAAAACTCAAACTGAAACTGAAATCACATACAAACAAAGATGAAAAAATGATATTTGTTACACACAAACAAAACTATGTCTTCACACTCAGCCATAAGTGAAAACAGGACAGGTAAAACTGAGAACCATTTCAAACAAGAACCCTTCATAAATTATTCAACTACATTAACTCAAACAAATAAAACCACTAGAGATTGAAAAAAAAAAGGACTCATACCAGATTTTTTTTAAAATAAAACGATTACATAAACAAACTCAACAGAAAACTACACCATATCAGACATTCAGTAAACAACCAAACCATAACATGTTTGAAGCCATATTCATTAAAAGGAAAACAAATCAATACTACGGTTAGAACTCTCTATAACAACATCGCTATATAACATAAGTTTCTTCGCAACCGATTTTAAATTATAATATACTTTCTTTGTAACAACACTTCACTATAGCAGTCAAAAAATATCCGACCAAACAAGATGTTATAGAAAGGTTTGACTGTACAAATATTTAAGTTGAAACAAATTAAATAGATACTAAATCATAAAAAGATTGAATCTTTGGATAACCCACAAAAGGTATACTACCATAAAGCTAGTATTCGTTTTGATGATTTGGGAATAGAAACATACCAAATGAAGATAAAATTTCAGGAAAGAGCCACCATTTTCATCATTAACCAAAACCGCATCCCTTAAAATTTTATCAAACCGATATAATGAAAGCCCAATGTATTCAGAAAGGGGTCCTTCTGAACCTAAAGATTATTTTGCCAATAAGAAAGAAAAAAAATTATCTGATAGAAAATACTGGAAACTCAGATCAGAAAATAATAAGGAAGTAGTGAAAAGTTTAATATGTGAGTAGAGTTATGATGAGAAGAATCTTTGCCATTAGAGGTTCAGAGAGCAGTGGTAATAAGCTGAGGCAGAGAGGCAAACGCCAAATACAACTACAGAAGTTAGAGAGAAGAAATAAAAATTGAGAAATGTATATTGTTAGCCGTTTTCAAAACTCAAAAATAATGCCGATATAATATACTCTCTCCCGTATACCTATTTACTTTTTGTTCCGAACCAAAAAATTTACTCTTTCCTTTTCTGATTTGGAAACAATTTATTTTTATACAGTAATTTATAGCCACACAAAATATATATATCTTATCTTACACCACAAGTTCAAAATTCTTTTTTTTTTCTAAAATTTCGTACTCAATCTAATAAATTCATATAAATTGACATAGATGAAGTATATAGTTTTTACATAAATATATATTATATACATATAAATATGTATTATCATTATCATTGTTTTTATTTCATATAATTTTTTTACTAATAAATACAATTAGTTTCGCATCGATTAATTTTATATTTTACTTTTTTTGCCCAACAAAAATGGGACAATAGAAGTAACAATAGTACAAAAGTATTAAAACAATATAATATTTTAAGCACGGAGTCCCATTTCATGTGACTGAAGTTAAGAAGAAAAAAAAAACTTTTGAATAGTTTAAAACAAGTGTGATGAGGTTAGATACACAAGTTGAGGAAGAATCAAGATTTTTTGAAATTTATATTTTAAAACAAGGATGATGCAATCTCATTGAGCATGAAATTTAAGAAAATATATTTTTAAAACTTCTTATATATATATAACTATTAGATATTTCATTAAACTTTAAAGTTAAATTATTTTTACATGTAAAAAAATATTTGTTTTAATTTTTTTATAAAACCGTATCACTTTTTCGAACAGATTAAAAAGAATGTACATCATAACAATTGGAAATAAAAAGGAATATACAATTGTGTTTGGGGAATTAGGGTAAAGTATAAAGCAAGGAATTTGATGGTAAAACAAACGAGCAAGGGAACAGGTGGTCAACGGGAAAATAAATGGACAGGAATATTTAAGAAAAAGAAAAGATTGAATCGGTTGATGATAGGTGTAGTGTAGGTAGAGGTCCAACCAGAATTTCAAATTTATATGTTTGAAATTTTAAGCGATATTGAGTTTTAAATTAATAATTTAAATATATTTAATAAATTTTTTAAAATAATATAAAATTTAAACTAAAATTATTAGGTTGGGTTGAATCTAGTACAGTAGTAGCTCAACCCCTTAGTTTAGGGTCTAGTAGGAAAGAGTGGTAGTGTGTGATTGTATGAGGAAACATGTTTAGGAAAACCTCGTGGCTTTAATTGTTTTTTGAGAAGTGGTAAACTTAGAGCCCTTTTAGCCACGCTGTCAAAATTTATTTATTTTGAAAAGTATTTTTTGTCAGAATTTTTTTTTAAAATATTTTTTTTAGAAGTACCTTTTTTCAAAAGTATTTTTTTTTAAAAATATTTTTGGAAAAAGTATTTGTATTTGGACAATTTATTTAAAAAGTATTTTTTGCAACATTTGATAGTTAAATTATATTTGACCAATCTTTCTAAAAAGTGTTTTTGAGTGTTAAATTACTAACAAGGATGGTACCAAGATTTTATAATTTTTGTAAGTAGAAAAATAACTTAAATATTTATCACAATAGACTTTTATTATTATTTTTATTTTATTTGATTAAAATATAAAGCATAAAGTAAAAAAACATATTAAATATTTAAGGAAGTTTTACATATATTATTATAGTTATACCAAAGCATATGATATTATCTAGTATAATTACTTATTGTTATATAATGATATGAATAATTAAAATAACATCATTCTGTATAAATTAGAAGTCTATCCATGAATTAAAATATATTGATAATTCATCATAAAATAATAAGTAAAGTCAGTCACACATGATAATATTTTTTCAACAATTTCATCTCTACTTCTATCACACAATGCATCTATATTAGTAAAAGATTTGCCTCATGTTTCTAATGGAATACTAGAAAGTCCATCTCGTTCATCAATCTCTGCAG
This sequence comes from Nicotiana benthamiana, assembly GCA_034376525.1. Lineage (NCBI taxonomy): Eukaryota > Viridiplantae > Streptophyta > Magnoliopsida > Solanales > Solanaceae > Nicotiana > Nicotiana benthamiana. The sequence goes on along the minus strand of CM067338.1, from coordinate 70,005,232 downwards.
TAATGTCCTCACTAGCATAATAGTTGAATTCTATATCAGTAGAAGAATGTCGTCAGATGAAATTATATCTAGCAATGGTAGTTGTAACTAGATAATTCTGAGTGTCAAACTAGAAAGATGGCATTGAACGTAAAATAGAAATAATTTTAAATATATACAAAAATCGTAAAAGAAATAGTTAAGTATGCTTAAATTCTAATTCAAAAAGAGTAACTAATTATTAACAACACATAATATATAATTTATTTATTTTTAAAAAATTAGTTATAACGTAACCATACTAACTTTGCTAAAATGCCAAGTGACCTAATGTGAGGCTGCCACTTTACTTAATCTGGATGCATTTTCTTCTTCTTCTTTTGATAATATATAGGTAAATTATGAAATATAATTGCAAATTTATTACCTATTTGTAGATTATTTTCACAAATAAGATTTGATAACTGTTTTAAAGATTCGGGAACTTATGACATATAATAAAAGAAATTTTAAAATGACTATTTGTAGGAAGAGATTGATAATCCAAAGAAGGATGCAAATAATTTGCTTTAATATGAAAAAAGAAGAAGATACTTTAGAAAGTTACAAGACATTACACAAAGAAAAAATCAAAAACAAAAAATGTCAATAAAATTTTTGAAAAGGTACAATATAATTCATATATATGATATCTTTAATTTTAATAGAATGGTAAAAACTAGAAACAAGAATGAAAAAAAAATTTTAAATTAATAAGGAATAATTTAAAAAATATAAATTTATATTGAGGATAGTTTTGTCTTGAATAAATTAATTTTCTGTTTCTACTTCTACTTTTTGGAAAAAGTTAGAATTTTTTGCTTCTTCCCAAAAGCAGAAAACTGATTATGCTGCCAGCCAAAAATACTTCTTTGTATTGGCCAAATAACTCAAATTTTTAAAAAAATACTTGTGGCCTCCCATAAGCTTGGCCAAACAGGCTCTTACTTAAGTTAAACTAAGATTAACAATTAGGTCATTAATTCGATGCTTCATAATATATTCAACACATAAAGCTTTGTGTATATATATTTAAAAGAAAATGGCATGCAAGCATGTTTAACGAACCAAAACTCAAATTATGTTTAATTTCTTTTTCTTGAAAATGTGAACACATATTATGTGGTAAACCATATTGGATACTTAATGATTAATCGGTAATCGTAGTGTCATGAACTACAAAAAAAATTCAAATTATCATATCAAACTTCATATAAAAATTTATTTATTTTATGAATCAACTTAATTTCATAATTTAATTTTTATTTTATTAGATATTATTAGAACATGAAATGTGAATTCCAATTTATAATTGACCTATGCTTTTCTCCAAAACGCGTGAATTTTTTGTGAAAAGATGGGGCAGGCTGCTGGTGTCCACTCACATTTGACTAGTACAAGTGCTTTTTTGTAAAAATGCTTTTCTTAAAAGTATTTTGTGGAAGAGACATTGTAGAGATATATGACCATTTATATTTTAAATGTTCTTACTCCCGGAAGCTATGTCAAGAAATACTACATTGGCTGAACTTTACCGGAATGATAGAAAGATGGGATGTAGAAGTGCAATGGGTTACTAGCATGGTAAATAATAGGAACCCAAGAAAAATGATATTGGGAGTGGCGTTCGCAGCAGTTGTATACAATGTTTGGATGGAAAGGAATGCCAGAAGGTTTCGACAGTCGAAGACCGAAGCCTTAAACATAGCAAGGGAGATTGTAATTCAAATACACATCACAGGACAAAAGAAGCCAAAATGGATACCTACCTTACAGCATTTGAATAGCTATCCTCAATGTACCCCTTGAAAATCCTTGTACATTAGGAATTAGTGTTATCATTACTAGAAGACAAAATATGAGACCTGTTCTATAGTCCAAAAGAACATCTGATGTATATCGATAACAAGGTGAAATTTATAGAAAATATTCTTTTTTAAAAAAAAAAAAAAGTACTTTTAGTAAGAATCAGTTGGTATTTGGCTAAACAGTTTGAAAAGCACTTCTGAGCAGCAATTAGTGTTTGACTAAGCTTTAAAAAACTGCTTCTAAGTGTATTTTTCTCAAAAGTGCTTCTCAAAGAAGTGCTTTTGGAGAGAAGTTATTTTTTTCTGCTTCACCAAAACTGCTTCTGCTTCTCCTCAAAAATACTTTTTCTCCTACCAAAAGCTTGGCTAAATACCTCAATTTTTGGCCAAAAATACTTTGGCAAAAAAAAAAAAGAAACACTTTTGACCAAAAAGAAGCTTGGTCAGACAGGTCACCCCTGCTAAAAGGCGTTGTTTCGACGAGTTCAGAGTAAACTCCGAGGCGGAACATACATAAAATGTACCGAGGCATGACAGGGCATGGGTCGGGCCGGGCCTATTTTTTGGATCCATACGAATTCGGTTCCGAGTTATTTACGGATTAAATTTTAACGGGTCTAACGAATTTAAGTTAATCCGAATAAAAATCAAACCATAAGGGTTTGATAGGTTTAGGTGTAAGCCTAGACATTCCGGCTGTTCCCCTTGGTGTAAGCTCCAACGCTCTGGCCGTTCATTTGAAACTTAAGTCCCTGGAATTTTTCAAATTTGAGCCAAATTTTCTTAATAAATCTTTTTTTTTGGTCTTACTTATATATCACAAATTTAACTCATAATAAATTTTCAACTTAAAATCTCAAAAGCTGAAGGCTTTTTCTAACTGTTAATTTATCAAAATTTCATAATCCTTACTTTTTGTCGTTTACTACTGAATAACTAATACACTTTAAACCTTTGTGTGCAAAGCGTGAACTAAAAGAAAATAGATTCTTATATTACTTTGCTTCCATCATTGTATTTTTGATTTGTTATCTAGTTTTAGATTTTTAAACAATAATTTTATATTATTTTTATTTTATTATTAGAATTGCCAGGAACTAGAATATTATTTTTATAACTCTAAATTTGTTCTATAGTATTCATGCTAATTATACGTGTAATTCATCTTTACGTCTTTCACTTTTACAAGTAAATTTTGTTTTTCTATGGTTCATGCATATATTAGCATATTTGTAATACATAGTTATATTTTCCTACTATTTATTTTTAAAAATAATTTTAATATATTTTTATTAATATATTTATTTTATTAATTTATAAAATATTAAAATTAAATACTTACGGAGCTTATACCTCTTGAGACTTTTGATTTGTCCCATATTAGATAAAATGTTTCGTCTTTCGCCCACGCTTTTTAAACAACTAGTCACCACTATCGAGTAGTAAATAATTATTGAAAAATTAAAGAAATCAGAAAACGTAGGTTTGTCGTTTCACTAATGAATGAGAAGCAGCGACTTTATGTGAAGGTTAAACTCTGATGATTAGCAGTAAATATTCCTTACGTACTTTGAATCCCGAGAGTCCAATTGAGTAGTAAATCTGAAGTTGAAATGACTGAAAAGCCCTCTCTTTGTTGGGCTGTCTGCGTCGCTTCTTACGCAGGTCCCACATGTTATGTCGGTTAAACATTGGCCTACTCACAAATTGGCTAAAACCCAGTCCAAATAAATTATCCAAAAGAAACGTTAAAATAGCATGATATAATCAGTTTTTGTACTGATCAATTAAAAATAGTCATTGTTTACGAAGTTAATAAAATATAATTATTATTTTATTACAATAGAGATCGATCCCACATAATATATGGGAGTTCGGTGCATCTGTGTACGAACTCCAGCATATTATGCTGTACCGGTATACTTTGCTGACTCCCGTATAATATATGGGAGACTGGAATACCTGTGCTCCAATTATACTTGGTGGAACTCCAGTATATTATGCGCGAGTTCTAGTGTACTTATGTTGGAATTCCAACATATTATGGTGGAGTTCAAACATAGTTATCCTAGAACTCTCGTATAATATATTGGAGTTCAAGCATACTTATGCTGGAACTCCAGTATAATATACTGTCGTATTCATTGTGTTTTGAATAGTATTTTCGCTCAGATTTATCTTTACATGAAAAGTGGCTAAATTTCAATTACTTTTGAAACTGGACTATTTTTGAATGACCAGTTGTAAATCTGGCTATTTTTAAAATTCTCCCAAACGAAACGGTAAATGGTGTTGGTAGTGAGTGGACTCTCTGCTTATCTAAAGAAAAACTTACACAAATGTCCCAAACAATATTTTAAAGGAATTTTTCATAAAGCAGCATTTTTTTTGTCTAATTAGCCATTTATAGATACTCTTTGTTATATTACGTGTTATAGATAAATTTTTACGTTTTTATACAATGCATTTCATATATTTAAGTTGGTGTATTCATTAATACAAGCAAAAACATAGGTGTAAAATCTAAAATTCCAACTAAGTTTGACATGTATTTAGCTGTATTCAAGCGACATTAACATTAAATACAGTAATATATCTGCGCTAAAAATAAAAGGAAATAAAATCACCTGATGTTCTCCTAATTTAACTCAAATAACTAAAACGATCCTCATTAATCTGTATTTGAAATGCGTAATAAAAATTATAGGTGAATAAAGAAAAATACAGTCGAATAATACAGTTGAATACAACAAAATACACCTTAATTCATCTGAATAAAACACTTGAATACAACAAAAATACAACTGAATATAGCCGAATAAACTCTTGAATGCAATAAAATACAACTAACTTCTGCTGAATAAAATAGTTGAATATAACTAACTACAATTGAATACAACTGAATACAATTGTATGAAATACTTGAATACAACTAACTATTGCGGAATAAAATAGTTAAATACAACTAATTAAACCTGAATACGAGTGAATACAGCTGAAGAATGCATTCGAATAAAACTGTATACAAAAATAGGCAATTTGGGCGATCTAGAATTCTAGATAGAGAAACAGCCCTATGGCTTCGCCGGCCGGCGGCCGACCATTAATTTCGGCTGGTCAGCCCCCTAACACATCTACAAAAATCCTAGCCTTGAAAGTTTTGGTGCAAGAAATGGCAGTCGATGCTACCCGCAACATCTGAGTTTGTCAGCCCACTACATCTTCAACATGAAACAATCCTCCAATTGGTACATAAGTAGGAGCAGCCACGAGACCAAAAGATTGTGGCATCTGCTTCTATAGATAGTTTCATTAAAGCGTTTGAGGTTAATACTAATAACACCATCACCACTCTCGAAGCTCCTTCTTCTAAAGTCTAGCAATTGCAATTTAGTCCCGATGTAAGCAAGCAATTTCCGATTTTCTTCTTTCTGCTCTTCTTTAGGTTCTTTAGGAAAAGAAATCGAAGAAGCCATTAACGTATTTTGTCCAATAACATGGTAAAATGGCTTGTTAAGAAACTAGGATTTGTGGCAGAAGAGAGTGTAGTTGTATGCCAAGAGAGAGAGAGATAGACTGTATTGGGGTTTGCAGATACACGATAATTATGTGAGAAAAATACAAAAAGGAAGAGAGAAAAATAATATTTATCATATATGGTGCCTTAATTATAGGATGTAACTATATTTAAATTTTTTGCTATAAGGATAAAAGGTATTTATCGGATGCAATATTTTAAAATGATATTTATTTAAAATAATAAGGTACTAAGATTTTCTATAGGGTGTAAAAATTTCTATTTTAAAAAACGGGAGCGTGAGGCGAGAATTTTACCTCTGACGAGGAGAGGCGTATGCCTTGAGACATGAGGCGTAAGTCCCACAAATCTTTAAATTTTACTAATTTCAAGAATTTTAATATAGTAAAATAAAAAATAATTATAAAATTAAATTAATATAGAAAAATTATAACAAATAATCTATTCAAAATAGTTATAATTTATAATTCAACTATGAATAATACGAAAAGTATGAAATATATCATAATATGCAAATTAGCTGCAACATCATTACAACTCAAACATAAAAAATAATGTATTTGATACGAAATCTTATATGTATCTCTTAAAAAGTAATGAATTTTGAAAAAAATTCGATATTATAATTTGATATTTTTTTAAAATACTCTTTTTATTTAATATGATATCTATTTGAAAGAGAATTTATATAAAAATATAATTCACAATTTAAATATGATTCTCTAGCATCATTTATTTTTAAGTTTCAACAAGTTAATAAAGTGACACATAATTCACGATATAATCCATGATAGCTAATTATTTATAAAGAGTTACTAGCCAATACTGAGCTATTAAATTAGTAAGTATTGTATCTCGTAAACGTAAAAAAAAAATTTAGAAAAATAATTATAAAAAACTTATGAACTATTATATAGTAAAAATATAAAAAAAGTTAATAAATAAATAGTTTTTAAATGAAAGATTTATTTAAATTAATTATCATAGCAGTCTTAGTGGATAACGTACAATAATTTTTATTTTAATTATGACATAAAATACTTTCAACTTAATGATTTATGATTAAGAAAAAAATAATTTTAAATATTCAATGATTTATTAAGAAAATTTGAGGATTTACAAGGTTAGTTACATACAACTGCTTAAAAGTTCTATTAGGCAAACCCGGTACGGTGGGCGTTGTGCGTTGGGTGTGTTCGGGGTGTAAGCCCCGATGGCTGAGACTCAAGCCTCACAGAACTAAGCCCCACACATAAGCTCATGGGCGTCTTACGAGTGCTCAACCCCGGATGAGCCCCAGGCGAGTCTCAACTTTGCCTTTTAAAATAGAGGTCCCAAATAAGTCTCAACTTACCAACCTCTAGTCATTAGTCATACACTTATCAAAACTAGCCAAACACATATAAAAATTGAAAAAGTAAATAATAAGGTTCTTTCAGTCAAAGAATCACATGCAAAAATCTCCTTTCATATTTTTAAGTGTGATTAGCAGCATTAGATGCAAGACGGGAAGAAAATTTCATACATAAGGTAGCAAATAAGGTGATGTGATATATATATATATATATATATATATATATATTCTTAAAATTTAAGCAAAAAGGAACTTTTTTTGGTATAGTTGAAATTAATTAAAAACATATAGATAAGTCAATATACAAAATTTGGGAAAGATTGTAGGTATTTAGACTCTTTTGTTTCAAAATTCGTAATTAAATCGAGTTTAAAAATTCTTCTACGATACATGCATCACTCATGTATCTCACACACATGTATATATGGATATACATGTGATACATAATTGATACACATATGATACATGTATAATACGCAAATAATACACACTGTGATACACATATCTTTTTTTTTCATGTTCAATTTTTACTTCGAATTTTCAATTCAAACCACCTCAAAACTTCACCAAATCATTCCAAAACTGAGATTCAAGCTCCTAAAGATATACACAATCTATTGTAATAATATCCACTCAAAAGAAAGCAAAAATTTGACTTTTTTTGTTACAAATAGCTAGTTGGCTAATATTAGTAATATTCTATAAATTGACAAATTTTTGTAACGAGCTACTTTCTTATAAATGAACATAGCTGGTAATATTCTTCTTAAATTAGTCTTTTGAAATACAAAATATATAAAGTGAAAATGAAAATCATTTCCGGCTTTCGTAAAAGAACAAAAAGAGAAACATGACACCTTTGATTTGAATACGCAGCACTCACGAGCGTTGTAGTAATCCTGAATTCTGATTAATGATTGGCAGTAGTGGTGGCAAATGGGCGGGTTGGATCGGATTTGGACGGGTTGAAAATGGGTTAAGAAAAAATGGATTGAGTCTTAACCCGCCTATATTTTATGCGGGTCAAAAATGGGTTGGGTGTCAAATGGGCGGGTTGAATATGGGCTAACCCATATTATATAAGTGTAATATTTTTTTAGTGCAATAAGAAAAGAAAGTGGCATGCAGAAGCTAGTCATCTGTCAATCTGTCTATATTATATTAAAAGCACGAAGGTTCTTAACGAAAAGTCGTTCGCCTTCTTTATCTTTTAAAAATAGAGTTCATATTAGACAAAATAGTCATTTTGTTATGAAATAATATAAAGACAAGAACAATAATGCAAGAATAGAGAGAATAGAGAGAGAAAAGTATTCTTATTGATACTTAGAGATTGTTAGGGATATTTACAATGGTAGAAGACCCCTTTATTTATAGGGAGGTATTGACTTAGCTACCATGAATAAAACTCTAGAATCTCTCTAATTATAGACATTCACCTTAAATAGAAGTCTATTTATAACACTCCCCCTTGAATGTCTATTCAACAATGTGCCTCGTTAAAACCTTAAAACCAAAACCCAATGGGAAAAATTAAAGTAAGGAAAAAGAGTACACATGTTTGAATATGCGCCTATTGGTTGCCTCGTTAAAAACCTCGCAAGGAAAACCCAGTGGGACAAAACCTTGTAAGGGAAAAAGAGTGCAACGCGCATTAACTCCCCCTAATAAGAACATCAATTTATATCCTTGAGCATTTGCATTCCAATCTTGTGCATCATCCTCAAAACGATCTTTGGTAGAGATTTGACAAATCAACCATATTGACTTGAATAAATATTCCGCACCTTGAAATCATCATTCTTGATAGATATGAACATCTTCATATAATGTCGTGGAATAACTCTTCAATATCTCCATAGATGCATTCTCAATGCCATCATGCTTATAGTTATAGCAAGATACATATGTACATAAATTGTACTAAGGATGTGGTACTTCACGACCAAGAATTGCATATGCTTCAAGCAACTTAAATCTTTCAAGTTAAGTCATATAAGCCATATAATAGACTTTAGATGCATATCAAGTTTTCCATGTCATGCTAGACAAATAAGATATCGAAAACTGATTATACATACCTTTGACTTTATACTTTCAAGCATTTGAACTATAGGTTCAAAACTACATGTCTTTCATATGGAATCAATTCTTCTTGAATTGTATCTCTTCCATTTAGTTACTTTCTTTGGGTCAGCAAATGCGTATAGCATGCTTTGCAATATGTTGCAATTGAATTATCCCTTTTATGAACTTCAGGTTCATATCATGATATTCGGGGATATACATATACAAATGATAATTCATCCCATGTAACCTTTTCTCAAGTGTTTATCATGTCTCCCCCTCATGTTAGAAAAGCTAACTTGTTTCCTCAACTTTGGGAAATCATCTTTGTGCATTATCATATCAATATACACGGCACATTAATAATAAGATGAAATTATTTGGTTCCTGACCCTGAACCACTTGTGAGGGGAGAATATAATATACTCTCGTATACAACGTATATCAAACTGATATATATAACTTTGTTCTCATAAGAAACAGTTTAGCTATTAAGTGGAAGCACTCAATAATTATCTTGCTAAACCAACTTTGATATAAACCAACTTATCAAGATGAACTATCTTGAGTAGAAAATCTCAAAATTATGCTCGAAGTTAGATTACTGAGCAATTTACCTCGCAAGCACCGGCCAGGATGCGGGTTAATAACAATTGCGCATGTAACCATATCATAGATGCATCATATGTGGTATACATGGCAGGTGAATGGGCCCATATTCACCTTTGATATTTCCAGAGTTTATGGGCTTCAACCCGAACTCTTTAGTTGGTCAGTTCATTAATGAGAACAAGTGATACAAGAGAATTCGTAAAGAACTTTCTAGTTCTTTGATATTCACCTGTGTGAATTTGCACATCATATTTAAAATGAGATGGCTAATACGAATGCTAACTGAACAAATTATCAATATTGGTAAACTTCAAATTTACACCATGACATGTGCACTTATCAATAAACTTCAGGTTTATTATGACATGGGTTTTTATACCAATAGATATCCACTTTATTGTGGCATTCTTTCTTTTGTGTAGTACAAACTGGAGAACAAAGCGGGTAGCTTTTCATATGCAAATTACCCCGCTACAAGTTGTAGTAATAGGAGATATCAAAGCCTTCCTTTATTTATAGTCTCAATATAATCAATCGCTTTTGCGTGTACTTTGGAAACTGAATAAGTTTCTTTAAGACTTACTACAGCACAATACTCAATTGTGTTTCTCCAACATAGTAATAATTGGCTCTTCTAGAGCTCTCAATTAATTTTGTACTACCACAGATTCATCAACATCCATGTGGTGAATATCTTTCTTAAAGAGAAAGTTATACCATTATGGTCATGTCAAACTTATATGCAAGATATGTTTCTTGCATTATCGTTGTCCTTTAATAGTCATATTTCCAAAATATTTTGGCGTACAATAGGTACGTGACCAACGATCATTCATGCCATATATCATCTCAAACCTCCTTCTAGGGGTGAGTGTGGTATCATCTCAAACCTCCTTCTAGGGGTGAGTATGGTATATTTAATACCAATTTCATGTTCATATTCTTCCAATAATGAATATGTATTCGTGAATCAGATGTTGTCACATTCACTTCGGGGATATGTGATTTTGTTATCCTTTTCAAATCTATAAATGCGTCAGGCATTTGATTTGCTATTCTTTGCAAATGGATAATCTTTTGTGCCTATTTCACAAATAGAGGTATGTGGATCAAGATGAGATAATGATGCATTTTTCCACAAAATTTCCCATTTGGTTTCACCAACTTCTCCCCCTAATTTTGGGAAAAGTGTCTCATCAAATTGACAGTCTGCAAATCGTGCAGTGAACAAATCTCCTGTCAATGTTTCGAGGTAGCGAATAATGGAGGGCGATTCAACCTCAACATATATTCCTAACCTTCTTTGCAGACCCATTTTGGTGCGGGATGGCGGTGCTATAGGCACATATACTGCGCATCCGAAGATTCTTAAATGGGATATATTAGGTTCATGACCCAAAACCAATTGCAACGGGGAATATTTGTGTTAATTCGTCAGTTAGAGACGAACTAGCATTGCTGTATGCAAAATGGCGTGACCCCAAATCAAAGTGGGCAGCCGACGAACTAGCATTGCTGCATGCAAAATGGCGTGACCCCAAACCGAAGTGGGCAGCCGACGAACTAGTATTGCTGCATGCAAAATGGCGTGAACCCAAACCGAAATGGGCAGCCTCCTTTTCATGAAGAATTCAAGATTATTCTCATCTATTGTCTCAATATGATATCCATTTTGAATGATATATTTAAAACTCAACAAGTTCCTTTTAGACTTGGAGGAGAACATTGCGATTGATATCATTAAAACTCAACAAGTTCTTCTTAGACTTGGAGGAGAATATTGCATTCTCTAAGATAAACATCGTGCCTTTGGGCAGAGTTACAGTTGCTCTTCCGGAGCCTTCAATTAATTTACTTCCCATGGTTTGACATATAAAAGAAAATATACGAACATGAGAATAAACAAGTTCAATTCGTTTGTGTCACATAATATTTTCAAAATCTGCTGCTAACAGTTGACTAACAAAATCAGATATGTTATCCATAATCGATTACTATGCAGCTTGAAAATTTTCAGTTTAAGCATTTTTCACACACAATCGATTGTTCAACATTGACAATCGATTGTTGATTAATTTTGAAAAATTCCGGATCACACTGTCTAACGACAATCGATTGTTAGACATAGACAATCGATTGTGGATGATTTTTGAAAAATTCCAGATTACACTGTCTAACGACAATAGATTGTTAGACATAGACAATCGATTGTCGATCAATTATTTTTCAGCTTTAATGCGAAAATATTAGATAATCGACTAGTTTTTCAGGCTAGTCGATTACCCCTACTGGAAAATAAAAATATTATTGATATTTGAGCATATTGAAGACATTTTAAAGAACTACTGCTAACATTGCATCATGAACTAACTAATACGAGCTAATACTAATGACTATTAGTTTATTCACTAACTAATACAAATAAGTAAAATAAAATCAAATAGCTCCATCTTCTTTCATCACGGATCCATCACTGATTAGGTGGTCTATCTTCCCCTCGGGTTGCTCAAAGAAGTCTGCCACATCCAAGTGGGTGATGTCAAAATTGTCGTCAGAGATAAAATTCGTTTCAGGGCGTTTACTCTTTCGAGATGCTTGATAAAGGTCAACCAAATGTCATGGTATACGGCAAGCCTTTGACCAGTGCCCGTTTCCACCGCAACGATAATATATAGTTTATAAACTATTTGCTTTTGGATTCTTATCGTATCGTGCTTGTGGCAGAGTGACCAACTTCAGGTTGTCATATCTCTTCTTTAAGCCATTCCACAAGATGGGTGGATCTTTGACTGTGATATATTCAATTTTCAAACCTTCATCAAGGTGATGGCGCAAGAAAATCAAGGCCTTAGCATAGTTTCAAACCTTCATCAAGGTGATGGCGCAAGATAATCAAGGCCTTAGCATAGTTTTGGGTGGATGCATTATTTCTTTAATGGCGTCTCCAAGACCCATAGCATCTAAGTGGATTTCAGCATCCAACACCCATGTCATATAGTTCTTGCCCGAAATTTCAAGGGCAACGAACTTTCTTTTCATAATGTCAGACATAAAACAAATTTACATCAAGAGCGTATTCATACTTACGGGCTCTATTACAATTATCACATTCACTTCAGGAAATGGATTAATATTATCAAAGTTCTTTTCCTTCAGGAAATCGAACATAATTATCTTAACGTATATTATTCACATTCCATGTGCAATACTGCTAGAGTGTATAACAGCAAAGAATATGTTGCAAATAAAAGCTTATAATAAACATTACAGACATAAAAATTGGTGCTACTAAATATGTGTAAATCATGTCGTAGTGCTGTCTCACATAGTTATAATGTTCTACTGCTAATACAGTGCACACTTGTAAACACATTCTGAACATAGTATGATTTATGACATGCAACATATGTATTGTTATAAACGATCACGTTTATTAACTCACATACTAGTTACCTAGGAGGAAAAAAAAATACCTTAATTTTCTTAAAGAGATTCTTGAGACGGTAGAGTCTCGTGCTGATAACGTGTTATGAAATAATATAAAGACAAGAACAATAATGCAAGAATAGAGAGAATAGAGAGAGAAAAGTATTCTTATTGATACTTAGAGATTGTTAGGGATATTTACAATGGTAGAAGACCCCTTTATTTATAGGGAGGTATTGACTTAGCTACCAAGAATAAAACTCTAGAATCTCTCTGATTATAGACATTCACCTTAAATAGAAGTCTATTTATAACACATTTAATTATTTTCTTATTATTTGGAACTATTCCTTTAATAATTTTTCTAATATTTAAGAAAAGTCATTTAACAATTTTCCTTATATTTAACACGTTGAAATCCTTTAAGAATCTAAAATATTGCTTATTAAACCTTTCCTCTTTTATACTATGTCCTAATAATTATTAATTTAAATCAATTAAAAATCTTCTAAAAGCATTAATTTTATAGAAAATTACCATATAAAGCCAATGCGAAGCTTAACAGAAACGTAAACCTACGTTTTTGTCAAACACCCTTATCAGGTAATGTCCTTCATCCCATGAATTCTCTCTCAATTTCAAAACATTGATTTCATGTATTATTTTTCTTTGGTGATAATTTCATGTATTATTTTTCTTTGGTGATAATTTCATGTATTTCAAGAATGAACGACTTGTATGATATAATTAATAATAAATATTTTAGAAAATTATTGTTGCTAATTATTATTTTTTTACGCTAGATGTAAATGCTGACATGCGATGTAACTTCAAGTTATACTATAACTTTCATAAATCTCAAAGGTATTACTTGGGTTTAATGCTATAACTTCAAGTTATGTATTAACATAGATTGGGTTCAAAAATATCGTCGCATGTATTTAAAAAAAATTAAACTCTATCTTGTGATCATATTTTTTTTCGGGCTAAGAATATGCTGAGTATTGAGTTATGTTCTTAGTTACGTTGGTGTAGTTGACACTTAACTATTTAACAGTCATCTAAATTTCATGTTCTATCATTTTTTACATAATTCAAGTTTATTGTAATATAATTTATATGAAAGTTTCATGTGGTTGGTATGAATTAAATTTCTTGATGTGCTATATGCTTTGTGATGATAGTAAATATAAGTCGATATGCTCAATTAACTTGTACTTTTTCTTTCAAATTTTGTGTAACTTTTCACGCATATTCTAATATTACTTATATCTTTCTCTTATCAACGGATTTCACATTACACAACATTATCATTAATTTTCTTTTCTAATATTTTGGATTGTAATAATAATTTTAAACCTAAACTTTAAGATCAATTGATAATAAGGATTTTTTTCCTATAAGTACGATTGCCGAACAACTTACATACTTGTGCCGAGAAATTTTTATTGTATATAATTCGATCAAAAGATACAACTTATATACAATTTACATATAAAATTTTTGTTGTATACATATCCAATAAACCATACAACTTTATACTACTTACATATAAATATGTTGTTGTATTTTGTCTACCTCTTCTGATTTTAATAAGTAGTTCCACCAAAACCATAGTACACATGATCAAAAAATTTCAGGTAAATATCATATAGTAACTATTATCAACATTAGTTTGTATAATCTATCTCATACTGTAATATGCATAATTAATAATAATATAATTTAAAATACTATATTCATTAAGATAGATTATACGCGCAAGGCGCGTACCCTAATATTAGTAACTATATTAAAAGCATGAAGGCCCTTAGCGAAATGTCGTTCACTTTTTTTATGCTTTAAAAATGTAATTCACATTAAACAAAACAATTTAGGAATTTAGAAGAAAAAAACTATAACTTTATTTAATAAATCTTCCCTTAATCTTCCCTTATTGAACTATATAAGAAATCCTAATATTTAGGACTTTAAGTTCAAATTCGATTTATTTTCTATAAATCATTTACCTTTTAAATTAATGAGCTTTAATTTACACATAATTCTAAATTTTGAGAATATTGCTATTTGTGTATTTGTTTTATTTTATTTTGTTAGAGTTAGAACGATTTTGTGTTTTATAATTGGATATTACAACTAATTTGTATAGTGATTCAATCATTACGAACCAATACTTAGGAGTTAGGACAAGGTAAACTATGATTCTACCACTTTAATTAAAAGATTTTATGATCCTTCGGTTCAAAAAATAATGTTTCAAAATTTCATAGATTATTTAAACTGTTAATATTTCTTTCCAATACTTTATTTCACAAAACATGGGGTTACAACTTAGATATGCTTATTCTATTTTCTTTGGAAAATGATTGCTTGAGAATAAGCTTTTGTTCGATTAGTTTAGTTTAAATAAACTAAATTTTGTGCATTAAATTCTTCATTATTCGAATATATAAAAGATTCTCATATTAAATACTTTGTATAAAACTTTTCTTAATTGAATTATGTAATATATATTCTTTTGCAAAATATAAAAATAATAAACTAAACAGCAAAGTCCACGAAGAATAAGTAGGAATCATCCTCTTTCAATCAAAGAGCTATTTCAATGATTCCCATGTTTGTAGTTGTGAGAATTAACTGTTATTAAAGTCGGTAATATTAGGCGATACTCCTTCAATATTTAAGGATATTTAGGTTCTCAGACTCTATGTCTTGTGCTTTGTAAATATATACAATACCTAAATTTCTTTTTTGGAAGGTGTTCTAATACATATCAATTAGGTTATATAAGGATCGGATTGGTTCAGTTTTCATCAATTTGAAGTTATTCAATATATTTTACAAACCATATCATATTTGTACTTTATTACCAGGTGTATATGGGTAACCACGTAAAATGAAATTGTTATATATATAGACGAAACAATTTTCATACTATGTCTCTTATTTACCTATTGCATATATATTTTATAAAGTATTTTTACTGTAAATGATTCTTACTTGGTAGATTAATTAGAGCTCCTACAAAACAAGTTGAAATGATACTAACTTTTTCCTAATTGACTTTTACGCGGTAAAATTTTAATTATTTTAAACTACTAAATACTTGCTACCTAATTCAATAAGGTACAATTTAATAACCAAAGTTTTGATTGATTAAAATATCCTAGATAGTAGGAAAGTAACTTATTATTATATTTGTCTAATATAAAAATTTATTTTTGGGAGGTAAAAGAAAAGACGAAGGAAGTGGAGTTGGAATACCTTTATAGCATTTTTGATTTAAAAAATAATAGTATATATTTTGAGTGAGCAAAAGTTGGAAGATAACCCAATTAGCTAACCAACATTTTGCCCATGAATACTTATATTTCTATGGGTTGATTATGGGCTGAAGCCCAAATTTGACCCAACTTAAATATCATTCATCCAATCTATTAATGGACGGATTGGGCGGGTTAACAAAATATAAGCTCATTTTGCCGGCACTAATTGGCAGGTATAATAAGAATCTCCAAAATTCTGTCGTTGCTTTCTGCCCTCTCTCTTCATGTGTTTATTTTGGGAAGAATCGCAACATCAACAGTTCTTTCGGTCCCTAAATTGAAACTCGTTGGCCATCAGATTTTCAATGATATGTAGTTGTGTTTGGCATTGTACTATACATTTTTGGGAAGTTTGTTTTAACTCTCAAGTGGCAGAAATTAAAGTCATGACTGCTAATGCATAAAAAATATAGAAATTATCCGCTATGTCTATTTAAAAGTAGCTCATTACAAAAATTGGTTAATTGATAAAATATTATTAATATTAGTCAAAATGGCCAATTAGCTATTTGTAGCAAAAAAATATTAAAATTTCACTTTCTTTAGAGTGGGTGCTATTAGAATAGATTGGATACATCATAAGAAGCTTGAATCACAGTTTTGTGATGATTTGGTGAAGCTTTGAGGTGGTTTGAATGGAAATTCGAAGTAAAAACTGAATATGAAAAAATAATATGTGTATCACACTGTGTAACATGTATGTATCATATTTGTATCGATTGTGTATCACATTTATATCCATGTATATCTCTGTGTGTGAGATGCATGCGTGATACATGTGTCACAGAAGAATTTTTGGACGTCGATTCAATTATGAATTTTGATACAAAACCAGTCCAAATCACCTCCACTCTTCCTCAAATTTTGTATATTAACTTATCTATATCTTTTCAATAAATTTCGACTATACCCATTAAAAATATTCCTTGTTTGTTTTGATTTTTAGAATATTGACTAGAGGTTGATAATTTGAAACTTATATGAGCCATTTCTGTAAGTTTTCCTAAAAAAATATTAAATTGATGCAGTTGTCATGTCATTGCAACTTATTTTAAATGAGAAATTGGTGTTATCGAAGCTGTCTGCAACGTGAACTTCATCTTCAACAGGAGATGAAATGCTTTGTCTCCAATAGGCTCCTGGTTGTCTTTTGTTGTTGGTCAAACATCTTCTTCAATTTCTATCCTTGTTCTTCAATCCTCATTTGTAACAAATACC
Organism: Nicotiana benthamiana; assembly: GCA_034376525.1. NCBI lineage: Eukaryota > Viridiplantae > Streptophyta > Magnoliopsida > Solanales > Solanaceae > Nicotiana > Nicotiana benthamiana. The sequence continues at coordinate 69,987,865 of CM067338.1, read as the reverse complement.
CGGATTCAGAGGCATAATTCAAACATATCCTTTTTATGTACTAAATACACCTCTAATTCGGTTTCTAATTCTACTAATTTAACAGCCTCTTTGCAGAAATGCAGAGTAAGACTGCGTACGATAAGCTCTTGTGGTCCGGCCTTTCCCCGTACCCCACACCTAGCGGGAGCTATCTTTTCTGCTAATTATACTTTAACTATGATCCTTGATTACCAGTACAGGAAGTTCTAAACATCAGCAAATTTTTAATTAAGCATAGTGTTCTTGGAGGAGAAATGTTTCTTCTTAATAAACATGAAACTAATTTTGGAAAATACATACCTTCTGCTGATTCAGGGATGTACTTTGCACTTCGATATTTCTACAATGGAATAGTCAAAACAATAGTTTTGCGTTAAATTTTTGTCAAAATACCAAAAGTTGTTCCTAGAAAGTACTTACTGTTTCATATCACAAGTACCTGCAGATGGCTTTTTACATGGAAGATGGTTAAGCCTTCTGAATCCATCAGCTTTACTATTGCCTTTGGCGTTGCCTCTGCCAAATGAAGGAAAAAACAATTAATCTATAGCCAAGTCTCACATCGACAAAATACAAGATATGTCGGATATATAAGGAAGCAAACCTTATATGATGTATTTTGAAGCCGCACTAGGTCCAAAGGGACAATATCACAAGTGGGATGGACTGTTACAATATGATATCAAAGCCACTCCGTGTGCAACCTTGGACACAAAAATGTGACACCCCGGCGGTTACAACCTCCAAGGAAACAAAAATTGAAAAGGTAAGGGATGTTTGAAATTACTTACTGTCAGCTCCTCCAAGACGATTTATGTATTGGGTAAATTTAGTTCCTTACGTCCCTACACTATCTACACACGTCCTCGGTGAAGAAAGCGGCCTAATTATGGTCGACTCGAGCAAGGTCGGCCTCAAACAGTAGATGGACCGAGTGACATGACTCAAACCGACGTCGTTTCAAGCTCTGACACTCGTACACTGAGGCCACCAACAATTGTAATTTTCTTTGAGTATTACGAGGAAGGTCCCTTAATATATAAAGGGGACCTCCCCTTTGTAAAGACCCATGTGTATTTTACTATTGAAAATATACAACTCTCTCTCTCTATCTGACTTTCTCTCTCTCTCTCTCTCTTGTGCAAAGTTTACTTCTTATCTTATTGTTCTTGTATCACGAATTACTCACACTATAATCACATATCTTGGTCACTCTAGTTCATATTACTCTTAATTCCGATTAACCCATATTATTTTTGATTGTTTTAGGGCTACTTAAGTACTTGCATAACTTTTTAGCCAAACAATTTGGCGCGGTCTGTGGGGATTTCAAGAATCAAAGGTGTAGTTTACTTCTAGAGATCCTTCAAAAAACCACTCTCTACGACCTGAAATGGCTGAGAACAACCAAGAATGAAAGCTATCTTGGATGTAAGAACAGATCTCACAGGCACTCTCAACGCAGCTACTGAAGGACATGCCCTACATGCAACCCACATTACCTTGATAAGAGTGGAAAACCTACCTTCCTCGTCAGAATATCTGGTGGTTCAACGAGAAAGAGATGCTTCAACATCTACAACCAAAAAAGCACCCCCGGAGGTAAACAGGTTACTGGAAGAGTGGATGACAAACACTCTAAACAGTCCAGCTAAGAAGTCGCCTCAAATGATAAATGCACCCCAGCGACAAATCACGTTGCAGCCGAAAATGAACTCGAGGTCACAATAACGAACATGACGGTCTATGCTCAAGCTAACAGAAGCACACTCACAGCCATCCTAAAAAAGATGGAATAAATGGAAAATGAAAATAGGCCGCTTCGCGACCAGATGAAGGAACACCAAGAAAGGGAGAATAAAATCCCAGGCGCACCTAAGTTACTACCGAAGCGAGACATGAGGAGGTTCGTTGAACAACCCTACACAGAAGGAGCTGCTCCTTACCCCATCCCAAAGACCTTCAAAATTCCCCATACATGAAAGTATATGATGGGACCACAGATCCCGAGGACCACCTGATTCACTATGTCACAGCCGTCAAAGGCACCAATCTGTCAAAAGAGCAGGTACCATCCATACTTCTGAAGAGGTTTCGGCGAAACGCTAACAGGAGGGGCCCTAACGTGGTACTCAGAGCTACCGGCCAAAAGCATCTCCACATTCGAGGAAATGACGGATAAATTTGCCACCGCCCACGCAGGAGCAAGGAAGGTGGAAGCACGGGTCAACGACATTTTTGTTGTACGACAGACCCCAGGAGAGGGACTCAGGGAGTTCCTAGCTAAGTTCAACAGGGTCAGAATGAGCCTACCAAACGTGTCCGAAGGCATGGCAGTTGCAGCCTTTCAGAACGGGCTCAACGGAGATGGCTCAAGGGCAACCAAGAACTACTTAGTCGTTTTATGAAATATCCCCCCACCACCTGGGAAGAGATGCACAACGCCTACTGCACCGAGGTACGTGGAGATGAAGACAACCTTAGCGTCCCAACCCGACGGTTGAAGACGGTGAACCCAGAAATTCGAAGGGATCGATGCAGCGAGGGACGGCGAGAGCAAGTCCCACGCCTCAACAGAGAAATACACCAACCATACATCAGATCCTCACATTCGCCACCACCAAGGTATGCGGACGCCCTACAAAAACATGTCGCCCCACTAAGGAAGGACAGAGGTATGACCCCTTCATTATCTGCACATAACTTTTGTGTATCTCCTTCAGAAGTAGTGTACACACTAGAAAAGCTGGGAAACAAAGTACAATGGCCAGCAAAGATGAAATCTGACCCCGCCACCAGAAAATCAAACGCCCCGTGCGAGTTCCACCAGGAATGGGGGCACAGAACGGAAGACTGCATAGGTCTCCGACAGGAGGTGGTCCGAATGCTAAACCAAGGGTTCTTGAAAGAACTGCTCAACGACAAAGGGAGCTTACTTCGCACACGGGCGGGAACAACCCCATGGCCCGCCAAGGCCGCCCTCACCAAAACGCACCATCAACATGATCGTTGGGGAGGGCAATGACTCAGCGATCAATCACATCAAATTCACTACCACTCACAAGTTAAAGCGAACCATCGCTCATGAAAGGTATGCCGACTTCGAAGATAGTATCACCTTCGATAATTCTGATGCCGGACGGTTTGTGTTTTCCTCATTATGATGCCTTAGTTATTGCTTTATGCATAGTAGATACTGATGTTAAAAGGATCATGGTCAACGATGGCAACGGCATATGTATCATTCATCCGAGAGTCCTTGAACTCATGGGACTCTAGGATAAGATAATCACACACTGCATAACACTAACGGGTTTTATTAATGCAATGGAAAGAACCTCAGGCGAGGTGACACTGCCCGTTCTAGCAGGAGGAGTTACTATGGAAACCACCTTCCACGTAATGAACCAAGAAACAACATACAACGCCATTATCGGATGTCCATGGATACATGCCATGAGGGCCGTCCCCTACACCTTCTATCAAGTGATCAAATTCCCAACCCCATTGGGAGTGCATAGCATACGGGGCAAGCCGCGCACCGCCCAAGAATGCTATAAAATAGCTCAGGATTACACGCATACCAAACAACTCAAGGGAGAAAGTGCTGAAGCATAGTAATCAGCCTTGTCGGGGACTAAGGTCCACCCCGCAGAGAACGCCATCAAATATCCTGATGACATCAAGGCGAGCAAGACTACGGTCTAAGACCTCGACCCCGCCCAGTTAAATAACAGTGACCCCGCAAAGAAAGCTTACATAGGCCATGACCTATCAAATCCAGGCTGGTACCGTGAATTTTTATCTAACCATGCAGACCTATTCGCTTTTTCCCATGCAAATATGCCCGGAATTCCACAAAAATTGCCTCCCACAAACTTAACGTCGACCCATTACACCCGCCCGTGCGGCATGCAAGAAGAAAGTTCAATGCCGCCATTAATGAAGCGGTAAGCGAAGAAGTAGACAAGCTGCTGACTAATGGCTCCATCAGGGAGTCCAAGTACCCGTAATGGGTCGCCAACGTCGTAATGGTCAAAAAGAAAAACGGAAAGTGGCGGATATGTGTAGACTTCACCGATCTCAACAAATCATGTCCAAAAGACTCATTCCCCCTACCCCACATCGACCAGCTAATAGACGCAACGACATGACATGAGTTGCTAAGCTTCCTTGATGCGTATTCCGGCTACAATCAGACCATTATGGCCGAGGAAGATCAGGAGAAAACAAATGTCATCACTCACCAGGGGATGTATTGCTACAAGGTAATGCCCTTCGGGCTTAAGAACGCAGGAGCAACTTACCAAAGGCTGGTGACTGCAATGTTCAAAGAACAACACGGCAAGACAATTGAGGTCTACATCGATGACATGTTGGTCAAGTCATCAAGAAAGGAAGACCACCTCACCCTCTGAAGGAAGCCTTCGAAATATTAAGGAGGTACGGTATGAAACTAATTCCTAAAAATGCGCTTTTGGAGTAGCCTCGGGAAAGTTCCTGGGATTTCTGGTATCACAAAGGGGCATTGAAGTCAACCCTGACTAGATAAATGCCATAGAAGCCATCCCTGAAATGCTAAGCAGCGAAAAGCAGGTGCAGAAGTTGACGGGCCGGATAGCCGCCCTCTCCAGGTTCATCTCACGCTTCTCCGACAGGTGCCACAAGTTCTTCGGCGTATTGAAGAAAGACCAGCGACTGCAGTGGAACGAAGAATGTGTAGAAGCCTTGAAGAACTTGAAAAAATACTTATCATCACCATCCTTACTGGTGAAAGCCAACCTAGGCGAGCCGCTGTTGATATATTTGGCCGTATCAGAAGTCGCAGTCAGTGTCGTCCTAGTGCAAGAAAATAAAGGAACACAATCTCCTATTTATTATATTAACAAAACTTTAGTGGACGCCGAAACCTGGTACCCCCACCTTGAGAGGCTGGCGTTAGCACTTGTAGTAGCTTCACGAAAGCTACGACCATATTTCCGATGCCATCCCATAAGGGTAGTGACGACCTTCCCTCTAAGGAGCGTCCTACACAAACCCAAACTCTCAAGGCAACTCTCCAGATGGGTCGTTGAGCTCAGTGATCATAATATTACGTACCTTCCAAGGACCTCCATCAAGTCGGAAGTCCTAGATGACTTTATTGCCGACTTCAGCGCGGAAGTCCTGTCAAAGGCAGAACTCGAGACAGAGCGTGCATCCTTCAAAAATAACCTATAGGTCCTTTATACGGATTGCGCCGCCAACGCATCGGGATCGGTATTGGGACTCGTTATTGAGGTCCCCACGGGTGAAATATCGCCAGTCCATACGGTGCCCGGAAATGACTAACAACGAGGCCGAGTACGAGGCCGTTATTGCAGGCATGAAACTGGTGACCAAGTATGGGGCTCGCCAAATTCTCCTCTACTGCGACTCCCAACTTGTAGTAAACCATATCACTAGGACTTATCAAATCAAAGAACAGAGGCTGCAAAAGTACCAGTCAGAAATCCACAAACTGATGGCTACATTCGACGAATGCTGCTTCGAACAAATTCCAAAGCACGGAACGTCGAAGTAGATGACCTGCCAAAGTTGGCTGCCGCCACCAAAAACATCAACAAAGAAAGTGTGGTCACACTCCTCCACTCAGTCATTGATCACACCGAGGTACTTTCCCTAAGCGCGACGTGGGACTGGCACAACCAGTTCATATCTTATTTGCAGGATGGGATACTACCCACCGATAAAAAAGAGGCAAAAAAGCTTCGCATAGAGGCCGCCCGATACTGCATGCTCAACAACAACCTTTATAAAAGGACGTTCGGTGGCCCCTTAGCCAAGTGCTTAGGGCCGCAACAAACAAGACCGATACTCGAAGAAGTACACGAAGGCCATTGCGGCGCCCACACAGGCAACCGCGCCCTCGTGCGATGCATCATACGCGCCGGCTACTACTGGCCCACTATGAAGAAAGAGGCAGCCAAGTATATCTGCCAATGCGAGCAATGCCAAAAGTATGCCCCAATGATACACAAACCAGGAGAACCCATCAATTTCGTCACCTCCCCCTGGCCATTCATCAAGTGGGGAATGGATATAATCGGCCCGCTACCCTTAGGACAAGGAAAGGTACGATTTTTACTTGTTTTAACTGACTATTTCTCTAAGTGGGTGGAAGCAGGTGCGTACGCGCAAATACGCGCACAAGAAGTCATCACTTTCATATGGAGGAACATCATATGCCGGTTCGGCATCCCCAAAGAAATCAGCTGCGACAACAAGCGCCAGTTCGTTGGCCAAAACACGACCGAGTTCTTCGAAAAATGGCGCATCAAAAGGATACCATCCACGCCAAACCACCCCGCCGCCAACGGTCAAGCGGAGTCCTCCAACAAAACAATTCTAAACATACTTAAAAAGAAGCTCGAAGATGCCAAGGGGCTATGGCTGGAACTACTACCCGAAGTCTTGTGGGCGCACAGAACCACACCCAAGTCGAGCACCGGGGAAACCCCATACTCACTGGTTTATGGAACCGACGTGGTCATACCCGTTGAAGTGCGTGAACCCACCCTAAGGTATTCACACACCAGCGGAATAAAAAATGACATCAGCAGACTCCAAGATCTTGATGAAGCCGAAGAAAGAAGAGAAGTAGCCTACGTCAGGATGGTAGCCCAAAAACAACAAGTCGAAAGATATTACAAGAAGAGTGCAAGAATAAGGCCACTCGAAGTAGGGGAATACGTCCTCAAAGCCAAGACTTTGGCCTCAAAAAACCTAAGTGAAGGGAAACTGGGCACAAACTGGGATGGACCCTACAAAATCACGGCGGCGGCCGGGAAATGAGCATTCTCGCTAGAGACAATAGAAGCAAAGACACTCCAGAACAACTGGCCCGAGTTTGTCCCAATTGGGTTTTCTCGGGAAGGTTTTTAACGAGGCGGCAAAGGGGTCACCTAGAGATGTTTGTAGCACAAGTGCATCATGTTCGCCTCCCCATGTACTCACCAAGCCCGACATGATACATGGACTAGATTAGTGTCATCTCCAGATGTATAGAAAGGCTACGATCATCTCCAAATGAATGAAAAGGCTACGACCATCTCCAGATGTATAGAAAGGCTACGACCATCTCCAAATGAATGAAAAGTCTATGGCCATCTCCAAATGAATGAAAAGGCTATGGCCATCTCCAGATGTATAGAAAGGCTACGGCCATCTCCAGATGTATAGAAAGGCTGCGGCCATCTCCAAATGAATGAAAAGGCTGCGGCCATCTCCAAATGAATGAAAAGGCTACGGCTATATCCAAGTGAATGAAAAGGCTACGGCCATCTCCAAATGAATAGAAAGGCTATGGCCATCTCTAGATGTATAGAAAGGCTACGGCCATCTCCAAATGAATGAAAAGGCTACAACCATCTCCAAATGAATGAAAAGGCTACGGCCATCTCCAAATGAATGAAAAGGATAGACCATCATTTTATATGGCTAAGACCATCAGGCTATAGCCATTATTTTACATGGCTATGACCATCATTTTTATAAGGCTACGACCATCATTTTATATGGCTAAGGCCATCAGGCTACGATCATTATTACATGGCTATGGCTATCATTTTTATAAGGCTACGGCTATCATTTTATATGGGTAAGGCCATCAGGCTATGGCTATTATTTTACACGGCTATGACCATCGTTTTTATAAGGCTACGACCATCATTTTATATGGCTAAGGATATCAGGCTACAACCATTATTTTACATGGCTATGGCCATCGTTTTTACAAGGCTAAGGCCATCATTTTTATCAGGCTACGACCATTATTTTACATGGCTATGGCCATCATTTTTATAAGGCTACGACCATCATTTTATATGGCTAAGGCCATCAGGCTACGACCATTATTTTACATGGCTATGGCCATCGTTTTTATAAGGCTACATCCATCATTTTATATGGTTAAGGCCATCAGGCTATGGCCATTATTCTACTTGGCTATGGCCATCATTTTTATAAGGCTACGACCATCATTTTATATGTCTAAGGCCATCAGACTACAACCATTATTTTACATGGCTATGGCCATCATTTTTACATGGCTAAGACCATCATTTTTATAAGGCTATGACCATCATTTTATATGGCTAAGGCCAATCATTTCTACACGGGTATGGCCATCAAATTATAAAAGGCTACGACCGTTATTTTGCGCGGCTATGGCCGTCATTTCTACAAGGCTAAAGCCGTCGAGTTCTACACAGCTACGGTAAAAAATTCAACAACGTGCCAAAAAGAATAGAAAAGATTACCTACAACAAAAATCATATGTCTTTATCAAAAGGGTCAAACACCCATGACACAAAAATCAGTATTTACAGGCATATTTACAAGGATCCTAAAGTCCACTACTTATCCTGCCCAGCCTGGCCTTCAGGTGGCCCATCCTCATTCCTAGGAGGGTATGCTTTGGAAATCCAAGATCTGGATTCCAAATGATTAATGTCTGCAGCCTCCCGGGCCAGTTATTCAGGACTATAACCGGCCGCTTCACGAGCGGCCCTAACCAACTGGCACTGACTCTCAACTTTTGCCTCAAATGCTCGACCAGTCACCAAAATTTCTTCGAGCATGACCATCCTGGCCTCCGTATACACCCATATCTTGTCTGCTTTACGAGACGTGTCGGCCTGTGCAAGACTCGCTTGAGATCCTCGACCTCGGCCTTCGTGGCATCAAGTTCCGTTGTTAAGGCCGTCATCCGAGTGCATAATTCTGCCACCTCCTCCGCCGCTACGCGGCCAAGCTACAACTCTTCGTCCTTAGCCTGAATAAGGGCCTCCATCTCCGCGGCCCGAGCAACAGCGTCCATGAGCTGCTCATCAACTTTCTCCAGATCATCCACCCTTTTCTTCACCTGCTCCTCAGACTCCACGAGGCCCTCATGAACCAACCTGAAGTTAAGGTCCTGCTTATACATAACAACCAAGGTCCGGTGCGCCTCGCACGTCCTGTTGTTGTACTTCTGCACCAGCCTGTTGTACTTGGCCACCTTCTTCTTCTGGCGTCAACCCATCTCCGCCTCTAGGACAAGAGTCTAGAAAAGAAACCAAGTAAGTACGAGGAAAATCACCCTCCACTAATACAAAAGAAAGATCATCAATGAAGGCAAAGACATACATGTAAGGCCGCACCCGTCACCCTTTGGGCCAATACCTTGTCGCTAAGTTCAGCCAGGGTCGCACGCCCAGCACCGGCACACAAGAGAGTCATAATGGTGGTCGCATCCTCGCAATTCTCCAACAAGTTATAGTGGCTTGGAATCACTATGTGGCGAGAGGACTGGCCGGCCACCATCTCCACCTGGTCCAAGGACCCACCTCCTCCGCCCACGTCATCTGTGGCGGCCCCCGGGCCTGCCACATCCATGCTTTCGCTCCTTCTCTCCATGGACTCCCTCTTAAGAGCGAACCTCCCTGAGCGAATGGCCTATGCCATAAAGACCGGCCTAGATTCAGGGCGGGATGGCTTAAACTTCCCCGTCTGAGTGGCTACAGCCTTGCCGGTAAGAATCCAACACTGCCTCATCTCCAATGTCTCATCCTCTTCACAGTCCCCCTCCGTGGGATGCAGAGCAGGCTCAGATGGAGTCGGTTCGGCAGTGGACGTCTCTATGGGGGCAACCTTAGGAACGGTCTCAGGAATAGCCGCATGTATCTCCATAGGCGTTGTTTGAGGTACGATCCCCAGTACGGCCTCAGGTGTTATTCTGGAGCCGCTTCTAATGCGACCTCTTGTCTTGAAAGGGGCAAAACACTGACCCTGGACGTACCAACAAGGATCATATCCTCCTCAAGGTCAGATACCGCCCTAGTAGGGGCGGCCACTGTCTTCTTCTTCTTCTTCTTTTTCTGCGCCTTTTTAGAGGTGTCCCGACCTGCCAAAGCATGCATGAGATGGGCAAGAAAATTATGGGGAACCCCCAAACCATAACAAAATGAAAAATTGGGTAAGGCCGTTACCTGCCGGGCCATAGAGCCTAAGGAATTCAGACCAGGAACGACATTTTTCTGCAAACAGAATCAACTCTTGCACCAACGACCTAATGCTGTCGACCCTATGAGGAGGGCGAGCTGTCACTGCATGAAAGCAAAGGGAAATTTACGACGAAGAAACCCAACAAGGTAAGGTTGCCTCAGTAAAAGATACACACAGTAATACTTCAATGCATCATTCCATACCTCTGGAAACCCTTCAGGGTTGGACACAAGGTGCTTGGTACGCACATAGAAAAATCTCGTCCAAAATTTGCGGTTGGCCTTGTCGTCCACCCGCGATACAAAGCTCTTCTTGCCCCGACTCCTTAACTGGAGCATCGAGCCTCTCATAAAGATTGCACTGAACATTTGTAGGAGTTGATGAACAGTAACCTCTTTTTTCCCAGCCTTTGCCACGTAGATGGTAAGCACCCTACACACCTTCAACGCGTACGGAGTAAGCTGGGCGGGGCACGCCCCAAACCAACGATAGAGCTCTTCCGCCAAGGGGTAAAGCGGGAGGCTGTACACGATACGAAAGGTGTACTCATAAAATGCACAGTACCCGGGCATGTGCACATTAACATGGTTTAGCCTAGCAGGGACCATCTCAACATGATTAGGAATATTATATGATTTCCTAAGAGCGGCCAAGTGAGACGGCATTAAGTCACTGTGCTCCCAAGGAGGGAGTTTACTTTTGTTCTTGAAGTCCCTCCTTTTATCCATATCCAGGGGAAGCAAGTTGGCCGTTGATAGTGGAACAAAAACTTTTTCGGCATCCCCATCATCTGAGGATGACGAAGCCCTAGAGGGATCATCGTCCTTATTCCTGGTGTCATCATGACGACGTTTAGCCATAGCAAAAGTTATAAGAAAAAGACGCCCTTGGTCGGGAGTTCGATTCTTAAAAACTGGAGTTTCAGAAAAGAAAGAACAACGAGCACCAGAAAAAGATAAGGAAAAGATTGGGAAAATACTCTCAGAAAAGGTTTGAAAGATGAATCAAGTTCAACTTCCCCTATATTTGTAAGAAAGCGTACACGGAATCGAAAAGGCATGACTCAAAAATCGGCGCAGGAAACCCAAACGTCACGTCATAATCTGAACCATCTCGGGAGCAGGAGTAATGATCACGCACGTGATCGATGATGTCATCTTAAAAAGGAACCCAAAAAGGAAGTAATGTGTCAACGGCCTAACCTCTTCACATACGGGCACGCCCTTTACAGGGTATCCAAAGGAACGGCCAAATTTACAGAAGTGTCGAGCATGTATGTCTGTTCATTGAAGACGCCTCTCGACTACGTCTCCAACAAACAGAGGGACTATCTGTATTGGGCAAATTTAGTTCATTACGTCCCTACACTATCTACACAGGTCCTCGGTAAAGAAAGCGGCCTAATTATGGTCTACTCGAGCAAGGTCGGCCTCAAATAGTAGATGGACCGAGTGACATGACTCACACCGACGTCGTTTCAAGCTCTGACACTCGTACACTGAGGCCACCAACCATTGTACTTTTCTTTGAGTATTTCGAGGAAAGTCCCTTAGTATATAAAGGGGACCTCCCCTTTGTAAAGACCCATGTGTATTTTACTATTGAAAATATACAACCCTCTCTCTCTCTATCTGACTTTCTCTTTCTCTTGTGCAAAGTTTACTTCTTGTCTTATTGTTCTTGTATCACGAATTACTCACACTATAATCACAGATCTTGGTCACTCTAGGCTCTCTAGTTCATATTACTCTTGATTCCGATTAACCCATATTATTTTTGATTGTTTTAGATAACTTGATTCCGATTAACCCATATTATTTTTGATTGTTTTAGAGCTACTTAAGTACTTGCACAACTTTATAGCCAAATCTCACATCGACAAAACACAAGATATGTCGGATATATAAGGAAGCAAGCCTTTTATGATGTGTTTTGAAGACGCACTAGGTCCAATGGGACAATATCACTAGTGGGATAGGCTATTACAGTATGATATCGAAGCCACTCCGCGTGCAACCTTGGGCACGAAAATGTGACACCCCGGCTGTTACAACCTCCAAGGAAACAAAAATTGAAAAGGTAAGGGATGTGTGAAATTACTTACTGTCAGCTCCTCCGAGACGATTTACACACTCAACAAATCGATCGTTGAGATGTTGAGTCCACCTGATTCGTGTCTTGTTCGATAATGATCCTCCAGAACATCCAGAGTTATTAACATTATTAGCTGATGGACTTCCAGATTGTACCAAGTTAAAACCACTAAAATTATTGAAGAGCTGCAGGAACATAACAAGAATGAGAATGGTGCTGTGAATCAAATTTTGAAAAGCAATACAATACTATTATGTAGAGAATGACCAATTAAAAGTACTTATACCATAATCTTGATTTTCATGGAAAACTGGCATTGAATCAAATTCTCCAAGCAACTTACTCTTAAGAATCACTAGCCTCTCTTTCTCCGATAGATTGCAGAAAGGATTTCCATACGCTCCCTCAGGACCAAGGGGTTGACTACTTGACAACTGTGATCTGATGAATGATGGCATTGAAATCTTGGGAAAATCGCATTGAGGATATGATGGTAATTGAGGATCATTATACTTGGACAGTTGACAACTATTGTCTTGGTATTCATATTGTATTAATCTCTCTGTGGCAAAAAAAGCTGAAGGTGGTGACCCGATTCGGCTTATGATTGTTGTTGATGATGAATCAGTATTAGGCCAAGATATCTGTTGGTAGCAATTTTCTGCAGAAGTTCCTGGTTGAAAACAAAATTCCAAGCATGATGTAGATTTCTGTTGATCAATATTCTGTTGGAATTCTATATTGTAATCAGCTGCAAATTCACTGTTATATGCATGAGTTTGTTCAGCCCTCTGGATACTCATTTCCGCGAAAAAAACTAGTCAAGAAATTTCAAATTCTAGCAAAAGTATACACCAAAGACAGAGGGATTCTGTTTTAGATATTTCAAGAAACAAACTGCATTTAAATCTTAATAATTTATGGTATCGATCGATGAATGTCTTAAGACAATTAGTTGTGCACACGCGGCTTCAAGAATCTAAGGAACAAGATTCAAATATAAAAAAGAAGATGCAGTTGTATTTAATTTGTGCAGGACTGCTCCCAGCTAATTTCTTTTTTATATGCTGAATGCCACCATACACGTGACAACAACAACAACAACTACTACCCAGTACACTCTCACCAGGTTGGGTCTGGGGAGGGTAATCTGTAGATGAGCCTTACCCCTGCCCGAAAGGGCAGAGAGGCTGCTTCCAATCGACCCTCGGCGAGTAGAGTAAAAATGGGAAAGCTGCATTAAGAAACAGAGATAAAATTAGAAACACAAGCAAGACAAAATCAAATAATAAAGCATATGTACTCCCACAAAAGTAACGTAAATAGTTATGCAAACATAAGCAACATAAATACAGTCGCATGCAGTAATATCAAGCAGGAACTACCATACTAAAACACTAATCACCTATGAGCCCCTAACCTACAATCTTGATTCTAGACCTCCAGACTCCCCTATCAAGAGTCATGTCCTCGGTAACCTGCATTCTGGCCATGTCCTGCCTAATCACCTCTCCCCAATGCTTCTTAGGCCTCCCTCTCCCTCGCCGACCACCAACAATCTCCAACCGCTCGCAGCTCCTCACCGGGGCATCGGAGCCCCTCCTCCGAACATGCCCGAACCACCTCAGCCTCGCTTCCCGCATCTTTTCGTCCACCGGGGCCACCTCTACCTTCTGTCGAATAACTTCATTCTTGATCTTATCCAGCCTGGTGTGCCCACACATCCACCTAAGCATCCTCATCTCCGCAACCTTCATTCTCTGAACATGCGAGTTCTTCACGGGCCAGCACTCCGCCCCATACAACATTGCAGGTCTAACCACGGCTCTGTAGAATTTCCCCTTTAGTTTGTGCAGGATTTTCTTGTCACACAGGACCCCTGAAGAAAGCCTCCACTTTGACCACCCTGCTCCTATCCGATGGGTGACGCCCCCGTCAATCTCTCCGTCCCCCTGGATCACAGACCCAAGATATCTCACACTGTCCCTCTTGGCGATGGCCTGAGAACCAAGCATCACTTCCCCGCTTACCCCACTCGGCTCGTCGCCAAACTTGCACTCCAGATATTCTGTCTTAGATCTGCTAATCTTGAAACCCTTAGACTCAAGGGTCTGTCTCCATATCTCTAACCTTTCACTGACACCGGCCCTCGTCTCGTCTATCAATATTATATCATCAGCAAAGAGCATACACCAAGGCACATCCCCTTGGATATGTCGGGTCAGAGCATCCAACACTAAGGCGAACAACAGGGGGCTCAGCGCCGATCCTTGATGGAGCCCCATTACCACAGGAAAATGGTCTGATACGCCCCCCACCGTCCTAACCCTAGACTTAGCTCCATTGTACATGTCCTTGATTACTCTGATATAGGCTTCTGGCACACTCTTTGCCTCCAAGCACCTCCATAGCACCTCCCTCGGGACCTTGTCATACGCCTTCTCCAAGTCGATAAGCACCATATGAAGGTCCTTCTTTTTATCCCTGAATTGTTCCGCCATCCGCCTGACTAAGTGAATCGTCTCTGTGGTGGAGCGTCCCGGCATGAAACCGAACTGGTTCCCAGATATAGTTGTCGCCTCCCTCACACGTGCCTCAATCACCCTCTCCCAAACCTTCATCGTGTGGCTTATTAATTTGATGCCCCTGTAATTGTTGCAACACTGGATGTCCCCTTTGTTCTTGTACAGGGGCACCACCGTACTCCACCTCCACTCATCCGGCATCTTTTTAGTCCTGAAAATCGCATTGAACAGCCTAGTGAGCCACTCCCCTCCAGCTTTACCCATGCACTTCCAGAATTCCACCGGGATCTCGTTAGGCCCGGTCGCTCGACCCCTACTCATCCTACGCAACGCCCCTAAGACCTCCTCTACCCTAATGCGCCTGCAGTACCCAAGGTCTCTATGGCGCTCTGACTGCCCCAACTCCCCTAGCTCTATGCTCTGATCCCCCTCCTCGTTAAGAAGGTCCCGAAAGTACGCCTGCCACCTCTGTTTGATTTGCGAATCTCCCATCAGAACTCTACCATCCTTGTCCTTGATACACCTGACTTGGTCAAGATCACGTGCCTTCCTCTCCCTTACTTTAGCCAACCGGAATAACTTCTTATCCCCACCTCTCTCCCCTAGTTCCTCATACATGCGTCCGAACGCCTCGTTTTTAGCTTCCATGACAGCCATCTTAGCTTCTCTTCTCGCCTCCCTGTATACCAACCTGTTCGCTCTCCGCTCCTCCTCGCTTGAGCTCCCTGCCAACCTAGCGAAGAGGAATATTCTTTTTAAATGCCTCTTTGACACGACCAAGGCCAAATATTTTTTACTAGAAAACAACATATCTCCTACAAACTATAATATGAAAAGAGAAAAAGATACAAAATTTTCTCAAAAGGAGAGGAATATATGCCTTATTAAATTTAAACAATTCCTTTTTAGCATCAATTAGATGTAAGAAGAATATAGTTTATGGGTGCATGGCATATATTCTATAATAATATTCTATCATGCTTAATTATTCTTAAATAGTAAATGGGGGTTGAATATGTGAAATGCTTCTGAGTCACAGTTAGATAATCCTATTGGTAGTAGTTGAATAGCCTGTAGCGATTCATTCTCAGACCTTCCAGGCAGTAGTGTTTAACTTAGAGGAAATACATATACGGTTTCTTTAAGTTGTCCACAACAATAAGACAAATACCTTAACTAAACTCTTTATCATTTAGACATTTCAAGTGTTCATTAACCAGATCAAATAAACACACATTGCTGATAGATGTGGTATGTGCGTATTCGCTAATAAAGTTTTAAGCACGTGAATCATTTTTTTGCCTAATTTTTCTTTAAAAAAATTAACTTAAGAATTGGGCATATCTTAGCCTCTCTTCTTAGCTTGACTAACCTACTTCAACGTCACCGTACAACCACCATTAAAACTACCACTAAAACTCCAACCAAGCTACCGAAATCACCAGAAACTTTTTGGTTTTAACTGCGATAGCTTAATTATTGACTGAATGAAGTTTTGTGATGATGTGTGATAATAGGCTATATAGTTGTTATTTACACCATAATTGCTCATGCTTTGTTATTGTTTTATAATGTAAGTTGCCAATAAAATATTTTAATTGATGCTATTTGGTTTCGCAGGGAATATAAGATATGAGGAAGCAACATGAAGTGTTTAGAGGTAATAACGTAAAGAAAACATCCTCTCAAGAAGTACCCGAACACAAAATAGCAAAAAGAAACGGAACACTAAGACAAAAAGGCCCAGCACAGTCACCGTGGTTGGAATCAGTGTTCCCCGCGGTCAGCACTACGGTCGACGTCGCGGCCGCGATGGCATGTTCACAACTCAAAAATTCGAAGGGTCAAAGTCAATTCAGGAAAACTTTTGTAAAACCCTTATAAGATATAGGAAACTCGCCCAAGAAGAGGAAGACTTATTTTGAGATTACTTTTGTAAGAAAAACAAGTGAAACATCATAGTTCTTTAACTCTTCTATTTTCTTGCAATTTTCCATTATGAATATTTTTGTAGTTTATTCTTACGTTGTTATGAGTAGTTAAATACTTTAATCAAAGATTTTGGTGAAACCCATTGGGGATGACTTGGTTGTTACATTAATACAGTTTGAATTGATTGTTAATCTCTATTTGTTCATCTATGTTTTGATTGTGGTTAGTTTAAAGGACCCTCAATTATCCGTTCCTATTTATTATGTATCTGCTTGAAAAAGAGTACATATTTAGGTATTTGTTTGAACAACATCACTTTCGGATTATAGACGATAGTCATAACCGAGGGTTTAGAGGTTGGATTAGAGATAACGATACCTCGGGTGCAATCTAAAAGAACTGTAATGTGAATCTCGCTAGCGTAGCGTGAGGGAGTGTGTCTAGTAAATTACCATAATTGCTTGAAAGAGATTTATGATAGCTGGAGAGTTCTTGATTGATAGAGAGACAACTAAGGCATCACTATAAGAAAAATACAACCAAGGAAATCATCAACGGGGGAAACCATTACCTTAGAACTTATTCCAACTGTTTACACATCAAGCATAGTTAGTTTTCAGCTGTTAATTATTTTCAGTTTTTAGTTGTTAGAAAGATCATCAATTCTTAATATCAAAGTTTGGGGAAACTGATTCAGTGAATTTAGTAAGTCCGATAAAAGTAATTGATAGGTTAATTCCCTATGGTTCGACCCTGGGCAGAATTAACTATATTTGCTGTGTCTGTGTGTGTCTTTTTATAATGCATAGTTTGGCGTTATAAAATTTTGGCGCTGTTCCCAAGGACTTTACGGTGTTATCAATTACAATTGAAAGAAGTACAAAAATTCTAAGTGTAGTCAATTTTCTCTATACCCAATCTTTTCATTGAAATTCTAACGTTTGAACTCTTGTGGAAAGCAGGTGTATGCCTAGAAGTTCTTCGAGGACTGGAGAACTGCTATAAGGACTCTCAGACCCCGAGGAAACATTTAGGGTATTGAACCGTGTCAACAAGAGACTTTAACAATCTCAACAATCACACCAGCTCAAATTTGACAAAGGTGACGTAGATAACGTCAACGGAAACGTAAGGAATGAGCCAGCTGACCTAAATGCCAGAGGGGTGACACCTCTTGTGCCCGAAGCTGCACTGTACATATTGGGCACAACCCACAGCTGATAACCTGGCCACTGTCATAGCTGTGCCCGCAATCCAAGTGGAGACCTTCCCGATAACCAACAATATGCTGCATCTACTGCAGAATAAGAGATTGTTCTCCGGGTCACACATTGAAGACCCGCAGCAACAGTTGAAAATTTTTCTATCCATTTGTATGACCCAAAGGAAGCTAAATGCGACTCCGGAAGCTATCAAGCTGCTACTGTTTCCATTATCAATAACCGGGAAAGCTCCGACTTGTCTAGATTTGCTCCCTATCAACTCTGTTACCACATGGGAGGAATTAGTCAAGTAGTTCCTGAACAAGTTCTATCTGCCTAACAAGACTGCAAAACAGATTGATGACATATTGCAGGATAGGTAGCAGCCCACTGAGTCCTTGCAAGAAACTTGGGAAAGATTTAAAGGGATGTTAGTGAAGTGTCCTCACTATGGCATTCCAGACCAGATGCTCGACTAGAGATTCTACATGGGGCTAGCTGAAAATTTGAAAGAAAATGTGGATGGTTCAGCTAGAGGTGCATTCATAAGTAAAACATTCACTGAGTGTAAAATCCTTTTTGATAAGATGTCACAAAATTTAGGGTGGATGAATAGAGGTTCAACACTAGCACCCATAGTGCATTTAGTTCCTCTTGACCCAAATAATTCACATGCAGAGAACATGGCCACACTCATGACCCAGATGAGCATATTGAGAAAGAAGATTGACGAGATGTGTACAAAACAGGTGCACCTTCTTGTTACTACAAATGGGGGATTGTGTACACCTTGTATTAATCAGTCTTATGTGTGTTCGTAGAGCGGAGAAGGTGAAAATGAAGGGGCAAGGGAATATATGAATTATGTCAACAACTATGGGGTTCAGAGACAAGGAGCACATCAGTGGAGATCGTAACAAAATCAGCAGTACATGCCTAATATGCAGCAGCCTGGGGGTATGCACCCTCAAAATCAATTAGTTCCAGTACCATATCAGAAATTACAGGGCTATCCACATCAAAATCAGCAACAATTGAGATACTAACCACCCCCTCAACAGTAAGATAACATCATGGTAGAAGTCAGGGGTATGCTTCAGCAACTCATTGGGACAAATAATAAAGTGCAGGAAAAATGCATGATTCATCCATAAAGAATATTGAAACGCAACTGGGTCAGCTATCCATGGCTTTCAACAACCGTCCTCAGGGAACTTTGCCTGCAGACACAAGCATAGACCCCAAGGAGCAAAACTCGAATCAGCTGATGGCAGTAAGTCTTCGAAATGGGAGATATTTAGATAGAGAGCAGGAAATTATACAAGCCAACAAGGATACTACACCAGCCACTCCAGTTCAATTAGAGGTAGAGGAACCAACAGAACTTACTAAAGTGGTGGTTGAGAAGAGTCAGGAGGAAAAAGGCAAAGAAAAGATGAATGAGCAAGTTGCAGAACATGTGGTACCTCTTGTGCCAGAAAATTCTAACAGAGAGAAGCCAACAAGCAATGCACAAAGGGTGATACATGCACCCTTCCCTCAGAGACTAATCATACAAAAGAAGGCAGACCAATATAAGAAGTTCATGGAGATGCTGCGTCAAAATTCAGTTGAATATTCCTTTGATGGATGCCTTGAGGGAGATGGCCGGTTATGCCAAGATATTGAAAGATCTAATGTCACGGAAATTTGATTTTCAAGATCTATCCACTGTAACTCTGACATACACCTACAACGCAGTGGTGACAAAACCGATGGCTCAAAAGTTGTCTGATCTAGGTACCTTCACTATTCCATACACAATTGGAAGTTATGCCTTTGCAAAGGCGTTGTGTGATTTGGGATCCAGCATAAATCTGATGCCGCTGGCTGTGTACACCAAATTAGGCATTGGCAGAGCTAGGCCAACTTCGATGCTGCAACAGCTTGCTGACCGCACAGTGAAGAGGCCCACTGGTATTCTCGATGATGTGTTAGTGCAAGTGAAGAAGTTCATGTTCTCTGCAGACTTAGTTATCCTGGATTGTCAGGTGGATGAGGAGATACCCCTTATTTTAGGGAGACCATATTTAGCCAATGGGAGAGCACTGATCGACTGTGAGACTGGGGAATTAAAAATGAGATTAAATGATGAAGAAGTCATATTCAATATTCATCAATCTATTAGGAGACCCACTGAATATGCTAATTTCTCTCTAATTGAGGCAGTGGATGTAATCATGCAAGAAGATAATATGACCCTAACTGTTAAAGATCCATTGGAGGCATGTCTGACAAATTTAGAAGAAATGGATGGTTAAGGGTTAGCTTAATGAGTCATGGCACTGGAAGGCCGAGGATTTTGGTCAAGGGAATCTCAGTTCGAGTCCCTTGAGCTAGAAAAAAGGGCCACTCCTCCAGCAAAGCCATCAATAGAGGAACCACCCAAGCTGGAATTGAAGCCACTCCCAGATCACCTCAGGTATGTGTTCTTAGGCCCTGACTCAACCTTGCCTGTTATTATATCATCCGGTTAGCTAGATGTGCAGGTAGAACGGCTCTTACAGGTACTGCAGAAAAACAAGACTGTCATTTGCTGGACCATGGCAGACATAAAGGGTATCAGCCCAGCCCTCTGTATGCATAAGATTCTCCTGGAGGAGGGGCACAGACCTTCCAGGGAACACTAGCAAAGGCTGAACCCAAGCATGAAAGAGGTTGTAAAGAAAGAAGTGATCAAATGGTTAGAAACGAGAATCATCTTCCCCATCTCTGATAATAATTGGGTCAGCCTGTCCAATGTGTGCCAAAAAAGAGAGGAATAACTGTTGCAAAAAATGAGAACAATAAGTTGATATCAACTTGTACAGACACAGGGTGGCGTATCTGCATGGATTACAGGAAATTGAACACAGCCACCCGGAAGGACCATTTCCCCTTGCCTTTAATTGACCAAATGTTGGACAGGATGGCTGGGGAATCTCAATTCTGTTTCTTGGATGGATATTCAGGCTACAATCAGATAACAATGGCCCCCAAAGACAAAAAGAAAACATCCTTCACCTGTCCGTATGGCATCTTTGCCTTTCGGATAATGCCTTTTGGGCTTTGCAATGCAAACGGTGCATGTTAGCCATCTACACAGACATGGTGGAGGTATTTATAGATGATTTCTCTGTGGTGGGAGATTCATTTGAAGACTGTCTTCACAACTTAAGGAGAGTGCTTAAAAGATGTGTGGAGACAAACTTAGTGTTTAACTGGGAGAAGTGCCATTTCATGGTACATGAAGGGATAGTCCTAGTGCATCGAGTGTCCAGTAAAGGTATTGAGGTCAAACATGATAAGGTTGACGTGATTGAGAAGCTACCACCGCCCAGTTCAGTCAAGGTGACGAGAAGTTTTCTTGGAACGCCGGGTTCTACCGGCGTTTCATCAAAGATTTTTCCAAAATTGCTAATCCATTATGCAAACTTCTTGAAAAGGATCAACCCTTCGTGTTTTCTAATGATTGCAGGTTGGCATTTGAGGAACTGAAGAAGAGGTTGATAACTGCACCATCATTGTTGCACCCAATTGGGAGCAACCATTTGAGCTCATGTGTGATGCAAACGACTATGCTATAGGAGCAGCGTTGGGGCAGCGAAAGGATAAGCTGATGCACCCGATTTACCACGCAAGCAGAACATTAAGTGGTGCACATCTAAACTACACAGTGATGGGGACGGAGATGTTGGCGGTGGTGTTTGCTTTTGACAAGTTCCAATCATATCTGATTGGTTTCAAGGTAATTGTATATACTGACCATGCATCTTTGAGGTACCTAATTGAGAAAAAGGAGCTAAGCCGTGCCTGATTCGTTAGGTGCTGCTGTTACAAGAATTCGACCTCGAAATTTGTGACATTAAGGGCACAGAAAATCAAGTCGCTAATTATCTATCGCGACTTGAAAGACCTAAAAAATTAGTCGAGGTCGAAGAGATCCTGGAAACCTTTCCAGATGAGCAGCTGCTCGCAGCCAGTCTTGAGGATGTGCCATGGTATGCAGATTTTGAAAACTATCTAGCCTGCGGTATTGTTCCCTATGTCCTTTCATCTGTCCAGAAGAAAAAGTTTTATCGTGATTGACACATGTATTATCGGGACAAGCCTTATTTGTTTAAAATTTGTGTTGATAATATGATCCGAAGGTGTGTCTCAGAGATAGAACAATCTTCTATTTTGCAGGCTTGTCACACATCAACATATGAAGGACATTTTGGAGGAGTCATGACAGATGCGAAAGTGCTAGAGGCTGTTTTCTTTTGGCCTATAGTGTCTAGAGATGCATACCTACGGGTGAAGGGCTGTGATGAATGTCAGTGAACCAGGAACATTTCCCATCGCCATGAAATGCCCATGAACCTGATTCAAGAGGTATAAGTGTTTGATGTTTGGGGAATTGACTTCATGGGTCCCTTTGTATGCTCATTTGGCAATAAGTACATACTTGTTGCTGTGGATTACATCTCTAAATGGGTGGAAGCTGCAGCGTTTCCTGCTAATGATGGAAGAGTGGTGATCGGTTTTGTGAAAAAGAACATATTCACCCGATTTGGGATATCAAGAGCGATCATCAGTGATGGAGGCACTCACTTCTGCAACAGAGCCTTCGAGAAATTTCTTGAAAAGTATGATGTACACCACCAGGTGGCTACCCCTTATCATCCGCAAACCAATGGACAGGTTGAAGTGTTGAACATGGAGATAAAAAGTGCACTAACCAAGATGGTGAATGCCACTCGAACTGATCTGGAAAAGAAGCTTGATGATGCACTTTGGGCCTATAGAACTGCATTCAAAATACCAATAGGTATGTCACCATACTAGTTGGTATTTGGGAAGGTCTGTCACCTGCCTGTGGAGCTAGAACATCGAGCTTGGTGGGCAGTGAAGCAATTGAACATGGATCCCGAAGCATCTGGACAAAATCGACTGGCAGAGTTGCATGAGCTGGAAAAATTTAGATATCAAGCTTTTGAAAGAATGAGGTTCTACAAGGAAATAATGAAGAATATGCATGAAAAACACATTTTGCATAGAGATTTCAAACTCTGTGATAAGGTTTTACTGTATAATTCAAGGTTGAGGTTGTTTCGGGGTAAATTAAAGTCCCAGATGGCTAGTGCCATTTAGAGTGGTGCAAATGTTTGCAAGTGGAGCTATTGAGATTGAATCAGAAGATGGGACAAACGAGTTAAATGGGAAAAGGTTGAAACATTACCTTGGAATAGCTGAAGAAAAATGGGATACAGTGGTGATCAATTTGAAAGAACCCTAGTACGCGAATGAGAAGTGATGGTTTAACTACTTGCGTCGTATCGCGACGTTAAATCAGGTGCTGCGTGGGAGGCATCCCACGAATATGTTGTAAGGTTAGTACGTAACTTCGTGTTTAGAAGACAAAAAAAAGATGCGAATTGCGACCGCAGGAGACACTGCCTGGCGACCCAAAAATCATAGCGACCGCAAAAATCCCTGAAGCCACATGAAATCCTCTGATACCGTGGTGCGGACCGCAGCATTGACCGCGGGAGGCTCTGTCCCAAACCGCGACGTGCACCGCGGATGCGACAACGGTCGAGTACCAGGCAGTAAAATTTATTATTTTTCATTTTCTTTATCTTTCTTCTCTTTTTCTTTTATGTTAGAACTAAAACAAAATAAAACATCCCTCCCCAAATCAAAAGAAAAACGTCCCCTCCCTAAAATCCCCAAATCTCTCCTTCTATCTAAACCCTAACCCTCCCCTCTATACTCTTTTCTTCTTCTTCCTCCTCCACAATCACTCTCATCTTCTTCCTCCTAAGGTATGATTCCGACCCCTTTCTCTTTCTTTCTCTTTTTTGTTGTTGTATTATGGTAGTTAATGTGGTTCTAATGTATTTTTAGTGATAGGATTTTGTCTTGTTTAGTTTCTCTTCTTTTTTTTAGTGTAATTTCGTTTTTAGCATATGTGTGGTGAATGGGATGTATTTTTTTGTTTTTAATGGTTTTGTTGGTGGGTGATTGTTTGTAGCAAGTGTGGAGTGTGTTGGTGTAGTGAATAATTGAAGTGGGGAAGTTTTGTTGATTCCCATGGGCCATGAATATACTACCATAAAACTAGTATTCGTTTTGATGAATATGGTGGCCTCGATCAACTAGTCGATGCGAGGCAGTGGGAACGAATCCTTGGGGAATGCTTTGTTCAGATCGGTAAAACCCACACACATTCTCCACTTCCCTTTTTTCTTTTTGACCATGACGACATTGGCAACCCACTGGGGGTACTTCGATTTTTTGATGGAACCGTTGGCTAGTAACTTATCTACCTCTTTGCTGACCGCTTCATTGATAGCGGCATTGAACTTTATTCTCATCTGTCGCATGGGCGGGTGTAGTGGATCGTCATTCTGCCTGTGGGTGGCGATGTATCGCGGGATTCTCGGCATATCTGAATGGGAAAAAGCAAATAAATCTGCATGGTTAGTTAGGAATTCACGATACTTACTTGGGTTGGTGAGGCCGTGCCCGATATAGGCCCTCTTTGTAAGGTTGGTATCGTCCAATTGGATTGGGTAGAGATCTTCTACCGTTTCTCTACAAGCCTCAGCAATGTCGGTATCTCTAATGGTGTCCATTATTGGACTGGCCTTAGTCTCCGACACAGCTCATTGATATGCCTTTGCACTCTCCCCCTTTAAATGTTTGGTGTGGTCTCATTATTGAGTTATTTTCTAGTATTCCTACGCGGTGCGCGGCTCGCCTCGAATGCTAAATACTCCCCATGGGTTAGGGAATTTGATCACTTGGTAAAAGCTTGAAGGGATCGCTCGCATGGCATGTATCCATGGGCGTTCTATGATGGCGTTGTATGCCATTTCCTGGTTTATCACGTGGAAAGTTGTTTCCAGCGTGATTCCTCCTGCTAAAACCGGTAGTGGTATTTCTCCGGATGTCCGTTCCACGGTGTTGTTAAAACCAGTTAGTGTTATGCAGCGCGGTATTATCTTATCCTCGAGTCCCATTTGTATGAGGACCCTCTGATGGATAGTACAGGTGCCACTTCCATCGTCAACCATTATTCTTTTAACATCCGTATCGGCGATATGTAAAGTGATAACTAAAGAATAATGATGAGGGAAAGACAAACCGTCGGCATCAGACTTATCGAAGGTGATACTATCTTCGAAGTCGTCATACCGTTCATAGGAGATGGTCTATTTTAGCTTGTGTGTGGTGGTGAACTTGACGTGGTTGATCGCCAAGTCATCTCCGCCTTTGATGATCATATTTATCGTGCGTGCTAGGAAAGGCGGCTTTGGCGGCCCATGGGGTTGTTGCCGTCCGCGTGCAAAGTTGGTTTTCCCTTTGTCACTGAGCAACTCCCTTAGGTATCCCAGGTTTAGAATTCTTACTACCTCTTGCAGTAGGCCTACGAGTCTTCGGTCTTGTGTCCCCGTTCCTGATGGAACTCACAAAGGACGTTTGATTTCCTTGTGGTAGGGTCAGATTTCATCTTCTGCGGCCACTGTACTTTAGTGCCCAGCTTCACCAGTGCGTACACTATCTCTGAAAGAGACACACAAATGTTATGAGCGAATAATAAATGGGGCGCACCTCTTTCATTTCGGAATTGGAAGGCGTGTCGCTGTAGTGCATCCGTATGCCTGGGTGGAGGCGGATGGGTGGATCTGATGTAAGGCTTGTGTCGATCTTTATTGAAGTGTGGGAGTTGTTCTCGCCGACCCTCATTGCATCGATCCCTCCTTATTTCTGAGTGTATCATTGTTATTCGTTGGCCCGTTAAGATCATCCTCGTCCGCTCGTACCTCCGCACAGTAGGGCGTTGTAGATTTCCTCCCATGTGGTAGGGGGATATTTCATAAGGCGGCTCAACAGTTTCTTAGTTGCCCTCGAACCGTCCCTATTTAGCCCGTTCTGGAAAGTGACAACTGCCATACCTTCCGATACGTTTGGAAGACTCATCCTTACCCTGTTAAACCTGGCCCGGAAGTCTCTGAGTCCCTCTCCTGTGGTTTTCCTGACGGCGAATATGTCGTTGACCCTTTCTTCCGCTTTCTTTTCACGTGCATGGGCGGTGACTAACTTATCTGCCATTTCTTCGAACATTGATATTGCCCTAGCTGTTAGCTGAGAGTACCACATTAGGGCCCCTCCTGTTAACGTCTCGCCGAACTTCTTCAGCAACACCGATGTTACCTGTTCTTTTGATAGGTCGTTGTCCTTAGCGGCGGTAACATAGTGGACCATATGGTCCTCGGGATCTGTGGTTCCATCGTATACCCTCAAGTAAGGCGGCATTTTGAAGGTTTTTGGGGTGGAGTGCGAGGCAGCTCCTTCGGTATATGGTTGTTCACCGAACCTCCCAACGTCGAATTTTGGTAGCAACTTGGGAGCACCGGGGATCTTGTCTACACTCTCCCGATGTTCCTTCATTTGATTGTTGAGTGCTTTGTTTTCATTTTACTATTATTCCATTTTCTTAAGGATGGCTGTGAGTGTGCCACCGTTGGTTCGCACATCAACGGGCTCGACATTTGCTCGTACAACTTCGGGTTCACCCATGATAGCAGCGATGCCTACCATTGGTGTACATCTGAGGTTACTTTGCGGTGATTTCTCAACCAAGACACTTAGGGTACTCGTTAGCCATTCTTCCAGTAGCTTCTTGACTACCGAGGGTGCTTCCTTAGTAGCAGATGTTGAAGCTACTTTTTCATGCAAGATCGTTAGATCCGCGGATAAGCAAGTCAAGATCTCTGCACCTGGGTGGTGCTAGGGGTTGCATCCATGATTCCTTCGTCATCGGCCTCGTTGAGAGAACCCAAGAGATTGGTTGTAACAAATACTATTTTTTTCATTCTTGTGTTATTTTCGGCCATCTTTTGTTTTTGTGTGGTGTAGAGAATGTTTGTCGGTTTTTCTCTAGGTGCGAATTATGATTTTGATTCTCAAAATTCCCACAGACGGTGCCAAATTATTTGGCTCAAAAGTTATAGATGTTCTTTGTAAGCTTAAAAACAATAAAAATAAACAAGGGTAAATCGTAATAAAATATAATATGACATAGAGATTAGAAGGACGATGTTGTTAGTATAGATCTGAAAGGTAAAAAGATTTTGAGAACTTAAGAGAGAAGTAATCGTTAGAGAGAGAGAGAGAGAGAGAGAGAGAGAGAGAGAGAGAGAGAGAGAATAGTTGTATTATTAAAGAATAATGATGAAGCCCCTTTACAATGTTAAGGCCTCCTTTATATAATAGGAGACATTCCTCGAAATAATCAAAAATGATACAAAAGTATGTAGCGTCCTCTGAGTGTTTAAACGACATCGCCTATGTCACCACGTCCAGGTCATGTCCTCACTTTAATCGACGTATGCTCAAAGACGTACCCATCAGACGTCTAGGATCAAATTTGACCCTATATATTATTTTTGCGTTTTCCCTAATGTAATAGAGATAACCTTTTTCGTTTTTGAAAAAAATAATATAAGCTATTTTTGCTTTTTCCCTAATGTAATATAGATCTTTACCCCAATAATAATAGTAAGTATTACACGCAAATATGCCTTCTGAATAGTACTATACTAATTAAGAGCGGATTGAATAGCATGAGAAAGTTTTGGTTTATTTTTTGCGGATTGATAAATTATCCTGTTTGGTGGAACTTTCATGATTACCATTCTGATTAATGGAATACTCAACCACAATTGTCTGATTCATTTCAACTTTTATTATAGCTTAAACAATCTAAAGAGAATTACAATCAATTATTTGATCGTTAATTAAATTTAGGTACGTACATTACCTCTACCTAGAGAGGAATATTACATACAGCTCCCCCCTCTAGTTTAATATATTACATTATAGCCCATTCTCATTAATAATGGAAACAAAATCATGCAGACACGAAATATGCAAGAAAAAAGAAATCTTTGTTGACATTTATATTCCATTAGTGTTATATTTCCAATTTGGGGAAAAAGGAGCATGTTAAATTTGGTAAGCAATAATTAACTCGTCTACTTGGTGGATAGATCTTTTGGATGCTTTTGGCATTAAAAGTTTATGAATATAAAGAGGAAAAACGAGAGATATGCTTATTTACGGAATTATGAAAAGGACATTGTAATTTTAATTAATTTTATTTTTGGGAGAAAACAACTAATGATTAAACAAAAGGGTGTTACATGTGAAAAGGAAATGCATATTTTTGGATGGACATTGCCAGCTATTTTGCCTCTTAAATTGTTCAAAGGAGACCTTATACAAACCTTCAACACATTGGCCAGTTCGTATTCTTCAATTGGCAAATTAAATTATGTTACTTTTATGATAAATATATACTATTTGATATAAAAAAAAGTATCGTTTCTGATTTTGCAGACAAAGAGGATTCTTGAATTTTTGTCGTCGTTTGGATAAGAAATTCTTTATTTTGAAATGCTGAAACAATAAATTTATTTTTCATTGATTGAGTAATTAATTGACCTGATGGTAAGCAACCCCCACTTCCAACCGAGAAGTTGTGAGTTCGAGTCTCCCCAAGAGCAAGGTGGGAAGTTCTTGGATGGAAGGATGCCGAGGGTCTATTTGGAAAGAACCTCTCTACCTCAGGGTAGAGGTAAGATCTGCGTACAAAGTATCCTCTCCAGACCCACTATATGAGATTATACTGAGTTATTGTTGTTGTTGTTGATTAATTAATTGACCGCAATGAGAGTGAAATCCACTACTTCAGAATTAGAAATGATTACAAATTTATTTTTATCAGTCACGTAATTAAGATTATAGAGCCTCTAATTTTAGGAGAACAAAATCTCAAGGTTAAGAGAGCCTCTAACTTTAGGAGAACAAAAACTCAAGGTTTAAGAGGGTGTTTGGCTAGGATTATAAACCGGTCAAACTGGTTTAAAGTACTTTTTGACTTATTTATGCGTTTAATAAAATTAAAAGTGCTTATAAGTTAATTGCTTATAAGCCAAAAAATAAGCCAAAAGCCATAAGTTAGTCTCCCCCAACTTATCAAATTTCAGCTTATAAGCACTTTAGGTTTGACGAAAATGTTTACTATTCTATCCCTAAAATACTTCTTTAAAACAAAATTTTTTAGTATAACCCAATTCTTCAGTTGCTTATTATTAATATTAACACTTTTATCCAAATACGTAACTGCTTATATTTTAAATCAAGTTCAGCACTTAAGAATACTTTTTAACACCTAATACTTATCAACTACTCTAAATTAGTTAAGCCAAACGGGCTCTAAAAAGTCTCCTTAACTCTTTCACTATTATCAAATGACTTTTGGATAAGAATGTTGCAGACTTTAACTCTTTCACTATTATCAAATGACTTTTGGATAAGAATGTTGAATGCAATATTATAATATCACTTTGAATCATCTCTATTTCATAGCTGTCTTATATGAATCTTATCATCTTTAATTTACATTGCCGAGCTCGCCGAAAAAAAGAAAAAGAAAAGGAACTTGAAGAAATTGTAACCAGTTACTTGTTATATCACAAAAGCCCCTCATCTATTTGTTTTTTAAAATAACAAAAATAGAATGGTGAACATATATTAATCCTTAATAACCAAAAATAGAAAATGTGGTGTTTAATATACCCTTGGAATCTTACCGATATGTACATTGTAATTTATGCGTTCATGTGAACCGTCAAAATCTATTACTATACAGTATTAAATTTTTAATTAAATTTGTATAAAAAATGAATTACTGCGAATCCAATTATTGTTATATTTTAATGTAATGACCCAATCGATCGTTTTGAGAATTTAAGTTTCGTTCAACGGCATAATGACTTGAGCAGCTTCGTAAGGTGTATTATAACTTGCTAGAGTGGTCGAGTTTATTTATCGGATGATTCGGAGTAAAATTAGAAGAAGGATTCTTGTTTTGGAAGGTTAAGCGGTGAGAGTTGATCAGAATTTTGACTTGTATGTAAACGGCTCCGGATTAGATTTTGGATAATATTAACAGCTTCGTATGATGATTTGCGATTTAGGCATGAGTCCAGATTTGGATTTGGAGGTCCATAGGGTAATTTGAAGCATTTCGGCGAAAGTTAAAAAAGTTAAAGTTTGGAAGATGGGGAAGTTTCACCAATAGTTGACTTAGGTGATATCGGGGTTGGAATGTGATTCTGAAAGTTGGAACAGCTTGGTTATGTCATTTGGGATTTGTCTGCAAAATTTAGATTCATTTTGGTTTAATTTGATAGGTTTCGGCATGAGTTTTAAATGTTGGAAGATTTAAAAGTTCATATGTCTGATTCATGGTGCGATTCGTATTTTCAACGTTGTTTGATGTAATTTGAGACCTCGATATGGTCCATGTTAGGTTATGGGACTTGTTGATATATTTAGATGGGGTCCCGAAGGCCTCGGGTGTATTTCAAATGGGCTACGGGTCATTTCGTTCTATTATTGGACTGCTGTTTTCTGTCATCTGTTTTCCTTCATTGCGTTCACGTCCTTACCTTCGCGTTCGCGTAGTGTTATTTTGGAGGATGAAATATTTCCTTTTCACGTTCTCAATCATCCTCTCGCATTTGCGAAGTTCTGCTACTTCCTTCTTCGCGTTCGCATTCTCCTTCTCGCATTCGCGTAGTGCAAACCGGGCCCTGTGCACTGGTGATCTTTCCTCTTCCCGTTTACGTGTCCCCTTATGTGTTCACGTAAGTTCCTGTCCCTTATTCTTCGCGTATGTGTCCCTTTGCTCAAGTTCGCGAAGGGTTTTCTGGGCAGATTTCATTTTTCTTCATTGCGAACGCGATTGTTCTTCCGTGTTCGTGATGCATAAACATCCGGGCAGCAGAATATATCTTATGAATCGAGGGTTAGGCCATTTTTATCATATCTTGACTTGTAGAGCTCGGTGTTGAGCGAATTCTTTGTGGGGTTTTCAAGAAAATTAATTGAGCAAGTGTTCTTCACCTAGAATTTATTTTATTTTGTGATTTTATATTTGTTTTTATCATTTAATTTGTGTTTTGAGTTGAGAAAAATGGGGATTTGAAGAAAAATTTCAAAAATGAAAAAATCATGATTTGAGCAGCGAATTGGTATCGGAATTATATAATTTTAGTATGATTGAACGCGTATCGGAATGGGTATTTGAATTTTGTAAATTTATCGGGTTCCAAGGTGCGAGTCCGAGGTCGACTTTTGGGTCGATTTTTAGATTTTGATAAAGATTAGGATTTATGATCGAAATAGTTTCTCATGAGTATTATTTATCCTTGAAGTTATTTTGGCTAGATTTGGGCCGTCGGAGGTCATTTCACACGAGGAATACATTTTAGAATATCTGTCTGTCTTCTTCGAGGTTATATCTTGCCTAACTTTGTATAAGTATCTTTCCTAACTTTGTGTGGGGAAATTGCCTCTTAGGATTTGATTCTTCTATGCTAATTGTAGTCCGTATACGCGTGGTGGCTAGTACGTGCCCAGGCTTATTTATGGAAAGTTCGCCTTTTAGAGTTCTTAGGTCGTTATATCCACTAAGTATGAAATTATTTTTGTTATGATTAGGTTCCTTAATTACTAGTTTCACCCCTACCTGTTTTAATTGGAATTAATTGCTTCATGATCCACTCCTATTCCTTATTTGGTTCTTATTTGATTTAATTGAATGTTTTTACCTCTTCTATTGTCATTCTATCTTTTCATAACTGCTTATCTTTATTTGAAATTATTATTATCTCTCCTATAAATTTGTAGCCTTAATTGAGGTTATGATTATCTTCCCGGTGCTTATCCTTAAGTAAATTTGTTGTATCTTCTTCGTAATTGCCTAACTTTAAAAGAAGTTTAGATATTCTATATCTTAGTCGACATGTTCTTAATTGGAATTATTGACTCGTGTTAGCTCTGTTGTCGTTGAACTATATATTGTGGGATCATTGTTATATATTATTTTCTCTCTTGTTGAGTCGTTATTATTACAACTAATATTCTCTATTGTAGTTACTTCTTGTGAACTAATCTACGATTTCTTTGTGATTGAAAGTTTTTGAGTTGTTTACTTGTCGTACTCTTGTATTTATTGTCATTATTTATGTTGTATTTGTTATTGTGATGCACGAGGTTTCTACCGTGCGGTTATTATGTGATGCACGAGGTTTCTGCCGTATGGTTGTTATTATTGTGATGCACAAGGTTTCTGCGTGCAGATGTTATTAGGTTGCACGAAGTTTCTGCGTGCTATTGTTACTTTTGATATTTGCACACACACACACACACACACACACACACACACATATATATATATATATATATATATATATATATATATATATATATATGTATATATATATATATATATATATATATATATATATATATGTATATATGCGCATGTAGCGAGACAAAGTGAGAATATTATTATGCACGTGTGACGAGACAAGGCGAGCACTTACTTTATTATTGCATACGTGGCGAGCCAAGGTGGGTTGTGTCAGGGATTGATTTGATATGACTTGTGATAGCCTGGAGACATTCTTGTTTTTGATATTTGGGTAGTGGTACACTTACCTGTGTGAGTTTTATTTTGTGGGAAATTATGGAAAATATTCTACGTGTTATCTGTTTCTTTTTCTATACTTACTAGATGGCATGAACTATATTAGAACACTTACACAAACGTATACGTAGTTAAGGATGGCATAGGATGCCAAATACTCAGGGTCCCGAAATAGGGACCCGTGAATTGGGAGATATTCTGACGTTCAGTACCTCGTGAAGGTTATTGGCTAAAACCTAGTGTGAAAGCGGTCATTTTTTGTTGAGTTTTTACTTGCCTTCCCTTATGATGTGGTCACCAGATTTAAACCATGTTCCGTTTATTTTACTGTATCATTATTATAGTGTTCCACAATGGTAGCTGTTATTTCCTTTCTTACTGCACTTACCGTATTATTATCATTGTCATTATACATAGTCCTTATATAGATTTCGTACTCTGTTATTTCTACATTTATATTTGTTTATGTTATTTAGTCAAGTAGGTGTCTTGGCTGTTTCTCATCACTACACCACCGAGGTTAGTCTTAATATTTGCTGGGTACTGCTGTGATATACTCATCTACACTTCTGTAAATTTTTGTGTAGATCAGATATTTTATCGTTAGTAGCTGGAGACTCAAGGTAAACCTGCTAATGCGTTCGCAGTTTTCGGAGTCACCTTTGTTGGAAATCATGTATATCTATGATGTGTGCGCTTTGGTTGTATGAGCATGATTTTCAGGTATAGGTTTTGATGAATGACAAACAATGAAGTCAAGCGTCAAACAACGATATAATATGACAAACTATCAAATGGCGAGAAGCATATTGATGATGGGATTGCATAGACAAGCCAAGTCGAGCCAAAGAGTTCAAGACCGAAGACCCAAGACGTAGGTCGTTAGGTAGAACCAATGTAAGAACAACGTTTAAGTTATCTTATCTTTTGGCTCAACATTAGGTCATCATAAATATGCATAAAATCATTTTATTAAAGTAAATCATTTTATTAAATCATATATATCACAAATATTTTTAATATACTTCAAACAAAATGATTTTAACGTTTTCATTTTTAACCAAAATGGGTTTTGAAGTAAGTTTTCAATTCTGGTATACACAGTGTATATCAAGTGTATATCAATGGTATATAATCGATCCGTTGCCAAAGTTTTGAACACTGGAACAATATAATCGATTATATGTACACAATTGATGATATGAAGTCAACAATCGATTGTCTACTTTTAACAATCGATTATTTTGAGACAGTGTGCAACCGAAGTTTTTAAACATCAAAACAATCGATTGTCTTGTCATACAATCGATTACCAACAATCGATTGTCACCTTCATACAATCGATTATATTTTGACCGTTCCCACAGAATCCTAAATTGATTTTTGAACGTTGAAGAACAATCGATTATTCAGGTTTAACAATCGATTGTTTAGCCTAAAATCAGGAATCTGTTTTTTGAACGTTGGTCAGACAATCGATTGTCACCTCCAAACAATCGATTGTTTGAGCACAGAATCAGGGATATTATTTGTCAATTAAGCAACGGTCAGCACTACTTTTTTACCTATAAAAAGAGGTCTTTTGAGCTGATTTTAAACACACAACTCTTGCATATATTGATATACATATTGATCATTTTCAAGAATCATTTTAGAGCTTTTGTTGAGCCATTTGATAGACAACTTTGTGTTGTTCATAGAGCTTATTTTGTTTTTCTTTATCCACTCTATTGAGAGAGTATTTGTTGTAAAAGAGAGTTGTTTTGAGAAGAACATATCTTCTCATTTGTCGGGTTTTCTAAGTACTCAAAGTCTTAGTGGTTGAAGTCTTGGGGTGAGGTATCCTCAAGCAAGTGAAGTCTTAAGGTGCGGTATCCTTGAGCAACTGTAACGGTTTGTTAAGCACCCGTAAGCTTGACGAAGATAGTGGAAATCTCGAGAGAGTCTTTGGGGGACTGGACTAGCCACGGGTTGTGGTGAACCAGGATACATCGGTGCGTTTGTTCTAATTTATTTACTTATCGCACTTATTTAGTTCCTGCAATTTTTAAATTCCGCAAGTTTACGCTAATTTTTATTATAACGCTATTCACCCCCCTCTCTAGCGTTAAGCGTAGTATCTAAAAATTGGTATCAGAGCCTAACTCTCTGAAAGCCTTAACCGGTTGAGAGCAATACATATTTTTCTGTTGAGAATATTGAACGCAGGAACGATGGATGAAGGACAATCCACCACTTGCCCTCCACTATTTGACGGAACAAATTATACATATTGGAAAGATCGGATGAGTATCTTCCTCAAAGCAAACAGTTTTCGTTTGTGGCAAATCATCAAAAATGGTGAACCAATGCCGACAAAAAAGTTGGAGAAACCACGGTTCCAAAGGAGGAAAATGAATATGATGCCGAGGACATCAAGAAAGTGGAAAATAATGCAAGGGCCATCCATGTATTGTATTGTGTGATCAATGCGGATGACTATAGGAAAATCTCGTGCTGCACAACCGCCAAGGAGATGTGGGATAAACTCTGGTACCAAAATTCTGTCATCAAGAAGATAGTAAACTTCATGCAATCTATTTCCCCTTAATCAGAAATTTATCAAGACATACCAACAAGACATAGATATACCAATTGTTATAAAACAATGATAAACCCATTTGTTGGATGACATAACAAGTGTACCAAAAGTTATTTTAGTAACAGTGATACAAATTGTTATTTTTAGTAAAGCATATTACAAACGAGTATTGACTGTTAACAGATCAACCATACATCGAATTTTGAAGAACATACCAACCATTATCCAGACCAAAGGATGTGTTCATCAAGAGACGATTTTTAACAGAAGGATTTTAAACATGAGACATCTCAATTATTTTTCAAAGCTTATGATAGCATTCATCAAAAACGTGAGTGAAGACTTTTTGAAGAATATGCTAATAGATAATACACACCACACAGTATACTAACAG
Organism: Nicotiana benthamiana; assembly: GCA_034376525.1. Taxonomy (NCBI): domain Eukaryota; kingdom Viridiplantae; phylum Streptophyta; class Magnoliopsida; order Solanales; family Solanaceae; genus Nicotiana; species Nicotiana benthamiana. The sequence continues at coordinate 69,952,518 of CM067338.1, read as the reverse complement.
TTATTTAAACCACAGATAGTAATTATCAAATCATGAATGAAATGATTTTATCAAGCTAACTGTTAATACATATCAACAGTTTTGATCTTTAAAAGCAGATAACTAACAAGTAAACTAATTGACACCAATTGTCATTTAACAACACGTTTTAACATTTGAATCAACAAAGCTAATTGATATTGATTGTTGACAAAGATATCTCAATTGTTAACGCACATCAACTATTACGACTAAGCTTATCAAAGATTCAACAATAAGGGAACCAAATTAACAACAAATAAGTCAATATTGGTTGCTAGCTCATATCAACAATTCGGTTTTTGTCAAAAATGATAACTAACCAAAATTTCCTCTTGATGCAATGAGGTATCGTGCTCGGTGCATCTACTACAATACTGTAGCCTTTCAAGCACACCTGCAAAACAGATTAATGATCTTTTGGTACCCATGCCATTTTGGGTCCTTGGGGGTTAGGCATATCCTAATGATGCGATTGAGTGATATGTCTATGTCGTGTAAAACATGCAGGAGCAATATGATCAATACGTCTACAATAATGACAAGTCACGTTGGGGTTATGCATCCTTCTAGGTTCATAGTAACTTGACGGACGAAAATGGTTTACTCTATTTTCAGCATTATGACTATTGCGCGCTTTATGAACATCATTTCTCCTACTATGAGCAGCATTTCTAGAATAATTATTTCTACTTTGGAAATCATTTCTAGGTGCTCTAAAGGGTTCAAAATTCCTTCTAGTATTTGGCCTATAATATGCATCATTTCTAGGGTAGTTATTTCTAGGTGGTAAGTCATTGCTAGGTCTTCTAAAATGTTCAACATTTAGTCTAGCATGCATATTGGTTCTAGGATTGCTATTTCTAGGATAAGCATTTTTATTATTAGTCCTAGGTTGAGCCTTAGGTTGTTGGGGTTTAGCTTCAACCTTTTCTTTAGGCTCATTCGTAAACCCTATGCCATGCTTGGTTGACTTCAAATTATCAAGAACATCATTCAAATTTTTGTGCGAAGAGTTAAACTTATCTAATGTGCCTTTAAGCCTTTCTACTTTATTTTTGAGATGCAAGCAAGAAGTACACTTTCTAATAGAGCTTTCGGGCTTATCGACGCTTCTTTTTCCGAAAAACTTGTTTTCCTCTTTCAACTTCTCATTTTCTAAAACCAGTTTTTCAAAATCTTTTTCTTTTAAAAGAGAGTTGTTTTGAAATTTTGTCATCAAGAAGATAGTAAACTTCATGCAATCTATTTCCCCTTAATCAAAAATTTATCAAGACATACCAACAAGACATAGATATACCAATTGTTATAAAACAATGATAAACCCATTTGTTGGATGACATAAAAAGAGTATACCAAAAGTTATTTAAACCATTGACGTTATCAATTGTTATAAACGAAATCATATCAAATATTAGTAAATGGCATACTAATGATAACGGTCATTTTTCTCAACAATGCCAATTGTTATTTTAAACTAAGAAAGTTCATCAAAACATAAATCAATCATTTATTATAAACCAAATTGATACTAATTGTTATTTAAAAAGAACTTATTAGGGCATGCATCGATCAAAAATAATGTTGATTATTAGCACATATCAACTATTTGCATTTTTATTCAAAATACGATAACTAACCGACGTTCCCCCTCAATGCATTAAGGTTTCGTGCTTGGTGCATCCACTACAATATTGTAGTCTTCAAGCACACCTGCAAAACAACCTAAAAATAGGTTTTTGGTACCCAACTTCTTTTGGGTCCTTGGGGGTTAGGATAATAACAACCATAATCAACACATAAATCTCTATGTTTAGCAAAATAAACGGGTGCAATGTGTCCTACCCGATTACAATAGTGACATACAACATTAGGATTGTGCATATGTCTAGGTTGAGCCAAATGCGTTCTAGGTGATCTAAAGTTGTTCCCCCTAGAACCGTTGAATTTCCTAGAGTCATGTCTAGGTGGTCTAAAATTAATCATTCTAGACTCATTAACAAAAGTCCTAGAGTTGTTTCTAGGTGGTCTAAAATACTTAATCTTAGACTCATTAGTGAGGTTCCTAGGTTTCTTTCTAGATGGTTTAACCTCATTTCTAATATCCTTTTTAGTCTCTTCAATTTTAGGACTATCAACACTACGAGTTTCTAGTGCTTTCCTAAGTTCTATGTTCTCTATTTTTAAAGAACTACAAGAAGAGCAATTGGAACATTTATCAATGGAAGAAGCTTCATTCAATTCCTTGATTTTATTTTTAAAATCAACAATGTCATTTTCCAAAAAATTATTTTCTTTTTCTAAAACTTCAATTTTACTTTTAAGAACACCATTTTCATTAGTCAATTTTTCAAAATCTATTTCTTTCAAAGAAGAGGATTTTTCAAAAAAATTTTCTTGTAAAGAAAGTGTTTTCTGAAAATCTGTTTCTTGCAAAGAAAGTGTTTTCTGCAAAGAAAGTGTTTTCTTCAAATCTTTTATCATTTTGGAAGCATTAACAAATTCACCATACAATTCATCATAGGCATTTTGTAATTCTTCAAACGAGTGAGAGTTAGATGTACTTACCTCTTCTTCGTTTGCCACGAGACACAATGCGGAGGTTCCATTGCCTGAGCTGTCCGAATCCCGTGATATGCGCCTATGGTGTTTCTTCTTTTTCTTGTCCTTCTTCATAGACTTACAAAACTTTTCAATTATATCATTGGAAATATTATCATCATCCCTTTCCGAATTACTTACCTCTTCTCTTTTAGAGGATGAGACTTTGAAGGTAAAATTCGAATTACTTCTAAGATAAGGATTAAGAATTGTGCTATCATAAGTTTTGAGGTTACCTCTTAGTCCATCAATTGTGATATTTGTGAATTCTATCGACTCTTGGATGGCATTGGCTTTGGAACGCCATTCGGGAGTGAGGCTCCGTAGGACTTTTCGAACAAGATCTTTGTTCGTGTAAACTTTCCCGAGAGCATGTAGATCGTTGACGATTTTTAAAAATCGTTCAAACATAACACCAATGGGTTCCTTCTCCATTTTAAAGATTTCATATTTATGAGTTAGAAAATCAATTTTAGATTCTCGGACTTGAGGCGTATGCATGCCTTAATTGAGGGGGAATATTCAATTAACGGGGAATTATATTGAATTGATTATATTGAATTGGTTGCATCAATTGTATGTTGAGATATAGCATGAATTTAGGGGGAATTCAATATGCATATCTTCCGTTGTTTGTCATCATCAAATAGGGGGACCTTTGTTGGAAATCATGTATATCTATGATGTGTGCGCTTTGGTTGTATGAGCATGATTTTCAGGTATAGGTTTTGATGAATGACAAACAATGAAGTCAAGCGTCAAACAACGATATAATATGACAAACTATCAAATGGCGAGAAGCATATTGATGACGGGATTGCATAGACAAGCCAAGTCGAGCCAAAGAGTTCAAGACCGAAGACCCAAGACGTAGGTCGTTAGGTAGAACCAATGTAAGAACAACGTTTAAGTTATCTTATCTTTTGGCTCAACATTAGGTCATCATAAATATGCATAAAATCATTTTATTAAAGTAAATCATTTTATTAAATCATATATATCACAAATATTTTTAATATACTTCAAACAAAATGATTTTAACGTTTTCATTTTTAACCAAAATGGGTTTTGAAGTAAGTTTTCAATTCTGGTATACACAGTGTATATCAAGTGTATATTAATGCTATATAATCGATCCGTTACCAGTTTTGAACACTGGAACAATATAATCGATTATATGAAGTACACAATCGATTATATGAATTCAACAATCGATTGTCTACTTTTAACAATCTATTATTTTGAGACAGTGTGCAACCGAAGTTTTTAATCATCAAAACAATCGATTGTCTTGTCATACAATCGATTACCAACAATCGATTGTCACCTTCATACAATCGATTATATTTTGACCGTTCCCACAGAATCCCAAGTTGATTTTTGAACGTTGAAGAACAATCGATTATTCAGGTTTAACAATCGATTGTTTAGCCTAAATCAGGAATCTGTTTTTTGAACGTTGGTCAGACAATCGATTGTCACCTCCAAACAATCGATTGTTTGAGCACAGAATCAGGGATTTTATTTGTCAATTAAGCAACGATCAGCACTACTTTTTCACCTATTAAAAGAAGTCTTTTGAGCTGATTTTAAACACACAACTCTTGCATATATTGATATACATATTGATCATTTTCAAGCATCATTTTAGAGCTTTTGTTGAGCCATTTGATAGACAACTTTGTGTTGTTCATAGAGCTTATTTTGTTTCTCTTTATCAACTCTATTGAGAGAGTATTTGTTGTAAAAGAGAGTTGTTTTGAGAAGAACATATCTTCTCATTTGTCGGGTTTGCTAAGTAGCCAAAGTCTTAGTGGTTGAAGTCTTGGGGTGAGGTATCCTCAAGCAAGTGAAGTCTTAAGGTGCGGTATCCTTGAGTAACTGTAACGGTTTGTTAAGCACCCGTAAGCTTGACGAAGATAGTGGAAATCTCGAGAGAGTCTCTCGGGGACTAGACTAGCCACGGGTTGTGGTGAACCAGGATACATCTGTGCGTTTGTTCTAATTTATTTACTTATCGCACTTATTTATTTCCTGCAATTTTTAAATTCCGCAAGTTTACGCTAATTTTTATTATAGCGCTATTCACCCCCCCTCTAGCGTTAAGCGTATTATCTAACAACCTTCTAGTTTTTGTATTGCACTATTTATTCCTATTTTTGAATAATTGTATTTAGAAGTTTTCTAGCAAACACTCTGAAGAGCTTATGACTTGTACTAACGGTTTTGGGGTTGTAAATTTTAAAAAGATTTCTATTTCAATTGTTAGATGCTATTTAAATATTGTTGTTGTTTCAATTAATGTTACGCTTACCTAGTTCCTAATATAGGTGCCATTACGACACCCAACAGAGGAAAAATTGTCATGATAATTAACTTGAGATCAATATATAAACTCATATGCTTCAAATCTTAGATCTGCTCTAAGAGCTCGTTTGGACATAAGAAAACTTTTTCTATTTTTTTTCGAATTTTTTTTCAGTTTTCTTCGAAATCAACGTTTGTTCATAAGATTTTCAATTTTCACTTGAAGATGCATTTTGGAATTTTTCAAAACTTTGAAAAACTCCAAAAAATTGTTTTCAAAATTTTTACTTGGATCACATAACAAAATTTTAAAAACAACCTAAAATTATATTTATGTTCAAATACAACTTTAATTTTCAAATATTATTTTTATTTTTATTTGAAATTTTATATTTCTTATCTCCAAATGCCCACTAAGAGAGTTTTATATTTAGAGAGATAGATGCACGAAAATGACATGTTACAAAATAATATAATGATGCCTGAAGTATACTTTTATACTTTCAAAGCAATATAAAATAGATAAAATTACTCTCATCGTCAGTTGACCTAATATTCTAATAAAATTGGGTCTTTATCTTTCCTTCTTACCCGGTATGGTTCAGTTTCTATAATATTGAAAAATCATTTTCACTGATTAGCCACATTGCCACCCCCACTCTTTTTCTTTATACGGAGGAAAATTTTCCATTCCCAAATTAGTTTTCTCTTTTATATTTTCTCCCCGCCCTCTTTCTCTTTCATTTTCAATTCGCTTTTGCTCTTTCTCTCTTTCTCTCTCTCTGGTAAAATAGTCGAGTTCTTCAACAGATTTTCTTGCTATTAGGCTATTAATCCAAAAGTCAAGCATGTAAAAGATCGCCTTCAAGTGTTGCAGATCGAATAGACAAATACTTGTTGCGATTAAAAAGTGAAGGCGAAGATCGAAAGGAGAGTAAAGAAGATGACTGAGGCAAAACGCGTGAAATTGTTGAATTATTCAGAGGACGACATAGAGAAGATGAACAACGAAAAGTTGCAGAGAATGCCATTCATCTGTATCTTCCTCTTCCACAAAATAACTTTGTTGAACAATCTACACTGGATTTATCTTTTCTAGTCTCTTTCTTTTCGATTTAGTGCTCGTCGAAGCCGATTCCGACTTTCACATTAGATGATCATTTTATTCCTATTTTAAGAACAAGAAAATAGTAAGTAGTTATTTCTTTTAATTCTTGTCTCTTATTCTAAGTTATGAAATCTCATTTTTTTTGGTAATTTTTCCTCCTCCTCCTCCTCCTCCTCCTCCTCTTCTTACTTTTAATTACTTCCGAAGGGACGAAGAATGATGTATATGTTGTATATAACTATATATACTTTGTATAATCATGTATAACCACATATATTTGTTTGTATTCCCATAGTTATACAGAATTATACATGATTATACATAAGTATACAAGATTATACATAACAATAACCATATATATTTGTTCGTATTCTCATAGCTATAAAGAATTATACATGATTATACATAAGTATACAAGATTATACATAATTATAAAACATATATAATTTTAAAAAATTGCCTTAAGATAGTGTGTATTATTATATATTTATATATAATAAACGTATGACTATGTATTAAAATGTATATAAGGTGTTTAATAATGTAAATTTTTATTTTTTCGAGTGAAATAAGATTTTTCCTTACAAAAATTTAAATCTTGCAAAAATAATATAAAAATAAAATTATAGACTCTAAGGATGAATATATTTTTTTACTTCAACTTTCCGATATTATAAATATTAGGAAGTACTATATAGAAGGAAGTAAAAAATAAATAAGAACAAAAATGGAAAAAGGGAAGAGATAAAAATGGAAGAAAAAAGCGAAATCTAACTTAGGCGTGATTTTGGATGTAGTTGACCAAGTTCGACGAAATTTGTGAGTTTGACTTGTCTTCATAAAATTGATTAATGTTTGTGTGCTACCACATGAAAATGGTATTTGTGGGTTAGGCAGCTGAAAGATACTTTTTCCTAGTGTATTTCATATGTATGTATATGTGTATATATATATTAAAAATCAAATCAATATATCCACATTACCCCAAAGCTCAAGCGTCTCCATTATAATTCGCAGAAAGAAAAAGGTATCCAAAGACAACGTCAAATTCTTGAAAGAATGAATAAAATCTGACAAACACATAACCCTTAAAATAGATCCAACCCGAAAAAAAGAGAGAAAGAAAACATTCATCTTCTTTGATTTCTTTATAAGGCTTGGCATCAAAAACATAAACAATATGAAACAACAACAAAACTACAGTAGCGTTAGATGCTGTCTTTGAATTGTCAAAACTCTCTAAACATTGGTTTTGTTCTTAGACAAATAATATTTCTTCCACTATGAAACGTAAAAAAACCTAATTTAATGGCACAAGAAATTTGAACCCGTGGCACTGATTACTATCATAAAATTCATTTAACACTTATTAGTGTAAGCCACGTCTATTGACTAATAATTTTGAATTGTTGGGACTTGGGACAGTGGGTATGATTTAGGATTTGAGATGTGATAAAATCACTATCTTTCAAGCATTAATTCCCTCATTAGTTTGTTGCTGGTTTATGACAATATACCTTCACCATAAACAAAGCCCAGAGATTTGCAAGACAGTAACTTCTGTAAATTTCTCTTTAGAACTTTAGCTGTGGAGTTTCAAGAGAACTTTGAGAGAAAATAGGAAGAAGGTGAATTCATTGAATGAATCACTTATCAAATGAGATAAGAAAAGAGTTAGAGGTTGAAGTTAACTAGAACTCTTCCATCAAAGAAGAGTAAAACATTAGACTTCTAGTTACTCTTTATCTACAAGCTTTATAAATATCAGTATTGTTCTCTTTATATGTGATACATATGTATTGGAGTAAAAGCAAGAATTGAGAGAAAAACATCAAGATTTTTTGTGAGTAATTCCTGTAAGATTCAAGAGTGTGAACCTAAAGCAACACGAAATAGGTTGTTGAACCAATTTCGTAAAGTATTTTATGTATCTTTCTTTATTTCTAATTCAAAGTATAGTAGGCGTTTGAGTTGTACCTTTCAACTTTCTTAAGAGCAAGTTGTACTAGGTTTCATATATTCCAAGAATAGTGAAGATCATAATAAATATTTTCGGATTATTTTGCAAATTTTGGAGGAGAAAAAACTCTATGCCAAGCTTTCCAAATGTGAATTTTGGTTTAATGAAGTAGCTTTTTTGCGGTATGTTGTGTCAGTTGAAGGTGTGAAAGTTGATCCTAATAAGATTAAGAGTTAATACCCTCAAACCGCCTAAACTACACAATATATGTCAGTTTTCTGCCTAAACTATTGCATGTCCCCTAAAACACCCTGAACCATATCCCCCTTCATAATAAAACCTCCCCTATTGCTTATATGGCATATTGTGTGAAATAAATCGCCTAAGAGTGTGTAAATGGTGACAATAACTATTAAAATGGGCCCACCTGATGTCGCGCCCTCTTTTCCCTCGTGGAGTCCGAGTTTTGACATTTTAGGACAACTCATTTCCTTGTGAAATTGGGTAAGAGATTTGAAGAGTCTTCACTTAACGGATTAAGGTGCATTAGGGCACCTAATGCAAATAACTCATGAACTAGTTTACATTACCAGAGATTGAGTAAGGGCTCAAAATTACTTTGAGGGGAAGGTGTTAGGCACCCCTTGAGGTCCACAATGGTGGGTTACGGCCAAACTCAATTTAAGCGAATTCGACTTTAAGCAAATAAAGTAATTTAAACAAATAGAGATTATTTTAAAATGGGAATTAAAGGGGTACTAAGTTTATTATCCTATAGGATCACTTCCATGAAATACTTCCCAATTGAGGTGTTAGGCGTAGCATTGGCGTACATGTCATCATCTCCTTAAATACCCAATTACCCTTCCTTTTTTCAATTATTACCTAAGCGTTCTAATAATATACCTTATGCATGCATTACCCGACCCTTACCTCTCGCCCTAGAGGTGTTTCGGGCCTCTATTTAAGGTGGTTCTAGACTCACCTTATGTTATTTAAAAGGAGAAATCTAAGCGACAAATAAAAGTCAAGTTGGACTGTCACATAAAGGAGCAATTCAGTGGGCTCATATTAACCTCCACAAATAGACAAACAAATGTACATCGTTCAAACAAGCAAATTTAAATGATTTTAAGATCGTATAAGCAGGATGTCTAAATGAGTACAAACATAATATACAATGGTCTTGTTAAAGCGAGCAGACGAATACCTATCAGTTTGCCTACTGATTTTGTTAATATTCTAAATCCGAGCATATGCCAAAAAAAAAGCAATCACCGTTTTTAGACTCAGAATTTTATTTAACCTACAAGCTTGCCTAAGTGAGGACCAGAGCAGAATCCTATAGGCATGGTATCTAAAACTGTTAAACTGATTTTCTATCCTACAGACATGATATCTAATTTGCAGACACTGATTTTAAATTGCATATAGGCATGGTATGTACTTAGTATAAACTAATATTTATATCTCCTATATGCATGATATCTATCAGTTTAAATCCTACAAATATGATTTCTAAGTTTTGAAACTGATTTATTTTATTCCTATAGGCATGTCATCAGTTATTCAGACCGAATTTTAAAAGCACGTCGCCAGAAAAATTATTATTCAAACGGATAGGATCCTATAAACATGGTTACTAATGCATGCAAAATGTGCATATATCCTATGGATATGATTTCTAATGCAAAGAATCTATGAACAAGATTTTTAGCATGCGAGTGAAGTACACAACTAAACAATAAGAGAGTCCTATAAGCAGTATCTCTAGTATGCCAAAAAAATGTGAAATACAGAATCACAAACAACCAGAAAATACTATAGGCAGGATCTCTAAACAAGTATGACATTCACATGATTCAATCAACAAAGTTAAACCCTATAGGAATGATTTCTATCCAATTTTTAATAAAGATATAGGAGAATCCCCAGATTTTACTAATAAACCCAGATTTGTTTAGTACCGAGATTATTAGAACCCAAAATTGAATAAATTACATAATAGTATCTATTACACTATAGAGAGCCTTCATAAGCCCAATATGAACTTGGGAACCAGGCCTTCAAACATAGCGACACTGGAGAATAATGGTAATCCATATATAGTATATAAAATTGGGCTCCTGGTGTGTCAAAGTTTCCAAAGGCTCATGGACCCCGGGCAATGTTCACCAGGACCACAATCAGAGAAACAATTCATAAAATATTGAAAGAACAGTCCTAATGTATCAGCGTTCAGAGGAGTCTCAAGGACCCTAGGCGGTGCTGACGCTAGGGGTGGTAAGAACATAGATAACTAAGAGTAAAAGTTTGAAATTCGCTGTGTAAAGGATAAAGGGAGAACATGTTTAAAAGACAGCTAATTTCAAAATGGTAAGGGTATGTGAGCATATTCAGAAACCAGTGTATATAGGACATTAACAAAACTGCACAAATAAACTCATGTTCAACATAAAATCCAACTAAGTTGATATTAGTTCAGGCTAGGTACCCATACCAACACATAAAGCAATCACAAAGAAATGGTACTTGAACTAACATAAAGGATTACATGCTTGCAGTATCTAACAATAGTTGGAGTAGGGAACATACAACTGAATTAGAAAGGCTTTCACAATTAAGGTAACTTTGTGAGCACGTGATTTTTTCCCTATATATGAATTATTCCCAAAAATTCAAAAAAATAATTTTTTTTTACAATTTTTGTGTCGCTTTCTATTCATCGTTTGTATTTTATTGGTGCATGTTAATTCATAAAAATATGAAAATATGCATTTGCATTTTTAGGATTTCATTCTATATTTTAGGATTAATTATCAAATTAGTCGTGTTATAAAAACGAATAAAATCATCAAAAATAGCTTATTTCGCACTTTTTAGTCTTAGTTTTGAATTTTGATGATTTTTATTTTAATTAAAATTTTAATTAGTTATGGTATTTAGGAGTCAATTAATTCAATTTAATAGGTAAATTTGATTTTTTAAGTTTTAATTTAGGTTTTTATTTTTGAGAAAAAAAGAAAAAAGGAATTAAAAAGAGTTGGAAATCAAATAAAAGGAAAAAGAAAAGAAGACCGTTTGCCATGACCAATTGTATCATAACAGAATGTCCTAAGCTTTCAACAAAAGAGTCAAGCCAAGAAAGTTTACACCAGGGCATCTAGTGCTGAAGAAAATATTTCCGCATCAGGATGAAGCCAAGGAAAAATTTTCCCCCAGCTGGCAAGGTCTGTACATGGTTCACCGGGTTCTGACAGGAGGAGCCCTCATACTCGCAGAAATGGACGGAAAAGTTTGGCCAAAGCCAATCAATTCAGATGCAGTCAAATGATACTATATGTAGTCATTTATGAATTCTTTATGATGTAATTTGAACTACGCCTGACCTGATTCCCGTTTAAGAGGGGATACGTATGCAGCCTTATGAGTTAGATCACAAATTTAATAAAATTTCCATTTCCCCTGCTATTGAAAACTGGGGCAGAATTTTGAGGAGGACCCTCAAAATTTTAAAGTTGATTTTCAGCCATTCATCACACGCAGCCGGTAGAAGTACCAGCCCAATAAACTGGGGCGGAATTTTGAGGAGGACCCTAAAAATTCCGGAGCAAGAGAGGTAGCAATGTCTTAAACTGCGTCGCAGTCATCGGTTCATCTGAAAAGGAAAACTATTTTAATTTATGTATTTAGATTACATTATTTTACTAAATCATGCATAACTATTATCGAATTGCTGTGTTTAGTGACGCTACCCCAATAAAAACACAATGTCAAGCAGGACAAGAAAAAGCCACGGGAAGACGAACTAACCTTCCCCCTTTACGAAATACACAATTTTTCTTTCGATGCAGGCACTCAATTCACAATATCATTAGATATATTTTTGCACTCATACTTTCTCAAGAATGCAACTTCTCAGAATCATCACCTGTTTGCTATTTATCTTCGTACACAACATCCTCGGTAGCCATAATGATGCAATCAACTATCAGCTGTCGTCTATCAGCTAAACAATTTCATTACTATCCACTTTTTATTTCCTACATTGCATAAGGCTACCTTTCTGCCTTTCGAGACTAAGCATTGTCTCCTCTGCATTTCTTGCATTGCATAAAGCTACCTTTCTGCCTTCCGAGACTAATCATTGTCTCCATCTGCATTTCTTGCATTGCGTAAGGCTATCTTTCTGTCATTCGAGACTAAGAATTGTCTCCATCTGCATTATTTGCATTTTGCATAAGGCTACTATTCTGCCTTCCGGGCTAAGCACTGTCTCCATCTGCATTTCTCTACATTGTATAAGGCTACTATTCTGCCTTCCGTGGTTAAGCACTACCTCCATCTGCACTTCTCTACATTGCATAAGGCTACTATTCTGCCTTTCGAGACTAAGCACTGTCTCCATCCTGCATTTTCTGCATTCTGCATAATGCTACTTTTCTGCCTTCCGAGACTGAGAACTGTCTCCATCTGCATTTCTTTGCATCCTACATAAGGCTACTTTTCTTCCTTCTAAGACTAAGCATTGTCTCGATCCTGCATGACTGAAATATCGCCACCTTATTTTGCATGGCTGAAATATCACCACCTTTATTTTAAACCCTGCATCGACTGAAATATTGCCACCTTTTATCTACATCTTGCATCGGTTGAAACATCGCCACTAATTGCATCGGCTGAAATATTACCAGTTCCTGCATCGGCTGAAAGATTGCCACCTTTTGCATTTCATGGGCTGAACGATCTCCAAATTGTCCAACGGATTCATTGTTCGAAGGCACCATTTTCATAGCCCGAGAGCGCTATGACATGGCCTGAGGACCCACTTTAATCTTTTGCATATCATTATTCAAAGGCATCATGGTTCAAGAGGCATCATCCTCATATCCCAAGAACATCATTTCAAAGCCTATGAATCCTTTAGCATACGCTTCATTGCCCAGAACGCCATGGTCCGAGGACGCCCTCCTAACTGTCCAAAGACAACATACATGGTCTAAAGGGAACTTGCATCACGTTTAAATTTATGCACAATATATATTGTATTGATCACTTTAAGGTACGCCGGCTAGAAAACGTCCGTCTCAGTAGGAGAAATCCCGCTCCGGTTCCCCGCAGCCTATCAGAATTTCTAATACCTCCTACAACCTAAATATCGCGTCCGTCCTTTGCAAATCTCCACATTCCGTCAATGGATCATGAACTACATATGGCCTGATTACTGTAAGACCAGGGATATGTTGGCAGCTCAGAAACCAAGCTCGGTCAAAATTCCTTTCAAATCGCCTCTTCCATTCAAAATTAGCCATCTTATCTTTACCCGGTAACTACTTAATCCTTCCCGGGTAAAGAGGGGCAGTTGTTGATACTTAATTTTTTCGTAGGTATTTTTTGTACCCAAAATACTTTCAAATAACATATATGTGCAAATATAAGCACACCCAAGATTTTTGGTAATTTCCAAATTTTTAAATATTTTTAATTTATTTATTGTCTATTTTAATGCCACAAAATTAAATAATTATTTCAAAAAATTATTATTTAGTGAGTAATTTATTTTTCATCTCATATTTATACTAAAATATAAATAATTTGATTTTTGCATATTTTTTAAAAATATATTTCGTATTTTTAAAGCTAAATTGCATACAATTGCAATTATAGCCTATATTATGATTAATAGCGTTTTATGGTGATAAAATTACTCCCAGAAATTTTAGGTTAATGTATATATTTTATTAATTAATTCAGTGCTTTTAATTTATTTTTGAAATTATTTAACTATTTAATTAAATTTTAAAAGGAGAAATTAGCTATTTAACATATAGCCCATTAACATTTTAATTTTAGCCCTAAATCAAACACCAATTCCACCCAATCGAACGACCCAATTTTTAATATTTTAACACGAACCCTTAACCATTTTCAAACCCGTCCGGCTCCTACTTTTGATCCAAGTCGTTGATCATTTTGATCAACGGCCATAAATCGCCCCTGCCTTTTTAATTCCAAATGACTACCCCAATCCATCATTTCCCATCTCCGAGCCACCTTTTGAATCCCTTCTATCTCAGTTCTCTCTCAACTACCCCTCAAACCCTAACCGCCTTCTACCATCTCCACCCAAAACCCACCTGAATCCATGGCTTCCAAAACCATTGAAGGCCTATACTTGCCTCATATGGCTCCTGCATGCTTTTTTTTAAGAATCGAGGCCAGACCTAAAGGGTCCTTAACCAGACCTTCACGTATCCAAAGATCCCGGCCCTCTCCGGTCTTTCCCCGTTGGCTCTTGGTCTTTTGAGCTTGATTGTGACATCCCCTGGCCTAGATCGTGACTTTTCCAGGCTTTCTCGCTTATAGGGTTCTTCTGAAACCCTAGCCTTTTGAGGATCTTCTGATTTCTCTAGATCTGTGTGTATTTTAGGTTTCAAATGATTTCGCAAAATTAGTTTCATAGTTCACTTTCAAACCTTGCATCTTCTCCGACTTGGGGTTTCCCTGAATTTACATGCTCTTCAATGATTCTTATGTGTTTTCTTCTACTGTGTTTTCTTATACCTTGTTATCATGATTTCCTTAACTGTATTTTGCACGATTGTTCTTTTATTATGTCTTTCATGAAATATTCTTTATTGGGAAATACATGTTAAAGGTTAGGGCCCCTTTATGATTTGTGAACTTATTTCGTTGTTGTTTCTGCTTGATTCACTGGTTTTCATCTCTAGGCTCGATTAACGGTAAAAAACTCCTAGAATTTGAGGTTTCATTCGAGTTTCTGAGGCCAATTGCAACGTAATTTTCTTCTCATCTCTGAACATGTTTTGATTTCAAAACCCTAATCTCTTGGACTTACTTGAGTTTTGAAGTTGTCTCACCTACTGCTATCTTTGTTTCAACTTTCATTTACCCACATGATTCCGATTTCTTACTAAACTCTGTAAGGCCTTTTACTTGAACTTTGTATGATATTCCTTCCTCTCTGAGATGAATACCATCTTCCTATAGACCCCTACTCCCTAATTTGGACACATTTTTTGTCTTAAATTCAGCCTTGCATGTTTGATGTTTATGCACCTTATTTATATGTTAAAACTCTTTCTTTAATGGATTTTCAAACTTGTGAGTGATTTCAATTCTTTCCTTTATGAAATTCTGATTTCACTCACCTATTAAGGTTAATTGATTTTCTTTCCTATTTTACCTTACAGAATCCTTTCCAAATTTGAATTTTTCTGCACCTAGACTCGAGCTTACTTGTTATTTTGCTACTTCTTTCATGACAATTGTCAGATTTTTAATTAATTTCTTTCCTTATTTTGAGCATGTCATTGCCCGTTAAGCAAGTGACCCCATTAATTAAAGGTAGTCACTCGTATAATTGATTCTGAATTGGATTGTTTCCATGTTTGCAATTTATTTCCTCTCTTTCACTCCTTTTCAAAAACTATACATACCTGCTCTTTTTTTAACACAAACACACAACCAACACTCGAGTCTTTCTAAACTCACACTCACACACATAAGCATACTCTTGTTGTTTTGTACTATGGTCTGTTGCAAGATTTCTACTTTCTTCTGCTTGTCTCTTTCTGAAACTGGTATGTTCTAGTTCTAATTTCAGCCCCAACTCCAATGTGTTTACTTACCAGTTCTTATGTCCATGTTTACTATAATGACTGAAGTATTTAGTCTTTATGTAATGTGCTTATCTTTTGTAATGGATCCCATTCCTATAACCCCCTATGTGTTTTTAGCTATGGTTCAAAGACATGGCAATATATCCGAAGTTATTGTCCATGGATATGAACTGAACCCTTTGGGTCCTAAGCTCTTTCAATTTCCCATCCCCATTACCTTACTATGTGTCCTAAGTTGAAGCATTGGCCTGGCAGTACTCTAATTACTGCCCAGGCCATGGCTTGACCTTCAATAGGTCCTTACTCTCTAATATTTGGCCAACAGGTTTGGTCAGGGGTGTGCCAGTACTCCACATTACTGGGTATGACCACCAGCCTACCTTGGCATCCCCCAATCCCCTCTATTGAAGTTACACTTGTTCCTAGGATCTAGGTCCTACCACTTTCTTGTGAGCCTTGCCTTGGGGCCCATGATCTTCCTCTGAACTTGGACACTTGAGGGTTGGCCCTTCCACACTGCACTTTAATTCAATTCTTTGATGATATCTGGGAGTAAGAATTACCTGGGGTCCTTGAGATTCCTTGGAACTTTGATGCACTCCAGATAAGCGAGAACCCTTGGAAAACTTGATCCCAGAAGTTTGGTTCATCTCATGTTGTTAGATATTAAGTCTTATTTAGGCTGTTTGGATGTAGCGGTAATTTCTGATGTAATTTATTTCCAATTTGATTAATTTGGTTTGTAATAATTTGTAAAACTTATGGGGCTTTAGTAAAGAGGGGGAAGGGGTTTACTTTATGTATGCATAAGGGTAGATATCATGTCTATAAGGTTTGCTTCTGAATTTCTGCACTTTCATGTATAAAAATCACGTATTCCGCATGTCATATAGTGTCACAACCCAAATCCCAAACCCTGTCGTGATGGCCCCTCTCGTGAAGACAACGCCAGCCAACAAAACAATGATTCCTTTTAATAATTATTTAATATTTATAAATCCAATACATGATTAGCATAATCAAAAGTACGGAAAATAATACATTGGGATGTCACTAGTCATGAGCTACTACAGAATTTGCCAAAGAACTACAAGTCCGAAAATGAGAAACAAAGTCTGAAATTAATATGAACAAAATAAAATAAGGGAGAAGATCTGGTGCTGTGGACGCTAGCGGTCACCTGGCTCAACTACAATAACAATTCTTCAATCCACAAATAACCCGCTACCGGCCGAACATTACCTGCAATTGCACACTAAGTGCAAGGAGTAAAGTGAGTACTTCCAACTCAGTGGTAATAAGACTAAATAATAACTGAGCGATAAGAAATCACGTAAGAACACTTCATCATGATATATAAGGCAGTACAACCCTTTTGGAAAATAGTAATTCCATGAAAATCCTTTATAAAATATCTGTCTCAGTTTTAAACTTCTTTGAAAATAATCTTTTTAACAGTTGCAAAATAATTCCAGCCATCAGTGTCACTATGAACATAAACCCGCCCCTTGGGCAATATCTTCGTTCTTGGTTAGGCACTCGGGCCCCAACACTCAATGATCAGATTGCACGAGCAAAAGCAGAGAAATATCTCCAGAAATATCACAAACAACAAATAATGAACATATGCATGGATGCAATGCAATGCATACGATGGTACATTCCAGAACCCACTGCGGCGTGCAGCCCGAGCCATCCATATTTATTTATTATTGACAGCTCTCACTGGGATGTGTGCAGACTCCGTAGTGGATCCTACAACCCAATTGCAATATACTGGTTAGTCAATGTTACCTGACCGGTCAACCAATGTTACCTGATCAATTTATATCGTACAGTGCCATTGTTACTACTGTTCCAAGTATATATTTCAGTGTCATTGTTACCACTGTTTCAAGTATAACATACAGTGTCATTGTTACTATTGTTTCAAGTATATATTATTGTGTCATTGTTACCACTATTTCAAGTCACTTTATTATCAGTCCATAAAATAATATAGTATGCCCTTTGGGCATTTATAAAATTGAAGTTTCCAGCCCGAAATGCATTTAAAATCTCATTTAAGTTTTAAAAACTTAGAAATACGGCTGGGTTTGCAAAACAGCATTTAAAACCTTGGACTGAAGTTAGATGATATGCAAATCATGCTAAGCAGCAATACCAATCCTCAAAGGATATTCAAGTTGACAAAGGGCCCCAAAAATGGCAATCAGCCCAAATTATGATAATAAAAAGTAATTTCAGTCAAATACCAAGTCACAATCCCCAATGCTGCTCTACCCCATGCTCATATCCAGCATGCAAGACACCTCAATACAGCATTATGATGTGCAAATCGTAGGTTTCAAACCCTCAGGATATCATTTGCAATTATTACTCACCTCGAATTGGTGAAATCTCTAGCCCGCGACGCCTCTGCCCCTCTAAACAGCCTCCACGCGCGTCGAATCTAGCAAAAATCATAGTGCATACATCACAATATGCTAAGGGAACAATTCCCAATTGAAAAGACTCAATAAATATCGAAAATCACAAAATTTGCAAAACTCGAGCCCCGGGCCCAAATCTCGAAATCCAAAAATTTTTACATCAATACGATCCTTATCTTTTCACGAGTCTATACATACCACATTCACAAAAATCGGAGTCCATTTGATCCCTCAAATCACCATTTTAAAATTTCAATCTCAAGCCCTAATTTCTTATAATATGGCTATATTTTCATGAATATGTGTTTAGTTCATAGGACTTACCTCCAATCACTTCCCGTCAAAACCCCTTCAATTCCCAACCAAAAGCTCTCAAGAATGACAAAAAATGGTGGAAAATAGGTTGGGTTCGCGGATGAAATGTTTATAACATTCTGCCCAGATCACTGTAGCTAACTCTATGCGATCGCATTAGAGCCTTGCGCTCGCATAGAACAAAATACCAGGGCATTGTAGTTAACTCTATGTGATTGCATAGAACAAAATTCCAGGGCACTGTAGCTAACTCTATGCGATTGCATTATAGTCCTGCGATCGCATAGAACAAATTTCCAGGGTCTCAAATTACTCTATGCGATCGTAACAGTCCCTATGTGATCTCATAGCACAATAAAACATCCCCCATAATTCCTTCTATGCGATCGCATGACACCTCTGCGATCGCATAGAACAAAAGTTCTGTGAAATCTTTCTGCTGCATTTTCCAACTTCAAAATTCCTGTTAGCCATCTGAAATCACCCCGAGGTCCTCGGGACCTCAACCAAAAGCATAGATATGTTCTATTACCTCATTCAAACTTGCTCAAACCATAAAAACTCTATCGTTAACATTAAAATCGTCAATTTTCATCAAATCAATGCTTAAGTTAAACTAAAACTTTCAAAACTCACATTCAATCAAAAACCCGGCCTAAACAACCTCCGAGTAACCTAATATTTTGCACAAAAGTCCAAAATTACCTAACGAAGCTACTGGAACTGTCGGAATTCCATTCCGACTCCAGGATCAAAATCTCACCTATCAACCGAAAATCACCAAAATACTAACTTAGCCAAAATAGGCTAATTTCTTTACCGGACCTCCAAAATTACTTCCGATTGCGCTTCTAAGACTTAAATCATCCCCCAAAACTAACCGAATCATCGGAATTCAATTGTGAGCCCTCTAACCCACAAGTTAATATCCGGTTAACTTTTCCAACTTAAGTCTTCTTAAAAGAGACTAAGTGTCTCATTTCTTATCAAAATCACTCCAAATCAATTCTAAAGCTTCCAATACTGATAATGAAACATAAGAAGATAGAAAATCGGAAGAACGGGGTTGTAACTGGACGATGAGTCGGGTGGTCACATATAGAAATCATGCCTATAAGTTTTTGCACTCATATAGAAATAATGCCAATAAGTTTCCTGCACCACAATAGAAATTCTGCTTATAAGTTTATGCATCTGCATATAGAAATCCTGCCTATAAGCTTCTGCATTTCCGCATATACACATGTTATTAGGCAAACAATCTATAGGATTAATAATAACAACAATCCGCATTGTTGATTCCATGCTCGTAGGAATTCTGCACTCTTATCAACATCTCCAATAGGTGTCTAAAATCAGAAAACGTCTCGAAAGCATGCCTATTAAAAATATCGACTCTGAACCGCCTCACTTGTCAACTGCAAAACTTGTATTTATTCTGTTAAAGCTGACGGTTCAATTTTCTACAAGTAGTCTCTGAAATCAGTAGATACCATGCATATAGGTCTGTTTCACACAAAGATAAAATAATCAATTGGGTCAGTCTTTGACAACTGCATCTAAACAGGCCTAATGCATATTTCTTGTCGGCAATAGCATGCAACAATGTTATTCTGCGCTTTAATACCTTAATGGGGTGGGAAGGGTAGATATGGAGATGATGACCAATGCGCTAATATCACGTGCGACTAGGTGAGTGCATTCAAATCGGTTTATCGATAAATCGAATCGATTATTTGATATTGATTTATCGATATCGGTTTATCGATTTCGATTTCAAAATTTTCCTTATCGAGTTATCGATTTCGATTTCGATTTCGATTCTATCCTTTTCGGTTTATCGATAAACCGATAACATACACTATTTTTTAAATTTTTTATAAATTGTTTTTAAATTTTTTTTAAAAATTTTTTTACCCTTATTTTATAATACCATTTCCTTTACCCTAAGTCCCTAGCGCTATATTTACTCTACCACATTTAAGGAATGATCATATTTAAAGCTCAAGGAAAAAAAGTTCAAATTAATGGAAAATAAAATTAGCTGTGATGATATATTTTATTTTTTTAATACCGTTGCAATGTTGGTGACATACATTTGATCCCTTACTTTAATTTCGTTTCATGTGCTTGTTGACACAATATTTATGTTATAAACGATGATCTTCTTATTTTAGCTTCTTTTTGTCCATATTAGTTAGGCGTGTTTGTAGCGATATACTTTTTGTGGAATCTCGAAAATATTCTTATTGGTGTAATCGATAACCAAATCGATAAGCCCCAAAAGTCGATAAATCGAAATCGAAAAAATCGAAACCTTATTGAAACGATAACGATAAGCATATGTTCAAATCGATAATCGATAAATAATTATCGATAAAATCGATAAATCGAATGCACACCCCTACGTGCTACTCCTCTTTTGAGGAGTGATTTCTGGATATTGCATTGAAGTGATCCATATTGTTTACAAACCTGGGACCCCCTTTTCCCTTTACTTGCTTATTTTTTGTTCAAATCATCTCTTTAAAGTTACTATTTCTTTTCTCCAAACTTTCAACTTTCTTGCAATATTATGTGAAAATATTTACTTGCTTACTTGCCATTTAAAGTCACAATTGTAGCATGACCATAAATTACACTAGTGGATCTCGAGGGGTGGCTAACACCTTCCCCTTGAGATAATTTCTATCCCTTACCCTAATCTCTGGTTTCTTCATCTCAAACTCTTCTTAAAAGTGTCCTAATGCACTATAATCCTATATAATATTGTTGCGTCGTGCAACCCGATCCCAATATACAAATCAACATCAATCACAAAAACAATCCGGCAAGGGAACAATAAGGAAACAACAATATCCCGGCAAGGGAATCAACAACAAGAATAGACACATCCATGCAAGGGAACCAACACTAAGAATTAAATATGTCCTTCCAAGGGAATCAGCTATAACCAAACATTTACCAACAATTAACTTCACAAATAAAACCTCAACTGGAGCCAATGCTCAACAATAAGCAAATAGCACGAAGCTAATCATAATTCTTGCCCAACATGGAGAATCAACAATTTAGGCATTTGTAGTACTTGTTAAGATTCACGGACGTGCTTGACAATGACGTATAGATACTCGTCACCACACCTATATGTCGTACACTACACTAGCACATAGCAAATAAAGCACAATATATATTCCCTCAAGGTAAGGTCAGACCAAATATTTATCACGAACTTCAACGGTCAACTCAAGCCTCAACACCTTTTACTTTGGAATTCACCTCCAATTTACTTGTATCTAGCCCAAATCAATTTATCAACATCAATAAATGCTAAAGAATTCATACTCAATGCTTAATTATAGGTTTTCTATCACTTTTCCCAAAAAATCAAAAATTGACCTTGGGCCCGCTTGGCAAAAAATCAAGATTTGGATCAAAATCCTATCACCCACGAGCTTGAAAATGCAATTAGTTTCGAAATCCGACCCCCAAATGAGATCTAAAGTCCAATTATTCAAAAATCCCTAACTCTACCAAATTTCCAATTTCTACCATAAAAAGTCTTAATTTTTGATTAAAAAGTGATGAAAAATGTTGGGTAACTGAAAGAGTAAAGTTTATAATTTATTACCAACACTTTGGGGATGAATTTGTGTGAAGAAAATCGCCTTTAGGTCTTGGGAGTTCGAAAATATGAAGAAAACGGGTTCTACCCATTTATAATCTGTTTTAAAAAAACTGGCAGGCCTTCATCGCGTTCGCGGAGCTTTAGCTCCTCAGGCCTTCGCATTTGCACTCAAAGGGCCGCGTTCCCGTAGAGGAAACTGAACTCCTCCCCCAGGCCCACTAACCCTATACATTCGCGTGAGCCTGAATGCGTTCGCGAAGGGTAACCCCCCCCCCCAAAGCTTCGCATTCTCGTTATAAGCTCCGTGTTCGCGAACAACAAACTAGAAGTTGAGGAAATTGCCTTACGCCTTCGCGAGCGAAGCTATGCGAACGCGAAGAACAAAATCACTATGCACCTAAAATAGCAAAACCTGCAACTTTTCTAAGTCCAATACACCTCGAAACCTATCTGACACTCACTTGAGCCATTGGGGCTCCAAACCAAACATGCATACTAACTAAAAGCATCATATGGACTTGCTCGTGTGATCAAATCACAAATTTAATATCTTTAATAACGAATTTAGCATCAAAATCGAAGAAAAATCTCAACAACTCTTAAGTTCAAATTTTAACAACTGAGGGTCTGATTCATGTCATATCAAGTCCGTTTCTTATCAAATTTTGTAGGCTCGACCTAAATATCATACAAGACCTGTATCGGGCTCTAGAACCAAAATACGAGCCTGATACTATCAAACTCAAACCAATTTAACTTTCCAAAAACACTTGTAATTTTAGATAAATAATATTTTTCAAAAATTCATTTCTCGAGCTTGGGACCTCGAAATTCAAATCCGGGAATATGCCATAGTCCCATATTTTTCTATAGATCCTCTGGAATCATAAAATCATGAGGTCAGGTTCATTTATCCAAAATATTGACCGAAGTCACTTAAATTCAATTTTGATTGCCAAATTAGCATTTTCATCAAATTTTCACATAAAAGCATTTTGGATATAAGTCCGAACTGTGCATGCAAATCGAGGTGAGATAAAAAGAGGCTTTTAAAGCCTCAGATCATAGAATTAATCTATAAATCAAGTGATGACATTTTGGGTCATCACATCCTCCACCTGTAAAGCAATCGTTTGTCCTCGACGAACATAGAAAAGAAGTACCTGAGTCAGGGAAAAGATAGGGATAACGGCTCTGCATATCGGACTCGAACTCCCAGGTAACTGGCTTGGCAGGCTGACCTCTCCATTGAACACAAACAAAATGGTAACTCTTTGATCTCAGTTGATGATCATGCCGGTCCAGAATGTCCACCGACTCCTCCTCATTGGTTAGATCCTCGTCCAACTGGACAGTGCTGAAGTATAACACGTGGGATAGATCGCCATGATACCTCCGAAGCATGGACACATCAAACACTAGGTGCACAGCTGATAAACTTGGTGGCAACTCAAGTCTGTAAGCCACATCTCCTACTCAATCAAGAATCTCAAAAGGACCAATAAACCTAGGGCTTTGCTTGCCTTATTCCATAATTTTATCATGACTTCATGGGCGAAACCTGGAGAAACACCCACTCTTCGACCATAAATGCCACATCACGAACCTTGCGATCGATATAACTCTTCTGCCTAGACTGAGCTCTACAAAGCCTGTCCTGAATGATCTTCAACTTATCCAAGGCATCCTAAACTATATTTATACCCAACAAGCGAGCCTTCCATGGCTCAAACCACCCAACCGGCGACTGACACTGCCTACCATATAATGCCTCATAGAGGAGCCACCTGAATGCTCGACTAGTAGCTATTGTTGTAGGCAAAGTCTACTAATGGCAAGAAATGATCCCAAGAACCTCCAAAGTCCATAGAAAAATCTCGGAGCAAATCCTCCAAAATCGGAATAGTACGTTTGGACTATCCGTCCATCTGGGGATGAATGATGTGCTCGACTCGACCTGCTTACCCAAATCATACTGTACTGCTCTCCAAAAGTGTGAGGTAAACTACGTACCCCGATCAGAAATGATAGACACGGGCACACCATGAAAAGGAACAATCTCCCAGATATAGATCTCAGCCAACTGCTCCGAGGAATAGAAAAGTGCCACAGGAATGAAATGCGCTGACTTGGTCAGCCTATCAACAATAATCCATACTACATCAAACTTCCTCTGAGTCTGTGGGAGTCCAACAAGGAAGTCCATAGTGATACACTCCCACTTTAACTCAAGAATCTCAATCTTCTGGAACAAACCACCAGATCTCTAATGCTCGTACTTTACCTGCAAACAATTCAAACATCGCGCTACATAGGCAACAATGTCCTTCTTCATTCTACTCTACCAATAATTCTGTCGAAAGACCTGATACATCTTAGCGGCACCGGGGTGAATAGAATATCGGGAAATATAGGTTTCCTCTAGAATCAGCTCACAAATTCCATCCACATTAGGTGCACAAATATGACCCTACATTCTCAAAACTCCATCATCTCTAACTATAACCTGTTTGGCACCTCCGTGCCGCACGGTGTATCTAAGGACAAGCAAATGAGGATCATCATACTGCCGATCTCGGATACGCTCAAATAATGAAGAACGAGCAACTGTGCGAGCTAGCACATGGCTGGGCTCAGAAACATCCAGCCTCACGAATTGATTGGCTAAAGCCTAAACATTCAGAGAAAGCAGTCTCTCACTGACTGGAATATATGCAAGGCTGCCCATACTGGCTGACTTCCTACCCAATGTATCGACCACTACATTCGCCTTTCCTGGATGATACAAGATGGCGATATCATAGTCTTTCAACAGCTCCAACCACCTCTTTTGCATCAAATTTAGCTCCTTCTGCTTGCACAAGTATTGCAAACTCCTATGATCTATGATCACCTCATACGACATGCCATATAAATAATGACTCTAATCTTCAGCGCGTGAAAAATGGTTGCTAACTCCAAATCATGATTTGAATAATTCTTTTCATGGATCTTCAATTGTGGCTAAGCATATGCAATAACATTGCAATTCCACATCAACACCGCACCAAGTTCAATACGTAATACATCATAATATATTTTATATGGCCCTGAACCTTTGGGCAAAACCAACACAAGCGCCATAGTCAAAGCTGTCTTGAGCTTTTGAAAGCTTTCCTTACACTCATCAGACCACCCAAACTGGGCACCCATATGGGTCAACCTGGCCATCGCGGCTGCAATAGATGAAAACCCCTCCACAAACCGACACTAATAACCCAGCAAACCCAAGAAACTTTGGATCTCTGTAGATGAATGGGCCAAGGTCAGGCCTTAAATGCCGCAATCTTCTTAGGGTCCACCTGAATACCCTTTGCTAATACAAGACCCAAGAATGCAATAAAACTCAACCAAAACTCACACTCTCAAAATTTAGCATACAATTGACTATCCCTCAGAGTCTGAAGAATGACTCGAAGATGCTGCTTCTGCTCCTCCCGGCTGCGGGAATAGAAAAATATAATCAATAAAGACAATCACGAGGGAATCCAAATAAAGCTTGAATACTCTCTTCATCAAGTCCATGAAAGTAGTTGTTGTATTTGTCAAGCCAAATGACATCACTAAGAACTTATAATGCTCGTACTGAGTGCGAAAAGCTATCTTAGGGATATCAGATGCCCTAATCCTCAACTGAAGGTTGCGAGATCTCAAGTCAATCTTCGAAAACATCGTGGCACCCCAAAGTTGATCAAGCAAATTATCAATCCTCGGCATTGGATACTTATTCTTGATTATGGACTTGTTCAACTTCTGATAATCTATACACATCCTCATCGATCTGTCCTTCTTCTTAACAAACAATACTGGTGCACCCCAAGGCAAGACACTAGGTCTAACAAAACCCTTATCAAGCATGTCTTGCAACTGTTCTTTCAATTCTTTCAACTTTAGCGGGTCCATACGATATGGCGGAATAGAAATAGGCTGGGTGCGTCGAGCCAAATCAATGCAAAAGTCAATATCCATGTCAGACAACATACCTGGCAGGTCTGTAGGAAAGACCTCTGGAAACTCATGAACAACAGGTATAGAATCCATAGAAGGAACCTCGGCACTAGAATCACGAACATACGCCAAATAGGCCAAACATCCGTTCTCAACCATACGCCGAGCCTTTATATATGAGATAACCCTACGGGTAGAATAACGAAGAGTTGCCCTCTACTCTATATGAGGCAAACTCGACAAGGCTATGGTTACAGTCTTGGCATGACAGTCCAAGATAGCGTGGCAAGGTGATAACCAGTCCATCCCCAATATGACATCAAAATCGACCATATCCAAAAGTAACAAATCTACTCGGGTCTCAAAACCCTCGATCATAAATATACATAAACGTTGGACACGATCCACCATAATAGAATCACCCACCGTTATAGAAACATATACGTGAGCACTCAAAGAATCACTAAGCATGACTAGATACGGGGCAAAATAAGATGACAAATAGAAGTATGTAGACCTTGGATCAAACAGAACTGAAGCATCTCTACAACATACCAGAATGGTACCTGCAATAACTGAATCGGAGGCCTCAGTCTCGAGCCTGGCTAGAAGAGCATAACATCGGGGCTGGCCCAACACCCTAAGCTACATCCCTGGGACGGCCTTCTGCTTGCTGGCCTCCATCTCTAGCAGTCTTACCTCTATCTCTAATACTTCTACCTCCACCCCTAGCTGGTTAAGCATGAGCTGGAACGCCCAACGTCCTAACCATGGCATAGGAACCCTGCTCTTGCAACTAAAAACCCAATAATCTCGGACAATCCCTTTGGATATAACCATACTCACCGCACTCAAAGCATCTACCTCAGTTTTGCGGCTCAAAAAATTGAGACTAACCCTGGTGGACCGGTTGACCATGAGAATAACTTTTAAAAGGAGGTGCTCTGATAGGAGTTGATGGAGCACGATAGGACTGCTGATCAGAACAATGCACATAATAACCATTGCTACCTGGAGCACCATGAGAAGTCTAAAGTGCTGAATGAAATGGCCTGGGAGGATGGCCCCTACCAAAAGAATCCCTGCCTCCAGATGAGGCACTACTGAACCTTCCTAAATGATGATGTCTCTTGTCAGACCCCTGACCACTCCCCTATGATAGAACCATCTCAACTCTCCTGGCCACATTGGATGCATCCTAAAACAAAATCTCGCTCCCAGTCTCCTTAGCCATCTACAATCGAATTGGCTAAGTGAGTCTGTCAATAAACCTCCAAACCCTTTCTCTCTCAGTGGGAAGTATAATAAGAGCATGACATGCCAAAGCAATGAATCTGGTCTCGTACAGAGTGACGGTCATAGAACCCTGCTGGAGATGCTCAAATAGCCTCTGATAGTCCTCCGTCTAAATGATAGAAATAAAATTCTCCAGAAATAGCTGAGAGAACTAATCCCAAGTCAAAGAAGGCAACCCAACTAGCCTAGCCAAACAATAAATCCTTCTACCATGTCTTGGCAAAACCTGATAGATGAAAAGCAGCAAAATCGACCCCATTGGTCTCGACTATCCCCATGTTTCAAAAAACCTCGTGATAGCTATCTAAATAGTCCTAGGGATCCTCTGAAGATGTATAGCCATAAGTAGTAGTGAACAACTTGGTGAACCTGTCCAATCTCCACAAAGCATCGGCATACATAACGGCTCCATCACCGGTCTAAGCTATTATACCCGACTGAACTGCTCCAACTGGCTGAGCTGCTGGAGTCTGAAACTGGGGAGCCATATGCTCCAGAGTGGGGGTAGCCGGATTTTTTACTCCTACCCCAGCCTGAGAAATGGCTGGTGGTACAGGATGTAAGCCTGTCCTGGTGACTTCTCCACAAGGCCCACTAGACGGACCAGAGCATCCTGGAGTACAGGGTAGCCATGAAATCCTCTGGGACCTGGGCTGAGCTCATCAAAATTGTTTGATCTTGAACATCATCATCAAACTCTACCAGAGGCTTTGCCACTGGTGCTGCTGCTCTAGGCTGAGCTCTGCCCCTGCCTCGACCCCATTCACGGTCTCGGCCTCGTCCTATGCCCTAGTGGGAACTGCTGCTGGACGGGATGAAGAAGCACGTGTTCTCGCCATCTGCAAAAGAACATAGTAGAAATCCAATTAGCATTGAGAAACCCAAATCGTACGACAGAGATGAATATAAATGAAATTGTTCCTAACTCTATAGCCTCTGGGGGATGAGCACGGACGTCTTCGTATCGATTTCTCAGACTCTACCAAGCTTGTCCGTGAATTATGAGACCTAAGCAACCTAGAGCTCTGATACCAACTTATCACGACCCGGACTTCCCATCTTCGGGAGTCGTGATGGCACCTACTCGTGAAAGCTAGACAAATCGAGTGTTACAGATTTTATTACCCCTTTTTCTTAACTTTTTTAATAATTTCAAATTAATATTCGATAATAATA
The DNA here is from genome assembly GCA_034376525.1 of Nicotiana benthamiana. Classification (NCBI taxonomy): domain Eukaryota; kingdom Viridiplantae; phylum Streptophyta; class Magnoliopsida; order Solanales; family Solanaceae; genus Nicotiana; species Nicotiana benthamiana. Next base: position 69,924,047 of record CM067338.1, on the reverse strand, counting down.
ATAGTACTAATAATATTGATAATAATAATAATAATAATAAAGGAAATGCGGAAGAAGAAACATGATAACTTGACCAAATACTAGTGCGAAAATACAAAATACAACTCTACCCAAAACTAGTGTCACAATATCGCGGACCATCCACGAATACTACAAACAGTGTTCTGGAAATAAAGATACAGGTCTGTCTCTAAAGTAAATGAAAATAGAATACAAAAGATAGAAGGGGACTCCAAGGCCTGCAGACGTCTACAAGACCACCTCCGGTCTCTGCTGGACTGAAGGCAGCAACCTCTCTATGGTCCAAAAGCTCTGGTACCGCGATCTGCGCACAGTGCAGAGTGTAGTATCAGCACAACTGACTCCATGTGGTGGTAAGTGTCGTGCCTAACCTTGGTGAAGTAGTGACGAGGCTAGGACAAAACTACCAAATAAACCTATGCAGTTAAAGCATATACGACAAGTACTAATAACGGGAACTAGCAGCTAAAGATGGGGAGGGAACATGCTGTGGGGAATATCAAGTACAACAGAATCTCAGGAGAAAAACACAAAGAACATCTTAAATTTTTCATTAATAAGAATAAGGAAAACAGTAACGAATCAATGTCCACTTTTATTCTTTATTGTTACGGCACGCTACTCGATCCAAGTCATATAATATTATTGCGGCGTGCAACCCAATCCAAATTTTAGAATATTGTTGCGGCATGCAACCCGATCCAAATCATATATCACTATTATAGCGTGCAACCCGATCCAAAACATATATCACTATTGTGGAGTGCAACCCGACCCCTCCTGTCCTCCCTTATTACTCCTTGTTGTGAAGTACAACCCGATCCCATATAATATTATTGCAGCGTGTAACCCAATTCCAATATACAAATCAACACCAATCACAAAATAATCCCAATAAGGAAACCTTATGGAAACAATAATATCCCAGCAAGGGAATCAACAACAAGAATAAATACATCCCAGCAAGGAAACAAATAGTAAGAATTAAATACGTCCCTGCAAGGGAATCCGCTATAACCAAACATGTACCATCAATTAACTTCACAAATGAAACCTCAAGTAGAGCCAATGCTCAACAATAAGAAAATACCACGAAGATAATCATAATTCTTGCCCAACACGGAGAATCAACAATTTAGGCATTTGTAGTACTTATTAAGACTCACAGGCATTCTTGAGAACGACGTATAGATACTCTTCACCATATCTATATCACTACACTAGTAAATAGAAAATGAAGCACAATACATATTCCCTCAAGCTAAGCTTAGACCAAATACTTACCTCGAACTTCCACGGCCAACTCAAGCCTCAAACACCGCTTTTCCATTTGAATTTGCCTCCAATTTATTTGTATCTAGCCCAAATTAATTTAACAGGATTAATAAATGCTAAAGAATTAATACCCAATGCTTAATTGTAGGTTTTCTATCACTTTTCTCAAAAAGTCAAAAAACGACTACGGACCGGCTTGGTCAAAACTCGAGGTTCAGACCAAAATTCGATAACCAATTCACCCACGAGACTGAATATGCAATTAGTTTCGAAATCCGACCCGAAAATGAGATCTAAATTTCAATCATTCGAAAAGCCCCAACTCTACCCAAATTTTCCATTTCTACCATGAAAATTCTTGATTTTTGATTAAAAAATGATTAAAAAATATTGGATAATTGAAAGAGTAAAGTTTAGAATTGTTTACCAACACTTTGAGGATGAATATGTGTGAAAACAATCGCCTCTAGGTCTTGGGAGTTCAAAAATATGAAGAAAATGGTTCTTCCCATTTTGAAATCTGTTTTAAAAAGACTGGGCAGGCCTTCATCAAGTTCGCGATGGGCCTGACGCATTCGCAATCGGTCAGGCCGAAATGGCCTTTGCATTCTCGGAGCTTTAGCTCCTCAGGCCTTCGCATTCGCGGTCAAAGTGTCGTGTTCGCGTAGAGCAAATTGAACTCGATCCCCCAAGCCCGCTAACCCTATGTGTTCGCGTGAGCCTGAACCCGTTTGCGAAAGGTACCCTCCCCCCCCCCCCCAAGCTTCGTGTTCGCGAAGAATAAGCTAACACCTAAGAAACTTTTCCTTACTCGTTCATGAGTGAAGCCACGCGAACGCGAAGAACAAACTCACTATGCACCTGAAGCAGCAACACATGCAACTTATCTAAGTCTAAAACACCCCGAAACCTATCTGAAACTCACCCGAGCCCTCGCAGCTCCAAACAAACATGCACACTAACTCAATAATATTATATGAACTTACTCGTGCGAGAAAACTTCTAAATTAACATCTTTAACAACGAACTTACCATCAAAATCAAAGAAAAATCTCAAGAATTTTTAAGTTCAAATTTTAACAACTGAGGGTCTGATTCACGCCATATCTAGTCCATTCCTTACCAAATTTTAAAAGCTCAACTTGAATATCATATAAGACCTGTACTGGGAATCGAAACTAAAATACGAGCCCGATACCATCAAATTCAAACACATTTAAATTTCCAAAAACTCTAATTATTTCAATTAAACAATTTTCTTCAAAAATTTATTTCTCAGGCTTGGGACCTCGGAATTCAATTCCGGGCATACGCCCAAGTTCCATATTTTTTTACGGACCATCCGAGACTATCAAATTACGGATCGATATTTGTTTACCAAAAATATTGATCGAAGTCAACTTAAATTTAATTTTAAAGGCCAAATTAGCATTTTCATCAAATTTTCACATAAAAGCATTTTGAATATATGCCCGGATCATGCATCCAAATCAAGGTGAGATAAAAGGAGGCTTTTAAGGTCTCGGAACAATGAATTAACTTGTAAATCAAGTGATGACCTTTTGGGTCATCACATTTGTTCTTGATAATTCGTTCCTTCAATATACCAAATAAAGGGCATCATATAGATTTTCCTTTACCTCTACCACTAGAGAAGAATCAATCCTATTTTGCACAACCACATTAGCTTGAACGCAGTCTATGAGTCGAACTCCCAAACTTTCTAATCAGTGAACCTCTTTCACCATTGTCCTTTTGGATTCATCCAAGCAAGCCAAACTCCTCATTCACCAACGGCTGAGAGCATTGGCTATAATGTAAGCCTTTCCTGGATGGCAGAGAATGTTAACATCGTAATAATTAAGTATCTCAAGCAATTTTTTGCCTCAAATTCAACTCTCTTGTCTTAAAGATGTACTAGAGACTTTTGAGGACCATGAATATATCAACATGAACACATGATAAATGATGAAGCGAAATCTTCAATGCAAAAACTAATGCTGCAAGCTTCAAATCGTGAGTCAGATAATTCTTTTCATAGTTCTTAAGTTTCCTGGAAGCATAAGGAACAACCTTTCATGTTGCATTAGGACACATCCCAGACCTATTCCTGGCGCATCACAATATACCACAATCCCGTCCGAACCAAGTAGTAAGGTCAACTGAGGGACAGGTGAAAAGAACCATATTTAAGGAGTGTAATAGAGAACCTGAGATCCGAGATTCACCGAAGCGACGAGACCTTGAAAGCCGCTTTTTCAAGTGTCAGTAGAGGAACATTCTATCAATCGGGGAAGGTTTTGGTGACAAGACCTGGAGATATCAGAAGTGAGAATGCTGAAATGAGTAATGAAAAATCCTGTGAAAAACACGATCTCCTGCCAGTGGAAGGTTTTCTGCGTTCAATCAATCTACGCAGAGTGAATCGGTCCCTCCCCCGAAAGGGCTGCCGTCCGATGGGTACACGAAAGTGACGAAGTTTCTTTGACTACAAAACCATGCATGTTTGTTGGAGCGAATTGGATGATGGGGCCGAGCGCTGCCCCATCTTCCCCTCACTCTCGTTTCCCTAATATGAACCTTGAGTCATCAAAGTCTTTATGACTCGGCCTGGCCCAGTCGCCCTACACGACTCTCCAGTTTTCCATTCTCATATGAAGCCGGAAAATGGATTGGCAATAGGTCGGCACGAAGTGATTCATCATGCTCAAACATGAGCCGATCGCTCGTTAGGGATGGTTTATAGATCATCAAATTCCTACAAATGGAATGAAAAGTGGGTCCATGTAAATGAGACAGGCATGGTTCTATAGTCAAAGCAACTCCGGTGATGTGGTCTTCTCACAACTATCCGACCATTGGAACTTGGCCGCATTTTGGCTCAACTTGGTCAATAGAGAAGCAAGAAAAGAAAACCCCTACACAAACCTTCTATAGTAACCATCCAAACCCAAAAAACTAAGAATCTCCATCGGCGTTGTAGGTCTTGGCCAATTCTTCACAGATTATATATTTTACAGACCAACTTTAATCCCTTCACTAGAGGCTGCATGGCCCAAGAAAGCAACAGACTCAGGCCAAAATTCACACTTTAAAATTTTTGCATATAACTCATTATCCTTAAGACTTTGCAATGTCTCTCTAATATTGTTAATATAATCCTCTCGACTCTATGTGTCCACAAGAATATCATTAATGAACATCATCACGGATGTGTCGAAAAAGGCTTGAAAGCTCAATTCATAAGATCCATGAAAGTTGTTCGTTAACCCGACGGACATCATCATAAATTCAAAGAGTCACCTATCGAGTTCTAAATCCGTCTTCGGAATATCTTTTTCTATAATCTTCAACTAGTGATATCTCATTCTCAAGTAAATTTTGGAGAAATACTTTGCACCTTGTAAGTAACCAAACTAGCCATCGATTCTCGGCAAAGGGTACTTGTTTTTTGTTGTGACTCTATTGAGTTATTTCTAGTCGATACATATTCTCAATGAACTATCTTTCTTCCTCACAAAGAGAATTAGTGCACGCCAAGGTGAAACACTCGGTCATCTGAAGTCGTTCTCTAGAAGATTTCTCTATTGTTCCTTCGATTCTTTCAACTCAGTTGAGGCTATTCTATAAGACGGGATCGATATAGGTTGAGTGTCTGGCAAGACATCGATCCAAAAATCAATCACTCGATCATGTACTGCAATTTTTTCAGATAGGAATCTTTTCCAATATTTAACATCCGGACTTGGCCCTCCACCCCCCAAACGTGATCCCGATTTACTTATTTAGGCTTTTACTCAAATTTCAAAGCTCCAAATAATCCATTTTAGCTTTAAAATTACTCTCTAATGCGGAATCGCTTCCTACAAAGTATAATACACTTAATAAGTGTATTTCATTATTATTTAAGCTCAGAAAAAAGTACAGTCATTAGAGTGCAAAATACAGATAAAATATTGATTTCTAGCAAAATTTAAAGGAACAGAGTTCAAGATCAAAGTGATGTTATTTTTGTGAAAATAAACATAAACCTTTAAAAGAGAAAATTAAGAGACCACAATTATTTTTCTTAAAGATGTTCTTTTTGTACTTTCATGTTAATCAAACTATTTTTAAAGAGAGATAGAATTTATTATTTTTAATTATAGACAGACAGAACAATCAAAATTGTATAGAAGAGTAAATCATCGCTAAAATTTTATACTTTGTGTATACTAATTATTTGAATCTTTTCTCATAATCGACTAAAGCTTAACGTTGTAATATTGAAAGAAACATACAGGCTCGCACAAAAAGGCAAGAGTCTAAGTCAAGATCAGAATAATTACTCATGGGTAAAGATGAAAATGGAGGAGAGGGCAAGAGGAGTTTCAGGGTCCATGTATATATGTTGATAGTGCTTTTATTCCTGTGAGTATTATTTCACTTGCGCCACTTTCGGCGATGACAAGCTTCTCCATTTTCTGGCATGGATCCCATCTTAAATTAAATTTTAATACGCGTGATTTGAACGGCCAGAAGAAAATTAAAAAGATGTGGGAAGAAGAAGGCTGTTGATGAAGAGTATCGTTTTACCAGTAAAACACACAGTATAAATATAAATTATATGGATATTAATTAGGAGAAGAGGAAAAGACTTAATGGCGTAATTATTACGTACATACTTTTATTTATTACAATATACGACTTTACAACTATTTTCCCGTTTTTGTACATGAATTTATATAGTAAAAGAGCTCTGAGTGAACCGTATTTAAGCAAAAAATTAATTCATAAAAATACGAAAAGTCAAGTTAAGAGAAAAAGATGAAGATCGAATATGGGGATGGTTAAGTATAACGGAAGAATTTAAATACATCTCCGTTAATAAGGGGGAAATGGGCCTTTATGGCCATTTACAGTGAAAGTAGCAAGGCTATTTGCAACGTATTCGTTTTTTGTGCCATATTTTAATTTGTATTCGCTTTGTTTTTTTATTTGCAAGCGTACTCATTTTTTCAACACACTTTAGCTGTTAGGCCAAAGTATTCCTCCTTAAGTGGCTAGTTCACTTCGGCCTTGCGGTTGAAGTGCTTTAGTTGTTTATTAAAAACTTCGGCTGTTAGGCTTAAGTTGTCCAGTTATAAAATAAACACTTAAGTTGTTAGGCTTAAATTGTCCAGTTATAAAATAAACACTTAGGTTGTTAGGCTTAATTTGTCCAGTTATAAAATAAACACTTAGGCTGTTTCCAGCTTAAGTTGTCCAGTTATAAAATAAATACTTAGGTCGTTTCCAGCTTAAGTTGTCCAGTTATAAAATAAACACTTACGCTGTTTCCAGCATAAGTTGCCTAGTTATAAAATAAACATTTCAGCCCCGTGGGCTGAAGTTATGTGAAAAAGTGGGTGCGGATGCAAACAAAAAGATAAAGTGGCTATTGGTTAAAAGGGGGCGCCCAAATTGGGCGCCCCGTGCAATTAATTAAAAATAGCACGGGCTAGCCAGTTTTCAGATTGGTAACTAAAAAATAGCCAGCGATTGCAACGTTATTAAAAAAATAGTCACTATTTTATAATAACACGGAAAGTTCTAGCATAATATACTGGATATTGGAGCATATGTGAACTTCCAACATATTATGTTAGAACCTATCACATTATGAAATTCCAGCATATTATGTTGGAAATTCATATATAAAAAATTTGAACTCTAGCATAATATGCTGTAAAAAATTTCAGATTTTGAATAGTATTTTTGTTCAGAATTATCTTTATATAAAAAGTGAATAAATTTTAATTACTTTTGAAAATATGGTTATTTTTTAATTACCATTGTAAATCTAGCTATTTTTGAATTTCACCCCATTTACAATGTTAAAATTGAAAAGAATCACCCTTTTTAGATCGTTTACATGTAAGATAGATCTCTTGTGTGTAAAAGTAAATCTCTCATGTACAAAAAAAAATAGAGTCATAAAATTTTAAAAAAAAATTGTAAAGACCCATAAAACCATTTGACAAGTTAATAAGTTCTTTCAAAATCTACAAATTTAATTACATACATATCCTCTTTATACACAAATGTTGTCGGAGTGGTGTTTGATTGTAAGGGCAAAAATGTCACTTAATTTTTACGGGTAAAATTGTAAAATTAACTTCTATCTTACAATGTTCCCACTTTTAGTATAATATTAATTTTGGTTACATGTGTTGCACGTGTATTCCAAGTCAATAGGTTTAGTTTTTAAAAAACAATTATAAACATTATCAAAACATGTGATTGAGGAGTAAAATAAAATTTAAAGGGAAAAAAAAACTCAATTTCAAATCAATATAAGGTTTTAGTGCTTTAATAACACACCAACCATTCCTTGCCTAAAACTTCTCCAATGGAGAGAGTGTGTGTCAACTCTCAAGGCAAAGAAGCTAATCACCAAGAACAGAAGATGAGAAGGATACCAGGAAACCGAAGGAATTTGCTCGCTAGAACACGAAAGAGACCACCGAAAACTTTAGTATTCCCTTTGTTTCATGTTTCGAAAAAGAATGACACGTTTCTATATTTAAAAATAATTTAACTTCAAACTTTTCATTTTATCCACTTTACCCTTAATGACAAGCTTTTATAGTCACACAAATATCATGGCTCTTCAAAGTTTTTGCACCTTAAACTTTTAACACCCACATATTTCAAAAGTCTTTTTTTCGTTAAACTTTGTTCCAAGTCAAACTACATTATCTAAACTCAAACGGAGGATGTATGAAATAGTAAGCATCTATATATTCTATAAACCAGCCAAATAAACGTTAACAAGACATCTTTTCTGCTGCACAACAAACAATTTCACATTAAAGCAGAAAATTGCCTCTTTTCTCCAGCTCATGTTTCACTGAACGAGCAAGAACCTTTTTGTCTCTCCACACGTGTGTCCTGCAAAAAAGGAGGGAATAGTAATAAGCACAAATAAGTGAAATCAATAACATTTAGTAGCCCAAAAAAAAAGAACAATTACATTGATCTGGCTATGGCAACCATCTGTTAGGAAGCATCATTTTCCCAAGTACAAATGACACTACAATCAGGCTTCTGCTAGTTTTAATCGGGGCACAATGTTCATTGATTGGAGCTCCTGGATTAGGAGCTTGCAAGCATAAGGCAACTTCATTGTAGATATATTTTCCCCGTTCTTGCACATAGAGCAAATGCCAGTCTTAAGCTTGTAGTTGTAATATCCCAATAAACCACATTTTCGACAAACCTGAACCTCAAAGGGATCGCTGGAAATCATCAAGCGCTCGTATATCAACATACTTGCACCATATGCAATCAAGCAATCACGTTCCATTTCTCCCACACGTAAACCTCCATTTCTGCTCCTCCCTTCGGTAGGTTGTCTTGTGATCATAACACGAGGCCCACTCCCACGAGCATGCATTTTATCTAGGACCATGTGTTTCAGTTTTTGGTAATATATTGGCCCCATGAAGATGTATGCTTGAAGTGGCATACCAGTTATACCTGAATAAATAAAGTCCTTGCCGTTGTAGCTAAAGCCATGCTTTACCAGAGTCTCACTGATCGTGTCAACTGTGTCTGCATGACCACTGGGTTCTCCGAAAGCACTGCCGTAATGAAACCTACCACATGAAACTCCAGCTTTACTTCCAAGAAGCTCTATCATCTTTCCCACTGTCATTCGGCTAGGAAATCCGTGAGGATTCATAATAAGATCAGGGCAAATGCCACGTTCAGAAAATGGAAAGTCTTCCTGCTGTACAATGGTGCCACACACTCCTTTCTGCCCATGTCTACTGCTGAACTTGTCACCAATCTCAGGCCTGCGGGTATGACGGATCATAAATTTGATGCACAAATTGTTGTTCTTATCAGAGTGAAGAGCTACCCTATCAACAACAGGCGTCTCTCCATCAGGACCTTTATAAGTTTGTCTGCTTGGCTTATATGCGCTATCCGGTAAGCTCATAGGAGACGAGACTGGTGTTCTCGTGACTGTAGGGGACTCCTTGTTGATATAGATATCATGGGGTCTAATAATTTCTCCTGGAGAAGCTAGTCCATCTTCATCCAGAATCTGCATCCTCTCAGCTTCGTATCCTTGACGCTGTGGTTTAATTATTCTATCTGATGTGTTGTTCTCATACTTCAGACATGTGGCTGAGTACTTCTTCATCACTATGCAACGCCCAAAACCTCGATCCAAAGAAGACTTGTTCATTACTATTGCATCCTCAATGTCATACCCACTATAACTCATCACAGCAACAGTGGCATTCTGACCAGCCCCTAGTTTATCATAACCAACCAGCTCTATCGTTCTTGTAGTCAGTAAGGGGCGTTGAGGATACACCAAAAGGTAGATTAATGTGTCCATCCGACTCAACTGGTTATAGGCAATGTTTCCCATAGCTTGCTTACCCATCGCACACTGATAGGTATTCCTAGGGGACTGATTGTGATGAGGATAAGGTATCAAACCAGCACAAACACCTAAGATTGTAAAAGGCTCAATCTCAATATGTGTCGTCTCTGGTGTAGCCTCCTTCTCGTATAGAGCAATCTGAAAAACATGCATTTCGCAGTCAGTACTAGTGTAAATAATACTATAATCATACACTAACAGAATGCACTCCTCATTTGCTTGACACAAACCAATGAATTGTTCTCCTCATTGACATCTAGATATTCTATCAAACCATCCCTTAGAAAGCTGTCGAAGTTGCGCACACCATCCTACAAAGAATAAAAATTCAAATCAGATGCGGAACTGACATGAAAATATACTGCTCAGAAGTAAGATCCAGGTAAGATGAGTACCCTCAACTCTTTCATATGTTGCTCCTTGATTCTGGAAACACCTTTGTCAGCAATTACAAGTGGACGACAAACACGTCCGCCATCTGAGGCGATGTAGACAGAGCGCTGCAAAAGATTTCTTCAAAAATTATATACAGCTAGCGTTTGGCCATATATTTTCAAATTTGCTTTGAAAAATCTTATTTGGGTGAAGATTGATTTGAAGATGAAAATGTATTTGGATATCAGTTTTCAAAACATATTTCCCAAATTTATGTTGGAAAAACATGACTTATACTCAGAAGTTCTAAAAACTATCACAAATACCTAACAGTATCATTGTCAATCATATTCATTATATTATCGCAAACCATAGTCCTGAACATAAATAAATTTGGTACAAAATTATTATTTTTATAACTAACTACATGAAATAAAACCCAAATTTATTTTGGCAAAATCTATGGCCAAATGGGTCTATAATCATTGAAATCATAATAATTAATCATCAGAAAATTTCAAATGATAAAAGTAAAGAGGGAAAAGTAAATATTCTGCCAACAGCATCACTATGGTGGAGGAATGCTACCCAAAAACTATCAGAGATATAGGAATTATTTATATGGCTCCTGATACATAAGGAACCATTTTCCCTCAGACCTCGGAATATCTATGCTTTTGAAACTAACAGAATTTAACTAAATCCAAAGACATGGGATCTCCTATTCTCAAAAACATTTTACCAGCTTAAGTTTCAGCCTCTCAAATTTCAATATTCTCATTTTACAGTAAAACAAGCAAATGATACCTTAGCGGACATCTTATTCATCTTTTCTTCCATTAACATGAAAAGTAAGACTTCAACAACAACAACAACCCAGTATAATCCCACATAGTGGGGTCTGGGGAGGATATTATGTACGCAGACCTTACCTCTACCCTGGGGTAGAGAGGCCGTTTCCAAATAGACGCCCGGCATGCTTCCCTCCAAGAACTTCCCACCTTTCTCTTGGGGAGACTCGAACTCACAACCTCTCGGTTGGAAGTGGGGGTTGCTTACCATCAGAGCAACCCCTCTTGTCCATGAAAAGTAAGACTTCATTTAAAATATATAGTAGCTATGTTCCCTTAGGTTTAAGTGCCAAAAGACACCAAGGAAGCCGTTGGTCCCCGAACGCAGTCTTCACCCTGATACAGCTTGAACTAGTAGGGATTTCAACACCAATATAGGTAGTTTTAACAAGTGACAAAATCAATACTAGGACGACGATGCAAAAGAACAAACTGTAAAATTACCTGCTTTTCATTCACAAAGATGCTTATAAACTCCCCAACTTTACCAGACCTCCGTAGCTTCCTCATTGCATTAGCAAATCGCTGATTGAAAGAATAGATTATTGGTGAAAAGTGAACAACAAGCCTATGTTCAAAGACAGATACAGGAAAAAAAAAAAAGCTGTTCCACTTCTAGCAAAAACATACATGTGGACTCCTGTGCTTGCCTAGAATAAGTCCATTTAATATGATGAGATAGGAACTTGGCATGTGAAGTTCTTCTGCAGAAAGTTGTTCCAAGTCCTCAACACCCAAGCAGTAGCACAGAGAAATAATAGGCTGCTCATCCTCATCTGTCGTAACATGAGTCATCAATGCCAGGTTCTTCACCAATCCACAAGCTTCACCTTCCGGGGTGTCACAAGGGCACATCATTCCCCACTGGCTTGGTTGCAGTGCTCTAGGGCCACTAACTTTTCTAGACTTCTCAAACTGTGGCGAGATCTTTGTCATGTGGCCCAATGATCCAATGTATGATAACCGAGCAACAACCTGAGTCATGCCTTTCCTGTGCATCCTAAATCGTTTTACATCCCAGTTGCCTGTAGATAGGGTTCTCTCCATGCCCACAGTAATACTATCTTTTGCTATGAGTGGAGAAATGTCCAAACGGCTGGAGCGATTGGACCTTGCTAAAAGGGCATCAACTATCTTCCTAGCTTCATCATTCATAGTCTTGAACAAATCCTCAAAAAGGAGAGATAACAGCTGACCGGAGAGCTCCAGTCGTTTATTCCCAACATAGTCCTTGTCATCCATTGCATCCTTGTTTAGGATTGCTTCCATCATGCGCCTCATCATCACTGCAACATATATACATTTTTTGCGGAAATTATGTTGATGTACAGGAACATTTGCAAGAAATATGTCACGAAGAATACTCAAAGCTCGCGCTCCCTTCTCAACTGGACCAGCAGAATATGAAGGCATTTTCAGCATCTTATCACTCTCGAGGAACTCCAATGCCTGTTGTTGCGTATACACCTTGAGATCTGCACACTCCTCAATTGATGGCAAAAGCAAAGCACTAAACCGAGGATCTCTTCCTATCATTTGCACAACCTCTTGATCGCTCTCCATACCCATGGCCTTCATGACAATCATGATGGGGACCTTGGTTTTGAACATATTCAACTCCAAGTACACCTTTTCTTTCTCCATTTTTACAATTGTTTTGCTTTTTGTTTTTTCTGTGCTGCTGGTAACAGATGCTTGCACACACCCTTTTTTATCGGTATCAATGATTATTCTGTTCTTCGAGAGCTGTTCTTGGATCAAAATGACTTTTTCAGTCCCTTTGATGACAAAATATCCTCCGGGATCAAGTGGGCATTCTCCAAGTTTTGCTAGTTCTTCTTCATCCTTCCCATATAGCACACAGCAACAACTTCTAAGCATAACCGGCATCCTTCCAATGGCAACATTCTTCTTTGTTTGCACAGATATCTGCCCATGACTTCCCGTTGTGTATTCAATATTGACATAAATTGGAGCCGCATAGGTAATGTCACATAGCCGACATTTCTGAGGATTTAGTTTCTCTGTTACACCATCAACCATAATCGATGGTTCACCAATATGAACATCATTGTACTTAAGATAAATGTTAGGATCAAGTATCGATCTAATCTCCCTATTCGCTTGGACGATCTTCTTTATTTCCGTCTTGACAAAGTAATTGAAGGAGTCTAAGTGTTGCTTCACCAATCCTCTCACCTTCAAGAATTCTGGAACAAGCTGATACTTGTCCACCAAATTCTTAATAGGAGATGCAAGGTACCGCTTGTCAATTCCGTGGCTCAAGTCATTTGTCGGATTGGACATGGTGGAATCACCTCCCATACCCATTGCCAATCAATTTTCCAGCAAAACAAAACCAGAAATAGAAAGAATCCAAAACGAAACAAACCAAGATGATCCGTTATCACCCTGCAACAACAAACAATGGAGGACGAACTAACATAAATATACAAATAGAACTATTAACTATCACTAGCAGTTTGTATCCAAGAAAAATAAAGAAAGATGCAGTTATACACAAGAACGAGTGACAAATTTTCTGCTTTATTACAACACACTACTATTTAAAGACCTAATTTTTTTAAAGAAAAAAAAAACTCTTTCTTTCATGCTAGCCTTAAAGCAATCAATTTACGACAATGAAGAATCAAAACATCAGCAAAAATTAGTGATTTTTCTGTATATTTACAGAAAAAATCAAAACCCTAACATTGAAACTTAGAGGGAATGGAGGCTTACGATTTCGAAATCCCTTACTTCAGAGCTCTGTTAGAAGGGTTTAACGGAGGCCAGCAAAAGAGAGAGGGTTTTGGGGAAAAAGTTTTCCCACTTGTGTCTTTAGCAGAAAGAAGAATATGGAAGAATTAAATTAATTATTTAATTCTGTACAAGTTTAGAGAGAAATAAAGTATATTACCAAAATAAAAATATATTTTGACAAATATGTAAGCAATTTGTTGCAAATTTATTTATAATTTTATCTTTTTTCTGAAATCCATTATATTTAATTTATTACTATTTCATTACTCGGGCAAAAACTTCATAATCTAAAAAATAATTAGGATTTCAAACATTTAAGAGCTAGTGCATTGAACTGTAATTGCAAAAAAAAAAAATGAAAGATTTGGCTTTAAAAGTAATAGCCCCGTAAATATGTTAACGGTTTGATAATTAAAAAAAAAACATGGTAAAAGCTTTATTGCCAAAACGTTTTTGATAAATCAACACTTTCATTAGCAAAGCTGAAATTATGTACAAGAAAAAAAATGTGTTATTAAATGAAGTTGTTACTGTTATGAATGAAAATAACATCTTGAAGGACATATTGGTAAATTTAGCAAGTTATGTATGGGACTCTAGTTAGAAAATGTTTACGTACCACTAGATTAGTAAAATAAGGTAGGCTTATTGTTGAGAACTCTTCCCCTCGTCTCTGTTCTTCTTGCTTCTCCGACTATCTCTTTATGTTCTCCCTCAGCTCTCTCTTTCTATCCTTCTTCTCTAAATCTCCTTCTTAGTTTTAGGTATTGTTATTATAATGGTTGAACCTTTGAGTTTATGAATTAAATCCATCATTTTTCTTGTGAATTCGGGTTTATAACATTGGCGCTTTCATCGATTCCAACTCCAATGGCAACAGTGATTCTAGATAAATTCAGCAATGGTAACCCAGAGAGCTGGGTTTATCGGGCGGAGCGTTATTTCAAATTCCTTGGCTTCTCCGAGGAAGACAGGTTACCTCTTCTTTACTTCTACCTTGAAGGTGAGGCCCTCGCTTGGTATGATTGGTTACATCATAACAAACAGTTCTACGATTGGAACCACTTCAAGGAAAAATTGTTTTTGCGATTTCGAAAATGGACCTTCGCAGATTCCAATAGGAGTGTGACTGATTCGTCCCTGGCTTATCATCACTACGTTAGTTATGCTACTTTGTGTTCGTTTGAAGTCCAAGTATCGCCCTTCAGATCCAACTTCTATGGGTTAGAATTTACACTCAAAGCGGGAAACTCAGAACCGAAGCATATGTTCGATGAAATGCCTATTAGAGCTTTCACCAAAGCAGTGAATGAAACTTCTTCTGTTAAAGCAGCATGGAAAAGCACAGATTCCCGCGTCTCTATTTCTCACTTTACTGCTGATTTGAACGATAATTAGTCACGTAAGGTGTTCGGCGAAACACCTACAACGGCAACTTCCACCATTCATTTTCCTTCCACAGGGGTTCAATCCCTTATCTACCAGTCCTTAAACATCATGCTTTTGGTGCTCTATTTTATGATGGAGACGAGTCCACCATTGACGAAGACACGGTGTTTGATGACAGTTCACAGTCGACCACGACTGCTGTAACACGTGATGATATTTCAGAAATTTATATTTCCCTTATGGTCGATGAAAAACGAGATTTGTGTTGAAAATGTCAAAATTTCTCATTCTCCCACATCGCTGGGTTCTTAATTTTTGGTTGGGATTTTCCCTATAAAAAAGGTCTAGTGTTTAGGATTTAAGTACACCTCTTATTTGTCTTCTCATCTATTTAAGGAAATTGTATCCTCTCTCCTTAGTGTTACTTCACTTGTATTTTTGGAGTGAGATAAAATATTGGTTGTGTCCGAGAAGTAGGCAAAATTGGCTGAACCTCGTAAATTCTGGTGTTCCTTTTATTGTTGCTTTATTGTCTTATTTATTATTTAGTGGCTGCCACAATTTTTGGTATAGTAGTTGTGACTCATTCAGACTGTATACATTTGGCTTCCGTAACAATTGGTATCAGAGTCAAGGTATTGTCTAAGTATGCTATGTGAATTGCACCATAGTCTGATCTTCCACATCAGAAAAGATTTATCTTGGAACTGAGTCAAGGTTCTGTCTGAGTATGCTCTGTGGTTACCGCTTAGTCTGATCTTCTACATCAGAAAGGAAATAATCTTGATTTGTGTCGTCAGCTATTAAATAATATTTGTGTCAAAATGGGAGACAATAAATAAGAAGAATCTTCATCAAATGTCAGCAATATGTCATCATTGGCATCTTCGCTTATGACAAGAATTGTGTCAAATGCGAAATTTGCGGTAAAATTTTTTGACGGATCCAGACATTTTGGGATGTATCAAGGCGAGGTTCTAGATGTTCCTTTTCTACAAGGGCTAGATCTGGCCATGAAGAAAAGATACCAGATGTTATTGGAGAAAAAGATTGGAAGATTCTCGACCGTGTTGCTTGTAGTACCATTCGATCCTACCTTGCTACAGAGAAAAAATATCCACACACAAAGGAAACTTCTGCAAGTAGATTATGGAAAGCACTGAAGGATAAATTTTTGAAAAAAAATAGTCAAAATAAATTTTATATGAAGAAGAAACTGTTTCACTTCACCTATATTCCCAGTACCACGATGAATAAACATATCACCAGTTTCAATAAGTTGGTCACAGATTTATAAAATATGGATACAACTTATGATGATGGTGACTTGGCCTTGATGTTGTTGGCGTCACTTCCTGATGAGTACGAGCACCTTCAAACTACTCTACTCCATGAAAATGACGAAATTTCTCCGAGAGAAGTTTGTTTCGCTTTGTACAGCTATGAACAAAGAAAGCGAGAAAAACAGAAGGACGAAGAAGGAGAAGCACTATTTGTGATGGGTCGTCCTCAAAATCAAACAAGGACAAATAAAGGAAGATCTAAGTCAAGATCTAAATCTAGCAAAGATGAATGTGTCTTTTGTCGAGAAAAGGGGCAGTGGAAGAAAGATTGTCCGAGGTTGAAGAATAAGGCCAAACATAATAATGGAAAGTCCATCATGGATTCAAATGCAGCTGATTGTGATGATTCAGGCTTCTTATTAGTTAGAATAGAGTTATCAACATCAAAAGGCATATGGTTGATGGACTCGGCTTGCAGCTATCATATGTGTCCCAACAGGGAGTGGTTCGTGGAATTTCAAGAAGGAGAATATGTAGTCATCCACACAGCGGATAATAGCCCTCTTACCTCATATGGCATTGGTTTAATACAATTAAGGAACCATGATGCAATGATTCGAACATTAAAAGATATTCAATATGTACCGGATTTGAAGAAGAATCTCATCTCTGTGGGAGCCCTAAAATAAAAAAGGTTCAAAATCATTGCAGAAAATGGAGTGATGAAAGTATGCTCTGGTGCACTAGTGGTAATAAAGGCTAATCGGAAGAACAATAACATGTACCGCTATCGTGGTAGTACAGTTATTGGGACAGCGACAGCTATGGCACATGCGCTTGGGAGATGCTAGAGAAAAATCCTTAAAGACTCTATCAGATCAAGGATTGTTGAAAAGAGTAAAGACTTGCAACTTGGAGTTTTGCGAGCATTGTGTCAAAGGGAAAAGGGTTAAATTTGGTACAGCGATCCATAATACGGAAGGCATTTTGGATTATGTACACTCTGATGTTTGGGGTCCTTCCAAAACACCTTCATTGGTGGGAAGCACTATTTTGTAACCTTTGTTGATAATTTTTCCCAAAGAGTATGGGTGTATACAATGAAGAGCAAAGATGAAGTGCCGGGAATTTTTTTCAAATGGAAGACGATGGTGGAGAATCAAACAGGCAGGAGGATCAAGTGTATTCACACAGACAATGGAGGGGAATACAAAATTGATCATTTCAACAAGGTCTGTGAAAAGGATGGCATCGTCCGACACTTCACTGTCAGACATACACCACAACAGAATGGAGTGGCAGATTGCATGAACCGGACCTTGCTGGAGAAGGTATGGTGTATATTGTCCAATGCTGGATTGGGCAAAGAATTTTGGGATGAGGTAATTACATGTGCATGCCACCTCATTAATCGTCTACCATCTACTGCTATTGATGGCAAGACACCGTTTGAAAAATGGTATGGAAAGTCTGTTGTAGATTATGATCTTTGCATATGTTTGGCTCAACTGCATATTATCATGTGATAGAGTCAAAATTGGATCCAAGGGCAAAGAAGGATATTTTTATGGGGATTACTTCTAGAGTCAAAGGATATCGCTTATGGTGTCCTATGACAAAGAAAGTAATATTTAGTAGGGATGTTAGCTTCGATGAATCTGCTATGGTAAATAAGGTAACAAGTGAATATACCAAACAAGATGAGATGGTGCTTCTAAGCAGGTGGAGTTTGAGGGAAAATTTATTTTTCCTACACAAGAAGCAGAGCAGGAAACAAATGAAGATTACCCTCTGGATGGAGAGCTATTAGAGGAGATTCCAACTCAGGAACCTCAACAACAACTTGAATCAATAGAAACTAGCAGGCCAAAAAGGACAATAACGAAACATGTTCGTCTCATAGAGGCAGTTGCTTGTGCAACCACAATTATAGCTGATGATGTTCCTACCACTTATAAAGATGCAGTCTAAAGTTCAGAAGAAGATAAGTGGAGGATTGCCATGAATGGTGAAATACAGCCCCTTCATCAGAATCATACATGGAGATTGGCCAATCTCCCGAAGGGAAAGAAAGCAATTGGGGTGCAAATGGGTATTGGCAAAGAAAGAATGATTCCCTAACAAAGAAGATGTTCACTACAAAGCAAGATTGGTAGCCAAAGGATATGCTCAAAAGGAGGGAATTGATTAGTGTTTTCTCTAGTTGTAAAACATTCCTCCATTAGAATTATGTTGCCTTTGGTAGCACAGTTGGATTTGGAACTAGTTCAGATGGATGTAAAAATTACGTTTTTACATGAAAACTTGGAGAAGAAAATCTACATGACTCAGGCGGAAGGATTCAAAGTTGCTGGAAAGAAAAATATGGTGTGCATACTTGAACAATCATTGTACGAATTGAAACAATCTTCTAGACAATGATACAAGTGATTTGACAAGTTTATGTTGCAGCGAAAGTACAGGAGAAGAAAATACGGTCATTGTGTGTATTTGCGCAAGCTTAAAGATGGTTCCTTTATATTTCTTCTCCTATATGTTAATGATATGTTGATAGCTTTCAAGAATTAGGAAGAAATTGATAAGTTGAAGATTCAACTAAAGAAGGAGTTCGAGATGAAGGATCTGGGTGAGGCAAAGAAAATTCTTGGCATGGAGATAATAAGAGATAAACATTCAAAGAAACTCTGTTTATCTCAGAAAGAATATTTAAAGAGAGTACATCAACGTTTTGGCATAGATGACAAGACTAAGCAGTTAGTACTCCACTTGCTTCCATTTTAAGCTAAGTACTACTATGTCGTTAAAGGATGAAGCTGAACGAGAGTATATGCCCAAATGTACCATAAGCAAATGCTGTTGGTAGCTTGATGTATGCAACGGTCAGTACGAGACCTGACATTTCACAAGCTGTTGGAGTTATTAGCAGATATATACACAATCCGGGAAAGGAGCATTGGTAAGCTGTGAAGTGGATTCTACGGTATATTCATAATACTGTAGATGTTGGGTTAGTTTTTAAGCAAGAAGGCAATCAGTCCGTAGTTGGATATTGTGACTCAGATTTTACGGGTGATATGGACAAAAGAAGATCAATTACTAGTTATGTGTTTACTTTTGCAAAGGCACCAGTTAATTGGAAGTCTATTTTGCAGTCAACAGTTGCTTTGTCTACAACAGAGGCAGAGTACATGGCTATTGCAGAGGCTGTGAAGGAGGCAATTTGGCTTCAAGGAATGTTAAAGGAGCTTGGTGTTGAACAAAAGGATATCACAATTTTTTGTGATAGTCAAAGTGTTATTCAATTAGTGAAGAACCAAGTTTATCATGCAAGGACGAAACACATTGATGTTCATTTTGTACGAGAAATTATCGAAGAAGGCGGAGTCATGGTGAAGAAAATTCATACTACGGAGAATCCCACTGATATGCTAACAAAGGTGGTGACTGCGGTCAAGTTTCAATATTATTTGGATTTGATCAACATTGTTGAACACTAAGATTGAAGATGAAGACACAACCAAAATTTATTACTGAGAGAATATTGAAGATGTGGAATTTTGCCAAGGTGGAGATGTGTTGATATGTCAAAATATCTTATTCTCCCACATCGGTGGGTTCTTAATTTTTGGTTGGGATTTTCTCTATAAAAGAAGGCCAAGTGTTTAGGATTTAAACACACTTCTCATTTGTCTTCTCATCTATTTAATGCATTTGTATCTTCTCTCTTTAGTATTATTTCACTTGTATTTTTGGCATGGAATAAAATATTGATTGTGCCCGAGGAGTAGGAAAAATTGGTCGAACCTCGTAAATTCTGGTGTTTCTTTTGTTGTTGCTTTATTGTCTTATTTAATAATTAGTGGCTGGTATAGTAATTGCAACTCATTCACACTACATACATTTGGCTTCCGCAACAATTTGGAATCCTTGAATAAGCATGTAGACTTAGTAGACGCAACAGAGGATCTTGATTGTAAAGCTAAGTTGATGCAGGAAGGTGCAAATGCCTTTTCTGCTATTCCCTTGGCACTGGCTTATGGACAGAGTGCTTCTATTTTTTCGAGGTAGAACACTTAATCGAGCCGGACAGTAATACAATTCACGTACCCGATGGTGTTGCTCATCCAGAAATGCTAGGTCCAAAACTCAGCAATGGCCAAGTGTTCGACAAAATTTCTGAATGGAATGAAACAGGCTCACTAATTAGCCTTCAGCTTGCAGGCACCAGGACAACATTTAAGTACGTATTGGATCACGGTGGTAAACTGGTTTCAACTTTCAATCAATTGTTACTAGTTAAGGATTGCGTGACTCGATTCCATTCGATCCCGGAGTGGATCTATTCATTGCGAAGCTTGGTGGACCTGTTACTATTAGTGGCGTGAATTTTAAGACCTAGAGTCTAACCGGTCATACTGAGTACATGCAGGCACCACTATGATGGGATTTACCGGCACGTTTTGCTCATTCGCATTTTCTAACTTTACGACTAAAGTGTGGGATTACGGACAAAAATGGTATTTACATTCCTACATTCTGCAATTTAATTCGATACGGACAGTTACATCTCCAGCTTTTCATCAGTATTATAGTGCCGAAAAAGATCCTTCATCCGACTTGATAGAGTTGAAACCGGGTGCTGAAGTGGTAGTAAACAAGGTGCTGAAGTTGTTCCATCAAAACTTTCAAAAGACCAACACAAAGTTTGCAAGAACTAGCACATGGAATATAAGCTATGACCTTATACTAACAATTAACAACCAGTCAAGAGTTGGGCTCAATGACTTCCAGGTCTGCATTTGGGTCGACGCAGGGCAAATAATCGTGGTTGGTAGTTTTTGTTTTGACTTGTTTATAAACAACAGTGAAGATAGTATATGTGCTAAATATGAATGGTGGTACAAGGCTTCAAACTATCAATTTTACTTAAAAACGGAAGGAATGTGGATGCACTTAGTGGAAGTCGCTATTTTGTTGGTAGTGATGATGATATAATCAACACCGTGAAAACCTGTGAGGGTGAAGATAAAGCAAGTTTTGAGCAAAAGATTGGAGAAATGGATTCAAGGCTTGACAAATTTAAGAAGGAGTTGAGAAAAGTCGTTGCCCTTGAAATTGTTCTTTATTCAGTGTTATATGAGCATGAATGTTCTGTCTACAAACTGCACATATCTGCCAGGCACCTTTCTAAACTTTACCTTCATGCTTGTAAATATTGGTGTCTAGACAAAATAGCTACAGTTGCTAAAAATATTGTTTCTACCTTGTTTTAGTTTCCATTATCCTAAGAGACCATGCTTTCCAGAAGGTTTTGAAGAGATTATATCCTGTTGTCAACGGATGGGTGATGGAACAATGTGTTGCCAGATTAGATGGGGCTAAGTTAAATATGTTTTTTTCATGAGTTAGCTTGTGAGATCCCAACTGTTGCTCTATATCTAATAGCTGACTCAAAGGAGTTGCATATTCCACCCTTGTGCTTTGCAACATTATTCTCATGGGAACTGTTTGATAGCCGTTTTTAAGACCCATTTCTTATTGATGTAACACCTGATCCACATTCAAGTCTTAATATTATTTAACCAAAAAAATGTAATTTGGTCAACACTTGAATTTTAGAGGAAAAATCGAGTTACTGATAATCAAAGAGACCGAAATATAATTGGCTTTCAAAGAATAAGAATAAAGCAATAAGAAAGTTATATTTCACTATGATCTCAAGAGTATTTTGTGTCTACAAATGATAAAACTTCCTCCTTTTATAGTTGACAAGGAGTAACGGATTATTCTAAATAATAAAGAGCATTTAATGAGACGTTACATAATCATTGCTATTAAATACTGAATAACTAACATATCAGGTATTTAATAATGAATGTAGACTACTTTTTGTCATCAGATAAGTGTCTTCAATGCCTTTTTATTTTGATATTGAATGCCTTGGATAGATACGAGAATCATATCTAAGATTCCTTCTCTTGCCTGTTTTCTTTTCTTCTCCTGTGCATGTTGTCTTCCGTGCCTTTTAATCATTTAATTCTCTTTGACTGTTTGACCAAACCACGTGTCATGCCACGTCGCCTTTAATAAAGACTTTTTTTCCCAATACAGATAGTCCCCCCACTTCTCATTTATTTATCAATTAAATAATTGGGAAGTGGATCCTGGAAATGAATTTTTGTCACAATTAATGCTTGTGTCAGTATCGACGTCTCTTCTGTCTTTCTCATTTAATACTCTGTACACATGTCATCTTCTGGTTGGATATGTAGTTTTGTTCCCATTTTTCTAGGCCTGTTCAACTTCCTCTGTTTACGAAGTGATGATTATCTTTAATATAGGCTTTTCATCATTACTTCCCTTAATTTTGACGGTTGTTCCCATATAAACTTTTAATTCATAGTTTCTTTGTCTTCTTCTTCATCATCTTCCATCTAGCATTCGAATTTCCTTTCTTTCTTCTGCTTTCTTCAAAACTATCCCGCAATGGCATCTCCAAACCCTAATCCCAGAAAGGTTTTGCTTCTTGATCAATTTCCTAATGCACATGTTCCTATCAGACATTCAAGAGGCAGAGGAGGTAGACTCCGGAGTACATGATCTGCACGTGGAGGCTCAACTAGTTCTGGAATTAAAGGTTCTTCTTCTAAAACTCCATCTTCAAAAGGTAAAGAAATTTCGGATCCTTCTCTAGAGCCCATGGTTGAAGAAATTATTCCAAATGATTTGTCTTTTGCAAGTGACAGAGCGTCCCTTCAAAAACAAATTGCAAAATTGGAAAAGACTAATGCCTATCCCTCTCTCATAAATGAACTTAATATCCCTACCATTAGGAAAGATTGCAATTGGAAAGAGGGCGTCGTTCGTTTGTCAATTGCTTCTATTAGCCAAAGAATTTCATCATACAGAAATGGGTATTCCTATGTTTATACCTACCCCTTCACTTTGGGGTTTAAGCCTGCTGTAGACCCAATTATCATAGATTTCTATAGATTTTTCAACATTTGCTTAGCCCAGATTGGACCTTTAGTGTGGAGGGATGTAGCTTTTTTAAGATTTTTATCTAATAAAGCAAAAGTTACCTTCACCTTCCCCCATCTCATCCACTTATAACACCCTAGTATGCTACGCCATGGGGTTTTGACTCTAACTACAAGGAGCAAAAGAGTTTTAGTAAACGACAATGATGATAAAGATCATGGGTGGTATCTGCGTTATATTGGTGTTCGCACAGTGAACTTATTGGGAGAATCAAATATTCCCTTCCCCGAGATGTGGAATTTTGCATGTAGGTTTTTGTTTTACTTTCCCGTGCCTATTTTATGAGATTTTGATCTTCTCTTTAAATTTATCCCCTTTTTGGTTTTTTGTAGCAACCATGTGAGATGTGGAACCCGTTCCCAATTTTCGTGGTTGGGTAAACTCAATTTTGAAAATTTCCCCTAAGGAAGATAAGACTTGAAAATCTATCTCTTCCTTACACAGGTGAACAGTAAAAACACACGGTACGTATTTCTTTTCATGTATACTTTCTAGATACGTATACTAAATTTTGATTATGAACTCAAATCCTTCTTTTTATCAGGATTTGGAATAAAAGGGATGACAACAGAGGTTGTTATAGCTATGCGTTCAACTACCAACTATGTCCTTTGTTTGGATAAGGCTAAAGCCCTTTTAGCCAAAAGAAAAGCTTTAGTAATGGAAGCTGAAAATGAAGAAGAAGATAATACCTCTTTGGTATCTAGGCCAAGAGCTAGGAGACGCGTTGTTTTGGATAATGAAATTGAAGATTCTCCTGCCCATGCCTCTGCTGCAATCACTTCTTCTACAATTACTTCCTCTACCGAGCCTATTTTAATCCAATCTGATGAGGAGACCGTGCCAAAAGCCATGAGTGTACCAACTCAACCTCTCTTGGATAGTGGTTTTTGGAGTGGCGAACTCGGACCTGTTTTTGATGAAGCTCCCCTTTCTTCATTCGT
The DNA here is from genome assembly GCA_034376525.1 of Nicotiana benthamiana. Lineage (NCBI taxonomy): Eukaryota > Viridiplantae > Streptophyta > Magnoliopsida > Solanales > Solanaceae > Nicotiana > Nicotiana benthamiana. The sequence continues at coordinate 69,899,683 of CM067338.1, read as the reverse complement.
TCCTTCTCCTTCCATTTCTTCTCCAATTATAAGTATTTCATCATCAATAATTGCTTCCTTACCTTCACCAGTTATGAATACTTCCATTCCCATTCCTGAATCAGTTTCTATAGCTTCTCATTTCCTTCCTGCTTTAACTTCAACGACCCCTATATTGTTTACTTTTTCTACTACGCCCCTTCTGTTGTTCCCTCTTCTTCTGCTCTTCCAGTAGAGGTTAGCTCTAGTAGTAGAAGCTTGGCTATGATAGGTGTTACTGTTGAAGTTCCTGCTACTCGAAGCCTTTTGAGAAAATCTGGAGGTGCAGATACGTGGCTCGAGCCTCTTATTGGGGCTATTGAGAAAAATAAAATGCAAAGCCACAACTGCTATACCTTGATGAATGACATAGTTCATTCAACTTTAAAGGTAATTTTCTTGACCTTGAAAAATATTTTCCCCCCTTTGTTTGTTTTGAGTCCTGACTTTCATGTTTCATAATTGTAAGCAAATCTCATTGGGATTGAGCTAATGGGGAGAATTTCTATATTGGAGAAAAAGGATCGTGACTCTACAAAGGTTATCTCCGAGGCTAGAAAAATAGCTGAGGATACATTACTTGAAGCAGCAAATTGGAAGGACCAATATGAGAGTGCTTAAGGGACTATAGAAGAGTTACAAGGAAACAAAGTTCACTTGGAGCAACAGAATCATAGCTTATCTTCAGAACTAGGGGTTGCTAATGCTTCATGGGGTCAACTTAAAAAGGATAAAAAAAATTTGAAGGTTCTTTATCTAGAGCTAATAATGAAGTTAATGAGTTCAGGGCTCTTCTGGAGAAAAAGGAGGAATATGCAAAAGAATTGGCAGAGAACTTATCTCGTGCTCAAAATGATTTAAGGATTTCCTCCGATAAGATTCATATGTTGGAGAGTTCTCGTGTCAACCTTCAATCTTCCCTTGATTTCCTCTTAGCTGAACATGAAACAATGAAGAACACTTTAGCTACGTGGGGAAGAGATTATGAAAACCTGGAGAAGGATTACAATTCCTTGGTTGAGAATTTCAACTATGAGGTTAACTGGGCCTTATTAAAATCTCGTCGTGATGCTTTAATGGAAGCTTCTCAGGAAAAGTTCGACTTGCAATCTGAGTTAGCCAAAGTTTCAGACTTGATTGAGAAGAATGAGCAACCAACCGAAACTCCTTCTCCTAACCAGGTAATTGACATCTCTTCTCCAACAGTGGAAACTCCCGGGGTTGAAGAGCCTTTGAGCTTAGAGTCAACAGCTGAAGTTACTGAAGTTACAGTTCCAGTGACCGGGGGTAATTTACCTACAACACAGCCTTTAGGAACGGAAATCCCCGTGTCTACTGCTTCTCATGAAAATGTTAGTACTTCAATTTCAGCTGAGACTATCCATGTTGCTGCTTCTTTAGAAGTTTCAACCGAGCCTAATGAGGCTGCGACTCCTACCGCTCCAGTCACCTCAGTGACCAGTGAAGATGTTTAACCTTACCTCTTTTGTTTGTTTTTGATGATGTGATGAAGTCCCTAGTTTCTATAATGGGGCATCTGTTTTAGAAGAAAACGAATGTATTGTAATAGCTAAGTTTTTCCCTTAGCTTTTTATGTTAAGAAGTTTGTATAATCCTTGTCTATTTACTGATTCAATTTTTGCAGAATGATTTTACCTTACTCTTGCCTATTTTTCTTTTTAGGACTTAGAGAATAAGTTAGCATTTTTTATCCTTTTCAGAAAATGCTTTCATAATTCTTCTCGTGTGTTACCAACATGAGGAAAAATAAAAGAGGGCCCTTTTACTTATTGATACTTAATGAAGAAGACGTCTCAACTTCATAATGGTGTTAATATACGATGAAAGAATAGGAACATACATGTTTCACACGAAACAACTTTTGTAAAGTTTTTATTCATAAATTTTGATAAGTTTCTTGAGTATTACATGTATTGAAATACATCTATTACTTTCTTGCAACTGTTTTCTTTTAATAGATTTTCAAAATATACAAGGTTTTTTGACCTGTTCCGATACATAGTCATGTCCCTGCCTTTACATACTTAGGAAGGGTTTAAGCAATGACTTCATTGTTCTAAGAAAGAAAAAACACTATTATGAATGCTTATAGATTGATACTTGAATCATCGTAACTCGATTTGATTTGAAATCTTGAATAATTTTGCTCTCTCGTATCTATTTCTGCACATACTCGTGTGTATATAGTACAGTCCTCCAAGTGTTTGAGCGGTGAAGTATGAAGCCTCGATCACTTGTATATTTGCTCCCAATCTTTGGTCAATTTCCTGAAATAGAAAAACATACGGGACTCGGAGGAGCGATTATAGATGAAGATTGCCCAACTCGTGTGTATTTCCATCAGATTATTGTAACCCTGGGATAGGAATTTAAGAGTATTCCAATTTGTCGTGCAGGCCGTGACTCATCATTTGGCACGAGTTAGGGTTTTTGCCTAGCATCTAAAATCGTTAGTATAACTTTAACAATTCAAAGAAAAAATTCTAACTTGGCGATACCTGATAGTGGGTACTTTCTTTAGAAGTAATACCTCTTTAAATGAACGACATTCCAATGTGAAGGTTGAACCTTGCCCTCCATTGTCTTTAGCTCGTATGCTCATTTGCCTTCAGTTTCACAAATTCGATAAGGTCATTCCCATGTTGGATTTAGCTTTCTTGAATTAACTGACTTTGTAGATTGGAAAACCTTTTTTAACACAAAGTCCCCAACTTTAAAAAACCTAAGGCGTGCTTTCCAATTGTAATATCGTTCAATTACTTGCTTTTGAGATGCCATCCTTATCAAAGCAGCTTCTCTTCTCCCTTCAAGTAAGTCAAGATTTACTCGTAACTCTTCATTGTTCGAATCTTCTTATGCTTGAACACGTCGTGTACTAGGTTCACCTATCTCAACTGGTATCAAAGCTTCTGCACCATAGACCGTTGAAAATGGTGTCTCTCCTGTACTTGTTTTTGCCGTCGTTCTATATGCCCATAATACCGCTGGTAATACTTCAGGCCAATTACCTTTTAATTCTTGTAACCTTTTCTTTAGGTTGTTGATAATCACCTTGTTTGTAGATTCTGTTTGCCCGTTACCTACTGGATGATACAGTGTCGACGTAATTCTTTTGATTTGCCAACTTTGAAAGAATTCTGTGATTTGAGCTCCTATAAATTGTGGTCCATTATCACACACTATCTCCTTTGGAACACCAAAGCGCCAAATTATGTTTCTCCAAATAAAATCCTTAACTTCTTTCTCTCGTACCTTTTTAAACACTCTTGCTTCTACCCATTTAGTGAAATAATCAGTAAGTACAAGTAGAAACTTCACCTGACCTTTTGCCTGAGGTAATGGTCCTACGATGTCCAGTCCCCATTTCATGAAGGGCCACTGAGCTATGACAGGATGCAGTAACTCTGCTGGTCTATGCATGTTATTTGCATACCTTTGACATTTATCACATTTACATACGAAATCAATTGCTTCTTCTTCCATTTTAGGCCAGTAATATCCCGCTCGAATCAATGTTTTAACCAGTGATCTGCCTCCTGCGTGATTTCCACAATGCCCATCATGTACTTCTCTCATCACATATTCTGTTTGAGAAGATCCGAGACACCTGGATAATGGTCCACCAAATATTTTACGGTAAAAGTTTCCCTGATACAAGCAGTAATGAGCGGCTTTCTTTCTTAATGCATGAGGCTTCACCTTGTCTTCAGGTACAATTACGTGCTGCAAAAAAGACACGATTTCGTTTCTCCAATCCCAAGTTAAGTGATTAAAATCTACCTCATTTTAATCAGGGTCAAGAACAGAATGGAACAAATGTATAGTTGAGGCATTCACATCTTTTGCTATATCTGCTGTAGATGCGAGGTTGGCTAAGGCGTCTGCTTCCAAATTCTCTTCTCTTGGGATTTGCATCACTTTCAAGTTTGGAACTGTCTTATTAACTCCCGTACCCTTCCGAGGTATTCTTGCATTCGAGTCTCTCTAGCTACGTAAGTCCCCAGTATTTGATTGACTACGAGCTGTGAATCATTTTTTATTATAATTTGCATGATACCAAGTTCTAATGTTAGCTCCAAACCTGCAATCACAGCTTCATACTCTGCTTCATTATTAGTTACAGGGTGACATTTTATAGCTTGTCTAATTGTTTCACACGTAGGTGTATAAGAACAATTCCTAATCCTGCCCTCTTTACATTAGATGAACCATCGGTAAATAATAGCCAAGTCCACAGATTAGCTCCGTTAAAAACTTGTAATTCTTTTTCTACTTCTAGATGTATGCTTAGACTAAAATCAACTACGAAATCACCGAGTACTTGAGATTTGATAGCAGTTCGAGGTTGGTAAAATATTTCGTACTCACTTAGCTCTATAGCCCACTTTTGCTAGTCTTCCTGACAGTTCATGTTTATGCAATATATTTCTTATAGGAAAAGCAGTAACAACAACAATAGGATGGCATTGAAAATAAAGTCGTTGTTTTCTAGATGCCATGATGAGATCTAATGCTAATTTTTCTAATTGTGGATACCTTGTGTCTACATCTAATAAAGTTTTACTTACATAATAAATCGGAGATTGCTTACCTTGGTCTTCTCGTACTAAAACGGCACTTATCGCTACTTCTGATACTGCTAGATAGATGAGTAACCTTTCACCTTCTTTAGGTTTAGCCAGTAAAGGAGGATTTGATAAATAAACTTTCAAGTCCCTCAGTGCTCGTTGACAATCTTCATTCGACTCAAAATGGTCTTGCTTTTTTGAGTGCAGAGAAAAATTTGAAGCATTTTTCTGATGATTTTGAAATAAACCCCCCTAAGGCCTCTATCCTTCCTGTTAACCTCTGAACTTCCTTTTTACTAGTAAGTACATCATGTATTTGTTCAATTGCTTTAATCTGGGAAGGATTCACTTCAATTCCTCGGTTAGAGACAAGAAAACCTAAATATTTACCAGATGCAACTCCAAATGCACATTTTTCAGGATTGAGTTTCATATTAAATTTTCGCAAAATTTCAAAAGTAACAGTTAAATGAGAAATATGATCATGGGAATGCTGGGTTTTGACGAGCATCTCGTCTATATATACCTCCATTGTTTTTACCAAATGTTCTTGAAACATTTGTTAGATAAAGCGCTTAACGCTAGAGGGGGGGTGAATAGCGTTATAATAAAATTTAGCGTAAACTTGCGGAAATTAAAATTTGCAGGAAATAAATAAGTGCGTTAAATAAACAAAAAGGAAAGAACGCACCGATATATTCTGGTTCACCACAACACGTGGCTAGTCCAGTCCCCGAGAGACTCTCTCGAGATTTTCCACTAACCTGTTAAGCTTACGGGTGCTCAACAAACCTTTACAACTTAAGGACACAAGCCTTAACACCTTTGCTCGGAGATACAACACTCCAAGACTTCAACCAAGGAACCACAAGTTCCTTACAACAAGAGAATCACAATTCTCTTACAAGTGTATAAAACACTAAACACTCAAACAAAATACTCCTTAATGAGTAGATATGAGTAAAAGAAGTAAGCTCTAGATCACAACAACTTTGGACAAGAATATGGCTCTCAAAAGCTTTATGAAATTGAATATAAAATGATAAACAAAAGTATGCAAGCTTATAGCAATGTAATGATCAGTTGTAGTATGTTGTTGTTTTTAAAACACTGAAATGAAGCTGTATTTATAGTTGAAAAACTTGGCATTACCGTTGCCTAATTGCCAATTAAGAGTTGCTGATTTTACTCACTGACAATCGATTGTCAAACCCCAACAATCGATTGTCTGCCAGTCAGACCAAAATTCAATCCCAGATTTTACGCTTGATAATCGATTACTTACAATCCATAATCGATTACTGGCAACGTTCAAAAAATCCTTTCCAGATTTTACCACAAACAATCGATTGTCCAGAATCAACAATCGATTACTCAGCAACGTTCAAAAAATCTTTTCCGAATCTTAATCAAAACAATCGATTATACAAAATCAATAATCGATTACCCAATAACGTTCAAAAAATCTTTTCCGGATTTTAATCAAAACAATCGATTATACAGAATCAATAATCGATTACCTGACGGTATTTGAAAACTTTACGACAACGGTCAGCTTCACAATCGATTGCACAAAGTCAACAATCGATTACTTATCAGTTTTTGAAAAACATTTTAGACACTGTCTCTTTGACAATTGATTGTCCAATGTAACAATCGGTTATTTAATAAATTTGAAAATCACTGGAAGACACTGTCTCAACATAATCGATTACCATTAGTTCATAATCGATTATTCTGAGTTTTGAAAAACTTTGATGGACACTGCCTCAGTCACAATCGATTGTCATTAGTTCACAATCGATTGTCATGCAGGTTTGAAAAACCTGATGCTCACTGTCTTACTCACAATCGATTGTCATTAGTTCACAATCAATTGTCATGCAGTCTTGGCTTAAAACAATCTATTATCATAAGTACATAATTGATTATCTTAGTCCAGATTTTTAAGGCATGTCTAAAAATTATTTTGACTACTGTAAATATGCATGATTTAAAATCATTTGACATTAAATTAAATATGCATGATTTTGGAAAATAGTTTTATGAGAGAAGCCATGTTACGAGTCAAGTTGTAGGATCAAGATCACAATTAAGAATGACTCAATTAAACTATAAAACTTTGTCTTGAGCTTGAATCTCGTTGTATATCAATTGTGCGCTTGTTTCTTGAACTTCGTCATATATCAATTTTCGCTTCATTTGTCATTCATCAAAACCTATACAAAAGAACACACGTTTTAGTATATTGCATTGAGAACGTGTTTCCAATAATTTCCCCCTTTTTGATAATGGCAAACATTAAGCGTGATATGCAAGACAAGTAATTTATATTGACGATTCAAGATAGGTATATACATGCAACAAGTATGCAATTTGTTCCCCCTCAATTTGAGAATTCCCCCTCAATTTAAGCTTATAATTTGAGAGTGCATCATACCCGTTATCTTCCCCCTTTTGCCATTAGCAAAAATAATAATAAGATGCTAAAGATGAAATAAACATCAACCCGAATAATAGCAACATAATCGATTATTGATACGAAATAATCGATTTTTAGACGACGGAAACCGATTGTTGCACGTCAAGCTTTATAATTCCCCTTTCCTTTGGGGCGATACCTGCAAAAATCATTAGACGTCTCCGACGCTCAAGTTAGAAATCATGTAACAAAAAAATGCAATGCATGACTTAGATCAACGTGGAGTCAAGGATCCCGAGTTCACTGCGAATTCGGAAGAAGGACTCTTTCTCTAAAGGCTTTGTAAAGATGTCTGCCAATTGGTTTTTGGTTTCAACAAATTCAATTTCGACATCGCCTTTGAGAACGTGATCTCTAATAAAATGATGTCTAATTTCAATGTGTTTTGTTCGTGAATGAAGAACGGGGTTCTTCGTCAAGCATATGGCACTAGTATTATCACATCTAAGAGGGATATGATCAAGACTTAGGCCATAGTCCAAGAGCTGTTGTTTCATCCATAGGATTTGAGCGCAACAACTCCCCGCGGCTACATATTCAGCCTCGGTTGTGGACAACGCAACACTTACTTGTTTCTTGCTAAACCAAGAAACGAGAGAGCTACCGAGCAAATGGCAAGTGCCACTAGTGCTCTTGCGGTCCAATTTGCATCCAGCAAAATCGGAATCGGAGTAGCGAACAAGTTGGCATGAAGAGCATTTGGGGTACCATAGACCCACATTTGTAGTACCAACAAGATACCTTAAAATCCATTTTACCGCAGTAAGGTGAGACTCCTTCGGACACGATTGATAACGAGCGCATAAGCACACGCTAAACATGATGTCCGGACGACTAGCAGTAAGATAAAGAAGAGATCCAATCATACCTCGATACTTTTTGGTGTCGACTTCCTTACCTTTCTCATCTTTGTCTAGATGATCGGATGTGCTCATGGGAGTTGCCATTTCTTTTGCATTGTTCATCTCAAATCGTTTCAGCAATTCTTTGTATTTGGCTTGACAAATGAATGTACCTTCTTTCATTTGCTTTACTTGTAATCCCAAAAAGAATGTTAACTCACCCATCATAGACATCTCAAATTCGCTTGTCATTAAATCGGAAAATTCCTTGCATAAAACATTGTTAGTAGCACCAAATATAATATCATCTACATATATTTGAACTAACAAAATATCATTGTTTTTATGCTTATCAAAGAGAGTTGTGTCAACTTTCCCCCTAATGAAATCATTTTCCAAAAGAAACTTACTTAATCTTTCATACCAAGCTCGGGGAGCTTGTTTTAAACCATAAAGAGCCTTTTTGAGTTTGAAAACATGATCGGGAGATTTAAAGTTTTCAAAACCGGGGGGTTGTTCAACATTAACTTCTTCTTGAATAAAACCATTTAGAAAAGCACTTTTCACATCCATTTGATATAAATTGAAATTCATAGAGGAGGCAAATGCAAGCAATAAGCGAATAGCTTCTAATCTAGCTACGGGAGCATATGTTTCCTCATAGTCAATACCTTCTTCTTGATTATAGCCTTTTGCTACAAGCCTAGCTTTGTTTCTAGTGATTATACCATTTTCATCTAGTTTATTGCGAAAAACCCATTTCGTACCAATTATGGTATGACCTTCGGGTCTTGGCACCAAATCCCAAACGTCATTGCGTTCGAATTGGTTAAGCTCCTCTTGCATTGCCAAGGTCCAAAATTCATCCCCAATTGCTTCTGAGATGGTTTTGGGTTCAATCTGAGAAACAAAAGCAGTATGTTCTAAGGTATTTTTGAGAGAGTTTCGGGTACTTACCTTGTCTCCAACGTTGCCAATTACCTGTTCGAGAGGGTGATCTTTGATTGTCCTCCACTCGTTAGGCATATTCATTTCTTTTTCCAATTGTGGCGATTCTTCCGTTGGTTGTTCCTCAGTTTCATCTTTATTTTCCTTGGGTGGTTCCTCTTGTATTTTGTCTTTCAAGCTATCTAAGATACCTGCAAGATCAAAATCGGAATCCTTTCTCGCCAAGCGAGCATTATTTTCGGAAAATACAACATGAGGGGATTCCTCCACAATTTGGGTTCTTTTATTAAAGACCCTATATGCTTTACTACATGAGGAATATCCAATGAAAATACCTTCATCCGACTTAGCATCAAATTTACCAAATTGGTCTTTGCCATTGTTATGAACAAACCATTTGCAACCAAAAACTCTAAAATGGGAAATATTTGGTTTTCTACCCTTATAAAGTTCATAGGGGGTTTTCATGAGTATCGGCCGAATTACTACTCTATTTAGAACATAGCAAGCGGTACTCACGGCATCCGCCCAAAAATGTTTGGGTATCTTAGCTTCGTCGAGCATGGTTCTAGCCATCTCTTCGAGACACCTATTTTTCCTTTCCACCACCCCATTTGTTGTGGTGTACGTGGAGCGGAAAAGGTATGCTCGATTCCGAGTTCGTCACAAAAGTCCGCAAAGAGATTGTGATCAAACTCTCCCCCATGATCACTTCTAATTGAAGTGACGGTTGTTTCTTTCTCATTTTGAACACGCTTAAGAAAATATTTAAAATTTTGAAAAGCATCACTTTTATTGGCAAGAAATAAAGTCCAAGTAAATCTCGAGTAATCATCAACAATCACAAAAGCATATTTATTTCTTCCTAGACTTTCAATGCGAGAGTGACCAAATAAATCCATATGAAGCAATTGCAATGGTCTAGAAGTTGAAACAATGTTTTTAGATTTGAAAGATGCTTTTGTTTGCTTCCCCTTTTGGCACGAGTCACAAATAGAGTCATTTTCAAATTTTAAATTGGGAAGACCAACAACTAAGTTTTGAGAAATCAATTTGTTCAAAAGATGCATATTGATATGTGCTACTCTACGATGCCATAGCCAAGTATCATCCTCTTTACTCATTAGACAATCAACATAATCGGGTGAGGAATTAGCAAGATCAACCATATAAATATTATCCACTCTAAAACCACGGAGGATAATTTTGAAATCACTACGTCTGAAGACTAAGCATTCATCCGAATCAAATAAAGCAAGATTTCCCTTGTCACACAATTGGCTTATGCTCAAGAGATTATGCTTTAATCCTTTAACAAGTAATATATGCTTAATAGAGGATTTTTCATCCTTACCGACCGAGCCGATGCCGATGATCTTTCCTTTATTGTTATCACCGAAGATAACACTTCCTCCTTCTTTGTGCTCTAATTGAAGGAATTTGGATTCATCTCCCGTCATATGCTTGGAGCATCCACTATCAAGGTACCATAGTACACTTGATCCCTTCAAGCACACCTAGAAAACAAATTAATGTCCTTTAGGTACCCATGCCATCTTGGGTCCTTGGGGGTTAGGCATATTATAATGATGCGATTGAGTAATATGTCTATGACGTGTAAAGCATGCAGGAGCAATATGACCAATACGTCTACAATAATGACAAGTCACATTTGGGTTATGCATCCTTCTAGGTTCATAGTAACTAGACGGAAGAAAATTTCTTACTCTATTTTGAACACTATGACTATTTCGCATTTCATGAGAATTATTTCTCCTACTATGAGCTCTAGGATGGGCAGCATTTCTAGAGTGATTGTTTCTCGGTTGAGGGCCATTGCTAGGTCTTCTAAGGGGTTCAAAATTTGGCCTAAAGTATGCATCATTTCTAGGGTGACTATTTCTAGGTGGTAAGTCATTCCTAGGTCTTCTAAAATGTTCAGCATTTTGTCTAGCATGCATATTGGCTCTAGAGTTGTTGTTTCTAGGATAAGCATTTCTATTGTTAATCCTAGGTTGAGCTTTAGGTTGTTGGGGTTTAGCTTCAACCTTTTCTTCATTCTTAAAGCCTATTCCATGCTTGGTTGATTTCAAGTTAACAAGAACATCATTCAAGTTTTTGTGCGAAGAATTAAACTTATCTAATGTGCCTTTAAGCCTACTTACTTCATTCTTAAGATGCAAACAAGAAGTGCAATTTCTAGTAGAGCTTTCGGGCTTATCGGAACTTCTTTTTCCAAAAAACTTGTTTTCCTCTTTCAGCTTCTTATTTTCTAAAACCAGTTTTTCTAAATCCTTTTCTTTTAAAGAAAGCTGTTTTTGAAAATCTTTTTCTTTTAGAGAAGCATTTTCTTTTACGCTTTTGACTGTTTTTGATGCTTTAATAAATTCAGTATATAATTCATCAAAAGCAGTTCGCATTTCATCAAGAGTAAAGAAGTTTTGAGACGAAATTTGACATACCTCGTCTTTGTTTTCTTCTTGTGCCATGAGGCAAAGATTTGCTGCTTCGTCTTCTTCTCCTTCGCTTGACTCATCTCCGGAGTCACCTCCCCAAGAAATATATGCGCGTTGCTTTTTAAAAGGTTTCTTTTCCTTTTTGAGGTTTGGGCAATTTGACTTGATGTGCACGGTTTCTCCGCATTCGTAGCATTTTATTTCTCCTTGCTTTTTCCCTTTGCGTTCATACTCCTTGCGCATGAACTTTTGAAATCTTTTGATAACGAGTCCAAACTCGTTGTCTCCTTCCTCATCAATTTGCGGTTGACTTGTGCTCTCCTTTAGAGCTATTCTTTGCCTCCTTTGATCATCAACAAGAGGGTTAAGAATAGTAGATTCATAGGTCTTGAGGTTACCTCTTAATGCGTCAATTGGTACATTTGAGACGCCGATGGATTCTTGGATTGCGTCGGCCTTTGATCGCCATGCCGGAGTTAGACTTCTAAGGATCTTCCGTACAAGTTCTCTATCCGTGAATGTCTTTTTGAGGGCATGTAGATCATTTACGATTATTGAAAATCGTTCAAACATTTCGTCCACCTTTTCTCCTTCCTTCATGTGAAATAATTCATAAGCATGGGTTAGGAAATCAATTTTTGCTTCCCTTACCTGATCCGTTCCTTCGTATGTAACTTCTAGCTTGTCCCACATCTCCTTTGCTGTTGTGCAACACGATATTTTCCTGTAATCGTCAGCATTAACAGCACAATATAATAAGTTTATTGCTTTAGCATTATTTTGGACCTTTCGGATGTCATCCGCGTCATACTCATCCTCGGACTTGGGAACCCATTCATTTTCCACCTTCTTGGTTGGAATTTGATTTCCCTTTGTAAACACCTTCCAAAGGTGAAAATTGTTGGATTGAACGAAGATCATCATCCTCTCCTTCCAGTACGTGTAATTTGTACCATTGAATAGAGGTGGTCGTGTAAAGCACTGTCCTTCATCAATTCCTGCAAAAGAGTCACGAGTAGAAGCCATGGATGGTTCTCTCAAACTGTTAAGTCTTCAGAGAGTATGGCTCTGATACCAATTGTTAGATAAAGCGCTTAATGCTAGAGGGGGGTGAATAGCGTTATAATAAAATTTAGCGTAAACTTGCGGAAATTAAAATTTGCAGGAAATAAATAAGTGCGTTAAATAAACAAAATGGAAAGAACGCACCGATATATTCTAGTTCACCACAACACGTGGCTAGTCCAGTCCCCGAGAGACTCTCTCGAGATTTTCCACTAACTTGTTAAGCTTACGGGTGCTCAACAAACCTTTACAACTTAGGACACAAGCCTTAACACCTTTGCTCGGAGATACAACACTCCAAGACTTCAACCAAGAAAACACAAGTTCCTTACAACAAGAGAATCACAATTCTCTTACAAGTGTATAAAACACTAAACACTCAAACAAAATACTCCTTAATGAGTAGATATGAGTAAAAGAAGTAAGCTCTAGATCACAACAACTTTGGACAAGAATATGGCTCTCAAAAGCTTTATGAAATTGAATATAAAATGATAAACAAAAGTATGCAAGCTTATAGCAATGTAATGATCAGTTGTAGTATGTTGTTGTTTTTAAAACACTGAAATAAAGCTGTATTTATAGTTGAAAAACTTGGCATTACCGTTGCCTAATTGCCAATTAAGAGTTGCTGATTTTACTCACTGACAATCGATTGTCAAACCCCAACAATCGATTGTCTGCCAGTCAGACCAAAATTCAATCCCAGATTTTACGCTTGATAATCGATTACTTGCAATCCATAATCGATTACTGGCAACGTTCAAAAAATCCTTTCCAGATTTTACCACAAACAATCGATTGTCCAGAATCAACAATCGATTACTCAGCAACGTTCAAAAAATCTTTTCCGGATTTTAATCAAAACAATCGATTATACAAAATCAATAATCGATTACCCAATAACATTCAAAAAATCTTTTCCGGATTTTAATCAAAACAATCGATTATACAGAATCAATAATCGATTACCTGACGGTATTTGAAAACTTTACGACAACGGTCAGCTTCACAATCGATTGCACAAAGTCAACAATCGATTACTTATCAGTTTTTGAAAAATATTTTAGACACTGTCTCTTTGACAATCGATTGTCCAATGTAACAATCGATTATTTAATAAATTTGAAAATCACTGGAAGACACTGTCTCAACATAATCGATTACCATTAGTTCATAATCGATTATTCTGAGTTTTGAAAAACTTTGATGGACACTGCCTCAGTCACAATCGATTGTCATTAGTTCACAATCGATTGTCATGCAGGTTTGAAAAACCTGATGCTCACTGTCTTACTCACAATCGATTGTCATTAGTTCACAATCAATTGTCATGCAGTCTTGGCTTAAAACAATCGATTATCATAAGTACATAATCGATTATCTTAGTCCAGATTTTTAAGGCATGTCTAAAAATTATTTTGACTACTGTAAATATGCATGATTTAAAATCATTTGACATTAAATTAAATATGCATGATTTTGGAAAATAGTTTTATGAGAGAAGCCATGTTACGAGTCAAGTTGTAGGATCAAGATCACAATTAAGAATGACTCAATTAAACTATAAAACTTTGTCTTGAGCTTGAATCTCGTTGTATATCAATTGTGCGTTGTTTCTTGAACTTCGTCATATATCAATTTTCGCTTCATTTGTCATTCATCAAAACCTATACAAAAGAACACACGTTTTAGTATATTGCATTGAGAACGTGTTTCCAATTGGTAACTAACCTTTGATAGGTTGCTCCAGCATTTTTTAGACCGAAGGGCATTACTTTGTAACAGTAAGTCCCCCGGTCTGTGATGAAAGAGGTTTTTTCTTCATCACCGGGGTCCATTTTAATTTGATTGTACCCCGAATATGCATCTAAAAAACATAAAAGTTCATGACCTGCAGTTGCATCAATCAATTGATCTATATGGGTTAAAGGAAAAGAATCTTTTGGGCAAGCTTTGTTTAGATCAGTGTAATATACACAAACTCGCTACTTACCATTCTTTTTAGGTACGACCACTGTGTTAGCTAACCAATCAGGATATTTTACCTCACGAATGGACCTGATTTTCAACAACTTTTGGACCTCATCTTGAATTACTTGATTTTTGAAAGCTCCTTGCTTTATTTTCTTTTGCTTAATTGGGGTGAAAGATGGGTCTTCGTTAAGCTTATGAGTCATCACATCCGGTGGAATACCTGTCATATCAGCATGGGACCAGGCAAAACAATCTACATTACCTTTTAAAAATTCGATTAACTTGCCTCGCATGCCGGGATTTAGATTGACTTCTACGTAAACGTTTTTCTCTGGCCATTGTTCAAATAACACTGCAGCTTCGAGTTCTTCTATCGTCGTTTTAATATTCTCGTTTTCTTCAGATTCTTGAATTACATCGGGCCTCAAATCTAAATCTCTTGTTTCAGTTGAAGTTCGGTTGCTGATACCTTTAATTGTTTCCGAGAATTACTATTTCTCTTTACTTGCGGTGCTCATATCTGTTATTGCGTTGATACTCTTGGCTATTTGTTGATCCTCCCGAATTTGACATATTCCCCAAGGCGATGGAAATTTAATGGCTTGATATAAGGTTGATGGAACAACATCCATATCATGGATCCAAGGTCTCCCCATGATTACATTGTATGCTATTTTCAAATCCACTACCTGAAATTTAGTTTCTTTAACAACCCCTGCAGTCGTCAGAGTTACCTCACCTTTTGTTACCACGCTTGAATTGTCGAAGCCTGACAAAGCATGTGCTTTTGGTATCATCATGTCTTCAGCTTGCATTTCTCGCAGTACTCTCAGTAGAATAATATTCACAGAGCTACTTAGATCAATTAAAACTCTTTTTACATCAGAGTCATATATAATTAAAGATATTACCATAGCATCATTATGCGGTGTAGTCACTCCTTTCATATCTACATCGTCGAAGCTTATACTCTCCTGTTCTAAGGTTTGTCGTACTCGCTTGCCGTGTGTGATCGTCATTTTGGAAATTTTGTTCGAAGTCGTATATGTTACTCCGTAAATGTCTTCTCCTCCATTGATGACATTTACTATCCTCTTAGGTGAAGGTGGTTTTGGTGGCTCCTGCCTATTTTTCATGTAGGCTTTCTTTCCCTTTTTACTGAACAACTCCGTGAGGTAGCCTTGCTTCAGTAAATGATCTACTTCACTTTGTAAAAATCTGCATTCTGAAGTTTTATGCCCATGGTCGTTGTGAAATTCGCACCAATGGTCTGGGTTACGTCTCTTTGGATTCGACCGCATCTCTTTTGGCCACCGTACCTTATCTCTCATACTCCTTAGAACAGCTACGAGCTCGAAATTAGTTATATTGAAACTATGACCAGCAAATCGCGCCATTAAATTTCTATCATCATCCCATGGCTCTTGGTTGTTTCGATCACCTTTGAACCTGGATGAAGATCTGGTTCCCCTATCTCTCGACCGTTGATCATAATGTTGATTGTTTTGCCTAGAACGTGGGTCTTTTCCTGTAGGTCCCATATATGGTTCGTACATGTTTTTACCTGACCTTTTGTCAATTTCAGACCTTCTGGACCCGCTTCTATCTTCTCGTTGAGTCTGAGATACGTTATCCTCTTCAATTCTGAGCTTCGTACTATACATGTTATAAACATCATTCCAAGTAATTGCGGGAAATTCGCGAAGGCTTTCTTTAAGTCTTCTCGTGGCTTCTGAACTTTTATCATTCAAATTACTGGCGAAAGCTATTGCAGCCCAATTAACTAGTACACAGACCAGCATCATTCTTTCATGCTGGAATCTATCAACGAAATCTCTAAGTAGTTCGGTGTTCCCTTGTTTGATTTTGAAGATATCTTCTATTCTCTTCTCCACTTTTTGAGCTCCGGAGTGTGCTTTTATGAAAGAATATGCAAGCTCAGCAAAAGAATTTATAGAATTTTCAGGTAAAAGATAATACCAGGTTAATGCTCCCTTGGTGAGTGTCTCTCCAAACTTTTTAACCAACACTGATTCTCTTTCTTGTTTGGTCAAATCGTAGCCTTTCACTCCCGTTGTAAATGTAGTTACGTGATCACGAGGGTCCGTTGTACCATCATATTTTGGGATATCAGGCATTTTGAATTTCTTTGGTATCTGTAAAGGAGCAACACTTGGTTTCCACGGTTGTTGCGAGTATTTATTTACATCTATTCCTTTTATCACAGGTGGAACTCCAGGGATTTTCTCGATACGTTAGTTCTGTTCTTTGAGTTGTTTCTGCAAGGTTAGTACTAAATTTTGAAGATGAGAATTACATGTATTATCTGGTTCTACGTCTTGTGAGTCACAGTGCTCCATTGCCAGAATCGACTAGACCAGAGCGAGGGTTTTCCAACGTGTTATTGTTTGGTGTTGCTGGTGAAACAGGCAATTGATCAACTAGGGCTCGTAAATCTTTGTTAATACGTGAGTCGATTATTTTCTTTTGCAATTCATCTCTTGTTTCAGCTCCTCCATCATTATTTTTAGACATATCGTTTTGAGTTCCTTCACGAGATCCACGTGGAGAAGCTTGAAGGTTAGCGTTATTGAGTTCCTCTTCCCCATCAATTTGATGGTGAGGATTTGCCTGGTCGTTGTTGTTGTTCGACATATTAACAATAGGTTGAATGTTTATTTAGAAAGAACGGATTATCAGATTCCCGATAACGGAACCAATTTGTTTAACCAAAAAATGTAATTTGGTCAAAGCTTGAATTTTAGAGGAAAAAATCGGGTTACTGATAATCAAAGAGACCAAATATAATTGGCTTTCAAAGAATAATAATAAAGCAATAAGAAAGTTGTATTTTCACTATGATCTCAAGAGTGTTTTGTGCATACAAATGATAAAACTTCCTCCTTTTATAGTTGACAAGGAGTAACAGATTATTCTAAATAATAAAGAGCATTTAATGAGACGTTACATAATAATTGCTATTAAATACTGAAGAACTAACGTATCAGGTATTTAATAATGAAAGTAGACTACTTTTTGTCATCAGATTCGTGTCTTCAATGCCTTTTTATCCGTTGATATCGAATGCATTGGATAGATACGATAATCATATCTAAGATTCCTTCTCGTGCCTGTTTTCTTTTCTTCTACCGTGCCTGTTGTCTTCCGTGCCTTTTAATCATTTATATCTATTTGACTGTTTGACCAAACCATATGTCTAATAAAGACTTTTTTTTCCAATACAAATATAATCATCGTTGTGATATCAATGTTGTTCTACTCGAATCTTGAGGAAAATGTTCTTATATATTGAGGATGGGGGTATTGTTATGAATGAAAATAATATCTTGGAGGATATATTGGTAAATTGAGCAAGTTATGTATGGCACCCGGGTTAGAAAATCTTTAAATACCACTAGGTTAGTAAAATAAGGTAGGCTTATTATTGAGAACTCTTCCCCTCATCTTTGTTCTTCTTTCTTCTCCGACTATCTCTTTCTGTTCTCCCTCGGCTCTCTCTATCCGTCTTCTCTAGATCTCCTTCTTAGTTCTAGGTATTGTTATAGTAATGGTTGAACCTTTGAGTTTATGAATTAAATTCATTATTTTCCTCATTTATTCTGTGTTGTGAATTCGGGTTCATAATAGTTACCAAATATCAAAATTAGCAAACGATATAATGGTTCGCTTTTACCAATTGTCTACTTTGTTGTAGTGACTTGCTAAACCAAAAATTTTGGGGGGGGGGGGGGGGAAAGTGCCGCATTAGTCTTTCAATTTTTGTTTGAGACAATTCTGAACTAATTTCAAGTATGAGGAAGATAGCGTTTATGCAAAACTTTATCCCACTATTACGTGTGACAAAATTTTCAAACTAAAAGTTGACTAAGGAGATAGAAATTGTCTAGCTAATGTTGCGTATTAGCTAGGATTCGATAGCTCTAACTAAAACGTGAGCTAATTGCACGTTTTCTTTGTAGTGAAACTAATTCTTTTGCAAATAAATATCAAACTAAACGAATTCGGTTCTTGATTTGATAAAATTCGAGTCACTCAAATTTATTTATTTATTGAAGGGCACTCAAATTTATTTATTTATTGAAGGGCACTCAAATTTATTTATTTTTTGAAGGGCACTTAGCTCCTTAAAAGTATTATCGCTTGCATAATCTAAAGCAAGAGTTTAGGCCATTCACCTACCAATAAATTTTTAACTTTCAAGAAATTAAGAACTCCATTAAACTGAATATATATATTAAAGAATACAACATAAAACTGTAGAAATAATAAATGTATCCTCTTGGAATTACATTTCCATGAATCACACAGTAAACAAACAAATATGATCACTCCTTTAACACTAACACACAAAATTAATAACAAACCAAGCTTCCATAGGTCTGTTCATAAATAAACTTGCTGTTTAAAATTTTGATTGCATCAGAGCAGCTATGCTTTCATCCACTTGAAAAGATTTGGCAAGAACATCTGTTGCTATAGCTGGTTCCGATCCGAAAACTGCATTAGCAATGCTTATAACACCAGGATTCTGACTACTCAATGCTGCAATTGCAACAGCATTTCCATTTCCAACGTTGCGTTGGTAGTGAACAAGTCCAATAGGAAATACAAACACATCGCCTTTTTGAAGTACCTTAGTAACAAGGCGATTTTCGGGGTTTGAGGTTACAAAACCAGCTTGAAGAGAACCTTCAAGGATAGTGAGTATCTCAGTAGCTCTAGGGTGAGTGTGAGGAGGGTTAATTCCCCATGGTGCATAGTCGACGCGAACCAATGAAATACCAAGAGTGTTCAGTCCTGGTACTTGAGCTACATTGACAGGAGTGACCTTAGAGCCAAAAGGGTTTGATGTGTTTCCAGCCAAATGCAGCCCACTGAAGAAAAAGTCCTCTGCTTGAACTGCCTTGGGATCTTTGCAAGCTAAGCCGTTTACCCTGGCTGAAACAATACGATGAGAAAATGCATCAAACCATTTCATTTAAAATAAAAAATAAGAGAAAAATGCAATACACGCTATTCACTGATTTGAAATACCTAGGCTAGCAGGATCGGCCACACAGAAATCTTGCATTGGACTTGGCTCAAAAGCTAACACATTAACGCAGCAAAAACTTACTACGGCTATCAGATTCAGCAGGAGAAACAGGTTAGCCATTTCAAAACACTGAAAGCCAGAAAGTAGGAGGAGCAAAACTGCAAAAGGAAGGAAGAAGTAAATGGAAGAGAAGAAAGATATTTAATTGTGGGATGATATGATTGATAAGTTAGCCTCTTCATATATAGAAGAGAGGAAAGACTTCATGCATGCAAATGTGTCTTTTTTGAAAAGATTGTAAAGGGCCGTCCAAGCACACATAAAGACTTTGACAAAGATTAGCTGTCATTGGCAAAAATATTATAGAATTCTTGCAGAAACAAGACAAGAATAAGAGGTTAGCCGGCTAAGACAAAAGGAAATGGTCCAAGACTGTTTTAAGGATTTTTAGTGTGATTCTTGAATACCTAGGATGGACAAGTGAAGGACTAATTCAACTGAGATCTGATGGACTGCTTCTTTTAAAAATTTATCCCAACACTTCAAATTAGTTAACTGCATATGGAATCCTGCTCTTCACTTGTTCTTATCAATAATAGTGATGTTGTAGAGTTATTTCTATAAAATAAAGTTTCTTTTTTCCCATTCATCCGCATTCATTGGTTATCGGCAGAGATCAACGGGACCATATTCATCATGATGTATCCTTCCAAAGAATATGCTAAAGTTACAAAGTGTAATAATACAGGATCCTAGTTTTATGATTTTGATTTAGTGCATGTCTTTTGATTTACAAGAAACTATCCATGATATCACAAAAAAGGCAGTCCAATGCACTAAGCTCCCACTATGCGCGAGGTTCGGGAAGGACCGGACTCCTTACCCTACATTTCTGCAAGAAGTTATTTTCACGACTCAAATCTGTAACCTACCTATGATATCACAAAATTGTAATAATATGTTGTCAAAAGTTATTGAAATAGCTGCCTCGGGAAGTTGCTGCTATCTGTAACATGTATGCACGCTTTTGAGACAAATTCCCCCTGTTAAAAAATAGGTTCAACTCATATCAAATCGAATTTTGTTCGACAACATAGAAATGTTTTTCTCATCAAAACCCTTCTCAGCGTTCAAAGGATTTGAAAGAAGTAGTTTTCCAAAAACATCAATAACTTATAGAGCAAAATTCATTTTTTCATTGAGCAAATCTAACCTGAAACCTATAGAGGTTTACCAAGGGAAAACCGAAAATGAAAGAACAGAGGTGTATCAAAAGTATCAGTAGAAAGCATACATATTCCGTCAAGCTACAAAAGAAGCAAATAAAATTTTCAGGACTAATCACTAGAAGATCCATCATCATCTTCATGCGCTGCCACAACCTTCTCGAGAAATCTCTTCCTTACTCCATCCAGCACAGCTTCTCTGGACTGTTCCTGCCTGCTACACCCATCATTTAGAACAGGATCTGACTGGCAGAGTGTCAACGCAACACCTGAAATAAAGGAAAATACAGATCAATCATTTCATCCCCCAAACAGGGTCAGCAGAAAGTGAAACATATTATTAATACAATACTTAGCACCAGTTCAAAATTCCAAGAGATTGTTAAACTTAACAGCATAAAGAAGTAGAGTTGCTATCAAGGTTTGCTTAGAATGGTCAGATGCACCAATCGACATTTTCCAGAAAGAGGGCTGTGATCCACGGTTTTTCCAAGGGCACAAATACTATCACATGATTCATTAACATTGCTGGTTAGGTCTTGCATGTACAAGATTAACTGTTATGTGACTTCCAACAATTCAAGGAATTCTTCAAATATTAGCAGGCAAATCTGGGTAACAGGAGAGAATTTGCCAAAAGAATGACAAAACTTGTGAAAAGGTTATGAAGGTAAATGGGCACAATTCCAACTTCCAGATCAACCCATGATCACAACCTAACAGCTTGTTTGGATGGTTGTTACACATTGTTTCATAGTGCATCGTATCGTTCTGTATTGTACTATATTTTATCGTTTGATGAATACAATGTTTGGATGATTGTATCGTTTTGTTGTCGTTTCATGGTATCACGCACTAGTAATATGATGAATAAACTTGCAATATTATAAAGAAAAATTATGATACGGTATATAAAAAGGTAGAGTAAATGATAAAATAAAATTATTTAATAATAATGAAGGGTGAGATTGAGAGAAAAGACAACACAACGACGAGACCACACCAGATCTATCGTTACTGGCACATTTCATCGTTACGCAACGACGGATTTAACAATACGATACAAATAAAACTTAAGTAACAATCAAAATAAATATTGTATTTAAAGTAACAATGTGATACAATACAATAGGTAACAACCATCAAAACAAGCTGCTTGGATTCTTCACGTTCGGTGCCGCACCCATGTCGACACGACGAGGGTGTGGGATCCATACCAAATCTAGTCAGCCGATTTTGGGTACTTTGATTAAAATCAATGGAAAAATTCAGGACAGATACAATGAGTTTTGAAAACAAAACAAAAGCTAGGGTAATGTTGAAGAAAATAGAATACCTTCTACATAGAAATTTCTATGTCGTGCTTTTCCTTTTATCTCCTTCTTGGATTCTCCTTTTTTTAAATATCTTCTCCTTCTCGGAATACCTTATAAGTTTTTCACATAATATCTCATAATTTAGAAATATTTTTATAATTCTATTTTTAAATATTTGAATCATTTTTAGCCGAATCCCGGCACCTGTATCGGTACCTAGATCCATACCCCCAAATCTTAAAATTTAGATCACGAACGATCTGACCACCTCTAGATATGTACCCGTATCGGACACCCGCACCCGAATCCGAGCAACTTAGGTCACAACTATGTTGAGATATCTTATTGACCACTAGGCCACAGATGGCAGTGGGCACAACACTGTAAATGAACCCAGCAAATTACTACCACTTGAAAGAGTAGTAAAAGGAAGTTGACCCAGAAAGTCAACAACTTCGTTAAACCATGCAAAAACAGAGAGAGTTGGGGTAGCAATGGGACAACCACTATGAGGAACATACCTTCGGGTGTGCATCTCCGACCAAAACTATGAAGCCCAACATAATTTGACTTCAATGCACTGTTGTTGTACACCAAAACAGTTGGAAGATTACAATCTGGATAGTTGGGAATGCAATCTGTAGAGATAATTTTGACAAATTTTGTTGCAGGGTATTTTGTTGCCAATTCTTCTAAGCACTGCAAAAGTATCTGGCAGCCTGAGTATCTATAAAGAGCATAAAATGCTATCAGAAAGACTGGCATGGAGCTAAAAGAGAGAAAAGAGTACCATCTAGGCATAAACATATTTGAAGCTCAAGAGTGCGATGTAAGCTGGCTACGGTGATGAAGTGATGAAAGCATTACTTACCCATCCTTATACAGAAGAACAACCACCCAGATATCTTCTGGAGCTTGGGAAACCTCACGCACAAAATCCGATCCAGAAATTGGTATCACTGATCCAAATCTCACAACCTTAGCAACTTCTTTCATCTCGGCCAACCTCTTCATCCTTTAACAATAACACAGGAAATACATATAAGACACTCTCAACTTCATATTAGCTCTCAAGCTATATGGCAATATCTCATAAGTACTACATCAGCGTAATTGCATGTGCACTTTTGCATTGTGTAGCTAATCAGGAGTAAAACTGAAGTTAACCAAGTTAAAACAGAGGCAAATTCTAAAGAACACGTCAACCACAAACAAAAATATAATTCCAAAACAGCTTTTATACCATAGTTTCTTAAACAAGACCCAAGAAACTAATCCCACCCAAAGACGAGTACAAGAAAAAAATGCCACTTGGTTTGTTAATCATAACACAATTCTATAATGCTCACTTCTTTGCTTTGGAAATAGTTTCTTTATTCGACTTGCATTCTGATTTTTTGTTTTATTGAACAAAGGACCAAATCGGCTACACTCTAAAGGATGGATACAGATATAGAGGGTGGGGTATGAATAGATAACACAACATCCGTTGAAACATATGGAGATACAAAGGGATGCAAGAATGTAACAATATAGAGTCAAGGGAAATTAATGAATATTTGGAGAACCTGTAAAGGAAGACACTTTTGAAAATGAAAAGATGATCGGATGGAACTTTAAGCAGTCTAAGAGATAGTGAAGGGTTGACTAGTAGCAGTACGGGTACATGTAGAGGCTGAAATAGCTCCTTTGTCCTAACCCTTGGTGGTACGGCTTGCACTATGCCTTCTATTTCAAAAAAAAAAAGAAAAACTGATCTTGGCAACTTGTTGTTACATTGACAGAGACACCTAGAAGACAACTCTGAAATGCTTATGAGGTGATTTTTTATGGCAGTGGCATTCCAAAGGGAGGAAATAAAATTCGAAAGGTTCAACGAATCTTTGTATAACCTTAAACTGGTGACGCACGAACGAATATCCTATTTCCCAACTTAATCTGTAGCTTAGGATGAGAAGCTAGCACAGATGCTTCTTTTATGATTACATCAGCTTTGCAGCTGCTAAGGCCACAGCTACCTCATTCATCTACAGCCAATCTACAGCCACATTTCGGTACTTAGTTTTGTGACATAAAAGACCACAGTTTGTACTAGGTAATAACCTAGCGTTTTATAAATGACACTCCTGACACTTCAAGCGCTCTAACAAATCAGGAAAAGAAATGTAAAGAAACAATTTTTAAACACTAACAAACTCAATAAAAGACTTAATTTAATCTATGTCTCATCCAGGGGTGGGCATACATTAAAGTTGTAGCTTTGCGTCAAACCCTATACATGTGTTACAGAGCCGTCTTTTATTTAAGTTCCTCCCAGATACATGGCTTACATACCCGGCTCAACATTCTTTGGAAAACAATCGAATCGAGGGTTCGGAGGAGAATTGGCCATTCATCTATGTACAAATATTTAACTTTGGGACCCAGTAATTAGCGAGCACATAAAGTTCAAATCCTGAATCTGCACACAATAACTAATACCCCTCAATTGGAGTATATGAAGTATGTATATTGAAAAAGGGGACCTGTATTCTTGGAGGAAGCGATCGTCATTGAGATCGGGGTCATCTTCGAGATCGTCAAGCTCATCTTGGGTTTTGTCATCGATCCAATCTTTGTCTTTGTCTCTGGAATTTTGATCCTCAGAAGGAGTAAAAGGGGCGGGCTTGAAAGCGGGGGGTTTTGGAGGGAGATTTCCGAGCTTCCTCTGAATATCATCCCATTGTGTTGATGCTCCTTCCACATCTTTGTACACGAAATGGTAATCCCCCATTTTTCACTTGATTCTCTCTTTCGCAGAGACTATTAAGATTTGATTTTTTTTCACTTTTTCTCGTTGCTGGAGTTTCTGTTAGCCTTCGTTTCTTAACTCGGATGGACCCGACTCCTCGAGCCCCAAATAATCAAGCAGCCAGGGTACGTACAAAAACTACTAAATCGAACTAGTGCACGTGGAAAAGGCCAAAATTGTAACCCTACGATTGAAATTTATCCAAGTTAATACCATATTCAGCTTTCTGGTTAAAATAATACATGTCGTTATTAAAGTAGGAAAAATTATATCCAAATGTAAAAGATCTCCTATGCGGCAACCGGGTCCCTCGTAATAATATGCCAGCCAATCAATAAATTACCAACTAGACTTTTATAACCCCCCACCCCCACACACACACATAATAACCCGCCCCACTTTATAATAACTCCACCTAAAAACAATCTCAGTCAAATAAAAATAGGGTTCAGGCTCAAATTCCCCAAATTCTCTTTCTTTCTCCTTTGCTCCACTTCCACTCTATCCTCTCTTATCTTCATCAACGTCGCGGGGCAGTACTTCTTCTCAAAGAAGGTGTCGATGTGGTATTATTGCCAACAATTTCACATCAACCACTCCCTCTAACCCCAGTAATAAATTTTACAAATGTGTACGCCCTAAGGTAAGGTATCGATGTGAATTTATCTAATCTCTATAATCTTTCTAGTTTTTTTTTTGATTTTTAAAACATTGAATCTTTTAAATGTTTCTTTGGCAGAGTAATTAATGTGGTTATTTCGAATGGGAAGATGAAATATCCACAGATGGTTCCCATTTTGAAATAAGAGACTTGAAGTCGTCTTTGAATGACGTTTAGTTTGAAAGAGACAAGTTGAGAGAAAAATTAATTGGCATGGAAGCCATGAACAAATTAGAAGATGCTAAAGTCAAAAAATTGGAAGAAAGAGTTGTACAACTAATGAGGGTGATAATTGGTTCTTGGGCAATGTTTGTTGGATTCTTTGCTGCATGGATAATGAAGTAGAATTCATCATTTAGTTAATTATCTTTGTGTAGTCAATTGACATGTATTGTTTAGTTTGGTACGAAACTAGTTAACAATGCAATAGTATAGTCAATTAAGTAGGGTTTTCATGTAAGTGTTTTTTGGATTGAATTTTACCTTCTGTTTAGCTTCTGTATTCTGTGGGTTTTGGACTGAACTAGTCAATTTAATTTTCAGCTTTCTATGGGATCATATTACCTCAAAATATTCGACCAAAATTGGTGGTAATAAAAATCAGAAGTGACTAAAACTGGTGGTAAGAAAAGAGACCAAAACTCAAAATTTAGCACAGCCATGACTTAATTCTCAGGACTAAAACTGGTGGCAAGAAACATGACTAAATAGTGGTGCTGAAAAATTGAAAATTTGAGACATGTCCATGACTTAATTCTCATGACTAAAACTCAAATTTTAACACAACATCAATAAAGTAACACTGACATATAATTGTTACCAACATTGGATCAACTGTCATAACATTCATAATACCAATAAATAATAAACAATGTTTTATTTATATCAACCACCTAAACACCAGCAGGTTACTAACATTGACAACAAAGTAATAACGATAACTGTTTTAAGGAACCTCTATTTTAATTACATCAACCACCTAAAAAGAGATGCAATCAGCAAAAAATTATACTGTTCTAGTAGTAATTATATCAGCTAGTGAAGGACAACAACAATACTGTTATAATATTAATTACAAGCCTTCTAAAATTCAAATTCACAAAAACTTTCACTACACAAAAAAGATGTCCACCTATAGTTCAAGTCACATTTCTTTTCTGACTTGCCATTACCCCTTTTTGTTACAGCTTTCTTTCTCACACCAGATGAACAACAACAACTACCCAGTAAAATTTTACAGAGTGGAGTCTGGGGAGGGTAATATGTACGCAGACCTTACCCCTACCCCAATAAGGAAAAGATGATGTTTCCGAAAGACCATCGGCTCAGAAAAAAAAGGAAAAGAGCATAAGACAATTCATTATTCACTCCAGTAGAAACCATAATAGTAACAGAAGCATAACAACTAAAAGATAAATGACATGCAATAACATTAACCAGTAACTAAGGCCCGGTGCTAAGATAAATGGCAATGATAGTGTGAATTCAATATAAACTGCAAGCTATCTAAGATCAATCCTAATCCAAACCCTCCTCACCCCCGAAATAAAGTACACAAAGCTCCACTACCCCATACCCTACAACCCTAATGCTTGACATCCAAACCTTCCTATCAAGAGCCATGTCCTCAGATGAGTCACCAACAAAATTGATTGTCCTTGGTATAGCTGGTATAGTTCCTTGCTGTCTCATAAGTAGTCTTGTCCTATATTCAAAGAAACTACTTGGCCTAATTTCTTGGGCAAAATCTGATTCAAAATCTGGTGGCATAGTATTGTTGGGAGGTTTCCTTTGAACTAATGGAGTTGGCATAAACTGAAACTAAGAGGCTTGTACTGGATGGCTTGACTAAACAGTGGTGCTGAAAGATCTATGTCCTCAGCTGGCACATTTGCAGCAACTGGTGACATGGGCTAGTCATCATTACTGTCTTAAGTTGCTAAACATATTTTCCTCTTTCCTTGCTTGCCCTTTTTCTTACTTTCCATTGGTTGCTTTCCTTTAGAATTCTATTTAACAAATATGTAAGAGTAAATAGGTAAATAGGTAACAAATAGGTGTAAAATAGACAATATTGAAAAGAATATTACCTTTGCACAGCCCCGGGCATTGTGTCCGGACTAACCACATATGGAACACTTTATTATCTTCCCCTTGCTAGACTGCATCCATTCACCTTGTCTGTTAATTGTTTTATTTTTTTTCTCTTGTTCTTTTGACATTAGGTTTGCCAGCCATCTTGACAAATTATGGTGGTTCTATTGCATGAGATGCTTCAACCTTTCAGATTTTTTTTCTTCTCGCTGGTTGAACTTTATGTGAATATACTAAGAGATAAGCCACTTTGGAGTACCACCAGTGTATTTCAGTCAAAGGATTTACCTTGCTGTATTGCATTACTTTGATTGCATGAGGACAAAGGATTATATTAAGGTCTCATGTCCTACATGTGCATCTCTTGATGACCATATTCACTCACTTCATATTTTTCTTGACCATTGGAATGAACATGACACTTTTTTGCAATCTTCAAGTATTAGTTATACATTTGCATTGTTTGTGGACTGAAGTCATTACTCCAAGTTTATAACTTTTACTCTAATATCCTCAAGCATCTTGATAATTGGCTTAAATCTTGCTTACTTGATCCATGAATTAAATAACTCGGTTAGGTTATTGTAAACTGAGTAGTTCTTGCAAACAGTGCAAAGTATGCTCTACTCCAACTTTCAGGTGGGTACTTCATCAAATGTTCAATAGCATCCTTTCCATCTTCATCCACTTGTGCCATGTTCCTTAATTGGTCTTTAAAATCTTCCTCATATGTTCTCCATGTAGCCCACCAATAAGTTCTTCACTTATATTCCCCATGTCCCTATTTTTTGCACCAATTTCCCCCCTATGTGCCTTACACAATATCTATGGAGTACCTCAGGAAGAACCAAGTGGACTGAATCAATCAAACCCTTAAAATGAAAAAACAATAAAGAAATGCATCAGTAAAGTAAATATCTCTAGTAATGCAACAGGGAACCAATACAACTGTTAAAAACTAAACATCTTCAATAATGAAACTAAACTAAAAATCTCCAGTTAACTAAACTAAACATCTCGAGTAATGCAACAGTAATAAACTGCATTAGTAAACTAAACAAAACAGTAAATCAATGCAACAAACCAATTAAATACAACAGTAATGAAGTTATGAGTTAAACCAGTTATGAGTTAATGCAACAGTAAATTAAATGAGATGCAATAGTAGTGAAGTAATGCAGTGCAATAGTAAATGAGATATGAGATGCTACACTGAAGAATATAGGCAAAAGTTAACTAAATTTAACAGTAAACTCATACCTTTTGTATATCTGAAATAAATGTAATCCCTTCTCCACTTCGAGGTCCAATAAATGTTACAGCAGCCTTAAGAACCAACTCCATGTCACTTTGGTCTCTTTATCAACAACATCCCAAGCTAAGGAATAAAAGTGCCTTATGGAGTCTTGAGCAACAACTACTAACAATTGAGCCTTGCATTTCCCTTTCAAAAAGGTTCCATCCAAGCCAATGAATGGTCTCAACCTGCTCTTAAACCCAATTTTCAATGCATGAGAATAGATGTACATTCTTAGGAATCTTCTTTTACCATTAGTAAGTGCATCCTTTGAAATACTAATCACCACATTTGTTCCTAGATTACTAGACCTTAATTCATTAGCATAAGCCTCAAAGTTGTTGTACTCATCTGCAAAACTACCCTCCATTTTCTCCAATATCATTCTCTTAGCTCTCATACACTTTGAATGACTAACATTGATGTTAAATGTAGCTTTTATACTTGCCATCATCTTCTTAATTTTAATCTTAGGATTATCTTGAAGCCCTCTCTTAAAGTAAGCAACTATGGTTTTTGCATTCACCCTATAGTTATCATATGTAGTATTACACTTATGTTCTTCCGTTAATGTCTTCAATTTAATACCAGGACCTTTAGAGTCTTTGGAAATATGACAGACAAAGTGGCAGTCTTCATCTAAACATATGTACCTAAGTTATTTGGGGAAACTCTTAATTTGTTTTAACCCATAACTATTAGCAAGGAATACAGGTTGATGAATTTTCTAGCTTTTGGAATGTCTTTGAATGTCATGGACTTGTGTAACTCCTTATACTCAATCAATTTATTAGATATTTTCCTCTCTTTTTATGTAAGTAGTAGTTTTAATGAATCGGATTCAGTGTCAGAATTATCTGAAGAATCAGAAGACTGACAACCATATTCTTCACTGTCATCTGAACTACAATCAGTAGCAACATCAAGTTCTATTATGTTTGACTCAATATGATAGACTACATTATGAACAGTAAGATTTAACTCACACTCATCTACAGTAAAGAAGTCAATAACATTAATCTAATCACTAACCAAAGACACTAGAGTCCTAACACCTTCATCACTTTCTATTTCATAATATCTACCACTAGGTCAATTCACAATTACTTGTTGAACTCAATTAAACCCCAACTTAGAAGTAAATTCATTTACTAAATAGTTATAAGACAGTTGGTCAGAGTTAAAAACCTTTAATAGTGTGCACAAGCTTCCTTGAGTATAAGACTTATGGATTATATATTCAATCACTACCATAATGAAAGATTAGATCCAATAACACCATTGCATATAAGTTGTAGAATAAGAAAGGGAAAAAATTTACAAAATAGTAACATTACAATCTATATAATATGCTGACAAAGTGGACCACAGAATAAAGGCATAAAGTGAATACAGAGATACATAAAAAATAAAAAAATAGTAGGCTGCCACACATGAAGACACAACTACAATAAACAAAGAGATGACGTGGGACTAAATATATAAACAAAACAAAAAAATATAAGAATCTGACCCACTTATCTCTTAACTCAACACAATTGTATAAGAAATAGGGGACCAAACACCTAAAATAAGAGTATAAAAAAATAGACCGAACACAAAGGGGACCCCTTTTCTGTCAAATACCATATATGTAGGACTATAAAAATACAAACCCAACCGGAACAAAAAAAATACCAGATAGGGATTATTCGCATACAAAATACAAACCCTAAACCACCAGTCATAAAGACCAAAAAATAAAAACACAAATTTAGGGTTAAATAAAGTATGAACATACCACATGCAAACAAAAACAACCAATATCAGATACACCTCCAAACTAAAAACAATACATATCTATATGAATCAGTCAAAACCCTAGTCAAAGAAACAAAAAATTAAACTAAATGCAACGATATGCTTCCGTCGATACCAAAAACAAAACAAAGAAATGATGATTTACTAAATTTAACAAGGAAATAGGTACCTCAGTATGCATCAACGATGAAGACGATGAAGAAAATTTTGCAGTGAAGAGTGAAGGTGAGAGTTTTTTTTGGAAATGAAGGTGAAAGGTTTTGATCGGGTTGGGTTAATTTTAGGGGGAGTTATTATAGAATGGGGCGGGTTATAAATGTCTAGTTGGAAATTTATTGACTGGTTGGTACATTATTATGAGGGACCTGGTTGCCACGTAAGAGATCCGTTAGATTTGGGGTACTATTTCTCCTACTTTAATAACGACAGGTATTATTTTAGCCGAAAAGTAGAACGGGGTATTAACGTTGAGAAATTTTAATAGTAGGGGTACAATTTTGGCCTTTTTCCCATAATTTCTTTGATAAGAAAAAAGTCCCAACTCATCCCCATATTTGGGTGAAATTAAAAAATAGCGAAGTTACAATCGGTCATTCAAAAATAGCCCAGTTTCAAAAGTAATTGAAGTTTTGCTACTTTTTAATGTAAAGATAAATATGAGGAAAAACATTGTTCAAAACTCAAAAAATACGTGTTTATATATCTCTTGTCTATCTATCATTGATTCTCAAGTCAAAAGACTTCGCTTTTGGTTCCCTGAAGCCCCGTATGGAATGGATCGTTTCTGCCAACGAAATAAACGCGGAGCCCGTTCGAATGCTTCTATGATCCGGAAGTTCTCGCCTAGAGAATAAGATGATGCTCCCCTTCCCTCTTTCTTCTCCCACTTTGCTAATATTACCCTCTAACACGGGCCAGGCGGCGACGGGCGCGGGAGGAAGAAACCTAAGAGAAGATGCTCATCTCTTAAGTCCTTTTTTCAGTGCAACACACAAAGCACCCTCTTTTTTCATCCCTTTAGCTTTCCCGATTTTGTATTGAACGCATTGCGTAGCTAGGACCCTTCAAATTCTGTTTGAGCCTATGTTCAAGCCAAACCCACCCCCTATTTTATTAAGGCTGGAAAGAATGCCCACCAAGTTCAGATAAGGGAATGCTTTCCCCAACCATTAAAGGAAAGGCTCGACGAAGGGAGGGAGGTGCGACGGAGGAAGGAAAACGTTTTCGGAGGCCGAGATTTTTTTATCGAAAATGAAGAAGGATGGCCTACGGTGCGTCTTATCTAAAGGGAACACATTTTTTGACCGTCGTGGTATAATTGTCGGGCCCTCTCCTCGTTCCACCCTTCCTATTGGGATATTTGCCTTCGGGCTTTGCCTCCCCTTTATAATAAAAAATTTCCGCTCGGCCCGGGAAAGCGCTGGCAACAACAGAAAGGAAGGGGTCCATGTAGCTGCTGTATCCGCCCCCTTCTTAGTCAATGGGGAGCATCTACTACAAAAGAGACAATCCACTTCAGATAACCACGCCCTTCCTTGGTCCGTCCCCATAGCAAGCTTCCTATTGGCTTCTCACCTCGGATTGAGAGTCGCTCTTCTCATCCAGAAAAATAGTTGTCTTCCTGGTTAACTAGTCATTAGTCTTTGAACGTTGGGACGCAAGGTGGTTGTCGCTCAAGCAACTACGAAAGCAGAATCTGTGAAAAAGTCGTGTGCATCTTCTTCGCTAATTGAAAGCTAGACTCACACGTCTCCTTATGAAGATTATAAACAAAGGAATTCACTATCAACAACTTGCCCTATTGAAGTACCAAAGCTGCGCTCAGCCCGGTGACTAGGAAATGGGTTTGCCCTTAAATTGAAGTGGTGAGGTCAGAAAGAGGGAAGTAGGGCTCCTATTGACTGCTCGAGTATGCTTGAACTCCAGCATATTATACTGGAGTTCCAGGATAGGTATGCTAGAACTCCAGCATAAGTACACTAGAACTCCAGCATAATATAATGGAGTTTGGAGCACCGGTGCTCCAGTCTCCAATCTATTATACTGGAGCCAGCAAAGTATATACCGATCCAGCATAATATGATGGAGTTGATCGACAAGTGCACCGAACTCCAGTATATTATGCTGAACCGATCTCTGTTACAGTAAAATAGTGGTTATTTTTCATTGACTTGGTAAACGCTGATAATTTTTAAATGACCAGTCCGAAAACGGACTATATCATGCTATTATTACCCCATTTTTGCGTAATACATGAGGATAATTTTTCAAGATCTATAATTGATGTACAGTTTTATTCAACCAAATGGAATATAATTAAATCAAAATGGAATAATCACGTATAAATGGGATGTCATTCTTTCGAGCATTAAAAAGAAAAAAAGGCTATTGTTTCTTTTATATTTATAATTAATTTTTATCTTAATTTAAAGAATGAAATGTGAAATTCTTTTAGCAACAAAGTAGTTTTAACGGAAGATGAATCGAATTAAAGCCCTTGATCATTGAATTTCATCAGTAGAGTGTGTATATAAGAGATCCTTCACAGTTTTTATGAGATAGTTGCATTGTGTATGAATGATCTCATGTTAAAAGGTGAGAAGTGCATCGAAGACATGATATATTCTGCAAGCAATACGGACGATGATATATATATATATATATATATATATATATATATATATATATATATATATATATATATATATATATATATGAATTTACTATATTTGCTACAAATTTACTCATTTGAATAAAAACAATATAGTAAATTTAAAAAGGGTAGCGGAAGGAACGACCCCATAGTTCCGTCGATCCCTCAATATTGTGTATTTCGTTTCTATTCTTTAATATTTCAAGGAGGACCCTTTATTATATAAAAGGGGTCCTAGCATTATAAAAGGACATTGAATATTACAAACTTTGATTTCTCTCTCGAACTTTCTTCTCCTTTCTCTCTCTCTCTCTCTCTCTCTCACACACACACACATTTACTGGCTGTTACAAACAAGGCATTGAGAAATCTTAGGGTCTTATTATCTTTGATTCCGATTTACCCTTCATCTCTTTTGATTGATTTGCTTGAAAAGTATTTAATAACCTTTGAGTCAAATAATTTGGCGCCGTATGTGGGGATTTTGGTAATCGAAATCATAGTTCACACCTAGGATATCAAAAGCAACAATCAATGTTCTTCATACCCCGTAGAAACCAACAATGGTAGAAAGAGAAGTAAGGATGAAGACGATAGCAGATGTCACGACCAACCTCATAGGACCCCTTAACGAGGCCGGTAGAGAAAACACCACGAATACCACACCTAGTAGTGCACCAGAGGAGGAGATCTCACCCTCTTCGCTCAAAGATCTAACGATTTTGCACAAAAAAGGGGCCTCTACATCTGCAACCAAGGAAAGACCCCCAGTAGTCAAAAGCTACTTGAGGAATAGTTGACAAACACTCTAAGTAGCATGCTCGAAAAAATCATCTTGGGGAAATATCAAAGATTCATCAACGGCAGATATCGCCACCAACACTAGTGAGGCAGGTTTTGTAAGAACAAACAACGATCACATCGATATCGACACAAGCAATAGTGCACTCACAACCATCATTAAGAAAATGGAGGAAATGGAGAATGAGAACAAAGCGCTCCGTGATCAAATGAAAGAGCACCGAGAAAGAGTAGACAAAATTCCTGGCGCCCCTAAGCTACTGCCAAAACGCGATATGGGAAGGTTCGTCGAACAACCGTATAGTGAGGAAGCTGCCCCTCACTCGATCCCAAAAAACCTTCAAGATGCCACCATACTTGAGAATATATGACAGGACTACGGAACCCGAAGACCATCTGATCCATTACGTGACCGGTCTAAAAGGCAATGACTTATCAAAAGAACAATGTTGTCTGTGCTGCTGAAAAAGTTCGGAGAAACTTAGACAGGAAGGGCGTAAACGTGGTACTCTCAACTACCAGCTAGATCAATATCGACGTTCGAAGAGATGGCAGATAAATTCGCCATCACTCATGCAGGAGCAAAGAAGGCCGAAGCTAGGGTCAACGATATCTTTGCCGCAGGAAAACAATAGGTGAAGGACTCAGGGACTTCCTAGCCCGACTTAACAGGGTAAGAATGAGTTTTCCAAATATATTGGAAGGAATAGAAGTCGCAGCTTTCCACAACAGGCTAAACAGAGATGGTTCAAAAGCGACCAAGAAGCTGCTCAACCGACTCATGAAGTATCCCCCCACCACATTGGAAGAGATCCACAATGCTTACTGCAGCGAAGTAAGAGCACGCGAGGACGATCTTAACATTCCAACCCAATGACTAACATCAATACATTCAGATATAAGAAGGTATCAATGCAATGATGTACGACGGGAACAACCCCCACGCTTCAACAAAGAAAGGAATCAGCCCTATGTCAGAACCCCAAATCCACCCTCTCCGAGGCACCCAGACGCCATGCAGTGACATATCTCCCCACGTCGAAATGAAAGAGGTATTCCCCCATTATTATCTGCTCATAACTTTTGTGTGTCCCCTTTAGAAATAGTGTACACATTGGAGAATGGGCACAAAGGTGAAGTGGCCGCATAAAATGAAATTAGATCCTAGTGCAAGGAGGTTGAACGTCCTGTGCGAATTCCATCAAGAAAGAGGACACAAGACCGAAGATTGCATACGTGTACGACAGGAGGTGGTCAGAATGCTGAACCAAGGATACCTAAAGGAGCTGCTTAGTGATAAGGGAAAGGCCAATTTTGCCAGAGGACGCGACCAGTCTCAAGGACCCACCTTCTCCAACACTCACCATACACATGATCATCAGTGATGGTGACAACTCAGCGATCAACCACGTAAATTTCACCACCACACACAAGATGAAGCGCACAATGTCTCACGAACGGTATGACGACTTCAAAGATAGTACCACCTTCGATAAGTCTGATATCGACGGTTTATCTTTTCCTCATTATGATGCTTTAGTTGTAACTTTACGTATCGCCGATACTGATGTGAAGAGAATCATGGTAGATGATGGGAGCGGCACTTGTATCATCCATCTAAGTGTACTCATGCAAATGAGACTCGAAGATACGATAATACCGCGTTGCATAACACTAACAGGTTTTAACAATATAGTGGAGCGGACCTCCGGAGAGATATCATTGCCAGACTTAGCAGGGGGGTCACGCTGGAAACCATATTCCACGCCATGAATCAGGAAACAACTTACAATGTCATTATAGGGCGTCCTTTGGTACATGGCATGCGAGCCGTCCCCTCGAGCTTCTACCAGAGAATTAAATTTCGCACCCCATAGGGAGTATTCAGCATTTGGGGCGAGCCACGCACCGCTCAGAAATGCTATCGGATCGCCCAAGATTGTACACATACCGAGCAAATAAAAGGAGCAAGCACGGAGGTATAGAAATCAGCCACGTCGGGAACTAAAATCAACCCGACAGTAGAAGCCATCAAAGAACTAGATGTCGTAAAAGCCTGCAAAGTGATAGTCGAGGACCTCGGCTCGGTCCAGTTGGATGATACCGACCATTCAAAGAAAGCCTACATCAGGCACAATCTCTCCGACCCAAGTAAGTACCACGAATTCTTAACTAACCACGTAGATTTATTTGCCTTCTCTCATTCAGGCGTACCGGGAATCCCAAAAATACCGCCACTCATAAGATAAACGTCGGCTTACTACATCCGCCCGTGCGAGACATGAGAAGGAAATTCAATGCCACAATCAACGAGGTGGTCAGTGAAGAAGTGGACAATTTACTAGCCAACAGTTCCATTAGAGAATCGAAATACCCGCAATAGGTCGCTAATGTTTTCATGGTTAAAAAGAGAAAACGGGAAAGGGAGAATGTGCGTGGATTTCATAGACCTGAACAAGGCATGCCCAAAAGACACGTTCCCATTGCCCCACATCGACCAGCTGATTGACGCAACCGCATGGCACGAACTGCTAAGTTTCTTAGATGCCTACTCCGGCTACAACCAGATTATGATGGCCGAAGAGCATCAAGAGAAGACAACTTTTATCACCCACCAATGGACGTACTGTTATAAAGTGATGCCGTTCGAACTCAAAAATGTGGGAGCAACATATCAAAGGTTGGTCACCAAGATGTTCAAGGAATAGCTCAGCAAGACTATGAAGTCCACATCAACGACATACTAGTAAAGTTGGCAAAAAAGGAGGATCATATCGATCATTTACAAGAGGCCTTCAAGATACTGAGGCAATATGGGATAAAGCTAAACCCAGAAAAGTGCGCCTTTGGCGTGGTCTCGGGAAAATTCCTTGGTTTTCACGTATCACAACGAGGTATCGAAGTCAACCTAGATCAGATCAAGGCCATAGATGCAATACCTGAGGTTTTGAAAAACAAGAACCAAGCACAGAAATTGATGGGGCGAATAGCCGCCCTATCAAGATTCATCTCACGGTCCTCCGACAAATGCCATAAGTTCTTCAGCGTATTGAGGAAGGACCATAGGTTACAGTGGAACGAGGAATGCATCGAGGCCCTGAGGAAACTAAAAGCATATCTATCTTCGCTACCGTTACTCATCACGGTAAACCTGGGCGAGTGTTTTCTGGTATATCTGGCAGTGTCCGAAAAACCTATCAACGCAGTCTTGGTTCGCGAAAATAAAGGTATGCAATCTCCTATTTACTATATCAGCAAAACTGTAGTAGATGCCGAAACAGGTTACCCACACCTTGAGAAATTGGCTTTAGCACTGGTCATAGCTTCACGAAAGCTCAACCCCTATTGTTAGTGTCATCCCATAAAAGTAATAACGACCTTCCCCTGAGAAGCATTCTGCATAAGCTCGAACTCTCGGGTGGGCTCGCTAAATGGCCATAGAGCTGAGCGAGAATGACATATCCTATTACCCAAGAATCGCCATTAAGTCGCAGGTACTTGCCGACTTTATAGCTGAATTCAGTGCAAAGATACTGCTAGACGTGGGGCAAGAGGTCCTCCGCGCCACCACCCACACTGACCTCTGGACTCTCTACACTGACGGTGCCATGAATGTATTAGAATCAGGACTCCTCCTCGAATTCCCCATGGGCACAATAATTTTTCAGTCCATACGATGCCCCGAGATGACTAACAACGAGGCAGAGTATGAGGCTATGATTGCACGTATGAAATTAGCCATCAAATACGGGGGCCGTCGAATCATCCTCCAGTGGGACTCCCAACTCGTAGTAAATCAAGTCACCGGGACTTACCAAATCAAAGAATAAAGGCTACAAAAATACCAATATGAAATCCGCAAGCTGATGCCTGAATTCGACGAATGTCACTTCCATCAAATCCCCAGGGCACTAAATGTCAAGGCAGATGGCTTAGCAAAACTAGCCACAACCACCAAGAATATCGGCAAAGAAAGTGTGGTCACCCTCCTTCATTCAACCATCAATCACGTCGAGGTACTCTTTTTAAACCTTACTTGGGATTGGTGTAACCAGCTAGTATCCTATCTGCAGGACGAAACACTCCCACACGACAAAAAAGAAGCCAAGAAGATCAGCGTACAAGCTGCCCTATTCAGCATGATAAATCAAGATCTCTATGAGAGGACGTTTGGCGGCCCCCTCGCTAAGTGCCTCGGGCCGCATAACATGAGACAAATATTAGAGGAGGTGCACAAAGGCCACTGCAGCACTCATACAGGTAATCGTGCCCTCGTTCGATATATCATTCGAGGTGGTTGTTACTGACCTACTATGAAAAAAGAGGTGGAAAATTACGTTCAAAGGTGCGAACCATGCCAAAGGTACGCCCCCATGATACACCAACCGGGGGAGCTTCTCCATTCTGTCAACTCACCTTGGCCCTTCATCAAGTGGGGAATGGATATAACCGCTCCTCTACCAGCAGAACGAGGAAAGGTACATTTTCTTTTAGTTTTGACTGACTAGTTTTCCAAGTGGGTGGAAGTAGGTGCGTACGCACAGATACAGGAACAAAAAGTCATCGCTTTTGTATGCGAAAACATCATATGCCGTTTTGGCATCCCCAAAGAATTCAGCTATGACAATGGCCCCCAGTTCATTGGTAAGAAGACAACAGAGTTCGAATATTAAGCAGATACTCTCCACTCCGTATCACCCCGCCTCCAGCGGCCAAGCTGGGTCCTCCAGCAAAACAATATTGAACATAATGAAAAAGAAGCTCGACGAAGCCAAAGGGCTATGGCCCGACTTACTACCTGAAGTGTTGTGGGAATATTGAACCACACCCAAATCCAGCACGGGAGAAACGTCGTACTTGTTGGTCTACGGGACCGATACAGT
The DNA here is from genome assembly GCA_034376525.1 of Nicotiana benthamiana. Lineage (NCBI taxonomy): Eukaryota > Viridiplantae > Streptophyta > Magnoliopsida > Solanales > Solanaceae > Nicotiana > Nicotiana benthamiana. The sequence continues at coordinate 69,860,728 of CM067338.1, read as the reverse complement.
CATACCCATTAAAATAGGGGAGCCAAGCCTGATATATTAACATACCAGCACGGCAGAAAACAACGAAAGCAAATTGCAAGATCTGGACAAAGCCGAAGAACGAAGAGACATTGACCTTATAAGAATGACGGCCCAGAAACAGCAGGCAGAAAGATATTACAACAAGAAAGCCAAAATAAGATCACTTGAAGTAGGCGACTACGTCCTCAAATCCAAAACATTGCCGTCAAAAGATCCGAGTGAAGGAAAGTTGGGAACCAACTCGGACGGACCATACAAAATCACAGCAGCATCGAACAAATGAGTATTCCAATTGGAAACAATGGAAGGAAAAACACTCCAAAACAACTGGAACATCGCCCACCTCAAATACTTCCACTTCTGAAAGGTGTCTCCCGAGTCGTACTCTTTTTCCCTCATCATAGTTTTGTCCCAGTCGGGTTTTCTCGGGGAGGTTGTTAACGAGGCGACAAAGGGGAAACCTGGTGGAATCTGAGCGCAAATTCATCACATTGGCTAGTGGATACGATCTCTAGGCCAATATAATGAAGGGACTACACTAGTTAAATCTCCATTGTATAGACAAAACTCTACATTGTACAGACAATTCTCCATCGTACAAAAGTTCACCATTATATAAATGGTATTCTCCAACATATGAAAATTGACAAATGGCTAAGTCCATACGAAAATTGAAAAACGGCTAAGGCCATATGAACGACAAACGGACTAAGGCCATACGAAAATCGACAAACGTCTAAGTCCATATGAAAATTGACAAACGGCTAAATCCATATGAAAATCGACAAACGGCTAAGGCCACCATCAGGTTTCGACACGACGGATAGCATTTCAACGACAGTCGAAGCAACATCCCACTGGCTAAGGCCATCGACATCAGGCTTGACCTAGTTCGACCTCGACGGATAGCACTTCGACGACAATCGAAGCAACATCCTATTGGCTAAGGCCATCATCAGGGTTCGACCCAAATGACGGATTGTACTTCGACGACATCCGAAGCAGTATCTTGATGGCTAAGTCCATAGATCTCATTCACCCACGGCGGTGACCACTTCGGCGACGGCCAAAATAAATACCCCAACGTTTAAGGTTATTGACATCATTTCGACCGCGCTCAAGTCACGAAGACGTTTTTAACAAACAACAAGCACTACCACAACAGAGGCTAGGCACCGAAAAACAAAAAAAATGATCAGAGAAGAATAACGACAAAATTACGGTTAACATATCACAACAAAAAACATATCTACATTCAACCCCGCGAAAGGGCCCCACTACATTCCAAAAAATAATAACAAAACATGTATGTACAAATTCAGGGATGATCGTCATCTAGCCCGTCATCTCCTGGGCGATAAACTTCATTATACCAAGAGTCAGAGTCTAGCCAATCAACATCCTCAAAAGTGAAACCTTCCAATCAGGGGAATCAGAACTGTATCAGCAGGCTTCACGGGCAGTACGAGCCTTGCGCCGCCATTCCTGGACTTCTTCCTCTGTCACTCGGACCTCGGCCCTCAACATAAAGTTCCCTATGCATGTTGAGTTTGGCCTCCGGAAAAATCCACATCTCATGCGCATTGCAGTGCGCACTCTAATTAGATGTAGGACGAGATGAGGAAGGCTGTGAAGGTTGAACTGCATCCTCAGACCTGGGGGGGGGGGGAAGGGAGTGGGGAGGGGGGGAAACCTGTCTAAGAACATTGAATTTTGCCACCCTGGCTTCAAGCTCAGCAGCAAAGTCCGCTACCCTACGCTGGAGATCGACATTCTCCGCCGCCACCCTCGACTGAGCTCAAGCTCATCATCTTTCACCTTGATGAGCGCTTCCAATTCGCTGTTGCGAGCCACGGCCCTCACCAACTCGTTATTCGTCTTCTCCATTTCGCCCCCCTACGTTCTCACTGGGACTCCCTCTGGTCGAGACCCTCACGGAATACCCGAAACTCGGAATCTTGTTGGAAAAGCTCCACCGTCGAAAGTTTTTTGCCATCTTGTTACAGATGGTCGCCTTTTTCTGCTCACGACATCTCTGCTCCAACTCCAAAACAAGGGTCTTAAAAGAAAAATATAAATCAACACACATCAAGCCAACCTTACAGCATGAAAAAGACAAAAGGAGTACCTACAAAGCCATGCCGGTGACCCTTCGTGATAATTTCGCATCATCAACGGCTCTGAGTGTCTCGCTCTCAGGGGCGGCTCATAACAAAGTAAGGTCCAATGCAGCATGTTCTCTATCATCAATAATTTATAAGCCCCTGAAATCACAATTTGACGGTCGAAACCGTCCATCGTCATCTCCACATGTTTAATGCCCTTCACGAGCTCATCCACATCCTCCTAGGCAATTTTGGAATCCGATTCGTCAATTCCCATGCCAACTCCATCGACGTTGGCCATTGAGTACCCCTCAGTGGCATGTGCCGAACTGGCACAGGCAATGGTACTCCTCTAATGGGCCGACCTCCAGGAAAGGATAGCGTTTGCGATAAAAACAGGTCTGGGCACTTGTTGGGGAATACCACTTCTTTCATCTTATGTAGCCACCCCCTTGCCCATCTCAAGTCTCCGCCTTTTTCTCTCCATCGAGTCCTCGCCCTCAGGAGGCCATCTACGGGCTGCAGAGCTGGTACCCATGACTTCGACTCTCTAACAGCTGTCACCACATATGCGACTCCATGCAAAGGATCTATTGGGATGCCTCCTTAGACGGACGCGCGGAATATCTCATGAGCATATGAGGTGGCGCTGGACTGCACGGAAGTAGGTACTACCGCCATCTTCTAGGAGCGCCTGGTCATGTCGCCATGAAGATAAATCAGTCAACGAAACTTGCAAAACCTGTTAATTGAAGATAGAAATCTACCTATAGGGTCTGCGGGGCCATAACACTGAAGGAAAGCAGGCCATGTGCGAGTATCTTCCGCATAAGGCAACAAGTCAACAACCCACTTCCTGATACCGGTGACAAGCCGAGGTGGGTGACCCATGGCTACAATGGCAAAGTTAGAACCGCAACAGCCACAAGTAATAAGGAATTCAGGGAATAGAGATACTCACGTTTCGAATTCCACTTCTCTGGGAAACTGGCAGGGTTTGAAACCAAATGCTTGGTCCTAATGTAGAAATACCTACGCCAATACCCGCGACTAGCTCGGTCGTCGGTCTGGACCACCATCCTCTTTGTGCCATGGATCATCAAGTGTATCATGGTACCTCTCAGGTAGACGGCATTGAATAATTGCAAAAGATGGTGGACAGAGACCTCACACCCGACCAGTTCCGCGTATTTGGATAGCAACTGACATACTTTTAGGGTATTTGGTGTAAGCTGAGACGGGCATACCTTGTAGAAGCAACAGAGCTCCTCCGCCAAAGGGAAAATAAGGAGACTATAGCTGATCAAGAATGGATATTCGTAAAAGGTGCAATACCCCTGTCTATGAACATCTACGTAATCCTCCCCAACTGGAACTATCTCCACATGAGCGGGTATGCCGTACGTCACTCGAAGATTATCTAAGTGATCTTGTAGCAACTCAGAGAATTCCGGAGATTGTGCGGGAGAATCTTAATTGAAATCACTCTGGGATAGAAGATGTTTCGGAAGCAACGTATCCACTGTAAGAGGGCTAATATCTTCTTCTTCCTCCATCTCACCACCAGCAGAAGGAGGCGGCATATTGGATGGAGAAGCTTCAGGAACCCTCGCATTATCCCGCTGAGATTTAGGCATTGTTTCTGTTCGAAAGAAAATCGTGCGCGGCACAATGGAGGAGAAGGGAATTTTCGACCAACGGAGGAGTGCCGAAGTACGAAGGTGTTTCTTAAGAGGATGGAACGTTCCTTACAAATGATCTAAATCTGCATTAGTTTAAACCCTTCCCCTATTTATAGGGTTGGGTGACACCAAAATCGAAGAAAAAGATTTTTAGCCGGCGCGGGAAACCAAACGTCAGAGTAACTGCCTCTGGAATAGGCATAATGATAGCGCATGAGAGTGCTGACGTCATACCAAGGAAAGGTATTACGTTTTGACGGTCTGACAGTTTTGTCTTCTACCTGTCATGTCGCGGCTTTTGGATGAAGCCAAATCCTCCCTGAACGAAAGCGTAGATTCCGTCCATCGAGGAGGCACCTCGCTGCGACCCCGACGAATGGAGAGACTAACTGTATGGGGACGAATTTGAGCAACCACATCCCTATACCAGCATGACCAACTGCCCAACGTGCACAAGCCAGGGTAGAAGTACGACTCAAGGATAGCGAAAGGAACAACTCCATAGTTCCGTCGACCCCTCAATAGTGTTTATGTCGTTTCTATTCTTTTATATTTCAAGGAGGACCATTTATTGTATAAAGGGGTCCTAGCATTGTAAAAGGACAGTGAATATTACAACTCTGATTTTTCTCTCGAACTTTCTTCTCCTTTCTCTCTCTTTCTCTCTCTCACATCTATTGTAACTATTACAAATAAGGCATTAAGAATATCTTGGGGTCTTATTATTTTTTACTATGATATACTCTTCATCTCTTCTGATTGATTTGCTTGAAAAGTATTTTATAACTTTTGAGTCAAACGGTCCAAACATTCCCTTAAAGGACTATTATGCTTCACCTTAGATACTTATAGGGAAGTAGGGATCAATTTTAGTGATGCTCTAAAATTAAGGGGCGATTTGTTTTTTTCTCTCATTTTGCCTAGTTATTCCAACCGCATGGTAAAAATGTTAAACTAAAATCATAGATTTATTTATATCCCTATGTTTTGAGTATAAAACTCACAATCACTCATTAACAATCAACTTCTTTACCATCAATCCTAAAACCTCTGACCATTCCAGTCGGCAATAATATTTAAAAAAGTAAAATATCTAACAACCATGATCTGTGTCCGGTTATCAGACTATACCATTTTCTCCTTATCCACTTTTTTGAGAATATACATTGATATCATTACAAAATTCCAGATTATAGAAAAGGAAAAAAAATAAATGTGTTAGGACGTCATTTAATTAGTTATTCAAAAATGATTAATGGCTACGGCCTGCTCACCAAATCATGGATTATTCATATGCATCAAGTCCCTATATAAAAAGGTGACCCTGGAAGCACAGTTGATTCATCCCATCAAATACACTTAATTTTTAAACTTTTTCTACTGCTATTCCAAGCTATATATTTCGTTTTATTCTTAAGTTTTTGTGTTGAAATGGCCAAATTATTCTCGTTTCTTAGCTCCTTAACTCTGAGTTTCTGCTGCCTTGTCACTGGTTTCGAGCCTAGTCCATTGCAAGATTTCTGCGTTGCAGATCCTGCTAGCTCAGGTAGTCAAGATTTGTAATATATAATACTATATATATGTTTAGTAGCATACATTAATGTATGACGAGCAGGAATCCTGTTTTTATAAGAGGTTAAGTTATATACATTATATATATAAAAAGTTAGCACTATCAATATGATTTCACCATACATATGGTCAGTGGCGAACGTAGGAATTTACTCAAGGGTATTCAAATTTGAAAGAAGTGAAACAAAATCCCGACTAAGAGTGTTCAATATGTATTATATACTTTTAAAACGTAATATTTTATCTATATACATAGTGTGATTTTTCGACAAAGAGTGGTCAGTTGACCATCCTTGTAAGCATGTGGCTTAGCCATTGCATATAGCAGGTTATTACTCTATTCTTCAGTTTAATATATCAGACTTGATGTGGAAAGTTACATGTTGTTGTAGGCAGTGGCAGACGCACGCAATTACTGTATTTTTTTAGTTCAACTGAACCTGCTTTATCAAAAATAATATTGTGCATATGTATAAATTAAAATTAAAGTTGCATAAATTATGTATAGATATTTTATTTGAACCCACTGGACAACTTCATGTTATATTAACCTGTATTTGTAAATAATAATTCTGGACAAAAGAACGTTAGCGTATAAACGTAAATATAAATGAAACTAATTAATTCGAGCCCACTGAATTCACAATATTGTCTTAAAGAATTGAATCCCCTCCTAGTACCCAAGATTATGGATTATTTTCTCCTAGAATAGAACGAATGACACACTGGTGTAGCAGTATTTCAAACCCCAGTTAATAGAAAATCACACATACAGTTGCTTTATAGTAATTTAAAAATAATGCAGAATAAAGGAGGAGAACTCAGAAGTTGAATGAAAATTCTGAGAGGAAGAAATGCAATTTATACCCGATGTTGAGTTCTTAAAAGAAAGACAATATCAACGTGTTTCTTCTGTGGTGTAAACTAAAGAGGAAGTCATTTTCTTTCTGTGTGTGTTTTTCAACAATTTGCGCACCATCTATTTATAATGCAATTTCACTCATTTAGTGGAGCACTTTGGCCATGGTAGATGTAGCACCAAGCTATTATAATGGAGCATTATGTATGATGGCATTATGTATGGTGGAATGAGCACTTGTTGCTGGAACAGATCTGTGAATTTGGAATACACCTGTTATAAACACGGATAATATTACGTTAATATTTATTAGTAACAAATAAATTTGGTCCAAAAAAATAATCAATCGATCGATCATTTGACCAAATCCAAATTCGAATCCGCAGCCGAAGCCGAAGCTGAGCCGAGCGAGCAACGACGACGACGGCGCGAGCCTTGCCTTCTTCTTAACTTTTTAAGAGCTGCAAGAAGAGCACTTGTGTATATACCCACCAAAATCCTTTTCCTCTTTCAATATGGGACAATGTTTCAAGAGAGGGAAACTTAAAATCTTACTCAAAAATTTTATTTTCCCTCCATTTCCCATTCACCCTCTTTTTAATACCTTTCCATATTAAAAAGAAACTCAACAATCCCCCACATGAATAGGGAATGGTTGTATCACGAAAGTGTGCATCAAAAACTTGTGTGATTTGCAAGCAAAGATTAATTGCATCTGGATAAGTAGGTTTTCCTTTGAACTTCCCGTAGTGAACTTATGTCGGATATAATCGGTCAATCGGTATATTTGATATGTTTGAACCGTTGAACTATAGTGTACACCTAAATAACCATAAGTCACACAATCAACCATAAACGTCTTTAGTTCTCATTGTTGCATTCGTTTCAGCCATGAACACCGCATGGTTTCTTAAGTGCGTAGAGAATTGGCCTTGGCAAATTCTCCTTGAAGCGGCTAACACTTCACACTTATATAGGTAATTCCTAATCGTGTTATCCTATAGATACACTATTTGATATACCCCGTATCAAATTTAGAAATCATTAAAAAGCCTTAATGCTTTATCTTTGGTACCGAACATTGTATCACCATGAGAATGGACCAAGATTTTGTTGATAATGTTGAACCGTCATTAATGACTTTGTTTGATCTCCTTGAACCTAGATCTTCGGAGCTCCAGTCTTCTAGGTAGACTTACCGCCACAATGTCTTGTTCTCGGATATAGTCCCATTCCCCTTGATGATTTCTCCACTAACTATCTAGTTAGGCCTTTTGTAAGCGGATCCGATACATTATCACATGACTTGAAATAGTTAATCGTGATAATTCCTCTAGAGAGTAGTTGCATAACAGTTTTATGTCTTCGTCGTATATGATGAGATTTACCGCTATACATAACACTCCCAATCTTTCCAATTGTTTCTTGGCTATCACAATATATGCCTATTGGTGCCAACGGTTTGGGCCAAAAAGGAAGTCTTCCAAGAAATTTCGGAGCCATTCAGCTTCTTTACCGGCTTTATCTAAGGCTATAAACTCAGCCTCCATTGTAAAACGGGCAATACAAGTTTGTTTGGATGACTTCCAAGATACTGCTCCTCCACTAATAATGAATACATATCCACTTGTGGACTTTGAATCAGTCGAACCAGTGACTCAATTTGCATCACAATATCCTTCAATCACCGCAAGATATTTACTATAGTTCAAATCAAAGTTTTGGGTATGTTCTAAATATCCAAAAACTCATTTCATTGTCATCCAATGAGATTGACCTGGATTGCTCGTGTATCGACTCAATTTACTTATAGCACACGCTATATATGGTCATGTACAATTCATGATGTACATTAAGCATCCCAAAACACGAGCATAATCCAATTATGATATGCTTTGGCTTTTGTTCATTGCTAATGCAAGATTCATGTCAATTGGAGTCTTTGCAATTTTAAACCCTAAGTGCTTGAATTTTTCAAGTACTGTCTCAATATAATGAGATTGTGATAATTCCAACCTTGAGGAGTCTTTTGGATCTCAATCCCCAGAATAAAATCCGCAACTCCCAAGTACTTCATATTAAACCTGCTAGTTAGTTAGTCGCATTTATGTTGGAAATGCCATTACTCATTATCAGCATATCATCCATATATAGGCAAACAATGACTATGTGATTTGAAACATTTTTAATGTACACATATTTATCATATTTTGTTTATCTTAAAACTATTTGACAATATTATTTGGTCAAATTTTGCATGCCATTATTTGGATAGTTGTTTTAGTCCGTAAAGGGACTTAACAAGTCTACATACCTTCTTTTCTTTACCTGGAACTACAAACTCTTCAGGTTGTTCCATGTAGATTTATTCCTCCAGATCTCCATTTAAGAAGGTTGTCTTTACGTCCATTTGATGAATTTCAAGACCATAAACTGCAGCTAAAGCTACTAGCATTCATATGGACGTAATTCTCGTCACTGGAGAATATATATCAAAGTAGTTAAGACCTTCTCGTTGTCTATACCTTTTGACAATAAGTCTTGCCTTAAATTTATCAAGTGCCATCATCTTTTAAAAATTCATTTACAACCCAAAGCTTTATTTCCAGGAGGAAGATCAATCAATTCATATGTATGGTTGTTCAATATGAATTCTATTTCACTATTGACTGCCTCTTTTCAGAACAATGATTTCAAAGAAGACATAACTTCTTTAAATGTTCGAGGCTCATTTTTCAATAAGAAAGTCACAAAATATGGTCCAAACGAAGTAGACGTTCTTTGACGTTTACTACATCTTGGATTTTCCTGATTAAATGTACTTTCTTTTGTTTATTCCCGAGGCCGTTTAGATCCTTCACCAATGGACTCGCATTCCTTTTTATACGGATTTATATTTTCCAAGAACTCAACATCATATGATTCTATAGCTGTATTATTATGAATGTCGGGATTTTCTTATTTATGAACCATAAATTGATATGCTTTACTATTGATCGCATATCCTATGAACATACAATCAACTGTTTTCTGTCCTATTTTTACCCTTTTGGGTTTAGGAACTTGCACTTTTGCCAAATACCCCCACACTTTCAAATAATTCAAGTTGGAATTTCATCCTTTCCATTTTTTGTATGGAATAGAGTGTATTTTGCTATGGGATACTCGATTTAGTATCCGGTTATCCGTAAGAACGGCTTCCCCCACAAGTTTGGTGGCAAACCAGAACTTATCAACAATGCGTTCATCATCTCCTTTAATGAACGATTCTTTCTTTCCGCAATTCCATTCGATTGGGGAGTGTAAGGGGCTGTTGTTTGATGAATAATTCCATATTCTAGATATATTTATTCAAAAGGAGATTCATATTCACCACCCCTATCACTTCTTATCATTTTGACTTTCTTGTTAAGTTGTGTTTCTACTTCATTTTTATATTGCCTGAATGCGTCTACTGATTCATCTTTACTATTAAGTAAGTAAACATAGCAATATCGAGTACTGTCATCAATAAAATTTGTGAAATACTTCTTTTCATCGCGAGATGGTATTAACCTCATGTCACAAAAATCTGTGTGAATTAAGTCTAAAGGATTTGAATTCCTTTCAACCAACTTATAAGGATGTTTAACATACTTAGATTCCACGCATATTTGACATTTTAAATTTTTCGCATTCAAACTTAGGCAATATTTTCAAGTTAATCATTTTTTGCAAGGTTTTATAATTGACATGACCCAAACGTAAATGCCTTAAATCATTTGACTCAAGTAAGTAAGAAGAAGCTGAATTCTTATTATTATTGTCAACAACTATTAAATTGAGCTTGAAAAGGCCCTCAGTAAGGTAACCTTTTCATATTAACATTTCATTCTAAGAAGTCCAGTAGATACTAAGTTCTTACTAATTTCGAAAACATGAAGGACGTTGTTCAAAGTCATGACCTTTCCAGAAGTCATCTTCAGAAATATCTTCCCATATCCTTTAATTTTTGCTGTTGCAGTATTTCCCATTGAAAGCGTCTCTTCGGGTTCAGCAGAAGCATATGTAGAAAAAGCTTCCCTCATAGCACAAACATGGTGAGTGGCTCCAGAATCAATCCACTACTCTTTAGGATTTCCTACCAGGCTACATTCAGAAAGCATGACACACAAGTCATCAAAATCATCATGCTTTTCTACCATGTTTGCTTGATCCCTTTTCTTGTCTTTCTTCCGAGCACGATACTTTGTAGATTTTTGTCCGGTTTTCCCACAGTTGTAGCAGTTTCCACTAAACCGCTTCTTGCGTGGGTTGTATTTCGGACCAGAAGCCTTCTTTCTCTTTTTGATATCTTCAACAATATTTGCTCCTATTATTGTTGAATTTCTACGACCTCTGCTTTCAGCAGTTTTATTGTCCTCTTCGATTCTCAATCGAACAATGGTATCTTCAAGGGACATCTCCTTTCGTTTGTGTTTCAAATAATTTTTGAAGTCTTTCCACAATGGATGCAACTTCTCAATTATTGATGCTACTTGGAATGCTTAATTGATGACAGGACCTTCAATGAAAATTCTGTTAGTAAAAATACTAAAAATTTTACTTTCAACATCAGTATTCATTTGAAATATACATTCAGGAAGTAGATCATGAATAATCACTTGCAATTTTTGGACTTGGTCAATAACAGACTTGCTATCTACCATTTTGTAGTCCAAAAATTTTGCGGCAACAAAGTTATTTATCCTGACATCTTCGGTTTTGTATTTTTTTCAAGCGCAGTCCACAGTTCTTTAGACGTCTCCACATTACTGTAGATTATCCTCCAGACCGCTAAGAATATAATTCTTGCACAAAAACTCAGAATACTTCCACGCCTCAATCACGGTAAAGCATTTATTCTGTGGAGTTTCATCCGGCAGATCAGGAACATCATCCTTGATGAACTTCTGTAGACATAACGTAGTAAAATAAAAGAACATCTTCTACTGCCAATGCTTGAAATCAGTCCTAAAAAAAATTTCGGGTTTTTTTGCCGGTGCCAACGCCGGTGTTCGGTTGTCGATGCATTGGCGTTCATCATCGGGACAACTTGGTTTCCGTTGTCATTTGCCATTTTTTCTGTAAAAGAATGACACTAACAAACGTTTAAAAATGTTTTAACTTGGAGGAAAAAAATTTACGTAGATTTTAATTTCCAACAAACCGCCACGAAAGCTTTACTCTTCAAACGTGAGTATATAAAACTACAAAGGTTTTAGTTTCCAGAATAATAAGAATAACACAAATACATAGATTAAAATAAATTAAATTCCTTAAGTTTGTTATATTTACCTGTATTTGTAAATAATAATTCTGGAGAAAAGAACGTTAGCGTATAAACGTGAATATAAATGAAACTGTAATAAATTCGAGCCCACCGAATTCACAGTGTTTCCTTAAGTAAGTTATTCCCCTCCTAGTACCCAAGGTTATGGGTTATTTCCTCCCAGGATAGAACAGATTACACACTGGTGTAGCGATACTTCAAACCCAGTGTTTCAGCGAACACAAAGTTCGATAGCAAATCACACTTACAATTGTTTTGTTGTAGTATAAAAACAATACAGAATAAGAGAGGAGAATCAGAAGTTGAATGGAAATTCTGAAAGGAAGAAATGCAATTTATAGCCGATGTTGAGTTCTTAAAAGAAATATATCAACATTTTTCTTCTGTTGTGTAAACTGAAGAGGAATTCATTTTCTTTCTATGCGTTTTTCAACAATTTTCTCACCATCTATTTATAGTGCAAATCCACTCATTTAGTGGAGCACTTTGGCCATTGTGGATGTAGCATCAAGCTGTTATAATGGAGCATTATGTATGGTGGAATGATCACTTGTTGCTGGAATATCTCCACAGATTTGGAATATATCCGTTATAAATATAGATAATATTACGTTAATATTTACTTATTAATAAATAAATTTGGTATTAATTGATTATTTGATCAAATCCGAAGTCGAAGCGAACGACGACGGCGGCGGCGCGAGGCTTGCCTTCTTCTTAACTCTTTAAAAGCTATAGGAAAAGCAATTGTATATACCTATGAAAATCATTTTCATCTTCGAATATGAGACAATGTTTTAAGAGAGGGAACTTAAAATCTTACTCAAAAATCTCATTTTCCCTCAATTTCTCATTCACCCTCTTTTTAATACATTTCCATATTAGAAAGAAACTCAATACTTCACAACTACGATTTTACGACTTAAGTTTTTGTACTTTTAGGATTGAACCCGCTTGCACAAATTCCTGGTTCCGCCGCTGATTGTAGGTTTAACTTGATAAAGATATAGTACGGAAATTCTTTACTTCGTCAGTACAAAGAAACAGAAACTTTTTGCTGATCATACTTTTGTAATTGCAGTGAAGGTAAATGGCATGGTTTGCAAGAACTCTTCACTTGTAGAAGCTAATGATTTTTACTTCAGTGGACTGCATTTTGCTGGCAACACAACAAATGCTGCTGGCTCTAAAGTCACTCCTGTCAATGTAGCTCAAGTACCAGGACTGAACACTCTTGGTATTTCATTGGTTCGCATCGACTATGCACCATGGGGAATCAACCCTCCTCACACTCACCCTAGAGCTACTGAGATACTCACTATCCTTGAAGGTTCTCTTCAAGTTGGTTTTGTAACCTCAAGCCCCGAAAATCGCCTTATTACTAAGGTACTTCAAAAAGACGATGTATTTGTATTTCCTATTGGACTTGTTCACTACCAACGCAATGTTGGAAATGGAAATGCTGTTGCAATTGCAGCATTGAGTAGCCAGAATCCTGGTGTTATAAGCACTGCTAATGCAGTTTTCGGATCGGATCCAGCTATTGCAACTGATGTTCTTGCTAAGACTTTTCAAGTTGATAACGCCGTTGTTGCTCGGATCCAATCAAAGTTCTAGAGCAGCCTGAATATGGATGCTTCTGATTTGTTATTTGTCATTTGTGTTCATTCTATTTGTTCAATTGTTTGTTTGATTCAATAGTGTGGATTGTAATTTCAGTTTTTTCCAAGCAATTGTACTATTGTAAGATCAAGCATTTGCTTTGATTCTATTTACTTTTCAGCATTTTGTTTACTCTTTCTTATAATCTATAATTAGTTGTTACTTAGTTGGCCACTGGTGCAGCCAAAGGGTGCTTGTCACCTAAACTAATCAAGAAATTATGTGTACTAAAAGGGAGCTTCATAAATTACCAGAAAAGCTTTTATCTAACTAATCAAGCAAATTCAAGAAGAATGATCTTATAACTCTTCTATTTAAAGATTAATCTCTGAATAAACCACATCTTATCATTCAAAACCTTTCTTTGTTTCTAGATTCCTTCCTCTTATTATTCTTGTAAACTTGTATTTTTTGCAGCATTTTTAAAAAAATGGCCAAACGCATAATCTTTCTGAGCTTGATTCTCACCTTATTCTCTTCTGACTTGGCATTAGAGATTAGCCCTTTGCAAGACTTTTGTGTCGCTGATACTACTAGCGCAGGTACAGACTGAAGTTTCAACATATGTATCTCTACATTTTAAATCTTTACGAAGGGGGATTTAATTTACTTATATATATTCACAAATGACAGCATATTTTAACTGGTTAATAAATTGCATTGTCAGCGCACAAAAGTTAAACTCTATATAAAGATGCATGCTTTTACTCAAGATCTTTGCGTGTAACTTATGTAAAAGCACTGTATATGTTCAGAATGAGTGATCGTCTGATATAATTTTATGTATACATGTTACACATTTGTTTTTGTATATAAACACATAATTTCGAGCCAAAAATAATGTGTTCTTTGAACAAACAAAACTCATCCTAGATTCGCCTCTGACTATTTCTAACCCTGCTTAATTATCAGTTAGGATAAATGGTCTGACATGCAAGAATCATGTGCTAGTAGAATCCAATGATTTCTATTACGGTGGTTTGAATCTACCTGGTAACAAAACCACTCAATCTGGTACTAGGGTTACTTCTGTCAACGTAGCTCAAATTCCTGGACTGAATACTCTTGGCATCTCAATGGCTCGAATCGACTATATACCTGGTGGAGTTAACCCTCCACATATTCATCCTAGAGCCACTGAAATTCTGGTAGTCATTGAAGGTTCATTACATGTTGGATTTGTCACCTCCAACCCCGAGAATCGATTAATCTCGAGAGTTATACATATGGGGGATGTGTTTGTTTTTCCAGTAGGACTTGTTCACTTTCAGAGAAATGTGGGATATGGAAATGCTGTTGCACTTCTTGCATTGAGCAGCCAGAATCCGGGTTTGATAAGCATTGAAAATGCAGAGCAAATCCTACCAGAGCAAGTGAAGTTTTTCATACCAAGGCATTCCAAGTAGATGAAGATTTTGTTAACAAGATTCAACCTTTCATTAGTATAATAAACTACTAGTGTTATCATTGTGTTACAAGTAATAAAAATTGTTACTGGTATTATAATTTGAAAAGTTTAAAAGATCGTATGATATTAATATATCAATTTAATTTTTATGCTCTTCTTCTTCATAACATGATCATTAGAACTGGTCCAGCAACCGGCCTAATCCACATTAATTACATACGTTAGATTTTAAATCTCTCTCGTCTGAGTTTGTGCTTGTCACCACTGAAAATTTGGTCCATGGTAACGTATGGAGAACTGTTTCAATAGACAGTTAAATCGTTGCCATAAAGATATTGGAACGATTAGAGTTCGTTCTATCAGGCAGCGAGCCAATAGAGCTATAGGAACGGTTCGTGCAACAATTTGCGTTGAATGATGTGGTTGTTCATAGAATTATTACTTAAAGAACAAGAGCACGATGCCGACTGCCAGCCTACAAGACGACAAATTATTGTGACATCCATATTCCTGATCAACTAAAAATAAAACCCATGTCAGATGTTGCTTTCATTTTCTTCTTTTCACTTTTGGGATTGAACTTTTCAACTAATTAACATCAAAAGTCAACCATCAAAGTTTGTTGAATTTCTTTTATGAGTGTATATGGGCTAACGCACACTCCGATTTCTCGGTGGATCAAATGGGGTAAGAGTACAAATATATGATATTGAAATCAAAGCTGAGAACTCTTTGCATCGAGCTCACAATCGGACCTGACGAGACAACACTCTCCGAACCCAAAACGAATTTTGAGACCAACATGGCAAACGGCTGCACACGACTAATAGCGGACCATGATATCCACACCCAACGAATACCACAATGCAGATCTTGCTCTATGTCGGTAACGGATCAGTCATCAACCAGAAATGAGAATTTTTACCTTTTTTAGAATTGTACTAGGAATAAAACTCTTCTACTATAATAGGACACATTGTAACATGCATACCAAGGCAATACAAACTTATTTCTCTGCTTTCTAACTATTGAAAAGTTCTTACTTTGTTGTTGTTCTTCATATACATATGGCTTCGAACCAAGGGTCCGATCGAAGGCAAGATTATTATTCAACACAAATCCGAGCCCGGCCGTAACATTACAATTGGTTTGGTTATTCATTTTATATTTAACTCGTTTATCTAATATTCTTAATTATTTATGTTGACTCAATCCACATATTTTTAAAACCGCGTATAAATTTGATTGTTACCCGTTTTAAAGGTAAACTATGAGTATTTTTTAGTGGGATATCTGTTTATGTCATAGTCGTAGTTTCTAGGCCTGCAGCTCATAGTTATAGCACAAGCCTTCTTCCCTTTTACTTTTTTCTTGGATTGGATCAGCTAATGTAGGTGAAATGGAAATTAAAGCAGTGTAGACTAAAGTTCTTCACGAGTCACTTGTGGTACCTTATTTGATGGGGAAAACAGCACTGCCCTCGATCGCCACTTGAAAGCACTAATCCTCTTGTTACTTGTTCCTCAACAAAAAATCCTTGTTTGAGTTTTAACATAAAGTTCGCCATTAAAATTTCAAGAAAAATTTATCCTTGTATTACTCAAACTTCAGCAACTTCGCCTTTCAAAGAATTTGGACACATTGACTACACTCATTTTTAAGCTAGAGATACAATTTGCTAACAGTAACCATGTGGATGAACCAGTTAAAAGTCTAAAGTATATTGAGCAATTTTAGATAACCTATCGACAAATTTGAGCAATTTTCCCACGATCCAATTTTTTTAGTGAAGTTCAATACTTAGGGTATTCATGATTCGGTTTGGATGTATTTTTTCCTAAAAAGAAATCAAACTAAATAAGCCGATTTTTTAAATATTGGAACCAAACCAAACCAAATAAGTCGGATTTTTATTGATTTGGTTTTTGTTGATTTTTCGATTTTTCCAGTTATTTATCGGGTTTTTCTCAAATATGAGGTATACACTACCAAATACATATTCCGGCGATTACATTTTCAACGTAACACTATCAAACCAAATGTTCTTTGAGAAATCTATCATTTACCAAGATATATTGATGATAATTGAATCATATATTGATGAATAATTTAATGACTCAAATTAAATTAAAATGAATTATTTTTAACATGAAATAGATTCTTGTACTTAGCAAGAGAAAAATAACAATCAAAGTGAAATGTAAAGGCAAAGAATTAAATTATTATAATAGCAAAGCACTAGACTAACAATGCAAAATGATTAACATGTATCATAAAATTTTGGAAACTTTATATAAAAATATCCACACGCGCGCATGCACGCACACACACACACACACACACACATATATATATATATATATATATATATATATATATATATATATATATATATATAATAATAATAATAAATTTAAAATAGCTATTTTTATTGTCGGTTTTATTTGATTTTTTCGGTTTTCTTTATTAAAACTAAAATCAAGCCAAATTAGATCGGTTTTTAAAATTCAAAACCAAAATACCAGAACTGGAAGCTGGGGCTGGAGGTGGAACATGAATATCAGTGGGAGTGATAGTTGTACCCTCAGTAGATGTAGGGGTTGGTGAATTCTGTTCCGGTATGGAGGAATTATCCTCACCCGCATAATCAAGTGGAGAATCAACAAGCACTCCTAGGGTGGCATTGGCTTCTTGGCCATGGCCAATTTCTTAGGTGCCATTTACTGAAAATTAGAAAAATGCACTAGTTAGAGGAGAACAACCTTACATTCAGTTCTATCACACAATATAGATCAACAAAGAAGGGTATTATTCCCAAAATGTCCAAGTAGCCCCCTAATTATAGATGTGGTCGACAACATATCGATAAGAAGGACTCTACTAGACACGGCTCCGAGACATCCTAGGACACTTTAAAATATTAGGCTCTGATACCAAATTTGTCATGCCCAAAACATGGGGAGTGCGATCAGCGCTCAACCGAGTGGACCCGGTCGAGCAACTATTAGAAACTTTCTACCCAACCCGTTTATGACCAAGAGAAGGCGCATTTTCATTAATTCAGATAGTAGAAGGATCAAATATTTACAGCATTACTAATTCCTTTTTTTTACTACATCATTGTTAAAATTTCAAAATTACATACACTTCACAATTTGAAGGAAAAAGGGTCCAAAACACAACATAATCCACTGACCTTCCAATATCCATGTACAAACCACATAAATGTCTACGGAGCCTCTAAATATACAAAAGAAAGTAATGATAATGGTGGCAATAAGGCCCGAGATATACCTCAAAATGTGGTAAACATAATAAACAAAAGAAGTGCTCAATGACCCCGGGAAGAAATTTGGCTCACCAAGTCAGCCGGAAAGATAATGATGATGTACCACTAGCTGCGATCAACACTGTCGGCTGTAGAACCACCTACATCCATTTAAAGATGTAGTGCCCCCGGCAAAAGGGACGTTAATACTGTCAAATAGTACTAGTATATAGAGCTAAAATACTATCTTAATAGAATGAACAATGAAACAAAGGGGAACAAGCATGATGTAAATATGAGCTTCAAACATAACTAAAACATCAAGTAATGATCACATAAGTTCTTATGTCAATTTCTATTTTATTAGATTTGTAACCTTTAGTGCTATGTGCCACGATCCATTATACCATTGTATTCATATACGGAGTCCGATCTCGATCCGATCGGCTAGATCATCTCATTTGAGACATCAACCATATTCACCATTTCAATACTCATTTCCAACACAATTATCACCATGTGTGTGGCATGGTATCCGACCACGGCCTGATTTACTAGGCCATCTCACTTGAGACAACATTCTTCCAATCAATCTTCTCACTTCACATTCGTTTCCCATGCTTCGGTGCATTGGTACGAGTTGCCTTATTTATTAAGACGTTCTTGGCACCTGGCCCTGTTTTACAATTCGAGTTTCCCTTTTTACACATTCAGTGACTTAATCATCAACATCAATAACACCTATCATGTAAGGCATTTGCACACATAATGAAAAATTCTTGTAAAAATTCTAAGCAGACCGAGGCTTTTCTTACAATTTGGCATAACAACCTTTATTCGATTCTTGACATGAATTCTTAACGATTCTCAACACACATTCCACATTTTAAACACATCCCCAAATGGCATGGTGGCATGATAAACATTTGGAATAATTATTGAACATAAATATTTCAACACAACACATTAGGACAGTCAATTCTTGTATGATCAATTTAGGGGCTTACACAAATTACATGAACACCAAGAGTTTGATTCTGAGAAAAGGAGTTTAGCCATACATACCTCAATTGATCTATTTACTTTAAGATGTTTTCGGAACTAGCAACTTTAATCAATTTTTGCAATATAGCAGAATTGAACACAAAGCTGGGAGAATGGTGTATAATTCTAGCTCACTAAAGAATTCTATCAAACATTACGTAGACATTATATTTTAAGACTCTTTTTGTGTAAGATTCCATCACCGCACAACCCATAGTTTATAATTTTTATCCCATAATCTTCCTACATTCTTTGACCACCCATGCATGCAAAACAAACAACCCGCAAGCCCATGGACCATCTTACTAATTACCTATTTTAGTAGAAATTTCGAAATTAAGAGATAAGGCATAGATTATTACATTTGAGGTGAGGACTTAGTGAACTTTACTTGACAATATTCAAGGTTTTAAGCAAGAATTAAGGAGAAATTAGTTGAGGATCACTCTCTCACTATAAAGGTAGCAGAAAATAGGCTTAAAATGAGTTATAACATATGTTATATCAACATAGGATCGGGTTTTAATTAGAAATTTGGAGCCCCGACAAGGATCTGTGGTCACATATGCGACCGCATAATGGCTATGCGGCTCACAAAATGACCACGAAAAGTGTCCCTCATAGACCTAAATTTTCTGCCTTGGTCTGCGGCCAATATGTGGTCCACAGACCTATTCTGCGATCGCATAATGCGCTATAGAACCTCCCTTTGCAAAAGTTCAAGAATGGTTATACAGCCAAAGTGCGGCCCACGAAATAGTCATGCAATCGTATAATTGGTAGAGAAACGGACCTGAAAATTGACCAAAAAGACTGTCTCAGTATGCGGCCAAAATGCGGCATGCATGATGATTATGCGGCCGCATAATGGTCCGTAGAAACACTCACTTCTGCAAAAAAAATTTCTTTAACTCTGTAGCATACTGTTCTATCCAAAAAGTCCAAACCGTAATTTCTACTATTATAACACATAAATCAAACTTGGTACCTCGGAATATCGGGTTTAGGTAAACATTTATGGGGCGTTGCACCTAATTCCCCACTTAATATTATTCGTCCTTGAATGAGGATCAAGGTTCACTTAATAACACCTTATGCAACTTCTATTTTCTCACCGCATACCAGCAGCCCCAAATTTTACTAACTTTCTAGATTTCCAAAAATTTTACTAGAGTTTCCTTTGTAACTGGGTCTATCTACCTGTTAGAGAGCCCCATAAAATACATCCTAACAATATATATATATATATATATAAATATATATATATATATATATATATATATATATATATATATATATATATATAAGATCAAATGACGGAACATGGCACAAAACGACACCAACCGTGGCCTTATAAGGAACATATAACTAAAATGGAACGTCTTTACATTTGCTGAACAAGTGATGCCAAATTTATGGGAAGAAACTTCATAGAACTATTACATGGCTATTCAAACAAATGAGGGTACTTCTTTTTCATTTCCTCCTCGGATTCCCAAGTAGCTTCTTTAACTTTCTGGTTTCGCCATAATACCTTCACGGAGGCAATTTATTTATTTCTCAACTTCCGGACTTGCCTATCAAGAATGACAACTAGAATCTCTTCATATGACAATTCTTTATTAACCTCAATGGTCTCGACTGGCACAATAGCGGACAGATCTCCAACTACCTTCTTCAATATGGACACATGAAATACCGGGCGCACTATTGATATCTCAGGTGGTAGCTCAAGCTTGTAAGCTACCTGACCAGCCCTCTGAATGATTCTGTACAGCCGACTTACCTTGGACTAAATTTCCTTTTTTTTCCAAACCGCATAATATCCTTCATGGGGAAAACCATCAAGAATACAGAATCATCTTCTTCGAACTCTAAGTCTCTCCACGAACATACGAATAGGAGTTCTAACAGATCTGGGCAGTTTTCAACCGCTCTTTAATGATCTTAACCTTTTCCATAGCTTGATGCACGAGGTCTGGTCCTATTAATTCAGCTTCCCCAATCTCGAACCACCCAATGGGAGATCTACATCTCCTACCATATAGTGCCTCAAATAGTGCCATCTGAATTCTAACATGATAGTTGTTTTAATAAGCAAACTCTATGAGTGGAAAATGATCATCCCAGCTACCTTTGAAATAAAAAACACAATCAAACAACTTGTCTTCAAACGTCTGAATAGTCTGCTCTACTTACTCATTGGTCTACGGATAGAAGGTTGTGCTAAGATATACCTGCGTACCCAAACCTTGGTGATATTTCTTCCAAAAATTAGCTGTGAATTGAGCCCCTCGATCAGAAATGATGGAAACTGGAGTGCCATGAAGCCTGACTATTTCTTTAATATACAACTAAGCATATTGTTCTGCTGTATCGGTAGATTTAATTAGCAAGAAGTGTACTGATTTCTTGAGTCGGTCCAAAATAACCCAGATTGAGGCATACTTGCGTGAAGCGCGCGGTAACACTACCATAAAATCCATATTAATCATCTCCCACTTCCACATTGGAATTGGACGTTGATGTTCGGCCTTCGCTTCCTGACAATTCGGACATCTTGCCACAAAGTCCGCCACATTCTTTTACACGTCATTCCACCAATAGATTTCCTTGAGGCCATGATACATTTTTGTTGAATCTGGGTGCACGGAGTACCTGGAAGTGTGAGCTTCTACCATGATTCTTTCCCCAAGACCATTAATATTCAGAGCACACACCCTTGGTACCTTAGTGTACTGTATCCATGCCAAGAGAAAAAGCCATAGTTTTTGATTACAAATTCTCTCCTTCAGATGTACGAATAATGGTTCATTGAATTGCTTCTCCTTGACCTCCACCACAAGTGAGGATTCAGCCCTATACTGCACAATCACTCCTCCTTCATTAGAGTCCGCAATACAAACTCCCAAACTAGCCAACAGGTTAACTTCCCTGTCCAACGACCTTTAATACTCCTCCAAGTGAGCCAAACATCCTATTGATTTCCGCCTAAGAGCATCTGCCACAACGTTAGCCTTCCCCGGATGATATATAATATCGATGTCATAGTCTTTGAGAAACTCAAGCCATCATCTCTGCCTCAAATTAAATTCCTTCTGCTTGAAAATATATTGAAGGCTCTTGTGGTCCGTAAATACATCCACATAGACCCTATACAAGCAATCCCATCAAACCTTCAATGCAAAAACCACCGCTACAAGCTCTAAGTCACGTGTCGTATAGTTCTTTTCATGATTCTTGAGTTGTCTATAAGCATAAGCTATAGCCTTACCATGTTGCAACAACACATACCCAAGCCCGATCCTTGAAGCATCACAATATAACATGAACCCATATGTACCCTCTAGTAGAGTCAACACCGACGTCATAGTCAATCTTGATTTCAGCTTCTAGAAGATCCTTTCACAAGCATCACACCATTGGATTTTGACTACTTTTTGCATCAATTTAGTCAACGAAGAGGCAAGAGTAGAGAACACATCAACAAACTTCCTGTAATACCCAACTAAGCCCAAGAAACTATTAATCTCTATTGGAGTTGTAGGTCTAGGCCAATTCTTCACCGCACAATCTTTTGAGGATCATCCTTTATTGGTTATCTTGAGAAGACATGACCCAAAAATGTAACAGATTTCAAGCCAAAATTCACATTTTGAGAACTTCGCATACAATTGGTGCTGATGAAGAGTCTGCAGAAATGCCCTGAGATAATCGGCATGGTCCTCTTGACTTCGTGATTATACAAGAATGTCATCAATGAAAACTATCACAAAGGAGTCAAGAAAAGTCTCGAAGATCGATTCATAAGATCCATGAAAGCTATTTGGGCATTTGTTAGCCTAAAAGACACTACCAGAAACTCAAGGTGCCCATACTGGTAAAGTTATTTTCTAAATATCCTGCTCCCTTATCTTCAGTTGATGATACCTAGACCATAAATCAATTTTGGAGAAGAACTTAGTACCTTGTAATTGATCAAACAAATCATTTATCCTTGGTAATGGGTACTTATTTTTTATTGTGACTTTGTTGAGTTGCCGGTAGTCAATACACATCCGTAGCGTTCCATATTTCTTTCTTATAATGAGAACCGGTGTGCCCCAAGGAGACATACTCGGTCGGATGAAACTCTTTTCTAACAAATCCTTCACTTGTTCCTTTAACTCCTTCAATTTTTCGGTGCCATTCTATACGGCGGGATAGATATAAGCTACGTGTATAGCATCACATCGATCCCAAAATCAATCTCGGTGTATGGTGGTATTCCAGTGAGCTCATCTGGAAAGACATCCAGGCATTCATTCACAACTGGCACAGAATCAAGTGTAGGTGCTTCGCTCGGTGTTCGTGACCCCAAACCAAATAATAGATACATCCCTTGTTAATTATCTTTATAGCCATATGGTAGGAAATAAACCTACCTTTTGGCAGCACATTATCCCTCTTCCATTTGACAACTGGTTCATTTGGAAATTCAAGCCTCATAGTTCTAGTTCAGCAATCGAGCTTGGGAAACATGAATAAAGACAATCCATCCCCATATATACATCAAATTCAACCTTTCCCTATTCAATGAGATCGGTCATGGTATCCAGACCATGTACCGTGACAACATAATCTCTATAAATCCGCGTGGCCGAAATAGACTCACCAATTGGAGTAGATACAAAGAATGGATCATGAAGCTGCTTTGGTTCTATCCTCAATTGCATCGCAACATAAGGAGTAACATAGGACAAAATGGAACTGGGATCAATAAGGGCATACGCATCATGAGATTGGACTATCAATATACATACGAAACATCTAGAGAAGCCTTTATACTCTGGCGACCACTCATAGCATAGAAACGGCTGGGTCCTCTTGAACTCTCAGCACCACCTCTAGATGCACCACGCCCTGCTGGTGCTGGAGAGCCTCAAGCTAGAGGGGGTGTTTAAGATGTAACAACTGCAGAATTAGATGGTTGTTCTATGACCTAGCCCGAACCCCGGCGGGATACATGACACTCCCTCTTAATGTAGCCTCTCATCTCGCACCTATAACATACTGGCATGTCCATGTACTAGATACCTCCAATACTTGGGGCATGGGGGCCTCCGTTGCTGCTAGAATCTCCCTCCTGATCGGCCTTGCTGGTGGGTGTCCCATCCTGTCCTGATTAGGCCTGAAATGACTAGCTTCCCGTTGAATGTCCCCCTCTAGTGGTTCACCGGCGGAAGACTGAGCATAGGACTGGGATGGCCCTGATGATCCTCTCTTATATACTGATCTTTCCCCACCAAATCAATCTCCAAGATGGCCCGCGGATGGAGCCTTGCTACTACTCTCTCTCTCCGTCCTATTCTTCAACTTGCAGGTCTATGTAGCTTGAGGAAACACCACTATCTTTCCATAGACATATCAAAATTTAAAGCAGATGTGGCAGCCTCATTAATAACTAAAGGGCTAAGGCCCTACACAAATTGATGCACTCTGGCCTCCATGGTGGGCATCATGTGAATGGCATATTTTATTAGGCGCGCGAACTCCATGGGATACTCTCACAAACTGTTACTACCTTGTTTAAGGTTCTCAAACTCTGCGACATGGGCTACCTTAGTCTCGATAGGCAAGAAATGGACAATGAAAGCATCCGCAAACTCACTTCACCTCATCGGAGGGCTCCCCTCATCACGAGAATACTCTTACATCTCAAACCATGAATATGCCACCCCTTTCAGGAAATAGGCTGTCAACTCGACTCCCTCCGTCTCAATAGCGTGCATGGCCCGAAGAGTCTTATGTATCTTATCATTGAACTTTCGAGGGTCTTCCTGTGGATCAATACCTGCGAACACCGACAAATGTAACTGGAAAAATCTGTTCAACATAGAACCCGTAGAATCCCCTTATTTGCAAGAAGATGTGGGTGCAACATTTGACCTTTGGGCTTGAGAAGCCACTAACTATGCCAGCATCTGGATAGCTCCCCTTAGCTCCCTATCAGAAATACCATAATCGGAAGCTCGGGCTGGAGGTGGAACAAGAATATTGGTGGAAGGGATAATTGCACCCTCAGTAGATGTAGGGGTTGGTGTAGTCTATTCTAGTATGGAAGAATCAGGCAGTGTAATGGTTAGGGGATTATCCTCACCTGCAGAATCAAGTAGAGAATCAACAACCACTTCTAGGGCAGCATTGGCTTCTTGGCTAATTCTTGATTTCTTCTTAGGTGCCATTTACTGAAAGTTAGAACAATGCACGAGTTAGAGGAGAACAACCTCACATTCAATTCTATTACACGATATAGATAAACAAAGAAGGGTATTATTCCTTGTATGCGGAAAAATCAGAGGACTTAATTTCTCGCAATCAAGACACTTCGGAAGAATACCTTGATACACCGATGACGTGGAGTTGCGATCCATTCCCCTCCCTTGGGGCTCGTCGGGGCTCGACTCAAAGAAGACAAAGGTCGAGGCTATAAAAGAAGGGGAAGTTCCCAAGGTACAGAGCTAAGTATAACAGAGCCGGCCTATCCTATGTGAAGCGTGATGTCTAGCCGTTCCACCTCCATACTTTACAATTAATGCATGTTGTACTATAATCGGGTTCTCCTTCTATAAAAGGGGCTGAGGTGGCTCTAACTATTTCTCCACAAGATCAATAATATCTCTTTCTCTCTTTCTTTTTTCTAGCTTGCTCGTCCTTACTAGCTCGAGGCTACTCTTAGCGTTATTAGCTTCATACTTGTTCTTCATTTATTACTTGGTATAGGCCATATAGAGCTTTTTTTAATCACATCTTTATTGTTATCCCATTCCCTACTACCCCCGATAGTTTGAGATCGAGCCGGACATCGGCCCTGAGGCTTTTTCATCGACCTATCCGAGGCTCGGGCGACAAGCCACTAGGTTCGATCACTGCCCCATTTAGCTTGTATCTATTCATTTAACTTCATATTCTTAGCATCAATTGCTCTAACAACTAGCATAAAAATAGATCACATATTATTAAAATCCCATTTACAAATTTAATTGTTGTTACCATTTTCACGGTAAACAGTTTGGCGCCCACCATGGGGCTAAAAATAGTAGTGATTATTTTCTTACTGGTTTCATTGCACAAACACAAGTTATCTTTCACACTTTTTCTTGTCCAAGATCTCTTGATTTTAGGTCGAAATGTCTGGATCGATAAACAGAGTCGAGAACAACAACCTCGAAAACCATGGGGAAAATGGCGTGGCTATTCCGACTGTCGAAATGCAACCACAGAATCCCTATAATGCACCTGAATCGCTTCCAGTGGACGCGGATTCATAGGACGAACAAGAGGTCGATGGAACCTCACACACCGACGGAAGCATACAACATGGCGACCAACTGGAAGCCTAAAAAACCCCGATTCGGGAAACACATGAAGTTAGTCTTCATGATATTTTTAAAATATTGCAGCACAGCAGTTGGCTATCGCTCAGTAGTCCCAGCACCAGAGACTACCCCCCAGCCGAACAGGTACAAAAGAGGTCAAGCAATAACAGACTGATAGCCTACCCTGCCATAGCAAAGATGCTTGGGGATCTACCAAAAGGATCGAATCAGGTTCGTGGAAGTTCGTGCAGTGGCCATCTCCCGAGGAAGCGACCCCAGAACCTATTCCAAAGAAGCTCAAAACGCTATAACTCCCTAGGTACAACAGGACCTCATACCCCAACGAACACATCACTTCCTATACGTGTGCGGAAAAAGGCAACGAATCAAAAGATGATGAGATCTTGCTCGTCTTATTGAAGAGGTTCGGGGAAATATTCTCAAAAGGAACCATGATGTGGCATCATAACCTAGCACCGGACCCCATAAACAGGCTTACCATACCGGCTGATTCCTCCATAAAGGCACACGCCGACGCCATCAAGCAATGCCAAGAATGCCCGACACATCCAGGGCCAAACTAAGGGAGAATGAAATGCTATGGGGATTCACACCTGATTCCCTGATGGAACAAATGGGATTACCCCCGGTTTCCTATGACTGGGCAATACAGGCCTTTACTCAAAGGCATAAACAAAAGCCCGATGATTTCAGGGCACTTTAAACAAAACTTGATCAGGTACCCAGCCAAGGTCTGGTCGGATGCCCGTACCTGGCACCAGTCGCAAATTGGGGTTGTGGATGACCGTCCAAGAGCCTCCTCGGGCTCAACATAACCAAACAGGCTCATGGCAAAGAAACCAATGCCAACAGAGGCAGGTACGTCCCATGCGCAACGTATAGGAGGAACACCCCGAGATGTAATCTACCTCACAATGATCGGAGAATCGCATGAGGACAATATCCTTGAGGAATCGTTGATAAAGCCAGATTTGACGAGGACGCATGGCCGGCAAGGGCGCCTCGTCGATCAGAGTACAATTTCCACATCGCTGTACCAAATATCGTGTTTTCCATAAGCGAAACCTGGGACGTCAAATGGCTCGGACAGGTTAAGTCGAATCCATCTCAAAGGAATCACATCCTAGCACGGTAACTACGTAACAAGTGTGACTAGGGGGCCAAAGGTAGCCACCAGCTCCGAAGGAAAGATGCCAAACCGCTCAACAAAGAACAAGGTCGAGCACTGACGAGCGATTGAATTCAAGTTCAGTCCCCCAATATAGAAGGCATCCAAGAGGAATGAAGCAAATGGGCGCAACACATTACCACGATGATAGAGGAATGACGACCCTTTCCAAGAACTTGTAAAAAGGAAAGCAAAATTTCTCGTCACCGAAGAAAGGCAAGCATGGGAATATACCCTCAGGGATGCCCTTACATTCAGCAAAGAGGGTACCGAGACCTCGTCTCAACCTCACAATGATACATTGGTAAACCTCTTCCTCACTCGATCCATTTTAAATAAAATATGTGCTCATGAGTACAGGCGACTCGATCAACACTATCGGGCCAAATATAATAGGATCCAGTTTCCTCAGGCTGGCTTTGTTCAAGGGAAGTTTTGTCCTGTCTACTAGGACTGGTCTAATGTGCGGGATCGATACATTGGTAGGGAGGCTCGGCCAAACATCAAGGTAGCAGATCCATAGAGCGCAAAAGAGCTGGCACAAGCAAGTTGATCGAAGGGGACCAGCGCTTCTACTCCTCGACCGAGGAGCCGTTCTTGCGAGAAGCAAGGGATGTCGTGAAATATGGGAAGCTACAGAGAATTGACCTATTCATAGAGTGATCCGATGATCGATATAGGTTTGGACCGCTGGGTCAAAACACAACCACCTCTCAAATCTTTGATAGACTCCAAACGACGATCGATTTGACAAGGAGAAAGAACATTCTCCCAGTAAACATGACTGGCCCAGACCGGAATTTAGAGTTCTAAGTCATCATAGGAGGCGCAAGGCACGAACCCGTTATTCAGACGATCACAGGTGCATTACCCAAAGATAGGGCAATCCCTACTTCGCCAAAACAAATTCCACGCAATGTACGTAATTAAATCTGTCGGCAAGAAGCAATGCGCAACAAAGAGAGATTTCGAATCACATGAGGCATCGCCGACACCAATATCTTAACTCTTGAAAGAGTCAAACGGTAAGAAAACTACATCTTTGGCCAAACCCAATTAAACACAGCGGAGGGCTATACTAGAGTCCTCACCTCGAAATAGCATAAACACACCAAACCTCAGAACATCGCTTGCACATCTTGCGATAAAGAAAACGCTACCTCCCTCCTTCGTTATTTTTCACTAACCTGTATGTAGACACCCGGCCAAGGCATTCGAGAGTGATAACTCTATCCGAAGACCCCAAGGCCTTAACTGAGCCCGCCGCGCTCTTTTCCCTCTACCGGACTTCCGTTCCGAAAAGCGTCTCGCCATCAAGGTTCTTAGCAGAGCAATTTATCCCCTGAGGAGGATCCGACAAGATTGCAAGCCTTCTTTAGCAATAAAATAATAAAGGGCACCCCCTTGAAGGCATCGTCCGCTCAGAAGGGCCAAGGAGCCATTCCTACACGGGCTGAGCTCACAACAACGATGACACATAGTTACGCCAACCAATAAAAGAGCATTTTTCAGCGGGGACTTAGCGTCAACAATTTGGCACCCGCACGACCCCAGGGTTGGAACTCCGGGCTTATAAGCTCCCAACAAGGAAACTCCGAGCTCACGAATAACGACCTTAGCGCCTAAGCATACTCGATGACTCGAATACTGTCGTCGATAGCCATACACAGGAAACCCTAAAACTATAAGAACCCATGCGGGCAGACTCGGTATTACCAAATCTATATTAGATAGCAATAACGACTTGAAATCGAGGTTCTTCTCGAGTCGACGACAGGTCAGGAAATATTATTTCAAAAATACCTTAATGAGAGGAAAACAAAGCCTACAATTTTGCCCACGGGAACGAGCCTCCGGGCCGCACACTAAATGGTCTCAACGGCCAAACAACGTATGAGCCACTATCACCTGCTCAAAAATTAAAAACATAAGGATTAAAATGAGCTCGAGTGTTAACCCGATTCGGAGATCGATCCAATACAATTAACTATACATGCCAAAGGGCACAACGTAAGTGCCATTGTCGCCAGCCAAAATAGCCTCCGGGCCACACACATAAAAGGCCGCTTCGACCCGAAGCGCAAGAGCCATCATCATCCGCCCATGCAGGCACATAAAAACTTGAGGGTCAATTAAAGCTCGAGTCGCGATACGACTCGTAAACTGAACCCAAAATAGTTGAAACATAAATGTCCAAGGGCAAGGAATAAGAACAATAGTCATCTGCCCATGCAAGCGCAGGAGATTGAAGGTAAGATAAGCTCGAGTCAAAGCTTGACTCGGAGACTAGGCCTAAACAGCTGGGTAAGGCACAAAATCCCTAATCTACAAGGCTCCCACCAGATACCAAAACCAGCACGCTGGTCCAAAGCAATACAGAAAGAGATACAAAAGAGATAATTCTTCAAGTTTTCTCTTATTTACAAATGAAAAACGCACGCTCTCCATCTACAACATGCTCTGAAAATATTAAATACAAAAAGGAAAAGCGGCAAAATCTATGCTCCATTCCAGAGAGATACAACCTACCATCCCCAGATTCGCTCTCCGTGACTTCAGCAAGAAGTGACTGAGCATCACTCTTGTCATCCTTTGCTTGAGCCAACTCCCCCAAGAGAACGAAGCCCCTAGCGCTGATCTCTTCGAGAATCTCTCTTCGGTATCTACAACGAACATATTCCTCGATCCTATTCTCTCGATCGAGGGCCCGCTTAAACTCAGCTTGGGCATCAACAACATCCTTCATATGAATCATCATCTCATGATTAGCCTTGGTCCGACTTAATGTTGCTTCAGCCCGAGCGTCAGTTATCTCAACCCTGACCTGCAAGAAATCGGACTTGAGCTTTGCGATCATATCCGCTTGAATTATAGCATTGTCGCAAGCCAAGCAGAGTTGGGACTCAAAGGCGGGAACCTTGCCCAAAGCGCCCTTCTCCTCTAAATCTTGAGCCTACACCTGAGCCCTCAATTCACCACAAGCATTCCTGACTTGGTCGGCTCGCCCTTAAGGTACTCCAAAGCCTTTGTCTTTTTCTGCAGCTAAGATAGGCAAAGGGATTAAACTTAAGGGTCGAAAATAGCGAAAAACATACTATGAAAGGTTACATGCTCCATCAAATAACTCTCATAATTCGAGCTCTGATATGCCTCATATGGCCAATGCATCAACTCGAGCTCCTTCTCCTCGTTAAGGAGCCTATGGGACTCACCTCAACCAGAGCTTTCCGAAGCCTAGCACCATGATGGAGAAGCTCAGACTTGAGCCAATCAAAGGCCTACAAAAGAAAAACTCGATAAAGAAAGGAAGGTGCAAAATACAGAAGGACCGCGCCAAACCTCACCATGAAGTGAAGCAGGCACTTTCTCGAAGGAGGAGCACACTCCTATTGGTCCTGCCTCTTCAGCCCCGAAAGAACCAACCTCGGGCAAAACATATTCACTAGGAGGAATCACCATTCTAGAATCAAACACTCCAGGAATAGCAGGCTCGGGCGATATCCTCTCCTCGAAGACACGGGCCCATTGAGCCCCTTTAAAAGCTCCATCATATTGCACGTGAAAATCCCATTTATCGCCATTGTATCCCAGCTCGGAGGCCGACGACTCCTTCCTCCCTCCATAGGAGCATAGCCTCGCCCCAAGGAACTGCCCGATACTTGCAATGGCAAAGCTAGTACAAAACAAAAAGGAAAAGGTCATCTCAAATATACAAAACCAAGGTAGGAGCAGCGTACACGCATACCTTGGTGTTTCACCTCCCGTATGCCGCAGGACATAGCTAGCCACCAGCGCTCGTTGCAAGTCGGATGTGTCACCAACCTCCCAACCCAGTCGAGCAGATTGAGAACTTCTCCCGGCGTCCATGACATTGTTGAAAAAGGGAAAGAGACACACTTACTCAACTGATTTTCACTATAAACAAATCTAAGAGAGCACAAGTCACTCCACTGATGCGCGTAATTGCATCCCTCGATAAATGGCATGAGCTTCACGGGGATAAAGTCAGCCGACCAAACCTGGATGAATCGACTGACCCCCCACTCTAGATCCTCATCTTACTTATCATCAACAACGAAGGGCATGGACGAACAACACCGCAAGGTTAACATGCCTCGGTGATGAAAGGGCTGGTACAACCTGATGAGGTGGCTAAGCGTGAATTCAACCACAGCCTTCCTCGCAAAAAACCTCTTAATCAACACGACTCACCAAAACAACGAATGTATCTGCGCCAAAGTAACCCGAAACTTAAAGCAAAAATCAAGCACAACCCTATAATGGGGACCAAATGTGAAAGGAGATAGGTATATGTTCAAGAATCCATCATCAGTGTCCGTAATACTCTCATCGGGGGAAAGCACCTGCAACATTATCTCCTCGCTCTGTCCATAGTATCCCCCACCATATCAGGATGTTCCCCTGTTATCAAAGATACAATCTTTAGAGTGACCTCCTGCGGATCCTGAATGTTGGGAGTGGAACTCCACCCTCTTGCAAGGCCGACCTCGAAGTAGCTGGCATGACTATGGTAGAATTGACAAACTAAAGAAAGGATGTGCACCAACGCTTTTTGTGCCTGAAGAGATGAAGGACCCGATTCCAAGACAGAGGGGTATGTTGAAACACGTTCTCAATACATACTAAACGTGTGTTCATATTTGTTGGTTTTGATAAATGACAAACGACGCGCAATTGACATATGACGAGGTCCAAGCACAAGCGCGCAATTGACACATAACGAGGTTCAAGCACAAGACGAACAAAGATCATGATCAAGCAAAGAAATAAAGTTATACATGAGTCGTTCTTTAATTGTGATCTTGATCCGACAATTGACTCAAGACTTGGCTTCTCTCGTAAAATCATTTTTATCAAATCATGCATATTTAATTTAAAGCAAAATGATTTTCAAACATTTTATTTTAGCCAAAATGATTTTTAAACATGCCTCTCTAACCTGGACAAAGATAATCGATTATGTACTTTATGATAATCGATTATGTTAAGAAAATGTACACCAGTTTTACAAAGCTGAACAATAATCGATTATGTACCTTATGATAATCGATTATGTTAAGGCAGTGTACATTGGATTTTTCAAAGCTACAAGATAATCGATTATGTACCTTATGATAATCGATTATGTTGAGGCAGTGTCCACCAGATGTTTCAAAGCTACAAGATAATCGATTATGTACCTTATGATAATCGATTATGTTGAGGCAGTGTCCATCAGATTTTTCAAAGCTATAAAATAATCGATTATGCACATTATGATAATCGATTATGTTGAGGCAGTGTCTATCAAATTTTACAAGACTGTAAAATAAACGATTATGTACTTTATGATAATCGATTATGTTAAGACAGTGTAGTCCGAAGTTTTCAAAATATAAAAGATAATCGATTATCCTTATAGCATAATCGATTAGCAAATGACCGTTGCCAAAGTATTTTTAAACTCTGAAAGATAATCGATTATACACAATCTAATAATCGATTATGCTAAGTAAAATCTGCATATGATTTTTTGAACGTTGTCAGGTAATCGATTATACACAATCTAATAATCGATTATGCTAAGTAAAATCTGAATATGATTTTTTGAACGTTGTCAGGTAATCGATTATACAATTTGGATAATCGATTATTCTGCTTAAATCTGGGAATGATTTTTGAACGATTGGAAAATAATCGATTATGCAAATCATATAATCGATTATCTTAGCACAAATTCAGCAATTCTTGATTGGCAATTAGGCAACGGTTGTGGGGGTTTTGAACACTATAAATACAACTCAAAATCAGTCTTCTAAGTACAACAACTGATCATACTCTTGCTAAAGCTTGCATACTCTCATATTCATCATTTTCTGTTCGTTTCATAAGTTTTTGAGAGCCAAACTCTTGACGAAAGTTGTTATGTTCTTGAGCATATTTATTTTACTCATATCTTCTCTTAAAGAGAGTCTTGTCTTGAGTGCTAAGTGTTTGTATACACTTGAAGGGAAGTGTTAATCCCTTGTGGTTGTAAGAAGGAACGTTTTCATTCCTTCGGTTGAAGTCTTGAAGTGTGGTATCTTCGAG
This sequence comes from Nicotiana benthamiana, assembly GCA_034376525.1. Classification (NCBI taxonomy): domain Eukaryota; kingdom Viridiplantae; phylum Streptophyta; class Magnoliopsida; order Solanales; family Solanaceae; genus Nicotiana; species Nicotiana benthamiana. Next base: position 69,827,159 of record CM067338.1, on the reverse strand, counting down.
CAAAGGTTGTTGAGGCTTGTGTGACTCAAGTTCTCAGTTTGTAACGGTTTGTTAAGCACCCGTAAGCTTAACGAAGTTAGTGGAATCTCGAGAGAGTCTCTCGGGGACTGGACTAGCCACAGGTTGTGGTGAACCAGGATAATTTCGGTGCGTTTGTTCCTTATTATTTACTTACCGCACTTATTTCAATCCTACAATTTTTAATTCCGCAAGTTTATATTGTTTTTTATTATAACGCTATTCACCCCCCCTCTAGCGTTAAGCGTATATTCTAACAATTGGTATCAGAGCCCAACTCTCTGAAAGACTTAACCGTTTTGAGAGAAACAATCCATGGCTTCTACTCGTGACTTTAATGCAGGAATAGATGAAGGACAATGCTCCACCAGACCACCACTGTTCGACGGCACAAATTATACGTACTGGAAGGAAAGGATGAGAATATTCATCCAATCGAATAATTTTCATCTATGGAAGGTTATAACAAAGGGAGAACAAATTCCAACCAAAAAGGTTGAAAATGAATGGGTTCCAAAATCCGAAGATGAATACGATGCGGATGATATCCGAAAAGTGCAGAACAATGCTAGAGCCATCAACTTATTGTATTGTGCTGTAAATGCTGATGATTACAGAAAAATATCATGTTGCACAATGGCTAAGCAAATGTGGGATAAGCTGGAAATCACGTACGAAGGTACGGACCAGGTAAGAGAAGCTAAAATTGATTTTCTAACCCATGCATATGAACTGTTTCACATGAAGGAAAGCGAGAGGATCGATGACATGTTCGAACGATTTTCAAAAATCGTCAATGACCTACATGCTCTTAAGAAGACCTTCACGGATAAGGAACTTGTCCGAAAATTCTCCGAAGTCTCACTCCAGAATGGCGTTCCAAGGCCGACGCGATTCAAGAGTCTATCGGCATTTCAAATGTCACCATCGACAGACAAAGAGGTAATCTTAAAACCTATGAATCTACTATGCTTAACCCTCCGTTTAATGATCAAAGGAAACAAAGAATCGCCCTCAAGGCAAGCACGACTCAACCTCAAAATGATGAGGACTCAAACAACGGAGATAACGAGTTCGGACTCGTTATTAAGAGGTTTCAAAAGTTCATGCCAAAAGAGTATGAACGAAAAGGCAAACAACAAGGAGATCAAGTAAAGTGCTATGGATGCGGAGAAATCAGGCACATTAAATCAAATTGCCCAAACGTCAAAAAGGAGAAGAAACCCTTCAAGAAACAACGAGCATACATATCTTGGGGAGGTGACTTCGGAGACGAATCAAGCGACGATGAAGAAGACGAAACCGCAAATCTATGTCTCATGGAACACGAAGACAATCAAGAAGAGGTATGTCAAATTTCTTCAAAAAATTTCTATTCTCTTGAGGAAATGCAAAACGCTTTTGATGAACTGTATAGTGAATTCATTAAAGCTTCCAAAACTGTTAGAGACGTAAAGAAAAATTCCTTTTTGAAAGAAACAGATTTTGAAAAACAACTCTCTTTGAAAGAAAAAGATTTGGAAAAATTGATTTTGGAAAATGAGAAGTTGAAAGAAGAAAACAAATTTTTCGGCAAGAGAAGAGCTGACAAACCCGAGAGTTCTAGTAAAAATTGTATTTCTTCCATGCATCTAAAAATGAATTAGAAAGACTTAAGGGCACCCTAGATAAGTTCAATTCTTCTCATAAAAATTTGAATGATGTTCTTGTCAATTTGAAATCGACCAAACATGGCATAGGTTTCAAAAACGAGCCTAAAGAAAAAGTTGAAGCCATCCCCCAACAACCCAAGGCTCAACCTAGGATAAATAAAATAAACATTCATCCTAGAAATAACCATCCTAGAATCAATATGCATCCTAGACCAAACACTAGAAGAAACTTTGAACATCTTAGAACGCCTAGAAATGGCCTTCAACAATCGCAACCTAGACATACTCGACCTAGAAACAATTGTTCTAGAAACACTGCATATCCTAGAACAAACAGTAGGAGAAATGATTTTCAAGGATTGCGCAATAGCCATATTGTCAAAAATAGAGCAATCGATTTTCGTACCTCCAACTACTACCAACCTAGAAGAATGCATAATCCTAATGTCATTTGTCATTATTGTAGTCGAATAGGACATAGTGCTCCTGCTTGTTTTACTAGACACAGACACTTAACTGCATGTCAAGCACAACAGCATTTTACAGCTAACTCTCAAGGACCCAAAACAGCTTGGGTACCAACAACTCATTAATTTGTCTTGTAGGTATGTTTGAAGGGATCAAGTGTACTTTGGTACCTTGATAGTGGATGCTCCAAACACATGACCGGAGACGCATCCAAGTTCCTTCAACTAGAACACAAGGAAGGAGGAAACGTTATTTTTGGAGATAACAACAAGGGAAAAATTTTCGGCATTGGCTCGGTCGGTAAGAATGAATCTTCTTCCATTAAGCATATATTGCTAGTTAAAGGTCTAAAACATAATCTCTTGAGTATAAGTCAATTATGTGACAAGGGAAATCTTGTTTTGTTTGATTCGGAAGAATGCTTAGTTTTTCGTCGTAGTGATTTTAAAATTATTCTTCGTGGTTTTAGAATTGATAACATCTATATGGTTGATCTTGAAAACTCTTCATCAGAGTATGTGAATTGTCTTATGAGTAAAGAAGATGATATGTGGTTATGGCATCGTAGAGTAGCTCATATCAACATGCATCTTTTAATCAAATTGGTTTCACAAAATTTAGTTATTGGTCTTCCAAATTTGAAATTTGAAAATGACACTATTTGTGATTCTTGTCAAAAAGGGAAGCAAACAAAAGCATCTTTTAAATCTAAGAATATTGTTTCAACTACAAGACCTTTGCAACTTCTTCACATGGATCTCTTTGGACCATCTCGCATTGAAAGTCTTGGTAGAAATCGTTATGCTTTTGTTATTGTTGATGATTATTCTAGATTTACATGGACACTATTTCTTGCTCACAAAAGTGAGGCTTTTCAAAATTTTAAATGTTTTCTTAAACGTGTTCAAAATGAAAAGAACACAACCGTCACTTCCATAAGAAGTGATCACGGGGGAGAGTTCGATCACAATCTCTTCGCGGACTTTTGTGACGAACTCGGTATTGAGCACACCTTCTCTGCTCCACGTACACCACAACAAAATGGAGTGGTGGAACGGAAGAATAGGTGTCTCGAAGAGATGGCTAGAACCATGCTCGATGAGGCTAAGATTCCCAAACAATTTTGGGCGGATGCCGTGAGTACCGCATGCTACGTTTTAAACAGAGTAGTCATAAGGCCAATACTCATGAAAACTCCCTATGAACTCTATAAGGGAAGGAAACCTAATCTCTCCCATCTTAGAGTATTCGGTTGTAAATGCTTTATTCATAACAACGGAAAAGGTAATTTGGGAAAATTTGATGCCAAATCGGATGAAGGAATTTTTCTTGGTTATTCATCATGTAGCAAAGCACATAGAGTATTCAATAATAGAACTGAAACTGTTGAGGAATCCCCTCATATTGTGTTTTCCGAAAATAATGCTCGCTTGGCGAGAAAGGATTCTGGTTTTGATCTTGCAGGTATTTTAAACACAATAAGTCCTCAAGACAAAGCACAAGAGGAAAACCCAAAGGAAATTCAAGATGAAATCTTGGAACAATCATCGGAGGAAGCGCCACCACTGGAGAAAGAAACGAAACTGCCCAACGCGTGGAGGACAATCAAAGACCATCCTCTCGACAAGGTAATTGGCGACATTGAACAAAAGGTAAGTACTCGAAACAATCTTAAGAACACCTTAGGACATACTGCTTTCGTTTCTCAAATTGAACCCTCAACCATTTCCGAAGCAATTGGGGATGAGCATTGGACCTTGGCAATGCAAGAGGAGCTTAACCAATTCAAACGAAATGACGTTTGGGAATTGGTGCCAAGACCCGACAATCATACCATAATTGGTACGAAATGAGTTTTTCGAAATAAATTAGATGAAAATGGTGTAATCACTAGAAACAAAGCTAGGCTTGTAGCAAAAGGTTACAATCAAGAAGAAGGAATTGACTATGAAGAAACGTATGCATCCGTAGCAAGGTTAGAAGCTATTCGTTTATTACTTGCTTTTGCCTCTTCTATGAATTTCAATTTATATCAAATGGATGTAAAGAGTGCTTTTCTAAATGGTTTTATTCAAGAAGAAGTTTATGTTGAACAACCCCCGGGCTTTGAAAATTTTAAATCTCCCGATCATGTTTTCAAACTTAAGAAAGCCTTTTATGGTCTTAAACAAGCTCCCCGAGCTTGGTGTGAACGATTGAGCAAATTTCTTTTGGACAATGAGTTCATTAGGGGGAAAGTTGACACCACACTATTTATTAAGCATAAAAACGATAATATTTTATTAGTTCAAATCTATGTGGATGATATTATTTTTGGTGCTACTAACAATGCTTTGTGCAAGGAATTTTCTGATTTAATGACAAGCGAATTTGAGATGTCTATGATGGGTGAGCTAACCTTCTTCTTGGGGTTGCAAGTGAAACAAATGAAAGAAGGAACTTTCATTTGTCAATCTAAATATTGCAAAGAGTTGCTAAAACGATTTGAAATGAGCAACGCCAAAGCAATGGCCACTCCAATGAGCACATCCGATCATCTTGACAAAGATGAGAAAGGTAAGGAAGTCGACACCAAGAAGTATCGAGGTATGATCGGGTTCCTTCTTTAACTTACTGCTAGTAGACCGGACATAATGTTTAGCGTATGTTTATGCGCTCGATATCAATCATGTCCGAAGGAGTCGCACCTAACTGCGGTTAAGTGGATAATGAAGTATCTTGTTGGTACTATAAATGTGGGACTATGGTATCCCAAAGGTTCTTCATGCCAACTTGTTGGCTATTCCGACTCCGATTTTGCGGGTTGCAAATTTGACCGCAAGAGCACTAGTGGCACTTGCCATTTGCTCGGTAGCTCTCTTGTCTCTTGGTTTAGTAAGAAACAGGTAAGTGTTGCGTTGTCCACAACCGAGGCTGAATATGTAGCCACGGGGAGTTGTTGTGCTCAAATCCTTTGGATGAAACAACAACTCTCGGACTATGGACTAAGTATCAATCATATCCCTCTTAGATGTGATCATACTAGCGCCATAAGCTTGACGAAGAACCCCGTTCTTCATTCAAGAAAACACATTGAAATTAGGCACCACTTTATAAGAGATCACGTTCTCAAAGGTGATGTCGAAATTGAGTTTGTTGAAACCAAATCTCAATTGGCCGACATTTTCACAAAGCCTTTAGAGAAAGAGTCCTTTTTCCGAATTCGTAGTGAACTCGGGATTCTTGACTCCACGTTGATCTAAGTCATGCATTGCATTTTTTTCTTTTCATTACTAACTTGAGCGTCGGAGGCGCCTAATTCTATTTTGCAGGTATCGCCCCAAAGAAAGGGGGAATTATAAAGCACTGGTGCAGAATAATCGATCTCTTTTAAGAATAATCGATTTCTCTTAAGTACATAATCGATTACCAAGTATCAATAATCGATTATGTTGACATTACATTGTCCCTTTTATAATTGCAATATTGGTTAATCATTAAACTAGTTATTTACTTATTTTTTTGCTAATGTCAAAAGGGGGAAGAATAAGGGCTATGCACTTAATATTTATTGGCATAAATTGAGGGGGATTTCATATGTTGAGGGGGAACTAATTGCATATCTATATACTTGTCTTGGATCGTCATTATGAATTCGCTAATATGCATATCCCGATATTGGTTTGCCATTATCAAAAAGGAGGAAATTGTTGAAACACGTTCTCAATACATACTAAACGTGTGTTCATATTTGTAGGTTTTGATAAATGACAAACGACGCGCAATTGACATATGACGAGGTCCAAGCACAAGCGCGCAATTGACACATAATGAGGTTCAAGCACAAGATGAACAAAGATCATGATCAAGCAAAGAAATAAAGTTATACATGAGTCGTTCTTTAATTGTGATCTTGATCCGACAATTGACTCATGACTTGGCTTCTCTCTTTAAATCATTTTTATCAAATCACGCATATTTAATTTAAAGAAAAATGATTTTCAAACACTTTATTTTAGCCAAAATGATTTTTAAACATGCCTCTCAAATTTGAACAAAGATAATCGATTATGTACTTTATGATAATCGATTATGTTAAGACAATGTACACCAGATTTACAAAGCTGAACAATAATCGATTATGTACCTTATGATAATCGATTATGTTAAGGCAGTGTACATTAGATTTTTCAGAGCTACAAGATAATCGATTATGTACCTTATGATAATCGATTATGTTGAGGCAGTGTCCATCAGATGTTTCAAAGCTACAAGATAATCGATTATGTACCTTATGATAATCGATTATGTTGAGGCAGTGTCCATCAGATTTTTCAAAGCTATAAAATAATCGATTATGCACATTATGATAATCGATTATGTTGAGGCAGTGTCTATCAAATTTTACAAGACTGTAAAATAATCGATTATGTACTTTATGATAATCGATTATGTTAAGACAGTGTAGTCCGAAGTTTTCAAAATATAAAAGATAATCGATTATCCTTATAGCATAATCAATTATGCAAATGACCGTTGCCAAAGTATTTTTAACTCTGAAAGATAATCGATTATACACAATCTGATAATCGATTATGCTAAGTAAAATCTGCATATGATTTTTTGAACGTTGTCAGGTAATCGATTATACACAATCTGATAATAGATTATGCTAAGTAAAATCTGAATATGATTTTTTGAACGTTGTCAGGTAATCGATTATATGATTTGGATAATCGAATATTCTACTGAAAATCTGGGAATGATTTTTGAACGATTGGAAAATAATCGATTATGCAAATCAGATAATCGATTATCTTAGCACAAAATCAGCAATTCTTGATTGGCAATTAGGCAACGGTTGTGGGGGTTTTGAACACTATAAATACAACTCAAAATCAGTCTTCTAAGTACAACAACTGATCATATTCTTGCTAAAGCTTGCATACTCTCATATTCATCATTTTCTATTCATTTCATAAGTTTTTGAGAGCCAAACTCTTGACGAAAGTTGTTGTGTTCTTGAGCGTATTTATTTTACTCATATCTACTCTTAAAGAGAGTCTTGTCTTGAGTGCTAAGTGTTTGTATACACTTGAAGGGAAGTGTTAATCCCTTGTGGTTGTAAGAAGGAACGTTTTCATTCCTTCGGTTGAAGTCTTGAAGTGTGGTATCTTCGAGCAAAGGTTGTTGAGGCTTGTGTAACTCAAGTTCTCAGTTTGTAACGGTTTGTTAAGCACCCGTAAGCTTAACGAAGTTAGTGGAATCTCGAGAGAGTCTCTCGGGGACTGGACTAGCCACAGGTTGTGGTGAACCAGGATAATTTCGGTGCGTTCGTTCCTTATTATTTACTTACCGCACTTATTTCAATCCTGCAATTTTTAATTCCACAAGTTTATATTGTTTTTTATTATAACGCTATTCACCCCCCTCCCCCTCTAGCGTTAAGCGTATATTCTAACAGGGTAGCTATCCAAAATAATGATATCTCCCAAAGAAGCAAAAGCCACCCTACATATATGCTGGAAGTAGCAACGATTTCCTTAGTAAGCCCAAGGAGGCCCAACGGCCTTGACACAGATCCTGGGGTGGTACCTGACCCCAGAGGCATGCATCAACAAGACGTTAGGCCTCACGGAGTCAACTGTATCGTCTCCATTCTTGAGGTAGTGCTCGACCTCGAGGATCTTCACCAAAAATGAAGTCAGGCTTCGGAAAGCCTTCAATGCCATTATAAAACTTGAGGTGGAATCCGATCACATGGTTTCCTTTGTAAAATAAAAAGTAAGCACGCAAAGCTCTAATCATGGAGGCTCTAGGAGGGCTTGATGCATCGCCTAAGTATAGGCAACCCCTCAATAGAAGTCTATCCACTACGCTTTAAAAGGCTATCTACATCAAGTTCAAAGCAGACCCCTAGATACCCGAAGCTGACCTTCGCTCAAGAAACCACTCTCGAAAGCTCCAAAACTTAGCGTATTATATTCTTGCAACTCAAACTACCCCACAATCTGAGTCTATCAGATCAATTCAGGCTTAGTCCGAGGTACGTTGATGGTCTCGGAAAATAGTCGTGTCAATCAGTAGAGGATCAGAAAGAATGCTCGCATCCAAATCAGATATCATCGATCAAAAACAAAGGAGAACATTTAAAGGCCTCGAAACACACGAAAACATACAACTATAGGGCAAGAATCAAAAATAGAAATCAAGGGAGTATCTTTATTTTCATAAATATCCATGTACAACAGCCCTCGAAGGGTCCTTAAATACGATTACAAAAGCCTACATAGGTTCTCTACACAAGACCGGAGGAACGGATGGATGTACATGTGATGAAACCCGAGAATCCAGTCCATCCTTGAAGGTCCATCTCCGGTATCAGCATCCCCGAGCGCCTCCCCTTAAGCTTGCATCCTCGAGGGTGATTCCTTCAACTGCCATCTTCTCTAGGTTTCCGGTTCAATCTCGCGGGGTTTCCCCGCTGAGGAAAAACATAAAGAAGAGGAAAATGAGGGGATGCAAATGAGAAAAAGAAAAAAGACATGGCCCCCCAAAGCCAAAGGTTGAAGATTCGGCCAGCCCCAGCCTCAACGGCCGGTAGTACCATTTTATACCCTGGGAAAGGAAAAACCCAAAGGATGAAGTGCCACGCCAGGCCTAGGTAGGAGATTGAGCAGCGGTGCATAATCCGAATTACTATCTACAAAAGGGGAGAACAGATTCCCCGTTTATCATCATCTCGATCCAACAACAATAGCAACAACAGACATAATAAAAACCACAATAGCGACAGGACTGCACGGTCATGCTCGACAAAGAGAAGCTCTGGCATGAGGCCACAACACAACCTATGGGAGCTCTGCCGAACGGCCTTGAGTATGTGAGCTCCAAACATAACTTTCAAGGATAGAGAAAGATGATAAGAAGAAATGGGCGAATGAGCCAAATGCCAAAGCACCCCCATTTATAGGGGTAATGACACGGTTATCGAGGCTTCAAAAAATTGACCGGTGGATGCAATTACTATGTTCTTGAATAACCGAACCGACGACGGAGCATTCATCTTGGAGAACGAGAATTGATAGTGCATTAATGATGTCAAATACACAAAGTCTATGGGACACCCCACTTGCCGCAAAAGATCGCGCCACAGGTTGCATCATTTGTATGATATCATCGTAAGAAGCTCGTGGAGTCATGTGTCAGAATAATTTCACATTGCTTCATTTTGGGAAATGTTGATACTATTTGTATGCTACGTAATCAGAGGACTAAATTTCTCATTACAAGGCTCTTCGGAAGAATATCTCAAGACCTCTAGGACGTGGAGCTGGGATCGAATCCCTTCGGGACTCGTCAAGGCCTGACTCAAAGAACATGAAGGACGAGGCTAGAGCGTAAGGGGAAGTTCCCAGGCACACGGCCAAATCTGACAGAGCTGGCCTAACAAGAGCCTATGCCGAAGCGTCACGTCTAGCTGTCCCATCTTCATACTTTACCATTAATGCATGTTGTACTATAACCGGGTTCTCCTCCTATATAAAGGGAACCCACACTACTTTGTAAGGCGCTGAGGTGACTCCAACTATTTCTCTACAAGAGCAATAATATCTCACTCTCCTTTCTTCTCTCTAACTTGCTCGCTGTTGATACCCACTTTTTTCCTATATATTTTTTTCACCCAAAATCCTTTTAAAATAGTATATGTATGCATATATAAGAATTTCAGGGAACTTTGGTATTTTTCATTAATTTTTGAGATCTTTTAAATCAATTTACTGCTTATTTTTGACAGTATAAAGGCCAAAAAGTTTTTTCAAATTTTTATTTTAGTGAATAATGAGATTCACACCCATATTTACAACAACATATAATTAATAGAATTTTTGCACATTTTTTACAAATTTATTTGGAATTTTTAGGGCTAGTTACACAAAATTGCAATTGTGGCATATTTTGCAATTGGCTATGTTTTATAACTATAAAACTATTTCTAATTTTTTAATTAATTTATAGGTTTAAATTAAATTAAATCTGGCTATAGTTTATTTAGCCTTTAAACTATTTTACCCATTTTATAAAATTAATCGGGAAAATTTGACTATTTAAACTATAGCCAGATTTTATTTAAGAAATAGCCCAAATTCAACCCCCCATTTGAGCCAAATTTTAACCCAATTTCAATAACCCATATCCACTTGATTTTAACCCGGTCCATCTCTGGTTTAGTCTGAGTTGTTGATCAAATAAGATCAACGGCCCAGATCCCCTTACCTTAATTAAATGAAGCGATCCCCTCCCAAACCCTCATTCACACAGCCCGGTCTCTCTCGCTCTCTCTCTCTAACAAATGTTCTACCTTCTCTCTAGGACCTTCTGGTTCCTTCTTCTCCGATAAAGTTCATCGCCTCTCCATCCATACTCCTCCCTCACTTCTCTTGACCTCAAGTGGACATGGAATCCATATATTGTTGTTTTCTCTCTAAAGCTTGAAGCCCAGAAGTTTCCGCCATGAAAGACGGTCACTGAAGCTTCGCCTAGGTCTGCTTCCGGTCATTCTCTACTGGTTTTTGTCCGATGATGCCTTCTATGGTATTATATATGAGTTTCACGGCAATGTTTCTCATTTCCCTAATTTATTTTGCAAACCCTAATTTTTGCCCAAATCTCTTTGATCTCTGTCTTTCAAGCGATTTTCTTTTGGTTTAACCTTTGTCTTCCACACTTCCTATTACTTGATATCTTTGATTATTCAAGTTTTAAACGTTTTTGTGCCCCTTCTAAAACTATGGTTTCTTAACCCCTTTCGAAAATACTTTACTTTTCTGATTTTGAGTACTAATTTGTAACTCTCAATACTACTTCTAAACATTTTATTTAAGTCTGATGAAACCCTAGCTTTATATGTTTGTATCTGTATTATTTTCTTGTTTGCGTGTTCTTATGGGTTCTTCTTTGAGTTCGTGCTCTTTGCTTTAATTTTGTTGCTAGTGTTTCATTCCCCTACCATGTTGTGTTCTTCTCTTGAGGTTTTTATGACTGTTTACATGGTGATTTTATACTGATTCTTACAAGGTCTCTTTAAGACTGTGATTACTGGCCTTAAATTGTGATTTTGTGTATTCCCCTTATAGTTTGGTATTGATTTCGAATTTCTTCCTCAATCGGTGGGATACATTCCTCAATTAATACTGATCTCTGGGTTTTCAATCTCGTTCATTAATTCGAAAACTATTTTCCAGAATTAAAGTGGTATTTTTCCATATATGTGTGCACAAGTATGTTGATTTATTTGCTTGACATATTTCCTTAATTAAGTATCATGCACCTAGTTTTAATCGTATACCTTATACTATTTTGTTCCTTATGTGACCATACCATGCTTTGTGATTCCTTTCCTTTTAAAATAACTACTTATTACCGTTTGACTTTAATTCCTTAATTAAAGGGGAGTCCATATGCTTATTTGATTATGATTGATACTCAGTTCCTTAATAATGGATTGATACCTTATTTGTTTACTCCTTTTCAGTACTATAAGTACCCCCGTTCTCTTTTGTATGAGACACCAACACACTTCATATCTCTCACAACCTCAGACTCTCTGAATTCTCTCTTTCTCTACTATTACTATACTCTCTCATTCTCCTATTTGAACACTCAATCGGCCTAAAGCCAAGATTGAGTAGCTGGGTTGATTACTTCTACACTACTGGGTTCTATTGCTTGTTTACTTTGGTTTTGTTGCTACTGCTATTCTCACATTGCTTCTGCACACTATTATTCTCTCTGCTGCTTACACTCTTTGCACACCACTGCTTTTCTCTGTGCATTAATGCTCACTACTACTGTGTTGCATTAGCTTCAACTGGTATGTCAACTCCTTAAGTTACAGCCTCCAAAATAATATGCGTTTATTAGTTTTTCACTTCATCTTGTTTCTTGTGTGCTTTTACCTATGGTTATGTTGCTCTTATATCCACTAGCATGTACTTATGTTAATTAGTCTGCCTAGTTTGACTTAGCATGTTCCCTAACCCCCTTCTTTATCTCTATGTATGTTTACCTCATTCATGTTCACTGCTAGCATGTATTCAGGACTTACTTGATTACTTAATAGTCCTGAAACCTCTTCCTGAGGTTGGTTCTGTTTGGAGTTTGGTGCAGTAAGAACTGGACTCCTTATTTGTAGCATGTCTGATCACTTTTCTTTGATGTGTTGTACATGTGTAGTTTACTTGCTTATGAACTATTTGTTCCCTTTCCCTTGCCCTTATGTGTGCGACTCTTTGTTTTCAAAATTGGATAGCTTAAAGGGATTTCAAAAGAACTCTTTTCACTCTTCTCTTACTATTTTTCTCAAACTGTCTCTCAACTGTTTTCAACATAAACCTTTTCAAACTTTATCACAATCTCACTACTCATAGAAATTACGTTCTGCCCCCTTAGTGTAAGCATTGCTTTGGTAGCTCTGAGCACCCACTGAACTTTGATGCACAAGGCTGGCAATTCCACACTTGCACTTGTCTAATTATAATATTTTGGGTGCTTGGTATTGGCCAGGGGTTCAAACGAACCCTTAGGGAGCTTTGCCGCACCCAAGCCTTGGTAATGGCTGTGAAACTCGAAAGTAATGAGGATGGAGATCTTGGGCCTGGCTATCGGCTCCCATAGAATAGCTTCTTTTTTTATCACTGTTGTATTTTTAAATTACTTGGTCTGTTTATAGTGAAATTGGATGGGTTATGCATGCTTAGTCAAGTGGAATGGGTAAAAAACTTGTTAATAGGATTTTACTTACCTAGTTGCGCAATAGAAATCATGTTTAGTACATGCATCTTACATGTAGGAATCGTGTTCCTGGGTCTTTTACTTTCAGCTTGTTATTTTGCCAATTATTATAATCACAATCAGTTAATAATCAAGTTACTGCCATTGCATTTAGATACCATGTTTTAGGGCCTTTATATGTATTACATATCATGTACTTAAGGTTTTTATTTGCAACTGTTGAATGCCTCACTAATTTAGTTAAACAGACATAAAACTAGTTAACAGGTTCCTTTTAAAACTGGGAAACAAACAGGCATGTTCACTTTCTCTTATGGTTAAACAATGCCTAGGCAAACCTTAGGTTGGATAAAATTGATTAATCGCCTTAAGTCATGCTTAAGCTATTCCCCCTCTTTAAACCGTCTGAATTTCTTTGTCTCTCTGAAGTCTGCTGATTTTCTACACTAACTTCTGCCCTATTTTCAATCACCTCTGTGCAAATATTTTTACTGAGTTACTATTCTTCCCAGTCCAGAACTGGACTACTATTTTCTAAAACTTATCTGAATACTATATCTTCTGCAATTTTCAAAACTATAGTTCAAAACTAATATACTTACACGTTCTTTTACACCTCTGAATAGTTTTACATATGTTTTCTACCTCTCCTGTCCGAAAACTATTTTATCATATGTGTTATGTCTTAGCATGTATCTTCAAGTGTGTTAAAATGTTTTCCCTCCGATTTCTAAACTGTTACACACCCACTGCCTTTACTTAAGTCCCAAAAGTTTTCATCCAACTCTTTTCTATGAATTCTATTTAAAACCTTTCAGCTGCTATATTAAATATATTTTCGACACTCCAGCTTTTAAAATTCTCCCTTTCTTAGACCTTAAATGTGATTGAGACGTGCTAATTAAGTGTTTATCTGTGGAGGGATATTTGAGCCTTGTTATATGCCTTTATATGATTCCATTACGTGTAGTCCTATTTGTTTTTGTATGCCGCCTAGCATTTTAACCTTTAAACTTAGGGGTTCCACCTAGTTCCTACCTCATAGGAATAGCGATCCTAAATTCCCTCTAGGATCTATACGATAGGACGGGCAATAGCACACAATAAGCATTCGTAACCAATTCACGCGATCAAATACCTCAATGGGGTGGGAAGGGTAGAATATGGAGATGATGAGGATGCGATAATATCATAAAGCGACCCCTCTTTTGGGATATGTGTAGATATTGTATCGAATGATCCATATTGTAGTTAAACCTAGGACCCCTTTCTTCTGCTTGCTTATTCAAATGTTCTCATTTTTCAAATTAATCCTCCCTTACGTCCTTCCCTTAAAGCTTTTTTCAAGTTGTGTGAATGTTATATATATGTGAGCCTTATTTGTTTAATTGTTTCATCTCTTTATTAAGTCACAGTTAACACGGTTGGGAAGCACACTAGTAGATCTCGAGGGGTGCCTAACACCTTCCCCTCGAGATAATCTCAAGCCCGTACCCGAACTCTGGTTTTTCTTCTCAAAAACTCTCTTCATAAGTGTCCTAATGCACTAAAATCATTAGGTGGAGACTCTTCAAATTCCATAACCCAAATCCCAAATGGGAATGAGAGTTGTTTTGCCATAATGTCGTAAAACCTGATTTTTGCCTTAGGAAAAAGGGGGCGTCGACAGCATGGCGACTCTGCTGGGGATTTCTTGTAAGGCTTTTACCATTACGTGTTTCGTGACCTTATTGCTTTCTTTACTACCTTTATTTATTGCTTTAATCATTTCTCCGCAATTACTAACTTGTTTCTTCATGACTTTCTTTTTCTTTAACTATTTTACTGCTTTATTACCTTTATTTCAATTCCGTCTTAAATTCTGAGAATTTATTGTAATCATTATTGTATGAACGTAAAAATACATGTATTTATTTCATTGTTGTAATTCCATCCTTGAACATCATTTTCCATTCGTGCCAAACAAATCATATAGCAACGCTTATGATGGGTGGTTGCACTTTTCCATTATTACAAACCGCTTAAATTTGGCTAAGGCATATTTGCGGTAAAACTAGTCGATCAACGGTGTAGTCGATGGTTCCGTGCCTTTCCCTCTTGAGTTGTCCGCTCAAGGGTACCTTGTCTAGAACTTCAAAAATAGAAGCCTCACTCTATTTAAATATTCATGCATCATGGTCTTAGACGAGTCAGTTATGTTGTTTTCTGCATAATGACTCAGTAGGATAGCCTAAGCCAAAAGTTCATCGGGTTTCCTCGGAAACCTAACGGACATTCACGTTATGTACATTGATTTGGAGAACTAAATGCCTCTTGCTAATTATTGATTTAAATAGTCGAGTCCGGTGGGGTTAAGGTCTTAACTCTCTATTTTGCAGGAAATGAGGTACAAGGTCCCTAGATTCGGTATGGTATCAAACATTCACCCAAAGTTACAAAGCTGGTGGAATGATCTGCATGGTAGCGATCGGGCTCTCGTCCGCAAGAACTTAGGAAATCTTCCTTCACTATTATTAGTCCAGATAACAAGATTGTGGAAGATGCTACTATGTTTTGGGATAGTTAACGGTCTGTCTCCTCTTTGGGGGTATTGAAATGACGTTGCTATTGGAAGAAATTGGGGGTCAAGCATGAATTCCTTGGGATAGCCCGGGGTTGCTTATACCGGAAAACCGCAAAGGTAGGGGGTTCTTGAAAACGATGGGGCCCAAGAATAATCCTAATCTGACCAGTCTGAAGGGCTCCTACATATCCTTCGAATTCATGTATGAAAGGTTTGGACATAGAAAATCCTACCGCACTCACATGGACGAGTTTGCCCTCACCTCTTTAGGGCACATACATAGGAAAGCCTTAGTATTCATGTTCGTTTTTCTGGGCATGATAGTCTTTCCAATGAAGAAGGCTAGAATCCACACAAGACTAGCCATGGTAGCCAAAGCCATAATGGAGGGTATCGACGGGCAGACATTCAGCATAGCACCCATGATCCTCGTCGAACTATACCGAGCCTTAGAAAAATGTCAACAAGCGGCGCCACGCTTTGAGGGTGCAATTAGCTACTACAACTCTGGCTCATCGAGCATCTTCAGAAGGGAGATTATAGACAAGAAATCATACGCCGAGATTGGGATGACGATATCACTTTCCATCATCCAAACCAAAGGTACTTCATGTCGGATATGTTTGCTCACCCGGAAGACGCTAGTGGATGGGTAGAACTATTAGAGAATCTGAGAGAAGAGCGGGTACAATGGATGTACGAGTGGTTTCCAACTGGAGAGTTTATCATTCGATCTAGGGATGCGCCATTCTTTGTACTCATCGGCTTAAGAGGAACTTACCCTTATGTCCTTCTCCGAGTCATGTGACAAGCGGGAAGGAAGCAGATTATACCAATGGTGGAATAGATGAGTCACTACAAGGCTGACTTCCAAGATGATGATAGCCTACACAGCTTTCGGGCTCAGCATATATGGCACTCCAAACTCATTTTGGAAAGGGAATCTATGGAGCTAGACAGGTATCAGACGGGGCATATGCCGCTCTATCCGGGGTGGCTAGAAGATGATCACATTGGCTTGGGAAAAATGGGTTTCGTCCATGGTCACAGGGTTGTTAATGAGGAGGCTACATCAAAGGTTAAGTATAATCACCTGAGCAAACAGATGCAAGAGTGTGAAAGTGAGCATCGGGAAATGCTAGAGGCCCAAGAGAAGGTAATCAATGAGTGGAAGGACATGGTTGTCCGTGCAAACAACCATTTAGGGTACTTGGAATGGGGTCTAATGGAGCTGGAAGGCAAGTTTTTGAAAAGGATCAATGACTGTTAGGAAGCTGAAGGTAACGAAGGTGGGCACCTGGTTCGGGCTTACTTGTTGCTGGGACTGCGCGAGCTGATGAAAATGTACGAGGGAGGCAAAGATGCCGAATCTGGGGAGGGTCCTTCTGGGACCAAGTAGTTAGGATTTTTACTACATTCTTGATGTAATAAGGCCCTTGGCCATTAGTGACAATCTCTCTTTATTTTAATCTGTTTTGACTCGTTGTATTTTCTGTCGATAAAATGAGGCACTTGGTGTTATAAGTTCTCCAAATCATTTATGTCGCTAGGCCTACCTCGGGCACAACGAGGCACCCAAATAGGACACGACTTATATTCTTGCAACAACGTGTTTAAATACTGCAATGTTTTATTTCTCAGAATCCGCACTAACTTTTTACGTTTTGTTTTTCTTTTATTTTTTATTCCCCTCCCCAAAGGTTAGTTTGTGCATTCTGGCACCATCAACATACTCAACAAGATCTAAGGGTCCTCCTCCGAGTCCCCCTAGAAACAGGAACAAAGGAAAGATGGGAGATAATGAAGCAAGAAAGGAAATTGAAGGAAATTCCCAAGGTAACCCGATCACCAAAGAAACTGCTGCTCATTTGGAGCGAACTTTTCTAAGGTTCCGAGAGGAACTAGACCAGGTCCGGAGTTTGGCAAGTCTATCCGTCTCCCTTGCTGTTGCTGATGTCAACAATCAGGTCCCTGCACCTCTGCAGAAAACCCCAACCCAAGCTCGCAGCAATGCTCCACCGCTTATCCCGGAGCCCCAAAATGCTCCAAACCACCAAGATACCCCTATCTTTGTGGATGATGTGCCACATTATGCACAGCCCATATCAGATGTGTCAGAATCAGACTCACTCATTCGGAACTAGGCTGCTGAACTTAAGAAACTCACTAGCAGGGTTCATGGCGTGGGAGGTAATAAAGGTGTAGAGGGTCTAATTTATGAATACCTTTGTGTTCAACCGGATGTCGAACTCCCAGAGGGGTACAAACCTCCTAAGTTTGAGATGTTTGATGGTACGGGTTATCCCAGGGTTCCCCTCAGGATGTATTGTGACAAATTAGTGGGAGTTGGTAGAGATGAAAAGATCCACATGAAAATGTTCATGAGGAGCTTGAAAGGTGATGCTTTATCTTGGTATATCAGCCAAGATACGAAGAAGTGGACGAGTTGGGTAAACATGGCGTCCGATTTCATTGACCATTTCAGGTTCAATTTGAGAACGCAGTGGACGTGTTCTATATCAAGAATTTGAAGAAGAAGCCCACCGAAACCTTTTGTGAATATGCTACTCGTTGGAGGTCGGAAGCTGCCAAGGTTAGACCAGCTTTGGAAGAAGAACAAATGAATAGATTTTTCGTCCGTGCTCAGGACCCGCAGTATTACTAGATATTGATGCTGATAGAAGGGCAAAAGTTCACTGATATTATCAAATTGGGAGAAAGGATGAAGAGGGGATCAAAAATGGTATGGTTACTAACCTTGAGGTGTTGCAGGCCACCAACAAAGCCTTACAATCTGGTGGCACGTCGAAGAAAAAGGACGTAAACACCGTAATGGCTGCCCAGAGAAACTACTCTCCCATGAAATATCAACCCTACCCTCCAACCCCACTCACATATCAACCCTCTCTAAATTACAAGGCACCTTCACCTACCTATCAAAATCTACATCCTGTCAACCAAACATCTCTATCACCAACATATCAGCCCACCTCGCCAGGATATTCCCATCCCACACCTGTATACCAAGCATACAACTCCCAACCTCCTCACTATCCATCGCCACCTACCCTCCAAACCTTCCCATGACCAAGACAAAACTTTGACCGCAAACAGCCCAGACAGTACACCGCTATTGCCGAACCCATTGACCAACTATATGAGAAGCTCAAAGCTGCTAGATATGTTACACCCATCCCAGCCATAGCCCCAGAAAACCCCTCCCAATGGATCAACCCAAATAAAACCAGCGCATACCATTCGGGCATGAATGGCCATACCATCGGCGAGTGCTTCTCGTTGAAGGACAAAATTCATACCTTAATTGACAACAAGGCCATCATAGCTAAGGAGCTTGCTCCTAATGTTCGTAAAAACCCTCTACCAGACCACAAAAGTGGAGGCATCCACATGATTGAGGTTAAGGACGACTGGGACCCCGAAGGGTCAATTGGTTTGATATCTGAAGGAGATGAGCCCAAGAAACCAGCAGTCACTCTTAATACTATTGTTGTGGAAATCCAACTATCTGAGGGCAACGTGGTGAATATATCTGTACCATTTGAGTTCGAGGAACCTCCTGCAAAAGTGCCAAAACCGAGGTGGAGTTTGGGACTCCAAAGGTGCTCGCACCAATTGAAGTTGCTATGGTGCCCATTCCGGTCACCATGTCAGACATAACCCCATTTCAGTCAAATGCCATACATAGGACTACACAGCTGAGGCGAAAAGGAAAGGAAAAGCACGCACGGGTGAAGCAATTACCGTGCAAGGTATGACTAGAACAGGCAGGGTGTACACACCAGAGCACCCAGCTGAGTCCAGCAAGCAGGCCTCTGGACGTCCCATTGAAACTGGACCTGAGGATCTCTTGAGAAAGATACAGGCTAAGGAATATTCAATTTTTGAATAGCTAAACAAGACACCAGCGCAGATTTCCATCTTAGCAGTGCTGCAGAGTTCCGAGGCGCATAAGAATGCCTTGATGAAGATATTGAGTGAGGCTTATGTCCCGAGCAACATAACATGAGGAGAGATGGCAAACATGGTAGGGCAGGTATTGGAAAGTCACAAAAATCACTTTTCACGAGGATGAATTTCCACCTGAAGGGTATAGTCACAAAAAATCACTACACATCACTATGCAATGTGAGGATAATTTCAGCACCAGGATCTTAGTCGACGGAGGTTCTAGCCTCAACATTTGTCCAGTAATCACCCTCAAGAAGTTGGGCAAAGGATTGCATGAGATAAAAGATGGGGCTATTAACGTTAAGGCTTTTGATGGTTCTCAGAGGTCCACTCTCGGGGAGATTAGCCTGTGTTTGCAAATGGGGCCCACTTGGTTTGATGTCGACGTACCAGCATCTTACAACTTAGTGCTGGGACGCCCCTGGATCCACGCCCCTGGATCCACGCCCCTGGGGCTGTGGCATCAACATTACATCAGGCTGTGAAGTTCGAATGGAACCATTAGGAAGTAATCATCCATGACGACGGTAGCAACCCTATATATAGTGGCCAGACCATTCCAATGATTGGAGGCAGAAGAAGAATAGGCGGAGAAACATATCATCATATTGAGCGAGTCAACACAGTGGAAAAGGACAAATGGTGGAGAAACAAGGTCGAGAGCATTCTAAATTGGAGTAGGTATGAACCAGGGAAAGGGCTTGGTCAGAATCTTCAAGGTATCACCAAATCTATCTAGTTGAAGAAACATGGTACTACCTTCAGACTAGGGTACGAGTACACTTGGAAAGAATTCAAAAACTGGTCACCACCATGGCGCGACCCACATTACCCATAGGAACGCCCCATACCTCAGCTAGAGCAGACATTTCAACCAGCCGACACTCTGTATGGGTTAGAAGAAAACGAGGATGTTGCGGCGATGAAGAACTTGTTTCTGGACAACATGGACAGTTGTGTGATTTTTGAAGAGGAAGGGGAGGAAGGCCCTTCCATTCAGGCTGTGAACCGAGGGAGAACCTCACCAACTGGTCAATCAGGACCACCATCGCCCAGAAACCTTCGGGGTAGCAAGGCTAAACAAGCAACATGCATCTTTGTTTTAGTTGTTTTCTTTATTTCCCGCATTGTCTTTATTTTCCAAAAGAGCTTTGATGTTTTAAACATTTATGAATTTAACTAAAAGAATTTTTTTAATTTATCAAATATCCCACTATTCATTACTTTTCCCCCTATTTACTTTGTTTCCACACAACATTACTATTATATATCTTGATGATGAACTAACAACTGTAACTTGTAACGAGGCTATGAGAAAAACGGACATAGACATAGAGGAAGATGAAATACAAGAAGAGGTTGTCAGAAAAGCCGTGAATTTTGAAAATAGACTTAAGTCCAACTTGGATGAAACCGAGGTCGTCAATTTGGGAGATACAGAGAATGTCAAAGAAATGCGCATCAGTGTGCACTTATCACAGAGAGAGAAAGAGGAATATACAGAGTTCTTAATGGAATATGAGGATATCTTCGCATGGTCTTATGACGATATGACTGGCCTCAGCACATCCATCATCGCCCACAAGTAACCGACAGATCCTGCATGTCCGTTGGTAAACAGAAGCTCAGAAAATCCAAGCCAGATATGTGTTTAAAATCAAAGAAGAGGTCACCTAGCAGGTCAAAGCCAGAGTCCTTCAAGTGGTAGAGTATCCAACTTGGCTATCTAAAATTGTGCCAGTACTGAAGAAGAATGGGAAAATTAGAGTATGTGTCGACTACCGGGATCTCAACCGGGCCAGTCTCAAAGACGATTTCCCCTGCCAAACATAGACATTCTGATCGAAAACTACGCCAAGCATGAGTTGCAGTCGTTTGTCGATTGCTTTGCGGGATACCATCAGATATGGATGGATAAAGAAGATGCAGAGAAAACGGCTTTTATCATGCCCTTGGGAATGTATTGCTATAGAATGACGCCGTTCGGGTTGAAGAATGCGAGAGCTACTTACATGAGGGCCATGACTACCCTCTTTTATGACATGATACATAAGGATATTGAGGTATATATGGGCGACGTCATCATTAAGTCCAGGAAGGCTGCAGATCACATGGAGGACCTCCGAAAGTTTTTCAACAGACTATGGAGGTACAATTTGAAACTGAATCCCGCCAAGTGTGCATTTGGGGTCCCTGCGGGAAATATATTGGGTTTCATCGTAAGTCGCAGAGTAATGGAACTGGATCCATGAAAGGTGAAAGTCATTCAGGACTTGCCACCGCCGAAGAGCAAGAAAGAGGTAATGAGTTTCCTGGGGAGACTCAACTATATCAGCCGGTTCATAACTCAGTCTACCGTTATCTGCGAACCTATCTTCAAGATGCTGAAGACGGATGCCGCTACCAAATAGACCGATGAATGTCAAAATTCTTTTGACAGGATCAAGGAATACTTGTCCACGCCTCCAGTTCTGGTTCCGCCTGAGCCTGGGAGGCCTTTGTTGCTCTATCTCGCAGTTTTGGATGGAGCATTTGGTTTTGTCTTGGGACAACATGATGAGACGGGGAGAAATGAGCAAGCTATTTACTACCTCAGCAAGAAATTTACCCCGTACGAGGCACGGTATTTCTTACTAGAACGCACCTGTTATGCTTTGACCTGGGTAGCTCAGAAGTTGATGCATTATTTCAGTGCTTACACTACCTACCTTATATCAAGAATGGATCCGCTACAGTATATTTTTCAAAAGCCCATGCCCACTGGCAAGCTCGCCAATTGGAAAATTTTGTTGAGTGAATTCGACATTGTCTATGTCACCCAAAAGGCAGTTAAAGGACAGGCTTTGGCAGATTATCTCGTAGAAAATCCTGTAGGATGGGAGTACGAACTACTGAAGACGTATTTTCCCGTCGAGGAAGTAACTTTCATTGTAGAGGATATTGCAGAATCCTGTGACGGGTGGAGAATGTTTTTCGACGGAGCCGCAAATTTCAGAAGAGTTGGTATTGGAGTAGTCCTGGTATCAGAAACCGGTTAGCATTATCCGGTATCTGCCAAGCTCAGGTTCCCATGCACTAATAATATGGCCGAGTACGAAGCTTCCATCTTGGGGCTTAAACTGGCCATTGACATGAACATTCAGGAGTTGCTAGTGATCGGAGACTCATACCTACTCATGCACCAGGTTCGAGAATAATGGGCAACCAATAATTCCAAGATACTCCCTTATCTGCTCTACATACAGGAGTTGAGAAAGAGCTTCAGAAAAATGGAATTCCAGCATGTTCCAAGAATACAGAATGAGTTCGCCGATGTGCTTGCCACTTTATCATCCATGATTCAGCATCCAGATAGAAACTTCATCGACCCTATCCAGGTCAAGATTTATCATCAACCAGAATATTGTGCACATATTGAGGAAGACGACAACGGAAAACCCTAGTTCCATGACATCAAATAGTACCTGACAATAGGGGAATATCCATAACTTGCTAAGGCTACTCAGAAGTGCACGCTTCGAAGGTTGTCCAACAATTTCTTTCACAGCGGAGGAATCCTGTAAAAGGGGACTCCTGATTTGGGACTATTAAGGTGTGTCGATGCGACAGAAGCAACCAAGTTATTGGAGGAAGTGCAATCGGGGACTTGTCCGCACATAAACGGTTTTGTTCTAGCAAAGAATATACTCAGAGAAGGATATTTCTGGATGACTATGGAAAAAGATTGCATTCAGTATGTTCGGAAGTGTCACCACTGTCAGATACATGCGGATATGATAAAGGTACCTCCGAATGAGCTCACGATTGCGGGCTCACCTTGACCATTCGTTGCTTGGGGAATGGATGTTATTGGACCAATTGAGCCAGGTGCGTCAAATGGACGCAGGTTCATCCTAGTGGCAATTGATTACTTTACAAAATGGGTTGAAGCAGCATCATACAAAGCGGTAACTAAGAAAGTCGTAAAGACTTTCTCCGAGATTGTATTGTCTATCAGTTTGGGATTCCAGAGTCGATCATCACTGATAATGGTTCCAATCTCAACAGCGAAAAAGCGAGTGTGAAACTTTCAAGATCGGGCACAGAAATTCTATGGCTTATAGACCTCAGATGAATGGAGCCATGGAAGCACCCAACAAGAACATCAAGAAAATACTAAGGAAAATGATCGAAAGGCACAAACAGTTGCATGAAAAGTTGTCATTCGCTCTATTGGGTTATCGTAATACAGTTCTCACATCAACCGGGGCAACTCATACATGTTGGTTTACGGTACAGAGGCAGTAATTCATGTTGAGGTAGAAATTCCATCCTTGACAATCATACAAGAAGCTGAGTTAGATAACGCAGAATGGGTCAAGGGTCGCTATGAGCAGTTAGCCCTTGTAGATGAAAAGAGAATGAACGTTGTCTGTCACGATCTATAGTATCAGAACAGAATGTCCAGAGCCTTCAATAAGAGAGTTCGACCAAGGAAGTTTACACCAGGGCAGCTGGTGTTGATGAAGATATTTCCACATCAAGATGAAGCCAAAGGGAAGTTCTCTCCCAACTGGCAGGGTCCGTACATGGTTCACCGGGTTCTAACTGGAAGAGCCCTATTCTTGCAGAAATGGATGGAGAAATCTGGCAAAAAACTATCAACTCAGATGCAGTGAAGAGATACTACATTTAATCATTATGTTTTTTCTTTATGATGTAGTTTGAAATACGCCTGACCTGATTCCCATTTAAGAGGGAATACGTAGGCAACCCTATGGGTATGGTCACATCTTTAATAAAATTCCATTTCCCCCCCCCCCCCCCGCATTTGAAACTGGGTCAGAATTTTGAGGAGGACCCTCAAAATTCTGAAGCCAGCTTGTCAATTTCCATATCAGTATCGACCTAGTAAGCTGGGGCAGAATTTTGAGGAGGACCCTCAAAATTCTAAGGTCAATCCGCTTTCAGTCGTTCAGCACCTCCATCAGCAGCGCCAGCTCATTAAATTGGGGCAGAATTTTGAGGAGGACCCTCAAAATTCCTGAGCCAGCAAGGTTGGCGTGATTTGAGCCACGTTGCAGTTATGATTCATCATAAAACAAAATTATCTTTTCTTTACTTATACTTATTCATTTGCATCATGATTTCCAAAATTTGCATAAAATCATTTAGATCACTATCGTTCAGCAATGCTACCCCAAATGGTACAAGACGCCACGAGTCGAGGGATGTGAACTAACCTCCCCCTTACAGAACTCACGATCTTTCTTTCGATGTAGGAATTCAGGATGCAAATAGGCTATGCAGGTGCTTTACAAAAAGGAAGTTCCCGAAATCACTACTTACCTTCCAAAGGCTTACTATCTACATTCAACACTTCCCCAGTAGTCATGATATTGCAATCATCTACCAGCTAAGAAAATTACCATCATCCTCTCCTTTATATTTCTGCATTTTGCATAAGGCTATCTTCTACCTTTCGAGACTAAGCTCTGTCTCCATCTGCATTTTTGCATTCCATAAGGCTATCCTCTGCCTTCCAAGGCTAAGCTCTGCCTCCATCCTACATAAGGCTATTCTCTGCCTTTCGAGACTAAGCTCTGTCTCCATTTGCATTTTTGCATTGCATAAGGCTATCCTCTGCCTTCTGAGGCTAAGCTCTGCCTCCATCCTGCATAAGGCTATTCTCTGCCTTCCGAGGTTAAGCTCTACCTCCATCCTGCAAAAGCCTATTCTCTGCCTTTCGAGACTAAGCTCTGTCTCCATCTGCATTTTTGAATTGCATAGGGCTATTCTCTGCCTTCCGAGGTTAAGCTCTACCTCCATCCTGCATAAGGCTATATTCTGCCTTTCGAGACTAAGCTCTGTCTCCATCTGCATCTTTGCATTGCATAAGGCTATCCTCTGCCTTCCGAGGCTAAGCTCTACCTCCATGCTGCATAAGGCTATTCTCTGCCTTTCGAGACTAAGCTCTATCGACATCTGCATTTTTGCATTGCATAAGGCTACTCTCTGCCTTCCGAGGTTATGCTCTACCTCCATCTTGCATAAGTCTATCATTCGCCTTTCGATACTAAGCTTTGTCTCCATCCTGCATTGCATAAGGCTATTCTCTGCTTTCGAGGTTAAGCTCTACCTCCTTTATTTTGCATTTTGGCTGAAAGATCGCCACCCGATTTCATTTGACTGAAATATCGCCTCCCTGCATTTTAAATTCTCGCTTTGGCTGAAACCTCTCCACCCTTGCATTCATTTGGCTGAAATATTGCCACCTTCTCATAGGCTGAAATATCGCCAACTTATTCAAAGGCGTCACAATTTGGAGGAACCTTCTCCATTGCCCGAGAACACCATTTTATGGCCTGCGAATCTTTAGTTTATACTCTTCATAGCCCAGGACATCATAGTCTGAGGACGCCATCCTAATCGACTGAAGACAACATTCATGGTCCAATAGGAACTTGCATCACATTTAAATTATGCAATATATGCGCGCATCATTCATTTGCAGGTACACCGGGTGGCACAGCCACCTCAAGAGGAGCGGTCTCGCTCCAGTTCTCCGCAGTCGTTCAATCTCCGAACCCTTGACAAATCTCAAACCCGTCGCGTTCGTTTTTTTAATTGTCATTGGAATATTCTGCCAATGATTCCTGAACTACATACAACCCGATTCTTGTAAAACCAAGGATATGTAGGCAGCTCAGAATTCAGAGGGCGGTCAAAATCCTTTTATAATCGCCAATTCCGGTCAACATTGGCCATCTTATCTTTACCCGACAACTCTTTCATCCTTCTCGGGTAAAGAGGGGCAGCTGTTGATACCCAATTTTTCCCTATATATTTTTTGCACCGAAAAAAAATTCAAAATAGATATGTATGTATATATAAGCAGGCCGGGGAACTTTGGTATTTTTCTTTAATTTTTGAGATCTCTTAAATCACATTACTGCTTATGTTTGACAGTATAAAGGCCAAAATTATTTTTCAAATTATTATTTTAGTGAATAATGTGCTTCACTCCCACATTTACAAAAAAATATAATTAATAGAATTTTTGCACATTTTTTACAAATTTATTTCGAATTTTTAGGGCTAATTACACAAAATTGCAATTGTGGCCTATTTTGCAATTTGCTATGTTTTATAACTATAAAATAATTTGCAATATTTATAAATTAATATTATTAGGTTATTAAGTAGTTCTATGCTTTCAATTTAGCCTTTAAACTATTTTACCCATTTTATAAAATTAATTGGGGAAAATTGGCTATTTAAACTATAACCAGATTTTATTTAAGAAATAGCCCAAATTCAACCCCCCATTTCAGCCCAATTTTAACCCAATTTCAATAACCCATACCCGCTTGATTTTAACCCGGTCCATCTCTGGTTTGATCTTAGTCGTTGATCAAATAAGATCAACGGCCCAGATCCCTTTATCTTAATTAAATCAAGCGACCCCCTCCCAAATCCTCATTCACACAGATCGGTCTCTCTCTCTCTCTCTAACAAGTTCTCTCCCTTCTATGTAGGACATTCTGCTTCCTTCTTCTCCAGTGAAGTTCATCACCTCTCCGTCCATACTCTTCCCTCAGTTCTCTCGAACTCTAGTAGCCATGGAATCCTTATATCGTTCTATCTCTAAAGCTTGAAGCCCAGAAGTTTCCACCGTGAAAGACGGTCACTAAAGCTTCGTCTGGGTCTGTTTCCGGCCTTTCTCCGGTGGTTTTTGTCCGATAATGCCCTCTATGGCATTATATACGAGTTTCACGGCCATGTTTCTCATTTTCCTAATTTATTTTGCAAACCCTAATTTTTGCCTAAATCTCTTTGATCTCTGTCTTTTAAACGATTTTCTTTTGGTTTAACCTTTGTCTTCTACACTTCCTATTACTTGATATCTTTGATTATTCAAGTTTTAAACGTTTTTGTTCCCCTTCTGAAACTAGGGTTTCTTAACCCCTTTCTAAAACACTTTACTTTTCTGATTTTGAGTACTAATTCGTAACTATCAATACTACTTCTAAACATTTTGTTGATGTCTGATGAAACCCTAGCTTTATATGCTTGTATCTGTTTTATTTTCTTGCTTGCGTGTTCTTCTGGGTTCTTCTTTGAGTTCCGTGCTCTTTGCTTTAACTTTATTGCTAGTTTTTCATTCCCCTACCATGCTGTGTTCTTCTCTTATGGTTTTTCTGACTGTTTACATGGTGATTTTATACTGATTCTTACTAGCTCTCTTTAAGACTGTGATTACTGGCCTTAAATTGTGATTTTGTGTGTTCTCCTTATAGTTTGGTATTGATTTCAAAATTCTTCCTCAATCGGTGAGATACATTCCTCAATTAAAACTGATCTCCTAGGTTTTTAATCTCGTTCATTAATTTGTAAACTATTTCCCATAATTAAAGTGGTATTTTTCCCTATATGTGTGCACAAGTATGTTGATTTATTTGCTTGTCATATTTCCTTAATTAAGTATCATGCACCTAGTCTTTATCGTATACCATATACAATTTTGTTTCCTTATATGACCATCCCATGCTTTGTGATTCCTTTCCTTTTAAAATAACTGTTTATTACCGTTTGACTTTGATTCCTTAATTAAAGGGGAGTCCATATGCTTATTTGATTATGATTGCTACTCACTTCCTTAATTATGGATTGATACCTTATCTGTTTACTCGTTTTCAGTACTATAAGTACCCCCATTCTCTTTTTCATGAGACACCAACACACACTGCATATCTCTCACAACCTCAGACTCTCTAAATTCTCTCTTTCTCTGCTATTACGATACTCTCTCATTCTCCTATTTGAACACTGAATCGGCTGAAAGCCAAGATTGAGTAGCCGGCTTTGATTACTTCTATACTACTAGGTTCTATTGCTTGTTTAATTAGGTTTTATGCTAGTGCTATTCTCACACTACTGCTGCACACCGTTATTCTCTCTGCTTCTTATACTCTTTGCACACTATTGCTCTTCTTTGTGCATTATTTCTCACTACTACTATGCTTTATTAGCTTCAACTGGTATGTCACCTCTTTAAGATACAGCCTCCAAAACAATATGCTTCGTTTAGTTTTGCACTTCATCTTGTTTCTTGTGTGCTTTTACGTATGGTTTTGTTGCTCTTATATCCTCCAGCATGTACTTATGTTAATTAGTCTGCCTAGTTTGACTTGTCATGTTCCCTATCCCCCTTCTTTATCTCTATGTGTGTTTACCTCATTCATGTTCACTGCTAGCACGTATTCAGGACTTGCTTGATTTCTTAATAGTCCTGAAACCTCTTCCTGAGGTTGGTTCTGTTTGGAGTTTGGTGCAATAAGAACTAGACTCCTTATCTGTAGCATGTCTGATCACTTTTCTTTGATGAGTTGTACATGTGTAGTTTCCTTGCTTATGAACTATTTGTTCCCTTTCCCTTGCCCTTGTGTTGTGCCTTTTTGTTTTCAAAATTGGATAGCCTAAAGGGAATTCAAAAGAACTCTTTTCCCTCTTCTCTTACTATTTTTCTCAAACTGTCTCTCAACTGTTTTCAACTTAACCTTTCTCAAACTTTATCACAATCTCACTACTCTTAGAAATTAGGTTCTGCCCCCTTAGTGTAAGCATTGGTTTTGGAGCCCTGAGCACCTACTGAACTTTGATGCACAATGGTGGAAATTCCACACTTGCACTTGTCTAATTATAATATTTTGGGTGCTTGGTATGGCCAAGGGTTCAAATGAACCCTTAGGGAACTTTGCCGCATCCAAGCCTTGGTAATGGCTGTGAAACTCGAAAGAAGTGAGGTTGGAGATCTTGGGCCCGGCTGTAGGCTCCGTATAGAATAGCTTCTTCTTTTTCTTATCACTTTTGTATTTTTAAATCCTTTGGTCTGTAATAACTTGTAAAAAATAATGGGGTTTATAGTGAAATTGGGAGGGCTATGCATGCTTAATCAAGGGGAATGGGTAGGAAACATGTTTATAGGATTTTACTTACCTATTTGCGCAATAGAAATCATGCTTAGGACATGCATCTTACATGTAGGAATCCTGTTCCTAGGTCTTTTACATTCAGCTTGTTATTTTGCCTATTTTTATAATCACAATTAGTTAATAATCAAGTTACTGCCATTATATTTAGATACCATGTTTTAGGGCCTTTATATGCATCAGATATCATGTACTTAGGGTTTTTATTTGCAACTATTGAATGCCTCACTAAATTTGTTAAACAGATATAAAACTGGTTAACAGGTTCCTTTTAAAACTGGGAAACAAACACGCATGTTCACTTCCTCTTATGGTTAAACAACGCCTAGTCAAACCTTAGGTTGGAGAAAATTGATTAATCGCATTAAGTCATGCTTAAGCAATTCCCCCTCTTTAAACCGTCTAAATTTGTTTGTCTCTCTGAAGTCCGCTGCTTTTTTATACTAACTTCTGCCCTATTTTCAATCACCTCTGTGCAAATATTTTTACTGAGTTACTCTTCTTCCCTGTCCAGAAGTGGACTACTATTTTCTAAAACTTATTTGAATACTATATCTTCTGCAATTTTCAAAACAATAGTTCAGAACTTATATATACATACACGTTCTTTTACACCTCTAAATAGTTTTACATCTGTTTTCTACCTCTCCTGTCCGAAAACTATTTTATCATATGTGTTATGTCTTAGCATGTATCTTCAAGTGTGTTTAAAATGTTTTCCCTCCGATTTCTAAATTGTTACACATCCACTACCTTCACACAAGTCCCAAAAGTTTTCATCCAACTCTTTTCTACAAATTCTGTTCAAAACTTTTCAGCTGCTATTGTAAATATATTTTCGACACTCCAACTTTTAAAATTCTCCCTTTCTTAGACCATTAATCTGATTGAGACGTGCTAATTATGTGTTTATCCATGGAGGGATATTTGAGCCTTTTTATATGCCTTTATATGATTCCATTACGTGTAGTCCTATTTGTTTTTGTATGCCGCCTAGCATTTTAACCTTTAAACTTAGGGGTTCCACCTAGTTCCTACCTCATAAGAATAGCTATCCTAAATTCCCTCTAGGATCTATAGGATAGGATGGGTAATAGCACACAATAAGCATTCGTAACCAATTCACGCGATCAAATACCTCAACGGGGTGGGAAGGGTAGAATATTGAGATGATGACGATGCGATAATATCATAAAGCAACCCTTCTTTGGGATATGTACGGATATTGTATTGAATGATCCATATTGTAGTTAAACCTAGGACCCCTCTCTTCTGCTTGCTTATTCAAATGTTCTCCTTTTCAAATTAATCCTCCATTACGTCCTTCCTTCTTCCTTAATGCTTTTTTCAAGTTGTGTGAATGTTATATATATATATATATATATATATATATATATATATATATATATATGTGAGCCTTATTTGTTTAATTGTTTCATCTATTTAATAAGTCAGAGTTAACACGGCCGGGAAGCACACTAGTGGATTTTGAGGGGTGCCTAACACCTTCCCCTCGAGATAATCTCAAGCCCTTACCCGAACTCTGGTTTTTCTTCTCAAAATACTCTCTTCTTACGTGTCCTAATGCACTATAATAATTAGGTGGAGACTCTTCAAATTCCATAACCCAACTCCCAAACGGGAATGAGAGTTTTTTCGCCCATAAAGTCGTATAACCCGATTTTCACCTTAGGGAAAAAGGGGGCTTTGACACTCGTCCTTACTAGCTCGAGGCTACTCTTAGCGTTATTAGCTTCATACTTGTTCTTCATTTATTGCTTGGTATAGGCCATAAAGATCCTTGTTTAATCACATATTAACTATTATCCC
Source organism: Nicotiana benthamiana (assembly GCA_034376525.1). Classification (NCBI taxonomy): domain Eukaryota; kingdom Viridiplantae; phylum Streptophyta; class Magnoliopsida; order Solanales; family Solanaceae; genus Nicotiana; species Nicotiana benthamiana. Next base: position 69,795,915 of record CM067338.1, on the reverse strand, counting down.
ATTCTCGACTACCCCGATAGTTCAAGTTTAATCCGGACATCAGCCTCGAGGCTTCTTTATCGACCTGTCCGAGGCTTGGGCGGCAAGCCCCTGGGTTTGATCACTACCCCGTTTAGCTTGTATCTATTCGTTTAACTTTACATTCTTAGCATCAACTGCTCTAACAACTAGCATAAAATTAGATCACATATTTTTTGAATCTCATTTACAAATTTTATTGTTGTTACCATTTTTACGGTAAACATTTCTAAATGTCCAAGTACCCCCTCATTATAGATATGGTCAACAACTTACCGATAAGAAGGGCTCTACTAGGAACGACTCCGAGATATCCTAGGACACATTAAAACCATAGGCTCTGATACCAAGTTTGTCACGTCCCTAACTCGGGGAGCGCGATCGACACTTAACCGAGTGGACCCGGTCGAGCAAGCCTGTTAGACACTTTCTACCCAACCCGCTTATGACCAAGAGAAGGCATATTTTTATTAATTCAGATTGTAGAAGGTTCAAATATTTACAGCATTACCAATTCGTTTCATTTCATTACATTATTATTAAGTTTTCGGAACTACATACACTTCACAATTTGAAGGAACAAAGGTCCAAAACACAACATAATCCATTGAAGCTTCTAATATCCCACGTAAATATATATGGATTCTCTAAATATACAAAAGACAATTATAATAATGCCAGTAACAAGGCCCCGGCTATACCTCAAAATGTGGTAAACATATAAACAAAAGATATGCTACCTGACCCCGAGAAGAAATGGGGCTCACCAAGTCAGCTGAGAAAATGATGATGATGTACCCACTAGCTACAATCAACACTGTCGGCAATAGAATCACCTACATCTATTTAAAGATATAGAGCCACCGGGAAAAGGGACGTTAGTACTATCGAATAGTACTAGTTTGTAAAGCTAAAATATCATGTTAATAGAATGAACAGTGAAACAAATGGGAACAATCATGATGTACAATATGAGCTTCAAACATAACTAACACATCAAGTAAGGTTTACATATGTTCTTAAGTCAATTTCCATTTTAGTAGATTGGTAATCTTTAGTTCTATGTGCCATAATCCATAATACCACCGTTTTCTTATATGGAGTTCGATCTGGACCAGATCGGCTAGGTCATCTCATTTGAGACATCAACCATATATACAATTTCAATACCCATTTCCAGCATAATTACCACCATGTGTGAGATATGGTATCCGATCACGGCCCGATCGGCTAGGCCATCTCACTTGAGACATCATCATTCCAATCAATCATATCACTTCACATTCCTTTCCCATCCTTGAATACATTTGGCACGAGTTGCCTAACTTATTAAGTTGTTCTTGGCACCTGGCCGTGTTTTACAATTTGTGTTTTTTTACACATTTAGCAACTTATTCATCAACATCAATAAGGCCTATCATGTAAGGCATTTACACACATAAGGAAAAATGCTTGTAAAATTTCAAAGCACACTGAGGCTTTTCCTACAATTTTGTTAGGATTTATGCCCGTCACTAGAGGGGGGGTGAATAGTGCGGCACAAGAATATTGATAAATATTGCGGAATTAAAATTGCAGGAATAAAATAAATTCGGTAATTAAAATAGCAAGGAAAGAACACACCGAATTTATCCTGGTTCACCACAACTTGTGGTTAGTCCAGTCCCCAAGAGACTCTCTCGAGATTCTACTAACTCCGTTAAGCTTTCGGGTGCCTAACAACCTGTTACACTTGCTCGTAGATGTACACTCTACAAGACTTCAACTTGCTCGAGGATACCGCACCTCAAGACTTCAACCTTGCTCGTGGATGCCGCACCAAAAGACTTCACACACTAAGACTTAGGGTACTTAGCGAACCCGACAATCAATGAGAAGATATGTTCTTCTCAAACACCTTTCTCTTTTACAACAAGAACTCTCTCAAAGAGTAGATAAAGAGATACAAATTTAGCTCTATGAACAACTCAAAGTTGTCTCTCAAATGGCTCAACAAAAGCTCTAAAATGATGCTCAAATAATGTCAATATGTATATCAATATTTGGAGGTGTTGTGTTTTTAAAATCAGCTCAAAAGACCTCTTTTTATAGGTGAAAAAAGTGTTATGTCCGTTGCTTAATTGGCAATCAATTATGCTGATTTTGTGCCAAGATAATCGATTATGCAGATTTGATAATCGATTATTTCTCCAACGTTCAGAAAATCAGAAGCTGATTTTCTGCTGAATAATCGATTATCTGAGATTGTATAATCGATTATTCTGTTCCAGTGTTAAAACACTGGCAACGGTCTACAGCATAATCGATTATGCAGTCTTGATAATCGATTATTCTGTTCCAGTGTTAAAACACTGGCAACGGTCTACAGCATAATCGATTATGCAGTCTTGATAATCGATTATTCTGTTACAGATTTGAACTCTTACTTCAAAAACTATTTTGGTTAAAATGAAAACTTTAACATCATTTTGTTTGAAGTATTTAAAATAAGTTTATGATAAATATGATTTAATAAAATGATTTTATGCATATTTATGATGACCTATGTTGAGCCAAAAGATGAGATAACTTAAACGTTGCTCTTACATTGGTTCTACCTAACGACCTACGCCTTGGGTCTTCGGTCTTGAACATTTGAGCTCGTCTTTGGCTTGACTATGCAATTCCGTCATCAATATGCTTCTCGGCCTTCAATCTTGATTGTTTGACATATAATATCGTTATTTGACACTTGACTTCATTGTTTGTCATTCATCAAAACCTATACCTGAAAATCATGCTAATACAACCAAAACGCACATATCATAGATAGAATGATTTTCTACAATTTCCCCCTTTTTGATAATGACAAACAACAGAAGATATGCATATTGGATTCCCCCTAAATTCATGCTAATTCTCAACATACAATTCATGTAAACAATTTAATATAATTCCCCCTTAATTGAATATTCCCCCTCAATTAAAGTATACTAGAATGTGAAGACATTCCCCCTTATTCGATGCATATCGCCTAAATTCTTCCCCCTTTTGGCATTAGCAAAAGGGGTATACCAATTGTTATTGAAACTATTGACGATACCAATTGTTAAAAAAATCATATCAATATCAAATAATACCAAATATTAGTAAAAACATGCCAATCATAATAACGGTCATTTTTCGCAAATATACCAACTGTTATTTAAACTAAAAATATTCATCAAAACATGAATCAATCATTTAACATCAATTGTTAGCACATATCAACTATTACGTTTTTATCAAAAATACGATAACTAACCGACGTTCCCCCTCAATGCAGTAAGGTTTCGTGCTTGGTGCATCTACTACAATATTGTAGTCTTCAAGCACACCTGCAAAAGTACCTAAAAATAGGTTTTCGGTACCCAACTTCTATTGGGTCCTTGGGGGTTAGGCAAGTAATAATTATAATCAAAATATGCATCTCTATGTTTAGCAAAACATACGGGTGCAATGTGTCCTACCCGGTTACAATAATGACATATAACATTAGGGTTGTGCATATGTCTAGGTTGAGCCAAATGCGTTCTAGGTGATCTAAAGTCGTTATTCCTAGAAGCGTTGAAATTCCTAGAGTCATTTCTAGGTGGTCTGAATTTATTTATTCTAGACTCATTAATAAAATTCCTAGAATTGTGTCTAAAATGATTAGTTTTAGACTTATTACCAAAATTCCTAGAGTCGTTTCTAGGTGGTTTAACCTCATTTCTATCATCCTTTTTAATTACTTCACTTGTTTTAGAATCATTTACACTACATTTTTCTAGTATATTTCTAAGTTCTATGTTCTCTATTTTTAAAGAACTACAAGAAGAACACTTTGAACTTTGAACATTTAAAGAGGCTTCATTCATCTCATTGATTTTATTTTTGAGATCGACATTGTCATTTTCCAAAAATCTATTTTCTTCTTTTAGTTTTTCATTATCACAAATCAATTTTTCAAAATCTTTTTCTTTTAAAAAAGGTTGTTTTTCAAAATCTTTTTCTTGCAAAGAAAGTGTTTTCTCAAAATCTTTTTCTTGCAAATAAAGTGTTTTCTTCAATTCTTTTATGGTTTTGGAAGCTTTAACAAATTCACCATATAATTCATCATAGGCATTTTGTATTTCTTCAAACGAGTAAGAGTTAGAAGTACTTACCCTTTCTTCTTCGTTTGCCATGAGGCATAATGCGGCAGTTTCATCGCCCGAGCTGTCCGAATCCCATGTTACGCGCCTATGGTGTTTCTTCTTTTTCTTGTCCTTTGATTTTGGACAATGTGATTTGGTGTGGCCAATTTTTCCACAATTTTGACATGAAGGACTTGGTTCTTCCTTCTTTTTTTCCTTCTTCATAAACTTATAAAACTTTTCAATTATATCATTGGAAATAATATCATCATCACTTTCCGAATCACTTACCTCTACTCTTTTAGTAGATGAGGCTTTGAAGGCAATATTCGACTTACTTCTAAGATACGGATTAAGAATTGTGCTTTCATAAGCTTTAAGATTACCTCGTAGTCCATCAATTGTGACGTCCATGATTCCTATCGACTCTTGGATAGCATTTGCTTTGGAGCGCCATTTGGGAGTGAGACTCCGTAGGATTTTTCGAACTAGATCTTTGTTCGAGTATATTTTTCCGAGAGCATAAAGATCGTTGACGATCATTGAGAATCATTCGAACATATTATCGATGTTTTCATCTTCCCTCATTCTGAAAAGTTCATATTCATGTGTTAAAAAATCAATTTTAGATTCTCGGACTTGAGACGTACCTTCATAAGTGATCTCGAGTTTATCCCACATTTCCTTTGCGGTTGTGCAACAAGAGATTTTCCGATAGTCGTCCGAATTCACCGCACAAAATAGTAAGTTGACGGCCTTTGCGTTTCTTTCAACCTTCTTGATGGCCTCGGCATCATATTCATTTTCCTCCTTTGGAACCATGATTTCCCCAACTTTCTTTGTTGGCATTTGTTTACCTTTCTTGATGAGTTGTGATAATCGAAAGTTATTTGATTGGATGAATATTCTCATCCGCTCTTTCCAATATGTATAGTTTGTTCCGTCAAATAGTGGAGGGCTAACGGTGGAGTGTCCTTCGCTCATCATTCCTGCGTTCAATATTCTCAACAAAAAAAATATATATCGCTCTCAACCGGTTAAGGCTTTCAGAGAGTTAGGCTCTGATACCAATTGTTAGGATTTATGCCCGTCACTAGAGGGGGGGTGAATAGTGCGGCACAAGAATATTGATAAATATTGCGGAATTAAAATTGCAGGAATAAAATAAATTCGGTAATTAAAATAGCAAGGAAAGAACACACCGAATTTATCCTGGTTCACCACAACTTGTGGTTAGTCCAGTCCCCGAGAGACTCTCTCGAGATTCTACTAACTCCGTTAAGCTTTCGGGTGCCTAACAAACCGTTACACTTGCTCGTAGATGTACACTCTACAAGACTTCAACTTGCTCGAGGATACCGCACCTCAAGACTTCAACCTTGCTTGTGGATGCCGCACCACAAGACTTCACACACTAAGACTCAGGGTACTTAGCGAACCCGACAATCAATGAGAAGATATGTTCTTCTCAAACACCTTTCTCTTTAACAACAAGAACTCTCTCAAAGAGTAGATAAAGAGATACAAATTTAGCTCTATGAACAACTCAAAGTTGTCTCTCAAATGGCTCAACAAAAGCTCTAAAATGATGCTCAAATAATGTCAATATGTATATCAATATTGGGAGGTGTTGTGTTTTTAAAATCAGCTCAAAAGACCTCTTTTTATAGGTGAAAAAAGTGTTATGTCCGTTGCTTAATTGGCAATCAATTATGCTGATTTTGTGCCAAGATAATCGATTATGCAGATTTGATAATCGATTATTTCTCCAACGTTTAGAAAATCAGAAGCTGATTTTCTGCTGAATAATCGATTATCTGAGATTGTATAATCGATTATTCTGTTCCAGTGTTAAAACACTGGCAACGGTCTACAGCATAATCGATTATGCAGTCTTGATAATCGATTATTCTGTTCCAGTGTTAAAACACTGGCAACGGTCTACAGCATAATCGATTATGCAGTCTTGATAATCGATTATTCTGTTACAGATTTGAACTCTTAATTCAAAAACCATTTTGGTTAAAATGAAAACTTTAACATCATTTTGTTTGAAGTATTTAAAATAAGTTTATGATAAATATGATTTAATAAAATGATTTTATGCATATTTATGATGACCTATGTTGAGCCAAAAGATGAGATAACTTAAACGTTGCTCTTACATTGGTTCTACCTAACGACCTACGCCTTGGGTCTTCGGTCTTGAACATTTGAGCTCGTCTTTGGCTTGACTATGCAATTCCGCCATCAATATACTTCTCGGCCTTCAATCTTGATTGTTTGACATATAATATCGTTGTTTGACACTTGACTTCATTGTTTGTCATTCATCAAAACCTATACCTGAAAATCATGCTAATACAACCAAAGCGCACATATCATAGATAGAATGATTTTCTACAAATTTGACATAGCAACCTTTATTTGATTCTTGACATGAATGCTTAACCATTCTCAATACATTCCAAAGTTTAAACACATCCCCAAATGACATGATGGCATGGTAAACATTTGGGACAATTATTGAATATAAATCTTTTAACACAACACATTAGTACAATAAATTCTAGTATGATAAATTTAGGGACTTACACAAATTACATGAACACCAAGGGTTCGATTCTATAAAGAGGGGGGTTTAGCCATACATACCAAAATTGAGCTTGATCATGCCAACTATGCTTTATATAAAAGACACGCGGACAGTGCAAATATAATCTGATTATTTAGCCCAGAGTCGAACGCACAAGGAATTAACCTATCAATTACTCTCGTTAGACTTACTAAATTCCACGGAATCAACTTCCCAAACATTGTAGATAACAATTGAGGGTATTTCTACTAACTAAGAATGAATGTCAATAAGCAACTAAAAACTACTATGCATAAGCTGTAAACAATTAAGAGAAGGTTCTAAGGTTATGACTTCCCCTATTGATGGAATCCCTTCTGTTATTTTTCATATGATTTTCCTAATCATCTTTATCAATCATGAGCACTCTTATTACCGTAAATCTCTCCCGAGTAATCATCATTATTTACTAGACGCACTCTCCCGAGTTACGCTAGCTGGCTTTGTTTATTGCAACTCACTTTAGATTGCATCCAAGGCTTTGTTATCCCTAATCCCGCCTTTAAAGCCACAGATATTGATCCTTCATATAATTTTGGGAGTGGTGTTATTCAACAATTACCTAAATATGCACTTTCTCCTAAGTTATGCACACTAAATAGGCACAACTAATTGAGGATCCTGTCAATTAACTATAACATGCACATAGTTGAACAAATAGAGATTAAACTGGGCAAGTTATATTAATATAACGAGAAGTTCATACTTAGACTAAATATTTAGCTACTCATACTAGTGTTCATCATAATAATATTGAAATTCATCACAAATCATAAAAATAAAAGGAAGAAAGGAAGAACTCGATGTTGAATTATCCTCTTTGCCTCTCCTTTTCTTTAACTAAGCTATGAAAACCTTCATAATCAATCCTTGGGCGAGTTGGACCTTCTATTGTTTAAGTGAATTTACCCTCAAACTTACAATTTTACCCCTGAAATTTACTTTTCCTAAATTGAGCTACCGCGGTCGCGCTAGTGGGCGCGCTAGTGACCACGCATATGCCCTATCATTCTTCCTCGACCATCTGGGCTAGCGCGATCATGCTAACGGACGCGCTAGTGGCCGCGCTAGTCCAGGTCTTCATCTCTTTTCTTTCTTATTATCCCACGTACTCAGCTCTTAGGGAGTTTTCTTGCTTCAATATAGCTCCAACCACAACTTTAAGGCCTCATACATGCTACTCACTCCTGCAAAGAGTGAAATTCACAATTAGAGCCAATTTATCATCATATAATTATATTATCACAGTGAAACATAATCAAGATGGGGCATAAACAATCGCCAAATTACATAAATCTAGCCTATTATCAATACCCCACACTTAAATCATTGCTAGTCCTCGAGCAATCCACCACACTAATGCACCAAGAACAAATCACATAAGTTACCTAGTAGTGAACAATCTTCGCACCAAAAGTTGACTCTCACGTGACATGCACTATTTATACTTACTCAAATTACTCTACACAGAAGTGAAGACTTGCCTTTCCTTCGTGAATCACATGCCCTCACATCACACAAGATAGTAGTTCCACAAATATTAACTTCAAGAACAACTAGGAACTTAGATTAAAAAAAATTAGCTCACTCTTAAAAAGAACATTCACATACCACAAAGATGCACCATAGGCTTGCCCGTAGTATACTACTGTACTAATCGATCCCACTCAGTCTAAGATCAATAGGACTTCACTTGGTTGTAATGTAGGCTAAGGTACGGGTAGGATATATGGATATAGTGACTAACCTCCCTAAGCACTTTTAATGAAATAACATTAACCTTCAAAACCATACTTATGACAACCAAACGCTCCACCACTTCTCATTTACAACAAACCCCCATCCATTAGGTGCAAATGTAGCAAACCACCACTTATCGATTACTTCATTTATTCATTTTTTTCTTATTTTTAAGTGGTGATTATTCTTTTCCTTTTCCAAACACTACACCTTTTCTCTATTTCAACGGTTCCACTCAAAAAACCAAACCACCACCCCCACACTTTTGCTTTTGCATAATATTAATACCATTCAAGTTCTTATGAGAGGTAAAAGGGTTCAAACAGAAGGCTATTCAAAGAATTGGATAAGGTTCGCAATGTGGTTAACAAAGAAATAGGCTTATAGGTTTAACGGGTTTAACTAAGATGTATTATAGTTAGGTGGGTTTACTTTATATGCCTAGATTAACAAAGAAAAGCCTATATCATTTCTAAGACTGAATGAAACTATTATTTCGCTATGCACACACATAGGGCAAGTTCTAGACATCAAATGTGAATCATGGAATACAGTAAAACACACACATTGCATATGACTCCTTCCACATTGGCTTATCAAGACACTCTCTTCTGAATATTAAAGTCAGTGACAAACATAGAGCTTAAGGCACTTTAGCAAGAATCAACCACTGAGACTAAACGTTACACTCTAGTGTTTATTGTGTTCGGGTGTATACATGCTAAGGGTTTCACTTTTGATTTTAGCTCGTAGACCATTAATTCTAACTAAAAACTAACAAAAAATACCTACACCCAGTTCAAGATAAACCCTTGAAAAAGATATGTGGCCCAAAGAAAAACCAAGGGGGAGTTACTACACTACCTAAAAATAAAAAAAACTTTTTGGTCTTTTCTATAGACTTACTTCCCTTAAGAAAATTGTCTAAAGGATCTTTCATCAGGAAGAGTCTACATATTTCTTTTATTTTTGTTTTTTATCGACTTAGACCCTCAAGAACCCCGCCAAAAGAGATCCTTCATCGGGACAATCCACTTACCTACTTTAAACTTACCTAATGAAACTATTACTAAAAATACCAAAAACAATCAAAGCAAAACAAAGAAACATTAAACAGTCAAATTGTACAAATACACACATATGTTGAACTATCTCCCACCCCACACTTAAAATGTAGACATGTCCTAATGGCATAAAAATTTAAATAACAGTGAGATAAAGGAACTTCCCTGAAAGATCACTCCAGATTAGAAACGGTGTCTGGTTTCACATTGCAGGCACGACCCATAGCTCTGAGCCAACCTAAGAATTTCTTCTCCGATTTCACCAATCGGTCAGCTAGCGCATCTATGCGGGAACCCAAATCAGTGACTGATGTACGCAACCCAGTCACCTCCTACTCCAAAGCGGTGAAACTGGACACCCGGGCAACTCCAGAAGATGTTGCAGTCCCCGATGGTGTTACACCTGCTGCACTATGCTCATGGGTCTGTGGTTCGGCCCCCACGTCCTCCTGCCTAGCCTCCTCTTTCTTCGAGTCATTAGAGCTACTACTATCCTCCCCACCTGCTACCGTAGGCTCCTTACCCATGGTTATCTTGTCAGCCGGGAACTTGCGATCTTTTGGCACCAGCCCATCTATCGCCAGATTTTCCGGCACCCGAGCTTGCCTGCAAAGGTTAGTGACCAAAAAAGGGAAAAAGAAATTCATACATTTTGATTGGATAGCAGATGAACATCTCCTCATGAATCACTCTGGTCATGTCGAAGTTGTGACCATTGATGAAGTGTTGAGGGACAGGATCAGACGACTGTTGATAATATACAACCAGCACTTCCCTTCAAAGGTTAGTGCCGAAGAGTGAAATTTCTTACCATACTTCATCCAAATCACCTCCTTCCTGGGTACACAAATCGTTTCAAAGAACCTCTCCCAATGTGTGCGTCCTCGGCCATACCTTCATAATAGCCATCATAAGGGTCCACAGGAGGAGGAAGCTGGTAGGTCATCCATATAGCCTCAACAGAGGCATTCACCGCCTTTCGGCGCACCGCGACTATGCCATTGTCATGCTCCTTCACATTGGTGTAAAACTCACTACAACTATTACATTGCCCCAGCCCAGATCATTAATGAAAGTTTGCAACCCCCGCCTCACCATCTTAGTTTACATGTGAGGGCAGTGTAGCTAGACCAATTCTATGTCAATACACCTCTCTGGAATCGGATTTTTAGAGGCCTTATCCACAAAGAAGTCCTGAGCCTTTGGCAGAGACAAATCTATTACTATAAAAAGGGCGTGTAGGGGATGCCCTGCGCGTCCTGGCTAAGCCAGCTTGGCTTCTAGAAGAGGCACCTGTGGCACGACATTTTCGAGATGGAGCCATAGTACCTGAAAAACAGGAGCACATTAGTATAGCCCAGCACAAAATTGTGAGGCAATGCGGTTACTCAGACTTCAGACGCATAAAGTGGTCACAACTACATAATTACGTTCATTGAGGCCTTTCTACAAACACCTTGGGGCATTAGGAACTTACAACCCTTTTCAAGCATTTGGCCACCCCAAGACCACCACAATGTACCCACAAGCACAACAAATTATTGCTCTAACTCCCCCAATCATTCCACCCACAGTTACTACAACATATACTACAGATTTCGACTAAACAAAGGCAAGAGCAACAAAAAAAATTAAAAACGAAAATCAGAAGGAAAAAAAAAGAAACAAAAGCATAAAATGGTCCTTAGAAGGCATACATGTAGTGGAAGATTGTTAGGAGAAGGGAATAAGAGGAGAGGACAGTGTGCTTAAGAGTTGGGGAAAGTTGGGGTGGGAAGTTTGAAGAAGATCGGTGAAGAAGAAGAGTTGGGGATGTTTTTTTTTCTTTTCTAATTTGTGTTAATTTTGGGCGTTGGGTTTGGAAGTCGGGGGGGGGGGGGGGGGGGGTAAATTAGACTACATAAAAATTAACATGAGAAAAAACCAAACTCACAGATGTGGGCTGGACTAGCGCGCCGTGCTAGCCCAGGAAGAAAACTCATCGATTTGCATGGCCACTAGCATGATCGTTCTAGGAACGCGTCCAGTAGAGTGTTCAATAGCGCGGGCGTGCTAATATTATTCAGCCTAGGCAGAATACTTGCCCATATGTGTGGCCCATAGCACAGCCTGTAGCGCGGGCACACTCCTGGGCAAAATTGTTTTCATGTTTTTCACATGTTCTTACCACTTCTGATGGCCTAATCACCCTCCCATTGTCACCTGCATTGATTAGCACTTCCTAAAACTCACAATTAAAACTTACCAACCAGTGCCTTAGTTAATGTCGTGGCATGATGATTACAACAATTCAATGGGTTGTCTTCCATGTAGCGCCTTATTTAACATCATGGCACGATGTAGACAAGCGCATTTAAGGCTCGCTCAACCTTTGAGGTTCCGTCAAGTGGATCTCTAACACTTCATTTGGTTCTTTCATACCTATGTATAACTTCAATATCTGCCCATTGACTCTAAATGTATGAGAGTCTTTCTCTGAGGCAATCACTACAGCTCTTGAAGGGAGTACTTCAACCACTCGAAATGGACCAGACCATCGTGACTTAAGCTTGCCTGGGAATAGCCTTAATATTGAATTATAGAGCAGTACCATGTCCCCGAGTTTGAAATGTCGCTCAATAATATTCTGATCGTGCAACCTCTTCATTCTTTCCTTGTACAAACTTGTGTTCTCAAAAGCAGGATGTTGGAACTCATCAAGCTTATGCAATTCAATGATTCTCGTTGTGCCAGCAGCCTCAATGTCTATGTTCAGTTGTTTCAGTACCCACCAAGCTTTATGTTCAAGTTCCAATGGCAAGTGGCAGGCCTTCCCGAACACCAAATTATATGGCGACATACCAATTGGTGTTTTAAAATAAGTTATACAAGCCCAAAGTGCATCATCTAGCTTTTTCGCCAATCAGTTCTTGTGCCATTCACTGTCTTGGTCAATACACTCTGTATTTCTCTAATAGACACTTCCACCTGTCCACTTGTCTGCGGATGGGACGGTGTTGCCACCTTATGATGTACATCATACTTCGCTAGCAACTTCTCAAAGGCTCGATTGCATAAGTGGGTGCCTCCGTCACTAATAAATCACTCTTAGATTCCCAAAATGGGGGAATATGTTCTTCTTCAAAAATCTCACAACCATTCTTGCATCATTAGTGGGCAACGCTGCAGCTTCTACCCATTTTGACACATAATCCACAGTAACAAGTATGTACTTATTGCCAAAGGAGCTAACGAATATTCCTATGAAGTAAATCCCCAGACATCAAATATTTCCACCTCTTGAATCGGGTTCATAGGCATCTCATGGAAATATTCTCGGTTAGCTGACATTCATTTCAGCCCTTCACCCATTGGTGCGCATCTTTAAAGGCTTTTGGCCAGAAGAAACCAGCCTCTAGCACTTTCGCAGTTGTCCTGACTACTCCAAAATGCCCTTCATACGCCAATGCATGACATGCCTACAAAACCGAAGATTGTTTTATCTCAGGTACACACCTACAGATCATATTGTCAACACATATTTGCAACAAGTAAGGTTCATCCCAATAATACATGCGGCAGTCACGATAAAACCTTTTCTTTTATACAGAGAAAAGGTCATAGGGAACTATACTATTGGCTAGGTAATTTGCAAAGTCTGCATACCATGGCACTTCCTCAAGACTAGTAACGATCAGTTGCTCGTCTGGAAAGGCTTCCAAATTGTCCTCAACCTCAACTGAGTTTTCACCTCCCTCAAGTCGTGGTAGATGGTCAATGACTTGGTTTTCTGTGCCCTTACGATTACGAATTTTGAGGTCAAATTCTTGCAATAGAAACAACCAAGGAATCAGGCGCGTCTTAAAATCCTTCTTCTCAATTAAGTACCCAAGAGCTACATGATCAATATATACAATTTCCTTAGAGACAATCAGGTACGATCTAAATTTTTCGAAAGCAAACACCACAAATAACATCTCTTTCTCAGACGGAGTGTAGTTCAACTGGGTTGTACTCACCATTCTACTGGCATAGTAGATTGGATGTGTTATCTTGTATTTCCGCTGTCCGAGCACTTCCCCCACTGCTTATTCACTAGTGTCACACATGAGTTCGAATGTTTGCTCCCAGTCAGAGGCAACAATGATTGGTGTTGTGACTAGCCTCTTTTTCAAATCCTCGAATGCTACCCTACAATCATGAGAAAACAAGAAAGGGTGATCTTTTTCTAACAACTTATAGAGAGGGTTTGAAAATTTTGAGAAGTCTCTTATGAATCTCCGATAAAAACCGACATGCCCGAGGAAGCTCCTTATTGCCTTGACTGAAGTTGGAGGTGGCATCTTTGCTATCACGTCAACTTTAGCGCAATCCACCTCAGTTCCTTTAATTAACACCATATGCCCCAAGACTATGCCCTCTTGTACCATGAAATGGAACGTCTCCCAATTAAGAACCAAGTTAGTCTCAATACACCGTTTCAGCACACGAGGGATATTAAGGCACTCATCAAATAAGTTCCCCACCACTGAGAAATCATCCATGAATACCTCCATTATATCCTCCACTATGTTAGTGAATATGGCCATCATGTACCTTTGGAATGCGGTAGGTACATTGCATAGGCCAAAGGGCATCCTCCAAAAGGCATAAATGCCATACGGGCAATTGAAGGAGGTATTCTCTTTGTCCCTTGGTGCAATGGCGATTTGATTGTACCTTGAGTCCCCATCCAGAAAACAGAAGTGTGATCTTCTTGCCAATCTGTCTAACATCTGATTAATTAAGGGAAGTGGGAAGTGGTCTTTCCGGGTGGCCATATTTAACTTTCTGTAATCCATGCCAATTCTCCAACCCGTGACGGTTCTCGTTGAAATCAGTTCATTGTTATAGTTTTTATCACCGTCATGCCACCATTCTTAGGCACACATTACACTAGCTAACCCAGCTGCTGTCAGAGATTGGGAAAATGATTCTCGTATCTAACCACTTTATCACTTATTTCTTCACCATTTCCTTGATGTTTGGGTTCAGCCTTCTTTGGTGTTCCCTGGAAGGTTTGTGACCCTCTGCCAGCAGGGTTTTATGCATACAGTTGGAGGGTTGATCCTCTCAATGTCTGCCATGGTCCACCCAATGGCAGTCTTACACTCTCTAAGTTCCTGCAAGAATTTTTGTGCCTGCACATCTAACAAACTAGATGAGATAATAACAGGTAATGTGGAGTCAGGTCCAAGGAACTCATACCTGAGATGGGCGAGCAGTGGCTTCATTTCTAGCTTTAGTGGTTCTTCGATTGACGGCTTGGCTGGAGGAGTTTCTCTATTTTCTAAGTGAGGGAGCTCAAATTCAAGATTTCTATCCCAGAACCCTCTGCCCTCTAATGCCAATACCCATTCTGCCAGTTCTTCTCCAGTCACCTCATCTAAATTCATCAGACATGCAGGAAGAGGGTCCTCCATAGTTAGCATCTCATCATCAGTTTCCACAATAACATCCACGGCTTCAATGAGGGAGCAATTAGCGAATTCACTTGGTCGCCTCATAGATTTTTGCACATTGAATGTTATCTCTTCATCGTTCAATCTCATCTTGAGCTCCCCAGCCTCACAATCAATAAGAGCTCTCCCAGTAGCGAAGAATGGCCTTCCAAAAATTATAGAATTTATTCATCCACTTTGCAGTCCAAGATCACAAAATCTCTAGGGAACACAAATTTCCCCACTTGAATCAACAAATCATCCGGGATACCAGAAGGTCTTTTAACAATCCTGTCAGCCAGCTGCAACAACATAGAGGTGGGTCTAGCTCTTCCAATCCCCAGCCTCTTATAAAATCTCCAGGGGCATAAGATTTATGCTGGACCCTAGATTAAAAAGTGCCTTAGCGAACACAAAATTATCAATAGTGCAGGGAATTGTAAAGCTCCCTGGGTCAGATATTTTCTCCGCAATTGGTCTGGTTACTACTACACTGCAGGCCTGAGTTAGAGTCACCATGGCCAAGTCTTGGAAATCGAATTTTCAGGACATTAAGTCCTTTATAATTTTTGCATACCAGGCATCTCTTTCAAAGCATCTATAAATGGAATATTTACCTGGATTTTTTTTGGCATCTCTAAGAATTTCTTGTATTGCTCCTTTTTTGGTACTTAGCCAGCCTCTGAGGGAATGGTGTGGGAGGTCTCTTCTTTCCAAAGATTTGGGATTTCTCTTTATCAGCTGCCACCTCAACTACTTGTTCCTGGGCTATCTCAGCTTATTTCTCAGTCTCAATCTGAATATTATGTTCTTACTAGGCAGGCAGAACTGTCGCCTCTGTCAGTTTCATTGACTCAACTAGCTCAATGGGCACTGGTATGAATGTCTCAGCCTATTTTCTTTCTCGAGCCTTCTCTTGCTCCACGTCTAAATCTCTGCCATTCTGTAGACCCACTACCATCAGCTACTTCGGGCCTTAATCATTTGGGTTTATTTAAGTGTCTGCAGGTAATGTCCTATGAGGATGATTGTGTAGAGACATCGAAATTTGGCCCATCTGCACTTCAATATTCTTGATAGCTTAATCATGTGCATCTACTCTTTCACTAGTTTTTGCATTAAACCCAATAAACTGCTACATCATTTCCTCAAGTCTAGCAAACCTATCTTCCTACCGTCCACCATGTTGCTGCTAAGGAGGGTGATACCCCTCTTACTGATTTTGATTGTTATATCCCTGTTGCCTTGGGGTAAGGTGCCATATTGATAGGACGTCTCATACCTCCCATGTTTCCATTGTTGAACTGTGGCTGGAGTGGCCTGTACAGGTGATTTTGCTGGCCCCAATTCTGGCCACCCTGTCTCTAGCCTCCATAATTAGACACATAGTTCATATCTTTAGGGTAGTAATAATAATCATGTTTTGCATTCCACTGGTTACCAATTGGCTGACTAATGCAAGATGTGCACAAGCCCTCGTTGGTAGAATCTACGATGTGTACCTGCTGCTTTTGCCCTCACTCTTCCACCTTTTTGTGAGTAAACTCATTTGTGTCTATACGGTGGCCGTATTTTCAGCCATAGAGTTGGATGGATCTAAGGGCACTGAGTGAACCACTCCAGTGATAGGTACATTCCTGGTTGTCCACCTTGAATTTTGTGCCATCTTGTCAAGCAGACTATGGACTTCTCTCCATGTTTTGCTCAAAAATGCGCCACCAACTAAAGCATCAACAATGTTCTTCACGTTATCTGATATTCCCATATAAAACTGCTGGCCTAACATCAGATCTGGATTACCATGGTGCAGGCATATAACCAACATCCCGTTGAAACGTTCCCATGTTTCATGCAGTTTCTCTATTGGTCTTTATTTAAAACTCAAAATTTCATCAATTTGTTGAGCAGTCTTGTTGGGTGGGTAGAACTTGTTCACAAATTTCTTGACTAACTCCTCCCAAGTTGTTATGGAATTTATGATTGTTTAGCTAGGTTTGGGCAACTCCTGTCATTGAGAATGGAAATAATAATAGCTTGATTGCTTCTGGAGTTACGTTGGGCTACCTTTGGGTTTTGCAGATTGACAGGAAATTCTTCAAGTGTTGTTGAGGATCTTCGACTTATGACCCCAAAAATAATCCCTTGTTTTGAAACAAGTGCAACATGTTATTCATGATTTGGAATGATTCAGCCTGTATCTGCAGGACTAAAATCGATATGGCTAGATTTTCAGTTGAAGGTTGTGCCCAGTCATAGAGAGCAACCTCTAGTACAAGAGGTGCCACATGCGCTATTGGTACAGCTGGGTTTTCTTTGTGATCTCCGGATGTCTATTTTGAATTGTTCAGTTGTTTATTTTTTTCGGTTGGCCCGATTCAAGGTTTTGAAAACTCTCTCTGAATCTGATAATTATGACGACCCGGTCAGTCAACTCAGGAGTTACCGCTTTGTTTCCCTAATTTTATCCTCTTTATACTTCGTTATCCGTATTTTATGCAATCAAGTTGATTAGCATGTGTTTAGAGTATATTTGGTAAGAAATGATACACTTGGTCTCTTTTAAGAAGGTTCAAGTTTAAAAAAGTCAATTGGATGTTGACTTATGTTTTAGAAGGATGGGATGTGAGGTCCGGTGGTTCAGTTAGCTTGGAAGGTGATTTATGACTTATGAGTTTAACCAAAATTGGTTTTGGAGGTCCAGTGTAGAACTAGGCTTGAATTGATGAAGTTAGTATTTTGGCGATTTCCGGTTGATAGGTGAGATTTTGATCTGGGGATCGGAATGGAATTGTGAGAGTTGTTGTAGCTTCTTTATTTCATTTGGGATGTGTGTGCAAAATTTCAAATCATTCAGACATGGTTTGGTTGAGTTTTTTTATCAAAAGAGTGTTTCAGAAGTTTTTAGAAAATTTAGACTTGAATTCGGTGTGAATTGGTGGATTTGGTGTTGTTTGAGGTGTTTTGATGATTGGAACAAGTTTCAATAAATTTTTAGGATGTGTTGGTGCTTTTGGTTGAGATACCGAGGGCCTCGGGTGAGTTTCGGATGGTCAATCGGACCACTTTTGAGTTTGAAAAGTTGCAGAAATTGAGCTAACCAGTTGTAGTAATTTAACTCTTCACATTCACATAAGGGTTCTCGCATTCAAAAAGAGTAAGCAGAGTAAGGTGTGAATTTGGCCTTCGCATTTGCGAGGCAGGGCTCGCGTTCCCGAAGGGGAGTGAGCTTGGTGCATCATGTTTGTGGGGGTATTGTCGCATTCGCATAGAAGGATTTGGGTTAGGTGGATTCAAAGTTAGTTGTGCTTCGCGTTCGCAAGGGCGTGGTCGCGTTCGCGAAGGGTCACCTAGGTAAGGCTTCGTGTTCGCAAATCCTAAGTCGCGATTGTATAGAAGGAAATTTTTTCAAGATATGTTTGTTCATTGCGAAAGCGAGGGTTTGATCGCGTTTGCGAAGAAAAGTCAGAACTGCGTAGATAAGTTTGTTGAGCATTTTGAGAGCTTTTGGAAGGGGATTAAATAGGGATTCAAGGATAATTGATTGGAGATAAGATTTTTTAACCTAAAACATAATTCTATTGTGAAATCAACCTAGAAAATCATGGAATTTAAGCAAAAAAGTGGAAGAACTAAGGCTTGGGATTTGAACATTTGAATTGGGATATGTAAGACCAATTGAGGTCGGATTTGATAACTTTTGATATGTATGAACTCGTGGTAGAATAAGGAACCCGTTGATGTGAAAACTTCTGAGTTTCAAGAAGTGGGCCTGGAGCTTGGGTTTTGCTAATTTCGAAATTTATGATTTTTTTGATTTTTTTCGATTGGGCTTTGCTTCCTTAGCATATTGGGACGTATTCGCTCTAATTTTGGTTAGATTCTACATGAGTGGAGGCCGATTCAAGAGGCAAAGGCGTTGCAGAGTAGTACTTTCACCGGTTTGAGGTAAGTAACAATTGTAAATCTGGAACTGAGGGTACAAAACCCCGGTGTTTGACTTGATTTGATAAGTACAGTGGCGCACATGCTAGGCGACGAGCGTGCGGGCATGCACCGGTAGGGATTTTTACTTGGTCCATCCCATAGTGACTATTAAGCCACGTAATTGATTTGAAAATCTATATTATTCTATATTTCAGTCTTTTATACTACGATTTGGGTTGTGTTCCATGTTTGGGGCCATGTTCCGACCTATAGAACCCTTAGGGGAAATTTGACTGATTTTCCTCACTTTACTTGTTAAAAATTCATATCCTCAATCATGTATTAATCTGTTTAAACAATTTAAGCTGGTTTTATCACTCTATTCCAAAAGAGGATTTGTGGGCTGAGATTCCTACATTCTATTATTATGCCGGAGAGGCTGTGAGGTTAATGACTGAGAGGGTTTGAGGACCCAACGATAAGGATAATATATATATTATGGATCGAGTTTCACGCTGCAGTAATAGTTATGGATCGGGTTACACGCTGCATCAAGATACATATTGGATCGGGCTGCACGCACCGGAGTAATATAGTGTGTGGGCTATAGGAGCCCCTCCGGAGTCTGCACACCCCCAGTGAGAGCAGTCCATCTATATGGATCGGACTACACGCTGCAATGATATATACATCGGGTTGCACGCTTAGCAATATACGGATCGAGCTGCACACCACAACGGTTGTTATGATTTCTAGTATTATGAGGGATATATGAGTTGAGTGCTGAGAATGAGTACTAAGAGACGAAAGATGAGTCCCGAGTGACCGAGAGGCTGCCCGAGGGGCCATATTTTAGTGATTCCTTGCCCGACTGGCCTTATCATGCTTCTTTCACTATTTGAGTCTTCTTTCAAACATAGCCTCTGTTGGGAAATATTGCTAAGTATAAGATTTCAAACTTTAAGCTAAAAGTGTATATTTTGTGACGAAACTGGCTTTAAATTACAAAGTTTAGTTATTACCATATTGATATTTTCATATATTATGTATTAACTGCTTTTCATTATCTTCAGTCTTTATCTACTTTAGTTACTTACTGAGTTGGCGAACTCACGTTACTCCCTGCACCTTGTGTGTAGATCCAAGTGCCCGAGGGGCGGAGTGAGAGCTTCAGCCGCTATCTAGTTCTTACTGGGAGTTTCGAGGTAGCTACATGGCATCTATAACCTTGATTCTTCCCATCTATCTTGTTACTTTTTTGCATTCCTAGACATGATGTATTAGATATTCTGTTATGCATTAGAGGCTCCAGACTCGTGGCACCAGATTGTAGGGGATGTGTCGTATTTGCTATTTTGTTTTCTGCGTATTTCTATTATTATCATGCTTATAAAGAATTTCATTTTTAAAATCGATGTTAGAAAAATGGCTTAATGTTGGTTATAAATGAGTTGTGGAATACGGGTTATCGGCTTTCCTAGTATTGTGACAGGCGCCATCACGATCGGTATTTTGGTCGTGATAAGTTGGTATCAGAGCCTAGTTACATAGGTCCCGCGGCTGGTTTAGCAGAGTCTCGCAGATCGGTACGGAGACGTCTGTATTTATACTTGAGAGGTTGCAGAACCTTTAGGAAAAACATCACATTCTTGAAATTCTCACCATGTGAACTTGTTATTTCGAACTAAACTTCTATTCTATTCTCTCACAATTTGGTGAGGACACGAGCTACCGGACAGGGTAGACATCTACCAGTGCCACCGGTTGGGGCCACCAGAGGCCGAGGTCGCGGTCGAGGCTTTGGCAGGGGCAGAGCAGCACCGCCACATCCACCAGCTGCCCCAGTTTGGTAGGCTCCAGCCTTCGTCATTCAATTGTGCAGAGAGTGAGGATGCCCAGGGTTTTCTAGATAAGTGCCAGCGGATGCTTCGGACTGTTAGGATTTATGACCGTCATTAGAGGGGGCGTGAATAGTGCGGCATGAGAATTGATAAATATTGTGGAATTAAAAATGCAGGAGTAAAGTAAATGCAGTAATTAAAAGATTAAGGAAAGGACACACCGAATTTATACTGGTTCACCACAACGTGTGGTTAGTCCAGTCCCCGAGAGACTCTCTCGAGTTTCCACTAACTCCGTTAAGCTTACGGGTGCCTAACAAACCGTTACACTTGCTCGTAGATGTACACTCTACAAGACTTCAACTTGCTCGAGGATACCTCACCTAAAGACTTCACCTTGCTCGTGGATACCGCACCACAAGACTTCACACACTAAGATTGAGGGTACCTAGCAAACCCGACAATCAATGAGAAGATATGGTCTTCTCAAACACCTTTCTCTTTTACAACAAGAACTCTCTAAAAAGAGTAGATAAAGAGATATAATATTAGCTCTATGAACAACTCAAAGTTGTCTCTCAATTGGCTTAACAAAAGATCTAATATGATGCACAAATAATATCAATATGTATAAGAATAATGAGAGGTGTTGTGTGTATCAAATCAGCTCAAAAGACCTCTATTTATAGGTGGTAGAAATAGTATGTCCGTTGCTTAATTGGCAATCAATTATGCTGATTTTATGCCAAGATAATCGATTATCAGATTCGCATAATCGATTATCAGCTTACCGTTACAAAATCAGAAGGTGATTTTGTGCTAGAATAATCGATTATCTGCCTGTCGTTCAAAAGCTTTGGCAACGGATACAAGATAATCGATTATGCCCAAGTGTATAATCGATTATCCTACTCTGCGGAAATTTCCAAGAAATGGAATTTCCCAGAATAATCGATTATCACTTTTGCATAATCGATTATTCACCTATGCTGTCTAGAATTGAATACTTACTTCAAAAACCATTTTGGTTAAAATAAAAATGTTAAAATCATTTTGTTTGAAGTATTTGAAATTTGTTTATGATAAATATGATTTGATAAAAAGATTTTATGCATATTTATGATGACCTATGTTGAGCCAAAAGACGAGATAACTTAACGTTGCTCTTACATTGGTTCTACCTAACGACCTACGCCTTGGGTCTTCGGTCTTGAACTTTTGAGCTCGTCTTTGGCTTTTCCATGCAATCCATTCACCAATATGCTTCTCGGCTTTCAATCTTGATTGTTTGTCATATAATAACGTTGTTTGACACTTGACTTCATTGTTTATCATTCATCAAAACCTATACCTGAAAACCATGCTAATACAACCAAAGCACACATATCATGGATAGAATGATTTTTTACAATTTCCCCCTTTTTGATAATGACAAACAACAGGAGATATGCATATCGGATTCCCCCTAAATTCATGCTATATCTCAACATACAATTCATGCAAACGATTTCCCTTAATGATAATTCTCCCTCAAATAAGGCATACTATAACGTAGATACATTCCCCCTTATTTGATGCATATCGCCTAAACTCTTCCCCCTTTTGGCATTAGAAAAAAGAGATTATGCAAAGGCTACTTTCCCCTTTCGACACTTTCCCCTTTTGGGTATATCAATTGTTAGTGTCAAGAATAAAATAGGAAATACAATGAGGAATATACATTGACGATATTTAAACAATCATACCAACATGAAATAATACCAAATATTAGTAAAAACATAACAACCATAATAACGGTTATTTTTCGCAAATCATATTGCTTAAGAACATATCAACAGTTAATTTTTAACAAACCAATAGTTGTATTAAAAACACGAATCATTTATTTTTCAAGAATATATCAACTGTTATTCAAACCAAAAATAATATTCATCAAAACATGAATCAATTATTATTTTTAACAAAAATAATTGATACCAATTGTTATTCAAGATAAAGTTATCAAAACATGAATCAACAAAAATAATTAATATCAATTGTTAACAAAGATATATTAATTGTTAACACATATCAACTATTACGTTTTTATCAAAAATATGATAACTAACCGACATTCCCCCTCGATGCAATAAGGCTTCGTGCTTGGTGCAGCTACTACGATATTGTAGTCTTCAAGCACACCTGCAAACGTACCTAAAAATAGGTTTTATGTACCCAAGCACTTTTGGGTCCTTGGGGGTTAGGCAAATAATAATCATAGCTCAAAGATAAATCCCTATGTTTTGCAAAACATACGGGTGCTATGTGTCCTACCCGGTTGCAATAATGACATATAACATTCGGGTTGTGCATATGTCTTGGTTGAGCAAAAAACTTTCTTCAATTGATTTAGGATCATCAACACTATGTTTTTCTAGTGTGTTCCTAAGTTCGATGTTCTCTATCTTCAAAGAACTACAAGAAGAACAATTGGAACTTTGATCAATTGAAGAGGCTTCATTCATCTCCTTAATTTTATTTTTAAGATCAAGATTATCATTTTCCAAAAATTTATTTATCTCTTCTAAAACTTTTATTTTAGCCTTGGCCTCTTTGGAGATTTTTGAAGACTTTTTCAATTCATCATATAATTCTTGAAAAGCTTCTTGTAATTCTTCATAAGAATACGAGTTAGAATTACTTACCTCTTCTTCCTCGTTGGCCATGAGGCATAGTACGGCAGTTTCATCGCCCGAGCTGTCCGAATCCCATGTCACACGCCTTTGGTGTTTGTTCTTCTTCTTGTCCTTGGATTTTGGACAATGTGATTTGGTGTGGCCAAGTTTTCCACAATTTTGGCATGAAGGACTTGGTTCTTCCTTCTTTATTTCCTTTTTCATAAACTTATAAAACTTTTCGATCAAGGCATTGGAAATATTATCATCATCGCTATCCGAATCACTTACCTCTTCTCTTTTAGAGAATGAGGCTTTGAAGGCAATACCTGGACCTTTATTTCCAAGATAAGGATTAAGAATAGTGCTTTCATAAGTTTTGAGGTTACCTCTTAGTCCATCAATTGTGAAGTCCGTGATTCCTATCGACTCTTGGATGGCATTGGCTTTGGAATCGCCATTCGGGAGTGAGACTCCGCAAGATTTTTCGAACAAGATCTTTGTTCGAGTATACTTTCCCGAGAGCATGGAGATTGTTGATGATCATTGAGAACCGATCGAACATAATATCGATGCTTTCATTCTCCCTCATTCTAAAGAGTTCATATTCATGTGTTAGAAAATCAACTTTTGATTCTCGGACTTGAGGCGTACCTTCATAAGTGATTTCAAGTTTATCCCACATCTCCTTGGCGGTTGTGCAGCAAGAAATCTTCCGATAGTCATCCGGATTCACCGCACAATATAATAAATTGACGGCCTCGGCAGTATATTCATCTTCCTCCTTTGGAACCGTGGTTTCTCCAACTTTCTTTGTCGGCATTTGTTCACCGTTCTTGATGATTTGCCACAGACAAAAGTTATTTGATTGTATGAAGATTCTCATCCGCTCTTTCCAATATGTGTAATTTGTTCCGTCAAATAGTGGAGGCCTATTGGTGGAGTGTCCTTCGCTCATCATTTCTGCGTTCAATATTCTCAACAAAAAAATATATCGTTCTCTCAACCAGTTAAGGCTTTCAGAGAGTTAGGCTCTGATACCAATTGTTAGGATTTATGCCCGTCACTAGAGGGGGGGTGAATAGTGCGGCACGAGAATATTGATAAATATTGCAGAATTAAAATTGCAGGGGTAAAGTAAATGCAGTAATTAAAAGATTAAGGAAAGGACACACCGAATTTATACTGGTTCACCACAACGTGTGGTTAGTCCAGTCCCCGAGAGACTCTCTCGAGTTTCCACTAACTCTGTTAAGCATACGGGTGCCTAACAAACCGTTACACTTGCTCGTAGATGTACACTCTACAAGACTTCAACTTGCTTGAGGATACCTCACCTCAAGACTTCACCTTGCTCGTGGATACCGCACCACAAGACTTCACACACTAAGATTGAGGGTACTTAGCAAACCCGACAATCAATGAGAAGATATGGTCTTCTCAAACACCTTTCTCTTTTACAACAAGAACTCTCTAAAAAGAGTAGATAAAGAGATACAATATTAGCTCTATGAAAAACTCAAAGTTGTCTCTCAATTGGCTTAACAAAAGCTCTAAAATGATGCACAAATTATATAAATATGTATATGAATAATGAGAGGTGTTGTGTGTATCAAATCAGCTCAAAAGACCTCTATTTATAGGTGGTAGAAGTAGTATGTCCGTTGCTTAATTGGCAATCAATTATGCTGATTTTATGCCAAGATAATCGATTATCATATTTGCATAATCGATTATCAGCTTACCGTTACAAAATCGGAAGCTGATTTCTTGCTAGAATAATCGATTATTGGATTTGCATAATCGATTATCTGCCTGTCATTCAAAAACTTTGGCAACGGATACAAGATAATCGACTATGCCCAAGTGTAATCGATTATCCTACTCTGCGGAAATTTCCAATAAATGGAATTTCCCAGAATAATCGATTATCACTTTTGCATAATCGATTATTCACCTATGCTGTCCAGAATTGAAAACTTACTTCAAAAACCATTTTGGTTAAAATGAAAATGTTAAAATCATTTTGTTTGAAGTATTTGAAATATGTTTATGATAAATATGATTTGATAAAAAGATTTTATGCATATTTATGATGACCTATGTTGAGCCAAAAGACGAGATAACTTAAACGTTGCTCTTACAATTGTTCTACCTAACGACCTACGCCTTGGGTCTTCGGTCTTGAACTTTTGAGCTCGTCTTTGGCTTTTCCATGCAATCCATTCACCAATATGCTTCTCGGCATTCAATCTTGATTGTTTGTCATGTAATAACGTTGTTTGACACTTTACTTCATTGTTTGTCATTCATCAAAACCTATACCTGAAAATCATGCTAATACAACCAAAGCACACATATCATGGATTGAATGATTTTCTACACGGACAACACTGATTCTTGGGACTAGTGGTGCGGTATTTACCACCTTTCAGTTAAATGGAGTTTCCTTCCCTTGATAGGAGGCGTATGAGATGCGTAGGCAGTCTGGAGCAATGCCCCTAATTTGGTAGGAGTTCTCCACTCTCTTCTTGGAAAAGTATGTACCGCAGTCCACCAGAGAGGAGCTGCGTAGAAAGTTTGATTTGTTGAAGAAGGGGGATATAAATGTGTCACAGTATGAGTCGAGGTTTTCTGGGTTGGCTAGTCATGCCGTCTGGATGGTTCAGACAGACCGTGAGAGGATCAAGAGATTTGTTGATGGCCTTAACTACCATCTCTGTATTCTTATGACTAGAGTGAAAGTTTTAGGCACTATGTTCAAGGAGGTGGTTGATATCACTCGCAAGATTGAGATGGTTCACCGTCAGGATCGAGAGGAGTGGGAGGCCAAGAGGCCTTGAGGATCTTACAGTTTCAGCAGTGCTCCTTCGAGAGATAAGTTCTAGCAGGGCAGAGGTCGTTCTTTCATAAAAGCCCATTTAGCTCGCCCAGATTTTAGTGGGGCATCTTCAGGTCATGGTCATCATGGATCTCAGTGGTTCCAGTCATCACTCAGTGTCCTACTATCCCAGAGCTCGTCACGTGCCCCATCAGTCCAGGGTTCGTCCCTGCCAGATCCATCTTGTTATTTCGGTGACAGGGGTTCCCTTCATTCCCCATCTCCAACACGGGGGGGTTGTTTTGAGTGCGGAGAGTTTGGACATATGAGGAGGCAATGCCCTAGACTTTATGATAGTTAGTTTCAGCAGAGGTGTCAGCCCTTAAATTTTGCTCCAATTACTTTGCCACCGCCCACAGCTAGGGGTAGAGGTCAGGCAACCAGGGGTCACCCTAAAGGAGGAGGTAGATGAGGAGGTGGTCAGGCTCATTTCTATGCCATCCCAGGTAAGATGCCCCTGCTTCAGATGCCGTGATTTCAGGTATTGTTTTAGTTTGCCACAGAGATGCATCTGTATTATTTGATCCCGATTCCACCTTTTTTATGTGTCCTCATATTTTACTCGTTATTTGGGTACACCCCGGGAGTTTCTTGCTTAACCTGTTCATGTATCTACCCTGAAGGGCAATACTATTATTGTAGATCGTGTGTATCGATCATGTGTGGTGACTATTCGGGTTCTAGAGACCCAGTGGATTTATTTCTATTGAGCATGGTGGATTTCAATGACATTTTGGGCATGGATTGGTTATATCTGTGTCGTGCTATTCTAGACTGTCATGCTAAGACAATAACTTTGGCTATGCCGGGTGTACCGCGGATCGAGTGGCGTGGCGTGACTGATTATGTTTCTAGTAAATTGATATCTCTCTTGAAGGCCCAGTGAATGGTTGGGAAGCGTTGCCTTTCATATCTAGCATTTGTGAGGCATTTTGGAATTGAGACTCCTAGCATTGATTATGTTCCAGTTGTAAGGTATTTTCCTGCAGAGCTACCGGGCATGCTACCGGACAGGATATTGATTTTGGTATTGACCTAGTGTTGGGCACTCAGCCCATTTCCATTTGTTGTATCTTATGGCACAAGCAGAGTTGAAAGAATTGAAGGAGTAGCTTCAGAAAATCCTAGATAAGGGGTTCATTCAGTCCACTGTGTTACATTGGGTTGCACTCGTTCTGTTTGTAAAGAAGAAGGATGGCACAATGAGAATATGCATTGATTACAGACAATTGAACAAGATAACAATTAAGAACAAGTATCCCTTGCCCTCGTATTGATGATTTATTTGACTAGCTTTAGGGAGCGAGGGTGTTCTCCAAGATTGATCTCCGTTTGGGCTATCACTAGTTGAAGATTAGGGATTCAGATATTCATAAGATTGCTTTCAATACTAGATATGGTCACTATGAGTTTCTTGATATGTCTTTCGGGCTAACAAATGCCCCAGCAGTGTTCATACATTTGATGAACAATATATTTCAGCCTTAACTGGATTCGTTCGTTATAGTATTCATTGATAATATTCTGGTGTACTCTCGTAGTCAGGAGGAATACTCAAAGTATCTGAGAGTTGCATTGCAGAGATTGAGGGAGGAGAAACTTTATGCAAAATTTTTCAAGTGTGAGTTTTGGCTGGATTCAGTGGCTTTCTTGGGGCACGTGTTGTCCAGCGAGGGTATTCAAGTTGATCTAAAGAAGATAGAGGCAGTTTAGAGTTGGCCTAGAATGTCCTCAGCCACAGAGTTTCGTAGCTTTCTTGGGTTGACAGGTTATTATCACCGGTTTGTTCAGGGATTCTCATTCATCACATCGTCCTTAACCAAGTTGACTCAGAAGGGTGTTTCATTTGTATGGTCAGCGAGTGTGAGGAGAGCTTTCAGAAGCTCAAGATAGCTCTGACCACATCTCCAGTATTGGTTTTTCCATCAGTTTTAGGTTCATCTACCGTGTATTGTGATGCTTTGAGAGTTGGGATTAGTTGTGTATTAATGCAAGAGGGTAGAGTTATTTCTTATGCTTCTCGTCAGTTGCAGCCCCATGAAAAGAACTACCATGTTCATGATTTGGAGTTGGCTGCCATAGTTCATGCATTGAAGATTTGGAGGCATTATTTGTATGGCGTATCTTGCAAAGTATTGACTGATCATCGCAGTCTTCATCATTTATTCAAGAAAAAGGATCTTTATTTGAGGCAGCGGATATGGTTATAGTTGCTTAAGGATTATGATATCACTATATTGTACCATCTAGGAAAGGCCAATGTGTGGCTGATGCTTTGAGTCGAAAGGCAGTGAGTATGGGGAGTTTGGCATTCATTCCAGTTGAAGAGAGACCCCTTGCAGTTGATGTTCAAGCCTTGGCCAATCGGTTCGTGAGGTTGAATATTCTGGAGCCCAATCGGGTGTTGACTTGTGAGGTCTCTCGGTCTTCTATATATGATCGCAATAGAGAGCGCCAAATGATGATCCGCATTTTCTTGTCCTTAAGGGAAGAGTTCAGCATGATGGTGCCAGAGATATGGCCATCGGTGATGATGGTGTATTGCGGATGCAGGGCCGGATTTGTGTGCCCAATGTGGATGGAATTCGAGAGTTGATTCTGGAGGAGGCCAATAGCTCGTAGTTCTATTCATCCAGGTGCCACGAAGATGTATCAGGATTTGAGGCAGCACTATTGGTGGAGAAGATGAAGAAAGATATTTTGGGATTTGTAGCTTGGTGTCTTAACTGTCAGTAGGTAAAATATGAGCATCAAAGACCGGGTGGCTTGCTTCAGTAGATTGTTATTCCTGAGTGGAAGTGGGAGAGGATCACTATGGATTTTGCTGTAAGACTTCCACTTTAAAGAATTTCAATGCTATTTGGGTGATTGTGGATCGACTGACCAAGTCTGCGCACTTCATTCTTGTGTGTACTACCTATTCTTCAGAGCAGTTAGTAGGGATTTACATCTAGGAGATTGTTCGGTTGCATGGTGTTCCGGTTTCCATCAACTCAGATAGAGGTACTCAGTTTACTTTGTAGTTTTGGAGAGCCGTGCAGAGAGAGTTTGGTACTCAGGTAGAGTTGAGCACAGCGTTTCATCCTCAGACGTATGGGCAGTCAGAGCGTACCATCCAAATATTTGAGGACATGTTACGTGCTTGTGTTATTGATTTCGGAGGTATATGGGGTGAGTTTTTTTCCCTTGCTATGTTTGCTTACAACAACAATTACCAGTCGAGTATTCAGATGGCTCTGTATGAGGCTTTGTATGGGAGACGATGTAGATCTCTAGTTGGTTGGTTCGAGCCTGGCGAGGCTAGGCTATTGGGGACAGATTTGGTTCAGGATGCCTTAGAGAAGTAAAGGTGATTTAGGAGAGGATTCGTACAACTCAGTCGGGTCATAAGAGTTATGCGGGTTGGAAGGTTCGAGATGTGTCCTACATGGTGGGAGAGAAGGTCTTACTGAAGGTTTTGACCATGAAGGGTGTTATGAGATTTGGGAAGAAAGGGAAGTTGAGTCCGCGGTTTATTGGGCCTTTTGAGGTTCTTCGAAGGATTGGGGAGGTGCCATATGAGCTTGCTTTGCCACCCAGCTTGTCTAGTGTGCACCCAGTATTTCATGTTTCTATGCTCCAGAAGTATATTGGAGATCCATCTCATGTTTTGGACTTTAGCACGGTTCAGTTGGATGATGATTTGACATTTGATATGGAGACAGGAGCTATTTTGGGTCGTCAGGTTCGATAGCTGAGGTCAAAGGAAATAGCTTTAGTGAAAGTACAATGGAGAGGACAGTCCAAGGAGGAGGCTGCCTAGGAGATCGAGTGAGAGATGCGGATTAGATATCCTCACCTATTTGAGACTTTAGATATGTTTCTTGACTCATTCGAGGATGAACGTTTGTTTAAGCTAGGGAGGATGTGACGATCCGGCCAGTTGTCTCACGAGTTACCGCACCGTTTCCCCTATTTCTTATTTTTCATGCTTCGTTATCCGTGTTTTTTGCGATCTAGTTGATTAGTCTGTGTTTGGAGTGAATTTGATAAGAAATGAGATACTAAGTCTCTTTTAAGAAGTTTAAGTTGGAAAAGTCAACCGGATGTTGACTTATATTTTAGAGGGCTCATATGTGAGTTCTGATGGATGTGTTAGCTTCAGGAGGTGATTTATGACTTAGGAGTGTGATCGAAATTAGTTTTGGAGGCCGGTGTAGAATTAGGCTTGAATTGGTGAAGTTGGCATTTTGGTATTTTTTTGGTTGATAGGTGAGATTTTGATCCGGGGTTCTGAACGGAATTCCGAAAGTTTCTGTAGCTTTATTATGTCATTTGGGATGTGTGAGCAAAATTTTAGATCATTCGGACGTAGTTTGGTTGTGTTTTTTTATCAAAAGCGTGTTATAGGAGTTTGTAGAAAATTTAGGCTTGAATTCGATGTGAATTGGTGGATTTGGTGTTGTTTGAGGAGGGGTTGAGGACCCAACGGTGAGGATATTATATATATTATGGATCGGGCTGCATGCCGCAACAATACTTATATGGATGGGGCTGCATGCCGTAACAATACTTATATGGATCGGGCTACATGCCGCAGTGATATACATATTGGATTGGGCTGCACGCTGTAGCAATATAGCGCTTGGGCTGTAGGAGCCCCTCTCGAGTCTGCACACCCCAGTGAGCACAATCGACAATCTATATGGATCGGGCTGCACGCCGTAGAGATATACGGATCAGGATGCACGCCGTAGTAGTTATTATGATTTCTGTTATCATGAGAGATATATGAGTTGAGTTCGGAGAATGAGTACTAAGTGACGAGAGATGAGTCTCGAGTGACCGAGAGGCTGCCCGAGGGGCCATATTTAAGTGATTCCTTGCCCGAGAGGCCCTGTCATGTTGCTTTCACTGTTTCACTCTTCTTTCAAACATAGCCTCTTTTGGGAAATATTGTTGAGTATATGATTTCAAACTTTAAGTTGAAAGTGTATATATTGTGATAAAACTGGTTTTTAATTTACAAAGTTGAACCATTACCCTGGTGATATTTTCAGATATTATGTTTTAACTACTCGCCGTTATCTTCAGTCTTTATTTACTTTAGTTACTTACTGAGTTAGTGTACTCACATTACTCCATGCACCTTGTGTGCAGATCCAGTGCCCGAGAGGCGGAGAGAGAGCTTCAGCTGCTATCTAGCTCTTGCCGGGAGTTTCGAGGTAGCTACATGGCGTCCGCAACCCTGATTCTTCCCGTCTATCTTGTTTCTTTTCCGCATTCCTAGACTTGATGTATTAGATATTCTGTTATGTATTAGAGGCTCTAGACTCGTGACACCGGATTGTTGGGGCATTATCGTATTTGCTATTTCGTTTTCCACGTATTTCTATTTTTATCACTCTAATAAGGAATTATGTTCTTAAAATCGATGTTAGCAAAATGGCTTAATGTAGTTGATAAATGAGTTGTGGAATAGGGGTTGTCGACTTGCCAAGTACTGTGATAGGCACCATCATGACCGGTATTTCAGGTCATAACAATAATGCTTTAAATACTTCACCAGTTCTCCATGAGTTTCTATGCATGCTCATGTACAACTAACTCAACAAATGTTGAAATTTCAATGTAAAGGTTAGGTATAGAGAAAACTGAATACACTAAGAATTTTTGTACTTATTTGAATTGTAATTAACAACACCGTCAATTCCGCGGCAACGACGCCGCAATTTGATCATGCCCAACTATGCTTTATAAAAAGGACACACAGGCATTTCAAATATAGTCTGAGTATTTAGCCCAAAGTCGAAACCTAAAGGAATTAACCTATCAATTACTCTCGTTAGACATACTAAATTTGACGGAATCAACTTTCCAAAAGTTGTAAATAAGAATGAATGTAAATAAGCAACTGAAAACTAACTATGATTAAGTTGTAAACAATTAAGAGAAGGTTCTAATATTATGACTTTCCCAAATGATGAAATCCCTTCCGGTTATGTTTCACATATATTTTCCAAATCGTCTTTATCAATCATGAGAATTCTTTTGTCAAAAATCTCTCTCGAGTAATCATGATAATTTACTAAACGCACTCTTCCGAGTTATGCTAGCTGGCTTTGTTTCTTACATCTCATTTTAGATTGCACCCAAGGCTTCGTTATCCCTAATCCCGCCTTTAAACCCTCAGTTATTGATCCCTCATATACTTTGGAAGTGGTATTGTTCAACAATTATCTAAATATGCACTCTCTCCCGAGTTATGCACACTAAATAGGCACAGCTAATTGAGGATCCTGTCAATAACTACAACAAGTACATAGTTGAACAAATAGAGATTAAACTAGGCAAACTATATTAACATAACAAGAAGTTCATCCTTCAATAGATTCCATCAAAACCTTAGACTAAATATTTATCTACTCATACTAGTGTTCATCATAACAATTTTCAAATTCATCACAAATCATAAAAATAAAAGAAAGAAAGGAAGAACTCGATGTTGAATTATCCTCCTTGCCTCTTGCCTCTTCTTTTCTTGAACTAAGCTGTGAAAACCTTCATAATCCTTGGGCGAGCTGGACCTTCTATTGGTTAAGTAAATTTACCCCCGAACTTCCAAGTTTATCCCATAAATTCATTTTTTCATAACTAGGCTAGCGCAGTCGCGCTAATGATCGCGCATATGCCGTATCATTTTTTCCTCGACCATCTGGGCTAGCGCGGTTGTGCTAATGGATGCGCTAGTGGTTGCGCTAGTCCAAGTCTTCATTTTATCTCTTCTTTTTCTCGTGGTCCCACGTACTCAGCTCCTATGGGTTTTTCTTGCTTCAATTAAGCTCCAATCAGAGCTTTAAGGCCTCATACATGCTACTCACTCCAGCAAAGTGCGAAATTTATAGTTAAAGCCAATTTGTCATCATATAACTATATTATCATAGTTAACCATAATCAAGATGGGGCATAAACAATCGCCAAATTGCATAAATCTAGCCTATTATCATAGCTCTTATCTTTAAGATGTTTCCGGAATTAGCAACTTCAATCTATTTTTGCAATATAGCAGAATTGAACCCAAAATTAGGAGAATGGTGTATAATTCCAGCTCACATCATTTTACCAAATATTAAGTGGCATTATGTTTTAAGACTCTTTTTGTGTAAGATTACATCATCCCACAACCCATATTTTATCATTTTTAGCACATAATCTTCCTACATGCTTTCACCACCCATGCTTGCAAAACAAACAACCCTTAAGCACATGGACCATCTTGCTAATTACTTATTTTAGTAGAAATTTTGAAATTAAGAGATAGGGCATATATTCTTATCTTTAAGGTGAGGACTTAGTGAACTTTACTTGACAATCTTCAAGGTATTAAGCAAGAATTGAGGAGAATTAGTTGAGGATCACTCTCTCATTCTAGGACTCTTCTTTCTCACTCTAAAGGTATCAGCAAATAGGCTTAAAATGAGCTATAGCATATGATATATCGATATAGGATCGGGTTTGAAAATTAGAAATTTGGAGCCCCGACAAGGATCTGTGGTCGCATATGCGACCGCATAATAGCTATGCGGCCTACAAATGACTGCGAAAAGTGGCCCTCGGAACCTGAATTTTTTGCCTCGGTCTGCGGCCAATATGCGATATGCAGACCTATTCTGCGGTCGCATAATGCATTGCAAAACCTCCCTTGGCAAAAGTTCAAGAATGGTTTTGCGGCCAACGTGCGGCCCGCAATGGTTGTGCGGTCGCATAATGGGCCGCAAAAATGAACCTAAAAATTAGCCAAAAAGACTACCTCACTCTGCGGCCAAATTGTCATCCGCATAGTGATTATGCGGCCGCATAATGGGACGCAAAAACACACACTTCCGCAAAATATTTTCCTTTAATTCTGTAGCGTACTGTTCTATCCGAAAAGTCCGAACCGCGTCTCGCAAGCTCGTTGTAAATAATTTCTACTATTATAACACATAAATCTATTTTAGCACCTCGAAATTTTGAGTTTAGGTAAAACTTTATGGGGCCTTATACCTAAATCCCAGTTAAGATCATTCGTCCTCGAATGAGGATCAAGGTTCACTTAATAGTACCTTATGCAACTTTTGTTTTTCACACCACATACCAATAGATCCAAATTTGACTAACTCCCTAGATTTTCAAAAATTTTCCCAAAATTTACTTTGTAACTGAGCCTATCCACCTGTTAGAGAGCCCAGCAAACATATCCTAACAAAACACACACATGACGCAACATGACAGAAAACGACACCAACCATGGTGACCTCATATGGAACATATAACCAAAAAGGAAAGTCTTTATATTAGCTGAACAAATGACACAAAATTTATGGAAAGCAACTTCATAGAACTAATACATGTCTATTCAAACAAATGTGGGTACTTTTTTTTTTTCATCCTTAACTTTATTCTTTTTGGATGGATACCTCAACTATAAATGGAAAATTAATTTATGTATAATCATTATCTATTTTATTGCTCATTTTCTTGTAACTGAAAATAGAAACAGAAACAAAAAAAGAGCCCCACGTTGACTACATGCAGCTTGTTGACCTTTTTACGTTTTGCATATGGTCTTAAAGCTGATTTCTGAATAAGTCAGTACTCTCTAAACAATTGAGTTGACTTACATGCAAATTGAAAAAATAAAAATAAAATAAAAGCGTTAACATGCAAATTCAATTGTTTATTGAATAGCACCGGCGCCGCATCTTGTGATTGTGATATGCGTCTATTTTAGTACGAAACTTCACTATAAGTTTAATTTATTTAATTCTGCTTTATTAATTATAAAAAATATTGTATTTAAACGAATCTAATCCCCGACTTTCTTACTTCGCTGTAATTAACAATCCAAATTCATATTCATTCTGAAACTATAAGCACCTTACATTTTAAACTAGCTTTTTATAACACTTAACAACCATATTTTTACAATTTAAATTACCTTTTAATCTATCTTTTATAATATTCACAATTTTATTTATTCTTTTAGACCAAAGATTACTTTGCTCATCTATCACCCAATTTCACTCTGCTGTTGCAGATCTACCAATCAACTAATCCTCATCAAGGTACATTTAATAAGGAGACTTTGCTGAAAATATTAAATGATGACTATGATGTCACAATTTAATTTGTAGTACTTCGAGTTCAAAATTCAGTAACCTCTTTAAAATTGTTGTCTAATAAGATTCCTACTTCCTATGATATGCTTTGAGTTCGAATTAAGTCTTAAGTGGCCTATTGTCATCAACCAAACTGAATGATGTTTACGAGGATTCTAGTAATTTGAATTTGTATTACTTAAGTCCATTAAAGAGGAATATTTTTCCTATACTCCTCTCGTTAGAGTAGATGGATCCAATCCATCACACTACAACCTTTTATGGTAAATTCCATCAAACTTTCTTGGCAAGATATAATTTTTGAGGTGCTAGTACCACTGTGTGTGGTGTGGTGGATGAGATATCTTCATCTATAACCAAAGTTTTCAATTTGTTTTTTTATACGATCGAAACCGTGTTCAATTGCATGACAGATCGGAGCTGAAATATGATGGGTTAAAGATTGACTTCGCATTACATCGAACCAAGGTATGAAGTTAGAGCACACGTCTTTAAGATCATCGAACTCGTAGCTTCGGAGTCGACCCCGACTCCGATCGAACTCAAGGAAATATTAGCGTACCGAATAACGAAAGGCCGAAATTCCGTAATAGGATATCAGGGCGGGAATCTCGGCACGTATCAATGAGAGACTGACTAATTAGCAAATCATTGCCTACATCTTTAAGATAATCTCCGGAATTGACCCCGACTCCGATCGAGCTCAAGAAAATATTATCGGGCCGAATAACGAAAGGCCTAAATATCCATAATCGGATATCACGATGGGAATCTCGGCACGTATTTGATTAATTAGCAAATCATGAGATTTTTTACCTTTTCTAGAAGTATATCTAAAGTAGAACTCCCCTACTATATAAAGAGGGTATGATTATTTGTAATATACATTGTAACATACATCCAAAGGTAATACAATATTACTTCTAGTTTCTGGCTCGAGGGTGACCAACCTTCAAGGCTAACACTATTCAACTTGTGTGGTTTGCGTTTATTTTTCTGTCATTGATTTCAATGTTAATATGTTTTCTCAATTTATGTCAAATTATATAATGTATCCTTAAAACCATGTATAAATTCAATTGTTATCCAATTTTGAGGGTAAATACTCTTGAAACAAGGAAACATCTCTTAGAATTTTATTTTCTTAATGAGTTATATGTTGATACCTAATTTCTTTCCTATGTATTGTTATACTCAAATACATTCAAAAATAGCATATGTAAGCATCCACAAAGGTTTTGGTGTTTTTTTTTTCAATTTTTCAACATTTTTAAAACCAATTTATGGCCTATTTTGTACTATAAAATCTAATAATTATTTTCAAAATTTATTATTTTGATGAATAATTTATTTTATTCTCACATTTACACAAAAATAGAATTTGCATGATTTTTGAATAATTTTACAAGCTCATTAGGCATTTCTAAACTAAAATTGTAAGAAATTGCAATTTTAACCTATTTTTCGATTTGATAGTATT
This sequence comes from Nicotiana benthamiana, assembly GCA_034376525.1. Taxonomy (NCBI): domain Eukaryota; kingdom Viridiplantae; phylum Streptophyta; class Magnoliopsida; order Solanales; family Solanaceae; genus Nicotiana; species Nicotiana benthamiana. Next base: position 69,758,943 of record CM067338.1, on the reverse strand, counting down.
TTTAACCATAAAAACATTTATAATATTTTTAAACTAATACTTATGCTTTTTTATTAATTTCGTATTTTTAATTAGATTTTTTAAACATCATTTGCTAATTTATAAAATTCAAATTAGGGGGAAATTGGTTATTTAAGTTATAGCACTTTTTGTTTAAATTATAGCCTTAATTTCAACCCCAATTACAATGGCCAATTCCTTAAATAACCCGACCCACATCCTATTAAAATAACTCGCCCGAAATCCCCCTTTCAATCAGGAACGTTGATCATTTAGATCAACGGCCCACGTTAACCCTTCCCTTAATTAAACCCAATACACTCCATAACCCTAATCACATTACATGCTCAGCCGCCCTTGTATCCCCCTAATCTCTCAAATGCTCTCAACCCCCCATGAAACCCGCCTCCGATCACTTTACAACCCCGTTTCACCGGAAAATATGGCTTTCCAGGTTTCATGCAACTTGTACTCACCCATCACTCCCTTCTATGGCTCCTCTGTTCATAGATCAAGGCCAGACCTCGAAGGTCTCCGGTTCAGAGAACTTTCGATTCGAGTTCTACGACCGTGTTTGGTCTCTCTATGGCGAGTCTCAAGGTTGTGATGCCCTTATTGACTCAAAACCAGTCCGTTCCAGGCTCTCGTTCTCTAGGTTTCTCTTTGACACCCTAAATCTTTAAGGTTTTCTGCTGTGTTTTTTATGATCTGCTTCAAATTTAAGTTATTTTCTAAAGCTCCAAAGTGTTTTCCATAACTTTTACCAATTTTTATCTTCAAAACTGTTCATCTTCCTAAAATTTAGGGTTTATCTGATTTCTCTATTTTATTTGATCTACTGTGTTTTCTTTACTTTCACTACGATTCCTGAGTGTTTTCTGCTAAAGCTCCTATGTATTTTCTTTGCTATGGTGTTTCTAGGATTTCTGAGTAAACCCTTCACTGTGTTTTTTACTTTCCTTATGTTGTCCGTGAAAGTTCATGCTTTTTCTGAGTTTATCTTCCCCTATGCTTTCTTCGTTTCACTCGAGATGTGATAAAAACCCTTGATTTTAGGGGTCTTCTGATTTCTGTGTATAACTGACTGCTGCATGTTCAATGTCGAAACCGTAACTGTTTAATCGTTTCATTCTTATGATTTCTCCAAGAATTTCTAATTACGTCTCATGCGTGTGTGCTTCTGCTCTATGATTACATGACTTTTCTATTAATTTTGGCATTGCATGTTTTGTGCATCTTTTATAGTCAGCTTTCCTTTTTTTGAAATAACCTTAATTTTTGGAAACTGATTTGTACGAACTTATTTGGCTCTTTAACTTGGACTTGCTATTTGACTAAATTCAGTATTAATTTGTATCCTAATTTCCTTGATGCTTTGAGTGATTGATGATTCTACTTGCCTTATTTGTCTAAACCGTGTGTGCTTCGAAAATCTTAAATCTATCTACCCCTTATTTCTACAACCCATTCTTGATTTTCTTTCCATATGTGGAACTCTATTTATTTACCCTAAGTCCGACTCCCTTAATCAAAGGGAATCCTTTCCCTAATTGATTTTGATTGATATTGATTTTATTTTCTTGCCTTAGTTGCTACTTATTTTCAGACTATAAAAACCTCCTTTCTCTTCGCTTCAAACAGGACGAACACATACAAGTTCACATTCAAAACTTTCTCCTCTCCTCTCCTCTTTTCTCTGTTACTTGCTCTACTGCTCGAGCTTAGCCGGCTGAAAGCCAAGGCTAAACTATAAGGTTCCTTTTGCCCTATTAGCTTTACCATTTGAAGTTGCAAGCTTGTAGGTCTATAATTTAATACCATCTCCAAAACTAAATGTTTAGTTATTTCTTTTCACATATCTGTGTATGTTTATTGTGCAGTTAAAACTTCAGCATGTACATCCCTACCCGTACACCCCTATGTTTTAGTACTGTGTGCTTATATGAATGCTTTCATGTACTTCCCTCTCTCCAAATCCCTTTAATCTACCTCTGTTTGACTTTGTTTCTATTCTTGTGCAAATGTTTTTCATATTTGATCCCTTTCCCTGACCTCATTTTGTATGTGAGTATTGTTTTGAATTAGAGTGGTACTCTATTGCCACCCTTAGTTCAGAACCAGGTTGTTCTAAACATCTACTCAAATCGTTCCCATTCCCCTACCCCCATTTATGTGTTGAGCTAGACTCAGGTCTGTTGATGCTGTAATCATCATACAGGCCTAAGTCTGACTTTATTTCAAGTCTGTTCTTATTTGTTTAAGCTATGTAAAGGTCAAGGGTGTGCCAGCCCTATTCATGGCTAGGTATGGCGACCTTTTGCATGGGTCTTCCTCTGATCCCTCACTTTACACTTACTCTAAGTACTTTAATCCCTACCCCCCTCTGGTAAGCCATGCTTAGGGACCATTGAGTTCCCTCTAAACTTGGATACCTAAGGGCTGGTAATTCCAGACCTTGCACTACTCTAATCATTATTTTAGGATGTAAGCATTGCCTGGGCTTCCTGAAAGCCCTTGGAACTTTGAAACACTCTAAGAGAAAGCCTTGAAATCTGGAGCCTGAATTTGGTAAAATACATATGTTAGACATTAAGGTTGCTTTGAGCTTCCTCGGGTCCGTTTTAGCTTTGATGTACTTATTTCCTTAGTCTTTTTATTTCCTTTTATGTAACGAAGCTTTGTAAAAGAATTTGGGGATATACTAAAAAGGGTGTGGGAGGGGTTTATATTTCTGCTAATCATAATAGTAATCATGCTTATAGGATTTTTGTACTAGAAATCATGCCTATAGGACTTCAATATTGCATCTCATTTAGCAACTCATGTCTATAGGATTTATCCTATTGCTAATCATATAGAAACCATGCCTATAGGATTTTATCGCAAACATATTAGAAATCATGTCTATAGGATTCCAATATTGCATCTCATCTAGAAACCATGTCTATAGGATTTCAATATCGCAAATCACTTAGAAATCATGCCTATATGATCTTAACATTGCATCTAGAAATCCTGCCCATAAGTCTTTAACATTCCGTAATCAAGTGCATATAGAAATCATGTCTATAGGGACTGTATAAAAAAATGCTAGGCAAACAGTAGGTCACTTGAACGTTTAAAAGCAACAACAAACCAATCTATAGATGTCATGCCGATAGGGTTCGAACTCGCCTAATTTACTAGATGCTTTCAATAAAAGAGTTTGTCCAACACTCCCTATTTTGAAATCTGATCAAATCTACCTTCTACGCTATTTTAAATCTATAAGAATCTTTTAATGCCAAACCTGCATTTTTCTGAAATCAACCTCTCTTTTGATACATAATCCGTGCTTCCATACTTTTATTGCACCACTTTACTTAAAGCAATTCGTTTATTCTATTTCTGAATTTTGCAAATCCCAAATTATTGTTTCAAAATCATCACTGGTTTTCAAAATGCTTTAAGTTTCAACCAATTTGATTCTGGGGGCTCAAAGTAGACTTATTATCCAACTTTATGTGTTAAACTAATATATCCATTATCAGTTTTAAACTCAAGACCAAATTAGTAATTGCAAGTCATGCTAAACTAATCGTTGTTGTGATTTGCGAGGTTTCGTACGAGCCTTTGAATGTCTGATTTGTATACCCTTATGTGAAATTTGTTTTGGTTGACGCCTGAGCAATTTTACCTTCAAAAACTTCGTATATGTCTTATCCTTCTTTCCTCCTTTTTAGGATTAGAAGTCCTAATACCCGGGACTAATAGGTTGGGACGGGTATTAGCATGCAATAAGTAAACGAGACCAAACGCGTTTAAACACCTTAACGGGATGGGAAGAGTAGGATATGGAGATGACGACAATGCGATAATATCTGAAAGCGACCCCTCTTTGGGAATATATGCGGGATATTTTATTGAATGATCCATATTATAGTTAAACCTAGGACCCCCTTACCTTTTACTTTTATTTAAATATTTTCTCTAAAATTTCCCTTTTACTCGTGCTATTCTTCTATCAAATTTGTCCACTAGTTTTACATTCTTTATATGCATATTTGCTTGTTTATTTATATGCTTCTTAAAGCCACATCTAAGCAAGGGCGGGAACCACACTAGTGGATCTTGAGGGGTGCCTAACACCTTTCCCTCGAGATAATTTCAAGCCCTTACCCGAACTCTGGTTTTCTTTTAAAATCTTCTTTTCTTCTTAAAGTGTCCTAATGCACTATAATTATTAAGTGGCGACTCTTCAAGCTCCATAACCCAATTTCCAAAAGGGAATAAGAGTTATTTTGTCCATAATATCGTAAAACCCGATTTTGCTTCTTTTAGGAGGGAAAAAGGGGGCGTCGACATTATATACGATACAAATCTTAATTAATTTGACCAATGAACTTGACTTAAGGGTGTTAACCGGGTGGGCTGGACCGGGCCGAATTGCAAATAAATAAAATCGATCGGGTTTTAATCTGGATCGTTTATGGGTTAGATCTTATCGGGCTTAATGAGTTAAGGCTTATCGGGCTCAATGGGTCTGGGTCCATTCGGATAAAAAATGAACCGTAAGGGTTACGGGTCCAAGGGGCCGGACAATGTTAGTGTAAGTTGTTTTGTGTTTTGTATAACTATTGCAATTTATATTTATATAAAGTAAAAATATAAAGGATACACTGAAGATGGAAAAAAAATTATACTTATAATTTGCAAGTGCTTTTTTTATTTCAAACTTACAATTTGAAGCTTGCATTTAACAACAAGTAAGACAACGAAAAAAAGTAAAATTAATTTTTTGTTGCTTAATAATACTTCAGATAATCTAACAATCTAAAATATTAAACATAAATACATATAATAATTTTAAAATAACAAAAATTGTCTCAAATCAACTTCAATACGAATTTCTGGAGGACACTGAAGACAATACTTCATATGCCTCCTCAAAAAGCCTATGCCCACCCACTTTACGCGAAAAGTTAAAACTAGACCACAGTTTTTGCACTTTACTTTGTGAACTTCTTCATTCTCTTCTATCACATCAAAGTGTTTCTAAATATATGAGCGCACTATAGAAGTACGAGGCATGATTTAACTTGAATAAGAATATGAGTTTGAGAAATGAGAGATAAGTGAAGAAATAAATAAGAGAGGGAAGTGGGATGTATTTATAGTTTTTTAAAGGGCAAAATTAGTAATTATAAAAAATATTATTTTATAAAAAAATTGCCCACAAAAGGGTTATTTATGCAATAATAACGTCGGGCAACGACTATAAGGCAGTTGACCGTTGCCAACGTTCTTCAACCCTAAAAAAAGAAAAAAGATTGAAATCTAGATGTTAAATCGGTTCGGGCCGAGCTGGTTAACCGGTTTTATAGGAATTTTTATGATGTGGTTTGACTGGTCCGGCTAGCCGAATGAATGAAGTGAACGGACCAACCCCTTAACCCCAGTAACCCAACCCATCCGCCCCCTATGTATCGGTTCGAACCGGTCCGAAAATGGGTTGACCCGGCCAACACCCTTACTTGACTACCAAATGATTATTAAAAAAACTTTTGAGGTGTTAAATTCCTCGTTTAGTATTATTCTTTTAAAAAAAATTTATTGTTAATTATTTCTTTATGGGAGTATAAAGGTAGGGAGAGAGGGGCCTACAAACAACCACTACCCCCTCATGTCCGGGGAAGTGGAACCTTTCTCTATACACAATCGCTGCCAAGTCGCCAACCCCACCTCTCCTCTAACCTTCTCCTCCCTTCTTTCTGTTGCAATTTCACATAGCTCTTTCTCTCTCTCTCTCTATACTCTTTCTCTCTCTATTAATACACACCATTCCAAGGAAAAAATAAACTCCTCTATTTTAATCTGCATTGATCACTGCTACTGTGCGTTCGTTGAACCGTTTATGGCATTGATATAACAACAGGGGTTTTTCTATTGAATTCAAAATTCAGTTTTTTTCTGAATTTGGGGGTTTCCATTTACTGCTGAAATATTGGGGTTTTTTGTTTTTGTTTAGTTGAATCTTGATTTTTACTGTTCTTTGTTTGAGTGTGTAAAAAAGGAAATGAAGGATGTTTTCCTGGCTGGTAAGGACGGTATCAGCATGTTGGCGACCATTGAGTCGATATGTCCCTATGAGCAAGGATGAAGATGATGTTTTTGTGGGAGGTGAAGATGATGTGCTTTTATGGTGTAGAGACCTTGAGAAGCATTCATGTGGGGAGTTTTCTTTTGCTGTAGTCCAAGCTAATTCAGTACTTGAAGATCATAGCCAAGTTGATACTGGTGGTGAAGCAACTTTTGTTGGGATTTATGATGGTCATGGTGGCCCTGAGGCTTCAAGATTTGTCCGTGATCACCTTTTCCTGCATTTAATAAGTGAGATTTGTCTTTTTTCTTTTTCTTTGCTGCAGTCTTTATTTATTAGTCATGTTAATATGTTTAATTTAGGTCCTATGCTTTCTAAAGAGTCTTTTAGTCCTACTAGAGATTGTTATGCAAGAAATTTGCGCCATGGAAATCGCAAGCATAGTGCGAAATTAACAAACAAGAAACAAACATAAAGGAGAGTTGCAGGAAAACAGAGAAAAAGGTAATGGCAACAGGGTTTTCGTTCAAGATATAAGCTTGCAATGCTCAAACTACAGTTTATAAAGACCAACAGGGGTCAAAGTGGAATAATAGGACTGGGGTTGGTTCAAACTATAGTAATAGAAACTTGGCCTAATATCTCAATTCGTTACCAGCATCTAGTACTTCTCAATGTTAGCTTGCGATGAATTTGAATGTTGAACATGGCCCGTGAGGATTCATATGGTTGACCACAACTTGTTTGAGATTGAGGCGTTGTTGTTGTGGTCTTTGACAATGAAATTCTTTTTTTTTTCTTTTTAAATGTTACTGCCTATAAGAACAATTTATTGTTTCAAGATCAGGAAGAAATGATATTTATAGTGATTTCTTGAGTATGTGAGAAGTGAAGAGTTGCAGTATTTTTCGTTATTCTGTTTATGTTTGCTCTAGAGCATATTGTAGCAGTATTTAAGTGGTTTTTTTATAAGTCGGTAGTTAAGTAAAATGTAAAGTAGAAGTCTTCAATTGTCATTAAGTGGAGGTTTTGCCACTCACTCACAACATAGGCTTTTGTTGCTCCTTCAGTGTGTTGTTATATGCCAATTGCTTTTATTTTGTAGGACATTTTCTTCAAAGACACAAACAGTAACATAGAGAAACAGGGATCATCTTTATGGTACTCTTGATGTTTTCAAGCAAACAAGTGTTTAGTCTCGTCTTAAAAGGAATATGTTTAGAGGGAAAACGTTAACAGTTTTAATAGAATATAAAGCAAGCACCTTTTAGTCATCGCTGTTATCATGAATAACCAGTTCATCTTAGTCTGCAAACTGATATTTGGGGTATTCTCACTGTTGTCAAACACTCATTCTTCTACTTCACTAACAAGTCGTATGTTAACAAATATTATCATCCACTTACATTCCATCTTTTCTGATTGGTTGTGTCGTGTTGACTAATTGTTCTGGTGAATAAGCCATCGCTTTTCCTACTTTCTCGTGTTGTTTCATATATTATTTGAGAGTTTTAAGGAGATCATGGAAACTAAATGCGCACATCTTTTCTTACAGGGCTTGCCCGAGAAAATGGAACAATAGATGAAGAAGTGCTTAAAAATGCGTTCGCTGCAACTGAAGTTGGCTTTCTTTCTCTTGTGAGAAGGGCCTTTGGTATTACACCATTAATTGCAACAAAGGGTTGCTGCTGTCTGGTTGGTGTTATCTGGAAAAGGACGTTGTATGTTGCTAACCTTGGTGATTCTAGAGCAGTATTAGGTCATATAGGGAGATCAAATAAAATTTTTGCTGAGCAATTGACCAAGGATCATAATGCCAGTATCGAGGAGGTTAGGAAGGAACTGATGTCGTTGCACCCAGACGATTCACGCATTGTGGTTAATGTCAATGGAGCATGGCGTGTTAAAGGCATCATACAGGTTTGCTTTTATAAGTTATATAGAGCACAAGCTTTTGTGTTATGTGTGATTTTAAATTTTATATCCATTCTGAATATCTCATGACAGATGCGCATTCTTTCTGATCAAAATTAATCTAGTTTTTCATCCAACTCCTTAATATTATCAGAAAATTAGTGAGCTAAAACTCAAATTACCTAGTAATTTTCTAGCTTCTAATACAAATATCTTATTCTATTCTGGTGGGTTTTTCTAAGAACAAGACATTTTTGCCTCATGATATGCTTGGATACCTCTGAAACAGAACCATTGAAATTGAACAATGGACTTGTTCCATTTTGTTACCTTGGGAAGTGATATCCTGTTGTCCCTTTGAGGACATTCCATAAAATTGGAATGATATGGAGAAGTGATCTCCCATTATATTGAAGATCGCTGTTAAGTACATCCAAATATACTGAACTAGAAATATATCTGCCCCGGCCTTTTACACTATATCTGCCTCGGCCTTTTACACCATATCCTATGTTGCTCGGACTCTCCGAAAATATTGCCAGGTGCGTGTCGGATCCTCCAAAATAGTGTATATTTAGAGGATCCAACACGGGTGAAGGCATCATTTTCGAGAGTCCGCGCAACATAGACCATATCTGCCTGTCTTTTACTGCATATAGTTGTCTCGACTTTCATGATAGCTACTGTATCAAAAATCTTTATTGTTCTGATTGTCTTACCTAGGTCTTTTATATTGCATTGATTTACTAAATGATATAGTGTGGTTGTACACAGCAATCACTACTCCATTTCATTATGTGAGATCATATGTATTTTATTTTACTTGTCTAAAGCAAGTATAGGCTGTATTCACATATTAGGAACTGGATTATTTTATTTTCAGGGAAGTTTGAGTGCAATTCATTGACTTTTTGGATTGGTCTCATTTTTTCTCACCATATCTTTTCCTGTTTGATTTCTTGTGAATTCTCCAAATCTGTGGCACTCTGTTGCATTTGATTAGTTATATTCATTTTCTTTATGTTTGTGTCTGCACCTATTAGGTATCTAGATCAATTGGAGATGCATATCTGAAGAAGCCAGAGTTTGCTGTTGGTCCAGCTTACCCACGATTCCATCTTAAAGAACCACTTATTCGGCCAGTGCTAAGAGCTGATCCATCTGTATGTTCAAGAAACTTACAACCCGGTGATAGATTTCTTATTTTTGCTTCTGACGGGCTGTGGGAACTCATAAGCAATCAAAAGGCTGTCGAGATTGTGCATAATAACCCAAGAGAGGTAGGTATCTCCTTTTTTTCCCCGTTTAATAATTTTTTCTTATTCTGCCATAGATTTATTGTTATGTTTGTTTGGTTAAACTTATATGTATTCCATCCAATATATCAGGGCATTGCAAGAAGACTTGTTATATCAGCCCTGGATGAGTCAGCAAGGAGAAGGAAGTTGAAGTATGATGACCTTAAGAAGTATGACAAGGGTGCGAGGAGGGCCTTTCATGATGATATAACAGTTGTTGTCATCTTTATAGATCATGAGATGTTGGAAGGAAAACAATCTGTCCCTTAACTGTCAATTCGAGGATTTATAGATACTCATGGACCATCAGATTTCAATATCCTCCACGAGGTTGCTATGAAGACAAATTCTCTCAAGTGAAACAAGTTGTTGGCTCTTCTTCTTTTCTAGGGAAGCCGGGGTAGGTGAAGTTTCCGATGCCCCCTTTTTCCATTGTTTTACCAATTTACATTTGACATACAGTCCAGATGAACAGCAAGACTATCAAGTTACATGCCTCCACCCCCAGGTCATTGGCGACCTACTTTCTCTAAATTTTGATCTACACAAATTTTCTGTACAAAGACAAGCTGATAAAACTGCCTTCTGTTGTTTGTTTACCACATTATCTGTTAAAGTAAGGCCATAAGAGTAGGCATTGTAATTGAAAATCAGGTAGTTTCAATACTCAAAATGTAAACAAGTCGAAGCTCTCTAAGGTCAACTATGTTTTGACCTTTGTTTACAAGTGCTGATTCATTACTGTGGAAGGGTTGGTTAACTGTCTTGCATGTAATCTTGACTTGCTGCACAACATAAGCTGCTGCTGCATTCCTCTCTCTAAGCACACGCACGCGCACACCCCAGGAGGCTTTACCAATCTTCTCCCTCTTTCTGATAATACCCATGAACATGTTTGTCTGGACTTGTAATAAGCTATAGAAACTCAGTTTCATACTCTTCTATCGATGTTGCTCTTTCTGAAAATTTTGAGTTCTTTCTTCCACATCCAAAATAACTGCATATGCATAAATTTTAGGCACCACCACTTGGCTAAAGATTGAGCCCAATTACTAGCAGGAGTTCCTATAAACAATAAATGCTGTTTCAACTGCAATTTGTTAAGCAAGAGAGTTAATTTATAGGCTCTTCTCCCCTTGTCTGTAAGCTTGGAATGAGATGCTGTGGTGAGGCCGTTGATCCTATGGCCGAGTACTACCTCTGGTTCAGTTTAAATGCTATTTTGGTTTTCCCTACTCGCATTAAGGCACGATTAAATTTGGATTTGCTCCGGGAAGTCCAATTAGGGAAAAGAGCTTCTCCAAGATGGAACGTCCCATTCGAATTTAGTCAAGTAAAAAACACCAAGTGGAAAAAAAGAGAAATAAGTGACAAGATTTTGCACAAATATAGCATTAGAAAGAAGCTGAAAGTACAACAGAACAGAAGTGGAAGATTAATGAAGTCATGAGTTTTGGTGTCTTTTGGTATGGACAGTAGGAATTAAACTATGAAAGGATTGAACGAGAAACATCCGATTATCGGAAGATTGATATTACATGGTCGAGGTTCATATTTTATTTTTTTAATTTCACATTGGTATTCGTATCGGGATGTTAAGCTACTAATTCGAATTCAGTTGGGTCACAGGGGTGCCAATACTCGGGTGAAAACCGAAAAGTAAAATTGGTAACAAGATTTTGCACATATGATTAGACTATGAAAGGATTATTGAAAGAGAAACATCAAACTACAATGGGGATTTTTTCATCTCGTGTTCACCACTAGAATGGGGATCGGCTAAATCATAAGATGCAAATTCATATTTAATTGAGTCCCGATATGAATATCGGGCGAAAAATCAAAAAATAAAATAACATCAGTAACAAGATTTTGCACATATATAGCATTAGAAAGAAGCAGGAAGTACAATAAATATTGAAGATGTAATCAAGCACGCCAAGATAAGAGCACACCAACGAAATTAAGTCATGAAGTCCAAAACTAAAGCAACGCAAAATATATCTTAAAAGACCAAAATAACGTAGCAAAAAAAGTAATATAGCATATGGGCGTAATATAGCATATGGGCGTACTCCTTCCTCGACAAAAAAGGCGCCAAACTGTCCTCCCTCCCTTTTAAATTATGCCATTAACGGCAACTCGAGGTCTCGCCACGTCGATTTGTTCCATTTTTTACTAAAAAAATATAAAATTCAAGGTATATTCGAGATATAGAAGCAGATTGTTACTCGAATTTCGGAAAAGGCAGTTGTTTCTCCACCTTGAACATTGAGGAAAAACCTTCCATTTTAGGTATTTTACCTTTTTTCTTTTTAATTATAATAACTAGAGATTTTGTGGCTAATATTGTATTCAATCAACATCGGGCTTGCCCCTTTTTATGGTTAATCGAGACCGGAGCGTGACAGGACAGGGTTCAACCCCATGTTATATCGGACCATGACACGAAGTTAGAGTTTTTGATCAATATTATCCTTTATCTTTGAGGGTAGGTCTATTTTGATCCCTCAAATATAATCCTAATCATATTTAGTCCCTTAAGTATGCTAAAGTGGAACACCTTTAGTCTCACTTACACAATGTGTTCAAAAACTAACGCTGTTACCCAACTATGATTTATGAAGCCAATTTTCTGCTCTGAAGCAAAACACTTCCTCTCCTTTTTATTGGATAACGCAAATTATCACTTTAATTCCTTATTTTTAGATAATGTCTTCTAAAATATTGACTTTGAAAATATCCCCTTCTGTGTTAGTTTTCATTGAAAATTATACTTTATAGCCACTATAAAAATAATAGCCGAAGATATATATATATATATTGTTTGTATATATATATATATATATACATTTGGAAATTTCGGTTGATTTTTTCAAAAAGAAAAGTTAAAATTTGAAAAATGAATAGAGCTGCCAGGATCACTTCTAGGCATATTATTGAAGCAAACGAATAAATAGGTTGTATTATCACTTTTAGCCCGTGCTAGGAATTATTTACATCTGGTAGCCAAAAAGGTATTAGCCCGTGCTAGGAATTATTTACATCTGGCAGCCAAAAGGTATATAAAATTTGTATAGTTTTGTATATTAACATATAAATCTCTGTGTGTGTGTGTGTGTGTGTATATATATGTGTGTGTGTGTGTATATATATATATATATATATATATATATATATATATATATATATATATAATACATTTGTAAGCCCTATCGAGGTAGCGGTAAGGTCTACGTATATAGTACCATCCCCAGACTCCACTTAGTAGGACCTTACAGGGTCGTCGTTGTTGTTTATAAAAAAAAAATTATATAAATTTTATGTATTTTTTGGCTATTATTTTTACAGCGGCTATACAATGTCATTTTCTCCTTGAAAATTGGCATAAAGGGGATTTTCATGGTCAAAATTTTAGAAGACATTATCTAAAAATGAGAATTTAAAGTGATAATTTGTGTTATCCAATAAAAGGAGAGGAAATGTTTTGCTTCAGAACAGAAGATTTGCTTCATGAATCGGAGTTGGGAAACGCCATTAGTTTTTGAACACATTGTGTCAGTGAGACTATATGTGCTCCACTTTAGCATACTTAAGGGACTAAATATGCTTAAGGTTATATTCGAGGGACTAAAATAGACCTACCCTCAAAGATAAGGGACAATATTAGCTAAAAACTCCACGAAGATAGATGACCAAGCTCGTGACTCAGGGACCAATCGAGATCGAGACCAGCCAAGATAGAGACCGAGCGGGATAGAGATCGAGCAAGATCGAGGAAAGCCTGCCGAGCCAAATAACGGAAAGCCAAGATATCCGCGATCGGGAAAGGATCACGACAAAAAATTCGGCACGTATCAAGAAGAGGCCAATTAATCAGCTAATCATGAGATTTCTTACCATGTTTATGATTATATTAAGGGTAGGATTCCCTACTATATAAAGGATGTTTGATCATTTGTAAAGGGGAGGAGATTCATGTTACATAAAGCAATATATTCTCTTTCTCTTAAGCTCTCAATATTTCTATTACTTTGTTCATATTTTCTGGTGAAATATTTATTTAGTTCGAGGGCAACTTAACTCTAGGATCAAAACTACACATTTCCTTTGATTTGCTTTAATTTTATTTGCAGTTCATTTCAATATCAATTTGCACTTTTTCTCAGTTTGTGCCAAGTAAATCACGTGTCTTTAAAATCATAATATAAATTAAATTTTTATCCATTTTTAGGGTAAATAGTATGGCACCCACCGTGGGGCTAAGGATAATAGTGATTGCCTGATATAAATTTTTATAACACACACTATTTTATTCTTTGAAGTGTCTTTGATTACAGGATTAAAAAAATATCAAACTCTTAGTCAGTACCTCAACACATTAAAAATGATCTCAGCCACCGCGGCGAAAATGAGAACATTGTGCCAGGAAACGTTGTACCCCTGCTGACATCGATGGAGTTCCGGCTGTAGATCCAATCGACGTCAGTTCGCATGTAGCCATCAATGGAAATTTGACCGTCGATGCCGGAAGTAGCGTTCGCAAAGGTACCCGATTAGCTACTTAGAACGCACATGACAGTGAAGATGGCGGGATCAGTGATAATGCCAAACTATGCTTTATAAAAGGACACACACGGACGTAGCAAATATAGTCTGAGTAATTCTGCCCAGAGTCGAACCACAGAGAATTAACCTATAAATTACTTTTGTCGGGCTTACTAAATTCACACTATCAATTTTCATAAACTTTGTGATTCACAGTTGATGATATATCTAACAACTAAACTGAAAATAAATAACAGTTGAAAGTTAACTAGATTGCTTATATATAATATGAATAAGGTCTAAGGTAATGGTTTCCCCCGTTGTTGATTTCCTTAGTTGAATATATTTTATAACTAAGACTTAGTTGTCTCCATCAACCATGAACGATCCAGCTATCATAAATCTTTCTCAAGCAATTATGATAATTTACTAAATGCACTTTCTCAAGCTACGCTAGCTAGATTAATTACGGTTCACTTAGATTGCACAGGAGGTATCGTTATCTATAATCCATCCTCTAAACCCTTGGTACTCTAGTCTATACTCCGGGAGTGATGTTGCTCATATAATCACCTAAATATTCACTCTCTCTCAAGCAAATACATACTAAATAGGGACGGATAATTGAGGGCCATTTCAACTAACCAAAATCAAAACGTAGATGAACAAATAGAGATTAACAACCAATTAAAGACTATATTAATATAACAACCAAGTCATCCCCAACGGGTTTCACACAGACCTTAGATTAAAGTATTTAGCTACTCATAACAATGTAAGATAAATTACTAAATTATTCATAATGGAAGAATTGCAAGAAATATAGAAGAGATAAAGAACTATGATATTTTGGGTGATCTCTCACACTTTTTTCTTCTTCCAAACATAATCTCAAAGTAAGCCAAAACTATTTTGGGTGAGTTTCTACATCTTATAAGGGTTTTACAAAAATTTTCCCGAATTGACACCGGGGGGTCGTTTGGAAGCAGCCTCTCTACCCTTTCGGGCAGGGGTAAGGCTCGTCTACCTATTACCCTCCCCAGACCCCACCTGGTGGGACTACCTGGGTAGTTGTTGTTGTTGTTGTTGTTGTTGACACTTTGGCCCTTAAATTTCTGGATCGTGAACATTTTACCGCGACCGCAGCATGGACCACTGTCAACTGTGGTGAACACTGCCTGGGCTATTTTTTTGTGTTTTGTCTCCGCGTTCTGCTCCGCCGTCCACCGCGGTCGTGATGGACTTTTATCTAGTCCTTTTCTTTTGCTTTTTTGTATTCGGGTACTTCTTGAATGGCTATTTTCTTCACATTATTGCCTCCAGACGCTTCATGTTGCCTCCTCACATATAATATTTCCTGCGAAACCAAATAGCACCATTTAAGGCATGTTATTGGCAATTTACATTATAAACCTTTTTTTTCAGTTCCTCAAATGCCAACCTGCAAATCATTAGAAAACACAAAGGGCTGATCCTTTTCAAGGAGTTTGCATAATGGGTTCGCAATTTTGGAAAAATTGTTTGTGAAATGTCGGTAAAACCCGGCGTGTCCAAGAAAACTTCTCATCGCCTTAACTGAAGTGGCGGTAGTAGCTTCTCAACCACATCAACCTTAGCATGGTCGACCTCAATTACTTTACTGGACACTTGATGCCGCAGGACTATCCCTTCCATTACCATAAAATTGCACTTCTCTCAGTTTAGCACTAAGTTTGTCTCCATACATCTTTTAAGCACTCTTTTTAAGTTGTGAAGACAGTCTTCGAATGAATCTCCCACCATGGAGCAATCAACCATAAAGACCTCCATAATGTCCTCCACCATGTCTATGAAGATGGCTAACATGCACCGTTGAAAAGTCGTTGGTGCATTGCAAAGCCCAAAAGACATTCTCTGAAAGGAAAAGATGTCTTACGGACAAGTGAATGATGTTTTCTCTCTATCTTCTGGGCTATTGATATCTGATTGTACCTTGAATATCCATCCAAGAAGCAGACGTGCGATTGCCCGGCCAACGTGCCCAACATTTGGTCAATGAAAGGCAAAAGGAAATGGTCCTTCTGGGAGTGGCTTTGTTCGATTTTCTGTAATCCATGAAAATTCGCCACCTTGTGACTGTACGAGTTGAGATCAATTCATTGTTCTCATTTTTCACAATAGTTATTTCCCCCCTTTTTGGTACACATTGGACAAGGCTGACCCAATTACTATCAGTGATGGGGAAGATGATTCCCGCATCTAACCATTTGATCACTTCCTTCTTTACAACCTCTTTCATGTTTGGATTCAGCCTTCGCTGATGTTCTCTGGAAGGGTTGTGCCCTTCTTACAAGAGTATTTAATGCATACAGAAGGCTGGGTTGATACCCTTTATGTATGTCATGGTCCAGCCAATGGCAGCCATGTTTTCCTACAGTACCTGTAAGAGCTGTTCCACCAGTACGTCTAGAAAACCGGATGATATAATAACAGGAAAGGTAGAATCAGGGCCTAAGAAGACATACTCGAGGTGATTTGGGAGTGGCTTTAGCTCTAGTTTGGGTGATTCCTCTATTCATGGCTTTGCTGGAGGTGCAACCCTTTTTTCTAATTCAAGATACTCGCATTGAGGTTCCCTTGTCCAGAATCCTCGGCCTTCAAGTGCCATGACCCATTCAGCTAACCCTTCACCATCAATCTCTCCTAAAATTTTCAGACATGCTTCCAATGGATCGTAAACATTCAGGGTTGCGTCGTCTTTTTGCAGGATCACATCTACTGCATCCACTAAAGAGAAATTAGCATATTCGCTGGGTTTTCTCATCGATTGATAAACAGTGAATATGACTTCTTCATTGTTCAGTCTCATTTTTAGTGCCCCGGTCTTACAATCGATCAATGTTTTTCCAGTCGCCAAAAATGGTCTTCCTAGAATAAGAGGTATCTCCTCGTCTACCTGACAATCCAGAATGACAAAGTCTGCAGGGAACAAAAACTTCCCTACTTGCACCAACACATAATCAAGAATACATGTAGGCCTTTTCACCGTGCGGTCAGCCAGCTATAGCAGCATCTAAGTCGGTATAGCTCTGCCAATGCCCAATTTAGTGTACACAGCCAGCGACATCAGATTTATGCTAGCCCCCAAATCAAATTTTGCCTTTGCAAAATCATAGCTCCCAATTGTGCATGTAATAGTGAAGCTACCTGGATGAGACATCTTTTGAGCCATCGGTCTTGTCACTACTGCACTACAGGTCTGTGTCAGAGTTAGAGTGAAAAGATCATGAAAATCAAACTTTCGCGACATTAGATCCTTCATCATCTTTGCATAACCGAGCATCTCCCTCAAAAAATACATCAAAGGAATATTCAACTAAATTTGACGCAGCAGCTCCGTGAATTTGTTGTATTGAACTTCCTTCTTTTATTTAACTAGTCTCTGAGGGAAGGGTGCAGCTATTACCCTTTGTGCTTTGCTTGTTGGCTTCTCTCTGTTGGAATTTTCTGGCACAAGAGGGCCACATGTTCTGCAGCTTGCTCTTTCATATTTTCTTTGAGTTTTTCCTCCTGACTCTTCTCAATCACCACTTCGGTAAGCTCGGTTGGTTCCTCCACCTCTAATGGAACTAGAGTGACCATCGTACTCTCCTTTCAGGATTGTAGATTCTCCTGTTCTTTATTTAAATCTCTCCCATTTCAGAGACTTACTGCCATCGGTTGATTTGAGTTTTGCTCCTTGGGGTTTATGTTAGTGTCTGTATGCAAGGTTCTCTGAGGATGATTGTTCAGAGCCATGGACAGCTGTCCCAGCTGCGTTTCAATATTCTTTATGGCTGAATCATGCACTATCAATTTTTCCTGCACTTTAGTATTTGTCACAATGAGTTGCTGAAGCATACCCCTGATTTCCACCATGTTGTTATCTTGCTATTGAGAGGGTGTTTGGTATGTTAATCCTTGCTGATTTTGCTGTAGATAGCCCTGTGGTTTTTGATATGGTACTGGTACCAATTGATTTTGAGGGTGAATACCCCCAGACTGTTGCATATTAGGCCTGTACTGCTGATTTTGCTACGGTCTCCACTGTTGTGCTCCATGTCTCTGCCCTTATAGTTGTTGACATAATTTATATCTTCTCGTGCTCCTTGATTTTCACCTTCTCCGCTCCATGAACACACATAAGACTGATTAATACAAGGTGTACCCAGTCATCCATTTATTGTATCAACAATGTGCACCTATTTTGTACCCATCTCATCAATCTTATTTGTCAGTATGCTTACCTGCGTCATGAGTGTGTCCATGTTCTATGCATGCGAATTATTGGGATCAAGAGGAAATAAATGCACTATGGGTGCCAGTGTTGTACCTCTAGTCATCTACCCTGCATTTTGTGACATCTTATCAAGAAGGATTTTGCACTCGGTGAATGTTTTACTTTAAAATGCACCTCCAGCTGAAGCATCCACATTTGCTTTCAAATTGTCAGCTATCCCCATGTAGAATCTTTGGCCTAGCATATGGTCTGGAATTCCATGGTGAGGACACTTTACTGGCATCCCTTTAAATCTTTCTCAAGTTTCTTGCAAGGTCTCAGTTGACTGCTGCTTATACTGCAATATTTCATCAATCTGTCTCATAGTCTTGTTAGGCAGATAGAACTTGATTAGGAACTGCTTGACTAATTCCTCCCAGGTAGTAATGGAATTGATAGGGAGCAAATTTAGCCAAGTTTGAGCTTTCCCGATAGTAGCGGCTTGATAGCTTCCGGAGTACCATTTGGCTGCCTTTGGGTTATATAAATTGAGAAAAAAAATTTCAAGTGTTGCTGCGAGTCAATAATGTGTGACCCGTCCTTTATTCTGCAGTAGATGCAGCATAATGTTGTCTATCTGGAAAGTCTCCCCTTGGATTGCGGGCACAGCTATGACAATGGCCAGATTCTCAGTTGTGGACTGTGCCCAGTCATAAAGTGCATCTTCGTCACAAAAGGTGCCACTACTCTACGTTGGGGTTTGCTGGCAGATCCCCAACATTTCCACTGACGTTGTATACGTCACCTATGTCACATTCGAGATGGTGTGATTGTTGGAATTGTTGAAGTCTCTTAATGGCACAGTTCAATGCCCTGAATGTTTTCTCGAGGTCTGAGAGTCCTTCTAGCAGTTCTATACTCCTCGAAGAACTTTTAGGCATACATTTGATTTCCACAAGAGTTCAAACATTACAATTTCAATGAAAAGATTGGGTATAGAGAAAACTGACTACACTTTGAATTTTTGTACTTCCTTAAATTTTAATTGATAACACTGTTTAGTCCTCGACAATGGTGCTAAAATTTGATAACGCAAAACTATGCCTTATAAAAAGAAACACATAGACGTAGCAATATAGTCTGAGTAGTTTTGATCTGAGCCGAACCACAGAGAATTAACCTATCAATTACTTTTGTCGGACTTATTAAATTTACACAATCAATTTTCCCAAACTTTGTGATTCACAGTTGATGATATATCTAACAACTAAACTAAAAATAAATAAAAGTTGAAAGTTAACTAAGCTTGCTTGTATATAATTGAATAAGGTCTAAGGTAATGGTTTCCCCCGTTTTTGATTTCCTTGGTTGAATATGTTTTATAACAGAGACTTAGTTGTCTCCATCAATCATGAACGCTCCAGCTATCATAAATATTTCTCAAGAAATTATGATAATTTATTAGGTGCACTTTCTCAAGCTACGCTAGCTAGATTCACATTATGGTTCACTTAGATTGCACCCGAGGTATCGTTATCTCTAGTCGAATCTCTAAACCCTCGGTTATGAATCTCGTCTATACTCCAGGGGTGATGTTCATACAATCACCTAAATATGCACTCTCTCTCAAGCAAATACATACTAAATAGGGACAGATAATTAAGGGCCCTTTCAACTAACCACAATCAAACGTAGATGAACAAATAGAGATTAACAACCAATTCAAAATTATATTAATATAACAACTAATTCATCCTCAACGGGTTTAACCCAAAACCTTAGATTAAAGTATTTAGCTACTCATAACAATGTAAGATAAAACTACTACATTATTTATAATGGAAGAATTGCAAGAAAAATAGAAGAGATAAAGAACTATGATCACACTTGTTCATCTTCCAAACGTGATCTCAAATAAGCCTAAAATATCTTGGGCGAGTTTCTACATCTTATAAGGTTTTTACAAAAGGTTTTTCGAATTGACACTTTGGACCTTAAATTTCTGGATCGTGAACAATTTACCGCGGCCGCGACATGGACCGCAGTCAACCGTGGTGAACACTGCCTGGGCCATTTTTTTGTGTTTTGTCTCCGCGTTCTGCTCCGTTATCCACCGCGTCGTGATGGACTTTTGTCTAGTCCCTTTCTTTTGCTTTTTTATGTCGGGGTAATTCTTGAGTGGGTATTTTTCTTCATATTATTGCCTCCAAACACTTCATGTTGCATCCTCACATATAATATTCGTTGCGAAACCAAATAGCACAATTTGAAATATTTTATTGGCAATTTACATTATAAAACAACAACAAAGCATGGGCAATTAAGGTGTAAATATCAACTATATAGCCTATTAGCAATCAGCCTGTGGTTGATCTTCGAAATGTTGCAGGTCCAACAGGCAGCAATAACTCAGCTCCAAAATCAGAACCATACACGAAGCAAGGTCGAACTCGAGCCATCCCAGGAAACTGTACACAAGCTCGAATTGACTTCTAGGAAATCGGATGAGAAGGAATCGGAGACCAACCATGCTATCATAAAGATGCTCGAAGAACAGAAAAAGAGAATCGAGACAGGGGAAAAGAAGACCGAGGAAAATGACAAGAGGTGGAAACCGATAAATAATCAGACTTATGAATTTCAATATTCGATTATTACTTGTTTTGTAAGCTAGGTGTAAATTTCTATAAGAAGATGGTTTGTGGATTATTGAAGTGTGAAACTCGGGTTAGACCCTTCGAGGTGTCTAGACCAAGCTCTGTACGATGTTGAATGATTAAAAGAATAAGATACACGAGTCAATATAAGGTGAGAACACCATAACATGTGTTTCATACTACGCGTGCTATCGACCAATGAGATAATGGAAGAATGAATCCATGCTTCTTCATTGTATGAGATCCCAAAGAAGTTACATTAACTTTAATTGGAATACCCTTTGTCCTTTTACTATTTCTTGAAGTGGCAATCAGTGATGCTACTTTAGCATGTTACTATAACCATGAATGATTCCGCAATACAGTGCATGTCTAGGAAAGCCGTTGATTTGGAATGGAATGATTCGAGTAGAATGGAAAGACGACTAAAAATTAGTAATTTTACTTGTATTCATAGGTCGACCATTACACTTACCATGATGGTATTGTGTGTAATTGTCGATAAAATGTTATATGGGAACTCGAGTTCGCCTCTTTTTTGAGGATGAGGATCGGATAACTAGCTACTGAGATATCGAGTAATGTCTAGGGTATATAGAGTAATAAGATCTTCATGTTAGTAGTGAATTCTTTCCGAATGTGATGGGATTTCTACATAGAGCTTTAGAATAACCTTAATGAGTTTGAAATTTTTTTTAGATCTTGAGGCTCGCAGGTCGCACGAACTATTTGTCCGTGTGAATAATGTGTGTTATTAGCATGATATTGGTTTGGGTACATCCCACCATTAGCAAAGTGGGAGATGTTGGATTTATTTTCAATTTGGGCCGCGGGTCGCTCCAAGTGGGCAGACCCGACCCATCTATGAGTAGATGAGAATAAATAACCTCTTATGAGAAGTTATTCCACACGTTTAGTTTTTTGGGAGCATATGCTATACGGTTATTTTTCTTGTTCTGGGAGGGAACAATTTTTTCTTTGAGAACTGTTTTCTTCCTTAACCCTAGATAAAAGGGAACATAGAAGAAGAAAAACATAGCGAATTTGATCTCCCTTCTTTTCTCACAAGAAATACACAGAGGACACTTAGTTTGTGAAAAGTATTTCGTTTTCAAGAGAAACGTAATCAAACTTGAGCAATTGATCAAAGCAGGTTACTTCCGCTACTGTTAACAGGTACACAATTCGATGTCCTAATTACTATTTATCTAACATATTATTCGAGCGGATCTTGACCCGTACTTATAGTTAGCAGATAGATGCGCTTTTATAATGTTTGAAGTTTCCTTTTAACATTTTCATTTGTTGTTTATGTAGGAGTACAATTAAAGAAATTGAGTGTACAAAAGAATTACATGCACTGATGGACGCTATGCTAAAACTTTCGATAAACTGAAACTAACTGCGTTACACAAACATTACATAAAATTACTTGGATTCTGTTTTGTCGAGTTGGGTTGTAAGTCATGACACAGTAACATCATATCTATTTGAAATATATTATATATGTTAATATAATAAAGCTGCTATTAAATATAACAAAGTTTTCCGCTGTAAATTATCATATGATAGTACATTACTGATAATGTAATATTGTTACACAAGATATAGGAGAAGTAATTATCATATAACATTCAAAACCAAAAAGGAGATGTATATGTAACCAAGATCTAGAAATTACGTATTCAATAAACTAATTCTAAACCAAGCAGCGATATCCAAACAAATATGAATATAATTAGTGTTCCTATGAGTGAAGTCTGCTGATCAATTAAGTGAATGTAAATTTTAATGGAGACAAAAAAATACTATATGATTAACAATATGTGAATTATAAAACTAAGCTAAAGTAAAATCATTTTTTGTTTTTCACATTAGGCTAAATCTCCTTAAAAAGCCAACCCGCAGTTCTTATCAGCTCATATTGTAGGAAATTTGATATCTCCTTTCCGTCTGTTCACCAAGCAGAAGGATGGGTTATTTGGATTTTCGAAAGATTACTCTGATTTAAAGCTATATCATTATAAAGAGAATTGGTAATGAAATCTTCCTTTCTCCAATTATATATATTGGATCATCCACGTCTGCAGAAAGCTCTAGTGAGAGGGGAAGAGTGAACTCGCATATAGATTTCACCGGAGAAAGAGAGCTCGAGGGATGAGAGAAAAATTTCACTGCCTTTTTAAATCTAATTTTACCTTTGGTTTTAGAGTTATTTACACAAAGTGAGAGAAAGTCCAACATTTTGCCAACTCCAATGCAGCTTTTGATATTCTTCACCAAAACCATTGCAAATTCCCAAAATAATCCTGACGAGGACGAAAAGCACCTCAACTCCCACTTCTAAATAAGTAGAATATATATATATATATATATATATATATATATATATATTATGAACGAAAAAGGGCCTAAACTATCTATATCGTTTACTAAATAGTTTATAAATACCCTCCGTTCATCTATTTATCCAAAAAAATTACACAATGTTAATTAACAAAAATATTCCGCGACTAACGATAGGATTGATGGATCCTTTATTTAATGACGTGGAAATTTTTAATTGGGTAACGTGACAATCTTTGACCAAGAATCAAATATGGGTCTTATTTTTCCCCATTTACTTGGTCAGACCCATTTACCCATTATTTCGTGTTGGACTAAGCAAAATTAAAGTTCTTCAGTGTCCTAAAGAGGAAATCGTATCTATTCCTTTTCACTATTTGTTCCTAAAAGTTCAATTCCTTGTTCTTCATTCGATTTTGGTTTTAAATTTTGTGATTTATTCATTATCTAAGTTTGAATTACTGATTTGGAGCTTTGAATCGAAGTTTGATTGAATTTTTAAGGCCACAATTGAAACACGTATATACCAAGTTCAACGAAGAAGCTAAGTTTTGTTTGAAATCAGAAAATTAGGGCTTCGAATTCGATTAGATGTTCAAGATTCTAGTTGGAAACATCATTTTCAAGCCGAATATGAAGGATTATGATCGATTTGAGTGATTTTCGAGGGTTTTGAGTTGAAATTTTTCGAACGGGTTCTCGACGAAGAAGACGAATGGGTTCGTTCGATTTCGCCGGCGATTGTTCAAATTGGTTTCTTGGTTTGTTCAGATGTATTTTCAACCTGGACTGACGAATCTTTTGCTCCTCGGGTTATGTCGAACAATGTTGTTTGCGTTGCGGGAGATGCCCGCCCATAGGGCCCGGCCTGCTTCCCGCCCGAAAGAACCGCTCACTAGCTAGGCGAACTAGTGGGGCCTTATCTAGAGACATACTAAAAACTATGCCTTTCGAACCGAATGCAATCCCCGTCTTCCAAATAAAAAAAGGGCTCGTTGGGAAGAAAGATTATGTGCGGCCTGTAGAGCACATGTAAGGCACAGTCAGGTTCGAGACGAGCTTGTGGTTATATTTTGAGTTTAGATTGAAGCTGGGTTTAATCTTCTGGTCTGACCAAGAATCAAGAAGCCATTTTTGTTAATACTGTCATTTTTTATGCTTCTGCTATCTCTGTTTATGTAATTTTGACTCAAATGATAGGAGAAAACATGAATAATGGCCGAAGATGGAGGGTCTAACATTTTCGATATCTTATTTGATTTTTTATTAGATATATATTTCTTTGCTCATCCAAAACGATAAAGTTTCACAATTTTTGGGAGATTGTTAAAGGCAAATTTTGAAAGAAAAAAAAAAGAAGGTTCTTCGTGTGTTTGTGAATTGAAAAAGTAAAGAAGTTCTTGGCATGTTCATTTCCTAAATATGTTCTCCTAAATATGTTCTCTGTGTGTTTATGATTTAACTCCATTACTGTATGTGCGTCCTGCCTAAAGACCAAAATTCCATGTCCTTCACTGCTACAGGAGTTTTTGGCATGTTCATTTCCTAAAAATGGGATTTATGATTGAAGAAGGGGAAGGGGGAGGGGGAAGGTCAGTGGGAATGAGTTTATTTTTTGTTTCGGTCAAAAATTATTACGTGACTCAGTTAAAAATTGCCACGTCATTAAATAAAAAATTTCTCAATTCTGTTATTAATTACGGGAATATTTTTATTAATAAAATTAATATCGTCTATTTTGTTGAACGGATAAATACATAAAAAAATATTTATAAATCACATAGCAAATACAGATAATTTGGGCTCTTTTTCGTTTAATGAAATACTATAACAAAACTTACTAAAGCCGTTCAATTTCGTACGTCATACCCTACCTTCCCCGTGCAGCTCTTAACTGCTAGCGACATACGTGTTATAAACTCATGCAGCCAACTCTTATATCAATTCACGTATCACTTTTATACCACGTGGCCCCATTATCACTCTTCTTGGAGTATAATATATTAAAAAGGAATCGGAAGATAAATAAAAAGGAATTTGAAGATGCAAGCAGCAAAGGAGAAAGCAGCTAACGTTGCCGCTTCGGCTAAGGCTGGCATGGAAAAAACCAAGTTAAGCATAACTTGCAACCATGTAACAGTAGATAAGTACTCTCCCTTTTAATCTAGTTTTTAGGTATTTTGACTCTATACGATTTTAAGAAAAAAATAAAATTTTAGAAGTTGTGATCTTAAAAACGTAAAGGAAGAAAAACGTTAATTTTTGAAATTTATAATCTTAAAAATATAAGGGATAAAAATTTTGTGGGTAAAAGTGAGTAAAATAAAAAGTATAAAGTTGAATTATTTGTTACGGTGAAAATGTGTTTTTTTTTCTTTAAACAATTAATAAAAAATGTGTTTTAATGAGAGAGTAATTCCAAGGATAGATGCAAATCCAGAATTTAAGGTCTACCTTCAACCTCTAACTATTGTTGAATAGGCGGAGAAATTGACGACAAGTGATCCAGTGCAAAAACAAATGGCGACGGAGAAAAAAGAAGAGAGGATCCATCAAGCGGAGATGGATAAGCTGGCGGCGCAGGAGCAGAACGCGGCCTCGAGACAAGCAACAGCCACTGGAGGAACTACTGCTTATACTGCTAGCGGCGGTGGTGTGGCTCCCGGTCACACCATGACCGGGGCCCATGGGACCACTACAGTGCCTACTGGGACAACAACGGGCGTGGTTGGGACACAGTCCCCGCCGGGGGCCACTACTGGAACCGGAAGTGCTACTGTTCAAGGTCCTAATACTGGTGGACGTCATGGATCTGCCGCTGGCTCTGCCTTTTAACTAGGATGAGAGGTGCTTTTGGAGTAAGTGCAATGAGTACTAGCTAAGAATAGTTACAAGAGTGTGTTTATTTTTTCCTTGTATTTGGTATAAAAAGTTCTTTTCCTACTGTTAGTTGTAAAGTTAGTTTGTTGTGATGTCGTGTATCTATATTATGTAATACAATACACGATATTAGCTAGAAATAGGAAGATTGTTCATTTTTATCATTGTCGTCACATTTCATCCAAAAGTTAAGTTGCACTTTTAATTAATTTACTTCGAAATTAATTGCATCAATCCATATGTTTTTTTTCTTCTTCAAATTGGGACTTCCACCTCCACTCAGGTGTGTTTCATGACGTTCGTTCATCATTAGAAGACCATAATTTCCAAATTGACCGGAAAGAGCTATTCATACATGTAGTTAAGTAACTTGATCAAACATATTATAGTTAGCAAATCATAGTTCTCAGGTGATATCGCAAAATAAACTAAAAAGGTTAATTACATACACATTCAACTGGGTAGAAAACAATTTTACATGTATCAGGGCATTTTTCCATTGTCTAGTTTCAGGTAATTTCTAACACACAACATAATTATACATGTGTCTGTATACAGGTAAAATCGAGCCCGTTGAACTTCTCGATTTCCCATTAAAACAAACGGAACAGGAACATGATCGTAAGGAATCGGAATTGGAGCAGGAACATGATCTTAAGGAATCAGAATTTAGGTGAGGAGCCTCTCTGATCGGGGTTCAGAATGCAGGTGAGGAGCCTCTCCTATCGGGGTTCGGGCAAGACTCCGACCCTCAGAGTTATCAGAACTACGTCCTCCTGGTCTTGTTTGGGAATCGAAACTTCGGAGAACATTATCAAACAGTTTCACACGACTAACAAAGCGTCGGGATATCCGCTTCTAACCGGATATTCCGGCATGAATTTCGGTCCGTGTCGGCAGAAAATTAGTGTTAAGCAATACGAAAGATTTTTACCTCTTTTAAAATTATACTTAGGATAAAATTTGCCTACTATATAAAGGGGAACACTTATTATTCACGGGGACATAGTAAAACGCATATCAAGGCAATATACTTTTATTTTCTTTGTTATTCAAAGTTTTTACTTTTGTCATCAATTCTTCATTAGTGTGAGCTCGGGATCGAAGGCAATCACTTCATTAAGCCATTACTGAGTTCGGGATCACTCTCGTTATTGGTTTGATAATTTACTACGTCTTTTATCTGTTTAATCTAACTCCATTAATCATTTATATTGAATTAATCCGCATATCCTTAAAATCACATATAATTTCAGTTGTTATCCGTTTTTTTGGGTAAACACTTTGGCATCCAACGTGAGGCTAAGGATAATAGTGGAAATTTGATATAAATTTTCATAACACACTCTGCTTTACTCTTGATCTTTGGGATTTTAATTTTAGGTAAATTTAAGAATGCCAAAAGCTAAATCTGCTCCCTTGAATGTTGATGTTGAGTCTGGCCATAATGGCGAGAACAACAATACAGTGCAGCAACGAGGTTCCCCCTGTTGATCCTAACAGATCCCCAGTTATAGACCCAATCGGTGCCAACTCCCATGTGTCCATGGACGCTAACTTTTCCACCATCCCAGAAAACAACATTAGTGGATGAGCCAGGTCAGTAGCTAGTGGTATGCACGACGCTGAAGGCGATGTGATCAATTTGCGGGTGATCTTCAAAATGTTATAAGCACAACAGATATCAATAGTCCTGTTACAAAACCAAAGCCACGCCCCCAACAGAGTTGAGCCCGAGCTATCCCGGGAGAACACCCAAAGAAATGAATGAACTTCGGAGAGGCCGGGTGAAGCTGAAGCGAGGGCCAACCCCGAAATAATAAATATGCTTGAGGAATTGATAAAATTGGTGAAATCGGGGAAAAAAAAAGATCAAATCCAACAACAAAAAAGTGAAGACCTATAACTCCAGGGTTGGTTAGATCCAAGGAGCACCAACGATATTGAAAAGCCTGGATTCTAAGAAATTTTTCCATAAGCATTTCCCTCCGAACGCAGCTCTGAAACCAATTCCGAAGAAGTTTGTATGCCCGAAATTTTGAAGTACAATGGAATAACTGATCCGAATGAATGTGTGACCTCCTTCACATGTGCCATCATGGGAAACGACTTAGGATTAATTAAATCGAATCCGTTCTACAGAAAATGTTTGGAGAAACCTTGTCAAAAGGAGCCATGATATGCCATCACAACATACCTCCTAATTCTATTGATTCATTTGCTATTATTGCATGTGCCTTTGTAAAGGCACACACCGGGGACATCAAGGTCGAGACCCGGGAATCAGATCTTTTTAAAGTAATGCAAAGAGATAATGAGATGCTCAGGGAATTCATTTCGAGTTTTCAAATGAAACAGATGGATCTGCCTCCATTCGCGGACGATTGGGCCGTTTAGGCATTTGCCCAAGGACTTAACCTCCAAAGCTCATTGGATTAACAACATTTGAAACAATATTGGGTAGAATAACCGATTCTAACTTGGGCCGACGTCCATAAAAGGTACCAATCAAAATTGAAGACTATCAGCTCGGGGCCCCTTCCGGATCCGTGTAACTTGTGAGAATCTAGTGACAGATCTAAAAGAGTCGTAGATCATGAAGAAAGATCGAACAAAGATCGATATCAATCATATAATGGAGATCGACGAGGTAATGGGTCCGAATGCAACCCTGCGCGGAGTGAAAAAAGGAACGATTGAGGCCACTATTGTCGGGGACTCATGAGCAAGAATGGTTTCGACAGTCCACTCATGGCCAGGGAGGCACCGTGATTATTGTAATACAAATTCAGTATCAATGCTGCCAGCATCGTATCTACCATCGTGCGCATCAAAGATACTAATGGACTCGACCATTACAGTCTGATTCATCCCAAAAGGACCCCAACCTAATATGTAATTTAATGGCACTCACGGCCATAAAACCAAGAACTGTCAAAAATTTAGAGAAGAAGTAGCCCATTTATTTAATAACGGACACCTCTAAGAATGTTTGAGTGATCGAGCGAAAAATCACTTCAGGAATAGATACTCTAATAAGAGGAACCCCAACACGTCAATAACATAATCATTGGTGGAGTCGACGTCCCCTAGGGGCCGATGCTAAAGCTCACTAAGGTGTCCATTACAGGGGAAAAATGGACTTGAGAATATATAATGTAGGGGACCTTATATTTCAACGAAGAGGACTCCTAAGGCATCGCGCAACACATAATGATGCACTAGTAATATCTGTATTCATAAATAAATTTCGAGATAAGCAAGTGTTAATTGATCCAGGCAGCTCAGCCAATATCATCAAATCGAAGATCGTGGGAAAACTAGGTCTACAATACCAAATAGTGCCTACATTCCAAGTTTTAAACAGATTCAACATGGCCTGCAAAACTACTAAATGGGAGATAACCGTACTGATTAACACCACCGGCACAATTCAGGAAACAAAATTTCTATGTGATTGAAGGTGATATGATATATTATGTTTCGAAAGGTCATGATTCACAACGCGAGGGAAATGCCCTCAACATTACACCATGCATCAAAATTCCCCACACCGAGAGGGATCAAGACAGTTTACAGAGAATATCGCCGTAAAAGAAATGTTCGCGGTCAATGAGGTGACAACGATGTATGTACTCTCGACATTAAAGAACCCGGAGTCGATTAGGAAAATAGCAATCACCGACATCGGCCTCGACCTAACCGGAGAGGCAACATACAAGAGAGAATGATGATTGCGGGGTTCTTAGGTCATTCATATCCCCTAATGATTCTTATGCCACCACGTCGATGGTCGAGGAGCTGGAACAAGTCGTATTGATCGAACACCTGCCCAGTTGGAAGCTATACCTTGGCACGAGGTTGACTCCCGAGCTCAAGAAAAACCTTATTAAATTGCTTATAACTAACATGGATTGTTTTGCTTGGTCACATATATATATGACAGGGATCCCACCAGAATATCCACTTATAAGCTAAGCTTGGACCCAAAGTTCCATCCGGTTAAACAGGAAAAGAGGCCTCAGTCCGAAGTCAAGCATGCGTTCATAAAAGACGAGGTATCCAAACTCCTTAAAATAGGTTCCATTTGGGAAGTTAAATACCCAGATTAGTTGGCTAACGTAGTAGTAGTACCTAATAAGGGAAATAAGTTAAGAATGTGTGTATATTACAAAGACTTGAACGAGGCATGCCCCAAGGATTTTATCCTTTGCCTAACATCGATCGCATGATCGATGCAACATATACACATAAGATACTCACTTTTCTCGATGCCTATTCCGAGTATAATCAAATCCAGATGGACCCAGACAATCAAGAAAAAACTTCCTTTATCACTAAATTCGGAACCTTTCGCTATAATGCAATGTTGTTCGTACTAAAAAAATATCGGTTCCACTTATCAACACCTAGTAAACCGAATGTTCGAAGAACAAATAGGAAAATCAATGGAGGTTTATATTGACAACATGTTAGTTAAGTCCTTACGAGTAGAGAACCATTTGAAACATATGCAGGAAACTTTCAACATACTAAATAAATACAATATGAAGCAAAACCCAAAGAAATGCGCGTTCAGGGTCGAATTTGAAAATTTCCTTAGATTCATGGTGTCCAAACGAGGGATCGAGATCAATACCAAAAAAATCAAAGCAATAGGTTTAGAGGCTAAAGAGGTGCATAACCGCACTGGGCCAATTCATATCGAGGTCCTCCCATAAGAGTCATCACTTCTTCTCACTATTGAAGAAGAATAACTTTTCATGGACCCTAGAGTGCCAGTAGGCTTTGGAAGAACTCAAATGGTACCTTTTGAGTACACGCTTGCTCCATACTCTGAAGACGAGTAGTTGTACCTGTACTTAGTGGGCGGTATCCGAGATAGCGGTAAATAGAGTCTTAGTACGAGAAGAGAAACGTACACAATTTCCTAATTATTATGTTTGTATAACCCTAAGTGAGGTCGATACGAGGTACCCTCACTTGGAAAAAGTAGCACTGGCTATGCTAAGTTCCTCCAAAAAGTAGAAGCATACTTTCAATTCCATCCCATATACATTGTAACTTCTTACCCGTTAAGAAACATAATGCAGAAACCCAAGCTCTCGGTCTGATGGCCAAATGGGCCATAGAAAGTAGCTAGTAAATCGAATATCACCCCTGAACTTCCATCATATCTCAAACTTTGGCAGACTTCATGGCCAACTTCACATTGGCCTTGATACCCGTAGTCAAAAAGAATTATTATTAACCTCGGGGACTTCCTTAGGAATCTGGACCTTCTTTACAGATGGTGCCTCAAATGCAAAGGCTTATGGACTCGGCATCCTACTGGAGCTACCTACAAGTAACACATTCAAGCAGTCCATTAGAACTGTAAAATTGATTAACAATAAGGTCGAGTATGAGGCTATGATTGTAGGTCTCGAACTAGCTAAAAGCCTAGGGGAGAAGTAGGCGAAGCTAAGTGAGACTCCCGTAAATCAAAGTCAATGGGACATTTGAAGTAAAAGAAGAATGAATGCGGGGGTACTTGGACAAATTATAGGTAACACTACATTGATTCAGGGAACGGACCCTAAAACACGTACCCTGAGATCAAAATAGTAAAGCTGATGGTCTGGCTAACCTGGGTTCATTGGTTGATGACGATGAATTCAGCTCAGGAACAGTTGTTCAACTTATGAGATAAGTAGTATAGGAAGGTCATGCTAAAATAAACTCAATAAGTTTGACTTTGGACTGGAGAAATAATACTTTAAGACCAAAAATTTGCCATTGGATCCTAAAGAATCAAGGGCTCTACGCAGGAAGACGGCTAGGTTTAGCTTGTCAGAGGGAACTTTGTATAGAAAAACATTTCACGGGCCCACTCGCCAAATGCTTGGGGATAGGAGACACCGAATACATTCTGAGTGAAATTCACGAGAGCACCTGTAGAAACCATTCAGGAGTAGAGTCTTTGGTTCCGAAAATAATCAGGAACGCGTATTACTTGACCGACATGGAGAACGATGCAGGAGACTTTGTACAAAACTGTGACGGCTATTAGAGACATGCACCGATGATGCATCAGCCCGAAGAGCTACTACAGTCGGTCTTGTCACCTTGGCCATTCATGAAATGGGGAATGGACATTATCGGTCCCCTTTCATGGGCACCCGGTAAGGCTCGATTTATACTATTTATGACTAATTTTTTTTAAATGGGTCCAAACTCATGCATTCAAGAAAGTCCAAGAAAAAGAAGTTATTGATTTTATTTAGGACCACATAATATGTCTATTCGGGATACCGACTGAGATCGTGTGTGATAACGGGAAGCAAGTCATCGCCAGCAAGTTAAGAAAACTTTTCGAGGAGCATAAGCTCAAAAGGATCTTGTCAACACCCTGTCACCCTAATGGGAATGGGGAAGCAGAATCTACAATAAATACCATACTCCAAAACCTTAAGAAAAGGTTGATCGATTCCAAAGGGAAATGGAAGGAAATTTTTTCGGAAGTCTTGTGGGAGTACTGTACGACCTCAAAAAATAGTATCGGGGCCACTCCTTTTTCGTTGGTATATAGTGCCGAAGCACTAATACCAAGCGAGGTGCACCCTAGAATCGAGTATCAGGTTCCGATATGCGACCGAAGAATCAAACGGTGAGGCCATGAGCATGAGCCTGGAACTATTGGATGAGAGGCGCTTGGTCTCCCTAGTTCAGTTGGCCGCCCAGAAGCAGCAGATAAAAAGATATTACAACCGAAGGGCCAACCTCCAACACTTTAATATCAGGACTTGGTATTAAGGAAAGTAACACTGAACACTCAGAACCCGAACAAAGGGAAGCTGGGATTGAATTGGGAAGGTCCATTTTGGGTTTTTGGGATTATTGGTAAAGGCATGTACAAACTCGAAGTAGGGAACGATGCACAACTACCGAACAATTGGAACGTCACTACCAAAAATTCTACTATTGCTACGGTACGACCCTATTCACTTTTTTATATATTAACTATTGAACTAACACTTGCAGGTAACAAATAAAGGAAAATGTAGCTATTAGGTCTGAAAGCACGTATTACACTCTTTTTCCTTAAATCGGATTTGTCCCTGATGGGTTTCCCGGTAAGGTGTTTAATGAGGTAACAGTGGATCGTGCTAACTTAGAGTCGATGATCGGTTTTAAATCAGAGTCGATGGTCATATAGACAGTATTCGAGCCCTCTCGAAGATCAACCTCGAATACTAGGTGCCATCACCCTTGGGTCAAGATTTATAGGAAGGGAGGAAACTTCATGCTTGAATAAGCCTCGGCTTGGTGGTTAGGATTTATTGTAAAGGCCAAAATGTCAAATGTACCATGCCCGCATAGACCAGCTTAGCCATAATACGAGCTTCTGCACGCTTACAATCTTGTATTTTCCACATATAAATGAAAGAAAGTTCTACCTTGCTAATACACATTTTTTCTCCTTAAAGTATCGAGCCATAGGGCCACCCCTATCCGAGCCCAAAGGGCTACCCCCACTCTGGGACTTTTGTTCGAGAAAAATTCAGATGGATAGGGTTATCAAAACCCAGAGGTACAAAGCTTATTAGGTAGTTCCTAAACTTAAAAGGATATGACCACCCTAAACCTGGTTCAGAGACGTTCGAAGCTCGTTATTAAAACATAAGGCTGATGTTAATAAATGTCAATACCACACAAGGGGGGATGATTTGGGTGGTACCTAATTTTCACGTTAGAAGAACCTGTTCTTCGAAAGGTTCTAACTACAGAAGTTTGTGGAATAATAAAATTGAAAGTAAAGTGCATAGAGATTTTTATGTGGAAAACACCTGGCTCAAAAGGTGAAAAAACCACGAACTACTACTCAGTAGGATTTTCCCAAACTCCACTAAAAATCAATTAGCCAAAACAACATTTACAAAGACTCTTTGTAAACCTAAGGATTAAACTCTAATCCTAGTGTGGCACACAGCCTCAGCTGCTGGGACACTATCAAGTTAACTCTAATTTGATTACACAAGCTACCTAATACAATTGCTTCTAGTAAAGCTGAAAGGTACAATTTGAAAACCTACTACAATTGAACTAAACAAACAAATGGAACTGGTTCTTCTCTCTTAGTTCATGTAGCTTCAGGCGTACACACTTGTATCTTGCATATATTTCTTGCAAACTCGACTAACTTTTTTCCTCTCAAATATGCTTTACTTCTGCTTGTGTGTGTTTCCTGTAAAAGAGAACCAACATAATAATATATTGAGTTAGTAGTTAGAGTTTGATTACTACGTAGTCCATTTAAGTCCTTAGCCAATACAAACTATAACTCTTATCCTAACTTATAATCAAGTTCTCTTCACATAAGGAGACTATCCTCCTTATCCCAAATGCAACCTTTTTGATTATGTTCAGAAGATATTGATGTGTGATCTTTAGTGCATATCTTCCTCACGTGCTTCACATGTGCACTAGTTGATTCAAACTGTGTGGTACAAGATGGACCAGGTCCTTTCATAAGTTCATTTGTCAATCTTCAAAACTCGAACTTAAACTTGGGCCAATAATTTCTCCCTTTTTGATGATGACAAACTCTGTGCTTATTGTGATCAGGAAACCTGTGAACTCAGCTGAAAATCAACACTTAGAAAATTGTAACTTATCATTAAGGAGGTTAGATTTAGTTCATAAACATCACTACTTCAGTTAAAGAGTTTTAACCACAATATCTTCCCCCTTTTGGCATCATCGAAAAGTTGCATTGATACTGTGAATCTTGAAGTTAATTAATACTCATGGCCACTGGGGCAACTGCAAGTGAACACATGGTCAAGTTAACTATTTAGAACAAATTCAACAAGAACAAGACAAGCTGCATTCATTGATTAAAGGGGTGTTTCTACAGTGCAGTCCACAAAAAACAAAAACAAAACATCCAACCATGACCAAAAAATAGAATAAGAATAGAACAAGAACTTCCTAGACTGGAAACTGGAAATTGGAAACTGAAAGGTTACTAGACTGGACACTAAGGACATGACACCTAAGGCTTGGAAGTGCTGGAGGGTTGTGCTTGTAGCAGATTTAACATTTGCTGGAGCATGCCTTCATTTTTTCTTTTTCCTTGATAAGTTCAGCTCTCAGCCCATTTCTTTCTCCCTCCAAGTCAGCAATTCTGGCATTGAGCCTTGCAATTTTAGCATCCTTTGTCCCAACCTCCTCAACCAAGGCTCTAACCTTGCTGTTTACAGGAGTCTTGGAAGACGAACCAGGTTCAACAGGCACAACATTGAGCAGATAGTCACAGGCTTGAAGGGTCTTGACACCAAAGTGCTCCTTGCTGGAGGCCATTTCCCACTTTTTCAAAGGAATATTTAATCATTCAAGCACAGTAGTTATGACAAAACCACAGGGAATGACATGAGCCTTTGAACCATTTATCACCCTTTCAAGCAACTTCACCATAAAGACAGAATCTGCTTCCCTTCATTCATACACTGCATGGGCACCAGATCCATATAATTAGCTGTATGCCTTTTTCCTGCCTGGGCAGAAGGCACTTATTGACAAATTCAAAAAGCACTTTGTGCTCTGGCCTCATTTCACTTTTCTGGACTGCTCTAGCCTCAGGCACCTCTTCATCTATATTGGTGTCACAGAAATTCCTTGTTATTTGTAGCTCAGAAGGCAACCCATCCAAGCAAGGCCACCCCTGCCTTGTATAGTCATCATACCCCTCACAAGGGATACCCATAATCTTTCCCAAATTTTCAACATTGAATTTCACTTTGACACCCCTCACTTTACTGGTCACCTGACCATTCTTCACTTTTCCATTGGTCATGAACTCCACTAGTTCCTTCCTTGACAATTTTCCATCAATCTAAAGAACCATGTCCTTCCAGCCTTGTGCCTCCAGTACTGTGACAAGTCTTATCATGCCTGGCTCCTCTAGGTCTTTCAACACTCTTCCCTTTAATAATCTTTTGTCAAAGTTTGCATACCTATCATGTTCTTCTTCAGACTCACTTTCATCTTCTTATTCTTCAATGGCTAGTTTCACTTGTTTTCCCTTAGAGGCTGATCCTTCTCTCTTGGCAAGAGAGGATTCAGCAGGAATTAGTCTTCTTCAATGGCTAGTTTCACTTGTTTTCCTTAGAGGAAGTCCTAGTCTCCTTTGATTTTGCAAGTGGAACCTCCACAGTAGTATTTCTTTCTTTATGGACCAGTTCCATCTCCACTTCTTCCTCCTCAGCTATAATTTCTGAACTTTCACCTATCTTCCCGTTCCACTTTTTTTTCTTTTTCTCTTTCTCTTACTCTTCTCTAAAGCTTTCTGCAACTCAGCTTCACTCTCCCTAACCTTTCTTCTAGTTGTTCTACGCTTAGGATCAGACTTGGGTGTTGAGGGTTTGGATTTCTTGGTTGGTTTGGACGCAACAGGGGTCCTTTGTGAGGAAGCCTTGCATTTCTTAGGATCATAACTAGCCCCAATCTTCTTCATCATCTCAACTAGAGTTTCCTCCGCAGATAGACCGGGTTCAATAGATTGTTTGCTCAAATCAACTAATCCTTCAGCATCCTCTCCAGATTCACTTCCCCTGACTTCGAGACTCCTTCTTCCCCACTCCCACATATAGGTAGCACCTTCTCCTTCTTCTTCTTCATATTTTTCTTGAATTTTACAGAATCACCCACTGCGACATCTTTTTCAGCCCATATCAGAACATACCTATTTTCTACCCTTTGCCCTACATCATCAGAGACAACACTTGGATTTACTTATTTTGGGGTTTCTTTATGTGTGACATTGTCATAAGGCCCAGGTTCATCTCCTTCACTTGCAGAGATGTATTCATCAGACTCAGAACTGGAATCAGTTACTTTTGCTGGGGATTCTTTCCTTTGACTTTCCTTCAATCTTTCGTTTAGAGCATTCCTTAAGGGACCAGTCGCAACAAATTTTCTTGCTATCATTTTTGTGCGATGGAATCTGAGTTTTGGGGATTTACTAGGAGGTGTGAAAGATGAAGTGGTGTTAGGTGACACTGGTGGTGGTGTTCCAAGATTATCTTGGGGATTTGACATTTTTGGTGAAGAATTTCTGGAAAGCTTGAGAAAATTTTGGACAATTTTTGAGGGTTTGGAGAAGAGAGTAGATGATCAGGGGTTTTTGAGATGACGGTTATGAAATAATTATAGGGGTTTCTTAAAGAGAGGTCATTATAGTTCCAGAAGCGGCAGCTTTTCAGGTGTCAGTAGAGGAATCAACTTGTAATTCCGGTCTCCCTAGTGAGTAATTGGGATTAATTAGAATTGCTAAGGTTTAGGAGATATAGTTCCATTATACTTAGAGTTCTAATTCAATGAAACTGGTTCAATTAGCCTTAACGGATAGAATTTCGAGACGGTTGGTGTTTCCAGGACTCTTGCTCACGATTGAAATTAAATTTTTCTATTTGTGCAAAGTACAGAAACATACCTGACCTTTCTCATGAGCATGCATTGATGAACCAGGTTCTTCAAGTGAAACTTCTCTTGATTATGCCTCAAATGTCAAAATAGAGAATTTGTAAGAGATGAGTGAGTCACATAAACACGTGTCACAAGAGTATACTATATACAGTATAAGACTGAGTATGAATTAGTCTAATATCACAAGAATTAAGAACTCCTAACAAAAACAAATTTCACTTTTTTTTCTCATTTTCATTTTTTTTTCATTGTGCATTCTGAACATGACCTCTTAGGTGATATTAATTATCCCTAATTCCAACCAGTTCCTCTCAAAGTTTTTCCTACTTAGTGCCTTGGTGAAGATGTTAGCTATTTGTTTATCAGTGGCACATAATTCTATGGAGATTAGCCTTTTTTCATAGTTGTCCCTTAAGAAGTGGTGTCTGACATTTATGTGCTTAGTCATTTTATGATGAACATGGTTCTTTACCATACTGATTGCACTAGTTATCACAAAATATAGGTATGCATCCCACTTCAATTCCAAACTCTACCAATTGTTGCTTGATCCACAACAACTGAGCACAACATGAATCAGCAACAAAATACTCAACTTTAGCAGTAGAGAGAGCCATTGAATTCTGCTTTTTGGTAGCCCATGATACAAGAAAAGATCTTAGGAAGGGTGCCATACCTTAAGTGCTCTTCCTATCCACTATATAACTTGCATAGTCAGCATCAACTATCCAATTAAGTCAAAATTACTACTTTTGGGATACCACAAGCACAAACCAGTTGTGCCTTTTAGGTATCTTAATATTCTTTTGACTGCAGTAAAGTGTGACTCCTTTGGATTTATCTGGAAACGAGCACAAAGTCCTACACTAATAAAAATATCAGTTCTGGTGGCAGTAAGATACAAAAGTAAATTAATCATACCCCTATCAACTTTTGATCAACTGAAGAACCAGGTTCATCAGCATCTAACTTTGTGGCAATTGCAATAGGAGTATCTATTTCTTTTGATTCTTCCATTTTAAATTTCTTGATTAGTTCGTTTGTGTACTTCTGCTGATAAATCATAGTACCGTTTGGACTTTTGTTTGATTTGCAAACCTAAGAAGAAATTGAGTTCCCCAATTATACTTATTTCAAATTCACTGCCCATTAGTTTTGCAAAGTCCTTACTCAACCTATCTGTAGTAGCCCCAAAAATTATGTCATCGACATAAATTTGTAGTACAAGAAGATATTTACCTTTTTCCCTTAGAAACAAGGTGCTGTCAATTTTACCTTTTTTGTACCCATGCTCCAGAAGAAATTTTGACAATCTTTCATACCAAGCTCTTGGAGCTTGCTTGAGACCATAGAGAGCTTTATCCAACTTGTATACATGGTCAAGACATTCTTTGCTTTCGAATCTAAGAGGTTGCTTCATAAACACTTCTTCTTTGAGATAGCCATTTAGGAAGGCACTTTTCACATCCATTTGATGAAGAGTGAATTCCATATGTACTGCAAAGGCTATGAGGAGTCTTATCTTCAAGTCTAGCAATTGGAGCAAAATACTCGTCATAATCAATGCCTTCCGCTTGACTATAACCTTGAACCACCAACCTTGCATTGTTTCTTGTAACTGTTCTATCTTCATCCAGCTTGTTTCTGAAGACCCATTTTGTCCCAATGACTGACCTATCCTTAGGTCTTGGAACCAAGGGCCAGACTTGGCTTCTTTCAAACTGATAGAGTTCTTCTTGCATAGCATTGATCCAATCTGCATCTTGTAGAGCTTCACTCACATTTTTAGGTTCAATCAGGGATAAAAATTCATCGAATGCACACAGTTTCTTCAGTTGTGATTTATTCTTGACTCCAGATGTGGGATCATTGATTATGTTCACAATGAGGTGAGAACTCAGGTACTTGTAAGATTTCCCCACCATATGGTTTCAGCTAGCTTCTCCTTCATTGTTATGCTGTAGAGGAACAGGTTCAGGTACATGATCCTTTAGAGAATTTTGTGCAGTTTCTCTCATATTGGTTCCCCCTGTCAGGTTGCCCAGGGTGAAAGGACCGGTTCCATCACCCATTTCTTCCTTGGATGCCTCCTTGACTTGTGTTGTAACTTCAATCAGTTGTTTACCAATCAAATGGCTTCATCTTTATGTTCCTGCTTCCCCCTTGCACATGCCTCAAAAAATTTGTCTTTCGTAAACTTGATATTAGGTAGCCCTATCACTAAGTCCTTGGAAACTAATTTGTTTAATTGATTTAGACTAGGATGACAAAGTCTTTTGTGCCAAAGGAGGGGATCATTAATTAACACTCTCAAGCAAGTGAGTTCATTTTCCGAAAGAGTCGACAAATCTAAAATGTAAATATTGTTAACTATTTTTCAGTGCAAAACAATCTTGTCAGTAGTAAGGTTAATCACAAAATATTTTATGGAAGTGAAAGCCACAAGGTTACCTCTATCACACAGTTGTTACACACTTATCAGACTATATTTCAAGCCATCTATCAAATAGACATTCTCAATGGAATGAGAGTCTATATTTCCTACCTTTCCAATCCCAATGATCTCATCTTTCTTCCCATTTCCAAAGGAGACATTGCCTCCTTTTAGGTTTTCAAGTGAAAGAAACTGGTCCATGTTACCAGTCATGTGTTTTGAGCAGCCACTATCCATATACCATATTTGGCTGCTTCCTTTCACTTGGACCTGCAAAATGAAATCAGGGGTTATTCTTAGGAACCCAAACTAGTTTGGGTCCCTATCTATGGGAAAAAGGATGAATTAAATTTTTCTTTGCCCAACCAGGCAGTTTGTGTTTTTCTTGAACAAAAGCTTTGTTCTTTTGACTAGCCTTTTGTTTTGCATTGCATTTATTTTTGTAATGGAAAGTCTTACCACAATGTGTACAGATCTTATTCTCAGAAAGAGTGAGGTACTTGTTATTTGGATCCCATTTTGGAGCTTGTTTCCCAAACCCAATTCCTTGCTGCTGTGATGCTCTTGCAGCTATGAGAGTGCATCAAAAGCCCTGTTCCATTTGCATGTTCTGTGTAGTTCATGCTTCACCTTTCCTAGTTCTTCTTTGAGGACCTTGATTGATTCATCTTTTTTTTTTTGGCAATCCACTAGGCAAGAGCCTAGGGCTAGTTTTTTTATTAATAACTGAAAATAACATTACAACAACTAGGAAAAGTTCAAATAAGGGACAGTAGCACCGGTATTGAAACCGGGCTATCCTTGCCGTACTAGTGCTATTGAGGTTTGACAACCTCACTTATTAACAAGAATGCATAAAATAAGAACTTGACATGACTAAAAATTTTATGATTTACAATTGAGGATACTAATGACGTCGTAGAGTAAAATGTAGTACCCAATTTATTGTTGTCCCTTATTTTCCAAACTTGTATAATGTTGAAGTTGTACTTCTATTTCATTGTCCTCCAGCTTGTTCAAAAGGTATTCAAAAATCATCTTTTATTTTTTGAACGGTTGGACTTCGATGACGTATTTGTAGCAGCCTACTTTTGTTTGGCCGCTCTCATGGAATTTGCCTAACATTTGATTTCTTGTCTGCCGATGTTGGAATTTTCATCAAAATATCACCTGACTTACTTGTTCCAATGTGGTCGACCACATTGTTTGGTGGTGTATCTAGGAAGTGAATACATGTGCGACAAGGAGGCTTACTTGGAATGAAATCAGGAACCTCCCACTTGGTCTTTAATTTTCCAGCTATAGTGTTTTCAAAAACTAGAGTTTGCATTTCATCCTTGATTACTCTTTCTACTCGATGATTATCAAAATGGAAACGTTGTTTAAGCGTATTTTCCTGCTCCCTTTTCATATTTGCGCAACACTTTCCTGCGATCTGAGTTTTATTGTTGGATTTTGGTGTTACTGATTTGTTGGCCATCGATGACCATTAT
Source organism: Nicotiana benthamiana (assembly GCA_034376525.1). Classification (NCBI taxonomy): domain Eukaryota; kingdom Viridiplantae; phylum Streptophyta; class Magnoliopsida; order Solanales; family Solanaceae; genus Nicotiana; species Nicotiana benthamiana. The sequence goes on along the minus strand of CM067338.1, from coordinate 69,717,588 downwards.
CCATCTTCTCTTGTGTATTGTTGATTATCAGCAGACAGCAAAGCAGAGTTTGGTTGAGCTAAGACAGCATTAGATACAGCATCAGTAGTTGTAGCTGAAGAATTGATCACACAGCCTTGTTGGGCCCTGCCATTCTGGTTATATATATGTTGTCTGAGCGAATTCATTGATGTTCCTACTTGCTGTACAGTAGATTGCTGCCCTTTGTATAATTCATTTGAATTAGAATGGTTAGATATAGTCAAAGCTGATAATTGTTTTTTTTCATTGCATCTTGTAGTAATGTTTGAAGCATGTAGAAATTTTGGCGCTGTCTGGTTCTGCCCTCGTTGAACTGGTGGAACAGTAGAATTTGTAACATCTTTGGCAGGAACCAGAGACTCCAAAATTGTATCCTTTTCTTGGCAAAACAGTGTAGGCCTATTTGCATTGTGATGTGCAACCGCAGCAGATGCAGTAGCCACATTTGACAGTGCCTGTTCACATGGAACAATGTACTTTGATGAAACATTATATTTAGTCAGCTGTGTTATATCAGACTTTGGCATTGAATGAGCCTCTGTAGCTTGACCAATTGGAACAGCATCAATGTTGTGACCTGGATCAGCAGTCACTTTTGGAAGAATCCCAGCCAAATTTTGTGCAGCTGAAGCAGATTCAATATCCATATTTGACATAGTTTGTTCACTGGGAACATTCAGAATGGATCGAACAGTAGATTTACACTGATGTGCTATATCATCTTTCGTCAGTGAGTAATCTTCTGCAGCTGGAAATTGTCTTGCAGCATCAGTCACATTAGGAAGAGCCTGTTCATGTGTTAAATCAGTATTTGGCATTGAATGAGCTACTGCAGCTGGACCAACAGCATCAATGTTGTGTCCTGGATCAAAAGTCATAACCCCTGACAAATTTTCATTGTGATGTGTAGCTGCAGCTGATTCAATATCCATATTTGACATTATTTGTTCGCTGGGAATAGCATGTTGGAAATACGTTCTCAAGGCTTTATTCTAAAACGTGTGTTCTTATGTGTAGGTTTTGATGAATGACAAACGAAGCGCAAAGTGATATATGACGAAGTTCAAGTACAAGCGCATAATTGGTGGATAACGAGATTCAAGCACAAGACAAAGTTTTATAGTTTAAATGAGTCGTTCTTAATTGTGATCTTGATCCGACAACTTGACTCATGACATGGCTTCTCTCGTAAAATTATTTTTACAAAATCATGCATATTTAATTTAATGTTAAACGATTTTAAATCATGCATATTTACTTTAGTCAAAATGATTTTTAAACATGCCTCTAAAATCTGGACTAAGATAATCGATTATCTACTTATGATAATCGATTATGTTAAGCCAAGACAGCATGACAATCGATTGTGAACTAATGATAATCGATTGTATTAAGGCAGCGAGCATCAGGTTTTTCAAAACCTGCATGACAATCGATTGTGAACCTTATGACAATCGATTGTGAACCTTATGAAAATCGATTGTGATGAGGCAGTGTCCATCAAAGTTTTTCAAAACTCAGAATAATCGATTGTGAAGCTAATGACAATCGATTCTGATGAGGCAGTGTCCATCAAAGTTTTTCAAAACTCAGAATAATCAATTGTGAAGCTAATGACAATCGATTGTGAAGAGACAGTGTCCATCAGATTTTTAAAAGTCACAAAATAATCGATTGTGAACATATGACAATCGATTGTGTTGAGGCAGTGACTTCCAGACTTTTTCAAAATTATTAAATAATCGATTGTGAGTATATAACAATCGATTGTCACGAGGCAGTGTCTAAAATGATTTTCAAAGTCTGATACATAATCGATTGTTAACATTGCACAATCGATTGTGAAGCTGACCGTTGTCGTAAAATTTTCAAATACCGTCAGGTAATCGATTGTTGATTTTGTATAATCAATTGTTGATATTGAAATCTGAAAAAAGATTTTTTGAACGTTGCTGAATAATCGATTATTGATTTGGTATAATCGATTGTTTTACGTAAAATCTGGAAATGATTTTTTGAACGTTGCCAATAATCTATTGTTGATCTTGGACAATCGATTGTTAAGCGTAAAATCTGGGATTGATTTTTGGAACGATTGGCAAACAATCGATTGTGGCTTCCTGACAATCGATTGTCACAGAGTAAAATCAGCAACTCTTAATTGGCAATTAGGCAACGGTAATGCCAAGTTTTTCAACTATAAATACAGCTTCATTTCAGTGTTTTAAACACAACAACACACAACAACTGATCATTCTAGCTATAAGCTTGCATATTATTGTTTATCATTTTATATTCATTTCATAAAGCTTTTGAGAGCCAAAGTCTTGTCCATAGTTGTTGTAATCTTGAGCCTACTTCTTTTACTCATATCTACTCATTAAGGAGTGTTTTGTTTGAGTTCTTAGTGTTTTGTACACTTGTAAGAGAATTGTGATTCTCTTGTTGTAACGAACTTGTGTTTCCTTGGTTGAAGTCTTGGAGTGTTGTATCTCCGAGCAAAGGTGTTAAGGCTTGTGTCCTTAAGTTGTAAAGGTTTGTTGAGCACCCGTAAGCTTGACAAGTTAGTGGAAAATCTCGAGAGAGTCTCTCGGGGACTGGACTAGCCACGTGTTGTGGTGAACCAGAATACATCAGTGCGTTCTTTCCTTTTGTTTATTTAACGCACTTAATTATTTCCTGCAAATTTTAATTTCCGCAAGATTATGCTAAATTTTATTATAACGCTATTCACCCCCCCTCTAGCGTTAAGCTTATTATCTAACAATTGGTATCGGAGCCCAACTCTCTGAAGACTTAACAGTTTGAGAGAACCATCCAATGGCTTCTACTCGTGACTCTTTTGCAGGAATTGATGAAGGACAATGCTCCACACGACCACCTCTATTCAACGGTACAAACTACACGTACTGGAAGGAAAGGATGAAAATTTTCGTTCAAGCAAACAACTTTCATCTCTGGAAGGTGATAACGAAGGGAAATCAAATTCCAACCAAAAAGGTTGAAAACGAATGGGTTCCCAAGTCCGAAGAAGAATATGACGCGGATGATATCCGAAAGGTTCAAAATAATGCTAAAGCAATTAATTTATTATATTGTGCTGTAAATGCTGACGATTACAGGAAAATATCGTGTTGCACAACGGCAAAGGAAATGTGGGACAAGCTGGAAATTACGTACGAAGGTACGGACCAGGTAAGGGAAGCTAAAATTGATTTCCTAACCCATGCTTATGAATTATTTCACATGAAGGAAGGTGAAAAGGTGGATGAAATGTTCGAACGATTTTCAATAATCGTAAATGACCTACATGCCCTCAAGAAGACATTCACGGACAGAGAACTGGTACGAAAAATTCTTAGAAGTCTCACTCCGGCATGGCGATCAAAGGCCGACGCAATTCAAGAATCCATTGGCTCTCAAATGTCACAATCGACGCATTAAGAGGTAACCTTAAGACTTATGAATCTACAATACTTAACCCTCTTGTTGATGATCAAAGGAGGCAAAGAATAGCGCTTAAGGCAAGCACAAGCCAATCTCTAGTTGATGAGGACGGAGACAACGAGTTTGGACTCGTTATCAAAAGATTTCAAAAGTTCATGCGAAAGGAGTATGAACGAAAGGGCAAAAAGCAAGGCGAGCAAATAAAGTGCTATGAATGCGGTGAAACCGGGCACATCAAATCAAATTGCCCAAACATCAAAAAGGAGAAGAAACCTTTTAAGAAGCAACGTGCATACATTTCTTGGGGAGGAGACTCCGGAGATGAGTCAAGCGAAGAAGAAGAAGACGAAGCCGCAAACCTTTGTCTTATGGCGCAAGAAGACAAGCAAGATGAGGTATGTCAAATCTCTTCTAAAAACTTCTTTACTCTTGAAGAAATGCGAACTGCTTTTGATGAGCTATATACTGAATTTATTAAAGCTTCAAAAACTGTCAAGAGCATAAAAGAAAATGCTTCTCTAAAAGAAAAAGATTTTCAAAAACAGTTTTCTTTAAAAGAAAAGGATTTAGAAAAACTGGTTTTAGAAAATGAAAAGCTGAAAGAGGAAAACAAGTTTTTCGGAAAAAGAAGCGCCGACAAGCCCGAAAGTTCTATTAAAAATTGCTCTCCTTGCATGCATCTTGAAAATGAGGTAGATAGACTTAAAGGTACCTTAGATAAGTTTAATTCTTCTCACAAAAACTTGAATGAGGTCCTTGTTAATTTGAAGTCAACCAAGCATGGCATAGGTTTTAAGAATGAGCCTAAAGAAAAGGTTGAAGCCAAACCCCAACCACCTAAGGCTCAACCTAGGATTAATAAAACAAATGCTTATCCTAGAAAGAGCAATCCTAGAACAAATATGCATGTTAGACCAAGTGTTGAACATTTTAGAAGACCTAGAAATGACTTACCACCTAGAAAAGACTACCCTAGAAATGATGCATATTTTAGGCCAAACACTAGAAGGAGTTTTGAACCTCCTAGAACATCTAGACATGACCATTACTCTAGAAACGCTGCTCATTTTAGAACTAATAGTAGGAGAAATGGTTCTCATGAAATGTGCAATAGTCATAATGAAAATAGAGTAATTCATTTTCGTCCATCAAGTTACTATGAACCTAGAAGGATGCATAACCCCAATGTGACTTGTCATTATTGTAGACGCATTGGTCATATTGCCCCTGCATGCTTTACACGACATAGACATATCACTCAATCGCATCATTATAATATGCCTAACCCTCAAGGACCCAAAATTGAATGGGTACCTAAAACGCATTAACTTGTTTTGTAGGTATGTTTGAAGGGATCAAGTGTACTATGGTACCTTGATAGTGGATGCTCCAAACATATGACGGGAGACGAATCCAAATTCCTTCAACTAGAACACAAAGAAGGAGGAAGTGTGATTTTTGGGGATAACAATAAAGGAAAGATCATTGGCATCGGATCAGTCGGTAAGGATGAAAATTCCTCTATTAAGCATATATTACTTGTGAAAGCTTTAAAGCATAATCTCTTGAGCATAAGTCAATTATGTGACAAGGGAAATCTTGCCCTATTTGATTCGGATGAATGCTTAGTGTTTAGACGTAGTGATTTCAAAATTATCCTTCGTGGTTTTAGAGTGGATAATATTTACATGGTTGATCTTGCTAATTCCTCACCCGAATATGTGGATTGCCTTATGAGCAAAGAGGATGATACTTGGCTATGGCATCGTAGAGTTGCTCATATAAACATGCATCTTTTGAACAAATTGATTTCTCAAAACTTAGTTATTGGCCTTCCCAATTTGAAATTTGAAAATGACTCTATCTGTGATTCTTGTCAAAAAGGGAAGCAAACAAAAGCATCTTTCAAATCCAAAAATATTGTTTCAACTTCTAGACCATTGCAATTGCTTCACATGGATTTATTTGGACCATCTCGCATTGAAAGTCTAGGAAGAAATCGTTATGCTTTTGTGATTGTTGATGGTTATTCTAGATTTACTTGGACTTTATTTCTTGCCAATAAAAGTGACGCTTTTCAGAATTTTAAATATTTTCTTAAGCGTGTTCAAAACAAGAAGGAAACAACCGTCACTTCAATTTGAAGTGATCATGGGGGAGAATTTGATCACAATCTCTTTGCGGACTTTTGTGACGAACTCGGTATCGAGCATACCTTTTCCGCTCCACGTACACCACAACAAAATGGGGTGGTGGAAAGGAAAAATAGGTGTCTCGAAGAGATGGCTAGAACCATGCTCGAAGAGGCTAAGATTCCCAAACATTTTTGGGCTGATGCCGTGAGTACCGCATGCTACATCTTAAATAGAGTAGTCATAAGGCCAATACTCATGAAGACCCCTTATGAACTCTACAAGGGAAGGAAACCAAATATCTCCCATTTTAGAGTATTCGGTTGTAAATGTTTTATTCATAACAATGGCAAAGATCAATTGGGAAAGTTTGATGCTAGGTCCGATGAGGGAATTTTCATTGGTTATTCCTCACGTAGCAAAGCATATAGGGTTTTTAATAAAAGAACCGAAACTGTGGAGGAATCCCCTCATGTTGTATTTGCCGAAAATAATGCTCGCTTGGCGAGAAAGGATTCAGGTTTTGATCTTGCAGGTATTTAGATAGCTTGAAAGACAAAATACAAGTGGAAACGCCTAAGGAAAATAAAGATGAAATCTTGGAACAACCAACGGAGGAAGCGCCACAATTGGAGAATGAAACGAAAATGCCTAACGAGTGGAGGACAATTAAAGATCACCCTCTCGAACAGGTAATTGGCGACGTCGGAGAAAAGGTAAGTACCCGAAACACTCTTAAGAACACCCTAGGATACATTTCTTAAGAGATCACGCTCTCACTCGGCCACACTAGTTTAAGTTACTATTTCTTTACAAATTACTGACTTGAGCGTCGGAGACGTCTAATTCCATTTTGCAGGTATCGCCCAAAAGGTAGGGGGAACTATAAAGAAATGGCATAAAACAATCGATTGCTACAGCAAATAATCGATTATCTTACTGTGCAGAAAATCGATTAGCAAGTATCACTAATCGATCATTTATAGTTTATGCTTATTATGAAGTTTTGTTTAACAATCGATTTTTTAGCTGTTTAATCGATTACCGTCTCAGCCGTTCAGTACTGCTTTTCTACAACAATCGATTGTTCTGCTATTACTTGAGTTATTGTACTCTCTTTAAGTAATCACGTTTTCTTTCCAATAAATAAACAAGTTTTATTTACACTTTTGGCATCTTCTTATGTATTTTTGCTAATGGCAAAAGGGGGACGATAACGGGTATGCACTCTCAATATTTATAAGCTTATATTGAGGGGGAATTCATATATTGAGGGGGAACTAATCGCATACTTATTGCATATCTTTACGTGTCTTGAATCGTCATTATAAATTGTTTAAGTTGCATATCCCGCTTAAAGTTTGCCATTATCAAAAAGGGGGAAAATTTTTGGAAACACGTTCTCAAGGCTTTATACTAAAACGTGTGTTCTTATGTGTAGGTTTTGATGAATGACAAACGAAGCGCAAAGTGATATATGACGAAGTTCAAGTACAAGCGCATAATTGGTGGATAACGAGATTCAAGCACAAGACAAAGTTTTATAGTTTAAATGAGTCGTTCTTAATTGTGATCTTGATCCGACAACTTGACTCATGACATGGCTTCTCTCGTAAAATTATTTTTACAAAATCATGCATATTTAATTTAATGCTAAACGATTTTAAATCATGCATATTTACTTTAGTCAAAATGATTTTTAAACATGCCTCTAAAATCTGGACTAAGATAATCGATTATGTACTTATGATAATCGATTATGTTAAGCCTGACAATCGATTGTGAACTAATGATAATCGATTGTATTAAGGCAGTGAGCATCAGGTTTTTCAAAACCTGCATGACAATCGATTGTGAACCTTATGACAATCGATTGTGATGAGGCAGTGTCCATCAAAGTTTTTCAAAACTCAGAATAATCGATTGTGAAGCTAATGACAATCGATTGTGGTGAGGCAGTGTCCATCAAAGTTTTTCAAAACTCAGAATAATCGATTGTGAAGCTAATGACAATCGATTGTGAAGAGACAGTGTCCATCAGATTTTTAAAAGTCACAAAATAATCGATTGTGAACATATGACAATCGATTGTGTTGAGGCAGTGACTTCCAGACTTTTTCAAAATTATTAAATAATCGATTGTGAGTATATAACAATCGATTGTCACGAGGAAGTGTCTAAAATGATTTTCAAAGTCTGATACATAATCGATTGTTAACATTGCACAATCGATTGTGAAGCTGACCGTTGTCGTAAAATTTTCAAATACCGTCAGGTAATCGATTGTTGATTTTGTATAATCGATTGTTGATATTGAAATCTGAAAAAGATTTTTTGAACGTTGCTGAATAATCAATTATTGATTTGGTATAATCGATTGTTTTACGTAAAATCTGGAAATGATTTTTGAACGTTGCCAATAATCGATTGTTGATCTTGGACAATCGATTGTTAAGCGTAAAATCTGGGATTGATTTTTGGAACGATTGGCAAACAATCGATTGTGGCTTCCTGACAATCGATTGTCACAGAGTAATATCAGCAACTCTTAATTGGCAATTAGGCAACGGTAATGCCAAGTTTTTCAACTATTAATACAGCTTCATTTCAGTGTTTTAAACACAACAACACACAACAACTGATCATTCTATTGCTATAAGCTTGTATATTATTATTTATCATTTTATATTCATTTCATAAAGCTTTTGAGAGCCAAAGTCTTGTCCATAGTTGTTGTAATCTTGAGCCTACTTCTTTTACTCATATCTACTCATTAAGGAGTGTTTTGTTTGAGTGCTTAGTGTTTTGTACACTTGTAAGAGCATTGTGATTCTCTTGTTGTAACGAACTTGTGTTTCCTTGGTTGAAGTCTTGGAGTGTTGTATCTCCGAGCAAAGGTGTTAAGGCTTGTGTCCTTAAGTTGTAAAGGTTTGTTGAGCACCCGTAAGCTTTACAAGTTTGTGGAAAATCTCGAGAGAGTCTCTCGGGGACTGGACTAGCCACGTGTTGTGGTGAACCAGAATACATCAGTGCGTTCTTTCCTTTTGTTTATTTAACGCACTTAATTATTTCCTGCAAATTTTAATTTCCGCAAGTTTACGCTAAATTTTATTATAATGCTATTCACCCCCCCTCTAGCGTTAAGCGTATTATCTAACATAGCATTCGACAATGAGTGATCTTCTGCAGCTGGAAATTGTCATGCATCATCAGTTACATTAGGAAGAAACTGATCACTGGAAACATTCAAATTGGATGCAGGAGATTCAGTAGCCACATTTGGCAGTTCCGGTTCACTTGGAAAATTGAAGTTGGATGAAATAACAGATTTACTCTGTTGTGCTAAATCAGCATTTGGCATTTCTTCAGCTGGACCAACATCATCAATTTTGTGTCCTCGAACAGCAAGAACCCCAGCATTGTGATGTGCAGCTGCAGCAGATTCAAAAGACATATTTGACAGATTCTGTTCCCTGGGAACATTCAGACTGGATCTAACAGAAGATTTACAGTGGTGTGCTATATCAGTAATTGACATTGAATGAGCATGTGTAGCTGGAAGAATTGGAACAGAATCCATATTTTGTCCTTCATCAGCGGTGACGTTAGGACGAACCCCTTCACTGGTTCGTGCTACAAGATTAGCATTTATGAACTCTCTGGCATCACCTTCTAGTTTCTTCAACCTGCCCCGGCCTTCAGATTGACGATCATGAAATGCTTGTTCATTCACTTCATCTGTACTCCAACAGCACGATTTTACATCATGACCTTGATGATTACAACACGTGCAATATTTAGGAAGGTTATCAAAAACGATCCGCTGGTCATATTCGACTATTTTTCCAGATTTAATATCAACTATCTTGATATTTATTTTTGTTGGAAGTTTGTCTAGCAAATTAATCAAAACTTTTACTCGTGCCGTACTCGGTCTCGTTCGATCTTTAGTAGCCTTATCAACTGCTAAGGGCTTTCCCACTGCAGCACCGATTGACATTATGGATTTTTTTGCGAAGAAGTTTGCTGGCAGTTCAGGAAAAGAGATCCAAACGACAGCTTTTGACGTTTCTTCACGAGGATTAAATCCCATTGTCCATTGAAATGTCCTAAAGAAGAAATCGTCTCCTTTCACCTTAATATAACCAGTTGATCTTGAAACGACATTAGCAAAATCTTCAAATAGATCAAATCTTACCAGAATATGCCAATATTCTAACTGTCCTATATTGCAATTACCTTTGACATCAAGTTGCTTGGGTAAAATCTGTCTCAGCTCCACAAGCTCGGGTTTTCCATAGGAGAATTTAATCACAAATGCTTGTTGAAGACCTTCCTCCTTGGTGAATGAATTCACTTCATCTACTGTAAATTCCACAATAGGTATTCCATGCTCAAACGTAATAGGAAAAAGTTCAAGATTTGAGTTTGTTGCGACAGAATGTTGTCGAACAAGTTGCGATGCATAAGTTTGTTTTGTATACTGAGCTGTTTGTCTTTCGGTATTGTTTTGATTATCCTTTCCCACAGCACAAGGCTGGGGAGAGGGTGAAGCTTCCATAGTTGCGAGAGCGTCAACCAGGATCCATCTCAAACACTCGGTCGGAGAGTAGTATCACTATAAATTTCAGAAAATGAGATTGCCATAGTAACTCGAGAAACAAGATTAAAGATGTAGGGAAATTGGCTATAGATTTTTGGAAAAATCTATTGGGGATTGTTTGTAACGAGAAGGGGATATCTTGACATCAAAATTTTGACATTCCACTACTGGATTCCGGCGAAATACCGATGAATAGAGGCGGTGTACTGTTCACTGAATAGTAGTAGCGCAATAGACAATCATTTATCCTTTTGAAATCTTGCTCTCTTGATTGATTCATCTTTCTTATACAGCTCATCTTTTATTTTTCCTAAATTTTCTTCTAGGGTGAGAAATGATTGATCAGCCTTTTTCTTTCCTGTCCCTATTTTCAGTTTTAAGTTTTCAAACTTGAGTCCTAGGATACTATTTTCCAGTTGAAGAACCTGATTCTTCAACTCAGTATTCAAGATATTACTCTCATCAGCCCTAGCTCTAACCTTTTGCATTTTTCTCCTAGTATTGAATAATCCCTAGACAGAACATCTTTCTCACTATTTATTATTTCAGACTCATCTATGAAGTCTATCAAGAGCTCAACCAACTTTTCTTTAGACAAGAATTTAATCTTTTCTATAAGATGTAGAATACTTACCTCCTGTTCATCTTCTAATTCTCCGATGGCCATAAGAGCTTGCTCATCTTCAGCTTCATTTTCTGAATCTTCATCTGATGAATCTCCCCACGCACAAACCATAGCTTTGGTTGAGCGTGTTCTTTCTTCCTATTCCTTCTTTCTGCCCTTTCTTTCTTCCACTCAATCTCCCACTGAGGGCAATTTTTGATCATGTGATCTGTCTTTCCACATTTAAAGCAACCACGTTTGTCTGCTTCTCAGAAGCCCTAGTTTCGTTGAATGTTGATCCTCTTGAAGGACTATTTCCTCTCATAAGATATTTCTTGAAATCTCTAGTTATCATAGCCATTTCATCATCTTCAAGATCTCATCCTTCTGAGATTTTGAGAGCCAGACTTCTTTCTTTCTTTGGAGCATCCATCTTCATGGTTTACCTTATCAATTCATAGGCAGTCAGATTTCCAATCAGTTCGTCCAATTTCAAAGTAGCAATATTTTTGGATTCCTGAATAGCAGTGGTTTTGCTTTCTCAGCAGACTGGCAGAACTCTAGTTGGAATATTCTCCACCTTGTATTCTTCCAGAATAACCCTTCTAAGAGACTCAAGTTCATATGTTAGTGTGGTGAACCTGGTATGCATCTCTTGGTTAGTTTCACCATACTTCATAGTAAAATTCTCATATTGAGACTACAATAGTGTTCCTCTTGACCTCTTCACCTGAGATGTTCCGTCATGAGCCACTTGTAAAGTGTCCCAAATATCCTTGGCAGTTGTACAACCTTGAATTCTACTGTACTCAACAGGACCAAGTCCACACACTAGCCATTTCTTGGCTTTAGCATTTTTCTCCCACGTCTGGACCCATGATGTCCCCAAGCTCATAGTCTTCACCCATGATGTGGTCTCTCATTCTGATTTTCCACCAAGAGTAGTAGAGACCATTGAAGAGCGGAGGCGTGGCAATAGACTGCCCCTCCCAATTCCCAGGTGGTGGGCTCATGTTGATCTTTTCCTAAGGTGTTAACCTCTTCAAGGATAACCTGGTTCTGATACCAATTAATGTTAATAAACGTCAATACCACACAAGAGGGGGGGGGGGTGATTTGTGTGGCACCTAATTTTTGTATTAGAAGAACATGGTTCTTCTAAGGGTTCTAACTACAACAGTTTGCGGAATAATAAAACTGAAATTAAAGTGCACAGAGATTTTTAAGTGAAAAACCCCTATCTCAAAAGGTGAAAAAAACCACGACCAACTACTCAGTAGGATTTTTCCAAATTTCACTAAAAATCAATAAGCCAAAACAGCATTTACAAAGACTCTTTGTATACTTAAGAATTAAACTCTACTCTCAGTGTGACACACAACCTCAACTGCTGCGACACTATCAAGTTAACTCTAACTTGATTACACAAGGTACCTAATACAATTGCTTCAACTAAAGCTGAAAGGTACAATTTGAAACCTACTACAATTGAACTAAACAAACAGAGGGAACTGGTTCTTCTCTCTTAGTTCATGTAGTTTCAGGTGTACATACTTGTATCTTGCATATATTTCTTGCAAACCAGACTTGCTTTATTTTCTCTCAAATATGCTTTACTTCTGCTTGTGTGTTACCTGTAAAAGAGAACCATCACAATAATATATTGAGTTAGTAGTTAGATTTTGATTACAACTCCGCTTCTTATCTGTAGCCCATTTAAGTCCTTAGCCAATATAAACTCTAGCTCTTATCCTAACTTAGAATCAAGTTCTCTTCACATAAGGAGACCTTTTCAATTATCGTTCAGAAGATATTGACGCGTGATCTTTAGTGAATATCTTCCTCACATGCTTCAGATGTGCACTGGTTGATTCAGTCTGTGTGGTACAAGATGGACCAGGTCTTTCCATAAGTTCATTTGTCAATCTTCAAAACTCCAACTAAAACTTGGGCAACAAAGGCCTTCATATAAAATTCAAAACTTGCCAAAGGGTTACCCTCAGCAAAAGCATCGTCTAAGAATAACTAATCATTTCTGGAAAATTCTAAATCATTAAAGTCACTTCGAGTTTCCAAAACCTCGTAAAGAAAATGAAATGTTGCTATATTATATCCTATGCTAAGACATTAGAAATGTTTGCAAGGTTAGAAGTCATAAAAAGATGCTACAACAATTGAATTTGCCAAAAAGGGAAAATTTTAAGTATTCCAAAATAACTTTACATAGGACCAACAAAAACGACCTCGAGAAAATTTATGTACATGATAGAAAAAACAAAAATCAAAATAAACTTAAGGCATCTACGCTTGATCACCGAAACCCGACCCAACACCTGCACCGTCGGGGCCTTCGGATTCTTCAGAGCCCGTGGAGCCCTTTTTACCTTCTGGATCATCTAGATTTTTGGCCTCGACCTCGAGTATTACTGCTTCCTCGATCTCGGAAGATAGCGAATCCTCGAGCATGGATCTCTTAGAGGTTCTCCCTTCGAGATAACGACTTTACGTAGTCGACATTGGTCTTCAGGCAGGCCTCGGCTGCTTCGACATTGGCCATATACTGGGCCACCATCTCCTCAACATCGGCTGAGGTTGTACGCATCTGTGCCTTTATTGCTTCAATTTAATTCCGAGGGCATTTGTACATGGTAAATCGAAGGGTCCAATTCCTCTTTACCAAAGCACCCCTGAAGACCGATTCGAAGTCCGAAGCAACAAGGCTATGATCGAGACTCCTCCATTGAGGTTCGTCGACACTCGATGTTGTGATAACGTCAACATGACCGTGGCGGAGACGGAGATTTCCGAAGGCACGTGGCTAGGACTGATGAATCCTAGAGAACTACTTCAAGATCCCAGTCAGGGTGTCATCTAGTTGACACGTCTTCTTACCCTTATAATTAATTCTTGTTGTACGATAAAGGGATTCCTCTTCTATATAAAGAGGATCCCTATTACTTTGTAAGGGCTGGTCACATCAGTTACTTAACACGAAAATATACAAGAACTCTCTATTTCACTCTCTAATATATTCCCTTGATATTATTACTTCCATTTATTGTCTCCATACTTGTTCATAACTTATTTCTTGTCATTGGTCATAAAGAGCCCTCTCTAATTACCTCATAATTGTTAGTCATACCCAACTTCCCTCAACGGACTCGTGGACGAGCCCCGGGATCAACCTCGAGGTCCCAAATAACTGGCCCGTCGGTTTGGTTAAAGCTCCCTCCTTCACTTTATTTTGTCTCTAAATCTCACATACTTATCATCAATTACCTAACAAACTAGCATAAAAATAAATCAAATATTTTTAGAGTCCCATCAATAAATTTAATTGTTATTACCATTTTTGCGGTAAACAGTTTGGCGCCCACCATGAGGCTAATAGTAATAGAGATTATTTTCTTGCTGGTTTCGTCCTATAACACAAGTTATCTTTCACGCTTTTTCTTGTCCAAGATCTTCGATTTCAGGTTGAAATGCCTAACTTGGTAAATGGAGATAAAAACAACAATCTTGAAGACCATAGGGGAAAATAGTGTGGCTGATGCAGGTGTTTTTATGCCGCCGCAAAACTCTGGGAATGCACCGGAACCAGTCCGCGTGGATGCGGTCTTACGCGGTGTCCATCACATCGACATAAGTTCCTGCACTGACAAGAGCGTGCACCAAGGCGATCAACAAGAAGCACGGTAAACTCCAATTAGGGAGGAATGTGAGGTTAGACTTCATGTTATTTTTGAAGTGTTGCAGGCACAACAACTAGCTATTGCTCAGCTGCAAAGTCACCAGAAAAACCTCCCAGCATGGTAGCACCGGGGATAGCTCCCCCAACCGAAAAAGTACTTGAGAGATCAAGCAATAACGTATCGATGGCTGACTCTGCTATCGCAAAAATGCTCGACGACCTCACTAAAAGGGTCGAATCGGGCAAGAAAATGATAGAAGCCAATGATAAGAAGGTCGAGACCTACAACTGTAGGGTCGACTAGATCCCGAGCTTACCCCCGATCTTGAAAGGTATGGATTCAAAAAAGTTCATACAAAGACCTTTTCCTGAGGAAGCGGCCCTGAAACCCATTCGAAAGAAGTTCAGAATGTCGGAATTCCGAAATGACAATGGGACCTCAGATACCAATGAACATGTTATTGCCTACATTTGTGCGGTAAAGGGCAACAATATAAAGAACGACGAGATCGAGCCTGTATTACTAAAACGTTTTTGGAAACACTCTTGAAGGGGCAATTATGTGGTATCACAACTTGGCTCCTAACTAGGGGTGAGCATACTTTGGGCAAAACCGAAATCCAAACCGAAATTTGAATTTTTTGG
The DNA here is from genome assembly GCA_034376525.1 of Nicotiana benthamiana. Taxonomy (NCBI): domain Eukaryota; kingdom Viridiplantae; phylum Streptophyta; class Magnoliopsida; order Solanales; family Solanaceae; genus Nicotiana; species Nicotiana benthamiana. The sequence goes on along the minus strand of CM067338.1, from coordinate 69,702,445 downwards.
ATTTTTGGACTACGGATTGTATTTTGGATTTAATTTTTAAAATTTTTGGATTTCAGATTGGATATTGGATTTGGTACTTCGAATTTATGGACATTCGAAAATCCAAAATTCTTATAATTTATATTTAGTCCATTATCCATATATATCAATAGTAATAAGTTCAATACCCTATCCATTAGAGATTATCATATATATATATATATATTCAATATACGTTACTAAGTTATTATGAGAATACTTTATATTTGGACAAGGTTTTACTATTTCCACTCCTTATTTATCGTATTAACGTCTCTATTATATATTTTTTATATTTTTATATAATAATTTCATTACTAATATTTTATTTGGATGATTGTGGTGAGAATGAAGTACTTTTCAGGAAATATAATATAATTACTTTATTTAGATATTCGTTTTTGTAAAAAGAAGAGACCACTCAACTTATAAGCTCAAAAAAACCGAATATTCAAAATATCCAAACCGATTAATTCAAAACCGAGCTTAAATAATCTGATCCAATCCAAACTTATTTGGATTGGATTTGGATTTTCATTTCATCAATCCGAAAATTGAAAATCCAAACTAAAATTTCATATGCAATCCAAACTTCCTGAATGCCCACCCCTACTCCTAACTCCATAGATTCATTCACCATGCTAGCAGACTCCTTTGTAAAGGCACACGCCAGTGCCATCAAAGTAGCGACGAGGAAATCCAACGTTTTCAAAATTAAGCAAAGGGACAACAAGATGCTGCGAGAATTCGTATCTCACTTTCAAATAGAATGGATGGAGCTACTACCAGTTTCCAACGACTAGGCAGTTCAGGATTTTACTCAAGTTCTGACAGAATGAAGCTCGGTGGCTTCAGAATAGTTGAAATAGAATTTGATCGAGTATCCGGCTATGACCTGGTTGGACATCCAAATCTGGTACCGGTCAAAATTTAGGGTCGAAGATGACCATTTAAGAGCCCCCCCAGGCTCAGTATACCTAAGCAGGCTCCTGGTAAAGGAGACAAAACCAAGCAAAGAGAGATATCAGCCGTACATTGAAAATAGGAGGAACACCTCACGGTGCAACCAACCTCGCAATGATCGAAGGATAGACCGAGGAAAGGATCCTCGGGGACTCATCAACAGAGACAGATTTGATAGGAATGACAACAGGTTCACCTCATTTGTCGAGATACAAATTCAATAACGATGTATCGGATATCGTGTTAGTCATCAGTAAAATCAGAGACGCCAAGTGGCCCATGCCTATACAATCGGATCCTTCACAAAGGAATCACAACTTCGTGTGCGAGTTTCACAACACGCACGGCCACATGATCGAGGATTGAAACCAACTTCGAGAAGAGGTAGCTCGACTACTTAACAAATGGCATCTCTGAAAATTGCTTAGCGATCAAGCCAAAAATCAGTTCCGGTAAAGAGAGGCGACCAAGAAGAATGAAGTAAATGAGCCATAACATGTCATCCACATGATTTTGGAGGCGTAGATGCCCCGCAGGAACTCGTAATGAGAAGGACAAAAATATCCATCACCAAAGAAAAGCGGAACTAGGGATATATTCCCAAGGACGCCCTCACATTCAGCGAAGAGGACACCGAGACCTTGTCTCAACCTTAAAATGACGCATTGTTAATATCTTTCCTTGTAATTTCTTTTCATATAAAATGTGTACTTCCAGATTCAGGTAGCTCGACCAATATTATCAGGTCGAGGGTGACAGAGCAGCTCGGACTACTCAACCAAATTGTGCCCGCCACTCGAGTCCTCAATGGATTTAACATGGAAAGTGAAACAACAAAAGGAAAAATCACCCTCCCAGTCACCGTGGCCGGCGCGACCCAAAACACAAAATTCCACATCATCGAAGAAGACATGAGATATAACGCCTTATTCAGACGGCCGTGGATACACTGCATAAGAGCAGTACCATACACTCTCCACCAAATGATGAAATTCCCAAAAAATGACAGAATTAAGACCATATACGGGGAACAACATATAGCAAGGGAGATGTTTGCGGTGCACAATGTGGCACCCGCACCTCTACTCGAAAAAGAGCTAAAGGTAATCGAGCCACACCCTCCATCAAGCCCAATTAAATGAAATAAAGGAGCACACCACATCCTTATCTCGAGTAAATAGGATACATGGATCTTCAAAACGTCACCGACACATCCTACACTAAGATATAACCATCTCCCTTTCTGTTGTACTATTTTCCTTCGATCGAGTTTTTATCCCGCAAAGGGTTTTACCGGAAAGGTTTTTAATGAGGCAATATCCACATGCTACCTAAGGGAGAGTTAACAAATGTTTGAGGCTTCTTTTGCAATAAACCTCGAACACCGGGGAGCATCCCCCCCGAAGGCCATCCGTATGAAAAATTGAAGAGACGCCGAATCGGGTCCCTATAGGAAAATAATGTACCGGGCCAAATGGTCGAACTTGCCATGTTCATACAGCCGGGCCCCTGACGGCGAGTATATGTACACTTTGTTAGATAATACGCTTAACGCTAGAGGGGGGGTGAATAGCGTTATAATAAAAATTAGCGTAAACTTGCGGAATTTAAAAATTGCAGGAAATAAATAAGTGAGATAAGTAAATAAATTAGAACAACGCACCGATGTATCCTGGTTCACCACAACCCGTGGCTAGTCCAGTCCCTGAGAGACTCTCTCGAGATTTCCACTAACTTGTTAAGCTTACGGGTGCTCAACAAACCGATACAACTTGAGGACACAAGCCTCAACAACCTTTGCTCGGAGATACAACACTCCAAGACTTCAACCAAGGAAACACAAGTTCCTTCTTACAACACAAGGGACTAACACTTCCCTTCAAGTGTACAAAAACATTTAGCACTCAAACAAGACACTCCTTCAAGAGTAGATATGAGTAAAAAGAATACGCTCAAGATCGCAACAACTTTCGACAAGAATTTGGCTCTTAAAAACTTATGTAATGAATATAAAATGATAAGCAATAAAGTATGCAAGCTTTAGCAATTGTATGATCAGTTGTTGTCTTTAGAAGACTAAATTGAAGCTGTATTTATAGTTGAAAAACCTTGTATTACCGTTGCCTAATTGCCAATTAAGAATTGCTGATTTTACTCTGTGACAATCGATTGTCAAATTACCACAATCGATTGTTTGCCAGATCTTCCAAAATCAATCCCAGAGTTTACGCATAACAATCGATTATCTAAGATCAATAATCGATTACTGGCAACGTTCAAAAAATCATTTCCAGATTTTACTTAAAACAATCGATTGTCAGAAATCTACAATCGATTACTCAGCAACGTTCAAAAAATCCTTTCCAGATTTTAATTAAAACAATCGATTATATGAAATCAGTAATCGATTACCTGACGGTATTTGAAAACATTTTGGCAACGGTCAGTTATACAATCGATTATACTAAGTTAACAATCGATTATATATCAGTCTTGAAAAATCAATTTAGACACTGCCTCTTGACAATCAATTGTTATAGGTTCACAATCGATTATTTAATAACATTGAAAAAGTCTGGAAGACACTGCCTCTACACAATCGATTGTCATAAGTTCACAATCGATTATTTTGTGACTTTGAAAAATCTTATGGACACTGTCTCTTCACAATCGATTGTCATTAGCTTCACAATCGATTATTTTGAGCTTTGGAAAACTTTGATGGACACTGCCTCATCACAATCGATCGTCATAAGGTTCACAATCGATTTTCATGCAGATTTGAAAAATCTGATGCTCACTGCCTTAACACAATCGATTGTCATAAGTTCACAATCGATTGTCAAGCAGCTGACTTAAACATAATCGATTATCATAAGTACATAATCGATTATCTTAGTCCAGATTTTAGAGGCATGTTTAAAAATCATTTCGACTAAAGTAAATATGCATTATTTAAAATCATTTTGCTCTAAATTAAATATGCGTGATTTGTTAAAAATATTTTTACGAGAGAAGCTAAGTCTTGAGTTTAAGTTGTCGGATCAAGATCACAATTAAATACCGACTCATATAAAACTTAATCTTGATCTTTGTCTTGTGCTTGAATCTCGTTATATATCAATTGTGCTTGGACCTCATCATGTGTCAATTTGCGCATAGTTTGTCATTCATCAAAACCTACAAATATGAACACACGTTTAGTATAATGCCTTGAGAACGTGTTTCCAACAATTTCCCCCTTTTTGATAATGGCAAACTTTAAGCGGGATATGCATATTAGGCAATTCATAATGACGATTCAAGACAAGTAAAGATATGCAACAAGTATATAGATATGCAATTTATTCCCCCTCAATATATAAATTCCCCCTCAATTTATGCCGATAAGTATTGAGAGTGCATACTCGTTATCTTCCCCCTTTTGCCATTAGCAAAAAAAATATAGAATAATTAAAAAACTTGTTTATTTATTAATAAAAACGGTTACATAACGGGAACAATAAAAACATAGAACAATAAAATAGAAAAACAAATAAAGAAGTTATTCATCATCATTTCCCGCCTCGTCATCCGGCACTGCTTTATAGGGAACAAGTCCAGCATATGGATAATGAACATGGTCGAAATATCCATGGATTTCATATGTCAATTGATTGACAGAGGTGGACAAAGAAGCAAGTTGGTCGGAAATAGATTGAAGAGTAGGTTCTTGAGGCTGACGCGATCGACGAGTTGGAGGAGGAGCAGGAGCTACATTATCGTCGTCATAGGGAAAGGAGGATTCGGAAATTTCCCATTTCTTGGTGCTCTTTTTGAGCGGACCGATAGAGGTGTTGAACCCGGAGGCTTCAAGAAAATTCATAATAAGGAGGGCGCATAGGGAAGTGGTCTATCATCTCCGATGGCATCAAGCATGTGAATCTTGACGAACTTACACCAATTGATGTGAGCTCCGGTTATAATGGCATGCATGAGCTTTGCGTCCTCTTGGGAGAGAGTGGTATGGTTATGTTTGCGAGGCTTGAGAACTCGGGTTATGAAATAGAAAATCAAACGATACTCGAGGAGCGTTCCCGTGATAGTAGGGCGCCGAGTAGATAGATTAGGATCATAAGATGTAAGACCTATTTGGTTTAGGAGAATTTTCTCATCAAATAAGGCGCCGGCCTCTCTAATGTAGCGAGTAATGTTTTCGCCACTTCGAGGAAGATGGGCAATGGAATGCAAGTTTTCATTGGACAAAAGAATTTGAACACCATTAATATTTGACACAAGTTCACCATCGTCATCCTCATGAAGGTTTGAGTAAAACGCTTGAATCAATGGAGGATTAATATATGGATAGGTAAGATATAAAAAGTCAAGAAGTTGACATTCCTTAAGAATGTTTGCAGCGGGGGCATATGATTCAAGATACTTGCTTGTTGAAAAGCGAGGAGGAAGAATGTCACGCTTTTCGAATTTTGTCAAAAATCTAGTAAGCTCGGTTTCAGTATTGAATTGTAAAATAGACCCATCTTGATAAGGGAAAGTTGGAGGTGGAGGAGCAGAAGAAGATGCACCTTGTCTACCTGAACGGGAACGTTTAGAGTGTCTGCCCGACATTTTCAAAAAGTAGTAATGAACTTTGTAAGAAACTTGGAAGATTTTTGAAGGTTTGGGAGCAAAGATTAATGCTTGAGTGAATAAAGTTGAAGACTTGTGATGCCTATTTATAATGGGAAGAATGGCATTTCATTTATGATGAAAATCTGCAGAAATTTATGAGCCAAAACAGTCAGAAACAGTAAAAATAAATTGCACTGACCGTTAGACAATCGTTTGTTGAAACGAAATAATCGATTGTTGAGCAGATTTTGACTTGAACTCGGAACTGACACAAAATTGATTGCAGGACCCAAACGGTAACAAATATTTGAATTAATGACGAAAAATAATCGATTGTTGAATTATGATAATCGATTGGTGTGATACAGTGAGCACGGTGATTTTCTGACTCGGAAAATAATCAATTATATTTATGAAACAATCAATTGTTTTAGGAAAGCAGTACTGAATGGCTGAGACGGTAATCGATTATACAGTTAAAAAATCAATTATTAAACACAAATGCATAATAAGCATCAAGCATAAATAATCGATTAGTGATACTTGCTAATCGATTGTCCGCACCGTAAAATAATCGATTATTTGCTGTAACAATCGATTGTTCTATGTCATTTTTTTATAATTCCCCCTGCCTTTAGGGCGATACCTGCAAAAGAGAATTAGACGTCTCCGACGCTCAAGTTAGTAATTTGTAACGAAATAATGCAATGAGAACGTGATCTCTTAAGAAGTGTGTCCTAAGGTGTTCCTAAGAGAGTTTCGGGGTACTTACCTTTTCTCCGACGTTGCCAATTACCTGTTCGAGAGGGTGATCTTTGATTGTCCTCCACTCGTTAGGCATTTTCGTTTCTTTCTCCAATTGTGGCGTTTCCTCCGTTGATTGTTCCAAGATTTCATCTTGAATTTCCTTAGGAGTTTCCTCTTGTACTTTGTCTTTTGAACTATTTAAAATACCTGCAAGATCAGAACAAGAATCCTTTCTCGCCAAGCGAGCATTATTTTCCGAAAACACAATATGAGGGGATTCCTCCACAGTTTGGGTTCTATTATTAAATACCCTATATGCTTTGCTACGTGAAGAATACCTAATAAAAATTCCCTCATCGGATTTGGCATCAAATTTTCCCAATTGATCTTTTCCATTGTTATGAATAAAACATTTACAACCGAATACTCTAAAATGGGAGATATTTGGTTTCCTTCCCTTGTAGAGTTCATAAGGGGTTTTCATGAGTATTGGCCTTATGACTACTCTATTTAAAACGTAGCATGCAGTACTCACGACATCCACCCAAAAATGTTTGGGAATCTTAGCCTCCTCGAGCATGGTTCTAGCCATCTCTTCGAGACACCTATTTTTCCTTTCCACCACCCCATTTTGTTGTGGTGTTTGTGGAGCGGAAAAGGTATGCTCGATACCAAGTTCGTCACAAAAGTCCGCAAAGATATTGTGATCAAACTCTCCCCCATGATCACTTCTAATTGAAGTGACGGTTGTTTCCTTTTCGTTTTAAACACGTTTAAGAAAATATTTAAAATTCTGAAAAGCATCACTTTTATGGGCAAGAAATAAAGTCCAAGTAAATCTGGAATAATCATCAACAATAACAAAAGCATAACGATTTCTACCAAGACTTTCAATGCGAGATGGTCCAAACAAATCCATGTGAAGCAATTGCAATGGTCTAGTAGTTGAAACAATATTTTTTGATTTAAAAGATGCTTTTGTTTGCTTCCCTTCTTGACAAGAATCACAAATAGAGTCATTTTCAAATTTCAAATTTGGAAGACCAACAACTAAATTTTGTGAAACCAATTTGTTCAAAAGATGCATGTTGATGTGAGCTACTCTACGATGCCATAACCAAGAATCATCCTCTTTGCGCATTAAACAATTCACATATTCGGGTGAAGAATTTGCAAGATCAACCATATAAATGTTATCCATTCTAAAACCACGAAGGATAATTTTAAAATCGCTACGTCTAAAAACTAAGCATTCATCCGAATCAAATAAAACAAGATTTCCCTTGTCACATAATTGACTTATGCTCAAGAGATTATGTTTTAAACCTTTCACAAGTAATATATGCTTAATGGAAGAAACTTCATCCTTACCGACCGATCCGATGCCGATAATCTTTCCTTTGTTGTTATCACCAAAAATAACACTTCCCCCTTCCTTGTGTTCTAGTTGAAGGAATTTGGATTCGTCTCCCGTCATGTGCTTGGAGCATCCACTATCAAGGTAACATAGTACACTTGATCCCTTCAAACATACCTACAAAACAGATTAATGAGTTTTAGGTACCCATGCCATTTTGGGTCCTTGGGGTTTAGGCAAATCATAGTGATGTGATTGAGTGTTATGTCTATGTCGTGTAAAACAAGCAGGAGCAATATGTCCAATTCGTCTACAATAATGACAAGTCACGTTAGGATTATGCATCCTTCTAGGTTGATAGAAATTGGACGGATGAAATTCATTTATTCTATTCTTGACAATATGACTGTTGCGCAAATCATGAAAATCATTTCTCCTACCATTTGTTCTAGGATGTGCATCATTTCTAGAATAGTTGTTTCTAGGTTGGAAGTCATTTCTAGGTGTTCTAAAAGGTTCAAAATTCCTTCTAGTGTTTGGCCTAAAATGTGCATTATTTCTAGGTTGCGATTGATGAAAACCATTTCTAGGTTTGTTGTATCTAGGATGAACATTTGTTTTATTTATCCTAGGTTGAGCCTTAGGTGGTTGGGGGTTGGCTTCAACTTTCTCTTTAGGCTCGTTTCTAAAACCTATGCCATGCTTGGTCGACTTCAAATTAACAAGCACTTCATTCAAATTTTTATGAGGAATTAAACTTATCTAAGGTGCCCTTAAGCCTTTCTACTTCATTTTTGAGATGCATGCAAGAAGTACAATTTCTAGAACTCTCGAACTTGTCGGCACTTCTCTTGCCAAAAAGTTTGTTTTCCTCTTTCAACTTCTCATTTTCTAAAATCAGTTTTTCCAATTCCTTTTCTTTAAAAGAGAGTTGTTTTTGAAAATCTTTTTCTTTTAAAGAAGCATTTTCTTTTATACTCTTAACAGTTTTTGAAGCTTTAATAAATTCGCTATACAACTCATCAAAAGCATTTTGCATTTCTTCAAGGGAGAAGAAATTTTTGGAAGAAATTTGACATACCTCTTCTTTGTTGTCTTCTTGTGCCATAAGACAAAGATTTGCGGCTTCGTCTTCTTCTTCCTCACTTGACTCGTCACCGGAGTCGCCTCCCCAAGATATGTATGCTCGTTGCTTCTTGAAGGGTTTCTTCTCCTTTTTAGTATTTGGGCAATTTGATTTAATGTGCCCGGTTTCTCCGCACTCATAGCACTTTATTTGATCTCCTTGCTTTTTGCCCTTTCGTTCATACTCTTCTCGCATGAACTTTTGAAATCTCTTGATAACGAGTCCGAACTCGTTGTCTCCGTCCTCATCATTTTGAGGTTGGCTTGTGCTTGCCTTGAGAGCGATTCCTTGCTTCCTTTGATCATCAACAAGAGGGTTAATTATAGTAGATTCATAAGTTTTAAGATTACCTCTTAATGCGTCGATGGTGATATTTGAAATGCCAATGGATTCTTGAATCGCGTCGGCCTTGGATTGCCATTCCGGAGTGAGACTTCGGAGAATTTTTCGGACAAGTTCCTTATCCGTGAAGGTCTTCTTAAGAGCATGTAAATCATTTACGATTTTTGAAAATCGTTCAAACATCTCATCGACCTTTTCGCCTTCCTTCATGTGAAAAAATTCATATGCATGGGTTAGGAAATCAATTTTGGCTTCCCTTACCTGGTCCGTACCTTCGTACGTAATATCCAGCTTGTCCCACATTTGCTTCGCCTTTGTGCAACAAGATATCTTCCTGTAATCATCAGCATTTACAGCACAATATAATAAATTAATAGCTTTAGCATTATTTTGCACCTTTCGGATATCATCCGCATCGTATTCATCTTCGGACTTTGGGACCCATTCATTTTCAACATTCTTGGTTGGAGTTTGTTCTCCATTCATTATGACCTTCCAAAGATGAAAACTATTTGATTGTACAAATATTCTCATCCTCTCCTTCCAGTATGTATAATTTGTACCATCGAATAGCGGTGGTCGGGTGGAGCATTGTCCTTCACCTATTCCTGCAAAAGAATCACAAGTAGAAGCCATGGATGTTTCTCTCAAACGGTTAAGTCTTCGGAGAGTTGGGCTCTGATACCAATTGTTTGATAATACGCTTAACGCTAGAGGGGGGGAGGGGTGAATAGCGTTATAATAAAAATTAGCGTAAACTTGCGGAATTTAAAAATTGCAGGAAATAAATAAGTGCGATAAGTAAATAAATTAGAACAAAGGCACTGATGTATCCTGGTTCACCACAACCCGTGGCTAGTCCAGTCCCCGAGAGACTCTCTCGAGATTTCCACTAACTTGTTAAGCTTACGGGTGCTCAACAAACCGTTACAACTTGAGGACACAAGCCTCAACAACCTTTGCTCGGAGATACAACACTCCAAGACTTCAACCAAGGAAACACAAGTTCCTTCTTACAACACAAGGGACTAACACTTCCCTTCAAGTGTACAAAAACACTTAGAAATCAAACAAGACACTCCTTCAAGAGTAGATATGAGTAAAAAGAATACGCTCAAGATCGCAGCAACTTTCGACAAGAATTTGGCTCTCAAAAGCTTATGTAATGAATATAAAATGATAAGCAATAAAGTATTCAAGCTTTAGCAATTGTATGATCAGTTGTTGTCTTTAGAAGACTGAATTGAAGCTGTATTTATAGTTGAAAAACCTTGTATTACCGTTGCCTAATTGCCAATTAAGAATTGCTGATTTTACTCTGTGACAATCGATTGTCAAATTACCACAATCGATTGTTTGCCAGATCTTCCAAAAATCAATCCCAGATTTTACGCATAACAATCGATTATCTAAGATCAATAATCGATTACTGGCAACGTTCAAAAAATCATTTCCAGATTTTACTTAAAACAATCGATTGTCAGAAATCTACAATCGATTACTCAGCAACGTTCAAAAAATCCTATCCAGATTTTAATTAAAACAATCGATTATATGAAATCAATAATCGATTACCTGACGGTATTTGAAAACATTTTGGCAACGGTCAGTTATACAATCGATTATACTAAGTTAACAATCGATTATATATCAGTCTTGAAAAATCAATTTAGACACTGCCTCTTGACAATCGATTGTTATAGGTTCACAATCGATTATTTAATAACTTTGAAAAAGTCTGGAAGACACTGCCTCAACACAATCGATTGTCATAAGTTCACAATCGATTATTTTGTGACTTTGAAAAATCTGATGGACACTGTCTCTTCAAAATCGATTGTCCTTAGCTTCACAATCGATTATTTTGAGCTTTGAAAAACTTTGATGGATACTGCCTCATCACAATCGATTGTCATAAGGTTCACAATCGATTGTCATGCAGATTTGAAAAATCTGATGGTCACTGCCTTAACACAATCGATTGTCATAAGTTCACAATCGATTGTCAAGCAGCTGACTTAAACATAATCGATTATCATAAGTACATAATCGATTATCTTAGTCCAGATTTTAGAGGCATGTTTAAAAATCATTTTGACTAAAGTATGCATTATTTGAAATCATTTTGCTCTAAATTAAATATGCTTGATTTGTTAAAAATATTTTTACGAGAGAAGCCAAGTCTTGAGTTTAAGTTGTCGGATCAAGATCACAATTAAATACCGACTCATATAAAACTTAATCTCGATCTTTGTCTTGTGCTTGAATCTCGTTATATATCTATTGTGCTTGGACCTCGTCATGTGTCAGTTTGCGCATAGTTTGTCATTCATCAAAACCTACAAATATGAACACACGTTTAATATAATGCCTTGAGAACGTGTTTCCAACACACTTGTACCTAATAACTGAAGAATATTCTTTGTCAAAGCATCTCGCGCTCCAAAAAAGGCTCAGCACCTTTGCTAAAACAACTCCTTTGCCGAAAATTTCTCGAACACTCTGAGGCTGGTGTCAACAATTCAACACATAAACGACCTCTGGGTCGGAACTCCAAAATCATAAGCCCTCAGATATGGCAATCCGGAAATCACTAAACATCTCCAATGCCAAAAGTACCTCCAATACTCGGGTACTGGCATCAAAATCTCAAAAGTAAATGCACTGCCTCAGGGTCGGGATATCCAAAATCGTAAACCCTCGATGAGGCAATGAAAAGTTTGCAAAAAATAGCTCCCGAGTCAAGAAACTCTTGACGACTTGGGGACAGCCATCAAAGAACCGCCTTGACTCATCAAAACCCGAGGCCATAAGACCCCAGGCGGGCAGACTTGGTCTTGTAAGACCTACATAAGGCAGTAATCATATATGTAAGATCTCAACGACATGCAAAACATGTAAGACTTCAACTACATGTAAAACTGTAAGACCTCCACGACATGTAAAACCTGTAAGACCTCAATGCATGTAGAACTTGTAGGACCTCATTAAAGACGTTGACCCAATCACAATGTTTTAGCTATATATCGAACTTGTAAGACCCCTAAAAAGGCATACCCTCGATATAGATGCCAAAACTACTTCATTTTGGACTAAAAGGCTTTGGCCAAGCACAAGTGACTTCGTCACACAGATGTACCAGCCGAACTAACGCGACTCGAGAACATTCAGCCATCACTACAAGTTGTAAGAGCCATTCTCGACAGCCCACACAGGCCTTCAATTTATCAAAATCTACTTCAAAAAGAACCGGTTAAACAGGATACCCTCGGCATAGGCATAAGAGCTTCAACCATGTTAGCTCTGTATTACAGGCTTCGAGCTATCCAGCCTCCAAGCCAAACCTCCTAAGGTGCACAAACATCGCCGCAAGTTTCTTGAAATTGAGGTTCTTCTCGAACCGATGACGACTCAGGTAAAATTTACTCCAAATGTCCTTACCGAGAGTAAAATGAAGCCTACATAAAAGGTCACATCGACCAAGCACGTAAGAGCCATTTTCGCCAGCCTAATGAGCCTCAGGGCCACACACACTAAAAGGTCGTATCGACCAAAAGTGTAAGAGCCACTGTTGCCAGCATAAAATTTGAAAACTTGAGGGTCAAAGTGAGCTCGAGTCATAATCCGATTTGGAAATCATACCCAAAATAGTTAACTATACATGCATAAGGGAAAATCATAAGAGCCATTGTAGCCAGCTTATACTAAAAGTTCGTGTCGACCTAAAATGTAAGAGCCACTATTGCCAGCTTAAAATTTGAAAACTTGAGGGTCAAAACGAGCTCGAGTTGTAACCCGATTCAAAGATCAGACCATAAGTAGTTAATTATACATGCCTAAGGGCAATGCCTAAGAGTTATTGTCGCCAGCTTATTTTAAAAGGTCACTTCGACCCAAAGCGTAAGCACCGTTGTCGCCAGCCTACATAGAAGGTCACTTTGACCCAAAGCATAAGAGCTATTATCGCCAGCTTATATTAAAAGGTCGCTTGGACCCAAAGCATGATAGCCATTATCGCCAACTTACATTTAAGGGCCGCATAGGCCCAAGGAGTAAGAGCCATTGTCGCCAGCCCACTTACACTAAAAAGGTCGCACCGACCAAAAATGTAAGAGCCATTGTCGCTAGCCTAAAATTAGGCCACTCAAAGAACAAATAAGCTCGAGTTGATGCCCAACTCGGGGATTGATCCCAAAACACATGGCCTAGGTATGCCTTAGACTTGAAAGTACGTAAACGCCAATTGGCCAGTCCAAGGAGCCCCACTGCCACATAATTACTCTGAGGATTCCTACCAATGCAAAAACGAGCTCACCTTGTCAAAATCAAGACAAAAAAAGATAAGAACAGAGTAAAGCTGCAAGGTTTTCGTTCATATAAATGCAAGAAACGCAACCTCCAGCTACAAACATGCTTTGAAAATGCTACATACAAATGAGTAAATCTATTCCCCCTAGGGGTTACGGCCTGCCTAGTCTCATCCTCGCTTTCCTGAGCATCGGGCAAAAGTAACCAAGCATCACGTTTATCTGTCCTTGCTAGCGCCAATTCTTTTGGGAGGGCGAAACCCCAATCATGAATTGCCTTGAGGGTCTTTTTTCGATACTTGAAGTGAGTATATTCTCCGCAGTTGAGGATCCTTCTCATCTTGGCTTAAGCATTGGTAGCATCCTTTGAGTAGATCACTATCTCCTGGTCAACCTTAGTCCGGCTCATTACGACTTCTGCTTAACGATCTCAGCGCTGATTTTCAAAAGCTCGGACTCAAGCTTTGCAATCATTTCTGTCTGAACCAAGGCACTGTCGTGTGCTATGTGAAGTTGAGCTTCAAAAGTAGGAACTTTGGCAAGAGCATCCTTCCACCTAAATCCTGAGCCTTCGCCCGAGCTTTCAACTCATCTCGCTCATGCCTGGCCCGGCCAACTTCATCTTGAAGGCGTTCCAGGGCCTCCATCTTTTTCTGCAACCGAAATAAGCTAAGTATTAGCCCTAGGAGCCAGAGACAGAATGCACACTCACGTGGGATAGAAAACTACTTGCTCCTTCAGGTGGTTTTCATAATTCAAGCTCTAGCCCGCCTGATACTGCAAATGTACTAACTCGACTCCTTTTTATCACAAAGGAGCCTCATGGATCTATCATCATCCATGGCTTTCCGTAGCCTTTCTTCACGATGAAGCAGCCCAGACTTAAGCTTGTCTAATGCTGCAAAAGAAAACTCAATAAGGAAGAGAAGTCATAAAGCTCAAAAAACCTTGCTGAAACTCACGACAAATTGAAGCCGCTCGGCTTCTTCGAAAGACGAATGCACACCTATCAATCCAGTTCCCTCAACTCCGAAAGAGCCTATTCTTGTCGAAGCATGGCCAGTGTATGTGACCCCGGGTTTTTAATATCTCCCAAAATGCTATTACCAAAAAAACAAGGTGGCAGCAATGGAGAAACCCTCTTTCCAGAACCACGAGCCATGGACACGACATGCTCGGACGATGCTTACGCTCCAATGCTCCGGTTCTACTCCATAATACCTTGTGCGCCCTCACCCTATGAAAGAACCTCTCATTCATTGTCACCGCTCTTCAGCTTAGAAGTCACCAGCCCATCCCCCTCTCCGAAGGAGCACGACCTCACCTCGAAAGGCTCTCCAATTCCTACAACGGTAATACTAATAAAGATAAAGGGGATATGCTTCTCCACGTGGAAGAAGGAAAAGGAAAGAATATCACAGCACTCACCATGGTATTTTTCTTCCCATTTTCCATGGGACAAAGCTCGCCACTTGCGCTCCTCACTGGTTGAGTAGGTTGCCAATTCTCGGACCCAATTCTTCAGATCAAGAACGTTGCCCGACGTCCATGAAACCGCTGCAGAGGAAGAAAGGAAGGAATGGTTATGAAACCAGTTCTCGCTATAGGCAAAACTTAGAAAGTACGAAATGCACCACTTACGTGTATAAATCCATTCCTCAAGGAATGACATAAGCTCCGTGAGGATAATGTCATCGGTCTGCACTCGGACAAAATGACTCATCCATCCCCGATCTCCATCTTCCTCATCATCAACAACGAAGGGCATGGTCAATCGACATCACAAGGTTAGCAGACCTTGATGGTAAAAGGGCCGGTACAACCTAATAAGATGACTAAGCAACAATTCAAGCCATGATTTCTCTGCGAAAAATCTCATCATCAGCACTGTTCACCAAAATGACAGATGGACCTACGTCAAGGAAACCCGATACTCTAAATAGAAGTCGAGCACAACCCTATCTTGGGTTCCCAGTGTGAAAGGATATGTGTACATATTCAAGAACCCATCAAAACAATATGCAATGCCCTCACCTGGGGAGAATGCCTGTAACGTCAGTTTCTCCCCCCATCCGCAGTCGTTTCTCACTAACTCAAGAAGCTCTTCTCCTATCAATTAATAAACCTTCAAGGTGTACTCTCATTGATCTTGAAGAGGGGAGGTGAAGCTCCCATCTCCTTGTCAGACATGCCGCGACATATCAGCCATGGTGGTAATGAAATTAGAGAACTAAAAGGCAGGAAGACGTGCAGATGCGCTAGTGCTGGAGTGCTAAAAGGCTATGGCAGAAAAGAAGGGCAAGTGATTAAACTGGTTTAACTCCCAAAAAAGCAGAAACAACCCTATTTATATATGGAAAAAATAGTGACGATTCACTTGCCTCAAGGACGGTTAATTACACTAACTGATAAAACCTTCTCCAGTCCCAAGGTGGTACCTGACCTCGATGACCTCCGTCAGAACAAGGTTAGGCTCCAAGAATCCTTTAGCACCTTATCTAGTCCCGAGGTGGTACCCGACCTCGAGGACCTCCGTCAAATCAAGGTTAGGCTATAAAAAATCCGATAATACTTTCTCCGGTCTCGAGGTGGTACCCGACCTCGAGGACCTCCATGATAACAAGGTTAGGCTCCAAGAAGCCAATGACCTCCATCAGAACAAGGTTAGGATCCAAGAAGCCAATAACACCTTCTCCAGTCCCGAGGTGGTACCCGACCTCGAGGATCTTCATCAAGACAAGTCTAGGCTCTAGGAAGCCAATGACGACTTCCAAGCACCGAGGTGGTACCCGACCTCGAGGAACTCCATCAAAGGGAAGTTTAGGCTCCAGGAAGCCAATGGCATCATTACGAGACCTGAGGTGGTATTCGACTTTAGGGTTTTTTTGTCAAAAAGGAATTATGCTCCAAGGAAATAAGTATTTAAATTCCATCTATATGGGCCTGGCCCCGGGGTACTGTTCGAGACTGGACAAACTCTCTTTTGAGATCTATCTATAGAGCCCTAAGGCCATTTACACTAAGCCTAGAGCGAGTTTCCAGGGGGTCCAAATTTGAACGAACCTCCGTTTGGGGACTGCCCTCGAGAGATCAAAGGTAGTCCCTGTCCATGGGCCTCTGAGCAAATTTATTCTCAAAGGTTAACCATGATTCCAAGGCCCAAAATGTTACTTTCATTCTACTCGAAGTCAAGGTCCCGACGACCCCAGTTCATTAGCCCGATTCAGGTTCGATCCAAGGGACCGCAAAGGGTTCTGTGTAAGGCCATTTTTAATCGGGCAAAGGCTAGAAAAATACTCGCACCCGTGTTTAGCATTGGCGAAAGTAGATGAATCCATGTATTCAGAGTCTCCACAAACATAAAAGGACATAACATGCATTGAAGACAAATTAGAGAAAATATCTTTATATTCATGAAACATTCAATTACAAACGCCCATGAATGGTCCTTACATATGACTACAAAAGCCCACGAGGGGTTCTTACATAGAAACAAACAAGCGAAAGGGTACACACGTAGTGAAAGCCTGGGACCTAACCTACTCTCGAAGATTCATTGCTGGTATCAGTATATCCGAGCTCTGCCCCTCGAGTAGGCATCCTCAACGGTGACACCTTCGACCGCCACCTCCTCTAGGTTCCCAAAATCAATCCCACGAAGCAATATTTCTGAGGGCAAAGATGAAGAAAGTAAAGTGGGAAGGCGAAAAAGATGAAGGTGATGCAGAAGAGGCAAAAAAAGAGACATAGCCCGCTTAAGCCAAAGGTTGAAGATTTGGTGGGCCTAAATCCTACTCACATGGCCACTCCGGGTTCTCCTTCTGGGACATCGTGCCATGTGATCTTAACAACTGGTGCGCCATTTTATACCTTGGGAAAAGACCTGAGCGATGAAGTACGGCACCCAGCCAAGGTAGGAGAGTGAACAGCGGTGAATAGTCCGAACACTCTCCCGAGCAGCGGTGTAGAGTTATAATATCCTTCTAAGTCAAAATAGGTCAACCTCTTTACTTCGTTACCTCGGTCTAACAATGACAACAACAATATCCATAACAACAACAATTACAACAACAACAACAAAGAGACAGTATAGTCTCACTCAACACAGGGGAGTCCATGTGGGAGGCCATGGCGTGGCTGGTAAGAATGCCTCTATGGGATCTTATGGTCAGAAACCCCAAACATTGCGGATGGCAATAAGGGAAGGATGATGAGAATGAGAAGAAAGGAATGGAAAGATGTTGAGAAACACTTGAATAAAAGTTTGTATGGGAAGGCTCCATTTATATGGGATAATAATGTGCAATACCATTAATTCCTTTGGAAGACGTATCGATAGGTGCAATCAATGCGCCACTGGAAACTAGATCGATGGTGATATAATCGCCTTGAAGAATGGGAATCGGTAGCACATTGAATGACGCTGAAAAGACAAGTCCATGGGATGTACCGATTATCGTGGAGACTTACATCGTAAGTATGATATCGTCAAAGTGACATCTCTGCAGGAAGTCCGAAGAGTTGGGTGTCAAAATAATTTCTTATCACTCCTCTCTAAGAAATGCGGGGACTATCTCTACACGGTGAAATCGGAGGATCCAATTCCTCATTATCAAAGCACCTCTGGAGACCATCTTGAAGTCCCGAGGCTACAAGGCTATGATCAAGACTCCTCCCTAGAGGCTCGTCGGCACTCGATGTTGTGATAGAGTCAACCACGGCCGTGGCGGAGATGGGGAGTTCCCGAGGCACGTGGCTACGACTGATGAAGCCTAGAAAGCTACTTCAAGACCCGAGTCAGGGTGTCACGGGTGTTATCTAGTTTTCACGTCTCCATACCCCTATAATTAATTCTTGTTATACTATAAAGAGATTTTCCTCCTATATAAAGGGGATCCCTATTACTTTGTAAGGGTTGTTCACTTGAGTTGCTCCACACGAAAATATACAAGAACTCTCTATTTTACTCTCTAGCATATTCCCTTGATATTATTGCTTCCATTTTGTCTTCATACTTATTCATCGCTTATTGCTTGTCATTGGTCATAAAGAGCCCTCTCTAATTACCTCACAACTGTTAGTCATGCCCGACTACCATCAATAGCTCGTGGACGATCACTACTAAAAAAATTTGTCTATGGTAACAGTTGAAAACCCGTTCTCATAGACTGCCAAACCGTTGCCATAGGATATTGGAACGTTTTAAATACCGTCACATCAGCCGGCGTTCCCATAGGCCTACTGGAACGGTTCTTGCAACGGTTTACATCGTCGTGACAGTAGATACGTCTATCGCAGCGTTTTTCCCATTCCTTGTTGGAACGGTTATCTTCTTCAATTGGAACGGTTTTAAACTGTTATTATATTGTTTATACAACGGTTTTTGACCGTTACTATATTATTTAAAGCAACACTTATGTAAGCTATTGCTACGATTATGTTGGATATAGCTACGATTTGTTTAGGCTATCGTAACGGTTATATTTGTATGTGGAACGATTTGTAGATCATTTTATGGGACTTATTGCAACGGTTCTGATAGGCTATTGTATCAGTACAGTTAAATTAAAATATAGCACCTATTACAAATAAATATTTATACATATAATGAATTATAATAACACTCAAATTTAAATACATAATAAAAAGTATTATTAATACAAAATTATCCATCAAACAAATAATATCCATAAACCAAATGTTCTACCCCATGAGTGCGTAAGTTTAGTACATTTCAAGAGAGTGAATAAGTTCAAAAATGTTGCTAACAAAAGATTTTTAGAACATTCATCTATAACAATTCAAAATTCATTTCAAGTAAGGTCTAGTTCTTCATCGTCTTCATCATCCATTTCTTGAGCTACTTCACCTACAAAAGAGGATAAATAAAGTTATTACCCTTCAAGCATGTGAATATTGCACCAAATTGGCCTGGAACCGGCATGTGACCCATTAAACACCTTCTAGTCCTCGAATTATAAGTATTCTTGAATGCATCTATAGACATTTAAACCATTTTAATTGTAAGGCTTATGATTCTTTTACTTCTGATTCTTTTGACAACAGGTGCAACCTAGTATAAAGTAGTTATAGGGTTAAAACTAATTTTAAATTCAACAGGATTTGAACCATAACCAACCTAGTTGCTTCAATCAAAACAGCTAGCAACTGAAGCAATATCCAAGATAGGTATATGCTAGATTACATTATTACATTGAGTCTGTAATTCTTTATACAACCTAGTTTGGTATATTCGGAGTTTGGTATATTACATTATAGTATTATACCAAGATAGGTATATTCTTTATACAACCTAGTTTGCACATATGGGCAGCAAAATGGATTTTACTTCTGATTCTTTTGACTCAGGCACCAAAAAATAATT
The DNA here is from genome assembly GCA_034376525.1 of Nicotiana benthamiana. Lineage (NCBI taxonomy): Eukaryota > Viridiplantae > Streptophyta > Magnoliopsida > Solanales > Solanaceae > Nicotiana > Nicotiana benthamiana. The sequence goes on along the minus strand of CM067338.1, from coordinate 69,682,589 downwards.
ATGTTAAAACAAGAAATGAGATTATGGATGCAATTAACTTGTGAGGATCGGAATTCCAATATTTAAGATCTTTAAAGTGAGATTCCGAAATATCTGCTGGCCTATTCTCCATTCGAAGCTCATCATTCTCATAGGATGTGAAGTGAGTTGTCTTCAATTGACTCTTATATTTTCTCCAAGCACTGCAAACTGATTCAAAAATCCATTGTTTCGCCTCGTCGGGAATGTCAAAAACATGTACAAGTTATAAACACCTTCAGCAGTTTAAACACCTTGGAATCGAAAAACTCTGGAATAAAACCCAGAAAGAGATACAGAAAAAAAGTAAAAAAAAAAAAGGTGGTGCATAGAGATTCCACAAAACAAAATGACGGGGACTCTATTCTTATGCACAGCTCGACCAAGATACATGCTTAATCAATTCAGGGATCGTCTAAGAAACTGGATAAACTGAAGAATACCAATAGAATAACCAGAATCTAGATGTGTTATTCACATCAAACCATGAAGCTAAATTAAGGAAAGGGAGATTTTGTGCCACCCCAAAATAACATTACTTGGAATGTGGAGGTAATGTGATTTTTAATACCAATAAAGATTCAGTAAAAGAGTAGACTACTACTGCATTCTTTTAGATACCAATCCTTTCTCCGATGCATGGATGTAATGAATAAATGATGGATGAAGATCAAGAGTATGTGATAATGGACTAAGATTATGCAAACTCAAGTTTCAATTGGGTGTACTATTGAAGACGGGTAGAGTAGATTAGTTTCTAGTCTACATAACGAACAAATAAGCACAAAAGAGGACCATATACTTAGTTTCTAGTCTACATAACAAACAAATAAGCACAAAAGAGGATCATATACTTAAAGAACATTACAGCCACGAGTAAATCATATAGGGTATACACCCAAGAGATCAACACCATAAGTTTACATTAACCTGTATTTTATTCAGGAAAAAAATGGAGCAGAACATCCTTCCAAAATCCTCCATAAAGTGATAAAACAAAAAATTAAACTCAAACCACAAAAATGAGATATCCCACATAATCGAAGGGTAGCCCGTAAATTCTACATGCACTATAATTCTCGAATTAGACACTGGTATCGTCTACGGAAAATATACACAGAGCTAAAACTAAGCTGAAGCTACAAGAGCGATTTGAGTGAAAATGAAAGAAGGTCGGTAGCCCATTACATTCAAGCCACCCTCATCCACGCCAAGAAAATGATAGATTCATATAAGTTATGAAGAGGGGATGACTAATGATGGAATTGAGTCAAATATATACAAAAACCACCAGCAGACTAACAAACTAAGGTAACTCTTTGACTACCAAATTTTCTGAATATAGGGAACCCAAGCTAACTATATAAGTAAAATAATCAAAAAATCTAAACTAAATAGGATGAAGAAAATTTACCTGTTCATTTGCACTCGGAGGAAGTCCACCCACATAAACTCGCCTTGCATGTCTAGTTGCCTGAGAAATAAGTACTCTCAGAAAACCACAAATTGTTTTTTAAAAAAATTCCTCCAAAAATTCTGATACTAAAATATTTCCTCAAAATAATCTTTGGTAAATATTACAAAAGTATTTCACAATATATTCAGGTATTGGAGAAATTACTTGAAAGCTACCAAATAAAAAACCCTGGTTGAAGATGAGTGAGACCTTTTATTGTCTTCCTTGGACATAAAAGCAAGAGCGGTTGGCTCACGCCCAATGTCAGCACAGTGGGGCTACTAGCCCAACGTTGACTTCTTAGAACATAAGATAAGACAAACTACAAAAAAAAAAAAAAAACAACACCAAAGACAACAAAAAACAATAATCTTCTCTGTCTCAGAATTATTTCACCATGTAAACAATTGAAATAGAATATGAACAGTCAAACAATTGAAATAAACGTGAGCAACCAATCTAGCTACATACCAAAATGAAACCATGCATTTTGATAAGAACATTCCACACTACATCCAAAAGAAAAAAAGTAACAGTTACCAAAATGTTGCCTATATAAAAGAAATCAGTAAGTACCTATAACAGCAGGAGCACCAGGTACCAGAGCAGAAGTAAGAGGTGCCATGTCAAATCCGGTGATCCTTTTGCTGCAAGCATAATCAGTATGAACGGTTAGAGAAATGCTAACACAAACCATAATAACTGACTCCGACCCCCCCCCCCCAACCCCCGCCCCCACCCCCCCAAAAAAAAGAAGAAACCTATAGTATTACTAGTATTGTTAAAAAGAAAAAGAATGAACAATTAAATTATCTTCACCAACGAAATTATATTATCTTCACCAACAAAACTAGTAATGTTATATCAACAATTTCTGTCCCCAACTGAGTCTCTTTCAATTCATTCAAGCTACTAGGTACTAACTCATTTTTACTAATGTGGGTGTCCGAGCTAGCTTGATGTACCTCCACTATTTAGGTATCTGCATTCTTCCAATAATACAGAACCCGGTAACTATGGCTAACATGGCTTAGATTGATGGAGAGAAATCAACAAAAAAAATTATCTGTTGAATTTTGAACCCCAGTCATCCGTTGTCTTTGTTTTAACTTCATCGACTTACACACCCTTGGTTCTCCAAGATCTTAGGTCAATTAATTGTCCTTTTATAATAACTATCGCAACCTATATCTTCTACCCTCACCACCCCTCACCAGAGGGAGTGTCCCAATTTCTCAAACTAGTTATCTACTAGAAGAGTGAGGATATTCTAGCTCAACCTGCTGAAATTAAAGATCAATGCTAATGAAGGAACTAATATTACAAGCATGAAACAGATTATTCTACGGGAACCAGAATTGCACTCATAGCTGTAGTCAGACAAATAATTTTCGGATTAATAGCTACTACTACTACGCCTCAATCCCAAATAAGTTGGGCTCGACTAAAAATAAAATGTCCCAGACCACCATGATTGCAATTCTGACTTCCTCAACATAACCAAAGAAAAACGTGCCATAGTCTATGTAATAGAGAGCAATCCCAAAGGACTGCCAATTATCAGTTTTTCGTGGACAACTGAGAACTTACCTTTTGGAGGTTAACGAGAGCGAGATCGACAACGTGATCTTAATCTATGACCAAATTTTCCCCTTGAGTGAGATCTGTGCCTACGCCTTTCCTCTCTATCTTTGTCATAGGATTTTGACCTGTCTCTATCTCTTTCCTCTCTATCCTTCTACTTGTGTCTAAGACCTTTCTCTTGCTTTCTCTCATAAGACTTTGACCTATGTCTATGCCTCTCATCCCTATCTATATCTCTGTCATAATCTTTCTGCCATCCCCGCCACCACTATACCTCCCACTCTGTACAGCAACAAGCTCACTACGACACCATTTCCTTTTTGCCTCTGTTTCCTCAAGCTTTTCGTTTTCTCTAAAATTGACTATAGATACAGATATCTCAAATAAGAAAAGAATTTGCAGATAAACCTAGAACCAACATCAAAAAATCAAAATCTTGAAACAAAGAAAGAAAACCCCAAAGAGAAAGCAACCAAAAACAAAAAAAAATCGGCTAGAGGAAAAAATATAAGAATTTACCTGCAAACTGCACCAGATGAAGCAAAGGGTATAAGGTTACCACCTGAAAATCCAAAAGAGACGCTAGACAAAAAAAAATATTGATAAATATGTTACCTTTCTATTTAAAAAACCCATATAAAAGAACAATCAAAACAACAAAAGCATACAAAAAGAATCACCTCTTAACAATAAATTAATTTGGGAATTTGGGGAAGGAGTGCGGGAGAAGTGCCGGAGCAGCAACTGTCCTAGAAGAAGTGCCGGAAAGGCCTATGGAACTGTTCTTGGGGCTTTGGGCTTTGTGAACCCTAGGGTTTGATTAATATGATGGTCTAATGAAGATGCATGATGAAACTCGACCATTAAACTCGGCAAAGATGAAAAAAAAGAAGATAAGAGAGGCGATTTTGAGTGAATCGACGAGGAGCTCCAGTGTATCGATGACGAAGTATGTTTGGATACAATACTGGGGATACGTTTGGGACTTTGGAAGTTAGCCCAGTAATGTCAGAAATTAAAAAAAAATAAGAAAATAATATGTCACTAATTAGCTTGGTGGGCCACTAAAATTTTCAGCGAAAAATACGAGGAAATGAATACTCCTCCTTTCAATAGAATTTTTTCCCCAAAATCGTTGCCATATATATTTCTATTGGGACGGTTAATAAATCCGTTGCGACATAAAACTATATGGCAACGGTTTTGTTATATTTGCAACGGTTTGAGGTCTAAAGTGTGCTGATACCTCCCAAATTCTATTGTAACAGTTTGAACCGTTACTATATCACTTCTATGGCAACGGGTTAGGAACTGTTACCAAAAAACTATTCCCATGGGCTCATTTTCTGGTAGTGGATCCCCGAGATCAACCTCGAGGTCCATAATCAACAAGCCCGATGTCCTAAATAACTGGCATGTCAGTTCGATTATAACTCACTCCTTAACTTTATTTTTTATCTAAATCTCACATACTTAGCATCAATTACCTAACAAACTAGCTAAAAATATATCACGTATTTTTATAGTCCTATCAACAAATTTAATTGTTATTATTATTTTCGTAGTAAACAACATCCCTCTCTGCCAAAGCCAAGCTTAAGTGTGCTCGGAGTTCATCGATCAGTTGGGACCGCTTATCAGATTTCTCTTTTGCCATCCGAAGTTGAATCTCAACAGATACCAGCTTTGCCGGGCGGATTCCTTCTCCGAGGCTAACTGGTCCATTTTGTTCTTCCAACCGTCGACTATGGCCTGGACCTCATTTATTTTAGCTTGAAATTGGTCCATCCGGTAGATCTTTTATCGAACCTGTGAGGTTTGGTCGCTAGTCCCCATGGCTAGGTTCTCATTGCTAACTTCAAAAACATTTACCTTTTTGACCGAATTGGTATGTGCCTACATCAGGATCAAAGCCTCTTCTTGAGCCCTGTCCAGATTGGCCTAAAGATCCTCGATGGCCCCTTCATGCTGCTCACTAAGAAACTTGTACATATCCCTTTTCTGAGCAAGCTCATTAACCTCGAGATCAAACTGGTTGACCTCGGCCCGGTACCAAAAGAAGCTCTCATGATAAAGAATAGAGGCCTACAAAGGGTGCAAAAACATGAGAAGTATAAAAACCTATGTATAAGTTCAAAGGGTCATGATGATGCCTTACTCGAATCAATGCCTATTGCGCCTCATTGAAGAGGCATGACACGTCCACCTCATTCATCTTTGCTTGGTCCTTCTCGGTTATAAGGCATCAGAGGAAGCTCGCCACTTTCAAGGGAGTACGAAGAACTCGGGCATCTTTCGAGACGGTGATGACTGCCGGCCTCTTATATTTGGGATCCATACTCGGGGCAAGGAACTGGTTGATTAACTTTGGGATTGAACTCAGCCTTCTGAAGTCTAAAGACAAATCCTTTCTTAGCATCTCTCCAGGTCGCCCAACCCTAAAACGTCTTCCAAAATGGCTGAATCCACACCGTAAAAAAGGGAATGAAGGGGATTATCCACACCATGAGCCCCATTCATTAGACCTCTCCTTCACCACTCGGGCCTCCTTGAGCATGGACTCGGTGTTATAAGGGCGACACTAAAATCTCTGTTACACTAGGCAGAGTGGAGCCGGCATCTCGATGGGTCTTAACCCTCATCTCCAAATTGGTCTCCTGAACCTGAGGGAGATCGACCTCCAGCTCCTCCCCTTCGGTTGCCGCCTATTCTGCGGGGGAGATTGGCTCATGGGCCATAAAAATATCATCTTTTCGTGCGTATCCATATGTTGAAAAAGTGAATCCGAGTGCGGTTTGGGGGAACGAAGCCTGTCTTCGTCCTACGAACCAATTTTTTTTTGCTTCATTGCGGAGCTCGGGGAGTCTGAAGCTTTCCTTTTCTTCTTATTCTTTTCCCATGTTGCAGCCCCGGGCTGCCCTTATCGGCCTAATGTTACTTATTCGGGATGGAGATCTTACCATGAGAATGGGCTTCCATCGGCTCTTCAAGAGCTCGCCCCATGTGCTCTTAGAATAAGGCATCTGGGAAGAAATGCCCTCGATCCACTCCTTTAATCGAGGGATGGCGTTTGGCACTCGAGCAACAACTGCACCACCACAAGTACTAGTGAGGAAAAGTAAGACAAACATAAAATTAACGTTTAAAGGGAAGATGTACTTACGAGTTGCATTATGCTTCTCGGGGAATGGCATGAGCTGGGGGCGGGGTTGGGGGGATCAAGTCTTCGATCCTCACTCGAACGAAGTTCCCCTGCCACCCTAGTATCGATCTTCATCAATACTCAAAAATGGGGCTTTCCTGGCCCGTCTTGTAAGCTTTATTAGTCCTCTCAAAAAATTCAGGGACTGTACAAGTGGAGTAGGTGATCGTTGGTAAACGGACGAGATTCGGTCTTGTTCACAACGTAGAAGAATCACGATCCTCCATAGTGATAAATGGATCTGACCGAGGCATACATCGTAACTCTTACAAGAATCCAAGATAGTCGAGTCCACGTGGCCCAATATGAAGGGATAAGTGTAAACACTTAAATATCCTTCCACCTGGGTAGTAATGGCGCCCTCAGGCCCAGGGACTACTAGGTCCTTACCTTCCCAGTTGCAGTCCTCTCGGACCACGGAAATGACATCTACGGTAATGGAGCATATGTACCTTGATGCCCCATTCACCCCGACCCTATACCGATGAGGGCTTTTTAACCTTAAAGTCATCTACAATCAACCAACCCCCGGGGACGAGCATTTTTAAGGGACGCTTGGGAGCCGATTCATTGGTAGTCGCACCAGGAGTAGACATCTCAAGGAATCCTATATCGGGAGTGACCGCCTCGATTTCAGTGGTCATTTGGGAAGAAAAAGAAGAGATTTGTTGTGGAACAGACTTGGATGTTTTTGCCATTATTATCCGAAAAAGCTTGAAGGATCTAAGAAAAGGTTTTGAAAAGATAACGAGTCAGGTGTGCTGATAGGGTAAAAACCTGGGAATCACTGAGAAATCTTGAAGGATGGAGGTGAAGATATGAATGTATGAAGAAGGTTGGTAATAGATTTGAGACTCGAAGGTAGAAGCTTGGTCAAACGGTAAAAAAATGAATGAAGAATGGAGGCTTTTATAGGGATTTTATGACATTTCGCATTCAGAGATGACCTATCGATGGTTGATGCGTGTCCGAAGTCAAAACGATGCGACTAGCGAGACGCTTCGACTTCTTTGTTGTTTCTGTTATGGCGTATTAAAGAAGGAATTGAAAAGCATCTGTGGTTTCCCATTGTTTTGGTAAGCATCCCCTCTACTAAACGAGGGGACTATCTTTGTACAGGTAAAACTGAGCCCGTTGAAATTCTCGATTTCCCGTTAAGAGAAAATTAACAGGGTCATGATTATAAGAAATTGGAATCTGGGCGAGGAGCTTCTCATATCGGGGTATGGGCACAACTCCGGCCCTCGAAGTTATTGGAACCACGTCCTCCGGGTCTGGTTCGGGCCTTGACACATCGGAGAACATAAACAAATAGCTACACAAGACTAACAAAGGGCTGACATATCCCTGCACAACTAGATATCCCGGCGTGAATCTCGGCCAGTATCGACAGAAAATTAGTGATTAGGGAAATGAAAGATCCTTACCTCTTTCGGAATGATACATAGGATAAAATTCACCTACGATATAAAGAGAAAAACTTATTATTCACGGGGGACATGGTAACACGCATATCAAGGAAATATGCTCTTATTCTCTATGTTATTTAAAGTTCTTACTGTTGTTCATCAATTCTTCATTAGTGTGAGTTCGGGATTGAAGGCAGGCAATTCACTAAACCATTACTGAGTTCAAAATTACTCTCATTTTTGATATGACAATTTATTATGTCTTTTATCTATTTAATCTAATGCCATTAATAAATTATATTGAATTAATCCGCATATTCTTAAAATTATATACATATTTAATTATTATCCATTTTTTAGGATGAACAACGTAAACAAAAGGTTTCTCAAAATTGTACACTGAAAAACGGTAGGACTGGGCAAAATTGATAACAACAGATATGATTATATTTTTCTCTCCCGAAAAGGAAAAAGAAAAAAAAAGTAAGGTTCTTAAAAGAAAAGGAAAAAGGTTATCTTTAAGCAAAAAAACTTCGTGCGCGTTTGGACAAAAGATTGGTAAAAGTGAGAAAAAATTTAAGTGAAAATAATATTTGAAAATTAGATATATGTTTGGATATAATATTATTTGGGATGATTGCTTTAATATTTTTTTTTGATTGATCTTGGAATGTGCTAAAAGAATGGAATAGAAATTCTGTAAATCTAAGAAGCTAAAATGTAAGAATAGCTCCTGAACAAATTACAAAGATGGAACTTGAGAATTGAGAAAGGAAAAGAGAGAGTATTATTTCTACTTGACTGCACTACAATACGAAGTGTTTTCTTTAATAGCCCCAATTCTTCTCTAATGTAACTGGTGCTAACAGATTCTAACAACCTTTAACTACCACTAATGTTAATTGCTAAAATGCCCCCTTAACTTCTATTAATTCCCTTTTATGTAGGTTTATAATATTGGCACGTAACAACTTGTCCCCTTCTTAAAAGTCCTTGTCCTCAAGGGCAAAGGATGGAAACTGCTGCTGTAGAGTGCGTAAGTCAACCCATGTGCTATCTTCAGCGGGGCAGTTGAACCACTTCACCAAAAGTTGTGTGACCTGTCTGTTGCTTTTAGTGAGCACTCTTTTGTCCAGACTACCTTCAGGCTCCAATACAATATACCCATGAGGAGATAGGGAAATAGGTAGGTTGGGTGTGACTGGAGCAGTACCTATCTGTGACTTCAACTGAGATACATGAAATGTATGATGGATTTTTGCCTGCGGAGGTAGGTCCAACTGATAAGCCACAGTACCCACTCTTTTGAGAATCCTGAAGGGACCAAAATACCTTGGACTCAACTTATGATAAGAATGATTCTTCAAGGAAATTTGTCTGTATAGTTGCAGCTTCACAAAGACCATATCACCTACATTGAAACTCCTAAGAGTTCTATGTTTGTCAGCCTGAGCCTTCATTCGTGATTGAGCTAATAGGAGATGATGCTTGAGCAATCTGATAGTAGTCTCTCTGGCTTGGAGACTTCTGTCAACTTGATTTACCATTGAACTATGGGGAATATAAGGTAGATGGAGGGGTGGTTTTTGGCCATATAAAACTTCAAAAGGAGTCATCTTGATAGCAGAGTGATAGGTAGTGTTGTACTACCATTCAGCCAAGGGAAGATAATTCACCAAATCCTTGGGTCTGTAATTACACATACATCTGAGATAACTCTCCAAACACTTGTTGACCACCTCCGTCTATCCATCTGATTGGGGATGATAAGCAGAAGAGTGGTGCAAGTGAACTCCTTGAGCCTCAAAAAGAGCCTGCCAGAATTTGCTCAAGAAGATAGTGTCCCTGTCACTCACTATAGTTTGGGGCAAGCCATGTAATTTGTATACATTGTCTAGAAAGGCCTGGGCAACTGTGGAGGCAGTGTAGGGGTGGACCAAACTGATAAAATGAGCATATTTACGGAGTCTGTCAACAACCACCAACACTATTGACTTGTTATGAGACTTAGGCAGCCCCTCAAAGTCTAAACTAATATCTTGCCACACCTTTTTAGGAATGGGTAGGGGCTATAACAGGCCTGGGGATTTCACATTTTCACCCTTACATCTTTGGCAAGTATCAAAACTCCTAATGTGTTCATAAACTCCTGCTTTCATCTTCTTCCAGTCATAAACCTGACTAACCCTATGCAAGGTTGCAGCCATTCCTGAATGACCTCCAACAGCACTGTCATGAAAGAAATGCAAAATATCATCTCTAAGAGATTTGTCAGGACCTGCCACTATTTTTCCTTTCCTGTATATGATGCCATCCTTTAGCCAGTATATAGGATTAGCTAATGCATTCTGATCAAGCTGAGTTGCCAGCTGTTGTAGCTGTTGATCTCTTGAATAAGAGGATAACACTCTTGTAAGGAAATCTGAAGATACAGTAGAGATAGTCAAGAGTTGATTGCTGTTCATAGGGAACCTTGACAAAGCATCTGCTGCTACATTCTCCTCTCGCTTCTTGTACATGATGTTGGAGTCATACCCCATAAGTTAGCAACCCATTTATGCTGGCTAGGAGTAGATACCCTCTGTTCCATGAGGTACTTGAGGCTCTGGTGATATGTCGTAATCAGAAAATATCTGCCAATGAGGTATGGTCTCCATTTATCTACTACAGTCACAATGGCCATCATCTCTTTTTCATAAATTGAAAGATGTTGGTGCTTAGCATGCAAAGACTTGCTCAAATAAGCTAAGGATGTGCCCCTTGCATCAATACAGCCCCTATTCCATGCCCACATGCATCAGTTTCAATAATGAACTCCTTGGAAAAATCTGGGAGTGTCAACACTGGTGTTGTACTCATAGCCTTCTTGAGAGCTTCAAATGCTTGAGTTGCTGTCTCAGACCAATCAAACTTATCTTTCTTTAGAAGATCAGTCAGAGGTCTAGCTATAACACCATACCCCTTTACAACAACAACAACAACAACAACAACCACCTAGTATAATCCCACTTAGTGGGGTCCAGGGAGGGTAGTCTGTACGCAGACCTTACCCCTACACTTGGGTAGAGAGACTGTTTCCAAATAGACCCCCGGCATCCTTCCCTCCAAGAACTTCCCACCTTGCTCTTGGGGAGACTCGAACTCACAACTTCTCGGTTGGAAGTGGGGCTTGCTTACCATCAGAGCAACCCCTCTTGTCTTAACCATACCCCTTTACAAACCTTCTATAATACCCCGTGAAACCTAGGAATCCCCTGAGTTCCTTTACATTTTTGGGCACAGGCCACCCACCATCGCATTCACCTTCCCCGGGTCAGCTGCTACCCCTTGTTGACTGATAATATGGCCCAAGTACTCCACCTTTGTCTGGCCAAATGTACATTTACTAAGCTTGACAAATAGACTATTATCCTCCAAGATTTTGAAAGCTTGTTCTAAATGTACTAAGTGTGATGACCAAGAAGGGATGTATATTAAAATGTCATTAAAGAATACAAGTATGAATTTTCTGAGGAAAGGTTGGAATATATGGTTCATCAAGCTTTGAAAAGTGGAGGGTGCATTGGTTAACCCAAAAGGCATAACCACAAACTCATAATGTCCATTGTGAGATCTAAAAGCTGTCTTTTTCAATGTCTTGGTCAGCCATCCTAATCTGGTGATAACCAGATCTTAGATTTAAATTTGAGAAACACTTTGCCCCTCCCAATTCATCTAACAATTCTTCTATCACATGAATTGGAAATTTGTCTTTAGTAGTGCAGCTATTTAATTGTCTATAGTCTATATAAAGTCTCCAAGTCCCATCTTTCTTTTTGATCATAACAATAGGTTGTTGGAAATAACGCTTTACGCTAGAGGGGGGGGTGAATAGCGTTTTAAAATTATTAAGCGTTTTAGTGCGGAATTTAAAAACTTTGCAGAAATTAAGACAAGTGCAGTAAAATAAACTTACACAAAGATGTATCCTGGTTGGCCACAAACGTGGTTAGTCCAGTCCCCGAGAGACTCTCTCGAGATTTCCACTAAACTTGTCAAGCTTACGGGTGCTTAACAAACCGTTACAGCTGAGGACACAAGCCTCACCTAGGTGCTCGGGGATCACAATCCCAAAGACTTCAATTGCTCGGGGATAACAATCCCAAAGACTTCAATTGCTCGGGGATAACAATCCCAAAGACTTCAATTGCTCGGGGATACCAATCCCAAAGACTTCAATTGCTCGGGGATAACAATCCCAAAGACTTCAATTGCTCGGGGACAACAATCCCAAAGACTTCAATTGCTCGGGGATAACAATCCCAAAGACTTCAACCGAGGAAACACAAGTTCCTCAACCAACGAGAATCGCAATTCTCTTACAAACACAAAGACACACTCACTTTACAAAGTACTCCTCAATGAGTAGATATGAGTAGAAATAGTACGCTCAAGATCACAACAACTTAGCTCAATAGAATGGCTCTTCAAAAAGCTTTATAGATGAATGAAAATGATGATCAATGTAAGAAAGCTTTTAGCAATGAAAATACTTAAATTGTATGTGTTGTTGTTGTGAAAACACTGAGTTAAACCTGTATTTATAGGTGAAAAACTCAGTCTTACCGTTGTCTAATTGCCAATTAAGGATTGCTGAAATTACTCAGTGACAATCGATTGTCAGGACTAAACAATCGATTGTTTGCCTATCAGATCAAAAAATCAATCCCAGATTTTACGTTAACAATCGATTACTTCAAATCAATAATCGATTAATTATAACGTTAAAAAATCCTTTCCAATTTTTGGCATAAAACATCGATTATCAAGAAATCAATAATCGATTATTTTAACAACGTTCAGAAAATCTTTTCCAGATTTTACGCTAAAACATCGATTGTTAAATATCACAATCGATTACCTGAAGGTAATTTGAAAAAAGTATGACAACGCACAACTTCAATAATCGATTATCAAATAGAAAAATCGATTATTAATTAATTTCAAAACTTACTGTCTCGTATATAATCGATTATCAAAAGCCACAATCGATTATTAATTAATTTCAAAACTTACTGTCTCATATATAATCGATTATCAAAAGCCACAATCGATTATTAATTAATTTCAAAACTTTCTGTCTCATATATAATCGATTATCAAAAGCCACAATCGATTATCATTTTATTTAAAATCACTGGGAGACATTTTTCTCATTCTAATCGATTACCATTAGTTCATAATCGATTTTTATGAGTTTTGAAAACTTTGCCTCAGTTAACAATCGATTATCATAAGTACACAATCGATTGTTATGCAGTTTGCAAAAACCTGATGTTAACTGACTTACTCACAATCGATTATCATTAATTCATAATCGATTGTCATGCAGTCTTGGCTTAGAGATACTCGATTATCATAAGTACATAATCGATTATCTTAGCCCAGATTTTTGAGGCATGTTTGGAAAACATTTTAACAAATGTAAATATGCATAGTTTAAAATCATTTGACACTTAATTTAAATATGCATGATTTTGGAAAAAATAAATTTAGTAGAGAAGCCATGTTATGAGCCAAGATTGAGGAATCAAGATCACAATTAATATTGACTCAATTATAACATTTCCAAGCATTGTCTTGAGCTTCTTGTAATGCATCCATTATGTGCTTGTCCTTGAGCACTGCTATATATCGCTTATTGCTTTGTTTGACATTCATCAAAACCTACAAAAGAACACACGTTTAGTATATTGCATTTGAAACGTGTTTCCAACAATTTCCCCCTTTTTGATAATGGCAAACATAGGCGGGATATATGCAATAATTATTTTGATAAACCAAGACAAGTGTCATGTTCCCCCTCAATTCATGTTCCCCCTCACTTTAAGCATGAATGAAGTTGAGAGCATATAGCATAATATAGCATACTTCTTGATATCCCGTTTCTTCCCCCTTTTGCCATTAGCAAAAAAATGTACACAAGGGAAGAATAACAAATATGAAATAAACACAAGTTTATTTATTGGAAAAAATATATAACGGAAGTAATCGATTATTGATACAGTAATCGATTGTTTGACGGCGATTTTCCTGTAGAATACTTGAGTATTTTGCGTCATGCTTTTTATGATCCCCTTTTCTTTAGGGTGATACCTGCAAAAAAAATTTTAGACGCCTCCGACGCTCAAGTTAGAAATTATGTAAGAAATAAAATGCAATGCATGACTTAGATCAACGTGGAGTCAAGGATCCCGAGTTCACTACGAATTCGGAAGAAGGACTCTTTATCTAAGGGCTTTGTAAAGATGTCTGCCAATTGGCTTTTTGTTTCAACAAATTCAATTTCGACATCGCCTTTTAGAACGTGATCTCTAATAAAATGATGTCTAATTTCAATGTGTTTTGTTCGCGAGTGAAGAATGGGGTTCTTCGTCAAGCATATGGCACTAGTGTTGTCACATCTAAGAGGAATGTGGTCAAGACGTAGGCCATAGTCCAAGAGTTGTTGTTTCATCCATAGGATTTGAGCGCAACAACTCCCCGCGGCTACATATTCAGCCTCGGTTGTGGACACCGCAACACTAACTTGCTTCTTACTAAACCAAGAAACTAAAGCGCTACCGAGCAAGTGGCAAGTGCCGCTAGTGCTCTTGCGGTCCAATTTGCATCCAGCAAAATCAGAGTCGGAATAGCCAATAAGTTGGCATGAAGAACCTTTGGGGTACCATAGACCCACATTGGTAGTACCGACAAGATACCTTAGAATCCGCTTTACCGCAGTAAGGTGAGATTCTTTCGGACATGATTGATAACGGGCACAGACGCACACGCTAAACATGATGTCCGGACGACTAGCAGTAAGATAAAGAAGAGAGCCAATCATACCTCGGTACTTTTTGATGTCGACTTCCTTACCTTTTTCATCTTTGTCGAGATGATCGGATGTGCTCATGGGAGTTGCTATTTCCTTTGCATTGTTCATGTCAAAACGTTTAAGCAGTTCTTTGCAATACTTGCTTTGACAAATGAATGTACCTTCCTTCATTTGTTTTACTTGTAATCCCAAAAAGAATTGTAACTCACCCATCATGGACATCTCAAATTCGCTAGTCATTAAGTTTGAAAATTCCTTGCATAGAGCATTGTTAGTAGCACCAAAAATGATATCATCTACATATATTTGAACTAGCAAGATATCATTGTTTTCATGCTTGACAAATAAAGTTGTGTCAACTTTTCCACGAATAAAATTATTTTCTAAAAGAAATTTACTCAACCTTTCATACCAAGCTCGAGGAGCTTGTTTTAAACCATAAAGGGCCTTTTTGAGTTTGAAAACATGATTGGGAAAATTAAAGTCTTCAAAACCGGGGGGTTGCTTTACAAAAACTTCTTCTTGGATAAAACCATTTAAAAAGGCACTTTTCACATCCATTTGATATAGAATGAAATTCATAGAAGATGCAAAAGCAAGCAACAAACGGATGGCCTCTAATCTAGCTACCGGAGCATATGTCTCATCATAATCAATCCCTTCTTCTTGATTATAGCCTTGAGCCACAAGCCTAGCTTTGTTTCTAGTGATTATGCCATTTTCATCTAATTTATTTCGAAAAACCCATTTCGTACCAATTATGGTATGACCTTCGGGTCTTGGCACCAAGTCCCAAACGTTGTTACGTTTGAATTGGTTAAGCTCCTCTTGCATTGCCAAGGTCCAAAATTCATCCCCAATTGCTTCAGAGATGGTTTTGGGTTCAATTTGAGAAACAAAAGCAGTAAGATCTAAGGTATTTCTAAGGGAGCTCCGGGTACTTACCTTCCCTCCAACGTCGCCTATTACCTGATCGAGAGGATGGTCTTTGACTGTTCTCAATTCTATTTGCTCTTTTGGTTCATTTTCCGGTTGAGGAGCTTCTTCAATTGGTTGTTCCACCGTTTTGTCAATTTCTTTCCTTGGTGGTTCTTCTTGAATTTTGTCCTTTAGGCTTTCCAGAATACCTGAAAGATCAAGACCACAATCCTTTCTCGCCAAGCGAGTATTATCTTCGGAAAAAACAATATGAGGAGATTCCTCTACAACTTGGGTTCTTTTATTAAAAACCCTATAAGCTTTACTACGAGAAGAATAGCCAATGAAGATACCTTCATCCGACTTTGCATCAAATTTTCCTAGTTGGTCCTTTCCATTGTTATGCACAAAACATTTACAACCAAAGACACGTAAATGTGAAATGTTTGGTTTTCTACCTTTGTAGAGTTCATATGGGGTTTTTAAGAGTATCGGCCGAATTGCTACTCTATTCAAAACATAGCATGCGGTACTCACGGCGTCTGCCCAAAACTGTTTGGGAATCTTAGCTTCGTCGAGCATGGTTCTAGCCATCTCTTCGAGACTCCTATTTTTCCTTTCCACCACCCCGTTTTGTTGTGGTGTACGTGGAGCGGAAAAGGTATGCTCGATTCCGAGTTCATCACAAAAATCCGCAAAGAGATTGTGATCAAACTCTCCCCCATGATCACTTCTAATGGAAGTGACAGTTGATTCCTTTTCATTTTGAACTCTTTTAAGAAAAAGCTTGAAGCTAATAAATGCATCACTTTTATGTGCAAGAAATAATGTCCATGTAAATCTAGAGAAGTCATCAACAATAACAAAAGCATATCTATTTCTTCCTAGACTTTCGATACGGGATGGTCCGAATAAATCCATATGCAATAGTTGTAAAGGTCTAGAGGTTGAAACAACATTTTTGGATTTAAAAGATGCTCTTGTTTGCTTCCCCTTTTGACATGAATCACAAATAGTATCACTTTCAAATTTTAAGAAGGGAAGACCAATCACTAGATTTTGAGAAATCAATTTATTTAAAAGATGCATGTTCATATGAGCTACTCTACGATGCCACAACCACACACTATCATCTTTGCTCAACAAACAATCAACATACTCGGATGAGGAGTTTTCAAGATCAACCATGTAAATATTGTCAACTCTAAAACCACGTAGAATAATCTTGAAGTCACTACGTCTAAACACTAAACACTCATCCGAATCAAACAACGCAAGATTTCCCTTGTCACATAATTGACTTATGCTCAAGAGATTATGCTTTAAACCTTTGACAAGTAATATATGCTTTATAGAGGATTTTTCATTCTTACCGACCGCTCCGATGCCAATAATTTGTCCTTTATTGTTGTCACCGAATACGACGCTTCCTCCTTCTTTGTGCTCTAGTTGAAGGAATTTGGATTCGTCTCCTGTCATGTGTCTGGAGCATCCACTGTCAAGGTACCATAGTACACTTGATCCCTTCAAGCACACCTACAAAGCAAATTAATATTCTTTAGGTACCCATATCATTTTGGGTCCTTGGGGGTTAGGCAAATAACGACCATAATAATATGAAGAATCTCTATGCTTTGTAAAACACATAGGTGCAATATGACCTATACGATTGCAGTAATGACATACTACGTTCGGGTTGTGTTGATGCCTAGGTTGAGCCAACAAGGTTCTAGGCGAATGAATATGATTAACACTAGACATATTTTTCCCATTCTTAGTATGATATCTAGATGGTCTAAATTCATTAGTGCTAGACTTGTTGAAGGACCTAGTGTCATATCTAGGTGGTCTATGCTCGTTCCTAGAGTTATTTCTTGGTTGCCGAAAATTACTATCTGTAGGCTTGTTTGCAAGAATCCTAGATTCGGATCTAGGTTGTCTAAAGATATTAGTTCTACCCTTATTTTCATACATTCTAGCATAATGTCTAGGTGGTCTAAAAGAATTTGTTCTAGGCTTGTTTAATACCTTAGAGTTATTTCTAGGTGGAGTAGTGAAGTTTTTGTTTTTATGCCGTTGATATTTCTTAGGAACTTCTTTACTATGTGTATCTAAAGTTTTCCTAAGTTCTGTGTTTTCTAGTTTTAAGGACTCACAAGTAGTACAAGTAGAGCATTTATCAACACAAGAGGCTTCATGCATAGTCTTGATGACTTGTCTAAGTTCTATACTATCATTTAACAAAAATTGATTTTCATTTGCAAGATTCTCGTTATCACGAGACAGATTTTCAACACCTTTTTGAGCTAAAGAAAGACGTTCTTCAAAGTCCTTGTCTTTTAAAAGGAGTTGTTTTTGAAAATCCTCTTCTTGTAAAGAAAGAGTTCTTTGTAAATCTTTAATAGTCTTAGAAGCATTTACCAACTCATCATGCAGTTTGTTATAAGCAATTTGCATATCGTTAGATGTACTTACCTCGTCTTTTTCGTCTGCCATGAGGCACTGACCAGTTGTTTCATCGTTTGTGCTGACCGCTTTTTGAGGCGTGTTTTTGTGCAATTCCTCAAGTTTGTCCCACATTTCCTTAGCAGTTTTATAGTGGGAGATTTTTCGCCAAAGTTCCTGGTTCAAGGCGTTATGTAATATATTCATAGCTTTAGTGTTGTATTCACTTACCTTATCTTTCCCGACTTTTGTCGTCAGTTGATCACTGTGTTTAATAGCTTGCCATAGATACAAATCGTTTGCCATTGTAAAAACTTGCATCCGATATTTCCAGACTGAGTAGTCGTTTTCGTCCAATATTGGAGGTGACATGCTGCATTCTCCTTCACCTATTCCTGCAAAGAAATTTAGAGTAGAAGCCATGGATGGTTCTCTCAAACGGTTAGGTTTTTCAGAGAGTATGGCTCTGATACCAATTGTTGGAAATAACGCTTTACGCTAGAGGGGGGGGTGAATAGCGTTTTAAAATTATTAAGCGTTTTAGTGCGGAATTTAAAAACTTTGCAGAAATTAAGACAAGTGCAGTAAAATAAACTTACACAAAGATGTATCCTGGTTGGCCACAAACGTGGTTAGTCCAGTCCCCGAGAGACTCTCTCGAGATTTCCACTAAACTTGTCAAGCTTACGGGTGCTTAACAAACCGTTACAGCTGAGGACACAAGCCTCACCTAGGTGCTCGGGGATCACAATCCCAAAGACTTCAATTGCTCGGGGATAACAATCCCAAAGACTTCAATTGCTCGGGGATAACAATCCCAAAGACTTCAATTGCTCGGGGATACCAATCCCAAAGACTTCAATTGCTCGGGGATAACAATCCCAAAGACTTCAATTGCTCGGGGACAACAATCCCAAAGACTTCAATTGCTCGGGGATAACAATCCCAAAGACTTCAACCGAGGAAACACAAGTTCCTCAACCAACGAGAATCGCAATTCTCTTACAAACACAAAGACACACTCACTTTACAAAGTACTCCTCAATGAGTAGATATGAGTAGAAATAGTACGCTCAAGATCACAACAACTTAGCTCAATAGAATGGCTCTTCAAAAAGCTTTATAGATGAATGAAAATGATGATCAATGTAAGAAAGCTTTTAGCAATGAAAATACTTAAATTGTATGTGTTGTTGTTGTGAAAACACTGAGTTAAACCTGTATTTATAGGTGAAAAACTCAGTCTTACCGTTGTCTAATTGCCAATTAAGGATTGCTGAAATTACTCAGTGACAATCGATTGTCAGGACTAAACAATCGATTGTTTGCCTATCAGATCAAAAAATCAATCCCAGATTTTACGTTAACAATCGATTACTTCAAATCAATAATCGATTAATTATAACGTTAAAAAATCCTTTCCAATTTTTGGCATAAAACATCGATTATCAAGAAATCAATAATCGATTATTTTAACAACGTTCAGAAAATCTTTTCCAGATTTTACGCTAAAACATCGATTGTTAAATATCACAATCGATTACCTGAAGGTAATTTGAAAAAAGTATGACAACGGACAACTTCAATAATCGATTATCAAATAGAAAAATCGATTATTAATTAATTTCAAAACTTACTGTCTCGTATATAATCGATTATCAAAAGCCACAATCGATTATTAATTAATTTCAAAACTTACTGTCTCATATATAATCGATTATCAAAAGCCACAATCGATTATTAATTAATTTCAAAACTTTCTGTCTCATATATAATCGATTATCAAAAGCCACAATCGATTATCATTTTATTTAAAATCACTGGGAGACATTTTTCTCATTCTAATCGATTACCATTAGTTCATAATCGATTTTTATGAGTTTTGAAAACTTTGCCTCAGTTAACAATCGATTATCATAAGTACACAATCGATTGTTATGCAGTTTGCAAAAACCTGATGTTAACTGACTTACTCACAATCGATTATCATTAATTCATAATCGATTGTCATGCAGTCTTGGCTTAGAGATACTCGATTATCATAAGTACATAATCGATTATCTTAGCCCAGATTTTTGAGGCATGTTTGGAAAACATTTTAACAAATGTAAATATGCATAGTTTAAAATCATTTGACACTTAATTTAAATATGCATGATTTTGGAAAAAATAAATTTAGTAGAGAAGCCATGTTATGAGCCAAGATTGAGGAATCAAGATCACAATTAATATTGACTCAATTATAACATTTCCAAGCATTGTCTTGAGCTTCTTGTAATGCATCCATTATGTGCTTGTCCTTGAGCACTGCTATATATCGCTTATTGCTTTGTTTGACATTCATCAAAACCTACAAAAGAACACACGTTTAGTATATTGCATTTGAAACGTGTTTCCAACATAGGTGAGGAATAGGGACTTACGCTAGGCATGATGACACCCGAGGCCAACATCTCCTTGATCATTTTTTCGATTTCATCTTTCTGGTTAGCAGCATATCTGTAGGGTCTGACATTGATAGGTGAGGTTCCTTCCTTAAGTAGAATCCTGTGATCATGACTTCTATGAGGAGGTAAAGCTCCAGGTACTTGTGTTTGCTCAGCAACTTCTGCAAGTCATCAGGTCCCTGCATTTGTTGGGAATGCGGAGTAGCAAGTTCCTCTTTAACTGGTTGGACATAGGCTGTGATCATCATACTTAACTCCCCAGATTTGTGCAGCAGTCTTTGCATTTTATGATTGTCTAACAACTTAGGAGCACCTGGTTGGCTACCCCTGAGTGACACCTTTTTGCCCCCAATCTGGAACTCTATCTTCAGCTGCCTAAAGTTCCATTTAATATATCCTAAAGTGACCAACCACTGTATTCCCAACACAACATCTGCTCCCCCTAAAGGTATTACTAACATGTCAGCTCTAAATTCCACTCCTTGCATCTTCCATGTAATCCCCTTGCTCATGTTCCTGTTGTGAATTTTACTCCCATTGGCAACTGCTACAGAGAATGGAGAAACACTTTCTAGCTTGCATCCCAATCTTTTATCCACATCCAGATCCATGAAATTATGAGTAGACCCTGTATCTACTAAAACATGTACCATCTTACCTTTTACACCCCCTTTTACCCTCATTGTCCTATAATCTACTGTTCCATCGAGTGCATAAACATATATCTGAGGGCTTAAAGTTGATTCTTCTCTACTTTCCTCCTCAGGAAAATTTTCAGTGACATCCCAGTCTTCCTCCTCCTCTCCTAACTCCAACAGATACATTTGTTTCTTTCCCTTGCAGTTATGCCCAGGGAAAAACTTCTCACCACACCAAAAACACAACCCTTGTGCTCTCTTTTCATCCATCTCAACTGTGGATAGCCTCCTAGATCCTCTTACTACAGATTTCCCATTAGAACTCAAAAATCTGTTTCCTTCTACATTTCTGCTACACCCAGCTCCATGAGTCTGTAGGCTTCCGCTGGTGTTTGAATTCCCAAAAGAAGTTGGAGTAGGCAATAAAGGTCTTGAGCTCCTCTAATTCCTTTGTAAGTTCAATAAATGTTCAGCTAACTTGGCTAAGCTGAAGGCTTTTGTTAGGGTACGTGGAGATAACATCCTCACTTGTACCTCAATTTCTGGTTTTAGCCCTTTCAAAAAACAGCTAATAGAGTATTCCTCCGATAACTCAACTTGGTTTAACAGCCCATCAAAAGAATCCAAGAAATCCTGCACATTCCCCGTTTGTTTCAAGCTAATTAGTTCTGCCATCGGATCCTCGTGTAAAGTGTGACCAAATCTATGGTATAACCCCCTAAGGTAGTCATTCCAATTGGGTAATCCCCCTCCCACTCGGCCCTCATCATTGCTCTATGCCGTTGCAACGCCCTACCCTCTAGGTTAATAGCTGCTATTTTAACCTTCTTCTCCTCACTTGTTCCCCCATATTCAAAAAATTGCTCACACCGATAAATTCACCCTTCTAAGTCATTCCCACTGAACTTAGGAAATTCTATTCGAGAATATCTGTAATAAGGGTTACCTCTGTCGACATAATCCCCATCATTTGATAAGAACGGACATTGGGCCTAACTCAACCCCAAAAGCTAGCTTATGAGTTGAGGATTGCCCAAGTCATATAAGGTGACCAAGGACCTCAAATCCCTCCAATGTGGGACAACTCAACACCCCCCCCTCACGCCCAGATCTCTAAAGCGTGGACAACATAAATGGGGGCCCAACATCGATAACAATAATTGGGATGAGCCTGACTCTGATACCATGATAAGAACGGACATTGGGCCTAACTCAACCCCAAAAGCTAGCTTATGAGTTGAGGATTGCCCAAGTCATATAAGGTGACCAAGGACCTCAAATCCCTCCGATGTGGGACAACTCAACATCATTCTCGTGGATTGCAGCTGGAGGAATAACTAATGGCGGTGCCGCTGCTTGTTGATTCGTCGTCATTGCTGCTATCAGTTGTCTAATTTCTCCAATTACATCATCGTGTTTTCCCCCATCGCCTTAACTTGTTCTCTAATTTCTTCAATTTCCCGACGCATCTCACCATCTCTCGTCGCCTCCGGCATATTTTCCGGCCAAGGATGCTGAAGCTCTGATACCAAATGGAATGTGCTAAAAGAATGGAATAGAAATTCTGTAAATCTAAGAAGCTAAAATGTAAGAATAGCTCCTGAGCAATTTACAAGGATGGAACTTGAGAATTGAGAAAGGAAAACAAAGTACTATTTCTGCTTGACTGCATTACAATACGAAGTATTTTTCTTTAATAGCCTATTTCTTCTATAATGTTACTGATTCTAACAGATTCTAACAACCTTTAACTAACACTAATATTAATTGCTAAATGCCCCCTTAACTTCTATTAATTCCCTTTTCTGTATGTTGACAATATTGGCACGTAACAGATCTGAGTGAAAATTTTAAAACACAATTTTTAGAGTTTTTTGAATTTTTAAAAAATTTTAAAATTCATCTTTCGGTGAAAATTAAAAATTTTATGGTCAAACAAAAAAGTGAAAAATTTTCGAAAAAATAACAAAAAATTCATGGCCAAAAGAGCTCTTTATCATTAATTATTTTATTCCCCTTAATCATCATATGTCTCATGTCGTTAGAAAATATAAGGTGAAATTATTCTATCATTCTGCATTTTATCAGAAATTATATCAAGATTAATTTCTGAATTGAAAGAAATAGACTATCATTGGTTGAAATTCTGTTTCTATATTCTTTTTATGTTAGGAGAAGGGTCCAAACCTCGTTGTGAACTAAAGTAAAGGGAAGCAAAAAGATGCAGGAATCTGAACCGCGGGTGAATATGACGATGAAGTAATTGATATACTAGAGAGTATTTATATATGGTGCAAATCAAAACTTTACGAAGGAAAATATGTTGTCTTTATATCAGACAAACGATGGTACGGTTAAAATAAAAATAGTGAATTTAATCAAAT
This sequence comes from Nicotiana benthamiana, assembly GCA_034376525.1. Lineage (NCBI taxonomy): Eukaryota > Viridiplantae > Streptophyta > Magnoliopsida > Solanales > Solanaceae > Nicotiana > Nicotiana benthamiana. The sequence continues at coordinate 69,659,232 of CM067338.1, read as the reverse complement.
ACATCTCAGAAAGATCTGTGGAGACTTAATGTGTTTTTCTTTGTTGAACTATTTTTTCAGTCCCGAAATTAAGGATAAACCCCACTTCTTATGCCATATTTACCCCTAATACCAAATTTTACATTAAAATAGTATAATATAAAATTTACTTCAATCATTATACTATTTTTTACATAAAAAAAATATTTCTTCACTCTCTTCTATATTATATTATTATCTTCTATTTAAATTTTATTTTTTATTTCCTTCAAACAAATTTTATCTTTTTTTTTTCTGTATTCATCATATATAATTTACATTCACCATTAATATATACAAAAGTTAATATATCAGAAAAATAAGATATAAAATTAAAATTATAAAGATCTTAATATAAAAATTAATTATATACACAATATGTGATAAATTAAAAGTCCAAACAAATAAAAAGATAAATAAAATAATAATAAATTAAATTTGGTATTTGATGAATAGTGTCGCACTAAATTTGGTGCCACACTATTCACCCACTATACTAATACAAGATTAGGTATTTTATCGAAGCAAAAAAGATACTAAATTTTACACTAAGTTTAGATTTGGTGCAAATAGTATACTTTTGGAGATTCCATGAGGAGCAAAATTTTATAATTTTGCACTCCGTATTTTCTAGTCAACAAACTTATAGGACGAGTAGTACCCCCAAACTTATATTATTTTTTCTATTTCAGTTTTAATTTATCTGAGATTCGAATTTTAAAGGTCAAACAAATTATTCTTTGATCACAATTTTTTGTTTGATTTTTAAATATGTTAAATAAATAATTATTATGTTTTATATTATAATTTATATCCCTTTTAAATATATAAATTTTATTTTAAAAAAGTTACCACAATTAAAATTAAAAAACTTTGATACTCGAAATTGAAACAATTCACGAAATAAGTACGTATATATTATTTTTTTCAACCGCTGAACAGTTGATATAAATCCATAAAAAAATGCTTATCTAGACAACTACTGCAAACGTGTCAAAATCTCAGCAATCCTACATCTCACGACTCTCCACGCGTACTGTTACTTTAACTTCGTGGCATCACTTGGTTCTCCATCCAACTCCTATATAAACCCTTTACAAATTCGACTTCTTCACTCATCTTGTAACAACAGCAAATACCCAACAAGGAACAAAGACAATCTTGTCTTATATCAGAGAGAAGAAAGGAAGAAAATGCAGTCAGCAAAGGACGCAGCAGCCTCAGCAAAGGCTGGCATGGAGAAGACCAAAGCCACTGTTCAAGAAAAGGTTCCCTCCACTTTTCTTTATTTTGATATTGCCATTATTCAGGTTTAGTTATTAGTTATAGTGGAGGGAGTATTAAGTTTTAATCTTATAATTGGAAAAGTATATTGTATTCAATGAACATTTTAAAAGCTGAATTATTATCTAATAGTAGAAAGTTTTGGTTTCTTAAAAATGAGCAGGCGGAGAGGATGACTACTAGGGATCCACTTAAGAAAGAAATGGCGACGGACAAGAAAGAGGACAAGAAAGCAGCAGCAGAGCTGGAAAAGAGAGAGGCCAAAGAACACAACGCAGCTGCAGGACATGGAGTTCAACATCCCCATGTTGGTGGAGGAACTGGCACTGGTTATGGAACTGGCTCTACCTTTTAGACAAATGAAGCTCTGGGTTTCCCCCCAACTTTCATTAATGTATTTGGCTTTTTTTCTTGTTTTGTGTATGGTCAGAAGGGTTACGATCCCGCTTGTATGTGGATGTTGGTGTTGGCTTTTATGATCGATGACACCAAATTATATAAAATAAAGTGACCTTCCTGTGTCTTTGTCTATATTTTGTCTATTAATTCCCTCCTTCTGACTTAAGACTTTTGCCCTATCCTCCTATAAATTTACGAGATGGGCTTAAGCGTATAAGAGTAAGAATTTACGTGCATCTGGTATGACGCAATATCGTCCTCGTTCACTAAGCTCACTAGCTAGAGCGATATATACATAAATATACATATGTCACGCTCAAGTTTCTAATCATATCGAGTTCGTGATGCCTCCCGCCTCCTACTAATAGGAGCTAGGCAAGTCATAGCAAATATCGATCATTTAATAAAATAATTTAAATGAATCATAATATAATGAAGCGGAAATTTTAAATATAATTAATTATAGAAATACGGAAGTTTAACAAAATTCTCTACCCAAAATTGATGTCACAATACTCATAAACGTAATGTAACACTAAATAAAGATTTGAATGACACATAAAACTGTATCTTTCGATGCAAGAGATAACAAACTAAAGAAGGGATTCCGGGCTGTCCCTGGACTTTCAGTCCAACTTTCGCCCCTGGACTGAAGGTTAGCTTCCGAATCTAATATTGTTATCCAAAAGCTGCTCCGATTTTATTTTTTGTGCAAAAATATGTATAAAGTATAGTATTAACACAACAGATTCCATGTGCTGATAAGTATTTGGTCTAACTCCGATGATATAGTAACGGGACAAACCAAACTCCAAATAAACTTGTACAGATATATATGTAAGTACAAAGAAATAACACCAAAAAGTAAACAATTAAAATTGGAAGAGGAACTTGCTTATGGGAATGGCAGATAAAAATAGAATATCAAAAATAATAAAAGAAACTACATCTGATTTCTTCTAACACAGAATAAGGAAAAAGAAATTACTTTCACTTGTTTCAATTTCCTTTTCTTGTAGGCATGCAACACTATCCCATTTTCTCATATCATGTGGTAGGTGTACCACTCGCTCCCATTTCATAATATCACGTGGTAGGCGTACCACTCGCTCCCATTTCAATATATCACGTGATAGGCGTACCACTCGCTCCTATTCAATATATCACGTAGTAGGTGTATCACTCGCTCCCATTTCCTTTCAACACAACATCACAGAGAAATTCCAACAAGGGAGTAAGGTGATAAAATAAATTTCCTGGCAAAGGATTAAGACAATGTATTAAATTGCCTGGCAAGGGAACATGATATCAACTCAACTATCTCAGCAAGGGAGATCCAGCTAAACAAAACTTATTCAATTTCTACTTAACACAATTAAATCAATGCTCAGTCACATTACTTGCTCAGTTTTAAAGATTTCCAACCAAGTTCTCATAAGCAACAATTAAGAATACAATAATTTAGCAATTTAGGACTCACGGTCATACTCGACCCCTAACGTATAGATACTCGTCACCATGCCTATACGTCGGACACAATACGTAGCAAGTAACAAGTAAGACTCACTCCTAATCCCTCAAGCCAAAGTTAGACCGAACACTTACCTTAACTTTCTGGGCTAAATAAATCCACAACGACCGCTTTCCCTCTCGAATTCGGCTCCAACTCAATCAAATCTATGACATAACAACTTTATTGAATCAATATAAGCTAAACAAAATCAAGCCCAATTCCTAAATTTAGATTTCTAAGCTTTCTTTCCAAAATTTTAAAAATCCACCACGAGTCCTCTTAGTAAAAACACGAGGTCTGAACCAATTTCATATCACTCATTCCCCCACGAGCCCGAATATATAATTTATTTTCAAATTCGGTCACAAAACGATTTCTAAATTAAAGAAAATTAAAAAGCCCTAATTCTACCCATTCCCCCAATTTCCACCATCTATATGATTTAAGCTTAGAAATTCAATAATTAATGAAGGAAAATGAAGGAAATAAATGATGATCTAACCCAAATGGTCTTGAAGACTGCGGGCTTCAATGAAATCCTAGAGCTTGGGGAAGAAGAGAGCTCATGTAAAATTTGAACTAAACCTATATGTTCTGATTCTGAAAACATAAAAAAAAATACTGGGTGAAATTTTGCTACGTGTTCGCGACATGGGGGTCGTGTTCGCGAAGAAGGGAGTCTGGCAGGCATCACGTTCGCGAGTGGGGCTGCGAATGTGTAGAGTAAAATACTGGGGTCCAGGATCTGGGCCTACGCGAACGCGTGAGATGGTGCACAAACGCGTTGAAGAAAGTAGCAAAGCTTCGCGATCGCAATGGTCAGGACGCAAGCGCGAAGAAGGAAGGGCTCAAAGCTATGTGAACGCCATAAGACTAGTGCGAGCACGAAGAAGGGGATCACTGTGTAAAAATTGCGGATTTTCTGCTATCTCCCTATGTTCAAAATCACCCCGAACACCTCCGAAAATATTCCCGAGCCCTTGGACTCTTAACCAATCACACACACTAACTCAACCGCATCGTACGAACTCAACCATGCGATAAATCTCCAAACTAACATAAAAAAAGAGAAATCAAACCTTAAAATCATCACTTTTTCATCAAACTTCATAAACTATCATTTTTAGAGATTTAGATTCGAAACACGTCAAATGACGTCCGATTTCAACCAAATTTCACAGAAACGTCTTAAATAAAAAGACCTATATCAGACGTCGAAACCAAAATACGGGCGCGATAACAACACTTTCTAATTCATTTTCATTTCAAATTTCCATATTAATTTCAGAAAAATAATTCCTTTTAAAAATTTATTTCTCGGCTCGGAACCTCGGATTTCAATTAGCCTCCACCCGTGTTCTAGTTCGTCGGAGAGCTAGATTAGGCCATATGCCCGAGTCTCATATTTTCCTACAGACCCTTCGAGACCGTCAAATCACGGGTACGTGTCCGTTTATCCAAAATGTTGACCAAAGTTAACTTTACTCATTTCAACGCCACATTTTTGAAATTTTTACAGTATTTAACATATAAGCTTTCTGGTTACGTGTCCGGACTGTGCACACAAATAGAGGCAACTAAAATGAGGTTTTCAAGGCCTCGGTAGCACAGAAAAAGTGAGAAAACAGGTGATTACCCTTTGGGTCGTCATAACATACATACATATATATACATACACACACACATACACACATATACAAATATACATATATACATACATACATATATATATATATATATATGCGCTAATGTTTTTCCTCAAAAGTATATATTATATTAATACATAGAATAAACAAGTTGAGCAAAGGTGCCCACAACATCCTTTACGACCCAACTTGGGAAAAGTTAGCTAAATTATGTGCTAGTTTGTTTATATTCCTAAGAATAAAAAGAAAGTCTACATGATCAAACAAAATCGAGGGCTTCCTAATGTCTTCACAAGCAGGGGCCGAGCTAGCAAGACTTGCGGGTTTGATCGAACCCAATAATTTTGGTCTAAAGCCTGTATTTGTTACAAGGTTCAAATCTTGACTCTGCCTCTGTTCACAAGTCACTTCTATCTCCCATGAAATAGTAATTTTTTCCCGAACCATGGCAGTAATATTCTTTGCATCTGATAGGTTCTTCACCTTCTTCCAACCATTCATACGTGCTCGTTCAAGAGCCCTTCATGTAGCAAGTGCTTCAGCTAGAACGGAATTGGGGATTCATGGGCATGAAGCGGTTTTCCAAGGCTATCCATAGCCGCAACTTCCCAAAGGCTATCCATAGCCGCAACATCAACACTTGCACGTCTAGCATCCACCAGTAAACTTACGTTAGTGAATAATAATATGCAAGATGGTGGTTTGTTAGTTGGGTTGCTAAGCCAATCCCATATTGAGAAGAAGTAGATAAGAAAGTATCTAAAATATTCTTATATTCAAGATAATAAAATAATGACTTAGAAATAATATGTTCAAACCTCTCATGATTAAAGTATCATGCATTCCTAGCTTTCCATATTTGTCACATAATATTAATGTCCAAATTTAATAACTCTGTTGACTTAGGATATTGTCTAGTATTAGAAATTAAAGTATACCACTAAACAGAAAAATCGTTAACATTGTCCAAATCAGGCCAGTTTATAGGACTTAGTTTCTATACTAGTTGAGAGTGGACACATGTAAACATCATATGCTCAACATCCTCGCATTCAGTACCACAAATCTTACATGTTCTCTCTCCATTCTTGATATTTGTAAGGAAATCTATATTACCTGTTATTAATAATAAAACAGTAAACTTTCTGAAATAGAAACATAAACATACAGTTAGTAGCAATAGAATATCGAACTAATATTTGAAAATAATTTTAGAATAAATCGAGACAAATTATTGCACATCGTTTCCTTAAAGAAATTATTTTCCTAAAGTACCTAAGGTGTTGAAATATTATCCTCCCATGATAGAACGATTTAGCTCATCGGTATATTGGAAGTTTGTACCAAACCCACGGTGTAAGTGAACAACTCAATGGTAGTAAATCACACTGGAGTAGATTTGTGGAGAAGAAGAAGAAGTCTTGAAGTTTAGAAAATTCATAAGGAAAAATCTGAGGAATAAAATGAATTTATAGCCAATGGAAGTTCTGTTTCTAAAAGCTTACAACTCTTCAGAACAGTCACTTAAAAAGGGAGGGAAATTTAAATAAAATTTTGAAAACAAAATGAATTGGGACACATACGGATCCAGTTCGGGATTGGATATTTGGATAATTTAATTAATATTTATTAAATTATTAAATAAATTTTTCCATAAAGATTAATCATTTAATCAATCTTTGATCAAATAGAAACCCGAATTCGAAGCTGAAGCCGAACCGAGTGAGCGACGACGTTCACGGGCGCGAGGCTTGCCTTCTTCTTAAACTTTAAGAGCTAGAAGAAGAGGAATTATATATATATATATACACACACACACACACACATACACACACACACACACCCATCAAAAGCCTTTTCTTCCTCCAATATGGGACAATGTCCCTTTGTCAAGGACGAAAACTCAAATATTTTATTTTCCCATTCACCTTCTTTTGAGCTAAACCAAGCTTAAAAACCCCGACAATCCCCAACATGAATGGGGAATGGCCATAAAACAAAAGAATGCACAGACGTGTGTGTGATTTACATGTAAGAAGTAATTGCATCAGCATTAGTAGATTTTCCTTTGAACGTTCATAGTGAACTTATATCGGATATACTCGGTAAATCGGTAGATTTGATATCTTTGGACCGTCGAGCTTTGTTGTATACCTAGACAACATAATCCACACAACCAATCCTTAACCATCTATGGTTCTTACGATTGTGTTCGTTTCAGCCATGTACACCATCTGGTTTTATGAATGCTTAGAGAATGGACCTTTACTTTTATTCCCCTTAAAGTGGCTCACACTTCACACTTACATAGGTAATTCTAAATGTGTAATCCTATAGACACACGATATGCTCATATCATGCTAGACTTAGAAAATCATTAAAAAGCTTTAAGCTTTATTGACTCATCAAAAGCCTTAAATTTTTTACCTCGATTTTTGAACATTGTCTTCATCACAAGAATGATTTGAGTTATTTGACAATATTGAAGCGTCATTCATAACTTTGTTTGATTTCTTTAAACCTAGCTCTTGGGGTCTCTAGTCTACTAAGTAGAGTTACTTCCATGATGACGTATCCTAGGCCTCAACCCCATTCCATTTGACGATCTTTCAACTACCTCTTTAGATAGGCCTTTTGTAAGTGGATCCGACATGTTATCTCTTTACTTTATGTAGTCAATCATTATAACACCACTAGAGAGTATTTGCCAAACGATATTGTGTCTCTGTCCTATATGACGAGATTTTTCGTTATATATAACGCTCACTGCCCTGCCTATTGCCTCTTGACTATCACAATGTATACAAATATGTGCCAAAGGTTTGGGCCAAAATGGAATATCTTCCAAAAAATTTCGGAGCCATTCAACTTTTTCACCTTCATATCTAAAGCTATGAATTCAGATTTTGTTGTAAAATGGACGATGTACGTTTGTTTGGATGGTTTCCAAGATACTGCTCCACCCCCAATTGTGAGAACATGTCCACTCATGGATATAACTTCAGAATTCGATGATAAAATTTGCATCTCTATATCCCAAAACTCGTTTTATTGCCATCCAATGTATTTGATTGTGATTACTTGAAAACCGACTCAGTTTGCTTATGGCACATGCTATATCTGGTCGCGTACAATTTATGATATACATCAAACTTCCTAATACTCTTGCATAGTATAGGTTTGAGTCACTTTCACTTTAATTCTTTTGAAGTGCATAACTCATGTCAAATGGAGTCTTGGCAATCTTGAAATTCAAATACTTGAACTTGTGAAGTACTTTTTCAATGTCGTGAGACTGTGATAATGCTAGACTTTGTGGAGTCTTGTGAATTCTGATTCCTAAGTACAGTTAGCAGCTCCTAAGTTTTTCATTTCGAATTTTAAAGACAACATGCGCTTAGTAGCATTTATATCTGCCATATTTTTACTCATTATCAATATGTTATCAACATATAAACAAACAATGACTCCATGAACTGGAGTGTTTTGTAAATACACGTGTCATACTAATTGATTTTAAACCCACTTGCCAACATTGTTTGATCAAATTTGGTTTGCCATTGTTTGGGGGCTTGTTTAAGTCCATAAAGCGACATAATTAGTTTGCACACTTTCTTTTCTTTTCCCGCATTCACAGAATCCTCAGGTTGTTTCATGTAAATATCTTCCTCCAATTCTCCATTTAAGAAAGTTGTTTTAACATTCATTTGATTAATTTCAAGATCATACACGGATGCCAGTGCCATTAACACCCTAATAGATATTATTCTCGTTACTAACGAGTAAGTGCCAAAGTAATCAAGGCATTTCCTTTGTCTATAATCTTTGACAACAAGTCTTGCCTTATATTTGTCAATAGTGTCATCAACTTTAGTTTTCTCTTTAAAGATCCATTTTTAACCTAAAGGCTTATTTTCGGACGAATATCAACCAATTTCCATGTATAGTAATCCAAAATTGATTGAATCTTAATATTTACTGCCTCATTCCAAAATGCTGAATCTGAAGATGACATAGATGCTTTAAAAGTTTGAGGTTCATTTCAAGCAAGAATATCACAAAATTTGGTCCAAAGGAAGTATATGTTCTTGGACATTTTCTATGCCTTGGATCTTCTTCACGTGGAGTATTTTCCATTTTTTCTTTTCATGATCATTTAGGTCTTCACTTAACGACTTGCTTTCAATTTTATACGGATAGATGCTTTCAAAATTCAGCATTATCTGATTTAATTACCGTATTACATAAATTTTGGGATTATTAGATTTATGAAGTAAAAATCGACATGCTTTACTATTTGTATCATATCTAATAAAAATGCAATCTACGATTTTTTGTCCGATTTTTACCCTTTCGGGTAAAGGTACTTGTACCTTTGCTAAACACCCACACACTTTAAAATATTTCATGTTGGATTTTCTTCCTTTTTATTTTCCAGAATAGATTGAGTTCTGTTGTGGGGTACTCTGTTGAGTATTCGGTTAGCTATAAGGATATCTTCCGCCCACAAACTCTGCTGTAATCTCGAACTTATTAATGAAGAATTCATCATTTTCTTTAACGTTGGATTTTTTTCCCGCAATTCCAATGGATTGAGGTGTGTAAGTGGAAGTAGTTTGATAGATAATTCAATATTCCGAACATATTTCTGCAAATGAAGATTCATATTCTCTATCCTATCACTTCTAGTCATTTTGATCTTTTTATTCAATTGATTCTCCACTTTATTCTTTTATTGTTTAAATGCTTCAATAGCTTTATCCTTTCTATTAAGTAAATAAACATAATAATATCGAGTGCAATCATCAGTAAAAGTAATAAAATACTTTTCCCATCTTGAGATGGTGTTGACTTCATATTACAAATGTCAATATGTAGAATTCCTTTCAACAGACTTATAATGATGTTTTACTAACTTAGATTCAACATATATTTGACACTTTGATTTATTACGCTCGAATTTTAAGCAATACTTCTAAATTGATTAACTTTAACAAGTTTTTGTAATTGATATGTCCTAAACGAATATGCCATAAATTATTTGACTCCAATAAATAAGAAGAAGCTGAAATTTTATTCAATTGGCAACAACCAATACATTTAGTTTGAAAAGTCCCTATGTGAGGTAGCCTTTTCCAACATACATTTCATTCTTGCTTAAAATAATTTTATCAGAAATAAATACACATTTGAATCTATTCTTCACAAGTAAAGAAGTAAAAACTAAATTCTTCCTAATAGTAGGAATATGAAGAACATTGTTGAGCGTTAACACCTCACCAGAAGTCATCTTCACGAATATCTTCCCATGGCCTTCAATCTTGGCTATTGCAGTATTTCCCATGGAAAGCTCTTCTTCGGGACCAACAGTTGTTACGACCCGGAATTTTCACCCCCGAAAATCGTAATGGAGCCTATTCGTAGAACCTAGGCAAGCCATAAACTTTAAAATTATTAACTCTTTTGTTTTAAATCTTCTTACCAATTATATTGACAAGGAATAAATATCTAAATATCAGTGGAATATGAAATTTAGCATAAGACTTAAGCAAAATTAACTAAAATAATGCGGAAATCAACATATGTCTCTACCTAGAAACTGGTGTCACGACATTCACGGACTGTCTAGGAATGCTACATACAACTGCCTGAAACAAAAGAGATATATAGTCTGTCTCAAATAGGAAAGAAAATAGAGAATTTAAATAGATATAAGAGATGCCGGGACCGCGGACACCTGCAGGACTACCTCGGAATCTCGATGGACTGAAGGCTGGCTCCCAAGCTATTGCTGCTGACCGAAAACAGCTCCTGTATCTGCATAGAGTGCATAGTATAATATCAGTACAACCGATCCCATGTGCTGGTAAGTGTCTGGCCTAACCCCGGTGAGGTAGTGACAAGGCTAGGACCAGACTCCAGATAAACATGTGTAGTTATATAATATATGGCGGAAAAATAAACAGTTTAAAAGGGAGGGGATACATGCTTCGGGAACAAATCAACCTAACAGAAATCGAATAGATATATGAAAGATCACTACAGTATCTACAACAACACAATAACAAAACTGTTGCGGCGCGCAACCCGATCCCTTATCATTTAACACTGTTGTGGCGTGCAACACGATACATATATATACATATATATATAAATATCTATCGTAGCGTGTAACCTGATCCCATATAATAATTGTTGCGCCGTGCAACCTGATCCAATATATTATCTGTTGCGGCGTGCAACCCGATCAAAAATAATTTCTATTTCGGCGTACAATCCGATCCATATATATATATATATATATATATATATATATATATATATATAGAAATATATATATATATATATATATATATATAGATATATATATATATATAAATATATATAGATATATATAGATATATATATATATATATATATATATATATATATATATATATATATATATATATATATATATTGAGGCGCACAACCCATTCCAAATATACAACTTACAGTGATCATAACAGCAGCCACGACAAGGGATCATAATAAACTACTCTATCCCGGAAAGGGAACTCAACAGTACAAGTATATACGTCCCGGCAAGGGAGAATCGGTATAACCAATCTCAACTCAACTCCAATCATCTCAATTATCGCCTTTTCTATATCATAAGTAACTTCCACGCAAATAAACTAAGTCTTTACTCAATGCCATGGATTTACTCACTATTGCAACCATAGTATCATTCATGAAATTTTTCTTAAGTTTAAGATTTCCCGAAACACATCCGAAACACACCCAAGACATCGGGGCTCCTAACCAAATATAGGTACTAACTCAACTATATCATACGAACTTATCTGTGCGATCAAATTGTCAAAATAATCTCAATAACGACCATTGAACCTCAAAATCAAAGGATCTTTCTTAAACTTCATCAAGTATCAACTTTAGCAATTTAGATCCGAATCACGTCGAACGACGTCCGTTTTCAACAAAATTTTACAGGAATGACTTAAACCATATATAAGAACTATACCGGGCGCCGAAACCAAAATATGGGCCCGATACTATCGTGTTCCAATCAGATTTCATTTAAAATTTTCCTTAAATATTTTCAAAAAAAAACATTTCTTAAAAATTTATTTCTCGAGCTTGGGACCTCAGAATTCGATTCCGGGCATAAACCCAAGTACCATATTTTCCTACGGACCTCTGGGACCATCAAGTTACGGGTCCGGGTACGTTTACAAAAAATATTGAGCGAAGTTAAATTTACTCAATTTATAATCAAAACTTAGAATTTTTCACAGATTTTCATATTTAAGCTTTCCGGCTACGCGCCCGGACTGCACAAGTAAATTGAGGTGATGACAAATGAGATTTGCAAGGCCTCGGAGATACAAAATTCAATTAAAAGCAAGTGATAACCCTTTGGGTCGTCACAACAGTAGAGATTCGCAAATGATTCTTTGATAGAACAAACACGTCGTGTGGCTCCAAAGTCAATCCGCCATTCCTTCGGATTTCCAAATAGGTTTCATTCTGAAAGCATTCCACATAAATCATCAATGTCATCATTCTTATTTACTATGTTGGCTTGTCCCTTCTTCTTATGCTTTTTTCGGGAGACGACATTTAGGGGCTTTATGACCAGCTTTTCTGCAATTGTAGTAGTCGCCCTTGAATTTCTTTTTGTTCTTCTCCTTAATCTGTCATGAAGACCTATTTATATTCTTATTTTTTGGAGCAATCTCCTCAACGAAATTAGTTTCCATGTGATTAAGATAGTTTTTGAAATCTCTCCAAGAGAATCTGCATGTTTCCACACCTCAATAATCATAAATTTTTTGTTGTCCAGCATGTCCGTGCTGACACTGAAGGTTCTTCACTAGTTAGTTTCTGCATACCATGTGTGGTAAACAAGAAGAACACCCTTTGTTGCCATCCTTTGCAGTTGGCTCCGGAACATTTCCCCATTTGCCGGCCAGTGGAATAGTAGTTCGGCTTGAAGAGGCTATCGTCATCGCCACAACAATCGCAGAAGGATTTTAAATATCAATTGTCATTTATCACTATCATCAACAGAATAGTTAATTAAGGGCAAAAAAATGAACAATAATAGTAGTGTAATTAAGGATAAACTGTATATTTAATAAATAAAAATCAATGTTTTATATACTGTTTCACAGAAAATGATGATGTTTTATGTTCTTCAAATCGTTGTTAATTTTAATAATCCGATGAAGTTTTTATATCTTTAAATCAGAATAGAAAAAATTCAGAATGAGTAGAAAATCACACAGGTTTTAATCACCAAAAACGGAATACAGATTAAAATAAAATAATTTCCTTAAGATTGTTAGGCAATCTGTACTACTTGTAATAATTAAAATAGTAAACTTTCTGAAATAGAAACAGAAACAAAAAGTTAGCAACAATAGAATGTCAAAATAATATTTGAAAATAATTTCGGAATAAATCGAACCTGCTGAATGCATAGTATGTCCTTAAGAAAATTATTCCCCTCAAGTACCCGAGGTGATGGAATTTTATCCTTCCAGGATAGGACGGTTTAATTCACCAGTATTTTGGTACCAAAACCACGGTGTCAGCGAACCACTCAATAACAGTAAATCATATTGGAATATATTTGTGTAGAAGAAGAAGAATTCTTGAAGTTCAGAAAATTTGTACGGAAAAATCCAAGGATTCAAACAAATTTATAGCCAATGGAAGTACTATTTCTAAAAGCTTACAACTCTTCAGAACAATCACTTTAAACGGGAGAAAAATTTAAATAAAATTTCGTGAAGAAAATGAATCAGATCGTGCACGGATCCGGTTCGGGGTTGGATATATGGCTTTGACCAACACTGAAGCCGAAGCCGAGCCGAGCAACGATGACATCTTGCATTCTTCTTAACTCTTTAAGAGCTAGAAGAAAAATAATTTTATATATGAAAAGCCTTTTCTTCCTTCCAATATGAGACAATGTCCCTTTATCAATGAGGAAAACTGAAATATTTTATTTTTTCTCCATTTCCCATTCACCCTTTTTAAAGCTTTATTATATATTTTCTAAGAATATGATTAAGCTTATTTTTAAGTCCTAACCTCCATAGAGAATCCCATATCAATTTAGGAAAGGAACGACAACTAGATTGTATATGCACCAATCTATATATATATATTTATATATTTGAGGTACTTGACAAGATGATGTGGCACCTTCCATAGTGTAGGAATCCCATTTATCTTTTTTCTCAATTTTTTCACTTTTTTCCTTTCATTTTAATTATTTATCTTATTTTAAAATCAACATCCATAACTCACATCTCTTCATTGAGGGTTGTGACTTTTCAACTCCATAACCCCCAATTGTTTAATGAGTTATAAATTGAATAATTAAGGTTTTAATTGAAATTCCATAAATACACAAATATTATTAAATCTAAACAAAATCACGCTCAATTACAACTCTTACTAAGAAGGAGACTGACAAAGCAAAGGTTTCGATATTTATTGACAACCATTTCAATTTCTGTATATTTAAAATAGAAAAGGGTCAAATATGCTCCTTAACTATACGTTTTGGATCAATAATACACTTCATTCACCTATTGGACCAAATATATCCTTCCATTAATGATTTTGGCTCACAAATGCCATTTGAGTTAACGGAGGGACACATGTCATTGTCCTGTTGGTCCATTCTAAATATTTCGTAATTAATTAAAAAGATACATTATTCATACCCAAAAAATAATTTTCGAAAGCAATTCTTCTGAAACTTTTTTTTACTAAAAACTGAAGAAAAAATGTATTATTTTTCCAATTTTTACAAAAAAAATAATTTTTTTACCTAAAACAATGTTTTTGTAAAAATAAAAATAAAATCTAAAAAGCAATATTTTTGTAAAAACTAAAAAAAAAGTAGATGTTCTTTGCTAAAAATTTATAGCTTTTTCCGGTTTTAACAAAATACTCATTTTTTATTCTAACTTTTTTTTTTCAAGTTTTTTCCAGTTTAGCAAAAAAATAGTTATATCAAAGCAAAATTTTCAGTTTTTTCTAAATCAAGTTTTTCCCATTTTTACAATGATAATATGTGTATATTATTGTATTATAATATAGAGTTTAAGTTGGATACGTGTCATGAAGTTTTTTCACCATCACATCATATTTTTCTAGCTTTTTTTTTTCCAATTGTTTTCCAATTTATCAAAAAAGCTAGAAAAAAAATCTAGAATAGAAAATGGGTCTGTTGTAAAAACTGAAAAAATAAAAAATTTTAGCAAAAACATCTACTTTTTTTATTTTTACAAAAATATTGCTTTTTTAGATTTTATTTTTATTTTTTACAAAAATATTATTTTAGTAAAAAATCTCTTTTTTTTTTTTGTTGTAAAAACTGGAAAAAATCTTTTCTTTTCTACAGTTTTTAGTAAAAAAAGTTTTAGAAGAATTGCTTTTGAAAATTATTTTTTGGTTATGAATAATGAGGTTTTTTAATTAATTACGAAATATTTAGAATGAAGCTACAGGACGATGACACGTGTCCTTCCGTTAACTCAAATGGTATTTGTGAGCCAAAACATATAGTTTAGGGGCATATCTGACCCTTGTCCGTATTTAAAATATAATGACGTTTTTCAGTTACAAATTGAAATTGACTATTACTGTCCAAAAGCAAAAAACAGAGAAGAAAGTGCTTCACAGGGAGCATATATATGTCCCCGGTTATTGTTACCTTTGTGCATTGGTGTTTGAAGAACAAAAATGGTATGAACATTGGATTAAAGGTTTTCAGATTGATCAAGAACCATAAATTATTGTTTGAAAGATGAGATGACTCTACTTAGTTTTTATTCTCTCTTTTTTCTATTATTTTTTCTTCTTTTCCCTGCGTGGGATAAGACGTTGCTTTGAGTGAAGCGTATGTACCAGTATTCCCTTTATTGCAAAATCCTACATATGGCTGTTTCATATTATTTTCTATCTGTCATATTATATTAACTTGTATAATATATTTTTATTGTTTGCATTATGCTCCCCCTGCAGATCAATTTTATACAAACAGTTCTACGGTGTTAAGATAGTAGAGTAAGAAACAACAACAACAATCTAGTATAATCCCACTTAGCGGGGTTTGGGGAGGGTATTGTGTGTTAGGATTATGATTCCTACTAAAGACAACAACCTTCATATTGAATAATTCAGATATATAAACTACATGAGCGGAAGCTAACCTGAATCCATATGTGGAAATGTTGAGCCTCCTTTTGATGATTGTCCTTTGTTGTGAACTCCTTTAGCCTTCCTTCAAGTTTCTTGAAGTATATTTGTCCCCACAAGAATGTATCCACAATACTCAACAATATATGAAAAGGTTCACAATAATAGTGTTATGACAATTATCAAAATTTGGCTTATGGTTTTCCACCCTATTTGCAAGACAATGGACAATATGGTTCTTGATTCAATGGGAAGAAGAAGAACTTGTCTTGCACTAGAATGGGAACCATAACCCCACTTTATAACTCTAGGAGTTACATAACCCAAGAGACAAGAGTTACAAGACAAGAGTTATGTCTTGAGTTATGTCTTGCAAGAGTTACAAAACTCAAGAGTCACAAGCATTCATGTAACCATAGTTACATTTGTAACCTTAGTTAGCCCATCATAAACTAAGGTTACCCTTTTGGGTATCTACACATTAGTCCTACACTTTAGTATGACAATACATTGGCCCCCTTAACATAATGTCCATAAGACCACATAATTAGGCCAAACCAAAAGATAGCACATAATATATAATTATCCATATATTGTTCATATGTGTGTAGATATAAGTCCATATATCTAGATATAAATCCATATATCTTACAATCTCCCACTTGGACGAGATATACAAACATATGTACAAACCTTAATATTATATGTTACAAACCTTAGGTGCACAAAATTGCTATCACAATAAAATTGTCATGAACAATCCGGTCCATCAATCATACCAACATAGGACCAAAGAGCTCGTCGTTACTCATTCGTAACTAGAACCAATCATAGATCACGTATATCAATATAACCAACGACATGGATCAAGTGTAGGTATGTAGCATGGAAATAACATAAAGTGTGGTCAATAGAATGTCTATTTCCAACTGGTTCTCTTTATTGAGATCATACTTAAACTGTAAGAGTACAAAAACTTTAAAACTGAATATCTGCGCAGATATAACTGAATTACTGAATTTCTGAATATAATGAACAATACATAAATGTGCAATACAAACTCCCACTAAAATACATAATCCTTATCTGATTTGACACCCATACAAGCAATATGCTCATGAAATACTTTTGGTGTCAATTCCTTAGTGAGCGGATCCGCTAGTATGGAGTTTGTACTTATGTACTTAATGCACAATTGTCCATTTTGTACTCTTTCTTTAACAACCCAAAATTTGACGTCCTTATGTTTTGCTTTCGTCAAACTACTGTTGTTATTAACATATGCAACCATGGTTACATATGTTATTAGCATAAATGGCAAAATTGGAGTCGGTATACCTGATGATCTCAAACTGGTCCGAACTCCAATATGTAAGCATGTAATCCTTTGTTCTATGTATGTTCCTCATGACCCTTTTGGCTGCCTACCAATGGTCCATACCCGGATTGCTTAGATATCTGCCTAACATCCCAACAATGTATGCTATATCAGGTCGTGTACATACCTGAGCATACATCAGACTACCTACCGCCGAAGCATAAGGTGTCTTCTGCATTTCCGAAATTTCATAAGAATTGTTTGGGCACTGTTTGAGACTAAATTTGTCTCCCTTAGCAACAGGGGTGTCGCCTGGTTTACAATCCTGCATGCCAAATCTTTTCAGAACCTTATCGATATAGTCCTTTTGTTACAGACCGAGAACACCTTTAGAGCGATCTCGTTGTATCTGAATTCCTAATACAAAAGAAGCTTCACCAAGATCTTTCAATTCAAATTTCTTTGAAAGAAATTTCTTAGTTTCAAGTAATAATGCTATATCTTTACAGGCAAGCAGTATGTCATCGACATATAAAACCAGAAAAATATACTTACTCCCACTGAACTCATGGTATATACAGTCATCAGCAATATTCGATTCAAAACCAAAAGATGTAATGACTGCATGAAACTTATAATACCATTGACGAGAAGCTTGCTTGAGCCCATAGATGTATTCCTTTAATTTGCAAACCTTTTCCTCTGATTCATCCGAAACAAAGTTTTCAGGTTGCACCGTATAAATTGTTTCCTCAATGTCACCATTGAGAAAAGCAGTCTTAACATCCATTTGATGAAGCTCAAGATCAAAATGTGCTACTAATGCCATTATAGTTCTGAAAGAGTCTTTCGATGAAACTGGAGAGAAAGTCTCTTTATAATCAATGCCTTCTTTCTGAGTGTAGCCTTTTGCGACAAGACGAGCTTTGTACTTAATAACATTGCCCCCTGAATCCCTTTTGGTTTTAAAAATCCATTTACAACCAATAGGTTTCGTACCTTCGGGCAACGTAACAAGCTCCCAAACGTCATTATCGCTCATAGACTTCATCTCATCATTCATGGCATCAATCCACTTTTGAGAGTTAGAACACTTAATAACTTGACGGAAGTTGATTGGATCATCTTCCTCAAGTCCAATATCACTTTCTTGTTCTTGGAGAAATACATAATAATCATTCGAAATTGCATTTCTCCTCTCTCTAGTGGATCTCCTTAATGGCATTTCAGTTTCTTGAGGTTGTTGAGTTTGATTTTCATTAGTTATATCAGGTTCCTGATGAGGGAGATTTTCGAGATTGTCTTGAACTCGAGTTGTGTGATCCGAGTCAGGAAGACCAAGATCAACAATTTGAGGGAAAGACACATGTTCTTCCTCAAAGACAAAATCTCTAACAACTTTATCTCCCCACCCCCCAAACTCAATATCCTCAAAGAACCTAGCATTACCCGTCTCAAAAATAGTTCGTGATGTGGGATCATAAAAATTAAAACCCATGGATTTTCAGAGTATCCAACAAAATAGCTACTAACCGTCTTAGCGTCCAGTTTCTTTTCATTCGGCCTATAAGGCCTTGCCTCAGCTGGACAACCCCAAATGTGAAAATGCCGAATACCGGATTTATGCCCAGTCCAAAGTTCATATGGGGTTTTTATTGTAGCTGCAGTTGGAACTCTATTAAGAATATAAGCTACGGTTTTTAATATGGATTGGGACTTTTCATGAATAAGATATAGGTATCCATAACGAGAGTAATCGTCTATGAATTTGATAAAGTATTGTTGACCATTCCGACAAGGAGTAGGAAATGGCCCACAAATATCCGTATGTATCAATTCTAAGACGTCCGAAGCTCTCTTAGCACCTAATCTAGTCTTGTTTGTTTGTTTTCCCTTGATACACTCAACACAAATTTCCGAATTTGAGGTATCAAGAGAATCAAGAATTCCATCTGACACGAGTTTCTGAATTCTTTGAATGGATATGAGACCCAAACGTTTATGCCAGAGTGAAATAGAATTCTCATTAGTTAATTTTCTTTTAGTACCACTTAAACTTGTATGCAAAGTTTCTTTATTTGAAGTTATTGTATCAACCAAATATAAGCTATCAAATGTTGATAAAACACCAGTACCAATAAGATTGAATTCCGAAAGAGACTAACTTTATTATCCCCAAATGTACATTTACAACCGGATATGTCCAATTGGGGAACTGAAATTAAGTTCCATCTAAAAGACGGTACAATAAAAGTCTCATCCAAATCTAAATGAAAACCGGTCTTAAACAACAGCCTAAATTTGCCAATAGCTTCAACTGGCACCTTCTTGCCGTCACCCACATAGATGTTTCTTTCACCATCATTTGGTTTTCGGTAGTTCAGGCAACCCTGCATTGATATACTTATGTGAGTAGTAGCAGCAGAATCTACCCACCAAGTATCCTTAGGTACCAAAATTAAATTAACCCCAGAACAAACTTTCTTCACATGATTAGTTCCCTTACAGAGAAAGCAACCTAATTCAGTAATTTCAACCTTAGATTCCTTATGTTGCTTAATCTTGGGCTTTACAACCGTAACTTCCTTATTTTTCCTCTTCTTAGTTTCCTTAGAAGAGGATGCCAAATGAGCACTTTCAGTCGTATCTTGCTTAATCCTTTCCTCTTCTTGCACACAATGTGAAATGAGCTCATTAAGAGTCCATTTCTCCTTCAGGCAGTTATAACTAACCTTAAACTGATTAAAGTGTGCCGGAAGAGATATCAAAACAAAGTACACAAGCAGTTCCTCAGGTAATTCCAGCTTGAGTGACTTTAGTTTCGAAGCAAGATGAGACATTTCCAAAATGTACTCCCTAATGTTTCCCTTGCCCTTATACCTCATGGAAACAAGTTTACTCAATAGTGTACTTGTTTCCGCCTTTTCGTTTTGAATAAAACGCTGTTCGAGGTTTTCAAGGAAAACTTTGGCATTAGGTTCATCATTCATAGTGCCCCTGAATGATTCTGGAATTGCACGCTTCATGATCATTAGACTCATGCGATTCGAGCGTTCCCACTTCTCCATCACCCTCCTGTCATCAGAAGAGGATGTATCCTCAAGAGGAGTAGGTTGCTCGGTCCGAAGTGATAAGTCAAGATCCATGCAACCGAGAACGATTATGACGTTCTCTTTCCATTCCTTAAAGTTAGTGCCGTTAAGCACAGGGATGCTATTGATGTTGGCAGAGATCGTAGAAGCAGAAGAATTTACTGAAAATAGAACAAAAGGATTACTGAATACATGCTTACATAAACTTTAACTTTAACTTTATAGATTCAAAATTAGGCAATTCCCATTACAAGATACCTAGCACAACATTGATTTTAGTCTTTGGACAGAAAAACAACTTGTAAGTGGTACTCTTGGTGTAGTGATCAAACATAGACAATAAACTCCTGTCAAATATTAAACCTTCCTTTGGGCCGATTTAATATTCACATGGAAAACCAAATAATCGTCTCATATTTACCACCACAAGAATGTTCGAATTCCTGCCAAATAACACCTTCCTTTGGGCCGGTGTTAAACGCATGGAAGACTAACATCCACAGTCATCTTATATTTTAAAATTAATCAATCTACACAATAGAGGTTACTTTGGCAACATAGTGCTTCAATTGAATAACTAAAATATTAGATGCTATAAACTTTAGTTCCTTAAGCCATTTTATGAATCTCAACTTAATGTGTTACATATTTTGATATGTAACACTTGAATATTAATCGTTGTTTACATGATAGGACAATTCTAAATATATTATAAGAATTGATGGACTTTAAAACAATTAATATTCACTGAAACTTAAGAGAGTTGAAACGTTTTTAACCTTACTGGACCAACACAATCGATTGTCAAAACCAGACAATCGATTGTTTGGTTTTCTGAAAGTTTTTAAGTTACTGGACCATCCACAATCGATTGTCAAAGCCAGACAATCGATTGTTTAGTTTTATGAAAAAAATTTTAAGTTACTGGACCATGACAATCGATTGTCAAAACCAGACAATCGATTGTTGTGGTTTTATGAAATTTTTTTTAAGTTACTGGACCATGACAATCGATTGTCAAAACCAGACAATCGATTGTTTTGGTTTTGATAAAAAAATCAGTTTCTGGACCATCACAATCGATTGTCTACAATAGATAATCGATTGTATGGTATAATTAAAAAACGTTTCAACTCACTGGACCAGAACAATCGATTGTCAGGCTTTAACAATCGATTGTCTGGTGTTCCAAAATAACTGCCAGAATATTTAACGTCTCAGACAATCGATTGTTTAAGGCAACAATCGATTGTCTGACTGGCAGTGACAAAATAATTTCTGAATAACACATGATTTTCAACATGAATCTTAAACATAAAAAACATGTTGTTAACCTACTAAAATCATGCTATTTACAATGTTTTAACATCATATTAAAACATCAAATCAAAACATAACATTCATAAGATCATGCTATTTCATGGTAGAATTTCATAAACAAAATTCTTATAAAACTAAAACATGAATCCTAACATAACATGATTCTTATGAACATCCAAATTATCCAAAATGAAGGGTGGCTCTGATACCAATTGTTAGGATTATGATTCCTACTAAAGACAACAACCTTCATATTGAATAATTCAGATATATAAACTACATGAGCGGAAGCTAACCTGAATCCATATGTGGAAATGTTGAGCCTCCTTTTGATGATTGTCCTTTGTTGTGAACTCCTTTAGCCTTCCTTCAAGTTTCTTGAAGTATATTTGTCCCCACAAGAATGTATCCACAATACTCAACAATATATGAAAAGGTTCACAATAATAGTGTTATGACAATTATCAAAATTTGGCTTATGGTTTTCCACCCTATTTGCAAGACAATGGACAATATGGTTCTTGATTCAATGGGAAGAAGAAGAACTTGTCTTGCACTAGAATGGGAACCATAACCCCACTTTATAACTCTAGGAGTTACATAACCCAAGAGACAAGAGTTACAAGACAAGAGTTATGTCTTGAGTTATGTCTTGCAAGAGTTACATAACTCAAGAGTCACAAGCAAGTAACCATAGTTACTTATGTAACCTTAGTTAGCCCATCATAAACTAAGGTTACCCTTTTGGGTATCTACACATTAGTCTTACACTTTAGTATGACAATACATTGGCCCCCTTAACATAATGTCCATAAGACCACATAATTAGGCCAAACCAAAAGATAGCACATAACATATAATTATCCATATATTGTTCATATGTGTGTAGATATAAGTCCATATATCTAGATATAAATCCATATATCTTACATTGTGTACGCAGACCTTATCCCTACCCTTGGGTAGAGAGACTGTTTCCAAATAGACCCCCGGCATCCTTCCCTTCAAGAACTTCCCACCTTGCTCTTGGGGAGACTCGAACTCAGAACCTCTCAGTTAGAAGTGGGGATTGCTTACCATCAAAGCAACCCCTCTTGTCTGGTGGGAGTTGAGAATTTTGCAAAAAAATGGATGAAATGGGAGTTACGTTGTTTGGATAATGTTGTCTCCTTCTAAAAGACTCTCCTCCCCATTTTTTTTACATGGAACTCTATTTAAATGGATGTCGTGTTGAAATTGTAAAAATTAATTAGAGAAAAGAAAAGGAGAAGAAGACTAGGAGCTGATAGTGCTTTTCTTTTTAAAGGTATGTTACTTTATGAGGAACTTAGGTAATTTTTTATAAATAAATGCTTTCGAAAGAGTAGCTTGATACTATGAAACCAAGTTTTTACTGTAATGCTTACTTTCCTCATTGCCTCATACCTATATTATATGAAGAAGGTCATTTCCACAATAAGAATGTGAAACTACAACTTTAAGTATTCTCCATATATTAAACTAAATCAGTGTTATTAATACTTCTATTTATGTATCGGTTATTGTTATAGTGATGGTCAATATGAATTGAATATTCTTTTATTTGTCAATTAATAATAGTTATTATTAGACCAAATACTCCTCCCCTCCCCATAAGGAAGAAATAATGCTATACATAGAGTATTGAGGAAATAATACTTTTAGTCCCTGTATTATATTTTAGTCCTTGTTTTATCCAATTTACCCCTAATAACCTTCAATTATATTATGTGAGTGATTTTGATCCTTCAACTAACAGACCAAAACTTTTTTAACGGGGATCGCTTAACTGAAGGATAAATCTGGTATTACATTTTTCTTTTGCTTCTATCCTATGCTAGAGCTCTCCCTCCCTCTCTCTATCTCTATCTTTCTCTCTCTTCGTAGAACAAGCTCATTTGAGCTAGATCTGATGCCTGTTTCTATTTCTATCTATGTGCTTTTTCTCTCTCTAACCGACGAGCACAAGCTCATCCAAGCTACATTTGAACAAAACCCATCGGTTCTTGCAAAGCTTTCATAGTGTACTCGTGATTCTCATGTGCATATTTCTCTGATTTTATTTAACACTCGTTGTCTCTTCTGAATTTTCCAAATTTGAGCTAGATTGGGTGAATGCACTACTCTCTTGGTTCAACATCATTTAAGCTGGTACCTGGATATCTTGTCCGATTTCTGGGCTTTCTCATGTTGTTTAGAACTTTAGATTCTAGGAATTTCTAGAACAAAAAATTGGAACAAGCCTGTAAATTTTGTTGGAAAATAGGGGTATAGCTTGATTAATGAAGATTAGAAGTGAAAGTAGTGCTAGCCACATAATCTCCAAAAGCAGTAGCTGGAAAGATCAAGTTGTATGCAGCGATACTTTTGGAATTTCTGGTTTACTCTTGGCTACTGTTGGAGGTATTCTAGGAAAAATACTTCTTTTTCTGTTATTCTGTCCCTCTACATATACTTAATCTATATAATTTTTTCTTGTAGATTAAACTGGATAACAAAGAGAGTGGGATAAGATTGGCAGTGGACTAATAAAAGTCAATGCTTAGCTAGAGGAATTGAAAAGAAAATGGCAGCAATCGAGGTCAAATTATTCAAGATAAATTGGACATATGCAGATTCTATGACACAATTGAGAGCATTGAATGTATGTGGTATTTTTTACAAATGCATCATGTAACAGCTCAGTTCGCTAGATAATTGTCTGGCTTGAAGTTTATAAGTAGCTTATATAGGATCACATTTTTTCACATATGCAAATAATTCGCACATCATCAAGCCAATACTTATAAGTATTCTAGTATGTATTGTTGGATTGCATATAGGTGTTCGTAACACGTAGCGGAAGACAATAACAATTCTAGGTGGATTTTTCATGTTTAAAATTTATTTACGTGTCAAATATAGGATCTAAGACGTACCTGGTGAAGAGAGTTTCCTTTCCGAAATTTCTTCGATAGTGCGAAGACTCTATGCGTATCCACACCGAGACCGATCCTTGCTATCAACTCTTTGATCAATGAAACCCGCGAACAAATTGAACGAAGAATATTGTGTTGAAATTTTTCTCAAAAATCTCAACTCAAATTAGAAGAACAAGAAACACTTTTCTTGTAATTGTATTTTCTCTCTTGGCTTTGAATTGCACTCTCACTTTCACAAAGTAGATTTTTTTCTCAAGAAAAATAAAAAACTAAAAACCCTTGCAAATTTTCTCCATCACCCTTTATATAGCATCACCTACAAAACATTTTCCTATTTGGTTGATGTAATAATTTTCCTAGGGTAAAAGTTTATTCCAAAAATAAACTAATTAAAAGGAAATCACGTTTTCATAAACAGTGACTGTCAAAGATTTCTTATGGAAAATCTTGTAAGGAAATTTTAGAAATTCCCTTCTCTGTGAAGGACGAAAATTTTAGTACCTTTTTTTTTCTTTTTTTTTTTGACTTTTTGAATTTTATTAATATAATATTTTCCTATTGAAAATATTAATCCCATTCCAAATAGGATAAAACTTCAATTAATAATCCAATTCAAAATTAAATTTATTAACAAGCTTTTATTAATATTATACTTTATATACATCTATTATATAAAATAATATTAATTATATTTATCACATATATTTCAACCAAGAGATATTATTAAATTTCTATTCCAAATAGAAACTTCAATTTATTCACAATATTAATTATAATCTTTGTGCTAGCAAAAAATATAACAATATTTCATTTGGACTAATAACTAAATCTATTCGACTAATTAAATTCTTTAATTTAATTATCAAATAATAAGTTAATTAATCCTTTAGCAAAGATCAGAACACTCGTTAGTGTGCGACCCTATAGGTTCAATACTAAACCGGTAGTAAATTGATCATATCAGTATACTAATCAAGGGTGGCGTCTAGCAACACTCCTTAACGACCAGATAGCATGAAGTATACAATTTACTCTCAAAAACCAGTAGAAGAATAATGTAGTAATTCCTTTTGTCCTTATAGCTCTGGATCACCCTAGGATATGGTTCAACTGTCAAATCTTAATAGGCGATCAACTATGTGTTTACGTCAAATATAATCGACCATTGAATGACCTAAGAAACTCATTTCTTATTTCATTCAATTGCCCTGGCCAAGGTCTTAGTTTGGTCGTTTATATTTCATGACAACATGGAGCTTAAACTCATTACCAAGAGTTGACAGATTCCGTCTTGATCAATCACTAATTTTACAAGTATTTAATCGTACCCAATATCCTTTCAACTATCGCCCTAGGGCCATAGGTGTCTAGTATCAAAGCACAATAAAATAACTTGTCAATTACTATGACGATCTCAATTCAAAGGAAACAGTTACATCACATTCTTCAAGAAAATATCCTATTGACAGTTTATGGTAATTCTAACCATTAGGAATTATCCAATGAGTCGGTTCAATGATCATATCTCTATATGCATCATCTATCTATGTGATTTAGTTAATGAGATCACTAATCTTTATCCGATAAAGACGATCACATAAATATTGATCTAACCGGATTACTAATGTCCAAATTAATAATCATACGATCAAGAACAAATTTAGATAAAATTGTAAAAGACTTTGCTCTCATTATCATGATCTCTATCACGATGACAAATCTCAAAATTTAATCAAGGACCTTATCAAAATAATCAAACAATTGATAATAATGATAAAAGAATATCAAATGCCATATATTTTATATTAAATGACATTCACAAAAATATGTTCAAGTTATCAAATATGATATTGGATCTAGGGCATATCTACTATATCCCTAACAATCTCCCACTTGCACTAGAGCCAATCGCTCTTGTATTTCATCCCCAATTTCCACTTATGTTTGTCAAACTCCATTGTGCCAAGCGCTTTAGTGAATGGGTCTGCATCATTTTCCTTTCCATCAACCTTTTGAATCTCAACGTCTCCACGTTCAATGATCTCTCTTATCAAGTGATATCTTCGCAGAACGTGTTTGGACTTTTGGTGTGATCTTGGTTCTTTTGCTTGAGCAATGGCTCCAGTATTGTCACACAACAATGGAACCACACCTTCCATTGAAGGAACCACACCAAGTTCAATTAAGAACCTTTTCATCCATACAGCTTCCTTAGCAGCTTCACTAGCTGCTATATATTCTGCTTCAGTCACTGAATTAGCTACTGTAGCTTGTTTGGAACTTTTCCAACTCACTGCACCACCATTTAATGTGAATACATAATCAGAAATAGATTTGCTATCATCCCTATCTGAAGAGAAACTTGCATCAGTATAACCTTCAAGTTTCAACTCAGAATCCTTATAGATGAGGAATTGGTCTTTAGTCCTTCTTAAGTACTTAAGAATGGTCTTCACCACCTTCCAATGTTCCTCACCAGGATTTGCCTGATATCGGCTAGTCACTCCAAGTGCATAAGCCACATCAGGACGTGTACATGTCATGGTATACATGATAGCTCCCACTGCACTAGCGTATGGGATCCTACTCATGCGTTCTCTCTCTTCAGGTGTTTTAGGACAATCCTCCCTACTGAGAGAAATTCCAGTGCCTATCGGCAGATAGCCTCTTTTGGAATTATCCATGTTATACCTCTTTAATATAGTATCAATGTACAAAGACTGGGAAAGTTCAAGCAGCTTCCTAGATCTATCTCTACAGATCTTTATTCCTAATATATAAGCTGCTTCTCCCAAGTCTTTCATGGAAAACTGTTCAGATAGCCAAATCTTGGTATTTTGCAATACCGGTACGTCATTCTCTATGAGCAATATATCATCAACATACAACACTAAAAATATAATTGTGCTCCCACTAACCTTTTTGTACACACAAGGTTCTTCTTCGCATCTAACAAAATTGAACTTTTCAATTGTTTTGTTAAATCGAATATTCCAACTTCGAGAAGCTTGCTTTAATCCAAATAGATCTTTGTAGCTTACAAATTTTATTATGATGAGACGAAGATGTGAAACCTTCAGGTTGTGTCATGTACACATCCTCTTCTAGCTCACCATTAAGGAAGGCTGTTTTCACATCCATTTGCCATATTTCATAATCATAGTATGCTGCTATAGCAAGCAAAATCCGAATAGATTTGAGCATTTCCACGGGAGAGAAAGTCTCGTCATAGTTGACTCCTTCTTTCTGACGATATCCCTTGGCAACAAGACGTGCTTTGTAGGTCTCCACCTTTCCGTCTTCTCCAATCTTTTTCTTAAAAACCCATTTACAACCTATAGGTTTTATATCCTTTGAAGGTTCAACTAAAGTCCACACTTTGTTTTCCTTCATGGATTCCATTTCGGATTCCATGGCCTTTTGCCACTTCTCATAATCAGAACTTTGTATAGCCTCTTCATTGGTCTTAGTGTCATCATCATTATGATCAACCTCATTTGATAAATTATCTTGTACCAATAAATTTAATCTAGTTGGTACATGACGTTCTCGTGTAGACCTTCGAAGAGGTACTTGTACAAGATGTCACCTTGCGTTGGATTTCGTTGTTGCTCAATTTGGTTTGGAACTGGTTCATTAACCTGTTCTTGAACTTCATTTAGTTCTTGAACTTCAACTGTTGAAGATGACAATTTCCTTGGCAACTTCAAAACATCCAATAAAGGTTCTTCAACTTGGGTCTCATGATCTTCATTTTGAGTTTATTCATTAGTTTCTTGATCTTCATCAAGTTCTATCTCTCCATTATAATTTCCTTCCAAAAGAAATTCTCTTTCCAAAAAGGTTGCTCCTCTGGCCACAAACACTTTATGGTCAGAAGGGTGATAGAAATAATATCGCCTTGTTTCCTTGGGATACCCAATGAATCTACACTTATCAGATCTCGAGTCAAGTTTATCAGACTGTAGTCTCTTAACATAAGTTGGACAACCCCAAACTTTAATATGTTTAAGGTTAGGCTTATGTCCTTTCCATATCTCATATGGTGTTCTAGAGATCGACTTAGTGGGAACTTTATTAAGTAAGTATGTTGCTGCTTCCAAAGCATATCCCCATAAATTTATTGGAAGATCAGTGAACCCCATCATAGATCTCACCATATCTAATAAGGTTCTATTTCTCCTTTCAGACACACCATTGTGTTGTGGTGTTCCTGGAGGTGTCCACTGTGAGAGAATCCCATTCTCTTTGAGATATTTAGTAAAATCTTCACTAAGATATTCTCCACCTCTATCAGACCTTAGTACTTTGATACTTTTACCAGTCTGCTTCTCAACTTCACTACGGAATCTTTTGAACATTTCAAAAGATTCGGACTTGTGTTTCATAAGATATACAAATCCATATCTTGACATATCATCAGTGAAGGTGATGAAGTAAGAATATCCACCTCTAGCCTGAATTTTCATGGGCCCACAAACATCTGTATGAATTAGTCCCAATAATTCAGAAGCTCTTTCTCCACTTCCAGTAAATGGAGATTTGGTCATTTTTGCTTTGAGACAAGATTCACAAGTTGGATATGATTCAAAATCATACTTGTCAAGGTATCCTTCCTTGTACAACTTGTTAATTCTTTTCTCTCCAATATGACCAAGCCTACAATGCCAAAGGTATGTTTGATTTACATGATCATCTCTTTTCCTCTTAAGACTTGAAACATGCATAATCGAATTAGCATTCACACTAGGTAAGACATAGACATCATGTTGGAGATAGCCATTCACATAAATTATCACTATAATAAATAGAGCAAATACCATTGCCTATATTAATGCAAAAACCACGTTTGTCTAACATAGAAGCTGAAATTATGTTCGAAACAAATTTAGGAACGTAATAACAATCATCCAACATAAGTACTTTGCCCGTAGGCATTATTAAAGAAATTGATCCTACAGCTACGGCCGCAACTTTTGCATCATTTCCAACTTGTAGATTAATTTCTCCTTTCTTCAACTTTCTACTTATCTGGAACCCCTGCAACATATTGCAGATGTTATAACCACTGCCAGTATCTAATACCCACAATGAAGAATTAGTAGTAGTTAAAGAAACCTTGAAAATATTTTTCATTAAAGTCTTACCTTGTTTCTTGTCCTTTAAAGTTGCAAGATACTCTTTGCAATTTCTCTTCCAATGTCCTATTTTCTTGCAATGGAAACATACAGCATGAGATTGGTCAGCTTTGCCTTCTTTGCCTTTGGGTTTGGTCACACCACCCTTGGGCGCAGTGGGCTTTTTCTTGGGTTTACTTTTACCCTTACCCTTCTTCTTAGAAGAGTTTCCAACCATCATGACAGTTCCTTTCTTCTTTGCATATGCTATTTGATTCTCATAATCAATCAACATGTTAAGCATCTCGTGAAGATCACAATCCATTTTATTCATATTAAAATTAATAACAAATTGTGAAAAGGATTCTGGTAGTGACTGCAAGATCAATTCTTGAGAAAGCTCTTTACCCAGTTTGCACCCCAACTTCTCAAGTTCTTCAATAAGATCAATCATATGATTGACATAGGGTCCAACTGGTGAGTTTCCAGTCAATTTTAATTTTAATAAAGCCTTAGATAGTTGGTATCTAGCTGTCCCGCTTTGTGTACCAAACATCTTCTTAAGATGTTCAATAACTGCAGTTGGATCCATATCCTGATGTTTCCTCTGCAGTTCAGAATTCATAGAAGTGAGAATGATGCATTTGGTAGTAAGATATTCTTCCAAGTATTTCTGATAAATCTTGGTAGCATCATCATCATTTACATCTAGGACTTCCTTGGCGGGCTTATCGATCACATCAATAAGTTTTTTATGCATGATAACAATTCTCAAATTTCTGTACCAATCATCAAAGTTTGGTCCTACCAACTTGTTGGTCTCAAGTATTTCACGCAGTGATATAGCAGACATATTGAGAAATCTAAAATATAGGAAAGAAAAGGCAATAATATAAGAACATATTTGCATATATCATAAAGACATGGACTTTTATCTAAATGATATTTCCACTAATTATTTTAAACTATTTACCCTCATTATAGTTTACGAAATCTTTATTTCTTTTAGTGGAGTAAAGAATCCTTTAACAATATGTATGAGCCCCTTGGTAATCAAGTCGTTTCTCACTTATATTTTAAAGGTAGGTACTCTTACCAATTGTATCCCCATACAATTTTCTTAAATAGCTCTATGTCAAATAGTCCCCTGGTAGTCAGGTGGATCCTATTGGCATAGTTGAGTTCAACCATCATGATAGCAAAGAACTTATTAAATTTTATACTCCCCCGGGTAGTCCAGGCGTTTAGTGTAAAATTGAATAATTCTTTCAATCCATACATCTAATGCAATAAATAATTTTAACATATTCTCGAACTATAAGTCTCCTGGTAGTGAGGCCGCTCCTTATAAACAAGAAGTAAGTAAAATTAATTACCTTGATGGATAGCTCTCTAATAAAATATCTTATATTTTATTGTTTAAGAACTCAAATTTTTAATAAGAGGGAATTGTCACAAAAACTATTTTTAATAACACGAAGATCGAATCTTTTATAGCATGTGAATTCAGTTCAATTGTCTACATGCTTAGCCATAAATTAATTTACATCATATGTAATAAATAATTCAAAATTATATAATGAGCAAGCACATGGCATAAAATAAAATTCAACATCCTCTAACATATTTATCTTATATATCACATAAAAAGAATTCATGCTAGAATATTATTATTAATTAACATCTCATGAACTAATAACAATTAAATTAATAATAGAATCATTTAACCTATTATAGACTCCCATTGTATCTAATATAAAATTTCAAATTCAAGTTTTGAACGATTTCAATAGTTATATGAATGCATATTTTATCCCCAATAAAATAATATCAACATTCAAACGATTTGACTATTGCACAAGGCACATCTATTATGGTTTGAACTCTTCAAATATAATATTAAAATATTTCGTAAATAATTTTTAGACATAATAAACCACGGCTCTGATACCACTGTCGGATTGCATATAGGTGTTCGTAACACGCAGCGGAAGACAATAACAATCCTAGGTAGATTTTTCATGTTTAAAATTTATTTACGTGTCAAATATAGGATCTAAGACGTACCTGGTGAAGAGAGTTTCTTTTCCGAAATTTCTTCGATAGTGCGAAGACTCTATGCGTATCCACACTGAGACCGATCATTGCTATCAACTCTTTGATCAATGAAACCCGCGAACAAATTGAACGAAGAATATTGTGTTGAAATTTTTCTCAAAAATCTCAACTCAAATTAGAAGAACAAGAAACACTTTTCTTGTAATTGTGTTTTCTCTCTTGGCTTTGAATTGCACTCTCACTTTCACAAAGTAGATTTTCTTCTCAAGAAAAATAAAAATCTAAAAACCCTTGCAAATTTTCTTCATCACCCTTTATATAGCATCACCTACAAAACCTTTTCCTATTTGGTTGATGTAATAATTTTCCTAGGGTAAAAGTTTATTCCAAAACTAAACTAATTAAAAGGAAATCACGTTTTCATAAACAGTGACTGTCAAAGATTTCTTATGGAAAATCTTGTAAGGAAATTTTAGAAATTTCCTTCTATGTGAAGGACGAAAATTTTAGTACCTTTTTTTTTCTTTTTTTTTTTTGACTTTTTGAATTTTATTAATATAATATTTTCCTATTGAAAATATTAATCCCATTCCAAATAGGATAAAACTTCAATTAATAATCCAATTCAAAATTAGATTTATTAACAAGCTTTTATTAATATTATACTTTATATACATCTATTATATAAAATAATATTAATTATATATATCACATATATTTCAACCAAGAGATATTATTAAGTTTCTATTCCAAATAGAAACTTCAATTTATTCACAATATTAATTATAATCTTTGTGCTAGCAAAGAATATAATAATATTTTATTTGGACTAATAACTAAATTTATTCGACTAATTAAATTCTTTAATTTAATTATCAAATAATAAGTTAATTAATCCTTTAGCAAATATCAGAACACTCGTTAGTGTGCGACCCCATAGGTTCAATACTAAACCGGTAGTAAATTGATCATATCAATATACTAATCAAGGGTGGCGTCTAGCAACACTCCTTAACAACCGGATAGCATGAAGTATACAATTTACTCTCAAGAACCAGTAGCAGAGTAATGTAGTAATTCCTTCTGTCCTTATAGCTCTGGATCACCCTAGGATATGGTTCAACTGTCAAATCCTAATAGGCGATCAACTATGTGTTCACGTCAAATATAATCGACCATTGAATGACCTAAGAAACTCATTTCTTCTTTCATTCAATTGCCCTGGCCAAGGTCTTAGTTTGGTCGTTTATAATTCATGACAACATGGAGCTTAAACTCATTACCAAGAGTTGACAGATTCCGTCTTGATCAATCACTAATTCTACAAGTATTTAATCGTACCCAATATCCTTTCAACTATCGCCCTAGGGCCATAGGTGTCTAGTATCAAGCACAATAAATAACTTGTCAATTACTATGACGATCTCAAGTCAAAGGAAACAGTTACATCACATTCTTCAAGAAAATATCCTATTGACAGTTTATGGTAACTCTAACCATTAGGAATTATCCAATGAGTCGGTTCAATGATCATATCTCTATATGCATCATCTATCTATGTGATTTAGTTAATGAGATCAACTAATCTTTATCCGATAAAGACGATCACACAAATATTGATCTAACCGGATTACTAATGTCCAAATTAATAATCATACGATCAAGAACAAATTTAGATTAAATTGTAAAAGACTTTGCTCTCATTATTATGATCTCTATCACGATGACAAATCTCAAAATTTAATCAAGGACCTTATCAAAATAATCAACCAATTGATAATAATGATAAAATAAAATCAAATGCCATATATTTTATATCAAATGATATTCACAAAAATATGTTCAAGTTATCAAATATGATATTGGATCTAGGGCATATCTACTATATCCCTAACATGTATACGGTAATTGTCACATGAAATCTTAAACTAATTAACTCAAAGAGTACTCACATGATGGGGTCGATTGTAACCCACTTTTAGAGCGCAATTCCATCGTTGCTTCCGGATCAAATAGATCGAAGACTTCTTTGCAATGAAGAAGCGTCTAAATATTGCAGAACTAGGGTATGTCTTGTCCAGGACAAGAGACTGATTTTTCTTTATGTTTTTTATTTCTCAAAACAATAATTTCTGAAATACCTGAATTGGTCCTTTTAGTGTTAAACTCTCCGTTAAAAAAGTTTAGGTCTGTTAGTTGAAGGATCAAAATCACTCACATGATATAATTGAAGATTAGTAGTGTTAAGTTGGATAAAACAAGGACTAAAATCAGAATATAGTTATAATACATGGACTAAAAGTGCTATTTCCTCTAGAGTATTAACTAGGGAACAGTTGAACAAGAAAAAAATATAAAAAAGGGAAAGAACAAACAAATTGTTATAAAATATTCTATTTTAGGTGAATGTCCATATTTAGAGAGATTCTAGGGTTTACTTCTTGGTGGCTAAGTCACCACCTCCCTATAAATAAAGGGGTTCTATTCCATTGTAAACCATCCCAAAGTATCAATAAGAATACTCCTCTCTCTATTCTTGTTCTTGTATTATTGTTCTTGTTCTTATATTATTTCATAACACGTTATCAGCACGAGACTATACCATCTCAATAATCCTCTTGAGAAAATTAAGGTATTTCCCTTTTTCCGAATTTGGTTTTAATTATGTCTTATATTATGAAAAGAAAGTTCGTTGCCCTTGAAATTTCGGGCAAGAACTATATGACATGGGTGTTGGATGCTGAAATCCACTTAGATGCTATGGGTCTTGGAGACGCCATTAAAGACAGAGATAAAGCATCCACCCAAGACTGTGCTAAGGCCTTGATTTTCTTGCGCCATCACCTTGATGAAGGTTTGAAAATTGAATATCTCGCAGTCAAAGATCCACTCATCTTGTGGAAAGGCTTAAAGGAGAGATATGACAACCTGAAGTTGGTCACTCTGCCACAAGCACGATATGATTGGGCTCATCTGAGGCTCCAAGACTTTAAGTCTGTTTCTGAATATAATTCTGCAATGTTCAGAATTACTTCTAAATTGAAACTCTGTGGAGATAATATCTCTGATTATGATATGCTTGAAAAAACGTTTACAACGTTTCATGCCTCCAATATGGTACTACAACAACAGTACAGAGAGAAAGGTTTCAAAAAGTACTCTGAACTGATTTCTCTTCTCCTTGTGGCTGAGCGAAACAATGACCTGCTCATGAGAAATCACGAAAATCGACCCACTGGGTCTACACCATTGCCTGAAGCAGATAAGGTGTATTCTCATTATGCCAAGCATGGAAAAGGCTATGGATTTAATCATGGTCGTGGTCGTAATCGGGGTCATGGCCGTGGACGTAGACAAGGAAGAAATTTCTCTGATGTCCGTCACCCCCCAAAGAGATATAACCACCAAAAGCAGAAACGGGATTATGAGGATCCAAAGGCAAATAGTTCAGAAACTATATGTTATCGTTGCGGTGGAAAAGGGCACTGGTCAAAAGCTTGCCGTGTACCAAGACATTTGGTTGATCTTTATCAAGCATCTCTAAAGAATAAAGGCCCTGAAACAAATTTTGTCTCTGACGACAATTTTGACATCACCCACCTGGATGTGGCAGACTTCTTTGAGCAACCCGAGGGGAAAATAGACCACTTAATCGGTGATGGATCTGTGATAAAGGAAGATGGAATTGTTTGATTTTATTTTACTTATTTGTATTAGTTAGTGAATAAACTAATAGTCATTAGTATCAGCTCGTACTAGTTAGTTTATGATATAATATTAGTATTAGTTCTTTAGAATGTTTCAATATGCTTAAATTTCAAAGATATTTTTATTTTCCAGTAGAGTTAATCGATTAACCTAACAGTTAGTCGATTATCTAATATTTTGCATTAAAACTGGACTTTTCCGCAAGCTAAGTTAGTCGACTATCTGATTTAGTTAGTCGACTAACCTGATGACTGGTTACTAAGTTAGTTGACTATCAACTTAGTTAGTCGACTAACTAAAATTTCGCATTAAAACTGGACTTTTCCGCAAGGCAAGATAGTCGACTATCTGATTTAGTTAGTCGACTAACCTAATGACTGCTTCCCAAGATAGTCGACTATCAACTAAGTTAATCGACTAACCTCAGCAGATTTTGAAAATATTGTTTAAATGTGAAACAAACGGATTGAATTTGTTTATTCTCATGTTCGTGTATTTATTTTGTATGTCAAACCATGGGAAAGCAAATATGGATATCTCACAAAGCAAGCTTGGATCAACGTCCAACTGTAAAAATATTTGTTTAGTTGATTCATGTACTACACATATGATACTCAAAGAAAAGAAATATTTCTCTCAACTAAGTATATGTAAGGTAGATGTTACTACAATCTCTGGTAGTAGTAAATTGATTGAAGGCTCCGGAAGAGCAACTATAACTCTGCCTAGAGGAACAATGTTTATCATAGAGAATGCAATGTTCTCCTCCAAGTCTAAGAGAAACTAGTTGAGTTTTAAAGATATACGCCGGAATGGCTATCATATTGAGACAATAGATGAGAATAATCTTGAATATCTCGTCATTACAAAGAATGTCTCTGGCCAAAAGAGGGTTATTGAGAAATTCCCTTCTTTATCTTGTGGCCTGTATTGGACAAAAACTAGTGCAATTGAGGCACATTCAACAGTAAACCAAAAGGTTACTGATTCCAATACTTTTGTACTTTGGCATGATCGATTGGGACACCCTGGATCAATCATAATGAGACGGATTATAGAAAGCTCATATGGGCATCCGTTAAAGAATTTCAAGATTCTTTTAAATAATGAATTTTCTTGCATTTCTTGTTATCAAGGCAAGTTAATTATTAGACCATCACCAACAAAGGTTGGAACTGAGTCACCTACGTTTTTGGAACGTATACAAGGGGACATTTGTGGACCTATTCACCCACCTAGTGGGTCCTTTAGATATTTTATGGTCTTAATAGACGCATCCTGTAGATGGTCTCATGTGTGCCTGTTGTCATCACGCAACCTTGCGTTTGCAAAACTAATGGCACAAATAATTCGACTACGAGCACAATTTCCTGATAATCCAATCAAGTCAATTAGACTGGATAACGCTGCTGAGTTTTCATCCCAAGCATTTAATGATTATTGCTTATCAATTGGGATAAAAGTGGAACATTCTGTAGCTCATGTTCACACTCAAAACAGTCTTGCAGAATCTTTAATTAAACGCCTGTAGTTGATTGCAAGACCATTACTCATGAAAACGAGGCTGCCCACTTCGGTATGGGGTCACGCCATTTTGCATGCAGCAATGCTAATTCGTCTCAGACCGACGAATTATCACAAATATTCCCCGTTGCAATTGATTTTGGGTCATGAACCCAATATATCCCATTTAAGAATCTTTGGATGCGCAGTATATGTGCCTATAGCACCGCCATACTGCACCAAAACGGGTCCGCAAAGAAGGTTAGGAATATATGTTGGGTTTGAATCGCCCTCCATTATTTGCTACCTCGAAACATTGACAGGGGATTTGTTCACTGCACGATTTGCAGACTGTCAATTTGATGAGACACTTTTCCCAAAATTAGGGGGAGAAGTTGGTGAAACCAAACGGGAAATTTTGTGGAAAAATGCATCATTATCTCATCTTGATCCACATACCTCTATTTGTGAAAAAGAGGTGCAAAAGATTATCCATTTGCAAAGAATAGCAAATCAAATGCCTGACGCATTTACGGACTTGAAAAGCATAACAAAATCCCACATCCCCGTAGAGAATGTTCCAATCCGTATTGATGTCCCTATTGGACAATCATCTAGTGTCATATCCAATGAGTCGAATGCACGCCTGAAGCGTGGCAGGCCATTAGGTTCCAAAGATCGAAATCCTAGAAAGAGGAAAGCAAACGATCAAAATGACACTACGAAAGAATCTCATGAGGAAATTCATGATTTAATAAATTCTGAGATTCATGAAGAATCCATTTAGCCCGAGACTCAAGAAAATAAGGAACTATCATTAAATCCAATCGATATTGAGGCAAATTTTAATCGAGTGGATATAGTGGTGGATTATGTCTTTGCTTTTAATGTCGCATCTAGCATTATGCAAGAAAGTGAGGATCTTGAACCTCAATCTGTTGGAGAATGTCGAAAAAGACATGATTGGCCAAAATGGCAAGAAGTAATCCAATCAGAATTGAATTCACTGGCAAAACGTGAAGTTTTTGGCCCTATAGTTGAAACACCTAATGGTGTTAAGCCTGTTGGCTATAAATGGGTCTTTGTACGCAAGAGAAATGAGAAAAACGAGGTACAAAGATATAAGGCACGCCTTGTTGCACAAGGATTTTCTCAAAGGCCTGGTGTCGATTATGAAGAGACATATTCGCCTGTAATGGATGCCATAACTTTTCGTTATCTCATTAGTTTTGCTGTCCTTGAAAAGCTTGACATGCATTTAATGGACGTGGTTACTGCCTATCTTTATGGCTCACTGGATAATGAGACATGAAAATTCGCGATGGACTCAAAATGCCAAACGCTCATAGTTCAAAGTCCCGGAAAATGTTTTCAATCAAATTGCAAAGATCCTTGTATGGTCTAAAGCAATCAGGACGAATGTGGTATAATCGTCTTAGTGAGTATTTATTAAAAGAAGGCTATATAAATGATGCCATTTGCCCATGTGTTTTTATAAAGAAAACAACATCGGAATTTGTTGTACTTGCCGTATATGTCGATGACATAAACCTTATTGGAACCCCCATAGAACTCCAAAAGGCAATTGATTATCTAAAGAATGAATTCGAGATGAAAGATCTCGGAAAGACAAAATTATGTCTTGGTTTGCAAATTGAATATTTGGCAAACGGAATTTTTGTTCATCAATCTACCTATATAGAAAAGGTACTGAAACGGTTTTACATGGATGGAGCATATCCTTTAAGTACTCCGATGGTTGTTCGATCACTTGATGTGAATAAAGATCCATTCCGACCGCAAGAAAGAATGAAGAGCTACTTGGTCCTGAAGTACCATATCTTAGTGCAATTGGCGCACTAATGTATCTTGCAAATACTACAACGCCTGACATAACCTTTTCAGTTAATGTCTTAGCAAGGTATAGCTCGGCTCCCACAAGGAGACATTGGAATGGGATCAAACATATATTGCGGTACCTAAAAGGGACTACCGATATGGGCTTATTTTATAGCAATTATTGCAGCCCTGATCTTGTTGGTTATGCTGATGCTGGATATTTATCCGATCCACACAAGGCTCGATCTCAAACGGGTTATGTGTTTACCTGTGGAGGCACTGCCATATCTTGGCGATCGACTAAACAATAAATTGTGGCTACTTCATCTAATCATGCCGAGATAATCGCTATTCATGAAGCAAGTCGGGAGTGTGTGTGGTTGAGGACTATAATACATCATATTCAAGACAAATGTGGTTTGAAGTGTAACAAACTACCCACGACTTTGTATGAAGTCAATGCAGCATGTATAGTGTTAGGATTTATGCCGTTCACTAGAGGGAGGGTGAATAGTGAGGCACGAGAATATTGATAAATAATGCGGAATTAAAATTGCAGGAATAAAGTAAATACGGTAATTGAAATAATAAAGAAAGAACACACCGTATTTTATCCTGGTTCATCACAACCTGTGGCTAGTCCAGTCCCCGAGAGAATCTCTCGAGATTCCACTAACTTCGTTAAGCTTACGGGTGCCAAACAAACCGTTACAATTGCTCGTAGATGTACACTCTACAAGACTTCACTTTGCTCGAGGATACCACACCTCAAGACTTCAACCACTAAGACTTAGGGTACTTAGCAAACCCGTCAATCAATGAGAAGATATGTTCTTCTCAAACACCTTTCTCTTCTTACAATAAGAACTCTCTCAAAAGAGTGGATAAAGAGATACAAATTTAGCTCTATGAACAACACAAAGTTGTCTCTCAAATGGCTTAACAAAAGCTCTAAAATGATGCTCAAATATGATCAATATGTATATCAATATTGGGAGGTGTTGTGTGTTTAAAATCAGCTCAAAAGACCTCTTTTTATAGGTGAAAAAGGGTGCATGACCGTTGCTTAATTGGCAATCAATTATGCTGATTTTGTGCCATATAATCGATTACGTAATTTGAGATAATCGATTGTTTCTAACGTTCAGAAAATCAGAATGCTGATTTTCTGCCAAATAATCGATTATTTCATACCACATAATCGATTATATGAAGGCAGTGTTCAAAACACTGGCAACGGTCTAAGCATAATCGATTATGCAGCTTTGTATAATCGATTATATACCACTGATATACACTTGATATACACTGTATACCAGAATTGAAAACTTACTTCAAAACCCATTTTGGTTAAAATGAAAACGTTAAAATCATTTTGTTTGAAGTATTTGAAATATGTTTATCATAAATATGATTTAATAAAATATGTTTATGATAAATATGATTTAATAAAATAATTTAATAAAATATGTTTATGATAAATATGATTTAATAAAATACTTTTATGCATATTTATGATGACCTATGTTGAGCCAAAAGACGCGATAACTTAAATGTTGCTCTTACATTGGTTCTACCTAATGACCTACGCCTTGGGTCTTCGGTCTTGAACATTTGAGCTCGTCTTTGGCTTGTCTATGCAATTCCGTCATCAATATGCTTCTCGCCATTCATTCTTGATTGTTTGTCATATAATATTGTTGTTTGAAACTTGACTTCATTGTTTGTCATTCATCAAAACCTATACCTGAAAATCATGCTCATACAACCAAAGCGCACATATCATAGATAGAGTGATTTTCTACAATTTCCCCCTTTTTGATAATGACAAACAACAGGAGATATGTATATTGAATTCCCCCTAAATTCATGCTATATCTCAACATACAATTTATGCAAACAATTCAATATAATTCCCCCTTAATTGAATATTCCCTCTCTATTAAGGCATGTATATCGCCTATATTCTTCCCCCTTTTGGCATTAGCAAAAAGAATATACCAAATGTTATTTAAACTATTGACGATACCAATTGTTATAAACAAAATCATATCAACATCAAATAATACCAAATGTTAGTAAAAGCATACTAACCATGATAACGGTCATTTTTCTCAAATGTACCAACTGTTATGTAAACTAAAAATATTCATCAAAACATGAATCAATCATTTAATACAAAACTAATTGATACCAATTGTTATTAAAAAAAAACTTATCGAGACATGAATCAATAAATAATATCAATTGTTAGCACATATCAACTATTACGTTTTTATCGAAAATACGATAACTAACCGGCGTTCCCCCTCGATGCATTAAGGTTTCGTGCTTGGTGCATCTACTACGATATTGTAGTCTTCAAGCACACCTGCAAACGTACCTAAAAATAGGTTTTCGGTACCCAACTTCTTTTGGGTCCTTGGGGGTTAGGATAATAATAATAATCATAATCAACACATAGATCTCTATGTTTAGCAAAACATACGGGTGCAATGTGTCCTACCCGGTTACAATAATGACATATAACATTAGGATTGTGCATATGTCTAGGTTGAGCCAAATGCGCTCTAGGTGGTCTAACGTCGTTATTCCTAGAAGCGTTGAAATTCCTAGAGCCATTTCTAGGCGGTCTAAAATTATTCATTCTAGACTTATTGATAAAATTCCTAGAATTGTGTCTAGGTGGCCTAAAATTATTTATTTTAGACGCATTAACAAAAGTCCTAGAGTTGTTTCTAGGTGGTCTAAAATAATTAATCTTAGATTCATTAGTAAAGTTCCTAGAATTATTTCTAGGTGGTTTAACCTCATTTTTATTATCCTTTTTAATTTCTTCAATTTTAGGATTATCAACACTACGTTTTTCTAGTGCGTTCCTAAGTTCTATGTTCTCCATTTTCAAGGCACTACAAGAAGAACGATTGGAACATTGATCAATTGAAGAGGCTTCATTCAATTCCTTGATCTTATTTTTAAAATCAACAATGTCATTTTCCAAAAAATTATTTTCTTTTTCTAAAACTTCAATTTTATTTTTAAGAACACTATTGTCATTTTCAAAAGAATTCTTTTCTTCTTTTAGCTTCTCATTTTCACTAGTCAATTTTTCAAAATCTATTTCTTTCAAAGAAGATGGTTTTTCAAAATCTTTTTCTTGCAAAGAAAGTGTTTTATGAAAATCTGTTTCTTGCAAAGAAAGTGTTTTCTGCAAAGAAAGTGTTTTCTTCAATTCTTTGATAGTTTTGGAAGCATTAACAAATTCACTATATAATTCATCATATGCATTTTGTATTTCTTCAAACGAGTGAGAGTTAGAAGTACTTACCTCTTCTTTTTCGTTGGCCATGAGACATAATGCGGCGGTTTCATCACATGAACTGTCCGAGTCCCATGTCACATGCTTTTGGACTTGAGGCGTTCCTTCATAAATGGCTTCAAGTTTATCCCACATTTCTTTAGCGGTTGTGCAATAGGAAATTTTCCGATAATCATCCGGATTCACCGCGCAATATAACATATTGATGGCTTCGGCGTTGCATTTATTCTTCTCCTTCGGAGCCATGGCTTTCCCAACATTCTTGGTCGGCGTTTCACCGTACTTGATGATTTGCCATAAGCGAAAGTTGTTCGATTGGATGTTTATCCTCATCCGCTCTTTCCAATATGTATAATTTGTTCCATCAAATCGTGGACGCTCAAAGGTAGAGTGTCCTTCGCTCATTGTTCCTACGTTCAACATTCTCAACAGAAAAATATATATAGCTCTCAACCGGTTAAGGCTTTCAGAGAGTTAGGCTCTGATACCAATTGTTAGGATTTATGCCGTTCACTAGAGGGGGGGGGGTGAATAGTGAGGCACGAGAATATTGATAAATAATGCGGAATTAAAATTGCAGGAATAAAGTAAATACGGTAATTGAAATAATAAAGAAAGAACACACCGTATTTTATCCTGGTTCACCACAACCTGTGGCTAGTCCAGTCCCCGAACGACTCTCTCGAGATTCCACTAACTTCGTTAAGCTTACGGGTGCCTAACAAACCGTTACAATTGCTCGTAGATGTACACTCTACAAGACTTCACTTTGCTCGAGGATACCACACCTCAAGACTTCAACCACTAAGACTTAGGGTACTTAGCAAACCCGTCAATCAATGAGAAGATATGCTTCTCAAACACCTTTCTCTTCTTACAATAAGAACTCTCTCAAAAGAGTGGATAAAGAGATGCAAATTTAGCTCTATGAACAACACAAAGTTGTCTCTCAAATGGCTCAACAAAAGCTCTAAAATGATGCTCAAATATGATCAATATGTATATCAATATTGGGAGGTGTTGTGTATTTAAAATCAGCTCAAAAGACCTCTTTTTATAGGTGAAAAGGGGTGCATGACCGTTGCTTAATTGACAATCAATTATGCTGATTTTGTGCCATATAATCGATTATGTAATTTGAGATAATTGATTATTTCTAACATTCAGAAAATCAGAATGCTGATTTTCTGCCAAATAATCGATTATTTCATACCACATAATCGATTATATGAAGGCAGTGTTCAAAACACTAGCAACGGTCTAAGCATAATCGATTATGCAGCTTTGTATAATCGATTATATACCACTGATATACACTTGATATACACTGTATACCAGAATTGAAAACTTACTTCAAAACCCATTTTGGTTAAAATGAAAACGTTAAAATCATTTTGTTTGAAGTATTTAAAATATGTTTATCATAAATATGATTTAATAAAATATGTTTATGATAAATATGATTTAATAAAATGATTTAATAAAATATGTTTATGATAAATATGATATAATAAAATACTTTTATGCATATTTATGATGACCTATGTTGAGCCAAAAGACGAGATAACTTAAATATTGCTCTTACATTGGTTCTATCTAATGACCAACGCCATGGGTCTTCGCTCTTGAACATTTGAGCCCGTCTTTGGCTTGTCTA
This sequence comes from Nicotiana benthamiana, assembly GCA_034376525.1. Lineage (NCBI taxonomy): Eukaryota > Viridiplantae > Streptophyta > Magnoliopsida > Solanales > Solanaceae > Nicotiana > Nicotiana benthamiana. The sequence continues at coordinate 69,615,279 of CM067338.1, read as the reverse complement.
TGCAATTCCGTCATCAATATGGTTCTCGCCATTCATTCTTGATAGTTTGTCATATAATATCGTTGTTTGACACTTGACTTCATTGTTTGTCATTCATCAAAACCTATACCTGAAAATCATGCTCATACAACCAAAGCGCACATATCATAGATAGAGTGATTTTCTACATATAGCTCAATTGAAGGGAGGATTCATAAAAGGAGATAGAACAAAGCATATTTCACCAAAGTTATTTTTCACACATGATCTTCAAAAGAATGGTGATATCAATGTGCAACAGATTCATTCAAGCGATAATATGGCTGATTTGTTCACAAAATCTCTACCAACGTCAACCTTCAAGAAGCTGGTTCACAAGATCGGAATGCGAAGACTCAAGGATATGAATTGATGCTCTTTTCAGGGGGAGTTAATGCGCGTTGCACTCTTTTTCCCTTACAAGGTTTTGTCCCAATGGGTTTTCCTTGCAAGGTTCTTAACGAGGCAACCAATAGGCGCATATTCAAACATGTGTACTCTTTTTCCTTTTCTTTAATTTTTTCCCATTGGGTTTTGTTTTAGTTAAGGTTTTAACGAGGCACATTATTGAATAGACATTCAAGGGGGAGTGTTAAAAAATATTCTATTTTAGGTGAATGTCCATATTTAGAGAGATTCTAGGGTTTACTTCTTGGTGACTAAGTCACCACCTCCCTATAAATAAAGGGGTTCTATTCCATTGTAAACCATCCCAAAGTATCAATAAGAATACTCCTCTCTCTACTTTTCTCTCTATTGTTCTTGTTCTTGTATTATTGTTCTTATTCTTATATTATTCATAACACAAATTGTACTTGTCTATGATGAGTGCAGATTTATTTTCTTATATTTTTTTCTCTTTTTTTATTTCACATATCCTCTTCCTTCTTTTTAGGGAGAAATTCAAAAATAGCCTGATTTAGAAGTGGTCCTTCAAAAATAGCTACAGTTTCAAAGTAATCAAAATTTAGTCACTTTTCATGTAAAGATAAATCTAAACAAAAATATTGTTCAAAATCCGAAAAAATACTTCAGTTTAATATACTGGAGTCCCAGTGCAATATACTGGAACTCCAGCTTAATATACTGGAGTCCCAGTATAATATACCGGTCTAGTTTATTATACTGGAACTTTCCTTGTGTTGGAGTTCCAGCATAATATACTGGAAGTTCATACACAGGTGCACCGATCTCCAGTATATAGTGCTGTAACTTTTCATGTTGCACCAAAATAATGACTATTTTTCAATGACTTTACAAACACTAACTATTTTTGATGACCAATCCGAAAACTGGCTAGACCGTGATATTTACTTCTTTTTTCAATAGCAGAAACTTTCAAAAATATTTTAAATAATTATACTTAAATATGCATAAAACATAAATTAGAGGAAGGTATTATTATTTCTGAAAATAATATTACAATTTTTATTGAAACTTCCTTTTCACTTTTTAGAAATAAAAGAGCTAATTTGGAAATACATATCGGCTTTACATATATTGTTTGAATGCCCTCATAACCAACTGCAACAATATGTATGTTGCTTGAAGTATAGAATCGCACTATAGATATCACTGAAAATATTTATTGATGATTTAACCCACTCTGAAACTAATTTGTTTATGTATATGTAAGAAATTGTTTATTTCTTCTATCCAACTGCATTTTCAGACATTTCGATTGTATCTTATTACCGCGCGAAGCGCAGATAAATTCACCAATTCACTTAATATATTTAGGTGTGTATAGTGAGTGACGGATAAATTATTTTTACCCGAAGCAAACTTGCCCAAAAATCTATATAAGTGGATTCCCAACTTATATAACACGAAATTTAAATTTGGTTCTGAACGCCGGACTACAACTTACTAAACAAGTTGAACGTGACCCTTTTGATTGAAAACAAGCACCGATTGGGATTTTAATGAGTTTCATTTGAACTACTATTTTATATTAGGGTGAGTTAATGAGCTGACAATACCCTACTCAAGTATATTTTGAAGAGCTTAGCATAATTGATGAACCATTTATACAAAGGCATAGTTTTTTTTTTGAAAAAATGTCATATTAATTTATAGCAAGAATGAATGGGTAGTATGAATATGGACTAAATTGAGAATAGATGATGCGAGAAAAATATTCGATAAATAACTATTCGACACGTATACACAAATGATAAATGGTATTCAAGTTACTTCTTTTAACAAATATTTCCTCCTATTTATACATAGCAGAAAATTTCTGCCAGAAATATATGACCGATGCATTATTATGGGATTCATATACATAGTTCTTCTTTTAGTAAAGATGTAAGGCAACATAATCACTAGAGGAAAAGGGATCATTATATCAGTTACCAATTTTTTGTTATGTCTCAAGTATCCAAACTATCAGTTTTTCACTATACTTTTAGAAGTGATGTAGGTGTTCATTTTTCTTCTCAAAAAAAGAGCATATACCTGATGACATTTTTATAAACGCTTGTATATATTGTTTGTCAGAATTTTATCTTAAATTAAACATCTTATCCAACCACAGAAAAAGGCATACTTGCTAACATTATGTGTAACCAACACATGTATTAACAGATGTTAAAAGCAGAATGAAGATCGATGATGCAAGATGCAGCATTAAGACACGTGTCATACAGTTATCCTTAGACAAACGTATTTAAACTGCCCTACATAACGTCCTGTCCATAAATTGAACGCAAATAACTGTCTTCGTACATTTTGCAGAATTTTTATTTTTATTTTTAATAATTGCAAAGAAGAAAATTTGAAAGGGAGTGAAGAATGCAGTCCGTGAAGGAAAAAGCCTCTAACGTGGCCGCTTCGGCAAAATCTGGCATGGAAAAGACCAAAGCTGTTGTCCAAGAGAAGGTTTTTTTTTTGTTTTTTCAATTCTTCTTTCCCCTTTCATTTCCATTAACATCACAAAAGCATAAATTGTACGTAATTTTTCTTGTAAAACATATTCATATTCTTAGGTTGCAGTGATACTTTGGTATAGCATTCAATAAAGTGAGTGAAAAATAGGTAAGACTGGTGTTTAGATCTTAGTAAAAACAAAAATGTTAAGATAATCTGCCTAAATGTTGAATAATAGATGGTAGGTTTACTCAAGAATTATCGATGGCGCCAAAACATATCATGTTATGATTCTTGAGCAACGTGTTAGTATTAATTTGGTATTTTCATGAACTATCTGAATTCAGTAATCTGTCGGGGAAGCATAACTACATATGTGAAAATCTAACAAAATTTCGATGTCAATGTTAGATTTGAACTTATAAAACGGGTGTCGTGCTAAAAACCTTAAAGATCAAATATATCAAAGTTGAATTCTGATCTGTCTTGATGTAGTGTTCGTTCATCTTTGTGTAGAGTGTTACCATTTTACCGTAAGTTTTCCGTATTCAAACAGGTGGAGAGAATGACAGCTCATGATCCAACACAGAAGGAGATGGCAACAGGAAAGAAGGAAGAAAGGATCAACCAAGCAGAGATGAGCAAGCAGGCAACTCACGACCGTAATGCAGCTATTCACAAGGGCGGTGGCACGGGCACAGGCAGGCCACATTATTCCAGCTCGACCACTGGAGCCACTGGACACCCAGCTGGTGCACACCAGATGTCTGCCTTGCCCGGACACGGCACGGGGGAGCCAATGGGTCAAGTGACAGACGGGGTGGTGCAATCTCACCCCATTGGAACGGCCACTGGGACTCAAAGGGCCTCCGCTGCACAGAACACCCATGTAGGTGGTGGGGTAAACCAGGCCTATGGCACTGGTGGTAACTATAGTTAGGATATGATCAGAATAATAGTAGAAATGTTTGGCTTTAAGCCTTTGTTGTTTCAGGACATTCTGTTTTGGTGCTGTTTGTTGTTTGATAAAGAACTTTACTTCTATGGGTTTATTCTCATCTCAAGAAATACAAATGGGTAAAGTTTATACAATGTTCTGATTGGTCCAATTGGTAATTTTGTCCTTTGTACTTTTTCTTTTTAACGTCCATCATCTTTTAGCGCAGATGACCATTATTTGAAATAATCAATTTATTTAAGAGTACTTTCAAAAGGTACGTGTCTAATAAAACTTTGTTGTGATACTATATTGAGAACAACTAATAGTAAGTATTCTAATCATGTAGTTAGGGGGCAATTTAGCTTAAGTTAATGGTCGTTTAGGTGAATTCAGTGATAATTTGCAAATTTAGAAGCTGTTATAAAATGAAAGCAATTTAGTAAAACATGAACAAGAAATATAAGCAACTTAGTGAAACATGAACAAGAAATATAGATAGAGAGAAGGAAGAGATTTTCTTCTTCAATTGTGTGTATTTTCCTATCTATTACAAGACCTTTATATAGGCATAAAAAGTGAAGAAAATATGTTATGGAATATGTCATTAAACATACAAAATATGTCATTGAATATGTCATTAAGCATTTGAGATAAAGATCATGGAAGATGAATAGGCATCCAACATAATATGATATTTATTATAATACTCCCCCTTTGGATGTCCATAGATAATGTGCCTCATTAAAATTTTACTAGAAAAAACCCTATGGGAAAAAATTCTAGTGAAGGAAAAAGAGTACACATGTATAGAAATATGCCCTTTTGTTGCCTCATTAAAAACCTTGCAAGGAAAACCCAGTGGGACAAAAACTTGTAAGGGAAAAAGAGTGCAACGCGCATTAACTCCCCCTGGAGAGAGCATCAATTCACCTCCTTAAGCCTTCGCATCCCAATCTTGTGCACCATCTTCAAGAGATCGTTGGTAGAGATTTGATAAATAAATCAGCCATATTAACTATAATGAATATTTGCACCTTGAAATCATAACTTGTGATAGACATATAATGTCTTCACAAACATCGTGGAATGACTATTCAATATCTTCATAAAGGTATCCTCGCTATCACATTATCATGCTTATAGTTATAGCAAGATACATTTGTGCATAAGTTGCACTGAGGAAGTGGTACCTCAAGATCAAGAATTGTAGATGCTTCAAGCAACTTAAATCCTTCATGGATTGTCATATAAGTTAAGTCATATAAGCCATATTGTAGACTTTAGATGCATATCAAGTTTTTTTGTCATGCTAGACATATAAAATATTGAAAACTGATTGCACATACCATTGACTTTATATTTTCAAGTATTTGAACTACATGTCCAAAACTACATGTCTTTCATATAGAATCAATTCTATTTGAATTGTGTTTCTTCCATTTTGCCAATATATTTGTCTGTATTCGACAAACTTAAGACCCCCATCGATATTTAGCGCTATCATAGATGTCGTCGACGAACATTTTATATCAGTTCCAATAAAATTTCATAAAGACATAACATATAGATCTTTTCATTCATGTATTTAGGTACCTGAATCTCTCATGAGATATTATGAAGTGTTATGTCACGTGACCTTCTAGATCACTTGCCTCATTTATTATTATCACTTTGATCATTTGCTCATCTTCTTTATCAAGAAGTTCTATTTGAAGCTGATTTGTCTATACGCTTTAAGCGTACCATAGATTTTGTCCTTCTAGGACTTAATATGAGCATTTGCAATGAGAATATAGTTACTTTCTTTAGGTCAATAAATGCATATGGAATGCTTTGCAATATGTTGCAAATAAATTATTTTTTTATGAACTTCAAGTTCATATTACTTTATTCGAGCATCTAGTTGTACAAATGATAATTTATTCCACGTAACTTTTTCTCAACTGTTTATCCTGTCTCCCCATCATGTTAGAAAAACTAACTTGCTTCCTCAACTTTGAGAACCCATCTTTGTGCTTTATGGTTTTAATCAAAATATACACCGCACATCAATAATATTGAGATGGAATTATTTGGTTCCTGACCCTGAACCACTTGTGAGGGGAGAATGTAATATACTTTCGTATATAACATATATCAAACGGAGATAGATAGCTTTGTTCTCATAAGCAATAGTTTAGCTATTAAGTGAAAGCACTCAATTAATTATCTTTCTAAACCAACTATGATGTAAACCAACTTATCAAGAAGGACTATCTTGAATAAAAAATCTGGAAATTATGCTCTACATTAAATTATTGAGCAAGTTACCTCGCAAAACACCATGTTGCGGGTTAATAATAATCGCGCATGTAACCATCTCATAGATGCATCTTATGTGGTATGCATGGCAGATGAATGGGTCCATATTCACCTTTGATATTTCCAGCATTCATGGGATTCAATCCCAACTTTAGTTGGTCTATTAATTAATAAGAACAAGCAATGTAAGAGAATTCGTAAATAACTTTCTAGTTCTTTAATATTTACCCATGTGAATTCTCTATTATTTTTGCACATCATACTTAAATTGATATGGCTAAACCAAATGCCAACTAAATAAATTATCAATATGATAAAGTTCATATTTACATGTGCAATTATCAGTAAATTCCAAGTCTATTATGATATGGGGTTTTATATCAATAAACATCCACTTTATTGTGGTATTCGTTTATTTGTGTAGTACAAACTGGAGAATAAAGCGGGTAGCTTTTCATATACAAATTATTCCGCTACAAGTTGTAGTAATAGAAGATATCAAATCTTTCCTTTATTTATTGTCTCAGTATAATCAACCGCTTTCACATATACTTTGGAAACTGAATAAGTTTCTTTGAGACTTACTACAACACAATACCTTATTGGTAATCAATTGTGTTTCTCCAAAATAGTATAATTGGCTCTTGCAGAGTTCTCAATTAATTTGGTACTACCACATATTCATGAACATCCATATGGTGAATATCTCTTTTAAAGAGAATATTATACCATTATAATCATGGTCAAAATTATATGCAAGATATGTTTCTTGCATTATTATTGTTCTTTAATAGTCACATTGCCAAAATATTTTGACGTACAATAGGTACGTTACCAATGATCATTCATGCCTTAATAATGATATTATTTTCTTATATCATCTCAACCCTCCTTCTAGAGGTGAGTATGGTATATTTAATACCAATAGCATGTTCATATTCTTTTAAGAATGAATATGTATTCATAACTTAGATGTTGTCACACTCACATCACGAATGGACCATAATCATTTATATATGCTTTATAAAATCTCATATTGTCAAATTGATGACAAATATTACTTTCACTGAGTGAAGGATTATTTTGAGACTCCTTATTATCTTCATTATCACAATGATGACGATTATAATTTCGTCTATTGCCACGTTCATAAATGCGTTTAACATTTGATTTGCTATTCTTTGCAAATGAATAATCTTTTGCACCTCGTTTTCACAAATAGAGGCACGTGGATCAAGATGAGATAATGATGGATTTTTTCATAAAATTTCCCGTTTCGTTTCACCAACTTCTCCCCATAATTTTGGGAAAAGTGTCTCATCGAATCGACAGTCTGCAAATCGTGCAGTGAACAAATCCCCTGTCAATGTTTAGAGGTAGCGAATAATGGAGGGCGATTCAAACTCAACATATATTCCTAACCTTCTTTGCGGACCCATTTTGGTGCGATATGGCGGTGCTACAGGCATATATATTGCGCATCCAATAATTCTTAAATGGGATATATTAGGTTCATGACCCAAAACTAATTGCAACGGGGAGTATTTGTGATAATTTGTCAGTCTAAGACGAACTAGCATTGCTGCATGCAAAATGGCGTGACCCCAAACCGAAGTTGAAAGCCTCATTTTCATGAGTAACGGTCTCGCTATCAACTGCAGATGTTTAATTAAATATTCTGCAAGACCATGTTGAGTGTGAACATGAAGTACAAGATGTTCCACTTTTATCTCAATTAATAAGAAATAATCATTAAATGCTTGGGATGAAAACTCAACAACATTATCTAGTCTAATAGACTTAATTGAATTATCGGGAAATTATGCCCGTAATCGAATTATTTGTGCCATTAATTTTGCAAACGCAAGGTTGCGAGATGACAATAGGCACACATGAGACCATCTAGAAGATTTGTCTATTAAGACCATGAAATATATAAATGACCCACTAGGTGGGTGAATAGGTCCACAAATGTCCCCTTGTATACGTTTCAAAAATGCAGGTGACTCAATTCCAACCTTTGTTGGTGATGGTCGAATAATTAACTTGCCTTGATAGCAAGAAGTGCAAGAAAATTCATTATTTAAAAGAATCTTTAAATTCTTTAATGGATGCCCATTTGAGTTTCCTGTAATCCGTCTCATCATAATTGATCCAGGATGTCCCAATCGATCATGCCAAAGTACGAAAGTATTGGAATCAGTAACCTTTTGGTTTACAGTAAAATGTGCCTCAATTGCACTAATTCGTGTCCAATACAGGCCATAAGATAAAGATGAGAACTTCTCAATAACCCTCTTTTGGCCAGGGACATTCTTTGTAATTATCAAGATTATTCTCATCTATTGTCTCAATATGATATCCATTTTGACGGATATCTTTAAAACTCAACAAGTTCCTCTTGGACTTGGAGGAGAACATTGCATTTTCTATGATTAATATTGTTCATTTAGGCAGAGTTATAGTAGCTCTTCTAGAGCCTTCAATTAATTTACTACTACCAGAAATTGTAGTAACATATGCCTTACACATACTTAAATGAGAGAAATATTTCTTCTCTTTGAATATTGTATGTGTGGTACATGAATCAATTAAATAAATATTTTTACAATTGAATTTTGATCCGAGTTTGTTTTGGAGATATCCATACTTAATCTTGTATGTCTAGTTAGTGCATGCATCATTAAATTATTCAAGTTAATTAGCATGATTTAAAGTGTACTAAATACGTGTAGGACAATACCGGCTAATATGAATACCCTTATGCACTAAGATCTTTATCAAGCAATTTTAATAATAATTTGATTTGACATGCTACATAACTAGTATTGTTACTTTTCTAGATTGACCATATAAAATAATTATATTTGCGCCTAAAGAATATAAAAATTTTAATATCGTAAAATTTATACCTACATAGTATCGCCATGTGTACTAATATTCTGTATGTAGGCTTGTCAAAATAAATAGTTAAATGTACCTAGTGTAGTATATTATGTTATACTGCACAATAATGTATAATCACACATTATGTTAGGAGTACCCAAGTACTTAAAAATGTAACTAGATATACTTGAATTCAATAAGAAAATAGACTTGAAAACAAAAACAATTTCAAGTAACCTCATTATTACTAACATGTTTTATTTCTACACAGAAAAAGATGAATAATCAATAAAAACTTCTTGGAGTTACTCAAAGTAGGATGTAATATTTTAATGATGCAAACACTATTTATATTCATATTTTGGATACGTACTACTTCAAGAAAATATTGTTGTTATATAAGTCTATAGTTGATTACCTCTATTTATATTTTAATAATGCAAGTCAATTAAGAAGCAGTTCATTAAAATCATTACATCTTTATTCATAAATAAAGAGATCATGGTGAAGTATGAGTATCTTTCTCTTTCTATTTTTGTTTTTAAATATAATTGAGAAAAATTAAGTATCCAACAAAACATATCATTATCCTTACAAAAGACAGAAACATGTTGTACCTGATAATTTTAACTCAGAGTCGAGAACTTTAAAAGAAGATAACCTACCGTGATGGTTAAAGACCCCTGCTGATAGCGTGTTATAAAATGAAAGCAATTTAGTAAAACATGAACAAGAAATATAAGCAACTTAGTGAAACATGAACAAGAAATATAGATAGAGAGAAGGAAGAGATTTTCTTCTTCAATTGTGTGTATTTTCCTATCTATTACAAGGCCTTTATATAGGCATAAAAAGTGAAGAAAATATGTTATGGAATATGTCATTAAACATACAAAATATGTCATTGAATATGTCATTAAGCATTTGAGATAAAGATCATGGAAGATGAGTAGACATCCAACATAATATGATATTTATCATAATAGAAGCAGTTTTTTCTACACTTTCAAATATTAAAGAATATAATAGTGGTTTAGGTGCATTAAGCACAACTTGATCTGCTAAAAATCAGTTATTTACCGATGCAGGAGTTCGCTACTCCGAGGGGCTTTTCTTTAGAGTCCCTCGATATATTTAAACATTTTAATTATTTTGGATTTTTATTTTTTAATACTGATGGTCTTCATTGGCGTATTAACAAAAAAACAAATAAAAAATACATTGTGTCAACTGGAGTCTCTCGATAATACATAGTACATAATTCCTTTTCTATTTTTTTTTAACTTCACTGATAGACTTTTGCCGGCAATATAAATATTTTATTTGTATACACAATTATCTTGCCTTTTTTAAATAAATAGCAGCCGGTGAGACCGTCGATAAGTGCTTACATAGATATGCGAGTGATTGATTAGTCTATTTATTAATAATTACATTAAGTAGCATTGTATTCATAGTAATTATTCTAATTACAAGAATATTAGTGCTAATTAATTAACTTATAAATTGATAATTGTACTAAGTAGAAGTAAATTAATGGTATCATTATGTAATGTTAGTAATTGATTAGCCTATACATTGATCATCACACACTAAGCAGATGTCAACTAATGGTATTCGTAAGAAATATTAGTTATTTTTTATGTAAATATTTTGATAATTATAATAAATAGAAGTGTTTTTGTGGTATTCATAAGTACTGTTAATAATTGATTAACCTATATATTCATAATTACACATAGTAAATGACACGACCCGAAATTCCAACCAAGAAATCGTGATGGTGTCTAACACTGATGGCTAGTTAAGGTAACATTTAGCAATAACAAGTAAAGCAAATTTAATGATGAAAAATATTATTATAATAAAAAATTGTCAAAGCTGCCCCTAAACAATAGGCTTAGGGCTAAATATATCATTCGTCCACCTATTGCGCTAAAATTGTCACCGATAATTTTTTTGTTCAAGTTTACACTTATGACTAATAGCCATTTCCACCAAAAAATTTATTTAGTAATGATGTGGAAGCTTCTCATTTGCTGAATTTAAAACACTTGTTCCCATTAAAAAGACCCACACATATGTACTTATTTTTGGACTAACTCACCACACACTGCACTAAGCAGGCTTGAAGTGCCTAATTTTTAACTACCAAATCAAAAAAATAAAAAAAAATTGTGTCATTGTTTGATCAAATACACTTGAGCTCATGCTTTGTTTATGAGTTTTCGAATTTCATTGGTACGAGCATTTGAAAATGCAACTGAGTTCAATGGTGGAATTAAGAATCGATGATTCCTTGCTACATTGAAGAGTCTTAGTACTTAAAACTTTGCTTGATTATTCTACTGATTGGGATCTTTGATGGGTCAAATTTGTTACTTGAATTGTCAAAGTCGTTGGGAGAATTTGGTATTGAAAGTTGACTCTAATGTCAAGTTTATCTACTGTTTTTGTTGCTCGAAAACACAAGGAACAAAGTTGTCCGCTTTTGAACCTAAGCTTCGAAACATGTCAAAATTTTCAAAACAGAAATTTTAAAGGGTATTTAGTAGTTTGTGGATGTTTATTTATGTCTAAATGTGTAGTAATCTACTAACGTTTTTGTGAAAAAACTAATATTTTAATTGTAGCCATTGACCCGACTTTATTTTTTCTTCGAAGAGCCCATATTTAAAAAATAGACACTTAGAAAAGAAAGAAGAATAGTAGAGGTGGAAGGGTTCCTTTTTTTTCTATTAGATTTTTGGTTCCGGCGGGTTAGTTCGAAAATGAACCCACACGGGTGGTTCTTTTTAATGGAGACAAGTGTTTGAAATAAATTCCACGAACGAGAAGTTTCCACGTCATTATTAAATAAACAACTTTTTTGTTTTGGAAATGACTGTTAGCCATAAGGTAGACTTGAGCCGAAAAGAAAATATTTAGGGCAATTTTAGCGCAATAGGTGAACAAAGGGTATATTGGATCCTAAGCCTATAGTTCGAGGATAATTTTAGCCCTTTCTCATTATTATAAAAAGCGAAAACTCATAAATATATAATAAAGTCATAACCTAACACTGTCTAAACCTCTTCACAAGATTAGGTGTCACAAGTACATGAGTTAGTAAGATTACTAAATACAGAGTATATAAGAAAATATAATATTGTATGGTATAATAAACAATAATAAAATGATAGATAGGGATTCCAAGGTCTGTCAATAACATGCAGTACTACCTTAAGTCTCTTGAATAGTCTGAGCTAATCACCACAGGGAGCACCGCTGGGAACAACACGTGGATCTGCACAAGAAATACAGAAGTATAGTGTAAATACAATCGATCACATGTACTAAAAAAATATCGAACTTAACTTCGACGAGGTAATGATGAGGATATGACAAGATACTTACCATTTAAACTTATACAATTAATATGCAATAGAATAGAAATTGAGATAACAGTAAAATAACATTAATAAAGGCAAAAATAGGTAAAAGAGTGTAATAGCAGTAGTAATAACCACATTTCTAGAACAACACCGCCAAACCCCACAAAAAATCTACATCACAAACAAATCCTACATCACATATTATATATATTTACCCATAAAATGGTACAATTGAATTTGTAATGTGATTTATAGACAAGCAAATTATTTTGATCCTAGAATGATGAATGATAAATGATTAAATAAGATGCAAGACATAATATTGAAATCGAGATAAGATAGAAAATAGCTTGGTCAGAGAGCAGAGCTTCTGCAGTAATGAAAATATCAATTACACAAAAAATAAAGTATTAGTGAGCTTTTGAATAGTATGTAACATAAGTTTGTTAGAAAATATGTGTCCATTAAAAGATTGTTGAAATCATTATTTATAGCTGCACCCAGGGAACAAGGTCCTAGGATCAAGCCCCTCTTAAATAACAATTATAGGGGCCATTGATGAATGTATAACGACAATCCATGAAGGCCAAAGTTCGATATAACATATTGTATATTTAATATTGAAGAATACTCTTTGTTGAATATTATCGGGTGGCAAACACTCGTTTTTATTCATTAGAAATTTTCCTTTCAGGGTCTTCCTGGTGCCAACCGAAGCTGATGTCCCCGACCTTGGTTACTTCATGCCTCGCTTTCTGGCTACCTTGGTTTCATGTATCATTGTATCATTCGAGTATTTAGCATGAACGATTTTACCCTCTACAGATAGTTCAAACGCTTTCTAGTGGCACATCTTTGTGTCACCAGAAAGTTGGTGAAGATACCTTTCTTGGCGGAAAACTTTTTGATCCCCGTTGAAAATTTTCTGATGCTTGATTAGACGCACTTCTTTTCGCATTTAATGCCCCAAACATGAGTCACTCTACAATTATTTCACCGGTTCTTGAGGTAATCATGGTCATGATTTTAGCCACCTATTCCTTTATTAATATGCCTCATTATTATTCTTTTGCCTTCACAAATTTTCAAAACTCTTTCAACTTCTTTGCACTCAACTATTTCTTGCTTTTAATCTTCTTATTCAAAGAACTCTTATTATTTTCTACTAATCATGGCCTCCTCATCCAAGAATACAAGCTCTCTAAAAAACAAAGAAAGAACATGATGTTTCCCCTACTACGGTTAGCACCATCATTCCGAGAAGGCTCAATACAACTAAGAATTTTGAAGAGAAGTTTCCTTCTACCAACTCTCGTACATGGGTTGTTTGCGTGTATCCTTCTTCCATCCGTCCTTTTCGCATTCCTGCTATGAAGAAGGATTATGATCGTCATAATCTGAACATACTAGCGAAGTTAATAACCTTTCCCAAGAAGGTTTTTAAGTATGTCTACACGTGCCATTCACTTTGGGACCATTCTCATTGAGAAAGGAACTTGACCATGTAATCTTGCAGTTCTACTACCAGTATTAAGCATGCTTGGCACAGGTGAGTGAGCCCTTCTATATGGCAAACGGTATCTTGTCTACGGTGGCTATGCCAAGAGACGGGGAAATAGCTCTCCTTGTCTCGCATAATGAACCTTTACTCCCCCAAGATTTTTCGTGGGGGAGTAATAAATTTAGCAAACGTGGCCACCATGCTTTGCTCAACAGCATGGATAATGACAATGTCCATGGATGGATGGTGTGATTCATTGTAGTTGCCACTAGGGATATCATCCCAATCACAACTTTATATTTCCTTGAGTCATGGAATCATATGCGTAAGTTAAATATATGTCTTTACTTTGATGAAAGATTGTTTCATGTTGTTAATGATCCTTCTCTTTTCATTATTTCAGAAACTTGGTGGATACCATCAAGGGTTGAAGGCTTGGACTAGTGGGTCTAGAAGATTTTGGATATTACCACACCTGAGACCCGTCGGTGGAAAGAATTGGCCCTCAAATACGGGTGAACGCCAACAATCATGGTAAGTTGATTCTTGAAACTAATCTTGTCTTTACCTCATGTATAAGAAAATTGGTTAACTTCTTTTTTTGTTGAATTTAGGTCTTCCATAAAGCTCTGTTACCGTCCCCGAGGAGGATGTTGTGGCTGACTCTGCAAAGGATGCAAGGTCATTAAAGGAGGCCTTCACCTGAACACGAGCCATCGGACGACTTTCAGTATAGGTGCTTCCTTTTAGAGTCCCTAAACGGAGAACAACCAACCAAAAAATCAATATTCCTTTTCTATCGAGGGCAAAAATAAAGGGGTGAAGAACACTATGCTCGAACCAGCCACAACTGCTATAGTGATTGATGATGAGGGGGAAGCTAGTCATGAAGAGGCTTCCCTATAGAGGAGACAACGATCTTCGTCAACTCAACATAATGCTCAATCTGAAGAGCTTATATACCAATAAGGATCACTTTCAAGCGCTCTAGGAAGAGTGTGACTTAGTGGAGAATGCCAATTGTTGCTTTTAAGTCCCAGTTGCTTCTCCCAGTACTGTGAGACTGAGTACCAACCTCTACTTTCTTCAATTGATGACCAACCAACGACTAGCACTGCTTTTGCCGTAGCTGCTTCTCAACCCGTAATGCCATCAGCTTCATATCCTTCTTAGATATCCATACCTTCATCACCACCAACTGCTATATAACCTCCACAAGCCGCAGACACCCAAGAGGTGGATGTTCCCCTTCCCCAGTCCTAGACCATGGTAATTTAGGGGAAAACTATTCGCCCATCTCTACAGATTCCTAGAGTAGGAGGAATGTCTCCCTCTCACTTTCTACTGACTGACATATGTTGTCCCAGTCGGTGGAACTGGATTCAGATAAAGACATGAGGAAAATACACTCTCTTTAGGGGGGGGGGGGTTATCATAAACAATTCCAAGAACAACGCAGCAACAATATGATATTTGTTCCTTTATTTCCTTTTGACTTTCTCTGACAAAATTTCTGATTTGAGTTTTTTGCTTTGCAGAATAATTTCATTGCTTTTGAGGGAAGTTGATAAGCAGGATCAACTGTTGGCCGAGCGGGACCAAATTGGTGCTCGCCTCCTGGCACTAGAAGCACAAGCTACCTAAGCCAGCGAGTTGGAGGCTCAGTTGTAGTAGAGAAAGCAAGAAGTGATGGCTCTTAGCCAAGAAGCCTCTCAGTTAAATATATAATTTCAATAAGACAAGGCTAAATGGTCCGAGGTCCAAAATGTTGTTCTTGCTGCTGCCCAGTGCGAGGCTACCTCTACTAATAGTTTGAATAATATGGAGGTAGCCTTGAAGTCAAAAGCTGAAGACGCTACTGCTGTTGAGGAGAAGTGTGCCCAGATGGAGGAAAAGTATATGAGGGTCACGGAACGCAATAAAATTCACATCTCTACTATCCGTGACCTTAATCTTAGCCTTAGTGTCGCAAAGTCCGAGGGGAATAGCCTTTCGATAGATGTTGATTAGCTTAAGTTGGAGCTCCAGTGCCAAAAAGATCCCCTTATTATTGAGAAAACATATTCAATTTATTGTATGAGGAGAAAACCTTGGAAGAGGCCAAAGTGGGCGTCATTGACTTTGATGCCGAGATTGACAAGGCTCGTGAGATGGAATCAACCGACCCAGGATGCCTTCTAGTTCGACCCGATTAATTGACTCTTTTGGTTCCAGTTCTGGTTTAATAGTTTTTAGGAACTGAGGAGGAACTTGAAAGGGATGATGATGAAGTCAAAGACCCTAAGCCGGCGGCAGATCCTCCTGTTATGATGAAGTCAAAGACCCCGAGCCGGCGGCAGATCCTCCTGCTTCTCTTGAGGGTGCAAATGTTTATTTTCCCCAAGTTCTTGGGATGCAACTGTTTAATTTTTTTTTATTTTTCTTCTGTTATTTTATTTTCATACTTCTGTACTTGTGGTACTTGGAACATTTGTTATATAAAAGTTCTTTTTGTTTAAGCATTGCGCAAAGTTTACTTTTTTTGCATCCAAATTATGCAAGGCTTCAAGTGAATTTTCCCCAATAGCATTTGTGTTCTGGGCATATACTCTTCTGGAACCAAACGTTTACTGTGTGGTTTTCATAAGAGAGGGCCCTTTTATTTTTGCGGTGCTCTTGAAGAGGACTTCTCTTGTTCATCCGGCACTATCATTTGAAGTACTTGATTAACTTTCAAATGATAAAACTAATTCATCATTTGGACAATAAACAAGATAAAAATAAAAGGACTTTACTTTATTCCTCCCATTTTCAAAAGTATATAAGCATTCGTTATATTGAAAAGAAATTGCAATTACTTGTGGATAATTTGTACATGTTGTGTCTATGGGACTGGCCACGTAGTCCCTGGTCCTGATTATACATCTTTGTTCATAGATTTTGTAGTCCCGATTTATGTGGCAATCAGGTTGCCATATTCTCGTATCATTCCCCTTCCCCCAGTGTTCGAATGCGAAGAGAGAAAATTTGAACATTGGAAGTCTTGTTCCTTGATTATTCCACTAGTGGATGGTTGGATAATCTTTAGTCTGATAGAAGGCTTCATTTTTTATCAGGAACTTTACTACTGCGCCAAAGATTTTCTAACCAGCCCCAGTGGCTTGCAGTGAAGGGGTACTCGTGAATGGTCGGATAGCTTTTGGTCTGATAACAACCTTTATTTCCCATTAGAAACATTGTTATCAAGCCAAAGACTATCTAACCATCTAGTAGTGGATTTTTATTTCCATGCCTTAGTGTTTAAAGGTTTTATTTACGTGGATGGCATTTACTTCCTAGTATGATTTCCGTTTCTTCCTTCTTAAAAACCTTGCTAGAAAAACCCAATTGGGACAAAAATTTTCAGAAGGGAAAAAAGGTCCAGCATATACTTTCAGTATAAGCGATGTCCATCAGCAATGACACCTTTTGAGGTGGCAAACATTCTAGTCTCTTGGCAGTTTTACTTTGTCTTGATTTTCCATTAGTATGATCATTTCCTAGTGATAGCTGAAACTCGGTAAGAGCCTTTCCACATCGGACCTAGCTTTCCTGCGTTGAGCTCTTGGGTGTTTTGAGTCACTTTCCAAAAAATCAAGTTTCTCACTTTGAAATAACGAAGATTGGATCTTTTATTATAGTATCTTTCCATTATTTGTTTCTTGGCCACCATTCTTATATGTTCCAAGTCCCTGCGTTCGTCAAGCACCTCCAATCTAACCAGCAATGCTTCGTTATTTGCTTTTTCGTCCGCCCAGAAGTATCTCATGGTAGATTCTCCTATTTCCACCAGGATCAAGGTCTCTAATGAGTATAAGAGAGAGAAATGTGTCTCTCCCGTGCTTGACATGGCTGTCAATCAGTACGCCAATAGCACTCCCAGTAACTCTTGTGTCATTTACCTTTGGATGCTTCCAATTTCTTTTTGAAATTTTGTGTAATCAATTTGTTTTTTATTGAACTTGGCTATTGGAGCTCGGGTGGTATGTCGAAGATGTGATTCCTTTTGATTTTCAAGTCTTTATAGATTTTTGTGACCTTTGCGCCAATATATTGTGGCCCGTTGTGGTAGGCTATTTCCTTTGGTATCTCGAACCAACAAATTTTGTTCCCCCACAGGAAATTGACCACGTCGCGCTCGCCGATTTTTTTGTAAGGACCAACTTCAACCCACTTAGAAAAGTAGCCAGTTAAAAGCGAAATTAGTTTTCCTTTCCAGGAGTCGGTGGCAGCGGATCAATTATACCCATCTCCCATTTCATGAATGGCCAAAGTGACAATACCGAATTTAATAGTTCTAATGGTTGATGTACTAAGGATGCATGGTGTGAAAACTTGTTGCATTTTTAACAAATGCCTTAGTGTCTTGTTCCATTTGGGGCCAGTAATATCCTGCCCTAGTTAGCTTTAATACCAACGAGTTGGCACGCGAGTGATTTTTATAGATTCCTTCATGAACTATATCATGACGTAATTAGCCTCGGAGGCTCCTAAAAATTGGGACAATGGGCCTTGGAAAGACTTTCTATACAACTAACCTCCCCTGAAGCAGTAACAAGCTGCTTTGGTGCGGAGTGCTCGTGATGCCTTGGGATTTGCTGGTTGTTTTTCGTGCTCAAGATATCCGATGATCTAATTTCTCCAGTCCCAGACCAAATAGGTCACTCTTACTTCATAATAACTGTCCACATCCAATACCTAATGCATTAGTTGCATGGATGTACCGGAATCTGATCCTTTTATTTCTGCGGACTAGCCCAGATTGGCCAGTGCGTACACCTCCATGTTTTCTTCTCTCGAGATGTGGGTGATTGACCATTCCCTGAACCGCACGAGTAGAGTCTACACTTTTACTATATATTATATCATGTGTTTCTTTTCGGTGTCAAATATCCTATATACCTAATTTAATACCAGTTGGGAATCGCATTTGATTTCAATGACCTTAGAGTTTCTCGGGCTAGTTCAAATCCTGCAATCGACGCCTCATACTCGGATGCATTTTTAGACAAGGGAACTGTTCTTATGGCCTACCTCAGGGTTTCTCCTGAAGGTGTAATTATTACTTTCCCGAGCATGACCCCGAGCCCGAACCCTTTCACATTAGAAGATCCATCCGTGAACAAGGTCTAGACTTCCGATGTCGTTGTTGATACCATCACCGCTTCTTTGGTTGCCAAATGCATAAGTCCAATACTAAATCGGCCAAATATTTCTATTTGATCACAATCCTAGGTTTATACGCTATGAAAAATTCACTAATTTTGACTGCCTATTTGGCTAGTTGACCTGAATGTTGAGGATTGTGAAGAATATTCTGCAGGGAAAAGGTTGTCACCTCGACTATCGGGTGGCAATGAAAATAAGCCCTAAGCTTTCGAGTAGAGACATGAGAGCTAAGTCCAATTTTTTTGGGTGTGAGTAGTAAGTTTTTGCTCTTGTTAAATTTTTACTAACATAATAGATATGAGATTATGTACCCTCATCTTCTTGGACAAAAACAACACTTACCGCAACCTCCAAGACCACTAAGTGAATTAGCAATTGTTTGCCTTCCTCAAGTTTTCGATAGTAACAGAGGGCTCGATAAATACCTTCTCAGATCTTGCAAGTCCTACTAGCGTCCCGGAGTTCAATTGAAGTTGTTATTCTTTTTTAGAAGTGAGAATAAGTGATGACATTTTTCTGAAGATCGAGATATAAACCTGCTTAAAGAGGCCAGTCTTCCCGTTAACCTGTGAACCTCTTTCACATTTGATAGATGGTTGGAATTTCCTTGATAGATTTAGTTTTATCGGGATTGACTTCGATCCCCCTTTGTGACTCTAGGAAACCCACAACTTACCGGAGCTGACTCTAAATGCATGCTTTTTTGGGGTTAAGCTTCATGTTGTGCTTCCTTAGGATTGCAATGGTTTCTTGGAGGTGCTTTTGATGATCACTTGAGTTCAAAGCTTGGCCATCATATCATCTATTTAAACTTCCATTATTTTCCCTAATTTGTTTTCGAACATTTTTTCACAAACCTCTAGTAAGTGGCTCCGACGATTTTAAGTCCGAAGGGCATTATATTGTAACAATATGTGCCAAAGTTCATTATGAACGAAGTCTTTTCCTGATATTCCGTGTTCATTTTGATTTGGTTGTACTTGGAATGGGCATAGAGAAAACTTATCAACTCATGCTCGATTGTCGCAACAATCATTTAATCAATATTTGGTAATGAGAGCGAGCCTTTTGGGCACACCTTATTCAAATCCTTATAATCTACATGAATGCAAAATTTATTATTCTTTTTTGGAACTACTACTGTTAGCCCAAGATCAGTTGAAGTTTTGAAGAATGTCAAATGAACTCAGTGAAGGACCAAGTCCATCTTAAGAGACATTGTTGTTATGGACCATGCACATGAGATGCACGTGAAGAAGATAAATCCTTGGGGGACCAAGTAGCAATATCTTCTGAACCGATCGAAAAGATTGCATATGGGATAAGGATAAGATGTCTCCTTATGAGAAGAGAAAACATCCGAATAAAGGTTGGAGTTTGAATTAGTCTAGGACTCGAACTCAATGAAGGATCAGAAATTGATTCATAATCCAACTCTAATTACTAATCTAATAAATAACTGAGTTGTTCTCTTTTACAGGTATGCACATATGCGGAAGTTAAGCGAAATTGAGAGAAAAGAGCAAGACTATTTTTCAAGCAATTTATGTGAGATTTAATATGCACGCCTGCAGCTACTTGAACAAGATAGAAGAACCAGTTCAATTGTATTTTTTTTCCTAGTTCAATTGTAATAGGTGATTTAAATTTGTACCTTTCTAGATTTCGTAGAAGCAATTGTAGTAGGTACTTTGAGTACTCAAGTTAGAGTTAACTAGAAAGTGTACCAAGAGTTGAGGCTGTGTGCCACACTGGGATTAGAGTTAATCCTTAGGTTTACAAAGAGCTTTGAAAATGTTTTTTTGGCTCATTGAGTTTAGTGGATGTTTGGAAAAATACTATTGAAATAGGTCGTGATTTTTTCACCTTTTGAGCCAAGTGTTTTCCATGTAAAAATCCCTGTGTTCTTTATTCTGTATTTTAATTCCATAAACAGTAGTAGTTAGAGAACCTAGAAGAACCAGATTCTTCTAGATCAAAATACATGTTGCTAGATACGAGTAAAACCGGATCATTGTTGCCATTTCATTTTCTGGATATCAGAATCGTATACTGATGATCATCTAACATTCTTTTGCTGATCAATAATATTGAAGTCATTGCATTACTTTTTATGGTACACACTGATAAGGTTGTGGCACATGTCATTAACTTTAAAAAGTTCATTGTTTTTAGATTCTTATTGATTCACTATTATTCAAAGATTTTACTAGGAGTAGAAGGCAAAGGCCCAAACCTATCACTATCCCTTTTTCTGTTTAATTTTTCTTGTTTTGAATGATTGCAGCTTATTTCAAACTCAATTAATGGCTTAAAGTGCATTATGACAACATAGAATTCTTTTTGCCCAGAAAACGAGATTTGTGGAAGCAATTTAGGTTCACTGTAAGTAATTTTGGCATATACTTATGATATGTGGAAGGATCTTAGGTTCTGAAAAGAAATTGTATCATGTTTTAAGAAGGTTGAAAATTATGGAATTGTATTATTTACAAATAATGTCTTGAGCAGGTTGAAATTTTTGGGATAGTCGTATTTACAAAGGAAACTCTACCGAAAATTTTAAGAATTTAGAGCATTTCAAAATTTTGGAGTTATCAAATTAGTCATTCAATTACTTTGTGATTCAATTATCTTTTAAAAGATTTATTTAATTATTTCTGGTTGTCTTTTGTAGGAGCAGCGATTGCGAATGAAAGCAGTGACGAAGACCTTACTTGAGTATTGTTGATCGTTGTTAAACTTTCTATCATCATGTTCGAAGATATTTTAGTTTAGAACTTTTTGTATGCGAACTCATTAATTTGACTTTTGAATTGTTGATCAAACAATGTATCCTTATTTTTTTTTGTATATGAGTAATGCTAGTTGAATATTATAATTTTATTTCGTGGTTTATATTAGTTATGACGTAAGAAAGTTCATTGCATAGGAAAATAATCCTCATTTTGCTTCCATAAATATCAGGAATTACAATTGTGAACTGTTGCAATAGAGCATATAACCGTTCTAGTACACCTAGCAAATAATAATAGCATCCCCTAATAACCGTTGCAATATGTTACAACACCCGTTGCAGTAGGGTACTAATAATTGTTCCGATATCTCAAAAACCGTTGTAATATATCATAAAAACCGTTGCAATATACATAAAAAATCGCTGGAATAATCATACCACAACAGTTTAGAACCGTCCCAATAGAAAAGACAACCGTTCCCATAGATGGAACAATGGTAGCGGTACTATAACCGTTACAATACCTCCTATATGGAGACGGTTTTGAAACCGTTACAAATAACCGTTCCAATAGACCTATTGTAACGCTGAATCCCAAAACACTTCCAATCCATTCCAATAGCCCTATAGGGACGGTTAATGTATCTATTGCCATGATTTTGGAAGGGTTGCCATAGGCCTAATTTCTAGTAGTGTCTCATTTCCTTTGCAACACAAATGGAATTCACTCTCCATCAGATCGATGTGTAAAGTGCCTTCCTAAATGGCTACCTCAAGGAAGAAGTGTTTGTGAAACAACCTCCAGCATTTGAAAGCAAGGAATGTCCTGAGCATGTTTACAAGCTGTACAAGGCTCTATATGGGCTCAAACAAGACCTACAAGCTTGGTATGAACGACTATCAAAATTCCTACTGGAGCATGGGTATAAAAGAGGTAAAATTGACAGCACTTTGTTCCTAAGGGAAAAAGGTAAAGACCTCCTTGTTGTAGAAATTATGTTGATGACATAATATTTTGGGACGGTACTGATAGTTTGAGTAAGGACTTTGCAAAATTAATTGGAAGTGAGTTTAAAATGAGTATGATGGGTGATCTAAATTTCTTCCTAGGCTTGCAGATCAAACAAAGCCCAAATGGAACCATGATCCATCAGCATAAGTATACAAAAGACCTAATCAAAAAGTTTAAAATGGAGGATTCCAAAGAAATAGATACACCTATTGCAACTGCTACCAAATTAAATGTTGATGAACCTGATTCATCAGTTGATCAAATGTTGTATAGGGGTATGATTGGTTCACTTTTGTATCTTACTGCTACATGGACTGACATTGTTTTTTTAGTATAGGGCTTTGTGCTCAATTCCAGGAAAATCTAAAGGAGTCACACTTGGCTGTTGTCAAAAGGATACTAAGATATCTGAAAGGCACCACTGATTTGTGTCTTTGGTATTCCAAAGGTAGTAATTTTGATCTAGTAGAATATGCTGATGCTGATTATGCAAGTTTCTTAGTGGACAGGAAGAGTAATTCAGGTATGGCGCATTTCCTAGGGTCATATCTACTGTCATGGGCTACCTAAAAGGAAAATTCAGTAGCCATGTCTACTGCCGAAGCTGAATATGTTGTTGCTGCCTCTTGTTATGCTCAATTTCTATGGATCAAACAATAGTTGGTAGACTTTGGAATTGAAGTGGGGCGTATTCCGATATTTTGTGATAACACTAGTGCTATAAGTATGACAAAGAACTCTGTTCATCATAAAATGACCAAGCACATAAATGTTAGATGACACTTTTTAAGAGATAACTATGAGAAAGGGTGAATCTCCATAGAAATTTGTGCTACTGATAAACAAAAAGCTGACATCTTCACTAAAGCACTAAGTAGAGAAAACTTTGAAAGGAACATGTTGGAATTAAGGATGCTTAAGATCACCTAAAAAGGTCCAGTTCAGAATGCATAATGAAAAAAATTGAATAATGAAATAAAAATGAAAAACAATTATTTGGTTAGGAGTTCTTAATTCAATGTAAATATCTAGACTAATTCTTACTCAGACTCATAAATTAATGAGTATACTCTTGTGACATGTGTTTATATGAATCTTTAATCTCGTACAAAGTTTTTTCTATTCTGACATTTGAGGCATGATCAAGAGAAGTTTTACTTGAAGAACCTGGTTCATCAGTATATGCTTATGAGAAAGTTCAGGTATATTTCTATACTTTGTACAATTAGATAGATAAAATTACTAATCATGAGCAGAAGTCCTAATTATACAAAACTTTCAAAAATTCTATCCGTTGAGCATTGAACCAGTTTCATTATCCTAGGAGTCTAACTAAAACAAGATTTTTTCCTAAAAAGCAGTGTCACCTATTAATCTTTAAAGAGAACGAAATTATAATTTGATTAGACTCCCAATTGACCACTCAAAAAGCTTGTCGTTACAGGCTTAGTCATGATCCCTCTATAAATACACTCCACACCTTCTCTCAGCACTCATAACCGCCATTCACTTCTCCAACACTTCTGATAATCTCCTTTTCTTCTCCAAAAGTTCCCAAAAGATGTCACAGAAATTCTCCGCCATGAATAATCCTCAAGACAATCCCGGAACTCCCCCACCTGTTTCCTCTAATACCTCATCATCAACACCTCCAGTTAAAACCCCAAAGCTAGATTTCACCCGCAAATGATGTTAGCCAGAAAAACTGTAGCACCTGGCTCTCTTAGAAAAGTTTTAAAAGAGAAATTAAAGGCCAGTCAAAGGAAAGTGGTTTCAGCTGAAGACTCAGCCTCGAGCTCTGAGTCTGAAAAGTTCATCTCTTCTAGTGAAGGAGAAGAATCTGGGTCTTCTGACAATGACAAGAGTCAAGAAACCCCGGGTGAGGTAAACACATGTTTTGTATTTTCTGCTGTAGCAGAGAAGGAAGATAGTAGGTTTGTGTTGGTGGATTTTGTGAAAAATATTGAAGGGGCTGAGTTTAGTAGGAGGAGAAAGAAAAAGAAAGGGGAGGTTTTTTCTATTTGTGGTTGTTGAGAAGAAGGTGGCTTAAAGTCAGGGGGAAGCGGATAAGGAGAGGCTGCTGAGGGACTTGTTCGAATGAGTAAGCAACAAGAAGAACATGTTTCTTCTATAGAGGAGACTTTAACAGATATTCTAAAGAATGTGGGGGCCAGTTATGGAGAAGAAGAAGAGGGGGAGTCTGAACAGGAGCAAGATCGTTTTGTTATTTTTAGCAGGAGGAAGATATTGAAGGGGAGGTTACTGAAAGACCTGGAGGAGCCAAACATGCTTAGGTTGTTGGATGTTTTAGCTGCACATGGTTGGATAGACATGGCCTTTCAGGTGGAAGGAAGACTAGCCAGAAGAGAGCTGATTGAATTAATGGCAAATGGCTCTGTGAAAAATGGCTAGTGACTAGTGTGGTGAAAGGTCCGAAGGTGAAGTTTGATGCACCTGAATTGGGTAGGATTCTAGACATTCCAAGTGAGAGCTATGATGATTAGACCAGGCAAAGGTGACCTTGTCTAGATGATATTCCCCCAACACTCCAAATAACCAGGAACTTCTGTGATACAAAGGATGGTGAAGAGGTGCCTGAGGCAAGATTTGTTCAAAAGAGTGAAATGAAGCTAGAGAACAAGTGATTTTGAGTTTGTGAACAAGTTCCTGCTGCCTAGACAAGAGATGAGGCACACTGCAAATTACATGGACCTGGTTCTTATGGGGTGTCTTGTGAGGGGGTAA
Source organism: Nicotiana benthamiana (assembly GCA_034376525.1). Taxonomy (NCBI): domain Eukaryota; kingdom Viridiplantae; phylum Streptophyta; class Magnoliopsida; order Solanales; family Solanaceae; genus Nicotiana; species Nicotiana benthamiana. The sequence continues at coordinate 69,589,707 of CM067338.1, read as the reverse complement.
GCAGGCAAACTGGCCTGCTTTCACAATCAAACTGCTGGACAGAGTCATCAATGGTTCAAAGGCTCATGATACTCCTTAAGGATTCATTCTGACAACTGTACTGGACGGGCTGAACGTTCCTTTGAAAAAATGGGAAATGTCCTCCAGTAAGGAGCACTTTGGAATCAAGACTCTCCATGCCTGTGACTATCTGCTAAGTGTAGCTCCTGTTGAACCTGATTCTTCAGTGTAGACTCTAGTGAATAGCAAGGTTAGGGCTTTGGTTCAAGAATGTGGGACTAAAGATGCTCAGAATGCTAAGCTTTAGGCTCGTGTGGCTGAGTTGCAAGAAGAAAGAAATGTGCTGAAAGCAGAACTAGCAAAAGAAAAGGAAAAGAGTGAAGGGATGCCACAAACAATGCTCTACCTACTCCAATCCTAACCCTCTAGTTCTTCAAAGCCTCAGCCCTCTTTATCGTAGTTCTGAACCAGTTCAGTTACCCAGAGTGACCCAGATTAGGGATTTTTCTTATTTTTGCTCATGGTTGGTTGTTTTTGTTGTTTCTTTTTGTGGACTGCTTTGTAGAAGCACTGCCTTATCCATGAAAATTTGAATTTCTCTTATTTTATGATGATTCTGCTCTTAATGATTAGTTTTGTCAAGTTGTTTTTTGATTAACTAAAGCATTCTTTCACTTGCAGTTGCCCCGGTGGCCATGAGTAATGATTAATATTCTGGATTCACATGTTTATGCAACTTTTTCGGTGATGCCAAAAGGGGGAAGATATTGTGCTTATAAAGAAATTGTGTCTATTTTCTAAACACTGATGTTTACGACCTAATTAAATCTGACTCTTAATGATTAGTTAAAATTTTCAAGTGATGACATTTCAGTTAAGTTCAACGGGTTCCCTAATTAGTAAAAGCATAGAGTTTGTCATCATAAAAAAGGGGAATTTGTTGGCCCAAGATCACTTGAAGTTTTGAAGAATGAAAAATGAACTCAGTGAAGGACCAAGTCCATCTCAGGAGACACAGTTGTTATGGTCCATACATATGAGATGCACGTGAAGAAGATAAGTCCTTGGGGATCAAGCAGCAATATCCTCTGAACTGATAAAAAAGATTGTATATGAGATAAGGAGAAGATGTCTCCTTATGAGAAGAGAACACATCCCGATAAGGGTTGGAGTTTATATTAGCTTAGGACTCAAACTCAATGAAGGATCAGAAATTGAGTCATAATCCAACTCTAATTACTAATCTAATAAATAACTGAGTTGTTCTCTTCTACTGGTATGCACATACGCTGAAGTTAAGAAAAATTAAGAGCAAAGAGCAAGGCTATTTTAAAGAAATTTATTTGAGATTGAGTGTGCACGCTTGTAGATACTTGTACAAGATAGAAAAATCGGTTCCATAGTGTTTATTCTTATTCTAGTTCAATTGTAGTAGGTGATCTAAAATTGTACCTTTCCAGCTTTCATAGAAGCAATTATATTAGGTACTTTGAGTATTCAAGTAAGAGTTAACATCAAAGTGTCGCAACAGTTGAGGCTATTTGCCACATTGGGATTAGAGTTAATCCTTAGGTTTATAAAGAGTTTTGTAAATACTGTTTTTGACTCATTGAGTTTAGTGAATGTTTGGAAAAATCCTATTGAGTAGTAGGTCATGATGTTTTCACCTTTTTAGCTAGGTTTTTTTCACGTAAGAATCCTTGTCTTCTTTATAATTGTATTTTAATTTTCGCAAACTGTAGTAGTGAGAGCACTTAAAAGGACCAGGTTCTACTAGATCAAAAATTGGGTACTGTTGATACATAATTTTGTCCCTATGAATTTTTATACTCACAATACTTTCACATTAGCATGCATACATATACAAGCATCCCTAAAGTTTTTCGTATTTTTTCCAAATTTTAACAGATTTTCTAAACCAATTTATGGCCTATTTTGCATTATAAAATCCAATAATTATTCCTAAATGGTGAATAATTTATTTTATTCTCACATTCAGACAAAACTATAATTTACATGATTTTTATATAATTTTATAAGCCCATTTGGTATTTTTAAACTAAAATTTCATGAAATTATAATTTTAGCCTATTTCTTGATTTAATGGAATTTTTCGATCACAAAATCATTTCTAATATTTTAAATTATTACTTATGCATTTATTATTAACTCAATATTTTTAATTTGATTTTAAACACCATATGCTATTTTTATAAATTTAAAATGGGAAAAATTGGCTATTTAAATTGTAGCCTCCTTACTTTCAATTTTAGCATAAATTAAACCCCAGTCCCTAGCCGAAATTAACCCCTCAATTGCACTACCTACCCTACCCGGACCCAGACCAGACCCAACCAAATAAACCCGACCCACACACCACTTAATCTCGACCATTGATCGTTTAGATCAACGGTTCACGTTCCCCCTTCCTTAATTAAACCCACAAGCCCCCTAACCATAATCATTTCTCTTTTGAAGCCACCTTTCAATCCCCTCGTCTCTTAAAACACTCTCAACCACCCTCTGAAATCCTAGCTCTCTCCGCCGGCCTCTGACCTTATTTCACCGGAAATCATGGCCTCTCAGGCCCTGTGTAATCTATATCTACCCCCACTCACCCTTATCATCCTTTTGCATGAGGATTCAAGAGCTGACCTTCAAGACCCCGGCTCAAAACTCTCCGATTTAAGTTTTGTGGCCATTTACGGCTCATCTCCAGTGAGTCCTAGCCCTATGAGTTCATCTCCGACTCAGGACCAGTCCGTTCCAGGCCTTTCTCAGTCTCTAGGGTTTTCTATGAAACCCTAAGCCCTCAAGGTTTTATTTGTTTCTCTTTAAGATCTACTTCAAATCCGTGTTATTTTTTAAGAATTTGAAGTATTTTCCACACATTTTTCTATTTTATTGCTTTCAAAACTGTTCATATCAAACTTTGGGTTTTTGTGATTTCTACGTGTTCGATTGTGATTTTTGCGTTATTTGGGTTGCTATATTAAAACTGTTCATCACCAACAACGGTTCTAATCTCAACAGCGAACTGATGAAGTCAATGTACGAAATGTTCAAAATTAAACACAAGAACTCTATGGCTTACAGACCTCAAGTAAATGGAGCTGTAGAAGCAGCCAATAAAAACATCAAGAAGTTAATGAGGAAGATGATCGAAAAGCACAAATAATGGCATGAGAAGTTGTCATTTGTCATACTAGGTTATCATACAACGGTCCGCACATCAACTGGGTCCACCCCCTACATGCTGGTTTATGGTACAGAGGCGGTCATCCCCGCCGAGGTAGAAATCCCCTCCTTAAGGGTCATACAAGAAGCAGAATTAGATGATGCAGAATGGGTTAAGAGTCACTATGAGCAGTTTTCCCTCATAGACGGAAAGAGAATGAGTATTGTCTGTCATGGTCAATTATATCATAACAGAATGTCCAGAGAATTCAACAACAGAGTCAAGTAGAGGAAGTTCACGCCAGGACAGTTGGTATTAAAGAAAATATTTCTGCATCAAGATGAGCCAAAGGGAAATTCTCCCCTAATTGGCAGGGTCCGTACATGGTTCATCGGGTTCTAACTGAACGAGCCTTGTTCTTGCAGAAATGGACGGAGAAGTCTGACCAACGCCTATCAACTCAGACGCAGTGAAAAGATACTACATTTGATCATATGCTTTTTTCTTTCGTGATGTAATCTGAACTATGCCTGAGCCGATTCCCGTTTAAGAGGGGATACGTAGGCGGCCCTATGGGTTCGGTCCTATTTTAATAAAAAATTCCATCTTTACCCCGCAATTTCAACTGGGGCAGAACTTTGAGGAGGACCCTCAAAATTCCGAAGTAAGTTTTTCAGTCTTTTTTTTCTGTACGAAAATGTAAACTGGGGCAGAATTTTGAGGAGGGCCCTCAATATTCTGGGGTTGTTCCACGTTCAGTCATCTAGCACAACCGCCAGCAGTACCCATCCGATAAACTGGGGTAGAATTTTGAGGAGGACCCTCAAAATTCTGGAGCAAGCAAGGTCGTCGCATCTTGAACCACGTTGCAGTCGTTGGTTCATCCAAAATAAAATCATTTTTTAATGTATATATGTACTTGCGCTTTATTTATTAAGTCATGCATAAGAATCATTCGCATCTCCATCGTTTAGTAGCGCTACGACCGTGATACACGACGCCAAGAGCTGGAGGATGCGAGCTAACCTCCCCAAAGGTTTTGGTATTTTTTCCAAATTTTTAAAGATTTCTTATACCAATTTATGGCCTATTTTGCACTATAAAATCCAATAATTATTTCCAAAATGTATCATTTGGTGAATACTTTATTTTATTCTTAAATTAAACAAAAATATCATTTACATGATTTTTATATAATTTTATAAGCCCATTTGTTATTTTTAAACTTAAATAGCATGAAATTACAATTTTAGCCTATTTCTCGATTTAATGGCATTTTTCGATCTCAAAATCATTTAGAATATTTTAAATTAATACTTATGCATTTCTTATTAACTCAATATTTCTAATTTGATTTTAAAATCCATTTGCTATTTTTATAAGTTCAAAATAGGGAAAATTAACTAATTAAATTGTAGCCTCTTTACTTTCAATTTTAGCCTAAATTAAACCCCAATCCCCAGCCCAAATTAACCCCTCAATTGTACTACCTACCTGACCCATACCCAATCAAATAAACCCGACCCACGCACCCCTTAATCTCGGCCGTTGATCGTTCAGATCAATGGTCCACGTTCCCCCTTCCTTGATTAAGCCCACAAGCCCCCCGAATCCTAATAATTTCTATTTAGCAGCAACCCTTGTATCCCCTTGTCTCTCAAACCACTCTCAACCACCCTCTGAAACCCTAGCCCTCTCCGCCGGTCACCGGTCTTATTTCACCGAAAATTTTGGCCTATCAGGACCTGTGTAACCTATATCTACCCCCACTCACCCTTATCCTCCTTTTGCATGAGGATTCAAGGTCTGAACTTGAAGACCCTGGATCAGAAGCTCTCTGATTCAAGTTCTGTGGCCATTTCCAGCTATCTCCAGCGAGTCCTAGCCCAATGAGTTCATCTCCGACTCAGGTCCAGTCTATTCAAGGCCTTTCTCACTCTCTATGGTTTTCTCTGAAACTCTAAGCCCTCAAGGTATTCTTTGTTTCTCTTTAAGATCTACTTTAGATTCGTGTTATTTTCTATGATTTTAAAGTATTTTCCACACCTTTTTCGATTTGTTTGATTTCAAAACTGTTCATATTCTCAAACTTAGGGTTTTTGTGATTTCTATGTGTTCCACTGTGATTCCTTGCATTATTTGGATTTTGATGTAATTCTTAGATGTTTCACTATGATTTCTGCGTATTTTTGTTTTATTGTATCTCCTCCTAGGGTTTTCGAGTAATTTATTACTATATTTTTTTTCTTTACTTAGATTTCCATAAATGTTCTTGCTTGATTTTCTATGCTTTCGTCTTTACCGTTGACTTATGAAAGAAACCCTAGATTTTGGGGTTTTCGAACTTGCTTAAGTAAGAGTATTTTTGTATGTTGCCTGTTTGATTTCAAAACCCTAAATCTTTTAAGCTCGTCTCATATCTCTGATTCTTCCTAAGCCTTGCAAGACCTTTTGATTTCATCCATATCTATGTTCGTCTACTCTGATTGCATGACTACTCTATTAACTTCTAGCCTCGCATGCTTAAACTTACCCTCGCTTTTATAGTCAATCCGTTTCCTCTCTAAACAACCCTAATTTTGGGTTTGATTTTTATATGAACTTATTTGACTCACTCCTTGTTTGATTTGGACTTCTTTTCTGACTTCATTCATTATTAAGTTCGAATCTTTAACTCCTTGATTTACTATGTGATTAATTGATTTTCCTGAATAGTTTTGTACTTCAATGCTTTTTCTTGCACCATTTTACTTATGCATTTCGGCTATCTTATAAGCCATTTCTGAACTTCTGCAAATCCCAAATTCCTATTCTAAATCATCGCTTTCTGAAATTACTTGTTTCCAAAAAAATGCTTTAAGTTTCAACAAACCGGATCCGGGGGGCTCAAAGTAGACTTATTATCAAACCTTATGTGTTAAACTAATATATCCATTATCAGTTTTAAACTCAAGACCAAATCAGTAATTGTAAGTCATGCTAAACTAATTGTTGTTGTGATTTGCTGGGATTTGTATGAGCCTTTGAATTTCTGATTTGTATAACCTTATGTGCTATTTGTTTTGTGATGTCAATAAACGTCAATACCACACAAGAGGGGGGCTATTTGTGGGGTACCTAATTTTCGCGTTAGAAGAACCTGGTTATCTAAGTGTTCTAACTACTGCAGTTTTCGAAATTATAAAAACTGAAAGTGAAGTGCACATATATTTTTACGTGGAAAACACCTGGCTCAAATGGTGAAAAACCCACGACCTACTACTCAGTAGGATTTCCCAAACTCCACTAAAAATCAATGAGCCAAACATCATTTTAAAAAACTCTTTGTGAACCTAAGGATTAAACTCTAATCCAAGTGTGGCACACAGTCTGAGCTGCTGTGACACTCTCAAGTTAACTCAAACTTAATGACGCAAAGTACCTGATACAATTGCTTCTAAGAAAGCTGAAAGGTACAATATAAAAACCTACTATTATTGAACTAGAAATAAAACACCCAGATGGAACTTGTTCTTCTCTAGGTTTATGTAGCTGTAGGCGTACACACTTGTAACTTGCATATATTTCTTGCAAATCAGACTCACTCTTGTTTCTCTCAAATATTCTTTTCTTCTGCTTGTGTGTGTTGCCTGTAAAAGAGAACTAAAGAAATCATATATTGAGTTAGTAGTTAGAGTTTGATTAAGACTCCACTTCTCATTCGTACACAATTCTAGTCCTTAGCCAAAAAAAACTCCAACTCTTATCCTAACTTAGGATTAAGTTCTCTTCACATAAGAAGACTGTCCTCCTTATCCCAAATGCAACCTTTTTGAATATGTTCAGAAGATATTGATGCGTGATCTTTGGTGCATTATCTTCCTCACGTGCTCTACACATGCACTGGTTGATTTAGACTGTGTAGTACAAGATGGACCAGGTCATTCTATCAGTTCATTTGTCAATCTTCAAAACTCAACTGAAACTTGGCCAACAATTTCCCCTTTTTTGATGATGAAAAACTCTGTGCTTATTGTGATCAGGGAACCTGTAAACCTGGCTGAAATCAACACTTAGAAAATGATTTAACTTATCATTAATGAGGTCAGATTTAGGTGATAAACATCACTGGTTCAGAGAAAATTTTTTAGCACAATATCTTCCATCTTTTGGCATCGTCGAATAGTTGCATAAATAATTTTAATCCTCAAAGTTAATTTATACTCATGGCCGCTGGGGAAATTGCAAGTGAACACATGTTCAAGTTAATCAAAAATCAACTTAGAAATAACTATTAAGAACAAGATTAACAAGAACCATAAAAGCTTCATTCATTGATTACAGAGATGTTCCTACTATTTAGTCCATAAAAAGAAAAAATAAAACTTCCAACCATGAGCAAAAAGAAAAACAGACCAAGAACCACATAAACTTGACACTGAAGGGGAAACTAGACTGGACACTGAGCACTGGACACCTAAGGCTTAGAAGAGCTGGAGGGTTGGGCTTTCAGCAGGTTTAGCATTTGTTGTAGCATGACTTTATTTTTCTCCCTTTCTTTGGCAAGATCAGCTCTAAGCCCATTCCTTTCTTCCTCCAATTCTGCCACCTTGGCATTAAGCCATGCTATTTAGCATCCTTCATTCCGACCTCCTGAACTAAGGACCTGACTGGGGTCTTAGCAGATGAACCAGGTTCAACAGGGGTAGTGCTGAGCATATAGTCACAGTCTTGAACGGTCTTGATGCCAAAGTGCTCCTTGCTAGATGCCATCTCCTAATTTTTCAAGGGAACATTAAGTCGTTCAAGCACAGTAGTCAAAATAAATCTGTAGGGAATGGCATGAGCCTTTGAACCATTGATTACCCTTTCCAGCAGCTTCACCATGAACATATGCCAGTTGATTTGCTTACTTTTAGTCAAGCAATGCATGAGCACTAGGTCCATATAGTTAGCAGTGTGGCTTCTTTCCTATCTAGGCAGGAGGCATTTGTTGACAAACTCAAAGAGCACCTTGTGCTCAGGCCTCATCTCTCTCTTATGCACTGCCCTGGCCTCAAGTACTTCTGCCTCTGATTGGGTGTCAATAAAATTTCTTATTATTTGCAGCTCTGAAGGCAATCCATCCAAGAAAGGCCATCTCTGCCTTGTGTAATCATCATATCCCTCACAAAGGATATTCAAATTCTCTCCCAGCTTTTCAGCATTGAACTTTACCATAACCCTCTTTACAGTACTGCTCACTAGACCATTCTTCACTGATCAACCAGTTCCTTTCTAGCAAGCTTCCCATTCAACTGAAGGACCATGTCCTTCCAACCTTGAGCTTCCAGAGATGCTAGAAGCCTCATCGTGCCTGACTCCTCTAGGTCTTTCAGCAGCCTACCCTTCAGAATTTTTCTTTTATCAAAATTGGAATATCTATCCTGCTTATTCTCAGAGTCATCATCATCATCTTCTTCTTCTTCATCACTCTCTTCTTCTTCTACAAACATTTTCACTTGTTTGCCTTTAGAGGCAAATCTTGTTCTTTTTTCAATGGAGGACTCAACAGGTACAACTTTTGAAGACTTCTTGGAAGAAGTCCTAGTCTCCTTAGATTTAGCAATATGAGTCTTCTCAGTAGTTTGTTTCGCTGGATTGACCTGTTACATCACCTCTTCATCCTCCTCAGCCATAGTTTCTGAACTCTTACCAACCCTACCTTTTCCCTTTTCTATTCTTTTCGTCCTACTCTCCTCCAATGCCCTCTTTAACTCAGCTTCACTCTCTCCCACTTTGCTTCTTGTTGTTCTACCCCTAGGAGAAACCTTGAGTGATGCAGTCTTGGATTTCTTTGTTGGTTTTGCAGCAGCAGGAGTTCTAAGTGATGAAGCCTTTCGTTTCTTGGGATCATAGATATCCCCTACCTTCTTCATCATGTCAGCCAAGGTTTCCTCCATTAATGGACTAGGTATACCAGTTTGTTTACTTAAGTCTACCAACCCTTCTGCAGCTTCACCAGATTTACTTACCCCTAAATGTGATACCCCATTTCCCACTCTTCCACAGATAGACAACACCTTTTTCCTCCTTTTCTTTATTTGTTTTACAGACTCATTTCAAGAAATATCCTTAACTGCCCTTATAAAGACATATCTATTTTCTACCTTTTCACCTACATCCATCGGAACCGGACAGGATTTTACCTCAGTTGGGTTTTCTTGAGGCATAGAAATTTTGGAAGACCCAGGTTCATCTCCCTCGCTTGTAGAGATGTATTGATCCGACTCAGATCTGGAATTAGTGACTTTTGCTTGAGATTCTTTCTTTTTGCTGGCTTGCAACCTCTCATTTAAAGCTTTTCTCAAAGGTCCAGTCGCTACTGCTTTCCTAGCTAACATTTTTTCCAACAAAATCTTGGTTTTGAAGTTTCAATAGGAGGGGTAGAGGATGAGGTGGTGTTGGGTGACACTGGTGGTGGGGTTCCTAGATTGTCTTGAGGATTAGTCATTTTGGATGAAGAATTTGTGGAAGGCTTAAGAAAATTTTGGGAATTTTTGAGGCTTTTGGAGACGAAAGAGATGATCAGAGATTTGAGAAGCTAATGATGTTTATGATATGATTTAAGAAGATTTTAAAGACGGGTAATTATTGTTTCAGAGAAAGCACTTTTTCATACGTCAGTAGACGTCTTATCATTGTAGAGTTTTGGTCTCCCTAGAATTAATTAAATTGCTAAGGTTTAGGAAAAGAGTTCCGTTATTCTTAGAATTCTAATTGCAAGAAACTGGTTCAATTGGCTTCCAATGGATAGAGTTTTGAGACGATTGGAGTTTCTAGGACTCTTTCTCATGATTAAAAATAAAATTTTTCTAATTTTGAAAAGTATAGAAACATACCTGACCTTCCTCATGAGTACATATTGATGAACCAGGTTCTTCATATGACACTTCTCTTGATCATGCCTCAAATGTCAAAATAGAAAATTTCTAAGAGATTAGTGAATTATATATCCACATGTCACATGAGTATACTTATTTAAATTATTAAGCTGAGTAGGAATTAGTCTAATATTCACAGATTTAAGACTACTAACCAAATTTTTTTTCTTCAATTTTTCCCTTTTTTTCATTGTGCATTCCGAACATGACCTCTTATGTGATCTTAATCATCCCTAATTCAAACCTGTTCCTCTCAAAGTTTTCTCTACTTAGAGCCTTGGTGAAGATGTCAGCTATTTGTTTATCAGTGGCAGAGAATTCTATGGAAATTAGCCCCTTTTCATAGTTGTCCCTTAAGAAGTGGTGTCTAACATCTATGTGCTTAGTCCTTTTATGATGAACAGGGTTCTTTGTCATATAGATTGCACAAGTTTTATCACAAAATATAGGTATGCATCCCAGTTCAACTTCAAAATCTACTAATTGTTGCTTGATCCACAGCAACTGAGCACAACATGAGGTTGAAGCAACATACTCAGCTTGAGCAGTAGTGAGGGCCAGTGAATTCTGCTTTTTTGTAGCCCAAGATACAAGACAAGATCCTAGGAAGTTTGCCGTACCTAAAGTACTCTTCCTATCCACTGTATAACCTGCATAATGAGCATCAACATATCCAATTATGTCAAAATTACTACCTTTGGGATACCACAAGCACAAATCAGTTGTGCTTTTTTAGGTATCTTAATATTCTTTTGACTGCAATCAAGTGTGACACCTTTGGATTTTCTTGGAAACAAGCACAAAGTCCTAAACTGAAAACAATGTCAGGTCTGGTGGCAGTAAGATACAAAAGTGAACCAATCATACCCCTGTACAACTTTTGATCAACTGATGAACTAGGTTCATCAACATCTAACTTTGTGGCAGTTGCAAGAGGAGTATCTATTTGTTTGGATTCTTCCATTTTAAATTTCTTGATCAGTTCTTTTGTGTACTTCTGCTGATGAATCATGGTACCGTTTGGACTTTGTTTGATTTGCAACCCTAAGAAGAAATTGAGTTCTCCCATCATACTAATTTTAAATTCACTGCCCATTAGTTTTGCAAAATCCTTGCTCAACCTCTCTGTAGTGGCCCCAAAAAATTATGTCATAGACATAAATTTGTACAACAAGAAGATCTTTACCTTTTTCCTTTAGGAACAAGGTACTATCAATTATACCTCTTTTGTACCCATGCTCTAGAAGGAGTTTTGACAATCTTTCATACCAAGATCTTGGAGCTTGCTTGAGACCATAAAGAGCCTTATCCAGTTTGTATACATGATCAGGACATTCTTTGCTTTCGAATCCAGGAGGTTGCTTCACAAACACTTCTTCTTTGAGATAGCCATTTAGGAAGGCACTTTTCATATCAATTTGATGAAGAGTCAATTCCATATATGCTGCAAAGGCTATGAGAAGTCTAATTGCTTAAAATTATGTCATAGACATAAATTTGTACAACAAGAAGATCTTTACCTTTTTCCTTTAGAAACAAGGTACTATCAATTATACCTTTTTTGTACCCATGCTCTAGAAGGAGTTTTGACAATCTTTCATACCAAGATCTTGGAGCTTGCTTGAGACCATAAAGAGCCTTATCCAGTTTGTATACATGATCAGGACATTCTTTGCTTTCGAATCCAGGAGGTTGCTTCACAAACACTTCTTCTTTGAGATAGCCATTTAGGAAGGCACTTTTCATATCAATTTGATGAAGAGTCAATTCCATATATGCTGCAAAGGCTATGAGAAGTCTAATTGCTTCAAGTCTAGCAACTCGGGCAAAAGTCTCATCATTATCGATGCCTTACTCTTGACTATAACCTTGAACCACCAACCTTGCCTTGTTTCTTGTAACTGTTCCATCCACATCCAGCTTGTTTCTAAAGACCCATTTTGTCCCAATGACTGACCTGTCCTTAGGTATTGGAACCAAGTGCCAGAATTGTCTTCTTTCAAAGTGATTGAGTTCTTCTTGCATAGCATTGACCAAGTCCGCATCTTCTAGAGCTTCATTCACATTCATAGGTTCAATGAGGGACAAAAAGGCATCAAATGCACACAGATTCTTCAATTGTGATCTAGTCATGACTCCATATGTAGGATCATTGATTTTGTTCTCAATGGGATGAGAACTCAAGTACCTGTAAGATTTTCCCACCAGCTGGTTTCTGCTAGCTTCTCCTTCATTTTATGTTGTAGAGGAACATGTTCAGGTACAGGATCCTTTAGAGAATTTTGTGCAGTTTCTCTCAGATTGGTTCCCCCTGTCAGGTTGCCCAGGGTGGAAGGACCTGTTCAATCACCTGCTTCTTCCTTGGATGCCTTCTTGACTTGTGCTTTAACTTCAGTCAGTTGTCTCACCAGTCCAATGGCTTCATCTTCATGTTCCTGTCTCTCAGAAAGAGTGTTAGTTTCATCAAAAACAAAATGTACACTTTCTTCTGCACGTAGAGTTATTTTATTAAACACTTTATAAGCTTTGCTATGTGAAGAATATCCCAAGAACACTCCCTCATCACTTATGGGATCAAACTTACCAGGGGAATCTTTGCCATTATTGTGCACATAGCACTTGCTACCAAAAGCCCTTAGGTGGGATATGTTTGGTTTTCTCCCTTTAAGTAACTCATAGGGAGTTTTCTCTACCAGTGGTCCGGTTATACACCTCTTTATTATATAGCATGCTGTATTTATTGTCTCTGCCCAAAAACTATGAGGTAGTTTAATGGAAATTAACATGGTCCTTGCCATATCCTTAAGGGTCATGTTCTTCCTTTAAACTAACCCATTTTGTTTAGGAGTCCTAGGGGCAGAAAAATTATGATCTTTTCCATTTTCATCACAAAATTCAACAACCTTTGCATTTTCAAATTCAGTTCCATGATCAGATCTAATGGATGCAAGTTAATTTCCTAATTGAATCTGGATTATTCTAACAAAAGCTGTGAACATTTCAAATGCTTCATCTTTATAAGTTAGAAACAGCACCCAGGTAAATCAAGAAAAATCATCAACAAGCACCATAACATATCTTTTACCACCTTTGCTCATGGCTCTCATTGGACCACAGAGATCCATATGAACTAGTTCCAACATCTTGGACGAGCTTACCATTTTCTTCTGTTTGAAGGATGACCTTACCTACTTCCCCCTTGTACATGCCTCACAAATATTGTCTTCTTTGAACTTGATACTAGGTAACCCTATCACCAAGTCCTTGGAGACTAATTTATTTAATTGATATAAATTAGCATGACCAAGTGTTTTGTGCCAAAGGAGGGGATCATAAGTTTACACACTTAGACAAGTAAGTTCATTTTCAGAAAGAGTCGACAAATATACAATGTAAATATTGTTAACTCTTCTTCCCTGCAAAACAATCTTGTCAGTAGTAAGGCTAATCACAAAACATTTTAAGGAAGTGAAAGCCACAAGATTACCTCTGTCACACAGTCGTGACACATTTATCAGGCTATATTTCAAGCCATCTATCAAATAGACATTCTCAATGGAATGAGAGTCTGTCTTTGCTACCTTTCCAACCCCAATGATCTCACCTTTCTTCCCATTTCCAAATGAGACATTTCCTCCTTTGGGTTCTTAAGTGAAAGAAACTGGTCCTTGTTACCAGTCATATGTTTTGAGCAACCACTATCCATGTACCAAATTTTGCTACTTCCTTTCACTTAGACCTGCAAAATGAAACCAGGGGTTAGTTTTAGGAACCCAAACTACTTTGGGTCCCTTTCTATGGGCAAAAGGATGGATTAAATTTTTCTTTGCCCAGCCAGGCAGATTGTGTTTTCCTTGAACAAAAATTTTGTTCCTTTGACTGGCCTTTTCTTTTGCATTGCATTCATTTTTGTAATGGCCAGTCTTACCACAATGTGTACAGATCTAGTTCTCAGGAAGAGTGAGATACTTGTTTTTGGGATCCCATTTTGGAGCTTGAGTCCCAAACATAAGTCCTCTCTTGTTGCTGCTGTGATGCACTTGCAGCCAGGATAGTGCGTCAGAAGCCTTGTTCCGTTTGCATGTTCTGTCTAGTTCATGCTTCACATTTCCTAATTCTTATTTAAGGACCTTGATTGATTCATCTTTCTTATATAGCTCATATTTCATTTTTCCTAAATTTTTTCTAATGTGAGAAATGATTGATCAACCATTTTCTTTCCTGTCCCTATTTTCAGTTTCAAGTTTTCAGACTTGAGTTGAAGGACACTGTTTTCTAGTTGAAGAAACTCGTTCTTCAACTCAGTGTTGAAGTTATTACTCTCATCAGCCCTAAATTCTAGTCTTTTGCATTTTTCTTCTAGTCTTGCACAATCCCTAGACAGAACATCTTTCTCACTGTTTATAATTTTAGACTCATCTATGAAGTCCATCAGGAGTTCAGCCAATTTTTCTTTAGACAGGATTTTTATCTTTTCTTTAAGATGTAGAATACTTACCTCCTGTTCATCTTCTGATTCTCCCATGGCCATAAGAGCTTCCTCATCTTCGGCTTCATTTTCTAAGTCTTCATCTTACGTATCTCCCTATGTAGCAACCATAGCTTTGGTAGTACCTTTGTTTCTCCTTGGTTGAACCTGTTCCTTCTTCATGTTTCTTCTTTCTGCTCTTTCTTTCTTCCACTCAATCTCCCATTCAGGGCAGTTCTTGATCATGTGATTTGTCTTTCCACATTTAAAGCAACCATCATTTGTCTGCTTCTCAGGAGCCCTAGCTTTGTTGAATGTTGATCCTCTTGAAGAACCCTGCCATTTCATCATCTTCAAGATCTCATCCTTCTGAGATTCTAAGAGCCAGACTTCTTTCTTTATTTGGAGCATCCATCTTCGTAGTTTGCCTTCTCAATTCATAAGCAGTCAAATTTCCAATCAGTTCATCCAATTTCAGAGTAGCAATATTTTTGGATTCCTGAATGGCAGTGATTTTGCTTTCTTAGGAAATTGGCAAAACTCTAGTTAGGATCTTCTCTACCTTGTCGTCTTCCAGAATAACCCTTCCAAGAGACTCAAGTTCATTTGTCAGTGTAGTGAACATTGTATACATCTCTTGGATTGTTTCACCATCCTCCATAGTAAAATTCTCATATGGAGAATACAGAAGAGTTCCGCTTAACCTCTTCACTTGAGGTTTTCCTTCACGATCCACATGTATAGTGTCCCAAATCTCCTTGGCAGTTGTAGATCCTTGAATCCTACTGTACTCATCAGGCAAAGTCAACACACTAGCCATTTCTTGGCTTTACCATTTTTCTCCCACTTTCTTAGGTCTTCAGCGGTACAATCCGCTCTGGTTTTTTGAACATCCATTCCTTCAGCATTTTTCTTGGTTGTAGCAAGAGGACCATCAATGATGATATCACAAAGTTTGTAATTTTCACCCATGATGTGGTCTCTCATTTTATTTTTCCACCAAGAATAGTAGATCCCATTGAAGAGTGTAGGCCTTGCAGTAGACTGTCCTTCCCAAATCCCAGGTGGTGCACTCATCTTGATCTTTTCCTAAGGTGTTAGCCTCTTCAAGGATAACCCGTTGTGATAACAATTGATGTTAATAAACGTCAATACCACACAAGAGGGGGGGGGGGGGTTTATTTTGTGGTACCTAATTTTCGCATTAGAAGAACCTGGTTCTTCTAAGTGTTCTAACTACAGCAGTTTGCGAAATAACAAAAACTGAAAGTAAAGTGCATAGATATTTTTACGTGGAAAACAACTGGCTCAAAAGGTGAAACAACCACGACCTACTACTCAGTAGTATTTTCCCAAACTCCACTAAAAATCAATGAGCCAAAATAGCATTTACAAAAACTCTTTGTAAACCTAAGGATTAAACTCTAATCCCAGTGTGGCACACAGCCTCTGCTGCTGCGACACTATCAAGATAACTCTAACTTGATGACACAAAGTACCTAATACAATTGCTTCTAGGAAAGATGAAAGGTACAATATAAAAACCTATTACAATTGAACTAGAAATAAAACACTCAGATGGAACTGGTTCTTCTCTAGGTTCATGTAGCTGTTGGCGTACACACTTGTAACTTGCATATATTACTTGCAAATCAGACTCTCTCTTTTTGCTCTCAAATATGATTATCTTCTTCTTGTGTGTGTTTCCTGTAAAAGAGAACTAACACAATTATATATTGAGTTAGTAGTTAGAGTTTGATTAAGACTCCACTTCTCATTCGTACACAATTCTAGTCCTTAGCCAACACAGACTCCAACTCTTATCCTAACTTAGGATTAAGTTTTCTTCACATAAGGAGACTGTCCTCCTTATCCCAAATGCAACCTTTTTGATTATGTTCAGAAGATATTGATGCGTGATGTTTGGTGCATTATCTTCCTCACGTGCTCTGCATGTGCACTGTTTGATTCAGACTGTGTAGTACAAGATGGACCAGGTTCTTCTATCAGTTCATTTGTCAATCTTCAAAACTCAACTTAAACTTGGGCCAACATTTTGGTTAACGCCTTAGCATTTTTTACCTTTGAAACTCCATATATGTCTTATACTTCCGCCCCCATTTAGGACTAGAAGTCTTAATACACCGGGACTAATAGGTTGGGACGGGTATTATCATGCAATAAGTAAACGAGACTAAACGCATTAAAATACCTCCACGGGATGGGAATGGTAGAAAAAGAGATGATGACGATGCGATAATATGATAAAGCGACCCTTCTTTGGGAACATATGCGAGATATTGCATCTAATGATCCATATTATAGTTAAACCTAGGACGCCCCTTTACTATTACTTTTGTTTAAATATTTTCTCTAAAATTTTCTTTTTACTTGTGCTATCCTTCTTTCAAAATTGCCAACTTGCTCTTATCCTTTATATGAAAACTTTGCTTGTGTATTTCTATGCTTCTTAAAGTAAAATCTAAGCAAGGCGGGGAACCACGCTAGTGGATTTTGAGGGGTGCCTAATACCTTCCCCTCGAGATAATTTCAAGCCCTTATCCCAACTCTGGTCTTTATTCTAAATCTTTTCTTCTTAAAGTGTCATAATGCACCATAATCATTAAGTGGCAACTCTTCAAACTCTGTAACCCAATACCCGAAAGGGAATACGAGTTGTTTTATCCATAATGCCATAATCCTGATTTCGCCCTTTTAGAGGGCCGGGGGGGGGGGGGGAAGGGGGCGTCGACAGCATGGCGACTCTGCTGGGGATTCTTTTAGGCTTTTACCATTACTTGATTTTGTGACTTTATTTTCTTACTTTAATCACACTTATTTCCTATTTTAATTGTTCCATCGCAATTACTAACTTGACTCTTCATGTTTTCTCTTTCCTTTAACTTCTTTCTTTACCGCTTCGTTATTCCAATGCTTTGTAATTTCGAGCAATCATTGTAATCATTTATCTTATGAACATGAAAATACATGTAACTTGTTTGATTATTGTAGTTGCATCTCTCAACATCATATTCCACTTTGTGCCAAAACAAATCTTATAGCAACGCTTACAGTGAGTGGTTTTTCCCTTCTACTATTATAAACCCCCTAAATGTGGCAAAGAAATGTTTGCGGTAAAACCAGTCGATCAACGGTGTAGTCGATGGTTCCAAGCCTTTCCCTCTTGAGTTGTCCACTCTAGGGTACCTTGTCTAGCACTTCAAAAATAGAAACCTTACTCTATTGAATTGTTCATGCATCATTGTCAACCCTAGCCGAGTCAGTTATGTTGTCCGCATAATGACTCATTAAGATAACCTAAATTAAAGTGCATCGGGTTTTCTAAGACCCAAACGGACATTCATGTTATGTGAATTAAATTGTAGAACTAAATTCCTTTTGCTAA
Source organism: Nicotiana benthamiana (assembly GCA_034376525.1). NCBI lineage: Eukaryota > Viridiplantae > Streptophyta > Magnoliopsida > Solanales > Solanaceae > Nicotiana > Nicotiana benthamiana. The sequence goes on along the minus strand of CM067338.1, from coordinate 69,571,753 downwards.
TTATTGACTGAAACTGTCGAGTCTGGTGGGGTTAAGGGCCTAAGATTTTGTTTTGCAGAACTGAGGCACGAGGTCCCCAGATTCGGTATGGTATCCAACATCCACCCAAGGTTGCTGAGCTGGTTGGAGGATCTTCATAGCAGTGATCGAACCCCTCGACCGTAAGCACTTAGGGAATTTTCCTTCACTTTTGGAAATCCAACCCAACAACAAAATCATTGAGGCTGCCGCTTTGTTTTGGGATGGTGATTGATCAGTGTTCTGTTTCGGGGATTTGGAAATGACCCTCTAGTAAAAGAAATAGGGGGCCTAGCTGGCATCCCTTGGGAAACGCCGGGTTTACTCATGCCGGATAATCGCAAAAGTAGAGGTTTTCTTAAAATGATGGAACTCAAGAAAAATCCTGACCTTTCTTTCTTGGAGGACTCTTACATACTATTCGACTTATTATATGAAAGATATGGCCACAGTAAGTCCTACTGCACCTACATGGATGAATTCGCTCTCACCTCTTTGGGGCACATACATAGAAGAGTGTTTGTGTTCATGTTTTGCTTCTTGGGCATGGTAATTTTCCCTGTGAAGAAGGCTGGGATCCACACTAGACTAGCCACGGTTACCAAGAATTTGTTGGAAGGAATCGACGGGCAGTTCTTCAGCATAGTACCTATGATCCTCGTTGAAATATATCGAGCCTTGGGAAAGTGTCAACAAGGGGCTCCACATTTCGAGGGTTGTATCTTACTACTTCAACTATGGCTCCTAGAACACCATCAGAAAGGCGATTACCGACAGGAAATCATACGCAGAGATTGGGATGACCATATCGCTTTTCATCATCCGAAGCGAATGAACTTCATGCCCAATATGTTCGCTTAGCCAGGGAACGGCAGTGGATGGATATAGTTGTTCGAGAATCTAAAAGAAGAGAGAATTCAGTGGATGTTCGAGTGGTTCCTAACAGGGAAGTTCATCGTCCATTCTCGAGACATACCATTCCTCGTACTCATTGGCCTAAGGGGAACTCATCCTTACGTCCCCATCCGAGTCATGAGGCAAGCCGGAAGAAAACAAATCACACCCAGGGTAGAGAAAAGGAGTCATCTTAAGGACAACTTTCAAAATGATGATAGCCCACACAGGTGTCACGCTAAGCACATGTGGCATTGCAAGCTCGTTCTAGGGAGGGAGTCTATTGAACCAGACAGCCATCACACCAGGTGTGTGCCGCACTACACAGGTTGTTTAGAAAATGATCACATTGGTTTGGGTCGTCCGGGGTTCTTCCATGGTCACAGAATTATTGACGAGAAAGCTGAGGTGCAAGTCAAATACAATCAACTACGCAAGAGGATGAGAGAATATGAGAATGAACATCGGGAAATACAGAAAGCCCATGAGAAGATGATCAACGAGTGGAAGGATATGGATGTCAGCGCAAACAACCGTTTGGGGTATCTAGAGCAAGGATTGGTAGAGTTGGAAGGAAAAATCTTGCAAAGGATTGAAGTCTGTCAGAATGCTGAGGGAAGCGCAGGCGGACATTTGGCTCGAGCCTACCTACTATTAGGGATGCACGAGTTGATGTAGCAATACAAGGGAGGAATGAATACCGAATTTGGGGAAGGTCCTTCTGGGACCAAGTGGTTGGGATTTTTACCTTTCTGCTTTAATGTAATAAGGCCACTGGCCATTAGTGACATCTTTTATCATTTAGTTGTTTTCTTTTTATCAATAAAATGAGGCATTTAGCATTATAAGTTCTCCAAATTTTATTTGTTGCTAGTCCTACCTCGGGAACAACGAGGCACCCAAATTAGGAAGCGATTTATATTCCCACACAATGAGTTTAAATTGCAATATTATTTATCAGAATCCACACTAACTTTTTACCTTTATGCTTTTTCTTTTATTTTTATTCTCTTCCCAAAGGTTAGTTTATGCATTCTTGCACCATCAACGTACTCCACAAGATCAAAGGGTCCTCCACCTCCTCCTCCTCCTAGTCCTACCAGAAGCAGGAACAAAGGAAAGATGGGAGATCCAGGCGCTAGAAAAGAGCGTGAAGAAACTTCTCAGATTGGTGCAATCACCAAAGATACTGATGTTCGTTTGAAACAAACTTTGCTGAGGTTCCGAGAGGAATTAGACAAAGTTAAAAACCTGGAAAGCCTGCCAATCACTGTTGCCGGGCCAAATGTTAACACCCAGAACCCCGCACTACCACAAAACATCCCACAACCTCCAATGCACCCCACTCATTACACTCCTGAACCACAAAACACCATAAAAGACCATAACATTCCAATCTTTGTGGACACTATGCCAAATTACAGTTAGCCTATCACCAGTACGGCCGAGACAGAGGACAATAGTTACCTCATTCGGAATTTGGCCACTGAGATCAAGAAGCTGACTAGCCGGGTTCAGGGTTTTGAAGGTAACAAGGGTATTGAAGGGTTGAATTACGAAGAGATTTGTGTTCAACCAGATGTTGAGCTCCTGGAAGGGTACAAACCTCCCACGTTCGAATTATTCGACAGTACAGGTGACCCCTAGGTCCACTTGAGAATGTACTCTGACAAGTTAGTAGGGGTCAGAAGGGAAAAGAATATCCGTATAAAGCTGTTCATGAGGAGATTGAATGGTGATGCTTTATCTTGGTATATTAGCCAGGATGTGAAGAAGTGGATTAGTTGGGTAAACATGGCATCTGACTTTATGGATCGGTTTAGGTTCAACACTGAGAACGCACCAGGTGTGTTCTATATCCAGGATCTCAAGAAGAAGCCCACAGAGACCTTTCGCGAGTATGCTACTCATTGGAGGTCAGTAGCTGCTAAGGTCAGACCAGCCTTGGAGGAAGAACAATAAAACAGGTTCTTTGTCCGTGCTCAAGATCCACAGTACTATGAGAGATTGATGCTAATTGAGGGTCAAAAGTTTTTCGACATCATCAAATTAGGAGAGAGGATCTAGGAAGGCATCAAGACGGTATGGTCACTAACTCGAGGCATTGCAAGCCACCATCAAGGCTCTACAGTCTGGTGGCTCGACAAAGAAGAAGGATGAAAATTCTGTAATGGTTGCGTAAAGGAACAACTCTCCCATTAAGTACCAGACCTATCCCCCAGTTCCACTCACACATCAACCTACCTTAAATTACCAAGCACCATCACCTACTTACCAAATCCCACCACCTGCTTAACAATCACCTCCACCATCCACATCAACCCACTTCACCCAGATATTCCGGACCTACAACCGTATACCAAGAATATAACTCCGAACCTTCTCACTACCCATCACAACCTACCCGCCAAAATTTCCCTCGACCTAGACCAAACTTCAAGCTCAAACCTCCCAGACAATACACCGCCACAGTCGAGACAATTGACCAATTATATGAGAAACTCAAGGCTACAGGCTACATTACCCCTATCCTAGCCGTAACTCCATAAAACCCTTTCCAATGGATCAACCCAAGCAAGACTTGCGCAAACCATTCCGGGATGAAGGGCCATACCATTGACGAGTGTCGCTCATTAAATAACAGGATTCAGAATCTGATTGACAACAAGATCATAATAGTAAAGGAGCCCGCTTCTAATGTCTACAACAACCCTCTGTCTGACACAAGGGTGGATGCATTCACATGATTGAGATCAAAGATGATTGGGACCACAAGGGGTCAATTCGTTTGACAGCTAAAGGAGATGAGCCTAAGAAGCCAACGCTTACTCTCAATCTCATTATTGTCCAGATTCAACCCTCTAAGGGTGACATGGTAAATGTATCCATAACACTCGAGTTTGAAGTACCTTTTGGAAAGGTTCCAAAACCAATTGAGGCCGAGTTCGGGGTTCCAAAAGCACCTACACCGTTTGAAGTTACTATTTTGCCTCCCAAGGAACCAATTGTCCATGACAGACGTTACCCCGTTCCAACCAAATGCTATACCTTGGGATTGCACCGCTGAGGCTAGAAGGAAGGGAAAGACATCCACTGGAGAAGAAATTTCCGCATAGGGCATGACCCGGACAGGAAAGGTATACACCCGGAACATTTGGCTGAATCTAGCAAGCAGGCTTTCGGGCAAGCTATTGAAACTGTACCCGATGACCTATGGAGAAAGGTACAGGCTAAAGAGTACTCGATCGACGAGCAACTGAACAAGACACCGGCACAGATTGCTATTCTGGCTTTCCTACAAATCTATGAGGCACATAAAAATTCCTTGATGAAAATACCAAGTGAAGCTTATGTTCCCAAAAGCATAACAAGCGGCGTAATGGCAAACATGGTGGGACAGATACTGGAAAGTCATAAGATCACCTTCCACGAAAATGATTTAACACCAGAAGGGATCGGTCACAACAAAGCATTGCACATCACTACACAATGTGAGGATCCCCTTATCACCAAAATTCTAGTCGACGGGCGATTCCGCCTCAACATTTGTCTGTTGGTGACTCTCAAGTCATTAGGAAAAGGTTTGCAAGAGACCAAGGATGGAGCTATCTATCACAAAGCTTTTGATGGATCTCAGAGGTCCACCATTGGAGAGATTAGCTTATGCCTGCAGATGGGGCCCACCTAGTTCGACGTTGAGTTCCAAGTAATTGACGTACCATCATCCTACAATTTGTTGCTAAGATGACCCTGGATCCACGACGTCGGGGCTGTGGCATCAACTTTGCATGAAGCTGTAAAATTTGATGGAATAATTAGGATGTAATTATCCATGGCGACGGTAGCAACCCTATATATAGTCGCCAGGCTATCTCGATGATCGGAGGAAGAAGGAGAATATGTGGAGAAACATAAAATCACATCGAGCGAGTAAACAGTAGACAAGGATAAGTGGTGGGATAGAAAAATTGAGATTATTCTGAATTGGAGTGGATACGAGTCCAGAAAGGGGCTTGGCAAGAGTCTTCAGGGTATTACCAAGCCGATCCAGTTTAAGAAACACAGAACTACTTTTGGACTAGGTTATGAATACACTTGGGAGGAGTTTAATGACTGGTCGCCACCATGGCGTGGTCCCTACTACCGAGTGGAGCACCCTCTACCTTAGTTAGAGAAAACCCTTTAGCCAGCTGATGTCACATACAGATCAGAGGAAGATGAGACACTAATAGCAATGAAGAACCTGTTTCTGGAGGATGATATGGATTGGTGTGTTATCTTCGAGGATGAAGGGGAGGAAGGCCCTTCCATTCAAGCTGTGAACCGGGGAGAACACCTCACCAACTGGTCGATCAAGATCACCAGTGCCTGTAGAGCCTCGGGTTAGTAAGGCTAAATGACACATATGCATCGCACTTTACTTTTAGTTGATTTTTACTTTTCAGCATTGTCTTTACTTTTGAAAAGAGCTTCGATGTTTTATACAATTATAAATTTAATCAAAATAATTTTCCAAGTTTATCTTTGTATTTCGCTCTCATTTATTTTCTTTGCCATTTACTTATTTCACACAACATTACTATTACATATCTTGATGATGAACTGACGACTGTAACTTGCAACGATACAACGGGACAAACCAACATAGATTCAAAAAAGGATGAAATACCAAAAAAGGTTGTTAGGGAGGTTGAGATTTTGAGAACAAGCCTAAGTCTAACCTAGACGAAACTGAGGTCATTAATTTGGGAGATGCAGAAAATGTCAAGGAAACACAAATCATCATACACTTGTCACCATCAGAAAAGGAAGAATACATAGAGTTTTTGAAAGAATATGAGGATATAATCTCCTGGTCGTATGATGATATGACCGGCCTCAGCACATCTATTGTGGCACACAAGCTACCGACAAATCTAGCATGCCCACCGGTCAAACAGAAACTCAGAAAAATTCAAGCCAGACATGAGTTTGAAAATCAAAGAAGAATTTACCAAGAAAGTCAAAGCCATGGTTCTCAAAGTGGGAGAATATCCGACATGGTTAGCCAACATCGTGCTGGTACCAAAGAAACGTGGGAAAGTTAGAGTCTGGGTCGACTATCGGGATCTCAACTGGGCCAGTCCTAAGGATGATTTCCCTTTGCCAAATATACACATACTGATTGATAACTGTGCCAAACATGAGCTCTAGTCGTTCGTCGATTGTTTTGTTGGATATCACCAGATATGGATGGATGAAGAAGATTCAGTGAAAACGGCATTGATCACGCCGTGGGGAATGTACTGTTACAGAATGATGCCATTCGGTTTGAAGAATTCTGGTGCAACCTACATGAGAGCCATGACCATAATCTTTCATGATATGTTACACAAAGAGATCGAGGTATATGTTGATGATGTCATCACTAAATCCATGAAAGCTGAATATCACATGGATGATTAGAGAAAATTCTTCAACAGATTGAGGAGATACAACTTGAAATTGAACCCCGCCAAGTGTGCACCCGGGGTCCCGACCGAAAAATTATTAGGTTTTATTGTCGGTCCCTGAGGAATAGAACTGGATCCATCAAAGGTCAAAGCCATCCAAGAGTTCCCACCTCCAAAGAACAAGAAAGAGGTAATGAGTTTTTTAGGGAGGCTCAACTATATCAGCCGATCCATAGCTCAGTCCACTGCCATTTGTGAACCCATCCTCAAGATGCTAAAGAAAGATGCCACAACCAAGTGGACTGATAATTGTCAAAAGGCTTTCGATAGAATCAAGGAATACTTGTAAACGCCGCTAGTCTTGGTTCCACCCGAGCCAGGGAGACCTATATTGCTTTATCTTGCAGTATTGGATGGGGCATTTGGTTGTGTTTTGGGATAACATGACGAAATAGGAAGAAAGGAGCAAGCCATTTACTACCTCAACAAGAAGTTTACTCTTTAGGAGGCCCGCTATTCCTTATTAGAGCGCACTTGTTGTGCTTTAACATGGGTAGCTAAGAAGTTTGAGGCACTATTTCTGCGCTTACACCACTCATTGCATATCCAGGATGGATCCATTGAAATATATTTTCCAGAAGCCCATGCCTAATGGCAAGCTCGCCAAGTGGCAGATTTTACTAAGTGAATTTGACATCATTTATGTTACCCAGAAGGCGGTCAAAGGACTTTCCTTGGCAGATCACCTTGCCGAGAATCATGTAGGAGGAGAATACAAACCCCTAAAGATGTAGTTTCCTGATGAAGAGTTAGACTTCATATGAGAAGACATTGCAGAATCCTATGATGGTTGGAGGATATTTTTCAACGTAGCCGCAATCTTCAAAGGAGGGGGTATAGGAGCGGTTTTGGTATCAGAAACTAGTCAACATTACCCAGTATCCGCCGAGCTCAGATTACCATGCAGAAACAATATGGTCGAGTACGAAGCTTGCATCTTAGGGCTCAAGCTGGCCATTGACATGAATATTCAGGAACTATTAGTGATCGAAGACTCAGACCTAATCATTCATCAAGTTCAAGAAGAATGGGCAACCAAGAATTCCAAGATACTCCCCTATCTACATCATGTACAGGAGTTGAGGAAAAAATTCAGAAAGATGGAATTCCAGCATGTTCCCAGAACACAGAATGAGTTCGCCGATGCTTTAGCCACTTTATCATCAATGATCTAGCAACCTGATACAAACTTTATTGATCACATCCAGGTCAAGATCCATGACCAACCGGCTTATTGTGCTCACGTCGAGGAAGAAGCTGACGAGAAACCTTTTGTTCCATGATATCAGGGAATATTTGACACCAGGAAAATACCCAAAGCTTGCCAATGCTACTCAGAAACAAACACTTCGAAGATTGTCTAATAATTTCTTTCACCGCGGAGGAATCATGTATAGAAGGACTCCTGATTTGGGATTATTAAGGCGTGTCAAAGCAAAAGAAGCAACCAGACTATTGGAGGAAGTGCACGCAGGACTTGTGGACCGCATATGAATGGTTTCGAAGATTCATTGAGCAGGGTATTTTTGGGTGACTATGGAGACGGGCTGCATTCAGTACGTTCAAAAATGTCACCGATGTCAAATACACACAGATATGATAAAGGTGCGTCCAAACGAGCTTACTGCAACAAGCTCACCTTGGCCGTTCGCCGCTTGGGTAATAGATGTCATTGGACCAATCGAACCAGCCGCGTCAAATGGGCATAGGTTTATACTAGTGGCAATTGATTACTTTATCAAATGGTTTTGAAGCAATATCATACAAGGCAGTCACCAAGAAAATAGTTGCAGATTTCATCCGAGATCGTATGGTTTGCCGGTTCGGGGTTCCACAATCAAACATCACCGACAATGACTATAACCTCAACAGCGACCTAATGAAAGCAATGTGTGAAACATTCAAGATCAGACACAAGAACTCTACGGCTTACAAACCTCAGATGAATGAAGCTGTAGAAGCAGCCAATAAGAACATCAAGAAGATACTAAGAAAAATACTTGAAAAACACAAGTAGTGACATGAGTAATTGTCGATCGCTTTATTGGGATACCGTACCACGGTCCGCACATCAATCGGGGCCACTCCTTACATGCTGGTTTATGGTATAGAGGCGGTCATTCCCACTTAGGTAGAAATTCCATCCTTAAGGGTCATACAAGAAACAGAATTAGATGATGCAGAATTGTCCAAAAGTCGCTACGAGCAATTATCCCTCATCAACGGGAAGAGAATGAATGCTATTTATCACGGTCAAGTATATCAGAACAGAATGTCCAGAGCCTTCAACAAGAGAGTTAGACCAAGGAAGTTTACACCAGGGCAGCTAGTGTTGGAAAAAATATTTCCACATCAAGATAAAGCCAATTGAGAAATTCTCTCCCAAATGGCAGGGTCCCTACTGGTTCAGCGTGTTCTAACTGGAGGAGCCCTTATTCTAGCAGAAATGGATGGAGAAGTCTGGTAGAAGTCTATCAACTCAGACGTAGTGAAAAGATACTACATTAGATCATATGTTTTCCTTTATGATGTAATTTGAACTACGCCTGACCTGATTCCCGTTTAAGAGGGGATGCGTAAGCAGCCCTACAGATTAGGTCGCATTTTAATAAAGATTCCATTTCCCCCCTCTATTGGAACTTATGTAGAATTTTGAGGAGGACCCTCAAAATTCCAAAGTCAATTTCTCAGTCCCTTCATCAGCACAGACCTAGTAAGCTGGGGCAAAATTTTGGAATTGCTCCGTGTTCACTTGTTCAGCTCATCCACCAGTAGCACCAACCCAGAAACTAGGGCAGATTTTTGAGGACGACCATGAAAATTCCGAAGCAAGTGAGGTCGCCGTGTTTTAAACCACGTTGCAGTTAGTTGGTTCATCCAAATTAAAAGCGTTCTTTTTATATATACGTACTTGGATTATATTTACTAAGTCATGCATAAACATCACTTTCACCACCGTCGTTTAGCAATGCAACACCCATGATACACGAAACCAAAAGCGGGAGGGCACGAACTAACCATCCCCGCATAGAACTCATGATTTTTCTTAGGATGCACGATCAGGTTACGGATCATATCACATTCACTCTTCAGGATAGAAATCCTCCTATGGCCACCCTCCGCACCCCAACAGTCGTAATTTTGCAAATTGTCTATCAGCTAAAAACCTACTATTATTCGATTTTTTACATTCCTGCATTGCATAAGGCTACTATCCGCCTTTCGAGACTAAGTCTGTCTCCATCTGCATTTTGCATAAGGCTACTATCTGCCTTCTGAGGTTATGCTCTACCTCCATCCTGCATAAGGCTACTATCTGCCTTACGAGAATAAGCTCTGTCTCCATCTGCATTTTGCATAAGGCTATTCTCTTCCTTCCGAGGTTAAGCTCTGCCTCCATCCTGCATAAGGCTACTATCTACCTTTCGAGACTAAGCTCTGTCTCCATATGCATTTTGCACAAGACTATTCTCTTCCTTTTGAGGTTAAGCTCTACCTCCATCCTGCATAAGGCTACTATCTGCCTTTTGAGACTAAGCTCTATCTCCATCTGCATTTTGCATAAGGCTATTCTCTGCCTTCCGAGGTTAAGCTCTACCTCTATCCTGCATAAGTTTACTATCTGCCTTTCGAGACTAAGCTCTGTCTCCATATGCATTTTGCATAAGGCTACTCTCTGCTGATTAAGTTCTACCTCCACATTGCATGAGGCTACTATCTGCCTTTTGAGACTAAGCATTGAATCTACCCGGCATCGCTGAAATATCGTCGCTTTATTTTCTGACTGGCTAAAATATCGCCACTTGAATTTTATATTCTCATCCGGCTTAAATATCGCCACCTGCATTTTAAGTTCTCTCTCTGGCTGAAAGATCTCCACCCTTTATATTCATTTGGCTAAAAGATTGCCACCTTCTAATGGGCTGAAAAATCTCCAACTCGTTCAAAGGCGTCATAGTTCGAATGCACCATCTGCATATCCCAAGAACATCATTTCATGGCCTGAGAACCATTACTTTTATGCTTTTCATGGCCCAGGACATCATAGTCTGAGGACATCATCCTAACCGTCCAAGGACAAACATTCATGGTCCAATTGAAACTTGCATCACGTTTATATTACGCAATATACATACGCACATCATGCATTTACAGGTGTTCTGGACTGCTCACGACCATCTCAGCATGAGCGATCCCGCTCCATTTCTCTACGGTTTGTCCGATTCCAAGCATCTTTTCAGACTTAACCATCGTGTCCGTTTTTCTGAGTTCCCAGCGACATGTTCCGTCAATGGTTCTTGAACTACATATGGCCTGATTCCTGCAAAACCAGGGATATGTCGGCACTCAGAGACTAGAGCGCGGTCAATATCCTTTTACAATCGCCATCTCTGATCAAAATTGGCCATCTTATCTTTACCCGGCAACTCTTTCATCCTCGTGTAAAGAGGGGCAACTGCTGAAACCCAATTTTTACCTATGCATATTTATACTTAAAATATTCTCAAAATAGCATATATAAGCATCCACAAAGATTTTGGTATTTTTTCTACATTTTTAAAGAATTTTTTAAATCAACTTATGGCCTATTGTTCCATTATAATATCCATTAATTATTCCCAAAATTTGTTATTTTGGTGAATAATCTATTTTATTAACTCATTCCCACAAAAATTTATTTTACATGATATTTACATAATTTTACAAGTTCATTTAATATTTCTAAATTAAAATTGCATAAAATGGTAATTTTAGCCTGTTTATCGATTTAATAGCATTATAATCATAAAATCATTCCAAATATTTTTTAAATTAATACTTATGTTTTTTTTATTAACTCACTATTTTTAGAGTTATTTTTAAAAATCGTTTGCTATTTTAGAAATTCAAATTAAAGAAAAATTGGCTATTTAAATAATAGCCCTTTTAATTTCAATTGTTGCCTGATTCCCAACCCCAATTACACTACCCAATTTATTAAATAACACGACTCATGCCCCATTAAAATAACATTCCCCGGTCCCCCTTTTAAATCGTGGCCGTTGATTATTTAGATCAACGGAATCATTTTTACAAAACCCGCCGCCCTTGTATCCCCTTCGTTCCCATATGCTCTCAACCCCATCCTAAAACCCTAGCCGCCTCCGGCCACTTTCTGACCCCTTCTCACTAGAAAATATGGCTTTCCAGGTTTCATGGAACCTGTACTCACCCCTCAATCCCTTCTACGACCCCTTTGATCAAAGGTCGAAACCCTATTCTGAAGGCCACCATCATAGAGGTCCTCCGACTTGAGTTTCTACAAGCATGTACGGTCTCTCTCTGGCAAGCCTTAAGGCAGTGAGTCCGCTGTCGACTCGAAGTTAGCTAGTTCCAGGGTTTCTCGTTCTCAAGGGTTCTCTATGAAACCCTAAATCACCAAGGTTTTTTTGTGTTTATCTTTATGATCTACTTTAGATCTACCTGATTTTCTATAGATTCAAAGTGTTTTCCACATTTTTACTAATTTTTAGCTTCAAACTGTTCATCTTCTTAAATTTGGGTTTCTCCGATTTTCCTTTTTAGCTATTCTACTGTGATTTCTTTGCTTTTGCTATGACTTTTTGGATGTTCACCTGTGATTCCATGTGATTTTTCACCTATGGTTTCTCCATTTTGTTTTTGAAACTCCTCTACTGTGATTTCTTTATTTCTTGCTATGGCTTTCAAATGTTTCCTTTTATCTAGGGTTTCTGGTAACTCTCTACTTTATTTTACTTTATTTGTGTCCTCTCTAAGTTCGTTTACCTGAGTACCCTTTTATTTTCTTCTTCACACCGTGAAATGTTAGGGAACCCTACACTTGGGGGTTTTCGTATTTGTGTGTGTTGTTTGCCTGATTCTTAACACCTAACTGTTTAAACGCTTCATGCTTCTGATTTCTGCAAGAATTTCTAATTACGTCTCATGCTTGTGTGCTTCTGCTTTCTGATTACAAGACTTTTCCATTAATTTCAAATTTGCATGTCTTCGTGCATTTTTTATAATCAGCCTTTCCCTTTTCGAAATAACCTTAATTTTGGGATTGTATGAACCTATATGATTCTTTAATTTGGACTTGTTTTTTGACTATATTAAATATCAATTTGAATCCCAGCTTCCTTGACTCTTTGAGTGATTGATGATTCTATTTACCTCATTTGATTAAACCGTGTGTATTTGGAAAGGCCTTAAATGTATTTACCCTCTTATTCTACAACCCATTCTTGATTTTCTTTCCATATTTGAAATCCTATTCATTTACCCTATGTCCAACTCCCTTAATTAAAGGAAATTCTTTCCCTAATTGATTCTTGACTGATGCTAATTTATTTTCCTGCCTTAGTCGCTACTTGTTTTCGGGCTATAAAAAGCCCCCTTCACATTCACTTCAAAAGCACACGAACAATAAAAGTTCACACTCAAAACTCTCGTTTCTCCTCTCTGCTTTTCTCTATTACTTGTTCTGCTACTCGAGTTTAGCCGGCTGAAAACCAAAGCTGAACTATAAAGCCCCACCTGCCTTATCTGCTTTACTATTCGAAATTGCAAACTGGTAGGTATATGATTTTATATCATCTCTAAAACTACATGTTTAATTATTTCTTTTCACATGACTGTTTATGTTAATTATGCAGTTAAAACTTTTGCATGTATATCCCTCCCCCTATACCCCTATGTTTCAATACTGTGTGCTTGTATGAGTGCTTCCATGTACTTCCCTCTCCCCAAATCCCTTTAGTCTACTTCTGTTTGACTTTATTCTGTTTTTACGCAAATGCTTTCATATTTGATCCCTTTCCTTGACCCCCTTTTGTATGTGAGTATCGTTTTGGACTAGAGTGGTACTCTATTTCCACCTTTAGTTCGGAACCAGGTTATTCTAAACCTTTACTCAAATCAGTCCCATTCCCTCACCCCCATTTATGTGTTGAGCATGACTCAGGTCTATTGATATCCTAATCATCATACATGCCTAAGTCTGACTTAATTCAAGTCTGCTCCTATTTGTTTAATCCATGTAAAAGGTCAGGGGTGTGCCAACCCTGTTCACGGCTAAGTATGACTACCTTTTGCGTTGGTCCTCCTCTAATCCCTCACTTTACACTTACTCTTAGTTCTTTAAGTCCTACCCCCCTCTGGTAATCTATGCTTAGGAACCTTGAGTTCCCTCTAAACCTTGATACCTAAGGGCTGGTAATTCTATACCTTGCACTACTCTAATCATTATTTTGGGTGTAATTATTTCCTGGGCTTCCTGAAAGCCCTTGCAACTTTGAAACACTCTAAGAGAAAGCCTTAGAATCTGGAGCCCGGATTTGGTAAAATGCATATGTTGGACATTAAGGCTGCTTTTGTTGGAAACACGTTCTCAAGGCTTTATACTAAAACGTGTGTTCTTATGTGTAGGTTTTGATGACTGACAAACGAAGCGCAAAGTCATATATGACGAAGTTCAAGTACAAGAGCATAATTGGTGGATAACGAGATTCAAGCACAAGACAAAGTTTTATAGTTTAAATGAGTCGTTCTTAATTGTGATCTTGATCCGACAACTTGACTCATGACATGGCTTCTCTCGTAAAATTATTTTTACAAAATCATGCATATTTAATTTAATGCTAAACGATTTTAAATCATGCATATTTACTTTAGTCAAAATGATTTTTAAACATGCCTCTAAAATCTGGACTATGATAATCGATTATGTACTTATGATAATCGATTATGTTAAGCCAAGACTGCATGACAATCGATTGTGAACTAATGACAATCGATTGTGTTAAGGCAGTGAACATCAGGTTTTTCAAAACCTGCATGACAATCGATTGTGAACCTTATGACAATCGATTGTGATGAGGCAGTGTCCATCAAAGTTTTTCAAAACTCAGAATAATCGATTGTGAAGCTAATGACAATCGATTGTGATGAGGAAGTGTCCATCAAAGTTTTTCAAAACTCAGAATAATCGATTGTGAAGCTAATGACAATCGATTGTGAAGAGACAGTGTCCATCAGATTTTTATAAGTCACAAAATAATCGATTGTGAACATATGACAATCGATTGTGTTGAGGCAGTGACTTCCGGACTTTTTCAAAATTATTAAATAATCGATTGTGAGTATATAACAATCGATTGTCACGAGGCAGTGTCTAAAATGATTTTAAAAGTCTGATAAATAATCGATTGTTAACATTGCACAATCGATTGTGAAGCTGACCGTTGTCGTAAAATTTTCAAATACCGTCAGGTAATCGATTGTTGATTTTGTACAATCGATTGTTGATATTGAAATCTGAAAAGATTTTTTGAGCGTTACTGAATAATCGATTATTGATTTGGTATAATCGATTGTTTTACGAAAAATCTGGAAATGATTTTTTGAACGTTGCCAATAATCGATTGTTGATCTTGGACAATCGATTGTTAAGCGTAAAATCTGGGATTGATTTTTGGAATGATTGGCAAACAATCGATTGTGGCTTCCTGACAATTGATTGTCACAGAGTAAAATCAGCAACTCTTAATTGGCAATTAGGCAACGGTAATGCCAAGTTTTTCAACTATAAATACAGCTTCATTTCAGTGTTTTAAACACAACAACACACAACAACTGATCATTTTATTGCTATAAGCTTGCATATTATTGTTTATCATTTTATATTCATTGCATAAAGCTTTTGAGAGCCAAAGTCTTGTCCATAGTTGTTGTAATCTTGAGCCTACTTCTTTTACTCATATCTACTCATTAAGGAGTGTTTGTTTGAGTGCTTAGTGTTTTGTACACTTGTAAGAGAATTGTGATTCTCTTGTTGTAAGGAACGTGTGTTTCCTTGGTTGAAGTCTTGGAGTGTTGTATCTCCGAGCAAAGGTGTTAAGGCTTGTGTCCTTAAGTTGTAAAGGTTTGTTGAGCACCCGTAAGCTTGACAAGTTAGTGGAAAATCTCGAGAGAGTCTCTCGGAGACTGGACTAGCCACGTGTTGTGGTGAACCAGAATACATCGGTGCATTTTTTCCTTTTGTTTATTTAACGCACTTAATTATTTCCTGCAAATTTTAATTTCCGCAAGTTTATGCTAAATTTTATTATAACGCTATTCACCCACCCTCTAGCGTTGAGCGTATTATCTAACAATTGGTATCAGAGCCCAACTCTCTGAAGACTTAACAGTTTGAGAGAACCATCCATGGCTTCTACTCGTGACTCTTTTGCAGGAATTGATGAAGGACAATGCTCCACACGACCACCTCTATTCAACGGTACAAACTACACGTACTGGAAGAGAGAATGAAAATTTTCGTTCAAGCAAACAACTTTCATCTCTGGAAGGTGATAACGAAGGGAAATCAAATTCCAACCAAAAAGGTTGAAAACGAATGGGTTCCCAAGTCCGAAGAAGAATATGACGCGGATGATATCCGAAAGGTTCAAAATAATGCTAAAGCAATTAATTTATTATACTGTGCTGTAAATGCTGACGATTACAGGAAAATATCGTGTTGCACAACGGCAAGGAAATGTGGGACAAGCTGGAAATTACGTACGAAGGTACGGACCAGGTAAGGGAAGCTAAAATTGATTTCCTAACCCATGCTTATGAATTATTTCACATGAAGGAAGGTGAAAAGGTGGATGAAATGTTCGAACGATTTTCAATAATCGTAAATGACCTACATGCCCTCAAGAAGACATTCACGGACAGAGAACTGGTTCGAAAAATTCTTAGAAGTCTCACTCCGGCATGGCGATCAAAGGCCGACGCAATTCAAGAATCCATTGGCGTCTCAAATGTCACAATCGACGCATTAAGAGGTAACCTTAAGACTTATGAATCTACAATACTTAGCCCTCTTGTTGATGATCAAAGGAGGCAAAGAATAGTGCTTAAGGCAAGCACAAGCCAACCTCAAGTTGATGAGGACGGAGACAACGAGTTTGGACTCGTTATCAAAAGATTTCAAAAGTTCATGCAAAAGGAGTATGAACGAAAGGGCAAAAAGCAAGGCGAGCAAATAAAGTGCTATGAATGCGGTGAAACGGGGCACATCAAATCAAATTGCCCAAACATCAAAAAGGAGAAGAAACCTTTTAAGAAGCAACATGCATACATTTCTTGGGGAGGAGACTCCGGAGATGAGTCAAGCGAAGAAGAAGAAGACGAAGCCGCAAACCTTTGTCTTATGGCGCAAGAAGACAAGCAAGATGAGGTATGTCAAATCTCTTCTAAAAATTTCTTTACTCTTGAAGAAATGCGAACTGCTTTTGATGAGCTATATACTGAATTTATTAAAGCTTCAAAAACTGTCAAGAGCATAAAAGAAAATGCTTCTCTAAAAGAAAATGATTTTCAAAAACAACTTTCTTTAAAAGAAAAGGATTTAGAAAAACTGGTTTTAGAAAATGAAAAGCTGAAAGAGGAAAACAAGTTTTTTGGAAAAAGAAGCGCCGACAAGCCCGAAAGTTCTATTAAAAATTGCTCTTCTTGCATGCATCTTGAAAATGAGGTAGATAGACTTAAAGGTACCTTAGATAAGTTTAATTCTTCTCACAAAAACTTGAATGAGGTCCTTGTTAATTTGAAGTCAACCAAGCATGGCATAGGTTTTAAGAATGAGCCTAAAGAAAAGGTTGAAGCCAAACCCCAACCACCTAAGGCTCAACCTAGGATTAATAAAACAAATGCTTATCCTAGAAAGAGCAATCCTAGAACAAATATGCATGTTAGACCAAATGTTGAACATTTTAGAAGACCTAGAAATGACTTACCACCTAGAAAAGACTACCCTAGAAATGATGCATATTTTAGGCCAAACACTAGAAGAAGTTTTGAACCTCCTAGAACATCTAGACATGACCATTACTCTAGAAACGCTGCTCATTGTAGAACTAATAGTAGGAAAAATGGTTCTCATGAAATGTGCAATAGTCATAATGAAAATAGAGTAATTCATTTTCGTCCATCAAGTTACTATGAACCTAGAAGGATGCATAACCCCAATGTGACTTGTCATTATTGTAGACGCATTGGTCATATTGCCCCTGCATGCTTTACACGACATAGACATATCACTCAATCGCATCATTATAATATGCTTAACCCTCAAGGACCCAAAATGGCATGGGTACCTAAAACGCATTAACTTGTTTTGTAGGTATGTTTGAAGGGATCAAGTGTACTATGGTACCTTGATAGTGGATGCTCCAAACATATAACGGGAGACGAATCCAAATTCCTTCAACTAGAACACAAAGAAAGAGGAAGTGTGACTTTTGGGGATAACAATAAAGGAAAGATCATAAGCATCGGATCAGTCGGTAAGGATGAAAATTCCTCTATTAAGCATATATTACTTGTGAAAGGTTTAAAGCATATGTTGGACATTAAGGCTGCTTTTGTTGGAAACACGTTCTCAAGGCTTTATACTAAAACGTGTGTTCTTATGTGTATGTTTTGATGAATGACAAACGAAGCGCAAAGTGATATATGACGAAGTTCAAGTACAAGCGCATAATTGGTGGATAACGAGATTCAAGCACAAGACAAAGTTTTATAGTTAAATGAGTCGTTCTTAATTGTGATCTTGATCCGACAACTTGACTCATGACATGGCTTCTCTCGTAGAATTATTTTTACAAAATCATGCATATTTAATTTAATGCTAAACGATTTTAAATCATGCATATTTACTTTAGTCAAAATGATTTTTAAACATGCCTCTAAAATCTGGACTAAGATAATCGATTATGTACTTATGATAATCGATTATGTTAAGCCAAGACTGCATGACAATCGATTGTGAACTAATGACAATCGATTGTGTTAAGGCAGTGAACATCAGGTTTTTCAAAACCTGCATGACAATCGATTGTGAACCTTATGATAATCGATTGTGATGAGGCAGTGTCCATCAAAGTTTTTCAAAACTTAGAATAATCGATTGTGAAGCTAATGACAATCGATTGTGATGAGGAAGTGTCCATCAAAGTTTTTCAAAACTCAGAATAATCGATTCTGAAGCTAATGACAATCGATTGTGAAGAGACAATGTCCATCAGATTTTTAAAAGTCACAAAATAATCGATTGTGAACATATGACAATCGATTGTGTTGAGGCAGTGACTTCCAGACTTTTTCAAAATTATTAAATAATCGATTGTGAGTATATAACAATCGATTGTCACGAGGCAGTGTCTAAAATGATTTTCAAAGTCTGATAAATAATCGATTGTTAACATTGTACAATCGATTGTGAAGCTGACTGTTGTCGTAAAATTTTCAAATACCGTCAGGTAATCGATTGTTGATTTTGTACAATCGATTGTTGATATTGAAATCTGAAAAAGATTTTTTGAACGTTGCTGAATAATCGATTATTGATTTGGTATAATCGATTGTTTTACGAAAAATCTGGAAATGATTTTTTGAACGTTGCCAATAATCGATTGTTGATCTTGGACAATCGATTGTTAAGCGTAAAATATGGGATTGATTTTAGGAACGATTGGCAAACAATCGATTGTGGCTTCCTGACAATCGATTGTCACAGAGTAAAATCAGCAACTCTTAATTGGCAATTAGGCAACGGTAATGCCAAGTTTTTCAACTATAAATACAGCTTCATTTCAGTGTTTTAAACACAACAACACACAAAAACTGATCATTCTATTGCTATAAGCTTGCATATTATTGTTTATCATTTTATATTCATTGCATAAAGCTTTTGAGAGCCAAAGTCTTGTCCATAGTTGTTGTAATCTTGAGCCTACTTCTTTTACTCATATCTACTCATTAAGGAGTGTTTTGTTTGAGTGCTTAGTGTTTTGTACACTTGTAAGAGAATTGTGATTCTCTTGTTGTAAGGAACGTGTGTTTCCTTGGTTGAAGTCTTGGAGTGTTGTATCTCCGAGCAAAGGTGTCAAGGCTTGTGTCCTTAAGTTGTAAAGGTTTGTTGAGCACCCGTAAGCTTGACAAGTTAGTGGAAAATCTCGAGAGAGTCTCTCGGGGACTGGACTCGCCACGTGTTGTGGTGAACCAGAATACATCGGTGCGTTCTTTCCTTTTGTTTATTTAACGCACTTAATTATTTCCTGCAAATTTTAATTTCCGCAAGTTTACGCTAAATTTTATTATAACGCTATTCACCCCCCCTCTAGCGTTAAGCGTATTATCTAACAGCTTTGTGCTTCCTCGGGTCCATTTTAGCTTTGATGTACTTATTTCTTTGGTCTTTTCTGTCCATTTATGTAACGAGATTTGTAAATAGAACTTGGGGGATATAGTGAAAAGGGTGTGGGAGGGGTTTACATTGTTGTTAATCATATAGAAACCATGCATATAGGATTTTTATATTGCTAATCATATAGAAACCATGCCTATAGGATTTCAATATTGCATCTCGTCTTCAAACCATGTCTATAGGATTTCAATATTGAATATCACTAAGAAATCATGCCTATAGGACCTTAACATTGCATCTAGAAATCATGCTCATAAGTCTTTAACATTCTGTAATCAAGTGCATGTAGAAATCATGTCTATAGGAACCATATAAAAAAAGCGCTAGGCAAACAGTAGGTCCCTGGAACGTTTAAAAGTAACAACAAATCAATCCGTAGATGCTATGCCTATAGAGTTCAAACTCACCTAATTTATTAGAAGTTTTAAATAAAAATATGTCCAGTACAGTCTATTTTTAAAACTGACCAAATTTGCCTTTTATGCTATTTTAAATCCATAGGAATCTTTAAAGTCCAAACCCACATTCTTTTTCCTGAAACCAACCTTCTTTTCTGATTTCTTGCATAGTTTTGTACTTCAATGCTTTTTATTGTATGATTTTACTTATGCAATTCGGCTATCTTATAAGCGATTTCTGAACTTCTGCTAATTCCAAATTCATGTTCTAAATCATCGCTTTCTAAAATTGCTGGTTTTTTAAAAAATGCTTTAAGTTCCAACATACTGGATCCAGGGTGCTCAAAGTAGACTTATTATCCAACCTTATGTGTTAAACTAATCTATCCATTATCAGTTTTAAACTCAAGACCAAATCAGTAATTGCAAGTCTTGCTAAAGTAATTGCTGTTGTGATTTGCGGGGTTTTGTATGAGCCTTTGAATGTCTGATTTGTAAACCCTTATGTGCTATTTGTTTTGGTTGACGCCTTAGCATTTTTTATCTTTGAAACTCCACATATGTCTTATCCTCCTTCCCCCTTTTAGGATTAGAAGTCTTAATACCCCGGGACTAATAGGTTGGGACGGGTATTAGCACGCAATAAGTAAACGAGACAAAACGCGCTGAAAATACCTCAATGGTATGGGAAGGGTAGACTATGGAGATGATGACGATGCGATAATATCATAAAGTGACCCCTATTTGGGAACATGTGCGGGATATTGCATCAAATGATCCATACTATAGTTAATCCTAGGACCCTTCCCTCACCCCCTACTGTTACTTTTGTTTAAATATTTTCTCTACAATTCCTTTTTACTTGTGCTATCCTTCTTTCAAAATTGCCAACTTGCTCGTATCCTTTATGTGAAAAATTTGCTTATCTATTTCTATGATTCTTAAAGTCACATCTAAGCAAGGCTGGGAACCACACTAGTGGATTTCAAGGGGTGCCTAACACCTTCCCCTCGAGATAATTTCAAGCACTTACCCGAACTCTGGTTTTCATTCTAAATATTTTCTTCTTAAAGTGTCCTATTGCACTATAATCATTAGGAGCGACTCTTCAAACTCCGTAACCCAATTCCCGAAAGGGAATAAGAGTTGTTTGTCCATAATGCCGTAAACCTGATTTCGCCCTTTTAGGGGGGAGGGAAGAGGGCGTCGACAAAAATTTTTAAAAGAATTTGGGGACTATAGTGAAAAGTGTGTGGGAGGGGTTTACGTTTATTTGCATAAGTCAATGTGTAGAAATCATGCCTATAGGACTTTAACATTGCAAATCACTTAGACATCACGCCTAGGACTTTAATATTGCAAATCACTTAGAAACCATGCCTATATGACTTTAATATTGCAAATCACTTAGAAATCATGTCTATATGACTTTAATATTGCATACCATTAGGAAATCATGCCTATAGAATTTTGCATTGCAAGCACAGTAGAGATCATGCCTATAGGAAATGCATAAAAATGCTAGGCAAACAGTAGGTCCCCTAATGTTCTAAAAGCAGCAAGAAATCAAAATGTAGATATCATTCCTATAGGAGTTCAAACTCGCCTAATCTGAGTGATATCTGTCGAACACTTCCAACAAAAACCCAAATATGTTTGCTTTTGAAACCTGGCCAAGTCTATTTATTTACATTGTTTTAAATCTATAATGCCTTTTTAAATTCGAAACTTGCATCTTTATTCTAAATAAACTCTTTGCTCTTCTGCCTAAATCTTTACTTCAATGCTTTTTCGAATTACGATTGTACTTAAGCAGTTCGGCAAGTTTGCAAGCCATCTCTGAACTTCTGTAAATTTCAATTTCCTATGTCCAAAACTCTTCTATGCAGATCATTGTCTAAAATTAGCGATTTCTGAATTCCTGGTTTTAAAATACCTTAAGTTCTGACAAACTTGATCCGGGTTGCCTAATACGGAGTTATTATCCAACTCTATGTGTTAAACTAATCTTTTCCCTGTCATTTTTAATCTTAAGACCAAATCAGTACTTGCAAGTCATGCTAAACTAATTGCTGTTGTGATCTACGGGGTTTTGTACGAGCCTTTGAATGTCTGATTTGCATACCACTACGTGTTACTTGTTTTGATTGATGCCTTAGCATTTTGTCCATTTAAGCTCCATATATGTCCTATCCCTTTTCCCCTTTTAGGATTAGAAGTCCAAATACCCCGGGACTGATAGGTCAGGACGGGCACTTGCATGCAATAAGTAATCAAGAATAATCGTGCTTCAATACCTTAACGGGGTG
Organism: Nicotiana benthamiana; assembly: GCA_034376525.1. NCBI lineage: Eukaryota > Viridiplantae > Streptophyta > Magnoliopsida > Solanales > Solanaceae > Nicotiana > Nicotiana benthamiana. The sequence goes on along the minus strand of CM067338.1, from coordinate 69,549,384 downwards.
GGAAGGGTAGAATGCGGAGATGATGACGATGCACTAATATCATAAGACGACTCCCCTTTAGGAACATGTGCGGGATATTGCATCGAATGATCCATCTTATTGTTAAACCTAAGACCCTCCTTCTTTACTTTTCCTTTATTTAAATATTTTCTTCAAACTAAAACTCTCTTTTACTTGTACCTTTCTTCTTCCCAAATTGTCAACTTGCTTGTATTTCTTATTTGGAAACGTTGCTTGTCTACTTCTACTCTTATTAAAGTCACAACTAAGCAAGGTCGGGAACCACACTAGTGGATCTTGAGGTGTACCTAACACCTTCCCCTCGAGATAATCTCAAGCCCTTACCCAAACTATGGTTTTCCTTCAAATACTTCTTCTTCTCTCAAAAAGTGTCCTAATGCACTATAATCATTAGGTGGCGACTCTTCAAACTCAATAGCCCAAATTCCCCCATAAGGGGAAAAAAGAGTCATTCCACCCATAATGTCGTCGACATGCTTTCTTTAGTGTCGACAGGTACCACACAAATCACCCATCCTCTTATGTGTTACTGATGTTTGGAACATCAGCTACTATGTTAGCTAGCCAGTCGGGATACTTTACCTCTTAGATTGAACCGATATCAAGAAATCAAGTTACCTCTTCTTTGACAAACATATTTTTGACCTTGACAATAGGGTGTTTCTTATGCCTTACCAGAGGGATGTTAGGATCCATGCTTAATTAGTGTACATCAACCTCTATCAAAATACCTGTCATATCTACATGCGACCACACAAAACAATCAACATGCAATTAAAGAAATTCTATAAATCCTGACTTGAGCACATGGTATAGTCCTGTCCCTAAGTTGAATTTCCTTTCAAAGAACTTCTCAAACAATGCAAATTATCCGATTTCTTCCACTGTGGATCTGGTTGTGTCCGTTTCTTCTGGTACCTGGAAATATCTTGGAACCTGATTTTGACGGCTCCCCTTTGTGGACTTTGTTTGGATCATGAGAAAGTTTTGTGTAATTTCTATGCTGCATGTTTTTTCGTTTACTATTGGAAATTGAGAGCGCATTCATCTCCATCTATGCCGGTTGATCTCTCTTATTTATTTAGTTTCCTTGGGAGTTGGGAATTTCCGAAGTTGAAGGTATAATGATGTCACGACCTTCATCTCGTATAGCCATGGTCTTCCAAGAATAATGTTATAGCCCATGTCGCCCTCTACTACATCAAATAGGGACATCTTCATAACCCCTTCGGCATTCATGGGCAGCAAAATCTCCCCTCGGGTTTTCACACTTGTTAAATTGAACTCGGTGAGGAGCTTTGTGACTAGAATGATGCTTCCGGTTAGCTTGGCTTGTTCCAGAACTCTCCATTGAATAATATTGGCTGAACTCCTTGGGTCTACCAAAATAAATTAATTCTACCTCCTCGAGTTAAGGGTCATTTCAGAGAGTTAAAGGTGAGCCAGTCACACATCAGCTGAGACCAACAATTACCCACACTATTCATGCATTATCAACAAGGAAACAAGTCAAATATTCATGCACATATAGTTCTAATATGACATTTGAGCTTCAAGAATTTACTCGTGTTCTATCATGTAGGTCATGATGGACTACAATCTCTTCCGCCTCTACTTTCCATTTGCCATGCTCGCTTAAGAAATTTGCACTCAATATTAAGATTCAGGAAATTTTCACTCGTCTCTCACAAGAGAAAGTCACAAGTACGACTTCACGTACCATGGCCTTGCCCCTCAAATAGGTTGCCACTAATGAAAGCTCACTCGTTTGAAATAATGTAAGACTTCTTTCGGGTTATAATGAAGGTTTTTTTATTAGGATAGGATACCATAATGGTAAATTGTTACACCTTTCCATAAGCAATCTACACTTTTCTCGGCTCACCATTGCCAATTCTTATGGCATTTTCTTTTCATTGGGGACATGGGACACTTAACATCACTTTTTCTTGTTCATTTCATTAGTTTTCTCCCTTTTGATTGCTCATGCTGGGAATCATTACCCCTTTTGAATCCATCAACCCTTATACTTATTCATGTTTTACATTTTTCTTTTTGTTTTTTCTCTTTTCTTGCCTTATATTTTCATAGGGATAATTTCTTTTCTCTTTTTGTGTCTTGATACCATTTTCAAAGTCCTCATCTCTCCCCTATGATTATGTTTTAAGCCAATTTTTTGACAAGAGTGTTAAGAAATCCAAGGGCCAAGAGAGGTTCACGACAAAATGGGTAAAGGCTTATAATATGGTTATCAACTGAGAAAGGCTAGAGGCTCAAAGGGGTTCACTAGGGATTGTCTTACCTCCTTTTTTATTATACCCGCAAGTACGTAAAAGGGTTTTTCCAATTAAAGGACAATCGAAATGGAATTTATTCATTAAAGATATAGAGTCGCCACTTGGGAGATTTATGGTGGTTCAAGTCACCGGTGGAATCCCGAATTGAGGAAATTATTAACTCAGTTTGACAGTCTGCAAACCAGAAATCCGATTAAGAAATTCTGTTAACCCGGGAGAAGGTGTTAGGCAATCCCGGGTTCTTTGGTTCTACCACGGTCGCTCAACTGTCATATTTGGCTAAATATCTGATTTTAAAACATGTTTCAACTTATGTGCTTTTTAACTTCGTACCACTTTTATTATTATTTTTAATGATAATTGCAACATCGTGAAAACACGTCTCAAACCATGTCAAATAAATGCATCCCTAGTATTTGACACATGTCAACTTCGTTGGGATTGGGATTTGGGTCACATAATGCACCCGAGTTTAGGAAGGTAATATTATTAAATGTCGGGCCTAAAGCAACTAGCGTATTATTAATTTTGCGGGAGGCCAGAAATTCATTATATGGAGCATCTCGAGGTCTGAGTATTTTTATAGAAAAATAATTAAGAGGGCCACACTATTTGTGATTTTATTCGGCGCGGCGCACCTTATATTATTTTAAGGTCAACCTAAGCGACTATAATTTTCTATTAAATATTATCTCTAAAAAGGCTTAATTAATTACTTTAAGGCCCATAGCTATGATTAAATTTTTAGTGATCTAAACTTAACCATTATAGGCAGAAGAATCAAAGTTCAGTCAATGATGCGAAGCAAGCCCAATAGAGAAGGTCTGACTTTTTGATTTTTGTTCTTTAAGTCAGGCCCAAATCTTAATTGCACAAAAGTAGGAGAGCTTGGGCCTGTGATAATCTAGATACCCCGCACTAGCTCTGTTGAATTACTTCCTCTCAGCCTGGACAGTCCAGGCACTTGTAAAGTGAATCAATGCAAATAAAAGAAACATCAAGCAAAGAGAGATAGGATTTCCATTTCAACTTCTCAAATCAGATATAATTGCCATGGTTTAGAACTGGTACCTGGAAAGTAGAATGTAAAATGAGTGAAGAATTAACAGCAATAATCAAATGATCAGCAGCAGCTCAAATCGAGTTCACATCCCAAACAAATACTATCAAAATCAGCCCAGAGGTGAATTGAATAAATACAACACCAACAAATTACAAAAAAATAACTTGATTGAATCAAAAACCACTTGAAATAAAACCTAGTAAATCTGTGAAACTTCAGCAACCAGGTATTGAGCTACAAGATGTAAATCAACAACTAAAAATCAAAATTAACCTAAAGTTTTCAATAGAACAATTTTTTTTTGGAATTTTTAAGGTTTTCTGTTGTTTTGGGCTTTTGAAGAACTAGATCTACAGGTTTTTTGATTTGAAATTCAAATCTCCACTTTGTGAAGATTTGTGGAAAATTGGGGGAAATTTTCAGATTGGAAAACTTGTTAACTAAGGCCCTAGACATGCCTTTTATAGGCAAAACTGAGGGCAACCCTTAGATTTTCAGTTTTTCATTTACAATCCTTTTCTAATTTTTGGTTTTGCTTAAGTGTACCTAAAGTTGTGCGTGGCACCCAAGCTTTTCATTTAACAATTCGAAATTCCACTTAGAACCACTTTTAAGTTCTTCTAGTGACTTCTATTCTAGTTACTACAGATTCCTCATGCTGAATTACCCATATTACCCTTAGTCTTTCCCCTGAATTACTAACCTACATTAAGTAACCTAACTTTTCTAAGTAATTGTGGTGTACATAACTATTCTACAAATTAATCACCCAAATTCAATCACAACTCTTTAATCTAATTTACTACTGAATTCCAGATTACAAGTTAATATTATCAAAACAAAAAAGAAATCCAACACTGATAAACAAAGAACAATCCATTAACAGTCAACAATATTAATCATATTATTAAACTAAACTAATTAAACTATAACCAAAAGACATTCAAACAATTCTAACTCTAAGCTAGATTACTCCAGGTCATCAATCAGATAAAGAAAATTGAAATGAACATGTCTATTAGAGAGAACAACCATCAACTTAACACCTAAAATCTAAGAAAAATAGGCAAATAGAAAAACATCAAGGCACGACTTATTAAACACGAAGCAAATAAAGAGTAAAAAAATAAAACTAGTTTTGACCCCATATGAAGTGAGATAAACGATACAATTAAGAAGACTCACCAATTTATCTTTACCATGACAGACGTCCGATTCGAGCCCCAAAATGATATAAGTCTTTTGTGGCTAAACCGAGTTTTAATCATGGAATAACTTGGAGAAGGAATAGATGCCAAGTCTATGGTTCTGGACTTTAAGATCCCAAATTAAATAGATGGGGGAGTGTTCGAGGGGAAATGGTTGTTACTTTGTGTTAAATGGGGTATGAGGATTGCCTGGTGAGATTTTAAGGCTAAATAGAAGCGGCGCCACTACCGGAGAACTGTGGCAGCGCTAGGGTTCATATCTTTCAAGGAAGATTCAAAGAGTTTTGGTAAGCTTCAAGGGAAAGGGACGACATATTTTATATAGGAAGGCTAAGACAAAGCTCTGGTGTGATTTTGGGGGTCATCGGAGGTTTTCCACCGCCGTATGGCAATTTTCGTTGGCGGCTTGTGATGGCAAAGACGAGGCTGCTCTTTTAGGGTTTTAGAGGTGAGGAGAAAAAGGGTAGGGGTATATTCAGAAATATATATGCTAAGAGGTAGGAACTTCCCAGCCGTTGGATCAACAATCCTAGATGGTTGAGATTTACTTGACCAAATACGACGCCGCTTCATGGGGAAGGGGTCTGGACCAGACTGAGGCGGATTCTAGGCTTCTTCTGGACACGATTGGGCCTGGTGAGAGCTCTAAATTAAATGGCCCAAATCCTATGTTATTTCCTTTTTTTCTTTTCTCTTTTCAATTTCCTCTTAATTAGTTTTCTTTTGATTTAAAACTAAAATTAATTCCTAAAATTCAACTAATACTAATACTAATTAAACACATATGATGATTATCACAAAATTTTTTTAAAAATACACTCAAATCAAGATTAAAAATGAAACTTAGACAATTATTTTTAATTTTCCATTTTATGAAATAATTAGTTTCTTAATTAATCATAAAATGCAGAATTAAATCCTAAATGTGAATGCCAAGTATATTTTTGTTATATTTCTCATTAATCAAAATGCACAAATAAAAATACAAACAATTACCATAAATTGTCACAAACATCCACAAAATTATAAAATAATGAAAGGAGTTATAGTGTTTGAATTCTGGGAGTAATTCATATAGGAAAAAAATCACATGCTCACAGCTACCCGTCTTTTCTTGGGAACACGAAGAGTTTCTGAGCAAAGATAAGTGAGCGAATTAGAGCAATTTTTCCCGTTCGAATACTCCGTGTGAAGAATTTTTGAAAAATTTGACCGCACTCTGCTTCTGAGGTTGCCTACATATCCTTGGCTACAAAGGAATCAGGTAAGTGTAGTTCGGAATGTCTGGTAGCTGGGACTACCAGGAGCTGTGATTTCACTAGTGCTGCGGCTACTGAACCCCTTATTACACCATGTTGAAATAAAAACAAGCTAGACTAAGCTATGATGTATGAGTTACAAAAATCCTATCTACATTCTTCAAGCTTGCCTTTTTATTTCTTGGTTCCTTGTTGTCTTGTGTTCCTTCAGTGAAATCCATTGTTGCCGCTTCGAATTGTGAACTGAGATGTTCTTCCTTTTCTTCAAACTGCTGCACTTGAATGCATTCCTCTATAATACAGGCGAGTTTCTGACTTCATCATTTGAAAATATATCCCTCTATTCTATGGGCGGGCTCCCGACTTCAACACTTGAAAAATGTATGCCTTTGTTATACGGGCGGGCTCCCGACTTCAAAACTTGAAAATATATGCCTCTATTATGCAGGCGGGCTCCCATACTCAAAACTTGAAAATTCATGTCTCTATTCTACGGGTGGGCTCCCGACTTCAAAACATGAAAAGATGTGCCTCTGTTATGCGGGCGGGCTCCGGACGTCAAACTTGAAATTATATGCCTCTGTTCTACGGGCCCCGTCTTCAAAACATAAATATATATGCCTTTATTATACCGGCGGGCTCTCGACTCAAAAACTTGAAACTATGTGCCTCTGTTCTCCAGGCGGGCTCCTAACTTAAAAACATGAGAATATATGCATGTGTTCTATAGGCGGGCTCCCGACTTTAATACTTGAAATTGTATGCCTCTGTACTACGGGCGGTCTCCCGTCTTTAAAATATGAAAATATATGCCTTTGTTATGCGGGCGGGCTCCCAAACTTTAAAATATGTGCCTCTGTTCTCCAGGAGGGCTCCTGACTTCAACACTTGAAAATATATGCCTCTATTCTACGGGCGAGCTCCCTACTTCAACACTTGAAAATACATGCCTCAATTATACGAGCGGGCTCCCGACTTCTCGAACTTGAATTGTGTGCCTCTGTTCTCCAGGCGGGCTCCTAATTTCAACAAAATAGACATAACAAAGAAAATGTTCTACCGCAGTTTGGAAGCTGGGTATATGGGTGAGTGTTAACCAAATTATTATGCCACCTATTACTAATAGTTTGAAAGCTAAGTCCTATTATCCAGGAAGGTCCCGACAACTTCCAATTAAATCTTATCTTTGAACATGCAAACTTTGACACCAACTTACATTCCTCTATTCTATTCATGATTATCTTGTATTTTGAACATCCACACTTTACGGTCAAACATGATTAATGCTTGTTTTTCCCCTTATGGAGAGTTCCTCCGAAGGAACCGAATTTTTCTGCCCCTATTTCAATCAAAGGAAATTTTCTGACTTTAAAATAATGGTTACTTGATGGATTCTTGCTGAAAATCCTTCAACTGCATTATTTTGTTTTAACCGGCTTCCCTGAACTGGCCCTGAACCGCTTGACTTTCTGATTAACTTTCAAACCCCATGACCTTCGACAACCTAAGTATTCTATACCCATGCTGTTGTTTCACACCTGTGAGCCCTTTATCTAACTTTTGAATTTCCCACGACATTACCCAATCATTCCACCGATGAAACTTCCGGTGATTCCCTATATTCCATCTTTTATCATGTTTTCTTTGACATGCCTTGACCACGTTGCGCTTTACAATTTTGGAATTTGGTAGTGAGCTTTGAAATCCCTTTTCACTTTCTTTGAAGAAAACTAACATTGAAACACCTTAGACAGGTAAACCGCAAAAGAAAATGAAATGCAATGATTTTACAAGTTAAAGATAAGAAGAATCCAAAACTAGATGACTCTTAAAAAGGGAAAAGAAAAGAAACTTATCTGACAGGAACAACTGGTACCAATGGCCATGACATGCATTTCGGACTAGTCAGCCCAATCATTAAACCTGTCAACTTTCAATTGCTACAACTCGTTGCCTCAAAATTTCCATATGGTTATTACTCTACCCAAACTTTAACCTTGTTCATCCTGCGATTGCCTCAAAATAGTTTTCCATTAAAAGACCTTTTCTCATTTGTTCACTTTTAACTCACTTTCGCCTTAAGGTTCCTATGAGGGTATTCATCAATAACATTCTCTCATTTTAATTTCTCTCAACTCACATCGGCTCACGGTGCCTGCAAATGTTTTCACTAATAAGACTCTCTCATTTTATTTCTCTCAGCTCCCCTCGCCTTACGGTGCCCGTGAGTGTTTTCACAAATAAAACTCTCTCATTTTTTAACTTTTCCTTCTTGAACCAGAGTGTTGCCCTTGTCATGAATTACCATTACCTCCTTGAATTGGCATTTCTCGAAGACTGATCGGAAGGTCTTTCTTTGGACCGTAACGTGGGCTTTTGGATGGGGTTGGAAACAAAGGGTATAAAAGGCTCAAAACAATTAAAAATTGGTTAAAACTTACAACCTTTGGAATCAGATATTTCACAATAACCACAACTTCTGCCCCAATTTCTTTCTTTGGGACTTTTGGATTTTTGTTTTGGTGTGACTGAACCTCAGAGCGAGGCTTCCTACGTATCCTTTTGGGATCAAGTCAAACGTAGTTCACGTCATAGGAATTACTTTGTTGTCGTGATTTCTTTCTCGTCTCTTTCTTTTTTGTTTTTCAGTTCTTCTTGTGTTTTTCTTTCTTTCATTTTCCATTTTCTTTTCTTTGTTTTTCTTTCTTTCTTCTTTTTTTTAAATTTTTTTTCTTTCTTCTTTTCATTTTCTTCTTTTTCCATTTACTTAATTATCCTCCACACTTGTATTTTTGAATTATGCCATTGATTCCGAAAGAGGTATCAAAGGATAAAGTGTTTGGATAGAATAACAAAACGCATTCGTCATTTCAATCTTAAAAATATGCCAAATACAAATAAATACAATTAAACAAATAAATCATACATAGTATCTCTTGAGCGCATCAGAATTGTTAACCATTTCTACAAATTTTCTTCCACATATGTTAAATATAGTGCACCATTAGATATCACTCTATTTAGAACAAATGGCCCCTGCCATTTGGCGCGAACATTCCTTTTCCTTCAGCCCAAGGAGGTAAAATATGTCTCAGCAGTAACTTACCCACTTTAAACCTCCTAGAACGTACTTTCTTGTTGTACGCTCTTGCCATTATTTGTTGGTACAATTGGCCATGTCACACTGATGCCAATATTTTCTCATCGATCAAACTCAACTATTCCAGGGGGGTTTTTACCCATTAATCATCATCGATGTCAGCCTACGCAATAATTCAAAGGGACGGGATTTCGACCTCTGCGGGTATCACTGCCTCGGTGCTTTACATCAATGAATAAGGAGTCGGCCCTACTGATGTACGAATGGTGGTGCGGTATCCCACCAATGCAAAAGGCAACTTTTCATGCCACTGTCTAGAACCTTCCACCATTTTTTGAAGTATCTTTTTTATATTATTGGTGGCCGCTTCAAACACACCATTTTCCTTAGGGCGGTATGGGGTAGAATTGCGATGGGTAATCTTGAATTGTTCACATGTTTTTTTCATCAAATGACTACTGAGATTAGCTCCATTGTCTAAAATAATCACCTTTGTTATCCTAAACCGACAGATAATGTTTGAATGCACAAAATCCACCACAGTTTCTTGGTTACAGATTTGAACGGTTTGGCCTCTACCCACTTGGTAAAATAATCTATAGCCACCAAAATGAACCTGTGCCCATTTGACGTTGCTGGCTCAATTGGCCCAATGACACCCATGCACCACGCAACAAAAGGATATAGTTCAGACATTATGTGTAATTCTGATGGTGGATAATGCATCAAATCTCCATGCACTTGGCACTGATGACATTTGCATAGGTAACTAATGTTATCCCTCTCTATAGTAAGCCAATAATACCCTGCTCGGAGAATCTTCTTATCCAGCACGTACCAACTCATATGCGGTCCACAAACTCCGGAATGTATCTCAGTCATGATACTTGTGGCCTACTTTGCATTAATGCATCTTAACAGCCCGAAATCTGGAGTTCTTTTGTACAACACTCCTCCACTAAAGAAATACCTGCTTGCCAAACGTTGAATTATTCTTTTCTGATCTCATGTAGCCTGGCCTGTACCGGATACACACCTATCCTAATATATTCCTTGATGTCATGAAACCACGGCTCACTGTCAAGTTCCTCTTCCACCGCATTACAGTAAGCATGCTGATCGTGGACCTGAATCTGCAAAGGGTCCATATAAGTTTTATCTGAATGATGCAACATTAACGCTAAAGTAGCCAATGCATCAGCTATTTCATTATGAATCCTTCGAATATGACTGAATTCTATTGATTGAAACCGTTCACAAAGATCCTTCAAACATTGGCGGTACGGTATAAGCATTAAGTCCAATGTTTCCCATTTTCTTTGAATGTGGTGTACTAGTAGGTCCGAGTTACCCATGACCAAGACTTCTTGGACACCCATATCTACAGCAACCTTAGACCCAAGATACATTCCTCATATTCTACCATGTTGTTAGTACAATAGAAACGAAGCTGAGCTATAAAAGGGTAGTGCTGCCCTGTTTATAAAATATGTACTGCTCCTATCCCCAAACCTTTCATATTTGCAGCCCCATCAAACAAACGTTCCATCCCGGCTTCTCAACCTGTTCCAACTCATCAATGTACTTCACCTATTCATAAAGAAAATAAGTCTTCAAATGTTTATAATCTTCATCTACCGGATTCTCGGCCAAATGATCTGCCAAGGCCTGTGCTTTCATCGTAGTCTGAGTTATATAGACAATGTCGAACTCTATAAGAAAGATCTGCCAATTTGCAAGCTCCATGTGGGCATAGGCTTTTCAAAAATATACTTCAATGGATCCAATCGAGATATGAGATAAGTAGTATAAGTTGACAGATAATGTTTCAACTTCTGTGCAACCCAAGTTAGGGCGTAACATGTCCTCTCTAGAGAAGTATAATTAACCTTGTAAGATGTGAACTTCTTCCTAACATATTAGATTGCCTGCTCCTTTCTACCAGTAATATCATGATTCCCCAGTACACATTAAAATGAATTATCCAAAACCGTCAAATATAGAATCAAAGGCCTCCCAGGTTCTGGAGGGACCAACACGGGGAGATTCGACAAATAACCCTTTATCTTATCGAAAGCCTCCTGACATTCTTCTATCAACTTGATTGCAGCATCTTTATTCAACAGTTTGAAGATTACCTCACAAGTTGTTGTGACATGAGCAATGAGACTGCTGATATAATTCAATCTCCCCAACAAACTTATCACCTCAGTTTTGTTCCTCGGAGGTGGCAATACCTGAATAGCCTTGATCTTTGATGGGTCTAGTTCAATACCCCGGTGGCTGACTATAAACCCGAGAAACTTTTCAGATGGCACCACGAAAGCGCACTTTGCAGGATTGAGCTTGAGATTGTACCTGCGAAGCCTTTGGAAAAACATCCTCAGATCCCCGACATAGTCATACTGCTTTCTAGACTTTGCGATCACATCATCCACGTACACCACAATTTCCTTGTGTATCATATCATTTAATATTGTTGTCATTGCCCTCATATAGTTTTCCTCAGTATTTTTCAAAGCAAACGGCATGACCCGATAAGAGTATGTTCCCCACAGCATGATGAATGCCACCTTTTCTGCATCTTCCTTGTTCATTAATATTTGATGATAACTCGCGTAGCAATACACAAGATAACCAATCTCATGTTTGGCACCATTGTCAATCAATATGTGGATGTTCGGTAGTGAAAAAATGTCTTTTGGACTCACCTTGTTAATATCCCGATAATCAACACAAACCCTGGTCTTGCCTACCTTCTTTGGAACAGGCAGAACATTTGCTAACCAGGTGGGATACTGCGTGACCCAATTGAATTTCGCATCAAACTGCTTGGTGATCTCTTCCTTTATATTTACACTTATATCCTTTATAAACTTTCTCAGCTTGTGCTTGATAGGAGGGAGTGCCGGGTCAGTGTGCAATCTATGAACCACTAAATGAGTGCTCTAACCCAGCATATCATCGTACGACCATGCAAAAATATCTTTGTACTTGAACAGTTCCTTGATTATCTTCTCCTTGAGTTGTGGTTCTAAATAAACACTTATTTTAGTTTCACAAACATTATCTTGCTCCCCTAGATTAACTATTTCCGTGTCATTTAGGTTAGGTTTGGGTTTTTCCTCAAAGTGGCTTAATTCCTTACTAATTTCTTCATAGGCCTCATCATCACACTCAATCTCTTGTATTATTATTTTCGCGTTAGATTGGCTTTTAAAATTGGACTGAAGATTCATCATGCATGTCATGTCATTGATAACTGTACAAAGAAAAAAAGAAAAATGGAAACAAAATTAGGAATGAGGAACGAAAGACAATTGCATTTCATTGAATATAAAGATAACATGGATTTAACACATCCAACTGGAGGGAATATAATATCTGAACTAAAAACCATGTATTAATACAGACATCAAAACAAAATCAAAACCCACTACCAAGACTTCCTCCGAGTAGGAAGAGGAGTAGCTTCCCAGTTGTTGACTTTTGCACGTGGTCTGACGAACCGCACATCTGCCTTATATGACCCTTCCTCGGCTTCAACCATGTTAACCACAGTGAACAACCTTTCAACCCCTTTATCTAAGTCTCCATCAGCACCAATCAATGACTCTATAACTTTGCCAGCAATTGCTTTCTGATACCCAGCCTGACAAAAGATCTTGACAAACGTGGGATCGTCTTGAGAAGTACCCATGCCATTCTCTTCATTTTGCAGGCCCGTCGTACATCCACAGTAGTGGTCTTGAACCATAATACAAAAGTATCCAAATTCTTAGGAAGAGAAATTGGCTATACAATGCCTTAAAGATCAACACCCAAACCTTTTCCCGGTATGTAACCACTCGTTAACATTTCCGAGTCCACCATGATAGTTGCAGCTGTTATTCTTGGAACAGGGATGCTTTTACCCTCTGGGACCTTTTCCACTGAGACTGTTTCAATGAATTGATAAACCCACAGCTCTTTATCATCATCAACTTCTATGAAAGGCACAACGGAATCACGTAAAGCGCGCGTATTGTCTTCACCATGCACTACAATATTCTGTCTGTCCCATTCGAACTTGACCATTTGATGTAATGTAGAAGGCACCGCCATGGCGGCGTCGATCTATGGTCGCCCCACTAGCCCGATTGTCAATTCTAGTATTATGTCACCCAATATGTCTTTACCCCCACCATCAAACCCTCAAACACAAATGTTGTTCTTATGAATACTGTCGTTATCAACCTTCAGTTTGTTTAATGTAGACAAAGGATAGACGTTTGCAATGGACCCATTATCAACCAGCACTCGGGTAACTATGGAATCCTCACACTTCAGTGTCAGATAAAAAGCTATGTTATGTTCTGTGCCCTCCACAGGAAACTCATCATTGGAGAAGGTTACTATTCACCTCAAATATCTTGTTCGATATTTTCTCTTATGGATTCACCGAGATCTTATCGGGAACGAGAGCCTCAGTCAATATTTTCATCAGTGCCTTATGATGCTCGTCTGAGTGGATAAGCAACAATAACAATGAGATCTGGGCTGGTGCTTTCCTTTACTGTTCAACAATAGAGTAATCCTGCACTTTCATCATTTTCAAGAATTCTTCTGCCTCCTCTTCAGTCACAACTTTCTTAACCAATACTGGGTTATCTATGGGGACCCTGGCTTGTCTTAACTCCTCGTGGGAAAAACAGCTTCCCGAATGAGTCAAACCCTGCGCCTCACAAACTTATTCTTTGATTTTGTTCCCCTTATATGTCACCACCACCTGTTCATAACTCCAAGGAATGAATTTGTTGTTAGTCAATGGCAATTGAGTTACTGGCTTTATGATAACAGGCTCTATGTGAGTTCATTTCACAACCACCACGAGTTTGTTTGCTACCACTTGCAGCACCACTTTTTTCGGCTCTTGTTTTATTGTAGCTATTCCTGATGACCCCCTCTCGGCTACAACAATTGTCTTGCCGTCGGTTCTTTTCAACTGAACCATTGCCTTCACACTGGTTGGTTTTTCCTTTGAACTGTTTTTACTAGCACGGATAATCATTACTATTTGTAAGGGTTTCTTGAGCTCCCCTCCCTTGTGTACCAATTCAATTATGTGGGCCTCATAGTGGGCAAAAAATAAATTTTGGTTAAAATTTGGTACATCTAGGGTCTAAACCTTAATCCGGTGAGTGTCAATAAGCTTTTACACAACAGTCTTTAGCTTCCAACACTTTTCTATGTCATGTCCGGGGGCCCCCGAACAATATTTACAGTTTACTGAATGGTCAGGATTTTTAGGAAGGGGATTTGGCATTTTGGGTTCTATTGGATTCAACAGGCCTAACAGCCTCAATTTGTGAAAAAGACTGGTATAAGACTCTCCCAGTGAAGTGAAAGTCTTTTGTTTCTGTAATCTCTCATTTTTAAAGACAGTGTTTGGTCGGTGACCCATTCCCGGGGTGGTTTATATAGGCTCTTGGGGGTGGATATGTATTTTTTGGAGGTGGGTATGAGTTTTGGGGAGCCGGTGCACGCCATTACGTGTGAGGCGGAGGCTGTGTATAGGTTTGAGTATGGTGAACGGAAAAATATGGATCGGGCGGTGGGTAGTAGTGTTGTGGAGGGCTATATGGAGTGTATGGGTAATTTTGGTAGTGGGGTTGGGGTTGGTTGTAGTAGGGTGACAGGCTTCTAGATCTGGACCAATCTCCGGACTCAAATATTGCAACATCTTCTATCTTTCTTTCTTTACCGAGCACGCCCCTAGTGCCTCTTTGGATGGCCTAGGTGGTTGCTTTGATCGCTGAATAGCTCAAGATTTTATTGGTTTTAAGTCCTTACCCGACCATTCCTCCCATCTTCATAACTTCATTAAAATATTTGGCAATTGCCGTTACAAGGTGCCCAAATTAAGTCGACACCAACGCCTGCAAAAAGTAATCAACCATCTCGCTTTCTTTCATCGGAGGGTCAAACCTCGCGGACTGTTCTCTCCAGCGGAACTCATACTCCCTGAAAATTTCCCGGGCTTCTTCTCGAGTTTAATCAGTGACAGGTGATCTGGAACAATTTCTAGATGGTACTGAAAGTAGCAGGAGAATACTTGTGCCAAATCATCCCATGTATACCAGCTTTCATGGTCCTATTGTATATACCACTCCAATGCACACCCACTCAGACTCTGGATGAAGTACGCCATTAGTAACTCATCTTTTCCGCCTGCCCCTCTTATTTTACTGCAGAATCCCCTTAGGTGGTCCACCGGGTCATCATGCCCGTCATACAGATCGAACTTAGGCATTTTGAACCCTAGTGGTATTTGAACATCCGGGGACAGACACAAATCCTTATAGGACACATTGACTTGCCCACCCAACCCTTGCATATTCCTGAAGGACAGTTCCATTATTTTTTTACATTTCAAAACATCTCTTCCTGCTCCGGGTTCTTAAGCAGCTTTTTAGTTTCCACCGTAAGCTCAAAGTTAGGGGTGTAGGAATATGGCTCAGGAGCTTTAAAGGTAGGCTCAGGAGCTTTAAAGGTAGGCTTAGGAGGGTAGTACTGGCTAAAGTGAGCCTGAAAGAATGGCTCATCATAAGATCTTTGTAGTGTGGCAGATGAAGGCGCCACAAAGACATGAGTGATTGGTGGAGGAGGGTTTTGTTTAGGCTGTGGAGCTTTGAGAGGGTAGGAGGTGGTTCCATAATTCTGTTGGTAGAAAGTAAAAGATGACGATGAATTCATTGGCAACAAACACCTTTTTTTCCTTTCATTTTTCTCAAAAATTCGGAAGAGGTTCGGCACTAATTGGACATTGATTTTTCTAACATAGGTTATTAACTCTCTACACTACTATTTTCTTTTTCAACGTCATCCCAAATATTCAAAAATCGGGTAGCATTTGAGTCCGAGACAAATAAATGCACACGCAACACGTAAGATGCATCAGGATGGTCTTTTCATTTCAGGTTACCTATCCTAGACGGACCCAACCTTTGTGTTAAGTCCCCAAAATCATATTCACGTGATGCAAATAAGCGTCTCTACTAGGAATCCGGTATGAGGTCAAGTTATTCTAGGTTCAACACCTGGGTATATGTTCTAGACTGTGTACCCGAGTGGACAACTCGAGTCGAGGAGGGGGCTACGTACCAGGAACCAAAAGGCAATCCGGGTATGACACTAACAGAATAGGGAGTCTCAACCAGTAAGCACATCCCCAGATAATATATAATTCAGATAATATCAAAGAGGTAAAGCATTTAGCACATAAAGCATGAAACATGTAGGAAAATCATATAAAGCCAAGTATAACAGTTATTCTAAGCTCGAATTCTTAAACCGTGACCCGAAGTTATGGGTTTGTCTCCACAACAGAGTTGCCGGAGCTGTCACACCTTCCTTTCACAACACCCCGCAAAGGCATAAAGGAATTATTCCAATTAAAGTACAATCCAAACGGGATTTATGGTATCCCAAGTCACCAGTTGAATCCCGAATCGAGGAAATTATTGACACTGTATGACAGTCCGCGAACTAGAAATCTGGGTAAGGAGTTCTGTTAACCTGGAAGAAGGTGTTAGGCATTCCTGGGTTCCGTGGTTCTAGCATAGTCACTCAACTATCATATTTGGCTAAATATCTGATTGTAAAACATGTTTCAACTTATGTGCTTTTTAACCTGAACCGCTTTTATGATTATTTTTAAAGAGAATTGCAACGTCGTAAAAATACGTCTCGAACCACGTCAGATAAATGCAGTCGTGGTTTTTTACACATTTGAACTCCGTTGGAATTTGGATTTGGGTCACATAAATGTGCTCCCAAGTTTAAGAAGGTAATATTATTAAAGGCAGGACCTAAAGCAACTAGCTTATTATTAACTTTGCGGGAGGACATGAAATTTGTTAAATGGCGCATCCCGAGGTCTAAGTATTTTTATAGAAAAACAATTAAGAGGGCCACGCTATTTGTGGTTTTATTCGGCGCAAAACACCTCAAGTTATTTTAAGGTCAACCTAAGCGGCTCTTATTTTCTATTAAATATAATCTCTAAAAAGGCTTAATTAATTGCTCAAAGGCCGAAACATTTGATTCAATTTTTAGTCATCTAGACCTAATCATTATTGGCAGAAGAATCGAAGTTCAGTCGAGGATGCGAAGCAGGCCCAATGGGGAGAACCAGACTTTTTTTTGTTCTTCAAGTCAGGTCCGGATCTTATTTGCACAAATCTGGACAGCTTGGGCAAGTGATAATCTAGATACCCCACACTGGGTCTATTGAAATACTTCCTCTCAGCCTGGATAGTCCAGGCACTTGAAAACAAGAAGTTTTGACAAAGCATTAATATTTTTAAACTACCAGTTATTGCTAGGAATTCACTTGTTGTCACGACCCAAACCCGTTCGTGATGGCGCACAACCCTAAAGTTAAGCAAGTATGACCAACAATTGCTCCCAATTTCATAATAAGTCTCAAAACCAACAATTTAAGGATAAATGTAATAATTTTAGAATAACAATCCAATAATATTAATAGAATAATATTGAATGATCCGAAAATCGATAAACACTCCCATATGATCTGGGGTCACGAGTCTAGAACCTCTAAAACAAACTGGATAATAATATCTGAAACAAATATATAAGTCTGGAAATGTATATAATAATGAAACTGAAATAGGAAGAGTAGCCAGGTCCTGCGAACGTCAAGCAGCTACCTTAACAACTCTGAAAAATCTCTGGAGACAATGACTGATCAGCTAAGCCTCCGGTGTACCTGAATCTGCACACAAGGTGCAGGGAGTAGGGGTAAGTACTACCGACTCGGTGAGTAATAAGCATATAAAATGCCTGAACATAAGAAATCCACGAAATGCTACAAAGCAAAGTTAAAACGAACAGTCCGACACTTTAACTATGAGCTAACAGCAAAGCAATATCAAGTTTATCAATCAAATATCATGCAAAGATGCGATGCAACGCACATGAATCCGCCGCGGCATGTAGCCTGGTCCGTTCAACATCGATGACGCTCACTAGGGGTGTGTACAGACTCCGGAGTGGCTCCTACAGCCCAAGTGCAATATCATCATATCACTGTTGCAATGTGCAACCCGACCTATACTCAGTCCATAGTATGCATATGAGTCACACAACAGATTCAATCTAATTTCCCAGTTTCCAATTAATAAGATGAATATAATTTAGTTATTTAATTTAAGGAAAAAGCTGACTTAGCATTCAATAACAATAATTAAACACATGACCGAGATCAATGATTATGCAAATCATGCTAGCACACTGATATTCATCCTAGACGGATGCTACAGATCGGCACAAGGCCCCAAGCATGGCAATAAGTCCAGATATATTCACTAGAGGGTGCGTATCAGCCACCAATAATTATATTTAGCTCTCGGGATGGACCAAGTCACAACCCCGAATCATATACGATCCGGCACATGCCATAGGCTGCGAGTCACGCCCTAACATAACGTCACGATGTGATAAACTGGGGTTTTCAAACCCTCATGCCATCATCTATACAGACTACTTACCTCTAGCCGGTCGTAGACTGGTCCGCAATGCGTTTTCCTCTTGTATCGACCTCCTCACACATCGAATCTAGTCAAAATCACAACGAATACATAAATATGGGTTAAAGAAACATAACCCAATAAAAATACTTGAAAAGTACTAAAATTCACCAAGTTAGTAAAAAAAATTCTGAAAATTACGTCAACGGATTCCTCATCTCGCCACGAGTCCGTACATATAAACTTTACCAAAAACGGGGTTCCAATGGCCTTTCAAATCCACAAAATTTGTTTCCCAAAACTCAGCCCTAGTTCTTCACAACTTAAACATATTTTCATGGATATGAGGGTCGATTCATCATAAAAATGGTGTTTATAAGTCGAGAGACTTACCTCCAATCAATGCCCGTCAAAAACACGCTTCAAATCGCTCAAAAAGCTCTCTTGGTTGCATAAAAATGGTGGAAAATAGGCTTGGTTCGCGGATGAAATGTTATTAAAAACCCTTTTATCAAGCAGTTCGTGCTTCTACGCAATCGCGGTCCAAGTCAGCCGATCTCGGAGAGCATATTCAGCGCCCTCCTTTTTCCTCTTACGCGATCGTAGGACCCGCCTTGTGCTCGCAGTGCATTGGCTCCCCCTTGTACGCGATTGAGAAATTACCCACGCGACCGCACTGCTTGACAACCCCCGCATATGCGATCGCAAATCCCATTACGCGATCGCATAGAGTAACGCTGAGCACCCCCCTCAAGGCCTTCTATGCAATCACAGCCCCAGGCTCGAGATCGCAGAGAACAATTTCTGCTCTGAGATTTCTGCTGCAGTTTTCATCTTCAAAATTCCCCGTTTGCATCCGAAACCACCTTGAGGCCCTCAAGACCTCAACCAAAAGCATAAATATGCCCTATTACTTCTGAAACTTGCATTTGATCAAAAACCCGACCAAACGATGTCCGAATGATCTAAAAATTTGCACGCATATCCAAAATCACCTAAGGGAGCTACTCCAACTTTCGAAATTCCATTCTGACCCCCGGATCAAAATCTCACCTATCAATCGGAATTCACCAGAATTCCCACTTAGCCAATTCAGCCTAATTATACTCCAGACCTCTAAATTCAATTCTGCTTGCGCTGTTAAGTCACAAATCATCACCGAAAACTATTCAAATACTCAAAAATCCATTCTGAGCCCTCTAAATCATAAGTCAACATTTGGTTGACTTTTCCAAACTAACCTTCTCATATAGTGACTAATTATCTCATTTCTAACCGAACACCATCCGAATTACTTCGAATTTTCATAACACATATCATGAAACATATAAAATCATAAAATGGGGAAAGTGGGGCGGTAACTCACATGACGAAAGGTCGGGTCGTTACATCCTCCCCCAACTTATAAAAATGCTCGTCCTCGAGCGGGTCAAGAAACATATATGGAGTATCAAACAAGTAAAGATATTTCCTGTGCATCTCCTGCTTGGTCTCCCAAGTGGCCTCCTCCACAGGCCGACCTCTCCACTGCACCTTCATCGAAGCAATGTCCTTTGATCTCAACTTTCGAACCTGACGGCCCAAAATGGCCACTTGCTCCACATCATAGGTCAAGTCTTCATCCAACTGAATCGTGCTGAAGTCTAATACATGGGACGAGTACGAACATACTTCCGGAGCATAGAAACATGAAATGTCGGATGAAATCCCGATAAGCTAGGTGGCAAAGAAAGAATATAGGCCACCTCCCCAATCTTCGGAAGTATCTCAAAAGGTACAATGAATCTTGGACTCAGCTTTCCTTTCATTCCAAACCTCATAACGCCTTTCATAGGAGAAACCTTCAACAAGACCTTCTCTCCCACCGCATAAGACACATCTCAAACCTTCCGATATGCATAGCTCTTCTGACACGACTAAGTTGTACGAAGTCTATCCTAGATCACTTTCACTTTCTCTAAGGCATCCTGAACTAACTCTATCCCCAATATGTAGCCTCACCAAGCTCAAACAAACCAACCGGAGATCTACATTGTCTCTCATATAAGGCTTCATACGGCGCCATCTGGATGCTTAATTGATAGCTATTATTATAAGCAAACTCTACAAGTGGCAAGAACTCAGCCCAAGAACCTCCAAAGTCAATAACACAGCCACGGAGCATGTCCTCTAATATCTGCATAGTATACTCGGACTACCCGTCCATCTGAGGATGAAATGTCATGCTCAATTGTACATGTGTGCCAGACTCCTGATGAAAACTCCTCCAAAACTGGGAAGTAAACGCGGTACCCCTATATAAGACAATGGAAACCGGGACTCCATGCAAACGTACATCTCCCAGAAGAAAATATCAGCTAACTTCTCCGTAGTATTGGTAGAACATACCGGAATAAAGTGCACGGACTTGGTCAGTCTATCAAAAATCACCCAAATCGAATCAAACCTCTTCGATGTACAAGGAAGACCGCTCACAAAATCCATAGTAATATTCTCCCATTTCCACTCCGGAATATCCATCCGCTGGAGTACACCACCGGGTCTCTAGTGCTCACACTTGACATGCTGACAGTTGAGACACCGAGCCACATAATTCAGAATATCATTTTTCATCCTCCTCAACTAGTAATGCTTTCTCAAATCTTGGTACATCTTCGCGGCACCCGGATGAATCAAATTCCGCGAGCTGTGGGCCTCCTCTAATATTAACTCCTGGAGCCCATCCACATTGGGCACGCAAATCCGGCCTTGAATCCGCAACACACCATCATCACCGGTGGTCACATCTCTGGCATTATTATGCCGGACCCTATCTTTCAGGACAAGCAAATGCAGGTCCTCATACTGGCGTTCTCTGTGGTCATACAACGACGATCGGGAAACCACACAAGCCAGCACCCGACTGGCTCAGAAATGTCAAACCTCACCATCTGATTGGCCAAGGCCTGAACATCGAGTACAAGGGGCCTCTCCCCAAATAGAATGTACGCCAAACTGCCCATACTAATAGTCTTTCGGCTCAAAGCATCGGCCACCACATTGGCCTTCCCGGGATGATACAAAATGGTAATATCATAATCTTTGAGTAACTCCAGCCATCTCCGCTGCCTCAAATTAAGATCTTTCTACTTAAACAAGTGTTGAAGACTACGATAAGTCGTATATACCTCACAAGATACGCCATATAGATAGTGCCTCCAAATCTTCAAGGCATGAACAATAGCAGCCAGCTCTAAGTCATGAATATGGTAGTTCTTCTCATGGGTCTTCAGATGACGATAAGCATAAACAATAACTCTACCCTCATGCATCAATACACAACTGATCCCAACTCTCGAGGCATCACAATACACTGTGTAAGAACCTGAAGATGATGGTAATACTAGACCAGAGCTATGGTCAAAGCCGACTTGAGATTCTGGAAGCTCTCCTCGCATTCATCTGACTACACAAATGGAGCATTCTTCTGAGTCAACTTCGTCAAAGGCGAAGCAATAGATGAAAATCCCAGAACAAACCTGCGGTAATAACCCACCAAGCCAAGGAAACTCCGAATCTCAGCAGCTGAGGACGGTCTGGGCCAACTCTGCACCGCCTCAATCTTCTTTGGGTCAAACTGAATACCATCACTGGACACCACATGTCCCAGAAAAGCCACAGTACTAAGCCAGAAGTCACACTTGGAGAACTTCGCATGAAGCTTCTCCTCTCTCAATCTCTGCAATACCACACTCAAATGTTGCACGTGCTCATCCTGGATACGCGAGTACACCAAGATATCATCAATAAACACGATCATAAAAGAATCCAGATACGCCCAAAATACACTAATCATCAAGTGCATGAACACGGCTGGGGCATTAGTCAGCCTGAAGAACATCGCTAGAAACTCATAGTGCCTATATCGCATCCTGAATGTCGTCTTCATAATGTATAACTCTCAAATATTCAGCTGGTGATAGCCTAATCGGAGGTCAATCTTAGGGAATACCCTTGTTTCCCGAAGCTGATCAAGCAAATCCTCAATACGAGGTAGTGGGTACTTGTTCTTCAATGTCACCTTGTTCAGCTGTCTGTAATCAATGCACATTGTCATTGTGCGATCCTTCTTTTCTACAAATAACACCGGTGCACCCCAAGGTGATATACTCGGGCGAATAAACCCCTTATCTATGAGTTTCTGAAGACGTTCTTTTAACTCCATTAGCTCCGCTGGTGCCATACGATAAGGAGGAACGGATATGGGCTAAGTGCCCAACACCAGATCAATACCGAAATCAATTTCCCTGTCCAGGGAATGCCCGAGAAGTCCGCTGGAAGCACATCAGGGAAATCCCTTACGATGGGAAACAAATCAAAACTAGGAGCCTCAGCCTCAACATCTCTCACGAAAGACAAATACGACAAACAACCCATTCTAACCATCCCTTGGGATTTTAGGAAGGAAATCACTTTGCTGGGTATATAATCAGTCACGCCTCGCCACTCGATCCTCGGAATACCTAGAATAGCCAACGTAACTGTCTTGGCATGACAGTCTAGAATAACATGGTATCCATACACAGATTCACATTGAAATCTACCATGCCCAATAATAACAAGTCAACTCGGGTCTCCAGACCCACAATAGTGACCCGAAAGGATTGATATACATGATCCACAATAATAGTATCACCCACTAGGATAGATACGTCCACAGGCAAGGCAAGACAACCACGGGTCGTACCCAAATCATGAGAAAAATATAAAGATACATAGGAATAGGTAGATCCGGGATCATATAAGACAGAAGCATTCATGTTCCAGACTGAGATAATACCTATGATGACCGCATTGGATGCAATACCGTCCTTCAAATTTGGAAGGGCATAGAAACGAGCGTGACCACCGCCAGTACAGTCCTTAGCCCTAGGAAGACCTCTGGCTACCTGGCCTCCACCCCTAGCTTACTGACTGGGTGCCGAAGAAACTGAAGCAAAAGACGAGGGTTGATCCCTCTAATGAGACTGTCTACTACGGATCTGAGGACACTGTCTCCTCATATGACGCAACTCACCGCACTCGTAGCAATGACCTAGAGCTAGGGAAGGGGATTGATAGGAATCCCTCGCTGCAGATGAACCCTTGGCTGAAGAAGCAAGAGTAGAGCTCTAAGCTGGAAGGGCACTCGGTGCAGGCTGGCTCTGCTGATGTCCCCGATGACCCCGGCCTGAAGAGGCTCCATCGGACTCTGTAAGTCCTAACTAAGGAGGCCTGAAGGAGCGACCTCTACCATGCTAGAACTGGCCCATAGACGGAGCACCGCTGAAATTACCTGAACCTCGAGGCCTCTTGGCCTCCTTCTCCATAACCTCCCGACGGCGATTTGTCTCAATTAGTCGAGCCAGGTCAACTACCTCCTCAAATGTAGCTGTTGTAGCCCTATCTCTAGTTATCAACATACGGATCGGATAGTTGAGGCCATCTATGAACCTCCTGATCCTCTCTCTATCTGTCAGAATCATACAAGTAGCATGCCTAGCTAGCTGTGTAAACCTCAACACATACTGAGTCACTATCATATCTCCCTGAGACAACCATTCGAACTGATGACGCAACTCCTCCCTATGAGACTGAGGCACATACTTCTTAAAAAATACCGTGGAGAACAACTACCAAGTGAGGGGCGCTGCCCCAATAGGCCTACGCATCTCGAACTCCTCGCACCAAGTAAATGCTGGCCATGTGAACTGGAAAGTAGTAAAAGCCACTCCACTGGACTCCAGAATACCCGCAGTACAAAGAATACGTTGGCAGTTATCCAGGAAACCTGGGCATCCTCGCCCTCAACAACATTGAAAGTCGGAGGTTGGAGTCTACCGAACCTCTCCAACCGACGCTACTCGTCATCCAGCATAGCTGGAACCACATGAGATGGAGCTTGTATGACTGGCGCAATTGGAACAACTGGTACAACTAGAGCAACCGGAGCAACTGGTGCATTTGGAGCAAAAAGGATCAACTGGTGCAACTGGAGCTACCCCTGTGTGTGTAAGCCCTGAACAACCTGCTCGAGTGTGCAAGCATAGGGGATCTGATGACCACCCACGGTTTGAGAAGTAGCTGCTGCGGTAGTGGCTGAAACAGCCTGAGCCAGGCTAGTGCAGACGGATAATATCTGAGCCAAAGTCTCCCGAAGGCTAGGAATCACAAAAGGAACTGTCAGTGCATGAACAGTTGCTGCTGGAGGATCTACAGCTGGAATCTGGTCATGGACCTGGGCAGCTGGTGGGTCAGCAGGTGCTACCCCTACTGGTCCGCCTGAACAAGCACCACAACCGCGTCCACAGCCTCTAGCAAGTGGTACTGGGGGTCGTCCACCACTTATATTAGCACGCGTTCTCGCCATCTGCAAGAGAATAAAATACAAAGTATTAGTTATTACAGCAAAAAGCCGCACAATATGAATTTCAAGAAAGTGAAGCGTTTCCCAAAAGTTCTTTAGCCTCCCGATGATAGATACGAATGTCTACGTACGCGAGACGCTACTAAATCGGCTCATGACTCGTGAGTCCTAGTAATCTCGCTCTGATACCAGCTTGTCACGACCTAAACCGGGTCGTGATGGAAACCAATCCTAAAGCTAGACAAGCCTGACCAACAATCGCTCCCAATTTAACTATAAGTCTTAAAAACGAAAATATAAGGAGAAATATAATAATTTTAGAATAATAATCCAATAATATTAATAGAATAATACGAAAAGATACAAAAATCGATGAACACTCCCATAAGATCTGGGGTCACGAGTCTAGCGACTCTAAAATAAACTGGATATTAAAATCTGAATGGAAATATATAATTCTGGAAATGTATATAATAATAAAACCGAAATAGGAAGAGTAGCCAGGTCCTGGGAACGTAAAGCAGCTACCTCAACATCTCTGAAAAATATCTGGAGAGAATGATTGATCAGCTAAGCCTCCGGTGTACCCGAATCTGCGCATAAGGTGCAGGGAGTAGGGGTGAGTACTACCGACTCAGTGAGTAATAAGCATATAAAATGTTTGAAGATAACAAATCCACGAAATTCCACAAAACAAAGCTAAAACTAATAGTCTGACACCTTAACTACGAGCCAACAACAAAGCAATATCAAGTATATCTGTCAAGTATCATGCAAAGATGCGATGTGATGCAATGCACATGAATCCGAGCGTACAGCCCGATCAATTTAACGTCGATGGCGCTCACTGGGGGTATGTAGAAACTCCGGAAGGGCTCCTATAGCCCAAGCGCAATATCATCATATAACTACTGTGACGTGTAGCTTGACTCGTACTCAGTCCACAACATGCATATGAGTCACATAACAGATTCAATCTAATTTTCCATTTTCCAATTATTAAGATGAATATTATTTAGTTATTTAATTTCAGGAAAAATATGACTTAGCATTTAAGAACAGTGATTAAACACAAGACTGAGATCAATGATTAAGAAAATCATGCTATCACAATGATATTCGTCCTAGACGGATGCCACAGATCAACACAAGACCGCAAACATGGCAATAAGCCCAGATATATTCACTAAATGGTGTGTATCAGCCGTCAATAATTGTATTTAGCTCTCGGGATGGACCAAGTCAAAATCCCCAATCATATACGATCATGCACCTGCCATGGGGTGCGAGTCATGCCCTAACATAACGTCACGATGTGATAAACCGGTTTCAAACCCTCAAGCCATCACCAATACAAACTACTCTCCTCTAGCCGGCCATAGACTGGTGCGCAATGCCTTTTCCTCTTGTATCGACCTCCTCGTGATTCGAATATAGTCAAAATATCAACGAATACATAAATATGGGTTAAAGAAACATAACCCAATCAAAAATACTTGAAAAGTACTAAAATTCCCCAAGTTGGAAAAATCCGAGCCCCGGGCACACTTCTCAAAAAATTTTAAAAAATACATCAACGGATTCCTCATATCGCCATGAGTCCGAACATATAAAGTTGACAAAAAACGGAGTTCAAATGGCCTTTCAAATCCCAAAAATTCATTTAAAAAAACTAAGCCCTAGTTCTTTACAATTTCAACATATTTTCATGGATTTAAGGGTCGATTCTTCATAAAAATGGCATTTTTAAGTCAAGATATTTACCTCCAATAAATACCCGTTGAAAACACGCTTCAAATCCCTCAAAACGCTCTCTTGGCTACTTAATAATGGTGGAAAATTGGCTTGGTTCGCGGATGAAATATTATTAAAAACCCTTCTGTCCAGCAGTTCGCGCTTCTACGCGATAGCGGTCCAAGTCACGCAATCGTGGAGAGAAAATTCAACCCCCTCCTTTTTCCTTTTACGCGATCGCAGGACCAGCCTTGGGATTGCAGTGCAGGATCCCCCTTATACGCGATTGCAAAAGTACCCACGCGAACGCATGGCTTGACCACCCCGGCCTATGCGATCGCAGAGCCTATTACGAGATCTCATAGACAACTCTGAGCACCCCTCTCCAGGCCTTCTATGCGATAGTAGCCCTAGGCTCGCGATCACAGAGAGCAATTTCAGCTATGCAATTTGTACTGCACTTTTCATGTTCAAAATTCCTTGTTAGCCATCCGAAACCACCCCGAGACCATCGGGACCTCAACCAAAAGCACATATACGTCCCATTACTTCATTCAAACTTTCTCGTAGCATAAAAACACTATCATAAACAGTCAAATCATCAAATTACCATCGATTCAAGCCTAAGTTAAACTAAAACTTCCGAAACTTGCATTTGACTAAAAAAACCCGACCAAATGATGTTCGAATGATCAGAAAATTTGCACGCATATCCAAAATCACCTAATTAAGCTACTCCAACTGTCGGAATTCCATTTCGACTCTCGGATCAAAATCTCGCCAATCAACCGAAATTTGCATAACTTCAAACTTAGCCAATTCAAGCCTAATTCTACACCGGACCTCTATATTCAATTTCGAGTGCGCTTCTAAGTCAAGAATCATTAACAAAACACTAGTCGAATCATCATAAATCCATTCCGAACCCTCAATCTCATAAGTCAACATTCGGTTAACTTTTTCAAACTAACCTTCTCATAATGAGACTAATTGTCTCATTTCTAAACCGAACCCTATCTGAATTACTTCAGAATCTCCAAGCACATATTATAAATCATATAAATGCATAAAATGGTTACTCAAAGTTATATAAGTTAAAATGCATACTATTAATAAATCCTTATAGCCCATTAGTCTTGAAGTTAACATGAATACAAATATGTACTAGCCTCTAAATCAGTTTCGAATTCCACACTGTTTTTCTAAAGTGTAACAATTAACCTGGCGTGAGATAAAATCTAAACCAACATCTGAATTAACTCACACTAAAACAAGAAATTATTGAATGATTACACCTTGGATGTTGCTACACAAAACAACATTACAATCATCCATATAGTTACAACCATAATATGCAGCTTAGACAACACACTGAACTAAACATGCTAACTATTGCTTGAAACACATTTCCTTAATTCTAAAAGTCTAACAGTTACGCAGTTACAAAAATCCAATAGTTCAATTAGTGACAATATTTTAACTACTAAAATGAAATCTAACTAAACTAAGGTGAATCAATGCAAATAACAGAAACATCGAGTATAGAGAGATAGGATTTCCATTTTAACTTCACAAATCAGATACAATCGCCATGGTTTAGAATTTGTACCTGGAAACTAGAATGTGAAATGAGTGAGGAATCAGCAGTAGTAATCAAATGATCAGCAGCAGCTCAAATCGAGTTTACAGCCCAAACAAATACTATAAAAATCAGCCCAGAAGTGAATTGTATAAACACAACACCAACAAATGACAAAAAGTAACTTGACTGAACCCAAAACTACTCGAAATCAAACCCAGTAATTCTCTGAAACTTCAGCAACCAGATATTGAGCTAAAAGATATAAATCAACAACTAAAAATCGATATTAACATAAAGTTTTCAATGGAACAATATTTTTTGGATTTTTTTACGGTTTTCTGTTGTTTTTGGTTTTTGAAAAACTAGATCTAGAGTTTTGTTGATTTGAAATTAAAATCTTCAGTTTGTGAAGACTTGTGGAAAATTGGGGGGAACTTTCAGATTGGAAAACTTATTAACTAAACGCACTAGACATGCCTTTTATATACAATAATGAGGGTAAACCTAGATTTTCACTTTTGCATTTACAATCCTTTTCTAATTTTTATTTTTTCTTAAGTGTAGCTAAAGTTGTGACTTGCCACACAAGATTTTTATTTAACAATTCGAAATTCCACTCAGAACCTTCTAGGCGCTTCTAGTGACTTCTATTCTAGTTACTACATATTCCTCATGCTGAATTACCCATATTACCCTAACTCTTTCCCCTAAATTACTAACCTACATTAACTAAACTAACTTTTCTAACAAACTTTTGTGTACATACTATTCTACAAATTAATCACCCAAAATCAATCACAACTCTGAAATCTAATTAACTACTAAATTCCAGATTACAAGTTACTATTATCAAAACAACAGAGAAACCCAACACTGGTAAACAAAAATAAATCCATGAAGAGTCAACAATATAAATCATATTATTAAACTAAAATAATCAGACTATAACCAAACGACATTCAAATAATTGTAACTCCAAGCTTAGATTAACTTTGAACAACTAGACTCATAATTGAAAGCTAATACTACAGGTCATCAATCAGACAAAGAAAATCGAAATGAATATCTAATAACCGGCAACTAAAAACCTAAAATGTAAGAAAAATAGGAAAATTAAAAAAATATCAGGACAACTTATTAAACACGAAGTAAATAAAGTGTAAAAAATAGATTAGTTGAAACAGAAAAACACGATTCAACTGGTTTCAACAACATATGAAGTGAGATAAACGGAACAATTAATAAGACTGACCAATTGATATTGACCACGACAGACGTCCTATTCGAACTCCAAAATGATATTATTCGTTTGTTCTTTGCCCAGAATAAACGACCAACACTCTTTCTTGGCTAAACCGAGCTTCAATATTGTAAAAACTTGTAGAAGGAACAAATGCCAAGTCAATGATTCTGGACTTTAAGATCCCAAATTAAAGGGATCGGGGAGTGTTCGAGGGGTAATGGTTGTGGCTTAGTGTTAAAGAGGGTATGCGGATTGTCTGGTGAGATTTTAAGGCTAAACATAAGCGGTGCTGCTACTGAAGAACCTAGGGTTCATATCTTTCAAGAAAGATTCGAAGAGTTCTGGCAAGCTTGGAGGGTACGGTGTGTGAAGAAATTTTTGGTGGAGGCTTGTGATGGCACAGACGAGGCTACTATTTTAGGTTTTGAGAGGTGAAGTGAAAGGGGGTAGGGTGTGTTCGGACAAATATATACTATGAGGTGGGGACTTTCCAGCCGATGGGTCAACAATTCTAGACGGTTGAGATTTACTTGATAAAATACGATGCCGTTTCATGGGGAGGGGGACTGGACAAGATTGAAGCGGGTTCTGGGCTTGGTCTGGACACGATTGGGCTTGGTGAGAGCTCTAAATTAAATGGCCCAAATCCTATCTTATTTCCTTTTTTTCTTTTCTCTGTTCAATTTCCTCTTAATTAGTTTTATTTTGATTTAAAAGTAAAACTAAAATTAATTCGTAAATTCAACTAATACTAAAACTAAGTAAACACATATGATGATTATCACAAACAAATTTTAACAAAAAAACACTCAAAATCAAGATAATGCAACTTACACAATTATTTTTTTTGATTTTTCGTTTTATGAAACAATTACTTTCTTAATTAATCCTAAAATATAGAATTAAATCCTATATGTCAATGCCAAATATATTTGTTTTACATTTCTAATTAAATAAAATACACAAACAAAAATGCAAATAAATACCATAAAATATCACAAAAACCCACAAAATTATAAAATAATGAATGAAATCATTTTGTTTGAATTTCTGGGAGTAATTCATATAGGGAAAAAAATCACGTGTTCACTGGGATAACGATATTGGTTAGAAATATAAAGATCAAACGAGCCAAAGAAAGACTAAAATAACCTGTCAAACCAAGCAAAACATAGGATTTCTCCTTGAAACACATTCGGGGCAAGTTCAAGAGCCTTCGCATGGATACTTGGACTAGCAACAATTCATCTCGCCTATCATGCAACTAGATTATTAAATAGGATAGAGTCGGGAGCCTACAATGACCATTTTATGATTAAAGATCACTATTGTCTAACTAAACCACTCGACGATTACCAAAGTCAACTCAATTGTCGCAAAGTCACAAACTAGAGTTATTTCTTTCAAAAAACTTGTCTATCGCCATAAAACGTAGTTAAGTATGTTGATACCAATTGAAATATGATTAACTCTTTGAGAATGACTTGATTAGGTTATTTTATTCATTACTACTACTATTATTACCTAAACAAATAAATAGATTCATTGCCTTAAGAAGGTTGTCACGCCATCTATCGATGAGACGAGTCACCCCGGTTAACACAAAAACTACCATTGGAATGAACCGTGGCGTTATGGAAACTAAAGGATTATTATATGCTAAAGCATAAAAAGAAGTTACTTAACAAAACAACAACTTATATAGGAAAACTACAAAAGAGAGATAAATATACATAAGAGAAGAGAGAGAAACTTAATAAATACAAATGTGAAAAGATTGAGTATAATCAAATTATTACAGACCAAATATATCAAAGTGTGTCAAATAAACTCCATCCCCTCCCCCTCTCCCGAATAAAAGTAAGCATTGTCCCAAATGCTTATAAAAATAAGAGTAAAAGAGGAGATGGTGAAGAAAACTTCCTGAGGATCCTTGGACAGCTCACTATCCTCAGACATGTCTTCTCCCTCAAAGTCAGCCAGCTGAATCTCACCATCATCAAATCTAGGCGTGGTTGGAGTGTCGAACATTGCATGTACTACCTAAGTAGTCTGCAGTAAGGTCTGGCTCGTTAGAGTGGCCTGCAAGTGCTACAGGTGCAGATGGTACTAAAGGGTCTAGGGCAGACTGGTGGGGGTTAAGCATCATCTCAATAACAAGATCTCCAGCTGTAGCAAGTCTAGTAACCTCTCGACAGAGCTTGTCCACTGATTTCTTTATGACCTAGATCTACCTCATCTTCTTTACTTCCTTTCCCAACTCCTCAATCACTGACCCATGATGTAGCAAGGTATCCATGATTGCCTTCTTGCTCTCCAAAATCTTCTTCAGTGTCTCATCAATGTCAGAAGGAGCCTATGGTGCCTGAGAAGCTGAGTGTACTGCTACAGTACTAGACAAGCCAGATAGCTTAAAAGTAGTCTGTGTCTAGTTGTTGAGACTCACCAATGTCTGGGAGAATCATAGAACAGATAGGGGAACTGTGGGCTCGGGCAGTAGATTTAGAGAAACTCTAGGGGTTGTGGTAGGAGCTGGAGATGATGGTGGAACCATATTCGTGGCACTGGTAGAAGTCTTAGTAGAGGTGGATGGAAGACCAACTACCTCAGAAGCTACCAATATTAGCACATCAGACTGGCCTATGGTGGTAGAAGGCTAGGCTTTATTCTTTTGGTTGCTCCCATATCCCATATACGTATAATATGCATATATATATATATATATATATATATATATATATATATATATATATATATGTTATAAATAGAACTCTAATTAGGGTGAATGTCTATCTTATAGAAGAGTTTTACTTTGAGGCTAACTCTTGTCTCTTCCTATAAATAAAGGGGTTCTCTCCCATTGTAAATCATCCCAAAGTACCAATATGAATACTCCTCTCTCTCTACTTTTCTCTCTATTGTTCTTGTTCTTATATTATTTCATAACACGTTATCAGCACGAGTCTCTAACCAATTGAATTTAATATTCAGCAATTATCGCTCTCAGAATCTTGAGTTGCAATCAGATTCATCCACTCTAATTCGTGTTCCGTCATTTGGATTTTTCTATTTGAGTGAAACGAGATTTGTGATATTTTCTTTCTCGTTGTTTACTTTTGTTTTCTTTTGAAGGTGAATTTCCAAGCAAAAGAGTGTAATAACGATTGCTACTGCTCCATATGAGAATTTCTATACGGAAAATAGAAGAGATGGTATCATCATAAAATAATGCAACGGGATGGAAACTCAAGAGGTATATTCGATATCACAACATTTATTGGTATACCTTAAAGGTAAGTAATTTACTTTTCCCTTTCAAATTCTTGAAATTCTACGATTTGATTTCATATACAAACATAGACAACAAAGTTTGATTATAACTCTAATGGAGTTTGTAAGGAATTATAACCACGTGAAGTGGTAAAAGTTCTATGTCTTGCCATGATTAAATTCATGTATGATTGTGAGCAAGGAATTGAAAATCCGTCCCATTGAATTTGCTTCATTCTCATTCCCTTTAGAGAATGTGGTAGCAGTATGTGATAAGACTGAAAGAAGACAAAATTATTACCATGAATGTATCAATGAATGTGGACGTGGCAATAGAAGGAATTATAATCGTCATCATTGTGATAATGAGAATAATAAAGATTCTCAAAATAATCTTTCACTTTATGAAAGTAATATTTGACATGAGATTATATATATAGCACATACAGATGATTATGATCCAATCCCTGAAGTGAATGTGATAATTGTAATAAAGCCCGTAAGTATGAATACGCTCTTGATGTAATTTTGTTTTATGTCTGACATTATGAAAAGAAAGTTCGTTGCCCTTGAAATTTCGGGCAAGAACTATATGACATGGGTGTTGGATGCTGAAATCCATTTGGATGCAATGGGTCTTGGAGACGCCATTAAAGACAGAAATAATGCATCCACCCAAGACTATGCTAAGGCCTTGATTTTCTTGCGCCATCACCTTGATAAAGGTTTGAAACTGTGCTAAGGCCTTGATTTTCTCGCGTCATCACCTTAATGAAAGTTTGAAACTGTGCTAACGCCTTGATTTTCTTGCGCCATCACCTTGATGAAGGTTTGAAAATTGAATATATCACAGTCAAAGATCCACCTATCTTGTGGAATGGCTTAAAGGAGAGATATGACAACTTGAAGTTGGTCACTCTGCCACAAGCACGATATGATAAGAATCCAAAAGCAAATAGTTCAGAAACTATATGTTATCGTTGCGGTGGAAAAGGGCACTGGGCAAAAATTTTCCGTGTACCAAGACATTTGGTTGAGCTTTATCAAGCATCTCTAAAGAGTAAAGGCCCCGAAACAAATTTTGTCTCCGACGACAATTTTGACATCACCCACTTGGATGTGGCAGACTTCTTTGAGCAACCCGAGGGGAAAATAGACCACTTAATCAGTGATGGATCTGTGATGAAAGAAGATGGAATTGTTTGATTTTATTTTACTTATTTGTATTAGTTAGTAGTCATTAGTATCAGCTCGTATTAGTTAGTTTATGATATAATGTTAGTGTTAGCTCTTTAGAATGTTTCAATATGCTTAAATTTCGAAGACATTTTTACTTCCCAGTAAAGTTAGTCGATTAACTAATAAGTTAGTCGACTATCTAATATTTCGTATTAAAAACTGGATTTTTCGCAAGCTAAGTTAGTCGACTAACCAGTTTAGTTAGTCGACTAACCTGATGACTGTTTACTAAGTTAGTCGAATAACTAATTAATTATTCGACTAACCAATATTTTGCATTAAAACTGGATTTTTCCGCAAGGCTAGTTAGTCGAATATTAGGTTTAGTTATTCGAATAACCTAATGACTGCTTCCCAAGATAGTCGACTATCAACTCAGTTATTCGAATAACCTGAGCAGATTTTGAAAATATTGTTTAATTATGAAGCAACGGATTAAATTTGTTTATTCTCATGTTCGTATATCTCTTTTGATTAATTGATTCATGTACCACACATACGATATTCAAAGAGAAGAAATATTACTCTCATTTAAGTATGTGTAAGGCAGATGTTACTACAATTTCTGGTAGTAGTAAATTGATTAAAGGCTCCGGAAGAGCAACTATAACTCTGCCAAAAGGAACAACATTTTAGAGAATGCAATGTTCTCCTCCAAGACTAAAAGGAACTTGTTGAATTTTAAAGATATCATTCAAAATGGATATCAGATTGAGACAATACATGAGTATAATCTTGAATACCTCATTTACACATGAAAACGAGGCTGCCCACTTCGGTTTGGGGTCATGCCATTTTGCATGCAGCAATGCTAGTTCGTCTCTGACTGACGAATTATCACAAATATTCCCCGTTGCAATTAGTTTTGGGTCATGAACCTAATATATCCCATTTAAGAATTTTTGGATGTGCAGTAGATGTGCCTGTAGCACCGCCATATTGCACCAAAATGGGTCTGCAAAGAAGGTTACGAATATATGTTGGGTTTTGAATCGCCCTCCATTATTCGCTACCTCGAAACATTGACAGGGGATTTGTACACTGCACGATTTGCAGACTGTCAATTCGATGAGACACTTTTCCAAAATTAGGGGGAGAAGTTGGTGAAACCAAACGGGAAATTTTGTGGAAAAATGCATCATTATCTCATCTTGATCCACATACCTCTATTTGTGAAAAAGAGGTGCAAAATTATCCATTTGCAAAGAATAGCAAATCAAATGCCAGACGCATTTACAGATTTGAAAAGGATAACAAAATCACATATCCCCGCAATGAATGTGACAACATCTGATTCACGAATACATATTCATTATTGGAAGAATATGAACATGAAATTGATATTGAATATACCACACTCACCCCTAGAAGGAGGTTTGAGATGATATACGAAAATAATGTCATTATTATGGCATGAATGATCGTTGGTCACGTACCTATTGTACACCAAAATATTTTGTAAATATGACTATTAAAGGACAACGATAATGCAAGAAACATATCTTGCATATAATTTTGACCATGACCATAATGGTATAACTTTCTCTTTAAAGAGATATTCACCACATGGATGTTGATGAATCTGTGGTAGTACAAAATTAATTGAGAGCTGTAGAAGAGCCAATTATTACTATGTTGGAGAAACGCAATTGATTACCAATAAGGTATTGTGTGGTAGTAAGTCTCAAAGAAACTTAATCAGTTTCCAAAGTATATGCGAAAGCGATTGATTATATTGAGACTATAAATAAAGGAAAGATTTGATATCTTCTATTACTACAACTTGTAGCGAGATAATTTGTATTTGAAAAGCTACCCACTTTATTCTCCAGTTTGTACTACACAAACAAAAGAATGCCACAATAAAGTGGATATTTATTGGTATAAAAATCCATATCATAATAAACTTTAAGTTTATTGATAATTGCACATGTCATGGTGTAAATTTGAAGTTTATCAATATTGATAATTTATTCAGTTGGCATTCGGGTTAGCCATATCATTTTAAGTATGATGTGCAGTAATAGAGAATTCACATGGGTAAATATTAAAGAACTAGAAAGTTCTTTACGAATTCTCTTGTATTACTTGTTCTCATTAATTAATTGACCAACTAAAGAGTTCGGGTTGAATCCCATAAATTCTGGAAATATCAAAGGTGAATATGGGCCCATTCACCGACCATGTATACCACATATGATGCATCTATGATATGGTTACATGTGCGATTATTATTAACCCGCAGCCTGGCCGGTGCTTGCGAGGTAAATTGCTCAGTAATATAACTTCGAGCATAATTTCCAAATTTTCTATTCAAGATAGTTCATCTTGATAAGTTGGTTTATATCATAGTTGGTTTAGCAAGATAATTATTGAGTGCCTCCACTTAATAGCTAAACTGTTTCTTATGAGAACAAAGTTATATATATCAGTTTGATATACGTTGTATACGAAAGTATATTATATTCTCCCCTCACAAGTGGTTCAGGGTCAGGAACCAAATAATTTCATCTTATTATTATTGATGTGCGGTGTATATTTTCATTAACACCATAATGCACAAAGATGGACTCTCAAAGTTGAGGAAACAAGTTAGCTTTTCTAACATGAGGGGGAGACATGATAAACACTTGAGAAAAGGTTACATGGGATGAATTATCATTTGTATATATAGATCCTCGAATATCATAATATGAACCTGAAGTTCATAAAAGGATAATTCAATTGCAACATATTGCAAAGCATGCTATACGCATTTGCTGACCCAAAAAAAGTAACTATATTCTCACTGCAAATGCTCATATTAAGTCCCAGAAGGACAAAGTCTTTGATACGCTTAAAGCGTATATACAAATCGGTTTCAAAGTAACTTCTTAATAAAGAAGATGAGCAAATGATCAAAGTGATCATAATGGGGAGGCAAGTGATCTAGAAGATCACATGACATAACACTTCATAAAATCTCATGAGAGATTCAGGTACTTGAATATATGAATAAAGAGATCTCCATGTTATATCTTTATGAAAATTTACTGGAACCGATATAAAATGTTCGTCGACGACATCTATGATAGCGCTAAATATCGATGAGGATCTTATGTTTTTTGAATACAAACAAAAATATTGGCTAAATGGAAGAGATACAATTCAAGCAGAATTGATTCCATATGAAAGACATGTAGTTTTGGACATGTAGTTCAAATACTTGAAAGTATAAAGTCAATGGTATGTGTAATCAGCTTTCGATATCTTATTTGTTTAGCATGACATGAAAACTTGATATGCATCTAAAGTCAATTATATGGCTTATATGACTTAACTTATATGTCAATCCATGAAAGGTTGAAGTTGCTTGAAGCATATACAATTTTTGGTCCTGAAGTACCACATCCTAAGTGCAACTTGTGTACATATGTATCTTGCTATAACTATAAGCATGATGGCTACGACGTGTAGCCCGATCCATGCTCAGTCCACATTATGCAAATGAGTCACATAACTGATTCAATTAAATTATTAGTTTCCAATTACTAAGGAAACATAACTTAGTTATTTAACTTCAAGAAAAGTGACTTAGCATTTCATTACAGTGATTAAACACAGGACCGATATCAATGATTATACAAAATCATGCTATCACAATGATATTCATCCTAGACGGATGCTACAGATTGGCAAAAGGCCCAAAACATGGCAATAAATCCAGATATATTCCATATAGGGTGCGTATCAGTCGCCAATATAGTCAAATGCTTGCTTGGGATGGACCAAGTTATAATCCACAGTCATAAGCAACCCCGCACCTACCATGGGGTGCGAGTCATGCCCTACATGGCGTCACAATATGATAAACCGGGGTTTCAAACCCTCAGGCCATCATCTATACAAACTACTCACCTCTAACCGGCTGTAGACTGGTCTGCAATCTCTTTTAACTTTTGTATCTACCTCCTCGATAACCGAATCTAGTCAAAATCACAAGGAATACATAAATATGGGCTAAGGAAACATAACCTAGTCAAAAATACTCGAAAGGTACTAAAATTCACGAAGTTAGTAAAATCTGAGCCCCAATCCCACTTCTTAAAAAATTCAAAAAATCACATCAACGGATTCCTCGTCTCGCCATGATTTCGTACATATAATGTTTACCAAAAAACAGAGTTCAAATGGCCTTCCAAATCCCAAAAATTCGTTTTCAAAACCAAGCCCTAGTTCTTCAAGCTTTCACCCAATACGATTAATCTAGTTAGGATATTTGATGATAATCCCATATTATTGTCTAAAAATGACCACAATTTACTTATCTGTAGTGTTCACATGAATTATTACTCATCAATCACCCAAAACGGGATTGAAGACTAGAGCATAGAACCTTACCTCTTTGATGAAGAACTTGTGATTGGGTTATTCGATTCTTGAATATTGATGCAAGATTGGATGATTCAAATGGTGAGTTTCCTCTCTCTCTCTCTCTCTCTCTCTCTAAGATTCTCTCACCTCTCTCTAGAATGCTCAGAAAATAAACCAAAAATAAACCTCAAAGCATATATATTGAAATGGAGTCGGGTTATAAAAGTGGGAAGTTAACACTCCGAAGTCGGGTCTAATGTAGCAAAACGAACCGCAGAATGAATATGCGGTCTTCAAAATGCACAGCAGAATCAACATTAACAACTGAGCTACACTGGCCCAGTCTGCGGTAAATATGCGACCGCAGAGTGCAAAATGTGACAGGTTTGCAATCGCAAATTTTGCACAGGTTCACATTTTTCAGCCTTTGGTAATTTGATCATAACTTTGTGTAGGAATGTCCAAATGACAAACGGTTTGAAGCGTTGGAAAAGAGATATTTAATTTGATTGGTTGTGAAATATCCAAGTCACTGTATAACTGTAGATATGATCGTTTAAAGTGAGGTATTGTGCACACTCATTTACAACTTCGTCGATTATGAAGCTTTCCAACTTCAAAAGTTCCTGTTAGCTAAAATCCTAACTTCGCCAAAATAGTCTAACTTCTACACCGAACCCCTAAATCGAATTCCGATTGCTCTCCTAAGTCACAAATCATCACCCAAAACTAGCCGAATCAACAGAAATCAATTTCAAGCCCTCAAACTCATAAGCTAACATTCAGTTGACTTTTCCAAACGAACCTTCTTATAAAGAGACTAATTGTCTAATATCCAACCAAACTCTATCCGAATTACATTAAATTCACCAAACACATAAAATGAAACATATAGAAGCATAAACGAGGAAAATAGTATGGTAACTCACGTGACAACGGGTCGGTTCGCTACATCCTCTCCTAACTTAAACAAATGCTTGTCCTCGAGCGAGCCCAGAGTAGTACTAGGAGCCAACCAATACTTGAATGTCCTTACCAAAAATATATCCGGGGTGATCCCACATCACCCTAACTCACATAGGCCCGATAATACAACACATCAAAAATTTTCACAGTCTATCGACCATAACCGTAGAACCACATTGCACTTCCGAAACCATACACACAATCAGAACCTCGCCTTTATACTTAGAATAAGCACGAACCAGCTGTAATAACCCATACCTGCAACCCCGGGTGAACCCATGCAACAAACCACACAAACCAACCCTCGAAACGATAGCTACTATTCATATCGTTTGCCCACAACACTCGTACACAAGTGGAAAAACCTCTTATTACCCAAGGTCTTATTCCAACTCTTCCATACACTGCCAACAATAAATGAAACATGCAATACTGTAACAATCTCTCAGATCAATCATTCATGAGGTCACTTCCCTTTAGACTACTATCACAATAGATTTCCGAGTCAAACCTTGATATTAACATACTAACAAGCTGAAACCAAATCCATTCGTATCCATTTATGACTCCAACGATCTCCTCGAATCAAACATACGACTCTGGTGATAATACATCTCAACACACGCCTAATCCACAACTTGCATCGTATACACACCAATATGAGACGGTCTGAACACACTCAACTCGTGGAAATTGATTCAAACGAAAGAGTTGTACCTCAAGCTCATCAATACAATCATAACACAAGGCACAGACCCGGCCTCACATCATAGGAATAGAATACATGAATCCTCCTAGATGGTCAAAACTTCACATGGCATAATCACAACGCACGATCCTATCCAAACACTGTTACACTTGAAGCACCTCGAGTCACCATGCTAAAAATAAACAGCAAGGCATAGAATGATATCTAAACCAAGCAATCCATCACACCCACGGTGAAGCAAGTTATATACACCATTCAATCTTGAAAGGACTCAACTGATGCATTACTCGCTGAGCAACTCCCAATACAGACTTTCCTTAAAATCAGGAAGTAATACATATAAAGTAATATACAGAATCTATCCTCAACATCACCCTATTGTGGCACGCAACCCGATCTAGATAACATACCCTGTGGCAGCGTGCCACCCGATCCACTCAAATACCTCAACTAGGCAGATGCACATTGAGCCGGATTTGCTTATAGTCATAGAATACTGAGTATCGGTCGTAGGCACACTAAGTGCATAATCGTATCTACTTATGGTGGTGTAAGCTACAAAGCTCCACTCCCACTATGAATCTCGATAGAACCACAATTTATGTGCCACTGCCCAAAAATCATAACGCCTCGCAGCACAGAAAAAAATAACTCATAGATCTTCCCAGATCACTAGCAGATCCAATAACGGTCGAATCGATCCATCCTTTATCAATAACATTCGGGACTACCCAGGCCAAACCAAGCTAACAACGTACCCAACCAGCTTACCAACAAGCTCATTACCAAAGAAGCCTGAAGCTGTGGCTTCACTACTATAACTCATGCCACTGTCGTACGATACTATGCCCGACACAAAATAATTATTGAAGTCCCCCATCTCGCCCGGTGACATGCCCGGCCACGAGGATCACATCCGAAAAGGTCCCTCAATAGTGGAACTAAATCAATGGCACATACCCATGCACTGGCATTTGCCACGAAGTCCCAAAAAGGACAAGCAATCCTTCTCTGTCGTCCGTTGGTCTTTGGGATGCAACCCACTCTCGCTATAACATCACCGGATGGACCACTCCACGCAACCTGTGGCATCCTCCGGCATAGCCCATAACACAATAGTCTAGATTAACCCAACAATGAGGCAACCAGTCTATACCCAATCTCATATCCAAAATCTATCGTATCAACAGATAAATATCCACAACCATGACATAGGCGGTGTCGGAGAACTCCTAGTCTTCCCCTCAATATTAATACATAGATTGATATACCCGATCCTAACGTTCAGCCGTATGAATACAGATTACACATCAAGTACCAAATCATTCCACAAAAGATATTCTAAAAATTCACTGTGCCATTAAAAAACTGAACTGTCAATAGTCGGTCCAACAGGAAAACGTCGGAATCCTACCGAAGTGTTATCAGTGTACATCACCTTCCCCTCTTACTGAACGTATACTCCCGTCAAATCACTAGAATAGTAATACCATTTTCCTTATTCACCTGAGGGTCGATTTTTAAACCACATGAAGCTGCCCGTGTTGCTTATGAATTTAATGACTTTCCATTCGGAACTAAACCGTACTTTACATACCCAATTCATAATCCTCCACAACACACCGCACATGCCATACCATACTAGGATAACCTAAGAACTCCATCTCCTTTTTCCTAACCACCGGCTGAATTATCAGCACTAAATCCTTCTATCCACACTAGTCTAAGCAAGTTGTCCGAGCTCAAAGGCTTTACCGCTCAATACCTTTAAGGGCTCATTACCTCGAACATCAACAAGGAATTGATCATATCTTTACCCTACCGATTAGGTCCGCTAACAAGCTACTTTCATTTGTTTAGATTTCCTTCTGATTCATTTTCAACTTGATATACTCTCTTGTTGTAGCACCATAATGCCTCAATCCAGGCTTACCGTACGAAACTAGAACGTAAGACCGTACTGTCTAAGACCAATAGGCCACTATATACTCTCTCAAACGTTCCCAAAAATACCACCTTCTAAAATACCTAACCTTGAAGAACTTCCTGCGAATCTAAGTCCGCTACCTTTACTTATCAGATGATGGTACATAGAATCTCATAATTAAGGTAGCAATAACACAAGTCTTGACTTATTCTAATGAAAACGCTGACTTGGTCATATGCTCAACCTTAAAACACATGAGTGCTACATATAGAATCCTCAACACATAAAAACCATCCTCAAGAGTCATCCACTTTTATACACGCTATGAATTACTCGACTTAACGAATCGAGACACTCGTGCCTTATCAACACTCTGACACCGCAGGACATGGTCTCATTCCGATACAACCAAACCACTTCCTTCTCTTTACACTAAGCATTGTTTTTCAAAAACTCAAGACATCCTATTATTTTCTCACATCTACTAAGAACCATAACCTTTGTCGAAATTTAGCTTCACTCATGCCACCATCAGCTCAATTTCTGCAATCAGAACTGATTCACCCGCATGCATCAAATCGAAACTAACATATTACATAACCGTACAATAAGCTAATCAACAACAACCTCCCAAACTTAGCTCGAAGCCATATATACCATAACACATATACTCTTTTACTGTCGTAATAACATGATGAGATTAAACTCACTTTTTAATAAGCTTGTAGAAACATGAATCATCAGAAGTTTTTAACTCCTCTGCTATTCTAGCATTCATTCAAACAATCGTTAAGCCCACTGTGTATGCGACCAACTTTTTACTAAGTCCCAAATTTTTTAAAAATTTTGGCAGTGTTTCCTTTGTAGAGCCTATCCACCTGCCAGAGAATCACCAAAACCATTCCAACAACACGTCCACAACTTGACAAAGCATCACAATGTATATCAACAACATTAATCTCAATACTACATGTAATATGTTATCAAAATTAATACATTGACATGCGTTGCACCTATTCGAATCATAACACATAGAAAATACCTTTCAATTGCACATGAGATCTTCTAACATACACATATAAGAATCGCATCACTTCAAATCACTCCGCAGGATATAACCCACCTGTTTCGCCTTAATATAACATTTATGTATACCTTCCACCGTCATACACATTACATAGCTACTTAGTTTTAATGAGTCTCAACTCATATCGTATCGTGCAATTTACTTCACACTCGCTAGAGGACTCGAAAAGATTCTTCATGCGCCTATATTCGGGCAACACATCAGACCATAATAGGAA
Organism: Nicotiana benthamiana; assembly: GCA_034376525.1. Taxonomy (NCBI): domain Eukaryota; kingdom Viridiplantae; phylum Streptophyta; class Magnoliopsida; order Solanales; family Solanaceae; genus Nicotiana; species Nicotiana benthamiana. The sequence continues at coordinate 69,506,194 of CM067338.1, read as the reverse complement.
ATGAATAACTTAACTGTCCGCCTATTATCCAGTAGACTTCTTTGTTTCTACCAAGTCACATAATTGCACCTCGCAGTACTAACATACTCATCACATGGATACCAAACTGCCATTCCGGCTAATAGCGACAATACCCGATATCTAAGTTTAAAACACTTTCTCACACAATCAGGACCTCAGTGCTCAAGCCCTAGGCAATATACGGCCTCAAGTCCTACAAACTTGACCAACATCAACCTCACAAAGATTACATCTCACCCCTCGATTGGGGAATCGCAAGCGATCGAAGCACATATAATACCAAGCTCTCATGCGCGCATGCGAACACGTGGAAGAAATTTCTGAAGTTACTCTTTCAAGCTTAATCAAGGATGCACGATAAGATTTCAGAATGTGAAGTATTTCGTAGAGGTTCTATATCCTCCTGAGGATAGATACAAATGTCTACGTACCGATCCGCGAGACTCTACTAAATCGGCTCATGACTCACAAGGCCAAGTAACCTAGGCTCTGATACCAACTTGTCACGATATCGCGATGGCGTCCAACCCTAAAGCTAGGCAAACATGACCAACAATCACTCTCCTTTTAACAATAAGTCTCCAAACCCACAATTTAAGGAGAAATGTAATAATTATAGAATAATAATCCAATAATATTAACATAATAATACAGAAACTGATAGGCACTCCCATAAGATCTAGGGTCATGAGTCTGTAGCTTCTAAAACAAACTAGATAGTAATATCTAGTTTTAAAATATATATGTCTGGAAATGTATATAATAATGAAACTGAAATAGGAAGAGTAGTCAGGTCCTGAGAATGTCAAGCAGCTACCTCAACAATTCTGAAAGTATGTCTAGAGACAATGACTGCTCACCTAAGCCTCCGGTGTACCTGAATCTGCACATTATGTCTGGAGTAGGGGTGAGTACTACCGACTCAGTGAGTAATAAGCATATATAATGTCTGAAGATAAGAAACCCACTAAATGCCACAAAGTAAAGCTAACACTAAAAGTCTTTCACCTTAACTACGAATAAACATCAAAGCAACATCATGTATATCAGTCAAGTATAATGCAACGATGAAATGCAATGCATATGAACCCGCTGCGGCGTACAACTCGATCCGTTTAACGTCGACGGAACTTACTGGGGCTGTGTACAGACTCCAGAGGGGCTCCTACATCCCAAGCGCAATAACATCAAGGCATTGGACTAGAACATTCTCTCGGCCTCAATATCAATATATGATAATCGCTACGGTGTGTAGCTCAATCCATGCTCAGTATATACTATACGAATGAGTCACATAACAGATTCAATTAAATTCTCAGTTTCCAATTACTAAAGAAATATAACTTAGTTATTTAACTTTAGAATAAGTGACTTAGCATTTCATTACAGTGATTCAACACAGGACTGAGCTCAATGATTATACAAATCATGCTATCACAATGATATTCATCCTAGAAGGATGCTACAGATCGGCACAAGGACCCAAACATGGCAATAGACATAGATATATTCAATACGGGGTGCTTATCAGTCACCAATATAGTTAAATGCTTGATCGGGATGGACCAAGTCACAATCCCCAGTCATAAACAACTCTGCACCTGTCATGGGGTGCTAGTCACGCTCTACATAGCTTCACAATGTGACAAACCGAGGTATCAAACCGTCAAGCCATTATCTATACAAACTAATCACGTATAACCGGTCATAGACTGATGTGGAATGCCTTTATCCTTTTGTATCGACCACCTTAAGCATCGAATCTAGTCAAAATCATAATGAATACGTAGATATGGGCTAAGGAAACATAACCCAGTCAAAAATACTCGAAAGGTACTAAAATTCATGAAGTTGGTAAAATCCAAGCCCCAGGCCCACTTCTCGAAAAATTCATTAAATTACATCAACAGATTGATCGTCTCGCCACGAGTCCGTACATATAAAATTTACCAAAACCGGAGTTCAAATGGCCTTTCAAATCCCCAAAATTCCTTTTCAAAACCAAGCCCTTGTTCTTCAAGCTTTCACCCAAAATGAGTAATCTAGTTAGGATATTTGATGATAATCCCATATTACTGTCTAACAATGACCACAAGTTACTTATCTTCAGTTTTCACATGAATTCTTACTCATCAATCACCCATAAACGGGATTGAAGACTAGGGTATAGAACCTTACCTCTTTGATGTAGGACTTGTGATTAGGTTATTCCATTCTTGAAGATTGATGCAAGATTGGATGATTCTAAGGGTGAGTTCCCCCATTCTTTAAAATTCTCTCACCTCTCTCTATAATGCTCAGAAAAGCACCCCAAAATGAACCTCAGAGCATATATATTGAAATGGAGTAGGGTTATAAAAGTGGGAAGTTAACACTCCGAAGTCGGTTCTGCTGTAGCAGAACGGACCGCAGAATAAACATGCGGTCCGCATAATCGCAAAATTGGCACCCAAAATTGGGCTACGCTGGCCCAATCTGCGGTCAAACTGCGACCGCAACGTGTAAAATGTGATAGGTTAGCGGTCGCAGATTTGACATAGGTTCACATTTTCCAGCCTTTGGTAATTTGATCATAATTTTGTGTAGGAATGTCCAAATGACAAACGGTTTGAAGCGTTGGAAACTAGAATCAGAGATCTTTTATTTGATAGGTTTTTCGCCAACCAAGTACTTGTATATATTGATATATAATCGCTTAAAATGAGGTCTTGTGCTCACTCATTCACAACTTTGTTGATTATGAAGCTTTCCAACTTCAAAAGTTTCCGTTAGCCATCTGAAATCACCCTGAGGTCCCCGAGACCTCAAAAAAAGTGCAAACCCATCCTCAAAAATCATATGAACTTGTTCCAATCATAAAAATACATCCAACAACATCGAAATCACCAATTCTCAATGGATTCGAGCCTAAGAACTTTGAAACTTCTAACTTCCACATCTTATGCTGAAACACGTCAAAACTTGTCCGAATGACTTGAAATTTTGCACAAAAGTCCAAAATGACATAAACAATCTACATCAACTCTCAGAATTCCATTCTTACCCTCGGATCAAAATCTCACAAACCAACTAGATTTCGCTTAAATCTTAACTTCGCCAAAATAGGCTAACTTATACACTGAACCTCGAAATTTAATTCTGATTGCTCTCCTAAGTAAAAAATCATCACCTGAAACTAGTCGAATCATCGAAAATCCATTCCAAGCCCTCTAACTCATAAGTCATCATTCGGTTGACTTTTTCAAATCAACCTTCTCATATAGAGACTATTTGTCTCATTTCTAACCGAACTCTATCCAAATTGCTTCAAATTCACCAAACACACAAAACAAAACATATAGAAGAATAAAAATGAGTTAAACGGGGTGGTAACTTACATGAAGACGGGTTGGGTCGTTACAAATGGGTTGGCATGAAAGAATTTAATTGATGGTCATTTTGGGATAAGCCCATTTCAACCCGTAAAATAAATCACCCAACATAACTCGTTTAGGTGCCCAATCTAACCCGTCAAACACCCAAAACCTAAACGCAAGGCAGACACTTTCTCTTTAAGGGGTCGTTTGGTAGGGTGTATAAGAACAATGCTGAATAAGGTGTATTATTAATGCTGGTATTAGTTATGCTTGCGTTAGTTATGCTGGTACTAATTATTCTAACATATTTCTTATCTATTGTTTGGTTTGATGTATTAAAACATTGCACAATTTCTAAAAGAATTATTTGTTTATAAAAATACCCTCAAAACTAGTCCACATTCTAGTTTTTTCAAAGAAACATATGTTGAGAAATATTTATATATGAAAAGGTTTAAAAAAATATTTTATTTATCTACCTATATTATAAAATAAAATTAAGTATTTATTATAAAAAAGAAAAATATTCTAAGATTTATTTATTTACTAGGGATATAATTTTCTCATTATTTGAATTATTTTGAACTTATATTAATATATTAACTAGCATATTTTATTTAAGCATAAATTTTAAAGGACAAGTTTATATTTAACTAAGCTAATGCATGCATTAAAACCCATTACATTGCTAATACCATTATTTTCTATGCATTAGTTATGCATAGGATAATACCAAATAGGATGTATAACTAATGCTTGCATAAGTGATGCATTGGTTCAAAATGTCTACCAAATAATGTATTATTAATACACAAAGATAATGCACCCTACCAAACAATGTATTACTAATACACAAAGCTAGTGCATGAAGTAACTTATCTAATGAACCCTACCAAACGACCACTAACTCTCTTTGCACTCAAAAATAAAGCTCTCTCTCTGAACTTCAAAAACATCTCCAGCGTCTTCCTTTTCTCTGGTGACTTCCTTCTCTCCTGCAGAAGTTCCTTCAGTAGTTGAAGACTGTGAACAACTCCGAGCCAAAGATCTACTACTAATATCTTTATGCATATTTTGTTGTCATTTTTAATACCTAAATTTTGTGTAGCGATTTTTCATGAGAAACAGAGGGGTCAGAATCAGACAAGAGATGTCAAAGGGGAGAGTTCCATTCGGAGTTGTATTTCATGTGCGACGAGTTTTCTACCACCGACGTGGTTGAATTGGAAGTCCATTAGTGCATCCACCAGTACACGCTTTATCTCTGTAGTTTAATATGTGAAATGGGGTTCTCTTGTTTTTTTAATTTTCTTTTTGTTTAGCATCAAAATTGTGTCTTTTCTATTAGATTACTTTTTGAACTACGCATTTTCTGATTTGTTGTCTTCTTTTCACTTAGTTGTTTTATATGCTAAATGGGTCTTTTTTTAATTGTCGGATTTTGATGGCAACGGTGTCTTTTTCACACGGGGTTGCTCATTTACTTGAAATATAAACTTGTTATTTTTTAAATTAGCAAACCTTGTTTTTCCACTGTTTCAAATTTTCGGACTTATTGTTCTCCAATACAACAATATAACTAATTTATGGTATTTAATCTACTGTAGGATCTCATTGTGTAAGAAGATGCCGATGGAGCATGATGATGTAGAGTCCAATGAAATAAGTGTTTCAAGTTCAAAAAGACAACATCATACTAATTCTGATTTTTGGAATTTCTATGAGAAGTTTCTATTGGATACAAATCGTGATAATAGACTTAGAGGTAAATGTAAAAAATGCGGGATAATATTTTTGGCTGACTCGAAAGCTGTAACAACAAATTTATAGTGACATCTAGCTAAGCACAAGATTGAAACATCAAAGCAAGGTACGCTAATTCGTCATAAAGAATATCGTGAAGTTGTATCCAAGGCTATAGTTAGACATTTCTTGCAATTTAGCTATGTGAAATATGAAGGGGTTAAAGAAGTGCATGCGTTCATGAATCCTGCGGTTAAAACTATTTCAAGAAATACTGCAAAAGCTGATGTGCTTAAATTATATATGATAAATAAAAGATGGTATAGAATGATCTTCAAGCTATTTCTAATAGAATCAGTTTGACGTCTGATTTATGGTCACCAATTATATCAAATGGATATAATTGTGTTACTGCACACTACTTGGATTGGGTTTTACAAAAAAGAGTTTTAATCTTTCGTCATGTGCCTCCTCCTCATAGTGGTGCTTTTTTCGGTCTAAAATTAATTAATCTGTTGAAAAAGTGGGAAATTGAAAAGAAAATATTTTCTATAACTTTATATAATTTAAGTTATAATGATGGTGTTGTGGGTTGCTTGATTGAGCATTTTAAGCTAATGCATTCTTTGCTTTATAATGGAGATTTTGTCCATATTAGGTGTGCAAATCATTTTTTGAACTTGATCATTAAAGAAAGTTTTAAAATATCAGAGGATGCTATTTTTACATTAGAGAAAGTATAAAATATATAAAGGTTCTAAGTCAAGGATTGTAAAATTTGTTGAGTGTATAAAGAATCTTGGTTTAAAGTTGACGGAAAAAGTGCTCCAAGTTGTGTCTACAAGGTGGAACTATACATATTTGATGATTGATAGCGCTTTTCCTTATCGTCGAGCCTTTTCTTACTTCAACATACCTGATAAAGATTTTACATATTGCCCTTCAGATGAGGATTGGGTTAAAGTCGAAACAATTGCTAAGTTTTTAAGGCCTTTTTATGAAATTACTGCATTATTTTCTGGGAGCAATTATCCTGCCGCCAATTTATATTTCATAAAGTTTGGAAGATTCATATGTTGATAAAGGAACAAATATGTAGTCATGATCCTAATGTTAATGCGATGGCTATGGAAATGGAGAAGAAATTTACAATATATTGGCAAGACGACTACAGTCCAATTGCTTCTATGGCGGTCGCCCTTGATCCTTGATATAAGTTAAAATTGATAAAGTTTTGCTTCTCAAAACTTAATCCTTTGACCTGCAATGAAAAAGCTAACATTGTTGAGGATAATTTGCATAGGCTGTTTAAAGAATACATGACAATATCCGATGTTGGAGATGTCTGAAGCAGTAGTCATGGATGTTATTATGAAAAAATGGATGAATTTGACATGTTTGAAAGTCCGTATGAGTGTAGTTTAGAAAAGAAACTATTGGATTTATACTTGGAAGAGCCTGTATTAGTACACAAAGGAAATAAAAATTTAGGCGTGCTTACATTTTTGAAAGATAATTGGAATAAGTATCATGAAATTTCATTGATGGCTCATGACTTGTTAAGTTTACCTATCAGCACAGTTGCATCTGAGTCAGCCTTCAGTGTTGGTGGTCGAGTTATTGGCAAATTTCATAGTTCTATTCTACCGTAGAATGCAGAAGCTAAGTTGTGTTCTAGAGATTGGATTTATGGACATCAAGGTACTTTATAATTACTGTCATGTTCATTTTATTTTATGAACATTCTTGTAGTTTGACAATTTTAAAATTTTCTTATTTTTAGCTTGTGATGATTCTTAAGAGGAGGACATTGCAATAGATGTGGAGAAAATTGCCACTACAATCTTTACTTTGAATTGTGAAGTAGAGCAAGGATATAGAGGCCCGAGCTAATAGGAATTTATAAATATGAATCGTCGAGCTATAATTAGATATAAGTTTTTAATAGTTTCTGATATTTTGCTATTGAATTTGGAGATGTATGGTATCTCCAGAACACTCATTCATTTGCAAAAAGTTTTTGATTCTTGGTGAGCCACTGTTCTCTTTCTCTCGATGGCTTCTTTTCTCAGTTTTAGTAATGTTTATGATATCTGGGTGATTCTGCTTAGTGCATAGACGTGGAATTTGGAAATTTGATTCGAGTAGCATGTTGTCTCTTCATGCATTTTCTTTGGGATCTATCTTTATGAAATGGTTTGCGCACACATTTTGAGGAATTGACCTTAATTGCTTTGCATCGATACTATATCATCGAAGAGAATAAGAGATTTAATATGTGATGCTTTGAACTTGATTGATGTAGAATAAGATTAATCGTAGATGGAAAAGGAGATATATTTATGCTGAGGAATATGACATGTAATTTGGTTAATTCTATACTAAGATGTTAATGTTTTTTGTCTAGTTAAAATGGAATTATTTAATTAAACAATGCAGTGGGCTTTCTGTTCATGGGGTGAGGGGGGGGGGGGTCCTCTCATTTGTATCAATGTTGAAAAGATTGTAATTATTTGGGTTAAGTTGGGCAAGTTGGGTTGTAACTCATGCTTACCCCATCTTCACCCAGTCCATTTTGACACAACTAAACTTTGGGTTGGGTTGGACATTGATCCAATTATTAATGAAATCCATCTTGACCAACCCAAACTCAGCCCAAATAGCCCATATCATGGTTAGTGGTACCTTTTATGGTACTAGTCTATAAATACGGGTATTGTAGCTTAGACCGAATTTTATCCCAACATGCCAAACTTAGACGAAAACTCATTTCTTTCGACTTGCTTCACATCTCACCTTCACGAATTTACTCATCACTTGTTTGAAATAGCATAATCCTTATAATCTTCAAATAATCTTTTCTTCGGACTGATGTCCATTACCTTACGACATATTCAATGTACAATACTACAGGGTGCAACATTGTCTTAATTTAAGACTGCAATGCATAACTTCATTGTAATGTAACACTACAAGATGTAATATCAATGTAATATTTTAGGGCATAACAAAGAAAAAGGAAAAGAAACATGGGTTGTGTTCCAAGAAGCTCCTGATTTAATGTCGCGGCATGGTGGAGAATACCCTCAAGTTAAATGAATGACAGCCACAACGTAGCTTCTCTAAGATTTTCCAAGTATTGCTTCACCCAGTGATAATTTACTAAGAGTACTTTATTATTTTTGTTCTCCAAGTCTAATGCACAAAAAGGTGTCACGCCCAAAAATTTTAAAAGGGCCACTTTATTTGGATTTTAGCTTTCGAGGAAACATCCTCAACCTTGAGTTAAACAACAATACAAGATCTCCCTCCTTGAACTCAAATATATTTTTCATGAAGATATTTCATCTTACTTTTTATACAAGGATGAACTCGCGTAAGCATGGTACCGGAGCTCATACAATTCACTCAAATGTGCAACTCTCAAGTTAGAGGCTACATCCCAATAGTGATTCAACTTATTAAGAACCCACATGGCCTTGTGCTCTAATTCCACCAGAACATGACAAGCATTCCGAACACTAACTGGTATAGCGACATTCCGATAGGTGTTTTGTACGCCGTCTAAGAATCCCATAATGTATCATCAAGCTTTTTGAACCAATCCGTCCGCTTAGCATCATTCTTTTTTACAAGATACTCTTTATCTCCTGGTTGGAGACTTTCACTTGCCCACTAGCTTGTGGATAATAGGGAGTCGTGACTTCATGAGTAACACTACACTTCATAGGTAATATTTTGAAAGACTTATTGCAAAAACGTGATCCCCTATCACTTATAATTCTACGTGGAGTACCAAACCTTGTGAAAATATTCTTTTTCAACAAAGTCACCACACTTCACGCCTCATTGTTGGGTAAAGCAACAACCTCGACCTATTTGGACACATATCCACCACAACCAAGATGTAGGTGTTTTAACAAAAGGGACCATGAAATCAATCTCCAAAATAGTTGTGAGAGGAATTTCAGTTTTTCTTTGAGATTCCACCGGACCGTTGATATTTATAACATATTTTCACTAACTCGCATGAATCTTTATAAAGAGTAGGCCCATGGAAATCGCAACTAAGAACTTTGGCCTCCATTCTTATTTCAGTACACATCTTCTAGCTTCCCCATCCGTGCAAATCCAGAAAAGATATGGTTTATCCCAATAATAATCTTGACAATCCTGTATGAGATTCTACCTTTGTCTTGAAGAGAACTCATCCGGAATGATTCCACACATAAGAAAATTTGCTAAGTCCATGAACCATGGCACCTCTTTCATTAAAATATCCAAAAGTTTCTTACTGGGGAAGGAGTCATTAATTTCAATGCCATCATGCATCCTCCCCTTCTCCTCCAAACAAGATAAGTAGTCTGTCACTTGGTTTTCACTACCTTTTCTATCTTGGAGGTCAATATCAAATTCTTCTAACAAGAGCACTTATCTCATCAACCGAGATTTGGAATCCTTTTTACTCTTAATACGGCGAAGTGCCATATGATCAGTGTGGACAATGACTTTTTCACCTATAAAAGTACGGGCGAAACTTATCAATTGCAAACACAGTAGCAATGAGCTCTTTCTATGTAATAGTATAGTTGACTTGGGCACTATTCATGGTCTAACTAGCATAGTAGACCGGAAGAAAAATCTTGTGGATGTGTTGCCCCAAAACAGCCCCAATCACTACGTCACTTGCATCACACATGAGTTCAAAAGGCACACTCCAATTTGGAGCGGTGATGATGGGAGTAGTGGTCAACTTGAGCTTAAACAATTCAAAATCTCTCTTGTAATCATCATTGAAGTTAAACTTAGAATCCTTGTCAAGAAGTTTTCTCAATGGCTTCACCACTTTAGAGAAGTCTTTGATGAAGCGCCAGTAAAAACTCACATGGCCTAAGAAACTCCGCACACCCTTTTCTGAAGTAGGGATGAAAGCTTAGAAATCACCTCAATATTTGCCTTGTCAACTTCAATTCCATTCCTTGAGATTCTTTGGCAAAGGATAATACCTTCCTTTCCATAAAATGGCATTTCTCCCAATGGAGCACCAAATTTGATTCTTCATATCTAGCCAACACTTTGTCCAATTTTGCACGACAATCATCAAATGAATCTCCAACCATCGAGAAGTCATCCATGAAAACTTCAAGGTAATCTTCCACCATGTCTGTGAAAATAGACTTCATACACCTTTGAAAAATCATCGTTGTATTGCACAAACTAAATGGCAACCGCTTGAAAGCAAAAGTACCATAGGGACATGTAAAGGTTGTTTTCTCTTGATCTTTTGAAGAAATGAGAATTTTGTTGCAGCCCGAGTACCCATCAAGATATCATGGACGACCAATCTATCAAGCATTTGAAGTGGAAAGTGATCCTTTCTTGTGACTTTGTTGAGCTTGCGATAGTCTTACAAACCTTCCAACCGGTCACCGTTCTAGTAGGAATCAATTCATTCTAGTCATTGGTGACCATCATAATCCCCCCCTTCTTTGGGACACATATTGAACTGGAGAAGTCCATGAACTATCAGAGAAGGCATATACAATCCTGACATTCATCCACTTAATAATCTCCTTCTTAGCTACTTCTTGTATAGCCTCATAGAGTCTTCTTTGATGGTCAATAGATGGTTTATTATCATCCTACAACTTTATCTTATGGATGTAAAAGGCATGGCATATACCCTGAATATCCTACAAGGTCTACCCAATAGCCTTCTTCCTCTTTTGTATCAACGGCAATATGGAATCTACGTGCACGTTAGTCAAACAATATGAAAGAATAACAGGTAAAGTAGAACAAGGACCACCAAATTCATACCAAAGTTGTAGAGGCAATGGCTTTAACTCCAAGGTATGAGGCGCTTCAATAGAAGGCTTTGCAGGAGGAGTTGTACTATTTTCAAGATCTAAGGACAAATTCTGGGGTGCTTAGTTCTACGACCCCATTACTTGCAAAGAGTTCACACATTCCATGAATCCAGCCATCCCATCATCATTAGTGTTGATCAAGAAGGCCTCCTACATATCACCCACATTGGTTATAACACTTGTTTCATCATCAATAACATCACTCACCAAGTTCAAAAAAGAACACACCTCATTGCTATTTGGTTTCCGCATGGACTTACACATATAGAATACCATTTTTTCATCACCAACCTGTAAAGTGAATTTTCCGACTTCAACATCACAAAGAGCCTTACTCATAGCAAGAAAAGGTCTGCTAAGAATAATCGGCACTTCATAATTAACCATAGAGTTTATAATGACAAAATCTTCCACAAGAATGAATTTATCAACACGAACCAAAAATTCTTCAATCACACCCAAAGGTCTCTTCATGGTACGTTTGTCCACTTGGTTGCGCAATTCCCAAAGTCTTGAAAATCAAATAAGGCATTGTCGTGCCCTCTTTTTCTTGTGGAATCGGATATATGACATTTGGGAGGAAAACTCATTGCTTTTGGGAATTGGGTTTGATTTGAAGAGTCGCCACCTACTGATTAGGGTGCATTAGGACACCAAAGGGTTTGATTTGAGTAACTAGAGATTGAATAAGGGCTTGAAATTATTCCAAGGGGAAGGTGTTAGGCACCCCTCAAAATTCACCAGTGTGGTTCCTGGTCAGACGATTATTGTGAATTTGGGTCCAAATAATATATAGACAAATAAGGCTCAAATAATAGGGGATTTCCCATATAAAGGTTGAAAATAGACAAAGTTTGAAAGAGCAATTTAGGGAAGCTGATTTTAGAAAAGATTAAAATGTTAAGGAAAAGAAATAAGAATAAATGGAGGGGGTCCAAGATTTACAAAAAATATGGATCACCCCATACAACATCGAGTAATCACTCCTCAATGAGGGGCTACACATGACGTTATCACGTGGACATAATATACATATCTACCCTTCCCAACCCGTTAAGGTATTTAATGCGCGGATCAGTCTCATTTACTTATTGCATGCTATTACCCATCCCAACCCTATCAGTCCCGAAGGCATTTAGGACTACTAATCCTAAAGGGGAGGGATATTAGAATTATTTGTAGACTCTAAGGCAACACACAAAACACGTATTGCATGTTGGGTAAAGCAAATAAAAAGTAGAGGCTCAGATATACCCCCTTTAACCAAAGAAACACATAATTAGAATGACTTACACATACTGTTTAGGTCTGATTATTATACACGTAGAAGGACGCCTGCTGAGGTAGTTTTAGTTTATTACATAACTTAGACGGGAAGTTCGAATCAGGCCTTCCTACTTGTTCTAATAACTAATAGAAGCAGATTCAGTTTAAAACTTACCCTAAGGCTTGCCTAAGTATTGGACAAGGATCCTATAGGAATGGTATCTACTAGATTCTGAAAGTAATGGAATAGTAAGTTCTAAAATAAACTGAATACATATTGGTTAAACTTGCTAAGTGAGGGTAGTCAAATTATTAAAATAGAGGAAAGTTTTGACGAAGTGGTTACAAGTACTGCAACTGACAGTACCCTTCATTACTGATTTTAGCTCTATACATGAATGAAGGTGTTACACCCATGTTTTCCTATATAAAAGTTCGTCGTAAGTCAATTGATGTAAGCTCCAAAATGATATTGTCTTTGAAATTAGATAAGGTAAGTTAATCATGTTATCTTGAAAGTTAAAAATATTTAAGATCATGAATAAAAAGTACCAAGATGATTGGAAAGGCTTAGAAGCTAAACAAATTGAAGAAAACAATTTTAATCGAAAGTTGACAAGTAGGGAATGTTATAACATGTACTTTTGGGATGAGAATAGGGTTTTCAAAATTATAAGAAGATACTATTATGAGTTATTTTATTTGTATTATAGATGTGTATTATGATTTAAAGTCAAGTGAGTGGTGGAACAAAAGTTGGAAAAAGTCATCACAAGTTACATTCATAAATATATTGAAACTTAGGTGAAGTGTAGCTAAGATTTTATCAAAATATACTTGTAATTAAGGTATTATATACCTACCAAATTGAACATCTATTTGTCTATTCTCTAACACAAAAGACCATTCATCGATACGACATATGAGTAGAGAGATATTTGCAGTTTTGCATGACTGCGTAGACTGCATAGGTGGCAAGTAGGTATGTCACTAATGCTTTGTGAGTAGTACATTTGGTGTGTTATATGAGGTCTTTTTGGAACATATTATATACCAAGTTGAAGGTCTTGGAATTTAGTTTCCACCGCTCTTAACCGTTTGTTCATACGACATAAGTTAAAAAGATATAAGCATCGTAAGATGGACCAATGTTAGGGTGCAAAGCTAGCACCTCTTTCACATTTCCAAAGTTGATATATATAAGTCTTAGATCGTATTTCTCTTCATTTTTCAGTATAAAACGACCATACAACACCCATAAATAGAAACTTAATCTCTCTTCTAGGGTTTCAAAGAAAGTTATCACCCTAAGCACAAAATCGAGAAGCGATAACATCAAAACGATCCCTACAACGTAAGTATGATTATACTGCCTCTCTTTTTTATTTGTAGTTCGAGTTTTTGAAGTTACTTTATAGTTAAGAAAGGCCTAATATCTGTGGTTAAGTGTTTAAATATCAAGGAAGGTTGATAAATTTATTGACTAATAGATAGAACTCACGGGACGGTGATCGAAAGCCACGAGTTTGAGTTATTTGACTTGTAATGAACTATTTTGTGGGCTATTTCATGTTGCTATTTGATTGTATCTTTTGCTATTATTTTTATGGATTTGATAAGACAAATTGTGCGGAGAAACACCACATAATGGATGGGTGGTTTTCTTGTTGTTCGTTGTAATATTTTCCGGTCGTTTGACAGTAATATAGTGGTCGTCTTATATATGAAGTAATTAGGTTGTTTGGACTCTTTTGGGAGGCTCAATATGATTATTATTGATAAAGTTTAGGCTGTTTGGTAATTTTTTTGACTTGTTGAAGTAATATATATAGGGGAGCTGCTATCCGTTTTCTCGTGAAATAGGTTGTATTTGATACATAATAGTTATGATGGCTAAACGATAACGGGAGTGTCATTTCTCTTATTGTACATTAAGGAGTCGTGAAATTGCATAGCTTGAGGTTGGGAAGATTATACAAGGTATGTGAGGCTACACCTTTCCTTCTTTTGCATGACTCTGATTGTACATAACGTAATGAACGAGCTTCCAAATATACTCCACTCTTAGAAGCTAGCAATACATACATTGTTTCCATTCTTATGGAGCAATTGATGTTGATGTTGATTTTCTTGTTCTTATGTTATCAATGTTGTTGGTACTTCCTGATTCTTATAAGATTTATGATAAAGCGTTAGTTCGAATAACTTGTATAGAGGATACCGATCTTATGTCACTCTGAAAGGCTTAGAATGTTATTCCATGAGTCGAGCATGCGTTATATATATGTATCTATTTTACTCTACCAAGACGCACTATAGTCGGCCGCATATGGCATCTATTTTGCAACCACTGATCATTTGGGTTTACTAAGCTCCACGTGGCTGGGCACGATTCTACCGAGCCTGATGATGGCCGGGTACATTTTTACCGAGTCCTCTTTGAGGCTGGGTACGATATGATAATGATGATGTCCATAGAGCGTATATTTTTAAAAGTTTGTGTATATATATGTATTATGAATTCACGTCAGTAGCCCCTAGAGGCACTCAGATGTTCAAGGTTGTATCTCGTTTATCTCACTTTACATTACAGTTCTTATTTATGCTTTCCTGCCTTACTACTAGGTACTTTATTTGTATTGACGTCCCTTTTGCTTAGGAATGTTGTGTTTCATGCTGGTAGGTCCCGATAGATAGGTTGACATTCCTCTTGGTAGGCTATCAGCTCAATGAAGGTGTTGGTGCCCTCCACTTGCTCCGGAGTTTCCTTTTTGGTCAGAATGCTTTGGATATTTATTGATTGGTATTGGCGGGGCCCTGTCCTGATCTTTATTATTTTATGTACTCTTAGAGGCTTGTAGATAGATGTGAGGTTTATGGATACATGTATGGCCTCGTTGGCCTACGTTTTGAGTTTACAAAAGGTCATGTCGGCCTTATAGGCCCGTATGTCACATTTATAAGTTTGTATATCATGTTGGGTAATCATATATTGTGTATTTCCGTGTGTTTTATTTTGTGTTATCTCATGATAGGGTTTTGGTTCATTTATTCATGATAGTATGATAAGAAAGATATGTTATTGTTTTAGTCGATTGAGTAAGGCACCGGGTGCCCGTCGCGGCCCTTCGGTTTGGGTCGTGGTAGAATTGGTATCAGAGCAGTTCTATCCTAGGGAGTCTAAAAGCCATGTCTGGTACAGTCTTGTTTATGGGTGTGTCGTGCACCAAACATATAAGCAGGAGGCTACAGGGCATTTAGGGTTGTCAGTCTTTCTTCTTACTCTAGATCGTGTAGTAGAGCTCATTTGTATGAATAAAAACTCCAAATTAATTCAAACTCCAAAATTTGACTTTAGTCTTAATACAATGATACGTATGTCCACAAAGAAAATTGTTTATATATTGCATGTCGATGTGGTAGAGTTGAGTCAGAGGAACTCGATTTCACGTCATGCTTATGATGAGTAAATGTGAGGTCTTCAAAAAATAATGTGTGTACTAAGATATGTAAGCTTCTCAATAAGGAGCCTTAAGGCAAGGATATTCGCGAATATGGTAAAAAGCTACGAGGGATTCAGAAGCTAGATACAAGTTTCAACACATAAAAGAAGTAAGGTGAAGAGAGGCAAATCAGGCAGAGAAATATAAGCATTTTGGTACCTTCATCAACAACAGAGGTACGTACAATTAGTCACACCCATCTCAATTATATTTTATGGGAGCTAATAGATATTATTTAAGATGAAGATGGGATATTAGGATCCAAGTTGGATTAGAGTAACCCAAAATGGTGGATTGAGCCAGGGAAGCAAAATTCCAAACCCACTTCAATTTCAGCCCAATTCCAAACCTAAATTAGGCCAGCCCAATTCCAACCTCCGACCCATTAACTAAACCTTCCGGGGACCTCTTTTAACCTAGGCCGTTGATCTTTTGATCAACGACCACAATTTACACTTACCTTTTTAATTCTACCAACCCCCCAATCCTAATCACATTTCTCTCGGATAGCCGCCTTCGAATTCCCCTCCCCTCAAACGCTCTCAAGCCCTTAAAACCCTAATTATCTCCCTCGTCTTCTCCGATCAATCTTCACTGGAGTCCATGGCTTCTTAGTCCATGGACAGCCTGTGCTCACCTGCTTTAACCTCCAGAACCTGGTTGTTCAACGTCTTGAGGTCTGACCTCAACAATGCCTATTCAGATCCTCTGTCGATTTGTGCTACTATGGCCTCTCCAGTTCTGTTCCGATGTCTTTAAGCCATAAGAGTCTAGCTACAGCTCAAAACTATTCGAGACCACACCTTTCCAAGCCTTCTCATTTCTAAGGTTTTTGAGAAACCCTAAAGCTATTTAGAGGTTCCTTCTTCTCTTATTTGCTTAAATTTGTGATGAATCTATGTTTTATTCAACGTTTTGAAGATTTTTCGCAATTTTTCTTTTTCAAATCTAACTTATTTCAATTGACGGTTTTCTAAAAATCTTAAAACGACTTTTGTCTCTTCTTCGTCTTATTGTTTTTGTGTGAATCTATCTCTATATGCCATGTTCTAATGAGTTTTTCGCTTGTGTTCTTATGTTCTTTCCTCGCATGTTCTTCTCCTATGCTTTTTTGATTGCCTTATTATGCATGTTCTCCATTATTTCTTCTACTAGTTTCTATTGCATACTTTCATATATTTATTTTATATGTTCATTTACCCATGTGTTCCTTTATTGTATTCTTCTTACTAAGTGTGAGTTCTTTATCTGCCTTCTTCTAATACTTCGTTTAAGTTCCAAGTTTCTTAAAACATGTTCTTGCTACACTTACTACGTTTCAAGTCAGTTATGTTTGCCTTGAACCTGGTGTTTGCTCGTTTTCTCATGAGTCTCCGAGCTTATTTCAATTCTTTGCTTTTCTTCTCTGCATCTTACTCAAGTCGAAAACCCTAGGATTTAGGAGTTTTTTGACAAGTTTGGATCTTGTGCTCGGAACTAGGATTCATATTTTTGAACTCTAGGTTTCTCAGAATCATCTGAGCCTTTGTACTCTTCTTTGACTCTGGCTAGGCTTTATTGGCGTGAAAATTCATTCTTGTTTTACATGCTCGTGTGCTTTATATATAAGGATTTTTTCTTAAAAAAAAGGGTATTCGAACTCATAATTTGATTGAGAATCTCTTTGTGTTTTGATTGATTGTCATTGATTTTCCTCAGTAGAACCCTCTCCTCACTTGTCCTAACTTGGTTCATTCGAACAAAGTTATTTTTGATTCATTCCATTTCCTTATTCTCAAAAACCGTGTGTCACTAGACTTTTTCCTTAAATAAAATTCGATGCATTTACCCTTCTTATGCTAATTTGGGAAAAGATTTTGATCAAAATCTTTCCTTAATTATTTTTTACTCGTTTGAAATCAGAATCCCTTAATTGATGGGAATCTTGTATGACTGATTTTTGGATTATTTTCTTACCAATTTTTACTTGCTTTCTACACTATAAAGGGCATGACTCTTCTACACTTTTGGAGGCACTTCGAATTCAACACACAGACTCTCAATTCACTACTTTTCTCTACATTACTTCTGCACTTGACAAATATAACTCTTCTGCATTCTCTCACAATCATATAGCTTTTGCTCACTTAGAGTATTGACCATCCTACTCCTTTTCTCCTTTACTTTCTGAAACATTCTCAAGTTCCCTTTGAACTCTCGAGTATTTGCTGAAGACATAAGTCTCCTCCTACTGATCTTTTAGTGTTTGCTTACTCTGTTGTTCTCCTACTCTACTAATTTGAATCTGGTTTGTCATTCTTAGTTAAATAATGCCCCTTCACTACATGTTTATTTTTCTAGCTGTTATGCTTTGCTTCATCATGTTGCTGCAATTAAGTGTGCTCTTATCTCATGTGAACCCCTTCCCTTTTATCCCTTTGCATAAGAGTACAGTTCAAGTAATGGAAGTACTTTGTTATTGTTGCCTATGACTTTGAACTAGGTTCTTTGAACCCTTTACTCAAATCCATTCTCACTTCCCTTTTCCCTTTATAAGTTGAGCCTTACTTGAGTCTGGTACTGCCCTAATCCCATCTAGGCTCAGGTATGACCTTTAAGGTCTGATCTTAACTTGTTTGGACCTAGAAATGGCTAAGGGTGTGCCAGTCTAAACCTATGGTTGGGCTTGACCACCGTTTGATATAGTACCCCAATCAATTTGAACATACTCTTAGCTATTAAGTTCTGCCTCTTTCTTGTAAGCCACGCTTTGGGATCCTACAGCTCCCTCTGAACTTGGATGCCTAAGGGCTGGCTATTCCACACTTCACTATCGTAATTCTAGTATCCTGAGTGTAAGTACCATCGGGAATCCTCGAGATTCCTCGGAACTTTCAAACACTTTTGATAAGAGAAGGATCTGGAAATATGGATTTCAAAAGTTGGTTAATCACATGTTATTGGACATTAAGGTTGAATTAGGCTTCTCGGATCTAGCTTTTGTTTTGATGTATTTTATACTTCTTTCTTCTTTTCTGGTTTTGTAATAATTTGTATAAACGAATTTTGGGGAATATAATAGAAGGGTGGGGGAGCTTTACTTTCTTGCATCAATGAAGGGTAGATACCATGCCTATAGGGTTTAATATTTAAATCCATCTCGATATCATGTCTATAGGGTTTTAACGTTTATTTATGCTGCAAGCAACCTAGATACCATGCCTATAAGGTTTAACGTTTAATTATATTGCAAGTCATTAGAAATCCAGCCTAGAGGACTCATTATTCATGTAATTAGTTGCATATAGAAACCATGCCTATTGGAATTGCATATGCGTTAGGAAAACCGTAGGATAATCAAACAATCATTCTTTCAACAACAGGTCTTAAAAATTCAAATGTAGATATCATGCCAATAGGACTTCGTCTCAAACTCGCTTGATTCGTCTGAAGCAACAACAATCTGATTTGCTCTTCACGTTTTACTGTATAGTTTACGGTGAACCCTTGTAAACCAGTATACGTTTTTAAACTTTTCAAATATGCTTTTTGAAACAGTTATTTTAAATCTCCTGCCTAAACATTTTACTCAGTCTCTGAAACTGTCTTGAAAAAAATAGTCCTACAACTCATTGTCACTTGTGAAACTTTTTCTCAACTCTCCTATGTTCTACTCAAACAGTCTGCTAATTTCAAATTCATTTCTGAGCTTACTGCTATCTTTACTTTCCTCTTTAACTCTTCTGCATTAGGCTATTCTCTTTCTGAACTTCGTACTTTCTAAAATTGTCCGCTTAGAATACCTTAACTTCCGACAATTGGATACGGTTGCCAAACTTTCTACCTGAATATATGTGTTAATCCAATCTGTTTCGCCATTAAGTTTAATTTAAAGACCAAAACAGTATGTGCTAAGATATGCTAAACTAAGTGTTTACTAAGGGGTTAAATTAACCCTTAATTATCTGCTTTGTTTATCCCTATATTTGCTACTTGTTTTGTATGTCGTAATTAGAATTTAACCTTTGAAATTCATATATACCCACATCCCTTTCTTTCCCCTTTATTATTAGAAGTCCTTCTACCCCGGGACTGATAGGATGGGACGGGTACTAGCATGATATAATTAAATGATATTAACCGAGTTTAAATACCTTAACGGGTGGGAAGGATAGAATATGGATACGATGACCGGTACGCTAATATGTCGTGCGACCCCTCTTTTGAGGAGTGATTGTTGGTTATTGCATTGATATGATCCATATTTTGTATAAACCTACGACCCCCTTTCCTTTTCTTTTATTTGCAATGTCTTCTTTTTGAATTAACTCCTTTTTTCCAAAATTACCCATTCCTATATTCGTTTCTTTCTTTTTTTAAAAATCTTTAAACTTATTTGCAATGCATACTTTATTTGCTTCTTCTATCTCCTTAAAGTCACAATTATAGCATGGCTTGGAACCACACTAGTGGATCTTGGGGGGTTCCTAACACCTTCCCATCGAGATAATCCCTAAGCCCTTACCCGAACTCTGGTTTACCTTCTTTTCAAAACTCTTCATCTCTCTAAAGTGTCCTAATGCACTATAATCCTTATGTGGGGACTCTCAAATCCAAAACCCAATTCTCGCAAGAGAATAAAGAGTTATCCTCCCATATAGAACACCATAAAAAAGGTGACTACCGGCATGATATTATATGCAAGGATTGGGATAATCATATCGCCTTCCGCCACCCAAAGCAAATGAACTTCATGCCCAACATGTTCGCTCAGCTGGAGGATGCTGGAGGATGGGCAGAGCTATTTGAGAATCTAAAGGAAGAGAAAGTGCAGTTGATGTTCGAGTGGTTCCCAATAGGGGAGTTCATTGCTCATTGTCGGGATGCACCATTCCTCAAACTCATCGTCTTGAGGGGAACATATCCTTATGTCCCTCTCCGAGCCATTAGCCAAGCTGGAAGCAAGCAGATCATACCAAGGGTAGAAAAAATGAGACACCTCAAGGCCGACATTCAGAACGATGATAGCTCGCACAGGTCAAGCTCAGCATATGTGGCAATGCAAGCTCGTTTGGGAATAGAAACTATCGAGGTAGGCAGGTACCATGCAGGATGTGTGCCACACTAATCAGGTTGGTTGGAGGACAATCAAACTGGTTTGGGTCATCCAGGGTTCATCCGAGGTCACACGCTTATTGATGAAAAGGCCAAAGCGCAAGTTAAAAACAACCAATTTCACAAAAGAATTCGGGAATGCGAGAATGAACACTGGGAAATACAACAAGCTCACTAGAAATTGATCGACGAGTGGAATTACATGGCTGTTAGTGCCAACAAACGGTTAGGGTATCTGGAATGAGGTCTAGTAGAGTTGGAAGGAAAGTTCTCGAAGAGTATTGAAAACTACCAAAATACAGAGGGAAGTGCAGGAGGGTATCTGGCTCGAGCCTATCTGCTGCTAGGACTACGTGAGTTGATGCAGCTGTACGAAGGAGGCGAGAACACAGAATCTGGGGAAGGTCCTTCTGGGACCAAGTAGTTGGATCTTTTATTTCCTTCTTTAATAATGCAATAAGGCCACTGGCCATTAGTGACGTCTTTATTTCTGTTATTTCAAATTACTATTTTAGACTCGTCTTATTTTTATCAATAAAATGAGGCATTTAGCATTATAAGTTCTCCAAATTTAATTTTTCGCTAGGCTTATCTCGAGCACAACGAGGCACCCAAATTAGGAAACGACTTATATTCCTGCACAACGTGTTTAAATATTGCAATATTCCCTTTTTCAGAATCCGTACTAACTTTTCACCTTTTTTTTCTTTTTTTTATTCCCCTTTTCAAAGGTTTGTTGGTGCATTCTAGCACCATCAGCATACTCAACAAGATCCAAGGGCCCTCCACCTCCTCCTCCTCCGAGTCCAATCAAAAACAAGAAAAAAGGAAGAATGGGAAACACCAATGCTAGAAAGGTAATTGAGGAGACTTCTGAGAATACTCCAATTACCAAGGGGCTCCTGCTTCTCTTGAGTAAATATTGCTAAAATTTCGAGAAGACTTGGACCAAGTTCGGAACTTGGCAAGCCTATCAATCACTCTTGTCGCTCCCGATGTTAATGCCAAGAACCCCGTACCTCCACAAAATACCCCACAACCACCAGTACCACCCGCTCACGCCCAAGCCTACAACACATGCAATAACACTCCACTGCTCATAACACAAAACACCACAAATGACCACATCCACAACAATCCCATCTTTGTGGACGCCACACCCTACTATACCCAGCCAATCTCAAGTGCATGTGAACCAGACAACAAAGACTCACTCATCAAGAATTTGGTTGCTGAACTCAAGAATTTAACAAGCTGGGTCCAGGGTGTCAAAGTTAGCAAAGGCGTTGAGGGGCTGAACTATCAAGATCTTTGTGTTCAGCCAGATGTTGAACTTCCGGAGGGGTACAAACCTCCCAAGTTCGAGATGTTCGATGGTACAGGTGATCCAAGGGTCCATCTAAGAATGTATTGTGATAAGCAGGTAATAGTTGCAAGGGACGAGAAAATCCGCATGAAGTTTTTCATGAGGAGTCTGAAAGGCGACACCTTATCTTGGTACATCATCCATGTTTCAAAGAAATGGAAAAGTTGGGTAAGATGGCATCTGACTTTATGGACCGATTCAGGTTCAATACCGAGAATGCACCACACGTTTTTATTTCTAGAATCTAAAGAAGAAACCCACCGAGACTTTTTGCGAGTATGCCACTCGTTGGAGGTTAGAAGCTGCTAAGATCAAGCCGGCCTTAGAGGAAGAGCAGATGAACAGGTTCTTTGTCCATGCTCAAGATCCGCAATACTATGAGAGGCTAGTGCTGATAGAAGGTCAGAAATTCTCCGGCATCATCAAGTTGGGAGAAAGAATTGCGGAAGATATAAAAAATGGTCTGGTCACTAATCTCGAAGCATTATAGGCCACCAACAAGGCATTAGAGTCTTGTGGCACGTCAAAGAAAAAGGACTGAATTCCGTAATGGATGCGCAAAGAACCAAATCCCCTATGAACTACAAAACATATCCCTCAACTCCAGTCACATACCAACCTTCCCAAAATTACCAAGCACCCTTGCCCACATACCAAATTCCACCACCCATCTACCAATCATCTCCACCTCCACTGCCTACGTATCAACCCACTTAACCAAGATACTCCCAACCCGCACCTATGTACCAAGCCTATGTTGTCCAACCTTCACACTCTCAGTTACCACCCACCCGCCAGAACTTTCCTCGACCCATACCAAATTTCGACCCAAGATCTCCCAGACAATACACCGCCATCGCCGAGCCAATTGACCAACTATATGAAAAACTCAAAGCAGCCGGCTATATCAAAAACTCAAAGCAGCTGGCTATGTCATACATATCTCATCCATAAATCCAAAAAATCCCTGCCAATGGATCAATTCGAACAAAACCTGCGCATATCATTCAAGAATGGAAGGCCATACTATCGGCGAGTGTTGCTTGTTGAAAGATAAGATCCAGACCTTGATTGATAATAAGGTCATCATAGCAAAGGAACCCGCTCCCAATGTCCGTAAAAACCCTTTGCCTGACCACAAGGGTGGAGGTATTCATATGATCGAGATTGAGAATGATTGGGATCCTAAGGGGACGCTTTGATTGATTGTCGAAGGAGATTAAATGAAGAAGCCGACAGTCACCCTCAATCCTATTGTTGTCTAGATCCAGCCCTCTGAGGGTGATGAAGTAAATGTGTCCGTACAAATTGAGTTCGAAACACCATCTGTTAAGGCGCCAGGACCAATTGAGGTCGAGTTCGGAATTCCAAAGGCATTTACACCATTTGAAGTTGATGTGTTACCTCCAAGGGTGCCAATTTCGGTCATAGTGACAGATGTGACCCTATTCTACTCAAACACTATAACCTGGGATTACGCAGCTGAAGCTAGAAGAAGAGGGAAAATAAAAGCTGGAGAAGCGATCATCACGTAGGGCATGACCAGAACAGGCAAGGTATACACTCCAGAACATTTAGCTGAGTGCAGCAAGCAATCCTCCAGATAGCCTGCTGAGACTGGGCATGATAACCTTTGGAGAATTATGCAGACTAAAGAATACTCGGTGGTGGAGCAATTTAACAAAACACCAGCGCACATTTCCATCCTGGCTCTTCTACAAAGCTTTGAGGCACACAAGAATGCTCTGATGAAAATACTAAGTGAGGTGATATTTCCAGCAACATAACTAGGGGCGAAATGGCGAATATTGTAGGAAAGTCACAAGATCACATTCCACGAGGATGAGCTACCACCAGAAGGACTTAGTCACAACAAGGCAGTGCACATCACTCTGCAATACAAAGGTTATTTCATCACCAGGATCTTGGTTGACGGGGGATCTAGCCTTAACATTTGTCCACTAATAACCCTCAGTACATTAGGGAAAGGATTGCGTGAGATCAAAGATGGAGCTATCAATGTTAAAGCCTTCGATGGGTCCCAAATATCCACCATTGGTGAAATTAGCCTATGCTTACAGATGGGACCTACCTGGTTTGATGTTGACTTTCAATTGATAGACGTCCTAGTGTCCTACAATCTATTGTTGGGACGACCCTGGATCCACACTGCTGGGACTATGGAATTAACCCCGCATCAAGTAGTGAAGTTTGAATGGAATCACCAGGAGGTGATCATTCATGGTGATGGTAGCAATCCTGCATACAGTCGCCAGACCATCCCAATGATCGGAGGTAGAAGAAGAATAGGCGGAGAGACATACAACCATATCGAGCGAGTCAACGCCGTGGACAAAGATAAATGGTGGGATTACAACATTGAGAGTATCCTGAATTGGAGGGGGTAGGAGCCCAGAAAATGACTTGGCAAGAACCTCCAAGGGATCGCCAAACCCATCAAGCTGAAGAAACAGGGTACTACATTTTGTTTGGGGTATGAATACACCTGGGAGGAGCTCAACCATTGGTTGCCACCATGGCCTGGCCCCTACTATCTGTTGGAAAACCCTATACCTCATCTAGATCAGACCTTTCAACTAGCAGACGTCATATATGGATAAGAGGAAGATTAGGCATTAGTAGCAATAAAGAATTTGTTTCTGGAAGATGATATGGAATGTTGTGTTATCTTCGAGGAGGAAGGGAAGGAAGGCCCTTCTATACAAGCTGTGAATCGAGGGGAACACCTCACTAATTGGTCGATCAGGACCGCCAGGGCCTGGAGAGCTTAAGGGTAGCAAGGCTAAACAAGCAACATGCATAACTTCTTTACTTTCAACTAGTTTATTGTTTCTTTCCGCACTGTCTTTACATTTGGAAAGAGCTCCGTTGTTTCAAACAATTATGAATTCAATCAAAGAATTTCCAAGTTTAATTATATATTTCCGCTCTTATTATTTTCTCTATCATTTATTTTATTTATACAGCATGACTATTACATATCTTGATGAAGAACCGACGATTGTGACTTGCAACGAGACAACGCAACAAATGGATATAGATTCAGAAAAGGATGATATACCAGAAGAAGTCGTCAAAGAGGTGGAAAACTTTCAGAATAGACCTAAATCCAACTTGGATGAAACTGAAGTCGTTAATTTTGGAGATACTGAGAACGTCAAGGAAATGTGCATCAGTGTGCATTTGTCGCCATCAGAAAAGAAAGAGTACACAAAGTTCTTAAAGGAGTATAAGGACATCCTTGCATGGTCTTATGATGATATGAATGGTCTCAGTACATCCATTGTAGCTCACACGTAGTCAACATATCCTATATGCCCACCGATAAATCAGAAGCTCAGAAAGTTCAAACCCGACATGAGTTTGAAAATCATAGAAGAAGTTACCAAGCAAGTCAAAGCCAGGGTTCTCAGAGTGGTAGAATATCTGACATGGTTAGCCAACATCGTGCCAGTACCGAAGAAGGATGGGAAAGTCAGAGTCTGTGTCAAATACCGAGATCTAAATAAGGCCAGTCCCAAGGACCAATTCCCCTTGTCGAATCTACACATCCTGATTGATAATTTCGCCAAGCATGAGCTGCAGTCTTTCGTCTATTGGTTTGTAGGAAACCACCAGATATGGATGGATGAAGAAGATGCAAAGAAAACCACTTTTATCACACCATGGGGGATGTACTGTTACAAAATGATGTCGTTCGGTTTGAAGAATACTGATGCCACCTATATGAGAGCCATGACTACTATCATTCATGATATGATAAATAAAAAAATTGAGGTGTATCTGGACGACGTCATTATAAAATCCAAGAAAGTTGCAGACCATATGGAAGATCTAAGGAAATTCTTCGACAGATTAAGAAGGTACAATTTGAAGTTGAACCCCGCCAAATGTGAATTTGGGGTTCCTGCTAGAAAGTTATCGGGATTTGTTGTGAGTCGCCGAGGGATAGAATTGGATCCGTCAAACGTCAAAGCCATCCAAGAATTGCCACCGCCAAAGAACAAGAAAGATGTGATTAGTTTTCTGGGAAGACTCAACTATATAAGCCGGTTCACATCTCAGTCCACCATCATCTGTGAGTCTGTCTTCAAGATGCTGAAAAAGGATGCAGTCACCGAATGAACTGATGATTGCCAGAAAGCTTTTGATAGAATCAAGGAGTACTGGTCAATGTCACCGATCTTGGTTTTGCCTAAACCAGATAGACCCCTACTGCTTTATATCATAATGTTGGATAGAGTGTTTGGTTATGTTTTGGGACAACACAATGAAACGGGTAGAAAGGAGCAAGCAATCTATTACCTCAGCAGGATGTTTACCCCGTACGAGGCTCGGTATTCCTTATTAGAACACATCTTCTATGCTCTAATGTGGGTGGCTTAGAAACTGAGACATTATGTTTATGCCTACACCACTTATCTCATATCGATGATGGATTCGTTAAAATACATCTTTCAGAAGAACATTCCTACTGGAAAGCTCGCTAAATGGAAAATCTTGCTAAGTAAACTCGACATTGTCTATATAACTCATAAGTCGGTCAAAGGACAAGCCTTGGTTGATCACCTCGCTGAGAATCCTGTGGGAGGAGAATAGAAGCCATTGAAGACGTATGTTCCTTATGAGGAGAGAGCTTTCATAGGAGAAAACATTGCGGAATCCTATGACGGTTGGAGGATGTTTTCCGAGGAGCTGCGAATTTTAAAGGATTTGGCATAGGAGTAGTCCTGGTATAAAAAACCAGTCACCATTACCCGGTATCAGGCAAGCTCAGGTTCCCATGCACCAACAATATGGCTGAGTACGAAGCCTGCATCTTATGGCTCATACTGGCCATCGACGTGAATGTTCAGGAGTTACTAGTGATCAGAGACTTGGACCTACTCATACATCAGGTTCAAGAAGAGTGGGAAACTAAGAATTCTAATATACTCCCTTATTTGCATCGTATACAGGAGCTGAGGAAAAGGTTCACAAAGACCAAATTTCAGTATGTTCCCTGAATACAGAATGAGTTTTCTTATACACTAGCAACTTTGTCATCCATGATCCAGCATCCAGATACAATCTTTATTGATCCCATTTAGGTCAAGATCATTGGCCAACCAGCTTATTGTGCTCATGTTGAGGAA